>JARGCU010000009.1:12567500-14967500 GCA_029227775.1 Morpho helenor
AGAAGAATTACATGACCCATATTAGAGTAGGATAAGGACAAGAGAATATACATATATAATACTGAATGTAGAGCCCTTCTCGGTATTTTAAAATTATAATATACAGGGTTAGATAGATGTGAATCGGATCAATTAACCGATACTAATCCAATGTATGTAATGCTTGCTCACAATCAAGAGGCTTGTTATTACATTCTACTTTTGCTATAACAGCTGAAGGAACTGAAGTATTAAGACATGTTTTTAGATATAGGTAATCCATCTGGAAAGATTATTTGAGCCTAAGAAAATCGCATAGATTTTTTTTTTAATTAAAAAGGATTATGGCTGTAAATTAATACAACCGTATAGTTTGATGGTTTTAAATATAAGCGCTTTTATAAGAATCTGTTATAAATTTTCATATAAAATCATCTTGGCGAACGCATAAATTAAAACTAGCTAATTAAAAAACTTGTTAAGTATTCAAGTGACGCTTAAGTGACTTATTTTCAAATAGTTGACACATGTTTTTATTAAACACATCCCATATTTGCAAAAGGCAGCAATGATGAAATTTAACAAGTTATTAGGAATATATATTTTTAAGTGTTAATTTATTGGTTGAACGATAAAATTAACAGGTGGGTTATACTGGTGACTGCTCCTCAAATGCCTCCTTTCTCCTTTGCAATGTAGGATTGTGTTTAGACCTGCATCGATGGTCCAATGCCGATCTGCAGGTGACAAATATCTAAAAAAAAAATCAGAGTCGTCTGAGCTATTATTATACATATAACTTACCATCGCTTCCCACCAGGTTACATAACAGTCAAAGAGAGACTTATTATTAATGATAACTGTAGCTTTTGATATGACATGAATTCAATTAGAAATTTAAACAAAAAAGCTTTTTGTCGCACAAAGAGTTTGATTTTTTTTATTTTTTTGTATAACAAAATACTATATAAATCTCTAAAGTCTAGTATACCTTTAGTCTACAAAAGATCCACAAATTATAGAAGACCTCTGTAAACACTTTTAGAAACGCTTAGAATAAATTCACGTGTAAAAAGGGGAAGCTAGATTTTTCTCCTGAATTTATTTCTGTAGAGTGGAAGTGTATTGTTATTAGATGGTAGCCTATTCGCGGCTCATTTCTATGTTATAAGAAATTAGACCTGTGTTAGATGCGACTATCATTATGCAAACATCAATAAAAGATATAAAGACTTCACGAATAACTTGATAAATTGTTACATCATCTAAGACAGCGAAGTTATGGCCTAGTTTTAACAACATACTGTCCATCTTTTATATACATTTGAAATTACTTGTATACTTAAAGATAAGTAGTAAAGCAACGTCAACTCCATTTAGTTGCTGTAAAGTCATCTTTAGTTTAAGTCGTTTGCATAAGAACTTTATTTAATTCGTTTTTATTATTATCTTTATTATTTAAATGAGTTAATATTGTATATAGTTATATATATTTTTCTGAATTTTGGAAACAGTGCGAACGATTTTCATGAAATTCAGCATGAAGAGGGTTTTGGGAGCAAAAATCGATCTCGCTAGGTTTCATTTAAAAAAATGTCTTTTTATCCCGGTGTCGGGTACTGAACAAATCCTAAAATGTTGAATAGAAAGCAAATTATATTTTAGCTGTCATTTGTAAAGTTGCGATAGCTCAGTGGGTAATGGGCCAACTAAAAATGTGAAATATCTGCGGTCAAGCCCTGTTATTACCCATACCTTTCTTTGCTTTCTTATCTTTTCATTTTTTATAAAATTACCGAGTATTGCTCGTTTTCCCAGGATTATAAGGGCTAATAATGCTTGATATTTATACTTGGTAAACCTTTCATCGATTAATTTATGAAGTCATCGTGATGAAACTTGAAAGTAAAGCATGATGTCATTTTCCTCATTAAAATTCATAACGTTTGTAACCTTTATCACTTAAGCTACAAGTTTATTTGCGATTGTCATTTATTTTCCACGACAATATTAGCATTAAATTCTCGATACAATTATATTTTTTTTTAAATGATCCAATTATGTTTGCTATTTAAACTATGATACCAAATACCTCAACTCGTGTTATATGTAGCATTCTCTAACCGGCATTTGTTCAGACTATCAGTTTTTCCAATTAAGGTATTACAGAAAAGTTTCAAATACTCTCTTATGACATAAAGTAATGGTCTACAAATTGTACACCCATAGGAATATGCAGATTTCCTCACGATGTTTTCCTTCACCGAAAAGCGTGTGATAAATTAAATAACATTGGATTGGATACATAAGTTTAAATAGGAAACTCATTAGTGTCTGCCCAGAGTTCGAACCCATGACCATCTCAAGAAAGTCGCGTTGTCTCACCGCTGGGCTATTACAGCATACATAATCGTTTTAAAATACTCAAAGGGACATCGTCTTTTCAAAATTCTCCAAGCGAGATCTGTCCAGTTACTTGAAAGACATTAAACTAGCGGAATACGTCATGTGCACATTTATTAATGAAATATACTATTAATGGAAATATCTAACTATGCTTTCAAATAACAAGCAGGGCATATGTTATCTGAAATGATAAAATAATGGGAGTATTCCAGGTCGAATAGTATTGAGATAGTCAAAGACCTTAACATTTGCCCTTGTTTACTCTCGATCTTATGAAGTTTTAACTATAATTTATATAATTATTTTGATATCAGTGTTATGATGTGCAAGGTTATCAAAACGAGTATCATTCGTAAGTTTTTAATACAAATTAGCAGTTGCTTCATAGAAATATAGGGCTCATGTTATAATTTTTAGAAGTAGGCGCTGCTTGGCGGAATTCCATGGTAGCATTAATTGTTTCACGACATATACTATCTTGTCCTTCTTTCTTAATTTCTTTTACTCCTAGCTACAAAATAAAGAGTTTCTTAAGTTTATACCAAATATTTTTTATATTATTATTTCTATTAGTATGCTAGAAGCCACATCCCCGAAATAAATATGTAAGTAAATCATACCGCAAAAAAGAAAAATTTCTTTCATTACATAATCCCTAAAAGCCAGCTGCCAAAACTTTATTAGAGTAATAAGTTCTTTGAGATATTCAGAAAATCATGTTAAAGCACAAAAAAATATATCGCTTACCATTTACATTCAAATATTAGATTTAGCTAAACATTATGTAGAGGAACCAACATTACATATTCTTTATTTATACCATTATAAGTTGTCTTAAATTTAATTAAATGAAAGAGAGATCTTCCAAATATATATATATATATATATATATATATCTCGCAAAAATCCGTATTTTTGTTTCCACAATTCAAGAGTGCTTAAAAATATTCTTTTATATTGTTTAATGTACTAGTATTAAGCTTAATCAAATCACAAGTAAAAAGTGCAAATTAACTTGATTACCTAAACGATTACATTGCAATAACAATAATTTATAGTTAAAAATAATATATATTTGTACTTATTGATTTTAAATTTTAAATGGTTTTGCAAAGTAAAAAAATACTTATATTGTTTTATCGACGAATTGAAAAGCATTGTTAAAAGTAAAGTTTGTTAAGTTCAGAAAAGTAGTACCCCTAAGGTGCATGTGAAAAAACCCAAAATCTTCCGTAGGTCACGTCTTATAAGGCTGGGTTGTACCTGGGTTGAACTATCGCTTAACATTTCAATTACTTTATTTTAAAGTATAGTTATAGCCCCATATAATACTTCAACCTGAATGGAACTAAGAGATTTTTTTTTATTGAGAAGTTACATAAAATTTCATGCTTCTTCATCTTATCCTTTAGTGCATTGCAAGCTTTAGATATGAATTGTTTATGGTTGCGCGCTTTACTCAAATGAATTCGACAAAAAAGGCCTCGGTTAGGAAGTCAAGCGGCTTGCTCTTGGCATTTAAGATGAGAAATGGGCAGCATTGCGGTTGCGACAGCGGCACTAAGACCGCGGCCGCATTATGCTTATGCACTGAAACACTGAATATTCATCGTAGCAACGCGCAGTATAAGCTGGAGCTCTTTAATCAACCCCGCTTTTGACGCCGTACAATCTCCGCCGCTAATGGCAACTACGACAGCTGCAATAGCGTTCCAAAACAATTATTGTAAACTAGTTTTGTTCTTAACTACACTTCAATGATTTAGATTACGTTCACTGTTAGCGGATTTCACAGAAATGTATACTAATATATAAAGCTGAAGAGTTTGTTTGTTTGATTGTTTGAACGCGCTAATCTCAGGAACTACTGACCGATTTCAAAAATTCTTTAAGTGTAAAATATTCCATTTATCGAGGTAAGCTATAGGCTATATAACATCTTTTTTCAATAGTCTAGACCGCTCGTTCCCCAAATGAACTACCATGACTTTATTATATATAACATCACGCTAAAATGAATAGAAGAGGCAATAAAAAATCTTACGAAATCGGCAAATTTAAAGCTTTCTTTGAGTGCGTTAAGTAAACTTAAATTTGCAATCATTTGTCAAGTTGTAACGGTATTCGGAGGGATTACGTAGGTATGTGAAAATAGCTGGGTTCAAGTCCTACATGTTACCGACCATTACTTTCTTTTTTATTTTTTTTATTGCATTTTTTCATATCTCACCCAGGTGTTATTGGTTAATTATCATAGCACAGCATCATAAATCATATTAAAGTTTTAAAATCGTCTTTCATCGCAGAATATTACTAAATGTCAGATTACTCGAGAAATTGCTTCGGGAAACCCTGTGGTGAGTTTATTGAAAAAAGGTTGCCTTGATTGATATTGAACTTTACACGTTGAAAATGTAGCAGTTTCGGTTTTTCCATTTCGGGCAAAAAAAAAAGATTGACTCCATTTGTTCCTGTCCGCTGCGCAATAAACTCGACGGGGGATGTTTTTAACTAAGGATTTATCTTTTGGGGAGTCAGTAATCGCCCTAATTCCGCCTAACGAAATTAGGATTTCGCATACTTAAAACAGTGAATTATTGTTGCAAATTAAGTGACGGAAAGTGTTTTAAGAGTCATTTCTACTTACTGCTTATTTATCAATGTCTGCGGATTTTCTCTTATCTGGCTCCCTTTTGTTTTAAATATAAGATAAAATTAAGTAAGATTCTGACTTCCTTTAATTATTGTGTACCAAATATATAATGCGTTCGCGCAGACTGTTGTCGCGTGATAGGTCGATAATAGATGGCTTTTTTTAATGTCATACTATTCCTGTAGATTATAGATATATGTATAGATTTCTATAGCCTATATGTTATTCCGGTGTAAAAGTAATAACTGTTCCAAATTTCATCGATATTGGTTCAGCGAATTCGCCGTGAAAAAGTATCGCATTTTCGAGACTTTCGCGTTTATAATATTAAAGTACCTAGGATTCCGTATTCAAGATCAAGAAATGTCTGGTTTATAACAATGTATACGACTAAGTAAAAACTAAGGAGTTTGTTCATTTTGAATTTTTTTAATATTTTCTTGGAGACAATGTTTTTCGTTGCTCTTACCGTTTCCTAGATCAGCTTTGGTACAGTTCTCACGAAATTGTCCTGAGATTACTATTTCATATCTTATGACTATCTTATATCAAACTTTATGAAAACAATAAATACAGTTAAAGTTTACCATTATATAGTGAATACTCATGTGAATGTAATCAACTGTTTAAAGAATGTGGAACGTTTGAGAACAATCTTGGAATTAAGTATTTGTAAGAAATTTTTTTTATATTAATAAATAATGCTATTAACAGTATTTTTAAAGCATTACGATATTGATAAAGAAAAGCCCTTTAATGAGAAAAATTGTAGAAGAGATGTTACAAATGTTATAAATGTTATTACAAATTTCTTTAGTCATTTTATGAACATAGTTTCACCTCTTTTTGCAATACGCAAATAAGTATCCATACTAATATCATACCTGCGAAAATCTGTCTGTCTGTCTTTCATTTGGCAAAAATAAAGCTTATGTATATACTGGGATAACATATGAGACAAAGAAATGCCGTTTGTCTTGCATCGAAAGAAGACATTGTATGACACGAATTAAAACGCATTATAGAGTTGTATTTAAACATTTTAATTGGTTCAAACCAAATAGCGGGTACTAAATATTTGATAATTACACATAATTCCTTACACTTAACTTATCAAATATTATTTGGTTGGAAATTAATTCTTCTAAACTAATTTGTCTCCTCCGAGCTCTTTGGTTCAAATAAAACGTCGCACGCACAACTGAAACCGTCACAAGAGAGCTCACCGTGATAGATGATATTCGAGAACAATTAATCTTAGCACAAAATATGCGGACGATTTGCAAGCTTGGTCGAGCCTAATGGTCGGGTGGATTATCATGGGACCGTATTCCTCTTCAGATGCTGTCATTAGCAAAAATACTTGGTCACCTGATACGCAAATTGAAACCGTCTAAGGTGTTGTCACAGCCTTCATTTAATGGGAGCGACGTGGTATTTTTGTGAACATAATACGCGGTCACTGATTGGGAATGGTCATTTATGTTATGTTATGAACGCAATTTATTCATTATATAATAAATAATTTAGAAAGGCTTTCTGGAACTGTGTGAAAGCTACCTGTTATTTTTCCGTTATTGGCCATAGTTTTTTCTTTTGATGAAGACAGGTTTTGGAACTTCACCCGCTACGCCGTTCTAACGAAGCCGTAGAGGTTGAAGGATTATTTTTGGACATATGCAGATGTCATTACATGGTTTACTTTAGACGTTCATTGAAATAAATCAATACAAAATTATAAATGCGAAAGTCTTTCTGCTGTCTTCATTTCTTCGGTCTGCCTGTCTATCTGTTACGTTTTAACAGAAAAATTGCTGGATATATATATATATATGAAATTTGGTACATTTGAAAATCTAGCTAAGGATAAATAATTCCCTCTTTTTCCTTCGAGAATAAATATAACAATATAGTATCTAATAGAAGGTATTACAAGATTAAATGCGAACGAAGTCGCAAAAACCACGTGTCAATATTAATAATTGACGATAGCGTTAATCACATCAACACAAGACCCTTGTAGTATTAGAGTCAAGTAATTATTCATGGTACAAAATTGATAATATTAAGGCATATAACTGATCATTTTGTTTCTCTTTGAAACTTATACCTAAAACGAAGCCTTTGTGTTCTTATGTAAATACCGTATTCTCTTACATGATTGATGCAGGCCGAAACTGATATGTTAAAGCAATGCAAATGCGGAGTTGTTCTACGAAGCAATAACTTGACAGTATAAGCTCGTATATCATTTCCGAGGGTTTCATAAAGGAGACGGCGAAGTGGGGCTCGGACACTGAAGGCGTTATGCAACACGTCCTATCCTTGGATAATGTCTTGCATAAATTCTGTGTAATCGTGTTAACTCAACACTGCTAACATAATTTAGGGTAACCGAGCATTTCGCTTTTATAAATACAAAGAAATTCTTCCTTTGATACGGGAATTCCCTTGGCGAGTTAAGTGCTACCAAAAAAGAATTTCAACACAAAGGAGTCGTAATCTCGTGTAGCAATTTTATAATTAGTATGAAAGAATTCTATTACACATAATAATGCTCTTTTTTATTTTGACATCTATCTATATACATTTATGAAAAATTTTGAACATTTCATTTTAAAATCAATTTGCTTTTAGATGTGGGTGTTAGTACTGAGATGAAAGTTAGCTATGTCACTCTTCATGATTTCAATTCATTGTCAAAAAAACAGGGATCTGTTGCTTCGTTAAGCCGTAAAAGAATGACAAAAACATACATTCTCATTAATAAAATGAGTCTATTTAGTATTTAATGCTTAACCTAACTGACTTTCGGTGTTCACAAAAAGCCTTATATATAATTGACGATAAAGTAATAGATTTAACTATCCGCTGAGCGTGAATTACTAAATAAAACATATTATATAAGAATTATATTTTGAGAAAAGCAGCCGCCAAGTTTCTTGTCTGATCTCCTTGGTAGGACAAATATTTAAATACTACATTAAACTTTTCATTCGAAAATAATTTGTAAGTATATTACGACGATTGCTTTAAGTTTTGCACGATCGATTTTCAATAGGTTTAGGATTATAAATATATAAATCTTATACTTAGTAAGTGATAAAATTGGATTTTATTCTTCAAATTGTTTTATGTATTGTTCAGTGTTAACCATATCTTAGGATAAGAGGATATGTATTGATTAACCTTTGCATGTTCAATAAATTATTATTATTAAAATCTATTACAAACTCCATTTGGTTAGATTTCAAGATCTATGTATATGGATACTATAAATCAGAACATGGATGCGGAGATTTAACATGGAACAATTGTAGCGAGCTTAACGGCACGAATGTTCCGTTAATTGGAGATACCTGTTTGATGCAACTTCTAATAAACGGGAATTGGGCATTCCGGAATCATGATAGTTTCATTCGGATATGTATGGAAATCCTAAACGTTACTCAATCAAAGCGTATTTTACGAATGTAATTTAAAAATAACTAGTTAAAAAAATGTAGGATTGTATGAAGGATTGGGGATAAGATCAACAATAAGGCTCTAATGTAGATTAGAAGCTCATACGCCGTGTGGTATCCGGCTGAATAGAATAGTACCACCCTCATTTCTTGCCAATGTGTCGTAAAAGCCGACTGAGGTAAGTCGTCCCGCCGTGTGGTATCCGGCTGAGTAGAATAGACCACCCTCTTTCTTACCGAGGTGGCGTAAAATACAACTAAGGTAAGTTGATGACAGGCAGGCGGCCGATCGTAAAATACGTAACCAAATCATGTGACAACATGTTGTGCCGACCCCACTTAGAGTGGGATAAGGTCAGGAAGATGTAGATAAGAGGCTCATAAAAATCTCAGGAATTATCCATATACATATATGCAGGTTTATTCATATCTTCTTTCATCGTAAAACGAACGGTGAATTGAAAATATCAATGAAGAACATTTTTTTCCATTGAAAATGCTCTCAGCGTTTGACCATTACAGCTTTATGATTTCTATGGCTTCTAAAATACATGTTTACCTAAAATTCTTGAAACACTAATAAATTATAAGGATTTTCGTTTTGTTTAGTTATAAGTTTCCCAGCGCGTAATACTGGAAAACTTGTTTGGAACTTGAATAACATTCTGTTGTAGCTAAGAGGTCAAGAGTTTCTATAATCTGCTAAAGTCACGTTTGTAGTTAATAGTTATATAAAGGCGGAGGCAACTTGGATAGCTGGATTTGTACTCGAAAATGCAAATTGGCTAGAATCACAATTTGTGTTTGATTGTTATTCGTCCTCGAGCTCGCATTTAACAAATGAAACAGTCAGGTAAAAGATTCGGTAGATAAATTACAAACTGACTTACTTTGCTTTCAACTTCTATTGTTACAAGAATTAAATTCAACCTGTTATCGAATAAAAATAGATAAGTGGATTTAAGACTATAACAGTAAAACTGAATTTAGAACCTCCTTTTTTAAAAGTGGTTTGACAAGTATACAAGTATAATATTTATGTTTTATGTAAGGCATTTGTTATTCTACCTGTACTTTTAATATTATATATTTTTGACTATTTATTCTATTAAGTGTAACAAGTATTAATATTAGTCTATTCAAGGTTATGAAAATCATATACTTAGTTTCAATTCTAATAGCTTGTTCAATGGAATTTAGAATAAGTAGGTCTTAGTTAAATAACTAGAACGTCCTAGCTCTGAAAGACAGTGAGGTCGTGTAAAAGAATTCTGCAGACAGAAACATTTTATACCATGTAGAAAAACAGTATTATATTAATATGTACAATTACTATTGTAAGAGAACTTCGCGCTAACGGTAGTTGTGTAGGGCGGATTTACGTTGGTGACGAGGTGTGGCAAACGGGCAAAGTTATACTCGTAAGTAGGACGGGATTTCTCCCGCTACTATTGTCTTTAGTTATGAAATTACTTTACTATATTACCAAGGAAATAATGGTATTAAGTTGAATAGAAATTTGTTTGTTTTATTCTGTACTAGCTTTTACCGGCAACTTCGTTTGGGTGGACTGTAGTCTTGGAGTAAATCAGTAACTTCAGTTCGTTTGGATGGACTGTAGTCTTGGAGTAAATCAGTAACTTCGAACCATACAAAAATATCTTCATCAGTTGATAATAGATGGCGCTTTTCAATGTCATCTTATTCCTGTATAATTAACAAATTTTCTGTACCCCGGTGTATAAGGAGTAACTGTGCCAAATTTTATCGATATTGGTTCAGCGGATTCGCCGTGAAAGAGTAACAAACATACATCCATACTCACAAACTTTCGCATTTATAATATTAGTAGTATTAGTAGTAGTCTGTATTTAGAAGTTAAGATGGGCAATAGACATGCCTATTCTTAATAATTAAATATAGAGCCCTTTACGGAGCGAAAATTTTTAAAACCTTAACCGAGATGGAAAATAGTAATTAAATTGCTGTTTATGTTTTATGTTAGCTCCAAGAAGATTCTAGATTAAATTCTATTGTATTTTAATCACCTGAATACTAATTGTTTCGAGGTCAGTAGAGCAAACAGTGGATCGAAAAAAGATATCTTGCTTATAATACGAGAACGAGCATTAGGTCTTTTGCTCATATAAGTATATGTGAATGTGTTTGTTTCTTCTTCACATACTCGTATATTTGTAAAAACCCTATGTGAACAAGCCTTATTAGAACAGTAATCGGCAAAGATAAATTCACCGTAGCGACCGTAAACAAAGCCTTATATTTTATACGTTTTATTATTTTTCTTAATTAAAACACATTAAGCAGTGTCACTGACAGATGCGGTACGTCTATTGTAATAAAAATCTTGCTTTTAATCGACACGCCTTTACAAGACACCGGCTATCGTCGCGCCCTGTTCTATAAATGACACCAGCAGGCATCTTTTTTTCAGTTTAATTAAGAACTTTAATTGCTTCTCTCTACCAACCCACTGTCGAGCAATAATTCTTAGGATTCAATCTTGGAATTTTACCTTTCTTTCATTCTTTGCAATAGCTAACTCTTAATAATCTACCTTTTAATAAAATGCTATTACTTTGGAAAAGTAAGATTCTTTTAAATCGTTTGTTGATTGTGAGTCAGTGTTAGAGATATATTAATATGCAAATTCTGCATTATTTAAAAAACGTTCAAGCATTAAAACGACCATTCATAATCGTCCTGTCCTTATCCCAATCTATATACATATATAATTTTAAATGCATATTCAAATATATCCAGGCCCAGAAACCCAATAAAATAAGTTAGAATTATAAAATTCAATAAATAATATCATCATCCTTCTGTCCTTATCCCACTCTAAGTGGGGTCGGCATAACGTGTTATAAACATGTTGTCACATGATTTGGCTTCGTATTTTAGAACCGACCGCCGGCCTGACTTTAACTTACCTCAGTCGTATTTTACGACACCTCGGTAAGAAAGAGGGTGGTGTATTCTACTCAACCGGATAGCACACGGCGGATCGACTTACCTTAGCCTTTTTGAAAAGAAACAACACCTTGGAAGAAATGAGGGTGCTCTATTCTAATTTCTAATTAGGCAGCCATTACTTAATTCCTAGTTCAAATTTTCGGGGAAAAATTATTAAAATTTAATTTAATTTTCTTACGTGATGAGTGCGTTGTTTAAATTAACCTTAGGCGGACTTCTAGCCTAACAAACGGGTCATCCGATAGTTAATATTCAAAGGGTCCTACAAACATGGATTCAGAAAGTCCTTTCACCGCATCGGAACGAATTCTCAAAGCTGTCCATTTCAATTTATTAAGAATATAAACTGTAGGGAATTTCATTTTAAATGTATCATTTGCTATATTGTTCACGAGCTGACGTTACGAATGAGTCTAAGTCTTAACTTTCCTTTCTGGTTGGGTTAAAGAATTAAGGGTCTATCGCAGTTATATGCATTAAAAATACTATGAGAACATATGATGCAATATAATATCAATTTTTTTTTTAGATTGAGTTGGTCGTAGGCGAAGAAAATAGTAAAAAGTAAAAAAGGTCTTAGTAATAATATAATAATATTAATATATGATTTATTATTGCGAAAATGTAAACAAATATATAAATTATTCTGGTCTAGTAATTTGTCTAACTGAAATCTAACAAAGCTTTTCTAACTTCTTTGTTAAATGAGTTGTCTGAAGCCTTGAATAATTAATCTCAGTCAAAAACAAGTTTTGTATGTTTCTAGAATCTAGAACAGAATTGTTAAAAGCATTAATACTATAATATTGTACAAATTTTCGTTACTATTTTTAATATATAAGTTAAATTCATATTTTAATAATAAACGATAATAAACGCGTATATAAAATAAATGTTTAACCATCTTAGCAAATTTTATGTCGAATTTCGGGGTTGTCCCGTTCAATTTCACGGTTGAATAGCCTCGTTTCAGTGCAAAGATGCATTTCAATGTGGGCTTTTAGTTTCGTAACGTGAGGGTAGGATTTACAGGCTTCAATGGTAGTAGTACGGAGTAAATATGACTTCAAAAATATTTGGAGATTACATATAATTATGATATGCATATTTTTGTAACCGTATACTCGTATATGAGCCATTTTGAATGGATTCAGATACTCTTAAGATCTAAAAAAGATAAGAGAATCTTAAGATTTGTTAGTTATGTTACCTACCAAAATATAAAGTACGAAAAAATATAATATTTAGCATTAACGCTAGTTAGCTCTCACAAATTAATTAAATACATTTTTTAAATAATTTTTATACTAAAATGTTTATTTTACATATACAAAATTCTTCTAGTACCGGAGCGCAATCCCTAACTGGTGGACAAAATCAAGGTCCAGAGGGACAAATGTCTTCACAATACGTCCCATTTCAAGCATTTTTATTATATTATTACAGGCCCTCGATCCAACAATGAAGCGAAAGCCTTTACATACCTTTCACTAATAGACCCTTGACCTAGACTACAATAGGCTCAAAAAATGTTAAATCGACATTCCACGTTGTCATAATCTCATGAGAAACGTCTAAATATTTATAATATAAAATGTTCTTTATAGTACTTTTATAAAATTATTTCTAATATTTATATCAACAGTTAGTGAGCGGTGCGTTAATATTATTATTAGGGGCATTGTGTACCAGAGAAATTATACGCCGAAATGCTTATTATGTATTTTGTGTTTACGTGTTATGGGATGTTTATGCATGCGTGAGAATTTGCGTCGGCGTTCGTGCGCGCGCGTTTGCGCATAGGACACCGAAAACTGAACTCTTACAAAAATAACATGTGATTCATATTAAGAATTTTTTTTAAATAAAATTAAATCGAAATAATCTTTATTCAAATAAAGCTTTTTAAAAAAATTTTGAATCGTCAAGGATCAATATGATTAACGATGCTACCATTGGTTAGAAATGTTGCTCTTATTGAGAAGAACTATCAAGAAACTCGGCGGACAACCTTTTGCAATTTACATTATTAAACCACAGTCTTGTATGAAGCTGAGAAGATTTTCAAATCCAAGCATTTTTATTATCCAAATAATCTTCAATTCAAATCTTCAAAGTAATTATATATTAGTACCATTTTTTCTTCTATTTATTTTACCAAAATTATTTAATAGATTAAATAGTTCAATTTATATAAACTTTTTTTTTCTCTATATGACCCGTACTCTCTTTCTTCTTCAACTCATATCCTTTTCCTTCTATTACTCAAAGGTTGAATGGAAGAGATCCCTTTTAGGGATAAGTCCGCCTTTATACATGTGTTTATTTTTTATTTTTCTTTCTCTTTTCTAAATATATGTATAAGAATAAATAAATAAATAAATGCAATGTAATTATGGTTTTAGAAGATTATTAAATACTAGTTGTACCTACGAATTCGTACGCGTTTAATTTTGTGTTAATATACCCTCAATTATTACTGTTCCCGACAACAGCATTTTTATTTCGGATTATTAATATTGCTGTAGTAGATTAGGGAACAGGAAAAATACAATATGTTATAGTACATAATCAAGGGTAGGTATTTTGGGACTAAAGTTAACGCTAAATAAGTCTCGGCTAGTGCTATTCTATTTGTGCTATGTTCCCTAAAGTAATATTCGTTTGTTACAGCTGAAACAGATGAGATCGGCAGAGGCTGACTGGTGTCGCAGACGGATGCCGTGAGCTCTGACCGGGTGCGCTCGCCGTCGCCGTGATGAGCACAACCCGCCATAATGCGTCGGCGGCCATTTTGAATCGGCAACGGACACGTTTGACGGCGCGAGATGGCCGTCAGCGGAGCCCGCGCATTCAACCTTCCAGCGCATCCACGCGTTTCCACCCCGGTTCGACACTATGAAATGTGGAAGCACGGAAAGTGGCGACAGAAATCACCACCAAGGACAAACGCGGCCATTAGAGTACCTAGATAGATATTGTACAGCGAACCATTAAATTTAGAGGCCTAAGTGTTACAGTGTTGTGTAAATATAGTGGTGTGTAAATGTTAGAAATGATTGAGGGTCGCGGGTTGCGGACACCGCTCCTCGAGTGCGGCGAGTACACGCACCAACATAAGGCGACGACGTCTCGCTGTTGTTTACGACTGGCCAGTTACGTGAACGTGAGAAAATGCGTTGCTGGTGTGATGCTACTCTCCGTCCTCACCATATTCTTCTATACATATTATGTAACGATGCCGCTTACAAGGTGAGTTAGAGTCTCTTATGAAGACAGTAGAAAGAATAGACAGCATGTTAACTAGCAGTAGTCTTAAGAATTTCGATTGTATTGCATCTATTGCTTGAACAGTAATCCGTAATCTATTCCATACGAATACTGTAAATGTAAAAGTCTGTCTGTTACGCTTTTTCTGCTAATGTGCTGGAGTAATATTAATACCTGTTTTTCTTTATGGAAAAGGAACAAAAAACAATACATTATTGAGGGAACTTAACGAAGACGCACTAGTCCCTAATAAAAGTGACTGTCATAAAAATGTAAACCAATCTATTTTAGATGTTTTTTTTTTATTACACGTGCTTTCTGAATTCAGTTTTCAAAACAGTGCTGTCTACAATTATTTGCATAACGTACATACTTACTTCTATATTAAAAAGGTGGAAGATTAATTTTCATATATTGAAGATGAAGCACTAGCTTATTTTAATAAAGTTCTTTGTGATCAATTTGTACACATACATAAATACTGGGTACGAATCAGTATTTTCAAATATCGATTGTCGTTTAAATATTCAGCGCACTTCCACTGTCGCGAACTAAGGGCACTAATGCAAGAGAAAATTTACTGCGGATTTATAACTAAGAATTCATATATCCCCTGCTGTATATATCCTTGTCCGACACAAGCATTGTTATTTAATATAATTCATGCATTCGTTATTAATTTTAAAATTAAAATGTCGTGTAACATGCTCGAACATAATTAATTACTCTAGCCGAAATATCGCGCCATTCGCACAAAATCCAATTTACTTGCTAACTATCGGGAGCAAACATGGTGCTGTTGGGAAAATTAATAATATGAAATTATCGCGCTCGGTCACCTCACAATGTATTGGGATTAGTGAGCTATTGTTTCCATTGTGTTAGTATGTAATTTCAGTTTGATCCACATTTACAGCGATTTAATGCGTTGGTTGTGATGTCGAGTACATTAGTCAGCGCGCGTTTGACTGAACATTACGGCAGTCACGTCTAATCTTGCTCATTACGCATTTGTGCTTCATTAGATAATGTTACTGGCTCGCCACAGTCAATGCAAATTTGTTCGATCGTTAAACGCTAATGGTATTTTCTAATTATACACAATTATGTTACCTTATTTCATTACGTTCAACTGTTATGATATAGTTAGCAATGATAGGCTGAATATATATTGACTTTTCCCGTTTTTAGCTCATATCAAATTTATTTTTTAACTAGCTGTGCCCGCAGCTTCACCCGCTTGGAAATCAGTGTATTTAATTGAAATCTTTAACATAAATTTAGATATTGTGTGCTAACTACAAGAGATAGAGGCATAGTGTCGCGGACGTTTTTGTAGTATTTTTGTAGATCTACAATTTTCTAGTACATTAGTTTAGTGTATCTCTGCTAGTTTACGGCGCTCATAACTAAAGCTCCCATACTTATATAATAATGCTATATAATATGACTAAAGTTCTAAAAGATTAACTCATACAAGTAAAGATAAGTCATACATCTATATACAAGATTAACTCATTTAAATATTAAAGATCAAACGAAGTTAAGTACTCTATTTATAATATAGTTAATCCAAAATAAAAGTCTGTAACATTATTGTTTAAGTTATACCGTCATATCGTAGCGAATTTTGGCAGTTTCGTAACCAGGCAAACTGTAAGGAACTAACTCCAAACTCGATACCATCCAAATTAACCGGGAGAGGAGATAAACTTGCATGTTTGCAAACTATAATCAAGCCATCATTTGCGCTGTAAACTAATGGAATTATCTTCACTTAACTACGAAAATGTAGAAAATTAAGAAATATCTACAATGGAAATTTCCCTCTAAATATCCTTGTTGGATTATTGTCGACAAAATTTCAGAATTGTATATAAAGTTACTGAATAGTGCCGCTTTGACAGTTCTGGACTTCCCTCAGTTCCATTGTTGAATCGCGTGACAGCCGGTAAAGCCTTTCAATCTTGTTATGTATTTAAATATAATATTTACTTTCAGTTTCGTAACATGGGTCGGTTTCTATTGTGTAGTATAATAGACAGCTCCCTTTTAACCTTCTTTACATTTGTAACGTTTGATCATTGTCAAAAATATTCGAATACATCTGAAAATATTCTACAAAAGGCCCGTAACGCATTGAAAGATTTTCTTTGACGAAAGTGTCACTTAACAATTCTGGGTTGTTTTCCAAATTATGTTGTTGTTTGCGTACATAAAAGTACATGCATGTGTTCTTTTAGATATTGATAAAAGATTTGTAGCGTAGTTATAAAATTTGCCGGAAATCGCCTCTCAAAAGAATTAAAAGCGTTTAACTTTTTGCCGAGCGTCCTTGTCGTCCTTTGTTTGGCAGCTTTTCACTTCTAAATTAGAACGAGGAGGCGAATATTTCGGAGTAATTTATAACGTGATTTTATGTAATTAGGGCGGATGTCGTGTAGCTAGGCCGGTAATATTTTATTTTATCGGCTAAAATTTACACCGCTACGATGAGCGGCAAGGGCGGCAAGTTTGGCCGGATACCGTGAATTTATAGCGAAACTTTTGTTCCGCCTAATTAATGGAAGATGCTTTGGTAACTTCGCTTCTTATAAATCTGATGATTTAAAAGGCTTTATTTTAATACCGTTTATTAGATTTTGAAACAGATTTCCATTTTAATTGCTTGATCATCGCACGTTAAGTGCAGTTTTTAACACCATTGTTTTTAATTATCATTTATTAGTGCTCAAATTGAATAATTTCGAACTTGTACGTTTGGTAAAATGATAGTTTTGTAAGTTATAGTGATCTAAATATTTCCCGACTGGAGTAAATATTAAATGAAGTCGATTATATCACGTCAACTATATGCCTACATCTTCTGCTCAGTACAAAAAAAAATACTCAAACAAAATACCCAAAGATACATACAAAGTATTTTTTGCGTCACTCGGTAATAATTAAACACTCTCTAAAAAAACCAGTTCCAAAAAGTAACATTGTAATGTAAGTATTGTATTACTTACGTACGTATAATAGATACGTACGTGTAGTACGTATAATACATAAAGGACACTTCATTTTCGTATTTTATAATTATTTCCATTATTAAAATGGTTTCAGAAGAAATAATTCGATTCTACATCACACTAACCAATAGGTACAAACTGTGACATAAAATATTAGCTACAAAGAAACTAAATTAAAAACTGATAAATTCAATTTCAATTATTGAGTCAATCCCGATAAATGAATTGGATTTATTCATCGTAGTTGCTTTCGTCGAATAGAAAATAAAATATGCCTTCCCCGACTTCAGTTATTCTATTCAGGTCTTCGTTAAACTTTTACTGCGAGAAACGGGGCGGAGCTTTCATTAAAGCAAAGAAGGTGCGGCTCGGCTATAGACTAAGACAACCAAGTCTTTGGGAAATTCCCTGAGAATCTAGGACCGTTAATGGGGGTTTGAATTTAAATATTCGCATCGGGATATTGGTGATCATTTTCGATATATTAAACTGGTTTCTTCACAAAAAGGTTTCGAGTAGTATTCTACACATAATTTACATTTCGACAGGAACATTTCAACATGTTTATAAACTAAAATAAGATTTTCCAAAATATTTACAAAATTTAATATATTAGAGAATTACTAAATAGTAATCAAAGCTATTAAGTCATATTAACTTTAATAAAATTATTTTTTAATTATATTTTATTTATATACAGCTTACAATCTTCAAATACTATTAAGTACATTAAGAATGAATAAAGGACGTGAAGAATAAGAACACGAACAATTTTTAAATATATTATATTTTAATGAGCAATTCATTCATGATCGTAATAATATAGAAAACTATAATTATTTTGCTCATATTAATTTTACTTTAAAAAAACAAACTACTTTTATAAATTATTTCACATACAAACATTTGTAATACCGTTTTAGGAATATAAGTCAAAATGTTGCGATTTAAATGGAAACTGTTTCGTTTCCGCGCCTGACTATTTATATTTCCACAAATGCCGCCTTTTATTTATTCTCACGCGTTTGAGATAAACCGTAATGGGTCTTTGATGTGGCTCCAACTTAGAAAGCAGCGCAAACTTTGGCAGCTTTTGATTGATTTTCATCAAAATTCCTCACCGTAGGCAGATTAAAGTAATAAATTTCGGAAAAGTTTTAATTACCTGAACCGTATTTTTGTATCCGTGGAAAGTTACTATTAAGAATCTTTGTAACGATACAAATTTTGCATAACATTAGGTACTGTACCTATATTTCGGAAAATAAGAAAATTATCGATTTTAGATCATCACCATTATTCTCCTGCCCTTTCCCACTAAGAGACTATTTGAAGATCATTGATTATGATTTAATATAATGAACTCATTTTTAAACAGAAATCGAATCAAATCAAAGTAATCTTTTTTTGGAAATAAGCAATTTTGAATCGTCGAAAATTAATATGATCAATGAAGCTACAAATGGTTCCGAATGTTGCTATTACAGAGAAGAGCCAGAAAGAAACTGTTGTCAATCTTTGAAACGTTTTCAATTTTACATTATTAAACCGCAGTCTCATATGAAGCTGATAGGATTTTCAACTCCAGGCATTTTTATCATCCAAATAATCTTCAATTTTGTAATTTGCTTTACGTACAAGCATATCTGTTACACTTAACTTAAACCTTTCTGTAGACTGGTCTAGTGTGGGTAGAAAACAAAATTACTGTAGCTTGAGTTTAAATTATTTAGCACCAATATACGTGTAATGGGGGCCATTACGTGAGTTATTTTTTATGGCTTAATTTTACCACATTTTTTCTTCAAAAAATAATAATATACGTCGTGCTTTTAACGTTATACTGGTTAAACTGTTTCGCTTTTTCAATGCGTATTATGTTCCTTGTTTAGTAAAAATAAAAAGATAACAAAATGCTACACGATGAAATTTTTTCCTTTGAAGTCGTGTGTTGATAAAATATGTAGAAAGTAACAGCCTGTTTATATATCACTTCTGATCAAAGGACTCCTCTCATGTAGTAGACAATATGGATCTTAAACGAACCATCCTGCTCTATTATGGATTCACAACTAGTCACATTTATCCAAAAAAAATTATTTTCAAATATGTATTTTTTACACGATGATCTTTCCTTTACCGTAAAATGTATGGTTAATTTTCGAAATGATAAAAGTATCTGTTTGTATTTACTAATAACAATTTTCGTTTGGAATAAGATGGATATGTAAATAATAGATGAAAATCAATATCTACTATTACTAACAGTATTTATTCAAAAGTAATAAAAAATAATTATATAATTACTTTTTTATTACTATTTAAAGTAACGCCTAATTCTATAAATGTTTATTCGAATTTTCTTTCATAAGAAATCAGACCATAAGTAACACAACAAAAAAAGAATTATCGAAATTGTTGTATTTACGCGTGATGCGGTGACAAAATAGAATTGTGCTATATTTTTATACTAATAGATAATTAAGTTTGATTTAAACGCTTTTGTATTTCACTGTTTCGCTGTTCTTTGTTACACTTTTGCCTAACCTTTATTTAAGATTTTTTTTATTTATAGCCTAGTGTGGCGAGACCGCGTACCGCGGCCACTGTCGCAGTGTTCGCTACTCGAGTCACAGCAACAGACCGCACGCGACCATCGCTCGGACGCGCGACTCCGCATCGACGCCAAAGTACTCGTTATTGTGGAGTCGCTTTACTCGCGACTGGGGCGCGACATCGCCGAGCTTCTTGTCGCCAACCGTATACGGTAAGACTTTATTTTTTAAGTCGGCCCGCCCGCATACAATCGGACAGTTATTCATATTATGTATATTTAATGATATGGATAAAATTTCAGCGGGAAAACAACTGGGGAAAAAATACATATTGCATACTAAAATAAATATATATAAATATATGGGACGCCTACACACACAGTCGTCCGTCCCCATATGTTTTAAATACATACTTAAATATAAATACACACCCGGGTTCGAAAAACCAACAATTTTTTTTAGAAAATGTTAGCCATCGGCGGGAATTGAACCCGCGACCAATGGAGCGGAAAGCATAATAGTGGGTGAAAAATGCTTTTGCATATATAACCAAGATAAAAATTTCGTGTTTTCTATATAAGTACAAAATACGAATCTCATTAATACCGCCTAGAAAACTATTTTAAAATTTCTTAACTTCCGAAGTAAAGTATTCGAAGTAGTTTTTCATTAGGACAGTCAGTCGAAGTGTTTAATGAAGCAATTTTATATCTATTCATATCACGTATTTAAAAATTATATAAATCTTGAGATTCTGAAGATTTTTTTGTATTAATTATTAATTTTAAAATAATAGATTGTATTTCCAAAATGTAGAATAACTTAGTACATTTGTTATAGGTGTTATTTTTGTGTGCGTTTTAATTTTTTTACAAAACTTTTATTATTATTATTTTTTTCTGCAATTATAAGTCAAGTTTGTATGTTTTTATAACACTGTTTTTATACTATAAATTGAGCATGTTGTGTTCTTCTGTAATTGGGGGTACGAATTACGAACTTATGTGTGTACCTTTGTTGGAATCATTTTCCGTTTGTCACAGATTTAATTTTCAACCCCCCAAAAATACAATTACATACATAGCATAGCTTGTGATTTAAAATTAAGGGAACATCGTGAATTTTATTTTATGCAACGTTGTAATTGCTTAAAAATAATAAAATATACAATGTAATTTTTTTTGTTGAGTCCCTTTAATAAATAAATAAATAAAGACGGATGGCAATTACAACAATCTATATATAAAATTATGGCATTTTAATAAATAAGGCTAAAAATGTATAAAATAAAAAGCTTAGAATACTAGGGCATTAACATCTTAATAATTCCAAGTTTACAGAGTTGTTGAAGCTATCTTAATGATAATTTAATATTTATATATACAGCCTCATATTTACGTGTTACTTTTATAATTACTCGATCGTGACTAATTATAAAAGTACGTACACGCCACATAGCAGTTCATTTTACTCACATAATATTAAAGTTCCGCCCTTCAATTCTCTATCATAAATTGTTAATAATTCAATCATTAGTAATTTTTACATTCACTGTCATACTTCCTGCTTATTGGTACTGCAAATCCGCTTTTTATTTTGCACATAAAATAACTACTGTCAATGCAGGATATTGGCTTGAGTATCTTTAACCCAGATGCGATTCCATGTAGGCTATTTGCTACGCAGTCACATTACTAATAAGCTAAAAGTTGCAAGTAATATTTTTATATTCAAGACTAGTCGCCTAGACTAGTCTAGTACGTTGTTAACATTTGTAGACTCTTAATGAGGAACAGGATAAGGATATAGCGCGGCATTAATGCGTATACGACCTCTGTTACGTAGTGATGGGAAGCTTCGCATTCAAGAAGTTATTGTTAATTTAGACCTTGTTATTATTTTAATTCATCATTATCATTTTCCTGCCCTTATTACACTCTAAGTTGGGCACATCATGTTATAAACATGTCACATGATTTGGCTAGGTATATTACGACCGCCCGCCTGGCTGATGTCAGCTTACCTTAGTCGCCTTTTACGACACCTCGGTAAGAAAGGTGGTGGTACTATTCTATTCAGACGGATACCACACGGCGTTAAATTTGAATGAATGAAAAACCATAACGATATATTTGTTATAGTCTATTTATCAATGATTAAAATGTTGTATGTGGTTAAGGCCAGATTTTACACTAATGCATCCTTTAAAGGCCGCCAGACTCGCGGAATAAAAACACTTTATTCCGTTTAAAACTGTGCATGCCAACTGAGAATTCCTATTTAATAATTCTACTCAGCCGAATACCACACGGCGAGTGAACCTACCTTAGACGCCTTTTACGACACCTATGTAAGAAATGTGGGTAGTCTTTTCTACTCAGCCTGATACCACACGGCGGGTCGACTTACCTTAGTCGCCTTTTATGATACCTCGGTAAGAAATGAGGAGGATTCCTTGTTATTATTTAATTGACGAATACAAATATACTTTCGATTTTAATCGCTGTACAAGTTCTATATATTATTTAATTGAATAAATAAGGAAGAAGAAATCTGAGGGCTAAAAAAAACTATTAATAGTTGTAACAAAACTTGATAGTTTTAACATAGAACAACAACCATTTTACTGTTATTTATAATTTTTTACACTTCAAACTCATCTAAGTTACTTTATTTTATGCTATAACTAACTTTATCAAGTCTCTCACTTTAACTCACTTATTTTATTTTTTTGCCGTAATTGTATCAATAAAATAAACTTATTCTTTATCATGAGGTTTTAGCTTGAGGGCAATAATAATCCAAATTGAACATTTTTCATCAAAATAAGCTATTTAAATGGCGACCTTATTCTATCGATATACCCGTAACGCGAACAAACTATAAAAATCGACTGACTATAAAAATCGACTCCACTCCCAATTGAGTGAGACGACGTCTAGAGGGTACGCTTGTTTATGAAATGTTCGACGGGTTAGAAATTACTTTTCTTGTGCAATTTTTTGCAGCTTGGCAAGTTTACAGTGACAACTACCTGTTTTTATTCGTTAGAACACTTTTTGGATTCATAGAATGACTGACACCTTCACTGTTCATGTTTTTGACACATTTTCAGAGAACTATTTAAAATATAAATTCGCTCTTATGTATTATCATTGTAATCTAATATTTGAACATATTTGACTTAAATTTTAACCAGTCAAGTAATCATATTTTATAGATTTGAAATCGATAACATTTTCTATTAAACGTCTTTTTTATATTTGGTTGCGGTTCCATTAAAATTGTTTTTTAATTTTTAAATGAAATTAACCGATTATAAAAAATATTATTTGTTTTTTAATTTATAAACTTCGGCGAGATTTCCACGCACCAACAACTCAAAGGAAACAAGTGCGCATCAGCACTATCGAAACCGGTTAATTGAATTATCTTGTAAGTTTTGTTTGTTTTGTTGTTCTTTTCTTTTAATTGCATTTTTTGTAAATGTGCATCATACAGAATATATATATACATCTATGAAAGGTTTCCGATTTACGTGTTATATTATAATTATATTCCACATTAAAATCAAATCAGAAAAATGTCTGCGAACTCAGGCAACTTTGTCCACTGCAACGCCAAGTAAATTGAAATAGTCGCGTAGTAAATTGACAATTTCCATGTCATATTCCGAGTTTGTCCTCTAAAAGATTAATAAAACGGAAAGCAGACAATTTGTGGAGGTAATTTTGCGAATTAACGTGAAGGGTCAGTCTGTCCCCCGGTGGCGAATCGCTCAATTGCGTTAACGATTAACCTTCTATTAGGAATTCTCAGTTGGCATGCACAGTTTTAAACGGAATAAAGTGCTTTTATTACCGGAGTCTGGCGCGTTTAAAGCATGCATTAATGTAAAATCTGGCCTCAACCACATACAACATTTTAATCATTGATAAATAGACTATAACAAATATATCGTCATGGTTTTTCATTCATTCAAATTTAACGCCGTGTGGTATCCGTCTGAATAGAATAGTACCACCCTCATTTCTTACCAAGGTGTCATAAAATGCGACTAAAGTAAGTCGGCCCGCCGTGTGGTATCCGGCTGAGTAGAATAGACTAATCTCATTTCTTACCGAGGTGTCGTAAAATACGACAGAGGTAAGTTGACGTCAGGCAAGCGGCCGGTCTTAAAAACGCAGCCAAATCATGTGACAGCATGTTTATAACATGTTGTGCCGACCCCACTTAGAGTGGGATAAGGGCAGGAAGATGATGGTTTTTCATTTGTTCTTTCCTCTTATATATTAATATATAGGGGAAGCAAACTTGTTCTTAGTTAATTTTGCAAACTAATGTCAGACTGTCTCTTGCCGCCGCCCGTTCCATTGCGTTAATGATTAACTAGGTATAACAGATCTTCATTTTGTGTGTATTTAAAATCTTAAGGGGGTCTTGAACATTATTTACTGCTTCTCTGTGTTATATCTTTATTTATACATAACACAATACTGGAAAACTCGAACGAGTTATAAAGCCGATTCTGCAGATGCCGATGTAAAATGTAATTATTTCTGTAATAATTATAGTTTTTTTTTATTTACACTCAGCTTTGTTGTAAACTCTTGGATGGTAAGCGAAACTTGATGTAGGTCTAAATTCACGTAGTTACCGATATTCGAATTGCGATTATTTGGTCACAAAAATGATGATGGCCTTGAATTGATTCAATCGTTGATAAAAAAAAACTCGATGACGCTAAGCTCAGACTAACTAGAGATAGGTAATATTAAATTGATAATTATCACTCTCTCTGTTAGTAAATTGCGTCGTCGTAATTTAATATTTAACCTGTCAAGGGAAGTAACAGTCGCACTTTCATCGTGGCTACAAATACAAATATGTAATACAAGATCTATTATATTATTTACTATTAATATTATAGATGCGAAAGTCTGTGCGTCAAGCTTTCGCGTGAGAAAGAGTTTACCAAATCAAGCCCCTGAAGTTGCTAAATAAAAAAGGACATACTATATAGCCTATGAGATACGTAGTACTTTTGATATTAGAACTTAGAAACTGTATTTTATAAAATTTATATCCAGTCGATTACGATATCGCGAACAAACCAATAGCAGTATCTGCTATCAGTATCAGCTAATTTCCAACTTATCCTACGTCAATAGGCACTATATGGGCAAGTGCGGTCTACCTTAGGCGGTGTCGGTCATTCTATCCAAAGAGATCGTAATGATTAAACGTGTGTATAATAAAAACAAAGTCTTGTAATAGGTTTAACCTTGATTGTTTGTTACATGTTTGACAACTATGTATCACGTCTAGGTACATTAATGTTTGTTTACCTTGAACGGAAGATAATGATAAGAAAATTCTGTAACATATACTGCATGTTGAAATTATTATATCCTTTTTATACTCCGAACATATGTGGGTACTTTAATCTATTCCGTAAGGAAAGTAACATGTAGTTTATAAACAAAATAATTTGCATCAAAATAAACATGAATATTAATTATACAATTTCTTATAATAATAAAAATATTACAACTTATAGAACACAAAGTCAGGCAAATAAATGTAATTTAAATAATAATAATAATGAATAGTCTAAGACCAAAGTGTTAAAACAATGTTGTGATTATTTCTACATCATAATTTCACAAACATTTGACGATTCAAAAATCGTTGTAAGCATGTTTGCAAATAGCCTTTTTGAATTACTTATATTGTAAATTGGAATATACTCGTAAGTAGATATTCATACACTAGTAAAAATATACTAGTAAAAATGTAAGTAAAAGATAACTAATAAAGAATTTATAAAACCGTATACGAAACACATTTACCTCTGCTTGATATTTAATCTCAACAGTTTTGTCCAGGACCAGCGTCGTGCGATCTCACTGTACGGGTAATTTAAAATTCTGATATTATTCAACAAAATATTTTAATTAAATATTTATATTAAAGTTAAAGCAATAAATAATACTTAAATTATAAATTAACACGGAAGTAAATTAATTAAAAGTTAATGGCCCCATATGTATCATGTAACAGGTGAGCCATTCCTTGGTTATTAATTGTTCGTGAGCATGCCGATTCCACGCACGTGATGCTACCTAATTATTTACCCTGTTTCGTGAATTTAGTGCTCAGTAATGTAAAGTTAAATTATTATAAGATGGCACTTAAGTTCTTGCTCCGTCTCGTAGAAGTCGTTGCGGTGACAGTTAGTTGTTTCATTTAGGAACGGTATCGCGCCTCTCCTTCGCCTTCAACGCCTTCAACGCCTCCTTCCCTATTGTAGACTGTGAGACCACGGTTAAATATATGTGTGACGCAGTAAATTAAGAAAACTAAGTTTCTCTAGTATTGTGAAAACAATAAATTTTATTTGATTAATACATAGTTCTGAACTTAATTAAACAATAACTTGCATCCAAAATTCTTTAGACTACACTTAACATATAGTTAAACTGAAGCTGATCTAAATATTTGTAGATAAATGAGATGACGTTTGTTAGTCTCAATAAAACTTGAAGGAAGGTTTAAAATGCGATAAAATATGAAAAAAAAATCCCTTGTTATTTTTTCATACAAACTGTCCGTACCTATCAAACAGTGCGTTCAAAAAAATATATATTAACAAAGAAGATAGCTTATGTTATGTAACTGTGGAATATTAAAAGACTTTAATTTTTTCAATATACCTATTACAACTTTTTATTGCGACAATATTAGAAGAATGTTGGAGTATGTTTTGGTGTTTGTATATACTCTGTATTAAATGTAAATGATTTGTAATGGTCAGCTCTGTTACTATCAAACCTCGTTTCCGTCAAGATCACTTAATTACTAGAAAGGAAATTTACGCTTGCCTAATCCCATAAAAACTTTTGCCCTATAAACGGTGCTAGTAATGCTTGATTTGTTCAATAGTGATCTGGAAATGGAAAATTTTATGTCTCACATTTACATAATAGCCGTCTACTGATTTTACGATCGTTTCTGAGTCGAGAGTTGGTGATACCTTCCGTTGTTATTCCATTTGATCTTTTATCGCTTTTTGTTACTCTCGTTAGATTTCTTTCTGATATACTTTTTAAATTCAATATGTACATGGTAGGTGATAAACAATAACTTCTGTCTTTTTTCAGCATTTCAACTCTCTCCTTAGTGATTATGTTGCATACTTAAAGAGCCTCGACATGTACCATTTAGTCAGGTTTGTCTTGGTCTTAAACATTCCCATTGGATGATTATAAACAATTATATAATTCTATAAATATAATCCACGATTATGGAAAGTCTATGTAATGCTTAATTAAGTGTATATTATCCCTTTTCATACTCTACACATGCAGGATTCATAAAACACGTGCACTACAAAACATCATCCGCTATGCGATTTTGTTTGTTTGAACGCACTAATCTAAGGAAACTTCTTGACTGATTTGAAAAATTCTTTGAGTATAAGATAATCCATCTTTCCACGCGGGCGGAGCCGCTGGCGATTGCTCGTCTCTTGATAATGCTTCGGTTATGGGGCGAAACAATTGGTTTAATTTTGGTAGATGCAGATTAGTGGGGATGGTGGTGGTATATAGTGCCAGTGTATTACGAATTTTCCGTATTTAGGTACGTAAAACGATTATGCACTCTAGATTGAGCATCAAATAGATTTTCTCTAATTGCCGAGTATAACAAAATAATATTATCATTACTGTTTTATTATATAGTCGTTAATTTTTAATTTACATTTAATTTACTGCTTACAAATTTGATAAGGTGTACATTTCGTAAGTTGAAAAGGAATATTAAGATCGCTGTAATCGGTAGCTTGCCAACTCGTCACTATTTCGCTACCGCCATTGTACATGAGATACATGTAATGTAATGTGTAATCTTAATTTAATATGGATAGTAAATACTTATTTTGCATGTTGGTAATTAATTATCAAAGATTTTTTACAATCTCTATCTCTAACTATATCACTTACGATGTGTTCAACGCAAGGCGCATAATAAATGGTAAATATCAATGATACAAATTTTTACTAAGTTCGTACGTGCCTTCCTGAGCTTAAAACGAATCGCTTGAAACAATTGCTACATAACACATTTAGATAAAAAGATATGATATCTGCAATGTCTTTTTAACCTTCCCGGATTGTAACACTGGATACAAGCGAGGCGCTCTCTCAACGATAACTTCTATTATCTCAGGGATCGTGGGTCCCTAATCACGACATTCCACGCCCCAGCTATTCAACTCGTTCCCTTATCACGAATTAGCCCCCGTTGCTTTTGGTTCGCGGTTAAATTGGGCCGTTTTGCGTACTTTAATTTAAACTGAGCACAGCTTTATATAACAGGAGCTGGGCAATTAAGGTAATTAGGAGCATGTAGGCTTCGTTGACAACTGTCATTTGAAGTGTTCGCAATGTAAATTACATTGCCCGAGAGCTGATCAACTTTATTTAGAGGGAATCCATATTAACTTAGTAAACATTTTAATTAATCGAAGATCAATAATAATGAAAATTTTTGGTCCCGTGTTCAAATCCCATTGTTTTTCTATTAAGACTTTGTGCCTACAAAAGTAATAATAAAATTATTTTGCTATAATCCGCGAAGAAGTAAAATAGAAAATATATATAATGCTAAATGTAAGTGGACAATCGGTTATCATACCTGATACATGCAGGATTCGTAAAAACACATGCACAAACCTCCACCACCGCCACCACAATACACAAGCACTATATACGTTCACTATCACAAACTCAACAATCGTTTCGCCCCGCAACCGAAGCATCGTCAGGAGATAGACTCCACGACCAAAATCGCAAAGCGAAGCAATACCCAAATAAGTTTAGTTATATACTAATCGGTTCAACCCCACCCTTTATTTTATTTTGCCTGCAAACAAGTGTAACAAGCTTGAACTAGAAACATTTATTTGCTCGTTAATGAGGGTGCCATTGTTATGTTTAATAATCTCAAGGTTTTCCAATAGGCTCAGCTTAAGTCCTTTATTAGAACACGTGTGCAATACTTCGAAACTATGGTCATTAGGAACTTTATGACCGCTTTCTATCAGATGTTTAGCGAAATTTGAATTTTGTGGTTTGTTATTCCTGAACGCGGCCATATGTTCTTTAAAACGAGTTTCAAAATTACGACCAGTCTGACCCACATATGTATCATTGCATTCAGGACATTTTATTTTATAAACACCACACTTTTTCACGCTTGGTAATTTATCTTTATTATTGCACAGAATCTTTTTTAAAGAGTTATTACTTTTAAAACCTAATTTTATATTTGATTTGGATTTAAATATAGCTGAAATTCGTTCTGACAATGCTCCAAAATAGGTCAGACTGGCTTTGCACTTATTATCTTTGTAATGTGGCACCGCGTACAAGTGTTTTGCCAAACATATGTTCATTATTGGACCGTGTAATAGTAGTGGACCGACGGTCCAATAATGAACATATGTTTGAGATCTTTCGCAAACCAACCTACACGGATACGATCATACCTGCTTCTTCTTTTCACCCCTGGCAACACAAACTTGCCGCCTTTCACAGCCATATACATAGACTCTTATCAGTCCCTCTTTGCGAGAAGAATTTTAACAAAGAGCTTCAAATAATCAGCCAGATGGCGCATTCTAATGGCTATGATAAGCAAGTAGTACATAACATATTAAAAAATAAACAGAAGTTGCAATTGGCAAAACACTTGTACGCGGTGCCACATTACAAAGATAATAAGTGCAAAGCCAGTCTGACCTATTTTGGAGCATTGTCAGAACGAATTTCAGCTATATTTAAATCCAAATCAAATATAAAATTAGGTTTTAAAAGTAATAACTCTTTAAAAAAGATTCTGTGCAATAATAAAGATAAATTACCAAGCGTGAAAAAGTGTGGTGTTTATAAAATAAAATGTCCTGAATGCAATGATACATATGTGGGTCAGACTGGTCGTAATTTTGAAACTCGTTTTAAAGAACATATGGCCGCGTTCAGGAATAACAAACCACAAAATTCAAATTTCGCTAAACATCTGATAGAAAGCGGTCATAAAGTTCCTAATGACCATAGTTTCGAAGTATTGCACACGTGTTCTAATAAAGGACTTAAGCTGAGCCTATTGGAAAACCTTGAGATTATTAAACATAACAATGGCACCCTCATTAACGAGCAAATAAATGTTTCTAGTTCAAGCTTGTTACACTTGTTTGCAGGCAAAATAAAATAACGGGTGGGGTTGAACCGATTAGTATATAACTAAACTTATTTGGGTATTGCTTCGCTTTGCGATTTTGGTCGTGGAGTCTATCTCCTGACGATGCTTCGGTTGCGGGGCGAAACGATTGTTGAGTTTGTGATAGTGAACGTATGTAGTGCTTGTGTATTGTGGTGGCGGTGGTGGAGGTTTGTGCATGTGTTTTTACGAATCCTGCATGTATCAGGTATGATAACCGATTGTCCACTTACATTTAGCATTATATATATTTTCTATTTTACTTCTTCGCGGATTATAGCAAAATAATTTTATTATTACTTTTGTATTATGGATCTCCGCAAAGTAACGCCTAATTCTATAAATTACTTTGTGCCTAATTAACGTCTACAATTCATCACACATTTTGCGGTAATTTTACACAAAAATGTTCCGGTTTGAATTTTGTGAATACGATATATCGATGCAAGGTTCAGTAACATTATAAGGACGCAAAGTTGCAACGAGTGAAACGTCTGGGTATGCATTAGGATAGAAGCGAACGGGCTACAGGTAAGTGCTATTTGCAAGTTATGGTCCAACGTTAGCTCGATCTGTGTACACTCGGACTGCCAAATTGAAGCGAGCCGCAACTCGAGCAAAATGAACGCTTGATTTTTGATATTTCACAACGTTCGTGTACTTTTTGGAAATGGGAGGGCTGTCAACATGTTAATATAAATATCCTGACAGGGGCACGACTATTGTAAGTGAAAACTATAGTAAAAAAAAACAAGTATTCATTTATCGTATCGCTCATGGGCTGCAATAGTGCCACAACTTCAAAAAACATGTTTTGAGATAAATGGGCTTAAAGTTTTAATTGCTAAGGAGAATGTACAAAAATTCAACAAACAATGTTAGTTTGTACAACGTACAAAGTACAATTAACGTACAATTGTACAAAGTTAATTTTGAGATAAATACAAGAAATGCCATATTATGCATCAAACGTAACAGTGGCATCAAACGTAACAGCAAGGCAGTGTATTAGGGCCGACCTTATTCACGGTCTACATCAACGAGCTATGTAACTTAAAACTGCAAAATGGTACCGTCTACTCTTATGCTGATGATACAGCTATCGTTTTCACTGGTGCTTCCTGGGATGAGGTTCGTAGTAACACCGAATTGGGACTTGCATGCGTTTTAGATTGGCTTAAAATTAATCTTCTTACATTAAATACGGACAAAACTAATTACATCTGTTTCTCTGTTTACAATAATACTCAACCAGATATAAATTTCAACATAAAACTTCATGAGTGCGGTAACTCTATCAGCCTTAACTGTACATGCCACAGCATTACCAAAGTGCCAATAACAAAATACCTCGGTGTCATGATTGACCAAAATTTAGCATGGCACGCACATATTGAACTGGTGGCAAGCAGAGTTAGGAAACTTACATATCTATTTAAAGTATTACGTTATGTAGCCCCCAATGAACTACTTAGTAAAATATATGTCGCTCTTGTACAGTCAGTGATCTCTTACTGCATTCCTGTGTGGGGTGGAGCATATAAAACTAAGTTTATTGAAGTGGAAAGGGCTCAACGTTTTTTACTTAAAGTTATGCTCTTTAAAGCATTCAGATTTCCTACTGACGAGCTATACTCTACGTGTAAGATCCTATCTGTTAGGAAATTATATATTCTAAACACTATACTGCGGTTACACAAAAAATTACAGTTTAATTTGCCTATTCTAAATAAAAGAAGAATAAAAAATGTTGCTCCCTTTGTTAAAACTAAAACAGCTTTTGCTGGCCGTCAGTACAATAAACAAGCGTCACACTTATACGACATAATAAATAAAAAATTAAATATATATATAATGACTTACCATAACTGCAAACATACTCTATCTTATTGGCTAAAAACATTAAGTTATGAAGACACGGAAGTTCTACTAGAATATACATCTTAAATACATAGATCTACATGCACACACACACACACACACACACACACACACACACACACACGCACGCACACCCACCCACGCACGCCTTATACACATACGCTATAATTAAATAACTTAAAAATTACTTACCTTTTTAATAATTGAATAACTTACCTTTGTTATGGAAGAGCGAGACCTTCTGACACAAGTATTTCTAATACTTACTAGAAGGTCTCAATCTGTATTTTTTGTAATGAATTTTTGAAAAGAAATAAATATTTTTGTATTTGTATTTTGTATTTGTAACATTAACGAAACTGAAACCAATTTTATTTTACAATAATATATTGAATATTTTCTAAAGGTGTTGATAATATCGACTGAGCTAAAAATCTAAAGCTCAAAATCAAAAAATTTGAATTGTTTTGACGAGGGTCGGGTACAGAAACAGACCTTTGTTTACAGTATCGTCGTAATTGACAACTGCTCCAATTATTCGCCACAAATGATATTTTATTTTTATTACACGGTCCTAAGGCAGCCTGTAATTATCCACAACTGAAATAAAAGCGTCCTTTCTCCTTTTGTATTGCAGATTAAAGCAAAATAATCTTAACATTACTTTTGTGATTCCGCAAAGTAACAGCTAATTATCGTATTTAGGTCACTTTTTATTTTCGGATTTATATATGTCATTATAATATATTTATTTTAATTATATTTAACCCATAATGAGTTACTATCAAATAATTTAACTAACTAGTGCCCTTATCTATTGGTATTGTTTGCAAAATTTTTGAAGGTCAAGTATTAATTGCCTTTATCACATTGGGTCAACGCGTGCTTTGTTTTTTATAAAATGTATGCTCAGACATCATGTACTATTTTTTAATAGTTAAATAAACACATTAATTCTTCATAAAATCTGAAAAGGAAAAAGCTATTTTGATCTTCCGGAAATAACCGCGATGTCGAATATTGGCTCTACGACTATTCTTTACAATAAATCAATCTCCAACGAAAATTGTTTCAACTGTTCGTTTAGAAATTCTTCAACAGCAATTAATAATCTTACTATTTCGTCTTATTTTCTTTATAAATGTTCGAACAACTAACGAGACATTGAAACTAAAAGCAATAAAGGAAATATTCCAATAATTATTTTCAATATTACTCAGCATTCAATTCAAATTTGCAACTTTGCAAGCGATGTTTACATTATATTTCAAAGAACAACATTTTCAAATAATTGAACTGTATTTGAGGTATTTCTGTCACTAATTGCAGAAACAAAATAACATAAAGAAACGACTCTTTGTTCTAGTATCTATCGGTTACAGTACAAAGTAACAACAGAAAGAAAACTTGAAAATTGCGAAGACAAAGAATACCGTAAACAATAAGAATAATACAGAAATTTACAAGATCTTTGTCTCTTTATCCAATCGAAGCATAGCGGCTTCCTTCTCTAGATTGTAGATACTAATGACCGTCTTTATATTTACATCAATTATCATTTATATTTACGTTTAACCTTTACATCTCAATAATATTTAATACATGTTAGAATAAATGTTAACTGGACATATAATGAGGAGAGATGGAAATCATGTGACGAAACGAGTGTTAATTAATATGAATGTGGACGGATTAATGCCAAGAGGAAGGCCGAATAAGAGATGGATGGATTGTGTGAATGACATGTATGTAAAAGAAGTAGTGCCAGAATTAACGCATGATAGGAGAAAATAATAGAAGAGAAAAGCATGTTGTGCCAATCCTACTTAAAATGACAAAAAGGCGGGAAAGTTAGGTAATATTAGCTTAAGTTATGCAAGAAAACTTTATACATAATATTAATAAAATTAAAAATGTAGACAAGTTTTCGACTACTTGATGACTATGAATTCTGCAGTGCTACATAGAGATACAAATTTGTCGAGTTGTTTATTTTTACGACCGAAATCCATATTAGGTTACATCAGTTGCATTTTGTGAGGCGAAATTGCGGTCAAGCGCTGACCTTTTAACATACAAAAACTTAAACCTCGTATCTATAAATGATGTGTCAATTACTCTACTAGAAATTGCAGACACTTAAATTTTTGTGTATATATTTTTTGCTTCAATTATTCTCAACGAATTTAAATACAGGACAGTGAAAAATTGCACTTACTTAAATCAGTATATTTAAATTAATTATTATATTGGATTAATACTTGGAATACCTTTTTAGGCTATTATAATTTGACATTATTTAAAATGAAGTAAATGAGGAGGGTATAGTAATTACATATGATTATCCTAGTTTCTTTAAGATAACGTCTGTTAGCGATATAGTACTTTTAAATATATCTACGTACGTAACAAATATGTACTGAGTTTAAAATATAAATGGTGTAGGAAATTTAAATGAAAATGGAAACACACATTAAAACAAATAACATGTTTTATCTATTATCTATCGGAGCTAAAAATCTTACATTATAATAATTCTAATTTAAATTTTTTAGCTTAGAACCTTAGTACACCCCAGAACCGAACTTCTTATAGAATAATAAAAGTAGTCTTATGATATTTCAAGTTTTTTAAATATAATTTTTTCTTTCCTTAGGTACAAAGTAGAAGTCGCAGGCAAAAGTTTGCCTGTACTTACTACCTTGGACAAGGGGCGGTACGGAGTGATCGTGTTTGAATCGCTATCAAAATACTCCAATATGGACAAATGGAATCGAGAACTTCTCGATAAGTACTGTCGAGAATATTCCGTCGGAATTGTCGGGTTCGCAACACCAGGGGAGGAGAGTCTTGTCGGTGCTCAACTGAAAGGATTCCCTTTATTCATGCATACTAATCTACGGCTTAAGGTAAACTGAAATTTATTGTGCGCCATATATTGTCGCCAACAATGTGCTCTCGTCTGAGCTGAAATTACTTTCATTATAATATCGTAGGCTTTCCCGCTTAAGCTTTTATCGTTGTATTATGAGGAATCGCTGACAGTGGCAGCAAAATTGGGATTTATTTGTTCGGTTTTATTATACTATCCACGTCGTGAATAGATTTAAGTCGCTGCTAAATATGTTTTTAAGATAAGATTCTATTGACTTGTTTGTTACTACTTAGGAATAATAAATTACATTCATATTTATTGCATTTGAAGTCGAGTTGGCAACTAACGTCAAGAAACCAGATAGGCTATCGTATATGGACGTGAAATAGAAATTGTATCTTAGATGTGATAGAGACATATATGGCATTTCTGATTCATTGCTGTTTTATTATGCGACGGAGCACTTATAAGCGGTTCTTTGTGGATATTTTAACTGACCGCTTCTGTTACACGCTCGTGTGTGTGTGCGTGTGTGTTGCCAGTGATAATATAGGGATCCAAAATTTGGTCGCTGACTATAGCCCTCAGGGTACGGTCAGGGACGGTCTGGCGAGTTATGCTTGGAGTGTCTCTAGATGATTATATAATGAACTAGCTGTATCTTACAGCTTCGCCTGCGTGTCGTAGTGACAAAGGACACAAAAATAGTTATTGTGAGTTAACCATAAGATAAAACATGCTGTCCCGCACTTTTTTTGTAGTATTTTGGAGACCTCCAATTCTCTAATACATTACTTTAGTGTATCTCTGTTAGTTTACGCGAAGCATGCGACTAGAGACCCCAACCGGCGAGTTTCTTTACAACTGCGTGATCTCTTCAACACAACTTACATAAACGCGGTCATTTTAACCGTAATGCAAACTAATAATTTTGAAAGCATTGCACTATCTTCAAGTAAAACCGTACAAAAATCCGTTCAGTAGATTTTGTGAAATCGATCACATAACGACAGACAGATTTTGGGGTCTTTGTTTTAAAATAAGTATAGATTAGGACTATAGCTTCTATACACACTTTTTTACATGTTTTCCCTTCGGTATATTTGTTGTTAAAACTAGATTTAGCCAATAAAATAAACTATATATCAATGTATCCCTTTTTAATCTCCTATGCACATTTTTTGACAAGTTTTCCATTCGGAATATTTGTTGTTAAAACTAGGTTCAGGCAATAAAAAACACTATTTATCAATGTATCTCTTTTTTATGATGTTTAAATATCTGAATTTGTTGAATAACAGAAGGAAGGAAGAACAGATGATTATCTGTAAATAAAATCATAAATGATGTTTTGAAGAAGCACTGATACGTATTAAAACTGAAGCAAATATAATAGCTAATTTGTTTTCTCATTTAGGACGCTGCGTTAAATCCCGCATCACCGGTACTACGTTTGTCCCGTGCTGGGGAAACGGCCTGGGGCCCGCTGCCTGGCGAACATTGGACTGTATTTAGAGCTAATTCATCTACTTACGAGCCAGTTGCGTGGGCCTTGCGAGAGACCGATTATGGAGTGAACGGTAAGTAAATAAACAAATTTATGGATGTAAGATAATACAGGAATTAGGTGCACACAACCTTCCAATCTGCGTTGGAGCTGGAGTGTACGCTTAAACATTTCTCTCCAGTTTCTTATTGGTGAGAAATAGAATTGGCTGAGAGGAGACGTTAGGTAATAGTGGAATAGAACATCTGCATTATAATATACTAGCGTTTACTCGCAACTTCGTTTGCGTGGATTGTTGTCGCGTGATAGGTTGATAATAGATGGCGCTTAAAATTAACATGATTTCTATAGCCTATATGTTATTACGGTGTATAAGGAATAATTGTACCAAATTTCATCGATATTGGTTCAGCGGATTCGCCGTGAAAGAGTAATAAACATACATCCATACTCAAAAACTTTTGCATTATAATATTAGTAAGACAAGTTGGTAACAAAACCATGACGTGTGGTATCCGGTCGAGTAGTATAGACCACCTTCATTTCATTCCGAGGTGTCATAAAAGGCGACTAAGGTAAATTGACCCACTGTGTGGTATCCCGTTGAGTAGAATAGACAACTTTCTTTCTTACCGAGGTGTCGTAACTTACGACTAAGGTAACTTGACGTCAGGTAGGCGGCTAGCATAAAATACGTAGTCAAATCATGTGACAACATGTTTAAAATATGTTGTGCCGACCCACTTGGAGTGGGATAAGGACAGGAGGATGAAACTTGGAAACAAAACCTCTAATTAGTTCTGAATAGTGGCTTTGGGTAGAGTATATCGTTCTCTAAAGACATTCTATAGGTAGGTACGTAAATAAATCTGTTCAAATTAAATCTGTTTAGCAGTTTATCTGTAGGATCATAGTAAACAGGCAGTTTATTATTCATTACTTATAATTAATTAGGTAATAATATTATTTTTTATATTCGTATTTTTTTCTAATTTGATACTTATTTATTACATTTTATTACAGTTGTTATGATTAGCATAATAGTTAATAAATCAAACAAAAACGTGTTATGAATAAAATATCTAAACCTTTAAAAGTTATTATACATAAATATCATTAAATTGTGATATATAGATGTTGAAACATGTCGTGTATTAGCGATTGATTTATTGTACACATTTATCCTCGACTCACGTAACGAAAACGTTTTCTTCCTTCACAAAACATGCGTGAAATACGTTATCATAGCCGAAAATAAAAATGTACGGCACGAAACGGGTTACGTGCCGTACAACAGTGGTCGTATAGTATCGAATTCGATGACATCACTGGAATTCCGACGCGCGTTACATGATATGAATACGAATCTTTAGCGTCATTAGGCCTTTGCTAATGACCTGCGAAAGCTATATCTATTTTTTTATATACAGAAAAAACCTTATACTTAGGGGAAAATTTATAAAACGGTCATTAGACCTTACGTAATGTATGGATCAGAATGTTGGGCAATATAAGTAAAGGATTTAAGAAATGTGCATGCGAAGGAGATGAGAATGTTAAGGTGGATGTGTGGTGTGACAAAACTTGATAGAATACGCAATGAGTATATTAGGGGAAGTCTGAAGATTGCGCTCATTACAGAAAAGATGAGAGGTGCGAGACTAAGTTGGTATGGTCATGTAATGAGGAGGGATGAAAATCATGTGACCAAAAGAGTTTTAAATATGGATGTGGATGGATGTATGGCTAGGGGGAGGCCGGAAAAAGATGGATGGATTGTGTGAAAAAATATACGCGTGTGGGATAAAGGTAAGAGAATGATGATGAATTATGACAGGAAAAAACCCCTTATAGGTAACGACAAAACGACTTGTGTCCTCCATCACATTTTCCCCATCCCTGCCAGCAGCCGCTGTGATCCCAGAGATACCTGCTCCGGGTAGGAACCTCTCTAAAGGGAAGTCGCCCTCCGGTTACCGATGCATCCGGAGCACCAGATGCACCGACCGCCTCGAGGACCTGTAAGCCAGGCGTCCGATATAGCAAAATCTATATCTACCATGACCTTACTTTATACCTTCCAATTTTTTTCAACAGCTCTATAGGTACTAAATCTAAGAACTTTTAACCTTACCTTAAAAATAAACAAAAACTAAAAATAAAATCATAATAACATAGTTTAAACAAAGCCCCAATACTCGTATATTGATATTCACAGTCTTGTAAATATAATATTTTGTTACGGTCAAGTTGAATAATTTCTTCCGCTGCATTGTTTTGTATTTCATCTCTACCTTTAATACATGACACGTTTTAAAGCAATAATTTTAATATCAGGAAAAAGACTTGAACTTAAATCTTGAGCAAAAACTGTCGTAGTCAAAATTTTGAGCATCTCTAATCGATTTCTGAAGCAAAGACTAGATCGCCTTAAATACTTTTACTAAAAAGCCCAATGATCTATTAGGAGGACATTTAATCCCGTAATGGGTAATAGTGGTAAAAGCAAACTATTTATTATTGTATATCTCTTTTACTTCAATCGCGTTTTTTGTATAACGGAATTAATTATTAGCCAATGTGAGGATACAGGACAATTACAGTGTCACCGTGTAAAATATTCTTGACAGGGCAAAGGCCCCGGTGTGGGAAAGTCAATTATTACAATTGACGGTTGCCCAATAAATATAGTCCTTATCATAGGGGGGAAGTCGAGTCTCGCCGTCAATAAAAAAGCGCGTATAAATTGAATGCGAGGTCTTTTCACCTAAATTTTTTCATTTGTCTTGTTGGTTTACTCGTAACGAAATCAAGAATGATTAATATCTGACAAACACACACTTTATGAGCTTGATTCCTTATAGGCATCATTCTCCTGCCCTTATCCCACTCTAAGTTGGGTCGGCACAACATGTTATACACATGTTGCCACCTGATTTGGCAAGGTATTTTATGACCGACAGCCTGCCTGACGTCAACTTAGTCGTCTTTTACGACACCTCGGTAAGAAAGAGGTTGTTTATTCTACTCAGCCGGATATTTAACACTTTCTTTAGTCGCCTTTTATGACACCTCGGTAAGATATGTGTGTGACCTATTCTACTTAGTGGGATACCACACGGCTTATAGGTCTAACTGAAAATATGTTAGCAATTCTCTTAGGTGCTGGTCATATGTTGTAATAGTTATCGACAATCGTTTAAAATTGTATGTGAAGAGATTTTACTTAAGCATGTTTCAGTATGTTTAGAAATTAGAGATGTAGGTTAATACAAATACAATACCTTTCACATTCTATGTTATTAACCATTACGTTGCATTAGAGTCACTATCAGCACTTCTAACCCGATATATACTGTTATACTTACAGTCACTGTTTAGCTTAAAACGACAATTAATGAAATGTCGAAATTAACAGTTGCATGAGAAAGGTTTTTTCTCCATGTCTTAGGTATATTTGCTATCTCTATTTTTATCTGAGGTGTACCTATTTTTCTAGAACTAAATAACAAAACTATTAAATCATACTCTTCGATATAAAAATATCACCTACATCTATACAATATACTGTTAAAACGTCGTATTTCTTAGCAGTCAAGAAAATAAGTTTCTAGGACCGTACTTATACTAATAATATCCCTTATTTCTTTATATTATAGAATGGTAAATCGATAAGCTTTAGCTGGAACTCAATTAAGCCAATGATAAACTCGAAACGATTAAGGAAGGATCGGTTCGTAACAACTTGGGTCAATCCTACCCTACTAGGGTTCTATAGGTTCAAGTAATTGAACGAGTATTGAATTAAAGTAGTCGAATTGATTGGCCAGAATATCTTTTACCGCCTAAAAAGAGATATTTAACTATATTATATTGGATTATTCCATATACCTACTTTATTTGAACATAACTTGAACAAAAGTAATGAGAATATTATTTTCCTATAATCCGCGATAAAAGAAAATATGTGTAATGCTAAATGAAGAGTGTACTATTCATTCTCATACCTGATACATGCAGAATTTGTAAGAACTCATGCACTACCCGACACCGATGGCACAACAATATACAAGCACTGCACACATTCACCACCACAATCTCAACAATTCAAACTCCACGACGAGTCTATCTCCTGACGATGCTTCGGTTACGGGGCGAAACAATTGTTGAGATTGTGGTGGTGAATGTGTGCAGTGCTTGTATATTATTGTGCCATCGGTGTCGGGTAGTGCATGAGTTCTTACAAATTCTGCATGTATCAGGTATGAGAACCAATAGTACACTCTACATTTAGCATTACATATATTTCCTTTTATCGCGGATTATAGCAAAATAATATTCTCATTACTTTTGTGTTATGGACCTCCGCAAAGTAACGCCTAATTCTATAAATTATCGTAACTTGAACATAAATAACTAGATAAACGAAGCAATAGCAACTTAAACTAAGTTTGCATAACTATTTACTCAATATAAACGATTGTCATTAATTTTAATTGGTCACCTTATGAGATTATAATAACTAAGTTATATGACCACTTATATATGTAATATGTTTTGGCTAGCCGTGATAAGTAGTAGATAACGTTAACATACTTTTATAACTTTAAGGGTTTTATTTTGGAAATATATTTCCAGCTTCCATTCTAATTAAAATGGTATATGATCGAGTCAGTCCCGAAACCATTGTTTAGGAAATATAACTACTGATACAAAAGTAATAATAAAATTATTTTGCTATAATCCGCGAAGAAGTAAAATAGAAAATATATATAATGCTAAATGTAAGTGGACAATCGGTTATCATACCTGATACATGCAGGATTCGTAAAAACACATGCACAAACCTCCACCACCGCCACCACCATACACAAGCACTATATACGTTCACTATCACAAACTCAACAATCGTTTCGCCCCGCAACCGAAGCATCATCAGGAGATAGACTCCACGACCAAAATCGCAAAGCATAAATATATACCTATAAATTATATAACTACTGATGTTAAAAAGTCCTATTTGTATATAGTTATAGTAAAATATAGAATCATAAAGAGGATGTAATGTGAAAGTCCCAGTGTCTCCTTAATCAAACAAAAAGCTCGTTTTGGATTTATCTGTCGTACAGACTTTGATAGCCAATAAATGGCGGTTTAAAGGCGATACCCTTCAAATCGCCATCAGGATATCTTTGCTGTACGTTGTCTACCGTAACCAACGTCCTACTTCCATCAATTTCTAATGATTTACCTTTTTAAGGCAAAATTTACCTATCGAATAAAAGACGGTGATTGAAATGCCTTCTTATATGTAGGTAAGGTGGCTATTAACATAACTATTTGTGTACAAAAACATACCAAACGTGAAATACGATAAAAACTCTCAAGCTAAGCAACACAGTACCTTATTGTGTACTCATTTAATTAATAATAACCCTCTAAAGGATCCTTATTTCACTGTAAGCCTATTATCGCCACAAACTTATACATACTTATTCCAGTTCACAACAGTTTCTTCCCAGAATTAATCAGTTTTGTATGTAGTTGTGTATTCGGGTCGGTTCTGTGAACCGCAAACAAGGTCTGCTAACAGGAACGTTTTAAGCGTCTCTTTTTTTGTGGGTTTCTAACAACTGTGCTAATTTTATGGAATATAATTACACTCACATAATACTGCAATTTCATGATTTAAAATTTTATCTCATGTTTATACTCCACAAAGAATCACAGCTTTGCAATCTTATCATAGGTCTATTTCTATATATTTCCCGAAGATTGCTTGGTTTACGGGGCGAATCAATAATTGAGATTGTCTTAGTGAACTTATGCATTGCTAGTATAATGTAATGGTGATTGTGGTATGAGGCACATATACTACTCTTGTATATATAAGGTATGACAAAGGATAAAACATACTGGATCTACAAACATCACTTTCTTTCCGTTCGAACTATAGCAATAATTTTATCATAACCTTTTTTAACTTTTTTTATCAAAGAAGCTATGAAGAGCTGATAATTAGCTTCTTACTAGTTATTCAAAATTCAAAATGCGTTCTATTTGTAATCTGCCGATTTACAATAAAAAAAATTGTCGGCTCTAACCTCAAATATTTCTCTCCAAGTAATTTTTCCGTGCCATGGGATAGTAGCATGTCGCGTTTGTTTTGGACTTATATATACGAGTATATCCACCCTAGTCCGATACAGTCCTCCACAACGCGTCGTTTTAAGCCGAAGTCCGGCCTCACAGGACTTCGCCTTAAGGTGACGCTCCCAGGATGCTGCGAGTCTCGCTTGAGACTCACTCTTTAAGTTTTTCACTCCGACGATGCTTCTCTCGGTGACGCTGTCAAAGCCTCTAGGGCTATCAGCATTGGATAGTGTCCGAAGAAAAAAAATCTTGCTTATTTTCGTCAGTCCTTCCATATTCGACCATGTTCTACCGGTACTTATGGTTTGATTGGTATACGCGTGCTACCGATACAATCGAGGGTCGTTTTTTTCGTGCATGAATTAAAGAAGCTTGTGGCAAGTATATACGAGTCGTTTATATTCATAAAAGGCGCTTTGATTACGAAAACGCGACTGACGAACGGTGTTTTCTGTTCGTTCTCAGTCCGCTCGTGCCGATATTAAAAATGAAGGGTTTTTGCGAAATGAAAGGCCGAATGAGGCAACTTTTTTATGCACTATTAAATATAATCGCAATTCTTCTTCATTATAAAGAATGATTTGGCTGCGTTTTTACGACCGGCCGCCTGCCTACCGTAAACTTACCTTAGTCGTCTTTTACGACACCTCAGTAAGAAAGAGGGTGGTCTATTCTACTAATCCAGATACCACACGGGGGGTCAACTTACCTTAGTCGCCTTTTACGACACCTCAGTGAGAAATGAGGGTGGTCTATTTTTTTCATTATGATGAATGAATATAGGAAATTGCAATTTTAGAAGCCTAGATATTTTAGCATCCGCTATACTCGAAATCTAAGTAGAACATTCGCAATCGTGTTAAAATCGTGCTTGCCTGCGCTTGCCAAGCGGATTATAAGCATATGTGTAGGTGAGGGATTAAAGAATAATCTATCCCGTTTGTTACATTGCGAGACGTTTTGTATAACATTTGAAAATTTGTTAGATAGCAGAGTGCTATTCAAGTATTACTTAATTAAAGCGTTAGTTCTAAAATCTGGAAAATCTGTACGGGGCGAAACATTGTTGAGAGTGTGGTGGTCAATGTGTGCAGTGCTTGTATATTGATGTGTCATCGGTGTCGGGTAGTGCATGAGTACTTACAAATTCTGCATGTATCAGGTATGAGAACAAATAGTACACTCTACATTTAGCTTTACATATATTTTCTTTTATCGCGGATTATAGCAAAATAATATTCTCATTACTTTTGCTTAATAATATTATAATGCGAAAGTTTGTGAGTATGGATGTATGTTTGTTACTCTTTCACCGCGAATCCGCTGAAACAATATCGATGAAATTTGGCACAATTATTCTTGAATAACATATACATACAAATTGATATACACATAGCCGACGATATTAAAATGTACAAACATACATTTCTGTGCAGTGGACAGGCTGCCGTTGGCGACTGTAATACAAGACCATGGTCGTTTGGACGGCGTCCAACGAGTGTTATTCGGATCCGGGCTTCAGTTCTGGTTGCATCGGCTCCTGTTTCTGGACGCGTTGAGTTACCTCAGCCACGGCCAATTGAGTTTGAGCCTCGACCGGTGGATACTTGTAGATATTGATGACATTTTCGTTGGGGAAAGAGGTAAGTTGGTATTATTGCTGTTTCTTTTTTTTTGTGCTTTAGTGGCCAGTGCCTGGGTGCCGAGCCTTGTGCGGTAATTTTTTTAATAGATATAAAAAAAATGTTAGAAAAAAAGATGGCGCCGGTTACATGTGGGTTTCCGGGTTTTGAATATTTTCGGTCCGCCCGTTACCCATCGGCTATCGCAACATTATGTTTGACAACTAAAAAAATCCTTTGCTTTCAATTGTACATTTCATCATTTTTTTTAATGCCCAAAAACAGGGATTAAACGATTTTAATAAAAACTAGTAGATCGATTTTACTCCTCCAAAACCTTTTACATGCTGAATTTCAGGAAAATAGTTAATTCCGTTGCCGAGATTCAAAAAAAATATATATACAAGATTGACTCATTTAAAAATTTAAGATGATTATTATAATAGTATTCACTTAATTCCGAGTAATTTATAGAATGCAGATGGAGGCGTTACTTTGCGGAATTCCATAGTAATAATAAAATTATTTTAAGTACAGTGCCCGTTAAATGTAACGGCAACAAAAAATATTGCATGAAATGTTTTAACATATATTCAAAGCGGTTGAATGAAAATTAAAAATTTGCTCATGATTGTCTGTATGCGACCGCAAAGCGCGCAATTTCCGATAAATTGGATAATAATATTTAATGAAGAAAACCATTATTTCATTGTAATCCGTGAAAGTTAACGAATTTATTTACAAATATCGATAACCATAATACAATATCGGAAGCCTCAAAACCGTCAAATTTCATATAAACAGTTTTATCCATTTGAATTTTTTTTTTTTTTATATTTCTATCAAAAGAATTTTGTGTTACGATTTTACCTACTTATTTCTTCCGTCTCTTATGTTAATGCCCTAAGTACTCCAGGGTTAGATCTCTAATTTCGGGTTGGGTTCTAGTTCTAGTAAAAAAATATATAATAACATCTTAAAATATAAATTTGAAATTTTGTTTTTTGTCTTAACTTAAGACACGAATAACGGTATAATTCAGTGATATGTAATTTTTATCTATTTTAAAGAATTACTATACCTCAAAAATACAGTAAGTAGTAAAGTGAACAAGAAGTATATAAAATAATTTTCATCGTAACAAATAGTCAACTAAAAAAGAATGAAATAAAACATAATGTAAACTTGTATTAGTGTGCTTTATTATATAAATTCAATTAGGTATACTCTATGTATATCCATCGTATTTATACGATACCAATATGTTATTATTATTTGATAAAGGCCTAAGGGGTCACAAAAATATATACGCACGAAAAGCTGTATAGCGATTTTGCGACCGCTTTTTTCCTTAATAAATTACTGGAGGGCATACACAGTTTTACGCTTTTATTTTCAATAATACATCGATGTGTGTGTGAAGCGGTATTTGTTCAGGATCGAGTTCACCCCTTTAGAGGGACGTGACTGGTTTGGCTTTATTTTAAATTATCAGGTGGATCGGTGATCTAATATCCTTTTTGCTTCCCATTAATGGCGTACCAAGTCGAAGCGCATTTTATTAAAAAAAAAATATATGAATACACGGTTCATCGTATTCGAAACGTGGAAAATAGAATAGAAAAGTTAAACATCCCTTTGTTTTATGTTTTATTAGTCAGCTCGAAAATATCAGCTAAGGATAAAATCCGAGTTTTTATTCTTAATGGCCTCTTTGCCTAATCACTCGCCTAAAATTGCAGACGTAAATTATCAAAACAAAAAAAAAACAAATTTTCATAGAAAACAAAGATACTTTTTTGTAGAGTTGCAATCGTATAAAAGATATTTATATAGGAAACTTCGGAACCATATTACTTATATTATTATTAAAATGATTATCATTAATTAAGTAAGGTTATTACAAACTAGAAATAATTAACGGTAAAGGTAAATAATTAACTTACAGGGGATGAAAAGAATCGAAAGTTAAAGTTTGTACTAGGTATAACTTTAATCTAGTTTATGCTAATCTTATTTTTTTTATTTAGATATTTTAATATTTACAGTGAAAAAATAAAAATTTATATAAGTATTAAACCTTATTGTACAGTATAAAAGAATTGGTGTATAAAAAATAATTATTCTTGCCATTATACAGTTCTATTCTACAAAACGTATGAACTACTTGAACCCTGTATTATACAGATGACCCTTGAAAACGTGACTGTTCGGTTTTGTCTCCTATAGATTGCTCGGTGATCTAATTCCTTTTACGTTCCTCGTTAATGGCGACACCTTTTTCTTTATAATTTTTCTCTTTAACTCATTTTATTTAAATTTTTATTTTGTGGATAATGATAAGAAAATCTGGATATAATACAATTTGTTTTTCATCGCATATTTTATTATATCGGCTATAAAACATGCCATACGTGCCGTGTATAAATGAATTAATTAAAGGTCAACTAACGTCATTGAATGGTCCAAGAACATAGTAGTGACAAAACTTAGTAAATCTAATATAGTTATTAGATTTACTATGAGTTTTACCGTATGAGTTGTAAGAGAGTAACAGATAACAAAATATTTCAATACCGCTACTTATTTTACAAAATAAGTGATCACATTTTGTATTTCTCAAGTTATTTGTCTGTGATTTTATATTTGATTTAATCGAGTTATTAAAACTAATTTTATCCTGCTTTAACCGTTCTCAGTTTTTCACAATTTACTAGTATTATTAAAATTTATTATTGCCATTCCTTCATTCTGTGCTGGCTTTTTTGTTTTTTTTTTTTATAGAGTTCAATTTCTGTGTAATCTGTATACTGTAGTGTCGTAATTTAACCGTTACGCATGGACTGTGTGTATCGAACATGACATTTGTTCGGTAAACCAAAAGTCATTGGTATAATACGATTTCGCTGCATTCTGTATTTCCGTTTTGCTACAATATAAAGTTCATTAATTCTGTGACAGTTAATAGTATCGACTCTGTTAGCTCAGTTCTTTTTTTAAATTAACAATGGTTATTTGTACATGTACAATTAATGGATGTTACAAAAAAACGTCAAATCTTAAAGGAATCTTTTTAAGAATGATACGATTTTTAATAAGATTCCTTTAAGATTTTGACTTGACTATAAATACTTCAGAAGAAATAATTATTTATATTTTTTAAATTAATATGTTTGATGTATTATGTTTAAAAGAAACCTCGAAGGAAATTGAAAAATTTAGGAGATTATTTAGAATTCAAATTTGCTATCTTGATTTTCCTCATATATTTTATTCATAATTATAAAATAATTAATTCCGCCGTGTGGTATCCGGTTGAATAGAAAAGACCACCCTGATTTCTTACCGAGGTGTCGTAAAAGGCGGCTAAGAATGGAATAAGTATTATCGTTTTTACCCAGAAGCTACACCGTTCATGACAAAATTCGAACCCCAAACGTAGACTTTGCCGTCAAAGATAACCTACACTTTTTCTTTTGCTATATATACTGAATATTTATTAAAGTTCTGGAAAGCATACCACTTTAGCATGTCTTTCAGTGTTCATCGACATGTGAAAATATCATAACAGCACGTACAAAACTGAACAGAACGTCAACAACACAAAAGTTACTTACTGTTGAGTTTTTATTGTTGGTCGTAAAAAAACGATGAATATACATTAACCAGTATTATTGTCAGTTTTATTGTTTTAGCATTTAATGAACGAATATTATGAACAGTTTTTGTATTTCCACTTGTTAATATAAACGTATAAAAACTAAAATGATAATTCTTGTATTAACAGCATGGTGTATATTTGTATTTAAGTATGTATTTAAAAAATATATAAGTATATATTCACCAGTTGTCCGTCTACCATAACACAAGTATTAAGTTACTTACTTTGGGGACGGATGACCGTGTGTGTAAGTGTCCTATATATTTATATATTTATTTATTTATAAGAATTGCTCGTTTAAAAGTATCAGATTTTATTATATTATTGACGTTAATTATATGGGTAACAGCGAAATATCAATCTGTAGCCATCTGCTTTCATTTTAAATGTTGATAGAATTGTATATTATTTCTAAACACAGGTACACGATTACACGAGGAAGATGTGTCAGCGTTAATGGCCTCCCAAGCAGCCTTACAGCGGCTAGTTCCTGGATTTCGTTTTAATCTAGGATTCAGCGCAAAGTACTACCACCACGGCACTTCCCTCGAAAACAGGGGGGATGATGCGCTTTTAAAGAATCAGGAACATTTTAACTGGTATGTAATATTTACTATTACTCATAAATACTATTATATATAACACAGGTATACAGGAAATAAATTTACATGCATTCACACTATCCCTATTATCGATTGTTTCTATTGTGTTTACAACTTTAACTGCTCCCGCTTTAAGGACACTCTGATTAATAATAAAATGGTCTTTTACTAGTTCGGATAAATTAAAATTTTTTTTGGACTTTTATCGTTATAAGAAAATTCGTAATTTGTAAGTATGTTGACTGTTAAAAATCGAGAGCAAAACATTTAATATTAATGCATGTTACATATACTGTAATCATTCATATATTTACATTGAAAGTATGTAGTTATTGAAAATTTATTTTATTTGCTTTTAAAATACATTCTAATCTATACTTAATATATAAAGCTAAAGTTTGTTTGTTGCTTTGATTGTTTGAACGCGTTAATCTCAGAAACTAATAGACCGATTTAAAAAAAATGTTTGAGTGTAAGATAGTCAATTTATCAAGAAAGGCTATAGACTATATAACATCACGCTAAGATGAAAAGGAGAGGAGCAATAAAAAATGTTGCGAAAACGGCAAAATTTAAAGCTTTCCTTGCGTGCTTTAAGTAAATGGTAAAAGTGATTCAAAAATCTCTTTTAATTAACTCACGATAACTACCTTTATGGTTAAAATTTTAATTGATATATCTTTTTATCATGAACAGGTTTTGCCATATGTGGAACCATCAGCAACCTCACTTATACAACAATGTATCACAACTCGAAGCAGAGATGATGTTAAACAAGCAATTCGCACTAGAACACGGGATCCCTACAAACTCATGTTACTCAGTATCGCCGCATCACTCCGGAGTGTATCCCGTACATGAGCCCCTTTATGAGGCGTGGAGGAAAGTTTGGGACGTCAAAGTGACCAGTACTGAGGAGTATCCTCATTTACGACCAGCAAGGTAACTCTACTTATAAGTTCTTCTGCGTGTCTATCTATTATTCTGCGTAAATATCAGATCAGATTTTTTGCGTACATTGCTTCTCTATGTACCTACGCTATCTTATATTGTGTAAACATATCCAGCTTAAGTAAATTTTACTTCAGTTTACTTTTGAGGAAATAAAAATATTAACATCTGTTACAGAAGTAATTCGGGATATCGCAAGTAAAAGTATTTCTTTCTCCAATCAACATTAATTCCTGCAGCGTTACTGCTAAGACAAGCACTAATAGACTAACCACTTACATCTACCCGCTTCTTTATTTATATTGAGAATAGCCCACCACAACTTAGTCGTTATAACACTATTATACATTCTTATTTATTTTATGCATTATTATGTAATCTATAATTTATTATAATATTTGTATTTTATCTTCGGCTTATTTATACATTATGTTATTACCAATCATATTTTATAAAGAACGATATGCCATATAACCACCGGAAGTAGGTAGCCTATTATGCATTAGGCGCGATACTGGTATTCAAGACATTTATTTCCCTATAGCATCTATTCCTCTTTCTTACCGGAGTGTCCTAAAATTTATTTATTTATTTCTTATCAAATTACACATGTACACTTACAGATGTACATTAAAATGTAAGGTAACTTAACGTCAGGCAGGTTGCCGGTGACAACATGTTTATAACATGTTGTGCCGACCTCACTTAGAGTGGGATTAGGGCAGGAGGATGAAAAAGTTTTAACATCCAGTGGTGGTTGTACTTAATAATAAGTAAATTATTTAAAATATTTAGTAAAACAAAATATGTAAAGTAAAAAAGTAAATTAATTTTTTTTTTTTTTTGGATAGAAGTAAGACTAGAACTTTAATTATTTTCAATTATTTATTCTATATAGCGTATAATTTGAAATTATATTTGCCGTCTTGATGTGGTCTCTAAACTGCTGTCAACCGCAAACAATGCGTTGCGGCGACGTCTCACTGCATTGTAGGGGCATTTCAGATATGTCTAGTACAACAATATTAACGAAAATCAATGATCCAAACAGCCCCGACTTTTGATTTTAAACATAGATAGTTGTGGTTTACCAGTATATTGTTAATCTATGCATAATAATAAATATTCTAAATTTCGTTAGCATTGCGGCTCGTGAACATAGTTGTGATCATTGAAAAGTCTAAAATAATTTTGTTCTTGTGAAACTCCTGATTACCCATACTTCCATATTAATATTATCAATGAGAAAACCTAACTGTTTTCAATTCACTCGAATCATTATGAAAAATTTTTGCTTATAGTTTATACTTATATAGTATAAAAAATTCCGTTTTTTTTAAGAACTGGTTAAAACACAAAATGCAATATTAAGAGTACTTAAGTGTTTAATTTAGCGCGAAGTCACGGGCACTGTTTGTTAATATAAAGTGGTAATATAAATCCATAAGGTTTTGCTTAATATTTTCCGTTTCTTTATGTATATTTGTTCTACCAGGTTACGTCGAGGCTTTCGTCATCGGGGAGTAATGGTACTACCACGTCAAACGTGCGGGCTTTTTACGCATACGCTTTTATTGGAGCGATATCCTGGAGGCAGACAGCGTCTTGACAGATCTATCCAAGGGGGAGAACTATTTCAGACCCTTATAAATAACCCGGTAAGTATAATTAGTTTAGCGAAAAATATTGTCCGTACAAATTTTAGTCAATAAAGGTTTATGCAATTACTAAATTTATCCTGTGAACCTATATAATAATACATTTTCCTATGCACCTGGGTAATTCTAGACCGTAACTTTAAAAATTAAGTCTAGGTTGTCTGTAAGAACCTACTTACCAGATTGTTTTCAAGATATTGATGATGATGATGATGATGATTCCAATGATGGTCACTGCACTGTACCACATTTTTGATAATGTTTACAGTAAATATTATCTTACTTCACTTTTTGACTTTTTATCCAAAAGATCGAAAACTAAAACTATATCACATGAGCTAAATGTTAGCAACACTTATCTATCTAATTTCGGGGACGCCTGTCGGTGCAGGGCGGGTGGTCAGCTCCTATTCCGGACTATTCCACCCATTCCCCCTGTTGGGACAAGGGTTTCACTGCCGTCCCGACAGTGTCACCTGCTCTAATCTACCCGTAGCTTTTACGAACCTGATAATATCCCTGAAGGAGATATTTGTCAGATCCTCAACTTCAATTTCATCCTTACCTAGTATCTCCCATCTTACCAGCGAGTACATAGGGCACTCAGGCATAAGGTGAAGACTCGATAGCAACACTTAACTTATACATATTATTTTGAATTTGGCAAAATATTATTAATAGATAAAATTATTGTGGGTGTATATCTCATTTATGGAAGAAACTATTTCGTCGACGACTATTACGGCAGTCCAATAAAATGCCATAAGAGTTTACTTACGCATTTCGTGTGCCTCTTTTGGAGAGAATGAGCAATTCGTTTTGCAATTAACCCAAACATAAAATTAACTTTTGCCATTTAATATTCCACATTTTGTTGTGATGTTTTTATAATTGACGTACACCAAATACGTAATTTGAGTCCAACCAATTGCGAATTTTCGTGTAACCCATGCATATATGGGTTTTGAAACATTACATCTGATTTTTCATTTAAATATACTAGAGTATCAGTTAATCTTTTTATTCAATCAATATCAGACAGGAATTACTCAAATAAAATAAAGCGATATTGAATTTGCTAGATTTTTTTGACTTTCCTCAAGTTCAAAAGTAATAACAAAATTATTTTGCTATAATCCGCAATAAAGTAAAATAGAAAAAAAAAAAAAATATATATATATATATATATATATATATATATATATATATATATATATATATATATAATACCAAATGTAGAGTGGACAATCCGTTTCCATACCTGGTACATGCAGGATTCGTAAAATCACATACAATACACAAGCCCTACATACGTTCACTATCACAAACTCAACAATCGTTTCGCCGCGCAACTTCGTACGAATCCTGCATATATCAGGTATGAAAACGGATTGTCCACTCTACATTTACAATTATATATATTTTCTATTTTACTTCAGCGCGGATTATAGCAAAATAATTTTATTATTACTTTTGTATTATGGATCTCCGCAAAGTAACGCCTAATTCTATAAATTATTTCCTGAAGTAATTTTTTCTACTCAAGACAAGTTAGATTGTCCAAACTTTAATCTCCTACCGGTCGACCTTTCCAACTCTATACCAACCTTCAATAATCTAGGTAATGTAACTGTGGTCAGAGCAATAAATCCTGCGGCCATCGACATTCTGGATTATCGTTCGCAAATTTGCGTTTCCATAAGCTATGTAATATAGAACATAGATACTTGACCTATGTTTCTACAAGCGTTTTGTGGTAAATGTTAAGAGCGATCACTTTACCCAAAATAGCTTTTAACAAAATAATTCTAGTTCGAGTATGTTGTAATATACTGCCTTTAGTATTATTTGATACCTTTTGATTTCAGTTACTTGTTTCAATTTATAGTTCGTAAATGTTTATTTTTTTTTTTTTTAAATAAATCAAAAAGGCCAGACCTGTTTTAGGTCTGGATATCCGTACTTTTTTAGCAATATTCGACATACTTATATTGCCAAAAGTGAAGATGAAGCACGTAATACTTACCGAAACCTCTCATTTTCTAGATACGAGTTTGAGGAGTGTAATAAACCGCTATTTCAATACTGTTACTACTTATTAAGATATTTAATTTCACTTCACATTATTACAAGTACCTGATTGACCTTGCTCGGTAATTTTTTTAAAGATATAAAAAAATTAAAAAAAACAATATAAAGAGAGATCGCTTTAGCGATAAGACCGCCTTTGCACGCTTGTCCTAATTGAATTTAATATAAACCAATGTACCTCTGTATAGTGCAATAAGAATAAATAAATAAATAAAAAAAAGCGTCGGGTGACATGTGGAAATCGAACCTACGAGTAGGTTTCGAACTTTTTGGTTTGCGCGTCGGTACCTACTTACATATTAGGCTGTAACAGCTAAAAATTTCATTTACTTTCCGTTCCTATTTACCATTTTTTTAGGGCCCAAAAAAAGATAAAAAACGAGATTTTTTTTAATAAAACTTACCTAGATCAATTTTTCTCCCCCAAATCCCCCTACATACTAGATTTCAGGAAAATCATTGGAGTCGTTTCCGATATTCCTAAAATATATACACATACAAGATTAACTCCTTTAAATATTAAAGATTACTGACATTGTGTCAACGTTTTGGTCTATGAAATTGTCTAGAATGCAAGGAGGGGTAAAGAGCCATCAATCTCTCGACATCCGAACAAGACATCTCCGTTGTTTTGAAACTGAATACAAATACAGCGCTGGTTTGAAAATGTTTAGCTTAATAAATGGTCTTCCATTTTCATTTTCGTCGTTTTACTTTTTAGTGATAAAATTCAAAATTAAATAGACACTGTTTTATCAAGAAACGGATAAAACATTTTTATTTCATTTTCCTACATTTGATTTTATGACGATAATAATAACTAAAAAAAATATTAATCATTATATTTATATTTATTTTATCATAATTCACGTATGTTTAAGTTTATCGTAAATTAATATTTGTCATATTCTCGGGAAATTGTTTGCTCAAAATTCTTCATTTCAACACTCAGGAAAGATTTACCTAGTCTGCTAATTTTCAATTAATATACAAGTATTTTAAATACTAGTAAGAAACGATATGTTAATATCAAACACTAAATATAAAGTTTTAACAAGAAATGGATAATACCATTTTTATTTCCTTTTCCTACATTTGATTTTATGATGATAATAATAACTAAAAAAAATATATATTTATATTGATTTTATCGTAATTCACGTTTATTAACGTTTATCGTAAATTAATATTTGTCATATTCTTGGGAAATTGTTTGCTCAAAATTCTTCATTTCAACGCTCAAGAAAGATTTACCTAGTCTGCTAATTTTCAATTAATATACAAGTATTTTAAGTACTAGTAAGTAGCGGTCTACTATCCCACTGCTGAATAAAGGCCTCCTGCGTGTTTTTGTAGTTTAGACCCACTTCGCTGCTTTAATGCGCATTGATATGTTTCTGAAATTCTGCGGAAATGTACAAGTTTTCTCACGTTTCCTTCCGTCACTGATGACCGCGTGATAGATTGTAAATATCCATTAGGCACATAAGTTTTTATTAAAAATGTCTTAGATACGAAAGTTTCAACTCGTCGATCAGATACACATATAAACATAGGTACACTCACGATAGTTGAATGTTATTTCTTTTTTTCTTTTTATATATTTATTTTAAAAGAGAAAGAAAAAAAACATGTATAAAGGCGGAGTTATCCCTAAAAGGGATCTCTTCCAGTCAACCTTTGAGTAACAGAAGGAAAAGTACAAGAATTGAAGAAGAAAGAGAGTACGGGTCACATAGAGAAAAAGAAAAAGTTTATATAAATTGAACTATTTAATCTAATAAATAATTTTGGTAAAATAAATAGATGGTTTTATATTTCTTTAAGTAACTTTTGACGTGACAACGTCTTAAATTAGGTTGCGGCTTGGAGTCACTTATGAAAAAGTGTAACGCCCGCTTACGTCTGTTACGAACGAAAGAGAGGCCCGCCGGACTGGCGAATGCCTTGCGTCTCTCTCAAACTCCAATCCATCACATTTAATAAGACGTTGTCACGTAAAATCTTTGCTCGTAAAATCGACTTTTAAGGGAACCGTTTTTTTTTTCATTTTTAAATATTTCTAATTACAACAACAAAATAATTACATAAAAAAAACATTTTAAAATATAAAAAATCATCGTCCGCCGGGAATTTTTGCAATATTCCCAGAAACTATTATGTTATTATTAATAAATTTACAATATTTTGTTTTTGTAGAATTAATAAATATTAATTATTATTGAAATACTCTTTACATTCTCTAGATCAACGTGTTTATGACGCACATGTCGAATTACGGCAACGATCGCCTTGCGCTGTACACGTTCGAATCAGTGGTGAAATTCTTAAGGTGTTGGACCAATGTAAGACTCGCTTCAGCACCACCGTTGGCGCTCGCTGAGAAGTACTTTCAACTACGACCAGATGAAGTTAATCCTTTATGGGGGGTGAGTATACTAATAAAGTAGAAATATGTAAAAATCAGCATCCTGCCCTTATCCCACTCTTAGTGGGTATTCGGCACGACATGTTACAAAAACGTTGTCAAATGATTTGGCTACGTATTTTATGATCAGCCGCCTGCCTGACGTCAACTTACCTTAATGCACATTAATCCGTAGTATTCCGGGTAGCTAGTGTCATTATAAAAAAAAAACTGTAGGTATCGATGTAATATTTTCTTGCCTTTATCTCACACTAAGTGGGATCGGCACAATATGTGACAAACATGTTGTGACATGATTTGGCTATTAATTTTACGACCGGCCGCCTGCCTGACTTCAACATACCTTAGTCGTATTTTAAGACACCTTGGTATGAAAAAGGGTGATCTATTTTACTCAAACGTATACCATACCACACGGTGGGTCAATTTACCTTGGTCGAATTTGAAGTAGAAATATTTAAAAATATATATGTTGGTCCAGATATAAAGTTCAATTGTACCTAATTTAAGCAATATTGCCCTACCGGATTAGCCGTGAAAGCGTAACAGATTGAAAAATAGACATTAGCAATTATATGTTAGAAAGGATAGATAGAGTAATTATTAGGCCCAGACAGACGTCTCGCCAAATATTTTCTTTAATATTTGTAAAAAAATATTGATAGTCATTATCCGTAATCGTATCACCCAGTCATCTTAGCGTAATGTTACATAGGCTTTTACCTTCCTCGATAAATGGAGTATCTAACATTGAAAGAATTTTTCAAATCGGTCCAGTAGTTTCTGAGATAAGCGCGTTCAAACAAACAAACTCTTCAGCTTTATATATTAGTATACATTACATACAGTGAGATAGAATTTAATTATGTTAAATTTGGGGAACATAGCTCCATTGCCATTTCAGTGCGTGCTAACAAATACACGAGAAATTTTTCAATTAATTTAGCTAATCCTAAAATATGTACTTTTTTAACGTTTCTCTACTTTTATAGGCTATTGCTTTATTTTTATACAAAGAATTGTACTACAAAGCGTGTCCACGCACCAGATAGGGATAACAAAGCGGATCGCTTGACAATTGTTGAACCTAAAAGCTTTGTGAGTGAATATTCACCGATATCAAGCCCTGTCCATTCGATGAGTCTATAGGGTTAGTGATAGCTATGTTCCACACAATATTTCTGAAAAGGATTTAGGAATCTCTTCATTAACTTCGATATTTAAAAACAGATGAATGAAACATTTTTTTTTTCCTCCTGCCCTTGTCCGCACTTTAAGTGGGGTCGGAATAACATGAGACAAACATGTTGTCAAATGATTTGGCTACGTATTTTCTGACCGGCCGCCTCCCTGAGGTCAACTTACCTTACTTAACTTACCTAGTCATATTTTACGACACTTCGGTAAGAAAGAGGTCGGTCTAATTTACTGAACCGGATACCACACGGTGGGTCAACTTACCTTAGTCGCCTTTTACGACACCTCGGTAAGCAATGAGGGTGGTACTATTCTATTTAGTCGGATACCACACGGTGTAGAAACACACTATATTTCTATTTTAGACTAGGGGTACCCGCGACTTCATTCTCGCCAATTTTAGCTTTTAAGTACCCTTAATAAGGCAGACACTACCCTCTTCCCTTACCGAGGTGTCGTAAAATACGACTAACATAAGTTGATGTCAGGGAGGCGGCCGCTCGTAAAATACCTAGTCAAATCTTGTGACAACATGATTATAACATGTTCTGCCGACACTTAGAGTGGGATAAAAGCAGGAGGATGATGCAATTTTCCACCTATAACAGTTTGGAATAGTAAATTTAGGATAACATACTATTTTGAATCCTAATTTCTGTAGGTTTTTTTTTGGCTTATTGTAATGAATTTTTTTTTCTTTTCTCAGTTAGTAGTATTTTATATATGTTTAGATTTTTGAAAACAGTATAGTTATTTTCTTTGTTTTTAAATTAAAGCACTGTTTGTCATTTTTTATATCATGATAAGTTAGCCTATAAGTAAGATGTGCGGGGTAGTAATGCTAAGATTATATTTAAATGTTATATTGTATACTCTTGTAAACTTGAAAGAACACAAGAACAAACTGTTTCGCATAGCAAGAAAGACTAAGATAAGTTACGGGACCTATTCTTAGATATAAATTAATTTATAAGTTTAGGTAATCTTTAAGTTGCTTATTAGCCTCTTGGTTGTTCTTTATAATAGCAAAAAAAAATTGTATACTCTGTACTCTATTGGCTTTGTATTTTAATTTTTGCTTAGTAAATAAATAAATAAAAACTGAGTTGTGAATTTGTGTAAGATGAAATTTTTGTTATTAGAATCCATGCGACGACATTCGTCACAGAAAAATTTGGTCGAAGAGTAAATGGTGTGATACATACGATACCCTACCGAAGATTCTAGTTATCGGACCGCAGAAAACGGGTAGCACCGCTCTCTATACTTTCCTGGCCATGCACCCGCATCTGGCGCCCAATCTACCAAGCCCCACGACCTATGAAGAGTTGCAGTTCTTCAATAATAACAACTATCTGAAAGGACTTGATTGGTGAGTAAGATCAATTTTACATAATGTTGAAAAAAAAAATCCCTTAATAGTTAATGTAAAGGAACCGGCTATACACACGTATTATAATATCGGGTTAGCCCGAAGAGTCGCTCCCTGTATCTATTCAATGTATTTATAACACTTACACACACGGTCATCCGATTCCAAAGTCAATAACTTAATAGTTGTGTTGGGTTGTTTGGGTGGCAAATAATCGATATATACAAATTATTTTTGGTATCCGGTTGAGTTGAATTGACCACCCTCTTTCTTAACGAGGTGTCGTAAAAGGTGACATTAAGTTGACGTCAGGCAGGCGGGCCGGTCGTAAAATACCTAAAATACCATGCGACTTAAATAATGATAAATTGTATTTATAAAATGTTGGTTCTCGACGGGTTTCGAACCTGTGACCAGCGGAGCTTATGGCACAATCACGCCTCCAGATCAGTCTGGTCGAATACCATGTTTATACATATATGTGGAGTGTTTTCTAACATTTTTCACACAAACATCAGCGAAAGCAGTTGGAGGCAAATATAATAATTGTACAACTTAAAATTTCAATACAATTTCATGTATTAGATGTCTTATCGAAGAAAAAGGCAATCGAATGTCAAATTAAAAACTGTTTCAATAAGTTTTTCTTTAAACTTAACATGTCAAAGATTGTATTTATATCTAGATAAAAATACGCAATTCTAAGCCTCAATCTCTTTTGGGGAAATACGGTACATTTGCGTTGGAAATTTGTTGAACAAAAAACCAGTTAGTACGTAACAGGTATTATGTACATATAGTAAAGAATGACTCTGATACTTTTCAACGAGTTATATTCAAAATATCTAACTTATTAATTGGTTTTTCATAATATTCTCAATATTATTAAATAGAAAATAGTTTAAATAAGCTGTTTCACTAATCCATCGCCTCTATAACAGCGAAGGTATAACGTTATTTGCTCATGTTTTCGCCATATCTCGCACATAATAAAGATAAATAACCTGATTTACGTTACGTCTCAGTTGACTATGAGCGTTGTGAATAAAATATGAAAGTGTGAACACATTTACAGCGCACTGACCCTGAAACCTTATTGGAACAAATTTGACACGTAAAGATAACCTTTTGCTATAAATTTTACTTAAAACAGATTGTTATCCAGTTAATATTCTGCTACTACTATATTAGGTAATATGAAACTATTCAGGCCCCCCCGATTTAATAAGGACATGAGTCTAAACGGTTTCTATACATAAAGTATGAATACCATTCATGATAGTCTAAATTAAAATTTCATACTTCATTAAACTTGATATAATCAATTTAGATGTATAAAAGCAAAAATTATAACAAATACACAAGATTATAACCTACTGGAAATGAACACAACATGATATATTATTGACTAGCTGTAGGGCCACACGTTGCTGTGGCCTCAGTCTGGTTTCGAATTCCCTTCGAAACAGGACCCAACAGTTAAAAATAAATGCTCTCATTGCCACCATACTTTATCTTTATCATATTTGCCACCTTATTTTATCATCCGCTGGGTCATTCTTAAGTTTGTCTGAAAGTTTTATTAAAATCCAGACGTTTAGGTGTCTACAAAAGGACATACAGACAAACATTCCTTTTTGTATATTAAGAAGATGTCTTTCTGCTAACTAAATAGAATGAAGTAGAAGAGAATAAAATATTAAACAGTTATCAACAGTCGGTAGCAAACTTTGAAAGTGTAACAAGTTTAGTACAAGTTCCTTAGCTTGTTCTAGAATATCTGGCTCCGAAGTAATCGAAATCGAATGGCAGTTGTAAAAGAGCGAACTATTGTAATGTAAATGTTCAATCCCAATTCAGTACGATGCGTATTTATGCTATATTGCTTAAGAGGGTGCTATACTGATAACAACGAATTCTTGATTTTTGAATATATATATGTAAAGAAACCTTATTTTGATATACTTATGAATTAAATTTATTATTCATTACTTGTCAAAAAAATCATTTAATATCCACTAAATTGTCAAAGGATTGATGAATTGAAGGATTGTTACCTTGTACCATGATTAAGCATATGTAGATATTCTGTATAGATGCATGCATCTAAAAGCAGTAGATCTACGTTTTATATTTTTGATATCAATGGAAATAGCAAATCAACATTATTTAGATTCTATTGTATTTTTACATGTATCCCCAGGCCGCCCACTTAGCAAATGATGTCATATATTATACTTTTCCTGGTTTTATTTGAATCCATATCTATACGTTTAAAATCTTTTTATTAAATTCTTAATGCGTGTTTTCTTTATTATTTCATTTGTTACGGGTTCACTACTTAAAATATTAATTTTTTGTTAAAGTCGAGTATGTGAGTCATTCTGTACGTTCATTTTACTTTAATAGAGCGCCTTGATTCGTAGTCCAAATGGATTTTATTTATGAGGTAATTATTGCTTTCGAGATAGACTGAAGAATCTTTTTCACTTTATGTCTTTCACCTCATGTGCAACAATTGTTTATTCGTTTTCAATTGCGTTTAAATTAAAAAAACGGGTTTATCTAAATAAATAAATGACATATATATCTCCATATAAGTAACGGCCTGTTACTATCCCACTGCTGGGCATAGGCCTCTTCTCTTCGTTTTTTTTTTTGGAGAGAAGGATTGGAGATATGACCTACCACGCTGCTCCAATGCGGATTGGTAGGTTACACATATCACCAGAATTGTCTAGAGATATGCAGGTTTCCTCACGATGTTTTCCTTCACCGAAAAGCGTGTAATAAATTGCAATTATCAATTAGACACATAAGTTTTACTAGAAAACTCATTGGTGTCTGCCCGGGGTTTTAATCCTAGACCTCCTCGAAAGAGGCGCACGGTGTTACCACTGGGCTACCACAGCTGAATATATATCTGAATATATAGCTGAATTATATCTCCATATCAACCCTAAATTTGACCATTTTAAATGTCAAACATCGTTGGGAACTCCAAAATAATTTGGATAGATGGCCTTATATATAACATTCGTAATTGAAATCAGTACTTTCCATTTGAATTTTTCAAGTTTCAGTTTTAAAAAGTAAGTAAAATATACTTAATCGTGGTTTAATATTATAATAATCGACAAAGTTCAAATCAGACACATCATTGATAAGTGGTATTTGGAAGAAATTGAACAATTGGTTCACTTGTACTCAGTTTGGTGAGTTAGTGCCAAACCACTGGAACGAACACTCTGTTAACGAATAGTCTAAACTATCAGCAGGTGTAATAGACAAAGGTAGAAACATATTATATTGTCCCCAATGTCCTTGTAAAACTACCTATTTTTTCCCTCATAAATCAGACACGAAAGCATAAATAGAATTGAAACTCCATAACAGGTTTTATTTCTGTAATTTTTTTTATTGTTTGTAGCGCTGAAGGTTGTCTCAAAAGTGATTGAATACAGTTTTTGTTTCGACATTGATGTCGTATCGCTCTAGAACAAATTTCTATACCTCTGATAGTTTTTGAATATCACATTGTGACCCATCACAATGGATCATCAAGTATTGTGTTACATGCTAGATATTGCATCGGAGCGGACGATCTTTGTCTAGGCTATATATCAAAGTGTTTACCTTTTCAATTAAATTTTTGAGTTATCTATACTTATTATAGAACAAAATCCCCAAAAGCAGCCTATTTGTCGATTTTCTCGAAATCTACTGAACGGATTTCTGTGCGGTTTTTACTAAAAGATAACGCACTCCTTCCGGAAGGTTTAGGTTAATAGTACATTACTGTTTTATGCAAAATTGTGTTGAGGTCGCGCGTTTGTTAGAAAACTCGCTTGCTGGGAGCTTTAGGCGCGTAAACTGCGTAAACCAGAAATACACTAAAGTAATGGACTACAGAATTGTAGACAAAAATACTACTAAAAGTCTGACACAGCATGTCTCTATCTCTTATGGTTAACTCACAATAACTACTTATATATTCAAAATTTTATGACGCTCTGATTTCTACGTGGGCGCACATAATTGAAGATTTTTAGCTAGTTTCACATAATTGAAGATTGAATCAACAATGATATACGAAAAAATGTGCCAGTATTGTATCAAATATAAACTAATGTTGTATGATATAGCACACACTCAAACACGCAATAACAAGTAACCACATGCCACTTCACATCTACTTTCACCAAGGGCTCTCGTGTTACTAAGGTGGTGCATCGTGAGACCGTGTATGTTTCTTTGTACATCAGTATTAGTATGATTATGTTCATGTATGCATTATATATAATATGTGTCTTGTATATAAATATACAAGGTAAGTTGTACATTTCAGCCACGTATACACTACATATATATATCCTCCTGCCCTTATCCCACTCTAAGTGGGGTCGGCACAACATGTTATAAACATGCTGTAACTTGAATTGGCTGCGTTTTTACGACCGGCCGCCTGCCTGACGTCAACTTACCTTAGTCGTATTTTACGACACGTCGGTAAGAAGGAGGGTGGTCTATTCTACTAAACCGGATACCACACGGTGGGTCAACTTACCTTAGTCGCCTTTTACGATACCTCGGTAAGAAGTGAGGGTGGTCTATTCTACTCAGCCGGATACCACACAGCTACCGCATTATTTTTATTATTATTCATAATGCTGTGTATTATGGTAATTTTAAAACTGAATACGGTATGAAAGTTTCATATCTAATCGCGAGTGGTTCCCTAAATGGTCTTCGTGTGGTGCCAGCTTGACAAGGACAAAGTAAGCGGTAGTATTTTCTGCACGCAACGTTGTGACAGCGGTGCCGATTCAAATGTCTCCCATCGATCCAACCCGCGAACACTTGGCGTTTGTAAATAATACGAACATAATAAAACTGTTTTATTGTTACCGCTAAAATAGGCAGCATAATGTTTGATGAAGCCTCTAAATGTTTGTTGTTCTTAAGCAGTGTTCGTTTAAAACATTCTATTTTCAGTGACGGATTTTTATCCTCTTTATTTGAGAACTTATTTCGGAATAGAAATTATGTTTTTGTGCGAGCGTATTGTTAAAATATAAATGGGTGTCGTTATCCCTTATTTTGATTTTTCGTTATAATATTTTTAAGAATATTAAGGATAATGAGAAATTCTTTGTTATGATACTTTTTCTTACCAATTTATATAACAAATCCTTTGTTTGTTATTTTTATTAATTATTGTTGGTTGTTAGGTTGTTTCTAAATTTGTATACTGAATAAATACATAATATCTATAAACAGATTTCCAGGTACCCCGTTATAGTTACGCAGCTAATATGAGAGTAATAAGGGAGAGAGGATTATAATTCAATACAACATGTCGTAGTCCGTCTATAATAACTCATCCGGTCATAAATAACTGATATATACAGTTTATATTTGTTAAAACACATGTGTTTTTCCCATCAGGTACTTAAGTTTCTTCCCGCCAAAGCAGATCAATAGTACACAGCTGACGTTTGAAAAGTCAGCGACATATTTTGATGGCGATTTGGTACCTCGCCGTGCGCACGCGCTACTGCCCAATGCTAAGATCATCGCTATTCTCATCTCACCGTCAAAGAGGTAACTTGTGCTATACGATTTGGTTGATAGGTTAAAAAGTACAAAATTGAATTATATACAAAATGTTTTTCAGTAATTATGATTTAATTTAATTTTAACTCTGCGTAACAATCAATTTATTCAATTCAAGGTCAGCAAAGCCTTAAGCACCCTTTAAACTAACTAGTGCGTCAAATTATTTATGAAAACGTTTTAATATTAATAGTTTGAAAATTTCGAGAGTAAATTTATTTAGTATTTTAGGCAGAGTAATATAATACCTCAAATGTAAATTGTACGACGCATAATATATAAAATGTTTAAAATGTTTATTTTGGCATTTGGTTTATATATTTTATTACATTCACTTAAAAACACTTTACAGCTCTATAATGAATTTTCTAAATCAATAGGAATCTAAATCTTACGAAGCTGCCAAGAGAGGTCTTAATATAACCCACTCGATGATGTTATTTGTTCCCATTGTTAAGTTCCTATTCTCTTGACCCCGTTAACCGAGACCTTGTATGAAAAGACCGGATTTAAACACTTAATTTTCCTCCTGAATAAGCTTCAGCTATGGTAAATAACGAGTTAAGTATTTAGTGCTTCGATATATTAATTTCATTGGAATCTCTACAAAATAGCTGAATTATCTGGCACAGTTAATTACCTCTGTATCTTTCCCTAAATAACCGATTAATACAGTCCAATTTATATTTTTGCTCCCTACACTTTTATAGAAAAACATTTAGTAACGAAGTGAAATTGTACATGTTAAGTTTCTGACAAATATAAGATTACTAATTAATACATTTTGTGGTTAAATGTATAGCTACTAATATAACTAATTCAAATTTTAACTCTTCAAAAACTCTTATATACTGTCCAATAAAGGCACCTATTCCAAATTCATTTGATTTAGCCGATAGACGTTCATTTATTTATTTATTTATTTATTTATATACCATAAAAAATGTTGGAAAAAAACATTATTGATAAAAAAAGTGTACAAAGGTCAACTTATCCCTATGACAAATATCTCTGCCAGCTAACCTACGAAGTGAGACAATTTATATTTAAGAAAAAGTTGGTACGCAAATATCAAACATTGTTTATTGTTTTATTTCGCTACAACTAAGCTACTTTCTGCGACGTGTTTGAAGTATATGTAACGAGCCACCGCCACTTAGACTTTGTGATCCGCTGAACCAAAGAGTAACTCTAGTCTTCAATGGATTTTAACATTATTGATTTTGTTAATAATGTCTCATTTCTCAGCTGGTACATCAAATTGATTGATTGCTTCTCATAAGAGTATGTTAATAGTTAAGTTCAGGTTACAGTTTCCAGTTTACTAACTAAATACTGAATATTTATTTACAATAAATCAAATCGTCAGAGTATTCTGGTTATTTCTTTTAATTTTATCCAATAGTAATCTGCGTGGAAACGAAACTAACACAAATAATTTCGCTCGTATTTTTAATTTAATTAGTGCATGGCACTATCGAAATGAAATATTGATGAACCCAACGCATTCGGGAATTATGATAATGACTTTTCTAGAAGGATTTATAATTATATTGAAATGTATTATTTTAGAGCTTACTCATGGTATCAGCACATACGCTCACATGGGGATCCCATTGCAAATAACTACACCTTTCACACAGTCATCACGGCCAACGACTCCGTTCCAAAACCTCTACGGGATTTAAGGTAATTGTGTTTATTTTTAAATTACAAAGATTCCTTTACAAAAAAAGATTTTTAGGGTATTTTTCTTACCTTTGCCTAAGAGTTCGCCTTCGATTGAAAATATAAACACAATTTGTATATTTAGTGGCGTGCACTAAACTTAACCATTAAGCTTCTTATTATCTTAACATAAACATTTCATAATTTTAATTTAAACAGTATGAAAAAGGATTTAATTACGGATTACACGGTCAGAGGGCCTTTTGAAATGGTACAGACATACACATCATAGGTTGGGAGTGTATTAAAAATACCGTTTGATATGAATTTATTTATTTATTTATCTAATACTTTATTGCACACAAAATACGTATATTATTGGTTTATAGTTTGGTGTCCAACGGTTCATACGATGACAGTATTTGAAAGTATTAGGTAGTGTTGAGACCTGCAGAAAAGACAGAAATGTTGTATGAAATAAATAATTGGCAAACGTAACTTTTTGAATATGTTCATGTTAAATAATTTTCTGAGTTCTACAAATTTATTTATTTATTTATGTACCATAAAATATGTTGGAAAAAACATTATTAGTTAAAAAAAAGTGTACAAAGGTCAACTTATCCCTATGACAGAGAGCTCTGCCAGCTAACCTACAACGGGAGACAATTTATAGTTAAGAAAAAGTTGGTACGCAAATATCAAACATTATGAATTAGAAAATTACCTTACTAAAAATTTCCTAATTTAACAAATGTTATTCATAAAAAGCGCGGTACACGAAATAGCGTTCATTGAAAGGGGCTTCTAGCTCGGATAGATTTTCAATTTGTACAAAATTCCAGTATCTATTGAACGGACTAGGAGGGACTGGACGAGACAGTCAACTAAGTCTAGATCCTTTATATGTCATGTCAGGAACCGCTGCCTGAACCCCGGCAAGTATAGCCACTACCTGGAACGCTGGCTTGTCGAATACAGCGCGCACCAGTTGCACGTGTTAGACGGCTCGATGTTACGTTCCGAGCCCGTTGCAGCCATGAACGCTCTGCAAAAGTTTCTCAAGATTCCACATTTAGACTATCAGAAGCTGCTCAAGTGAGTTATTTTTATAAACACTTAAAAATTAATTTTAAGGTAATTTATGAGTGATAGAATATTATTGTAGTTAAATATAATCGTTATAATATATTTATTTATTTATATATGTACCAAAAAAAATATTGAAAAAAAAAACATTATTGGTAAAAAAAGTGTACAAAGGTCAACTTATCCCTATGACAGCGATCTCTGCCAGCTAACCTACGAAGTGAGACAATTTATATTAAAGAAAAACTTGGTACGCAAATATCAAACATCATAAATAAGAATTACCTACTAATAATTTCGTAATTTAACAATAAAAATAAAAGAAATATATAATATATTTATATATACGGTACACGACGGGTGGTCAGCTCCGATTCAGGACTATACTAAATTATTCAGTATAAAAATATACAATACAAGAAATCAATTTTCATGGAAGGAAAACTAAGAATAATTATAATTATCATCTTTTTGTAGTAGGTAAAAATGCGTTCTTGTTTCAGATACGACCCGAAAAAGGGTTTCTTCTGTCAAGCTGTGAGCAATGAGAAAACAAAATGCCTCGGTAAATCCAAAGGTCGGATATATCCACCTATGGAAGAGCGATCCACCAAATTTCTGAAACGTTATTACACGCCACACAACACGGCACTTTCTAAATTGCTCGTGAGGCTTGGCCGACCCGTACCTCAGTGGCTTAAAGACGAACTCTCGAACGGATAACAGTATCTTCAACCTAAAAGGTTGGAACAAAACAGCAAAGTTGTGCACGGACTGATCAAAGTCTGTGTTGTGGCGATACCCTGACTTTAATAGGGAAGGACCGCCAACAGTCCAAGTTATAAACTATGGACGTAGCAATACGTAATGTTGTTTTTCATGTGTTTCAATGTAAGAGTATCATTGTTGAGAGATATCTTTGTCTATCAGATCTTGTAAAATAAATTTTCAGAGTTTAAATATTTCATTATAATTTAGTGTCGATATAGTAATACTATTATTTTAGCATTTTTAAGAGTACAGTGTGTTGTATGAGTTACATGCAATGCTACATATTGAAATTGCTTGCCTGTTGTTTTTAACTTAGCCAATATGCTTAGGATACGTTACTACGGTCTTATAAATAAGAAATATTTTTAAATTATTTATGATTAAAGCTACAGTAATGCAAAGGGCAATATAATTCTCTCTTAGATTATTATTTTTATCAGTCAACAAATCTTAGCGTTACAACTGTAATCAAAAATTCAATCTGAAATCTTATTGGTCCCAGACGAGCTGTTGGAAACTGAATATAGTATTTATTCCACATGTTTTGCGCAATGGTTCAATTATTTTACTTGTATAATGTTTGGAAAGGTGTAATTTTTATATGTTGGCCAAATTTTAGTTCTAGTGGGTTTCAGACAATATTTTTAACTTTAATCAAATTATGGAAGTTATTTGTAATTTAGATATAGCTATATTTTTATTTATAAGATCGTCAGTGTCTATTATCCGGTATAGGTGCTATTTTTTTGATTACTTTTAAATAAGTAAGGCACCGTTTAGAAAAATAATATATTTTAGTTTGTAAAATTCTGTTAAACTTCCTATGTGAGCGATACCCAGTACTCGTATATAATGAATGTGTAAAAACTCGCTTTTAAGTCGTAGAATCTAGTTCATGTTTTTCATACCTGCCACTCTGTTACGAAAAGACATTTCCCCTAGTTTTTATCATTCTTATAAATATTATTTACAATTTCGAACTGAAAAGGAATAGCGCTAGAGCATTAATATGTATATTTGTCATTCATAACATTACTCAATTTAGCAAAGCTCAAAGATCTCAAGGCAAAAGTAAATCTTCTTAACATCACAATTTATAATAACTTAGATTAATTCCCGCCAAATTTTGGAATGAATTAAATTTGCGACAAATTCGTCTGCCAGTGCTCTCACATAGCTATAACTGAAGCTTTTTAATAGAGCTTAAGGCATTTATTTGCCTCAACAAGATAAACTAAGAGCTCACCCCGTATGGAATCACTTTTCGTAGATTTTTGAGCCTCATCACATTTCTCTAATTGATAATAGTTACTAGCGTATAAATGGTAAAACGTATAAACGCTACAAAATAACTATTTCGAAACGCTACAAAACATAAATTGCTATCGAAATTAGAAATCTTGAACCAAGATTAAGTTTTAATCTACCGGAAATCATACATGTCAATCGTCCCAGTAAATTTTATAAACGTTTAACCGAGTCGAGCAATATGGGAACACTTATTCTATTCTCATTTCTATACTAAAAGTCAATACTTTGCTTTGATTGAACAATGTTTTTATAATCTGTTATAACATAAATTTTAAATGCCATACTTGTACACATTTCAGTAGCGTTAAATAGCAACGAATCGCTCACAAATGGAACGAAGCGTTACAATCTCGAGATATTTCGAGAATCATTAAACGAGCTTATAATTTGCAATAAGAAATGAGATTGTTTTACATCATATCTATATCAGATTATCATCTCATTCCACGTGCACTTCAAACACGCTTATTTTAGTATTTTTACATGAACGTACCTGATACAATTTGTATATTTATAGTTAATTTTATGTCTAATCTTAAAATAGACAATTATTTTCAACACTATAGTCCCTTCGTGCCATCGCTATCATTAATGACCTGGAACAAAGAAATCAATAGCTTAACAAAGTTTGCGTTACGTTACGACACGCAACGCTACACGTCATGTGAATAGATTATACTTAATAATACTTTTATACAAAATGTCATTAAAGCACTTTTAAATGCGACTTTGCATTAAAAAAAATTGCTTTCATAATTTCATCACTGCACGAAAACCAAAAGCGCGTATTCTAAATAACTCTACCAGACTGTTATCCCTAAGGGCTGATTTTTCAATCTTTAGTTAAAGAGTAGGATAGAATTTAACTGACTGATAATGATTTTTCAAAAGTCCATAAAACAGGTTTTCACTGTTGTTCTATGTTGTCAAGTGTCCAGTTTTTAACCAACTTCAAACACGGCAAGTAGGAACGTAGTCCCTTAAAATCGTTTGCAACATCGCCGCAGTGCCTGCGAATAGAGTTGATGGATAGCTATTCGTTCCTTGTTTGAATATCGAAAAATACTATATTACGCAGGATATAGGATTCGCAACTTAATTAGTTAAAATATCTAATTTAATTGAATGAAAAATTGGCCCTAAGGCAAATGTGAACGGTAAAAATTCGACTTACTTTCTGACTGTAACAATTCGGTGGTTTTACAATTTCTAGTTAACAATTTTAAGTACATTTTTATTAAGTATGCAAAACTCGGGATTTTGATCATGATTTTTAAGTATTTTGTTTTTTTAAGTGAAATAAAGATCAATTATTATTATCTCAAAAAAATTTTTTTCAGTGTTATCATCACACAATTTAACATTATAATAAAGTCTGTTTATATTGTGTTCTGTGCCTCAACCAAATTACTGAATATATGCGACATATCAATAATTATTTATAGAGATCGACTCAAAGATAAAACTGTTAACATTAGAAAAGATTAATATGGTACAGAAACGATGTATTGTCTAAAGTACATATGATTTTTGTAAAGCATTTTATTTTGTCCTGAAACAAAGTCGTGCTTGGTCCCTCATTAAAGTCTCCAACTCAGAACTAAAAGTCGTCCTTCTTTAAGTATCCAAACACAACTAAAAGTCACTAATCTTTGTAGCTATACCATTGTCTACTTGCATAGCTATATATGATACAGTTTAAACATATTAATGTCCTTAATGCATTTAGCTTGCTAATTCCAGGAGTGTTTAATTTACACAATAGCAGTAAAATATTCTTGCGCATACTAATAAGACCTGCTGCAATTAGTTTATTCTCAGAAAGTAGCCGGAATTTCACCTTCCTGAATCATGATATGTATAATGCATTTACGTCGTACAAGCAATAATAAAATCTTATTCGTTTTTTTATATTAAGGCGTAACCCACTTGAATGGGTCAGTAAAGTCTATGATCAAGGTGTGTGTAAATGTCAATGTTTCTCGCCCCATAGTCGCCTTTTTGACGCTTATGTGTATATTACATGTCAGATTTAGTTTATTTATATAAATATGTGTAATTTTTTAAACATATTTTCTTATCAAACAGTCTATTCGTATATTATGTTCGAAACGAGTAAGGAGTACCGCAAGGTATCCTTTTTGGTTGAATTTTCTTATTTATTTAATTTTGACTTATACAGGAATCAATGCACCTGTATGGAATAGGCAAAGGGAAGGATATTAACAAATCACGAAATAACTAGTCCTAAAGTAAGGCTTGCTAAGGATTTTTTTTGTATGTTTGTTCTTATAAGCACATGTAATGCATTTCTTGTCAAATACCCAATAATTATATAAATTATATGCAGAAATAGATAGTATGCGGTCTAGACCAGCGGTTCTCACAGTTTGGCACTGGTATGTTGCATGTCCTGTCAAGTGTGTCAGATTATCTAATACGACATTTTTATCAAAGACTACCTGGCGAATTGTAGTTCTAGGGTCATTGCGTTTATTTGAGCTACATCTGTTATGTTATTATGCAATAATAATATGTTTAATAAATTAATTATGTATAATTTAATAATATACCTTTATTTCAACCATCAAAAATTATGCAAGTCAGTATATAAGTTGTCGCGAATTTTAAATTGTAGGATATTTCGTCGCTGTATAAAACAAAGTTAAGAACCACTGTTCTAGACTATTTCAAATCTGAACTATCCAGTTTAATGATACTTTCAATAATTTACTATAGACTTTATTACTTTAACATCAGCATTTACTTTTTGGGCATCCATTTCTAATTTGGTCACAATTATGTATTAAGAAATGTAATTGCTATAAGTACTGACCTTACAGTGATTTAAATGAATTTGGAATATATTTTGATACGCATGAATTTATTAGCGAGGGATATGGTCTGAAGTTTGTTACATCAGATTCTATATGTAATAGATATTGGTACTTAAACTTTCAAATTTGTAAAAAAATTATTTCCGATAATGTAGATTATAAATAACGAATGGATAATGAAATAATATGTAAATTATTAATGTTTTTATAAGTATGTATATTGATTATAAATATATTTTTTCCGTTTTTGAAACAAAGCTTTATAGACTTAGATTTTTATGTCTACACTTCCGACGTTTTTGATGGATTGTGAAGTGGTGTGTTATGTAGAAAATGGCCTTACAATTTTCTATAAAATTCTGTTCGGCATTGCTAGAACAATTCTTAATGGTTACGAAAATTATATATTTTTAAATTTGGGATTTTTTTGACTATAAAATAATAAAGTCAAGGATCTGTTTATAGAACTCGGAATCTATTTTTATTAAATTATATTGTAATATTCATTATTGTCATTTTAACTAATGTTTAATTATTAATTTTCTGAATCCATTTATAGCTGCTTTTTTGGGAACTACTCTCGTTTTTATGTCATTAAGAAATCTCAATCGTTGAAAAGGCACCTTTTTATTCATTTTAATATATCATCATGCTATAATTTTAAAACGACTGCTATTAAAATGTGTTCTTTACGAAAAATTAACATCACTTATTTTATTAAATGATTTAAAAAGCGAATACAAGAGTTTTAATAACCACAAATATCTTTTTGACTTGAATATTTCGGGACCATCACTTTTTTATTCATGGACAAAAATTACCCTTAAAAATTTTGTTATTTGAATACAAAACTACTGATGCTACAATACTTAACAAGCATAACAAACTTTTTTGACTAAAAATATAGTAGTAACGGTCTGTTACTAATCCACTATTGGGCAAAAGCTCATCTCTACTTTTAAGTGCTGTTTCAAAAATTGAAGTCTGGTAGGAGATCTGCATTAATAAATAAATAATAAATATATAGGACACTTACAAACACGGTCGTCCGTCACCAAAGTAACTTAATACTTGGGTTATGTATAATTTTTAAATACATATTTAAATACAAATATACAACTAGGCTCGAAGAACCAACAAATTCTTTTAAAGAAAATGTAGGTCCTCAGCGGGAATCAAACCCGCGACCCGCGGAGCTGAAGGCAGGATCCCTACCCAATGCGCCAACGGGCTAGACATTGCCAGGTATTGCAAATAAAGAAACACGTAAAAAAAAGCCGCCACGCTGTGTGGTATCCGGCTGAATAGAATAGTACCACCCTCATTTCTTACCGAGGTGTCGTAAAAGGCGACTAAGGTAAGTCGCCCCCCCTTGTGGTATCTGGCTGAGTAGAATAGACCAACCTCATTTCTTACCGAGGTGTAAAAGGCGACTAAGGTAGGTTGACCCACCCTGTGGTATCCGGTTTAATAGAATAGACCACCCTCTTTCTAACCGAGGTGTCGTCAAATACGACAGAGATTAGTTGATGTCAGGCAGGCGGCCGGTCGTAAAAACGCAGCCAAATCATGTGACAGCATGTTTATAACATGTTGTGCCGACCCCACTCAGAATGGGATAAGGTCAGGAAGATGATGGTGTAGGAAAAAAAGACGCCAAGACAAAGCTAAAGCCGAACAACGACAGCTGAACGCTATAACTGTGACCCCAAGCTCGGCCCCTGCTTCCGTACAAAAATGAAACGGATGTGACGTCAGCCGTGCTGTCATATTGTTACTCACCAACTGCCAAGAGAGGATGCTTTATTATAAGCCGTGGTCAGCCACTTCTGGATGTTTATTGTTATAGTAAAAATGTTTAAGTCGTAACTGTAGATTTTTATTTTACTACCTTTTACATCATCCTCCTGCCTTTAGTAAACTAAAAAGTAAGTAAAGTAACGGCCTTTTACTCTCTCACTGCTGAGCATAAGCCTCCTCTCTCCGTTTTTGGAGAAAAGGATTGGAGCTAAGACCTACCACAATGCTCCAATGCAAATTGGTTACACATATTCCTAGAATTCTCTAGAGATATGCAGGTTTCCTCGCGATGTTTTACTTTACCGAAAAGCGTGTGATAAATTACAATTATCAATTAGATACATAAGTAATAAGAGAAAAACTCATTGGTGCCTGCCCGGAGTTAGACAGCGGGTATTTCGGACTCTCACCTACTAAAAACCTGTCAGTTCTCCACGCTCCTGGTGGTGGGGACAGGGTACCGTTGTGCACTTTGCCCACATCCCCGCCAGCAACAACTCTGAACCCCAGAGTGTGCCATCTCTGGGTCGGGGCCTCTCTAACATTGGCCCCTACCTCCGCTAGATGATGCATTGACTGCACTTGCATTGCATGCATTGACTGAACCTTTTCAGGTGGGCGACCAGTAAACATAGAATACGATCAGTAGTAAGACCTGCTATGACCGTTTTATAATAATTTCATTACATTTAAATTACTGAAAAAAAATATTCGATTACAACACTGATCAGCGTTCAATTAATTATTGTTTCTTCTCTGTCGCAAGTTGAAACCAATTATACTATACATTTGCACTGCTTGGTTGTTTCGCAGTTTAAAAGGAATGCACACATTGACGTGAGATTTATATGACTCAGAATTTAAATTATCTTAGTAATAATATTTGGTTTTGAGTTCTGTATGGGAAAGATAGTAACTGAGATAGAACTGGAACTCTTACAAAATGTAGCGGTAAGTTTTATCTCTAAACTTTATGAATATGATCATACGTCAGAGTTCCGGCATAAGTTACAGTAGCTTCCTTTGAGACAACTAAGAAATTTACATACACTTTCTGATTTACATACATACGCTCTTCCACATTACATCCATACTGAGAGTAAAAATGCAAAAGTCTGATTGTCTGCCTGAAAGTCCCGAAAAGCGTTTTTTCTAAAAGATAGTGATATTCTTACAGAAGATTTAGGTTATTAATACATTTTTCCGCGAATGCTAAACTGATTTTGAGAGTTTGACTACATAGTTTTTTCTATAGTCTATATAATATTTTCTATAGGCTAGTTTGTTCCTAGAATTCCAGAAAAACTTGGTGATACAATGGTTTCTACATGGACAGAGCCACGGGCACAACTAATATTGAATTAAAATATTTTTAGTTTTTTCTTAAAAATAGACATTTATAATTATACAAAATTATGGCAAATTCAATTAAAAAATACAGAAAATAAGTTAAAGCAAATAGTAAGTAACAAAACACCTTTAGTTATCAGAAAACGCTCCAAAAGCTCATCTTTATGCGATTATGCTTTCGACCAAACCGACGGCAAATAAGTGGGCAGTAATTAAAGAAACTCCTCTCTACTCTTTTATTTTAACGAAATAGTAAGTTAAGCATCATTAATTAGAGCGCAAACTACCTCCGATAGACAAAGGGTTGCCGAGTAAACACGCGGCTTTTGTATATATGATGCAAGAACATTTTATAATATATCAACTATTTATTTTAAATACCGAATAATCAGATGAAAATATTGTGTATAAAATATAGTGATTTGATATTTAAACATAAATATCCGTGAAGAAAAATTGTATGATGTTTTTAAAAGTTTCCCTAAAATATAGTGACAACATCATATTGTTAGCGTGTGTTTTAATCGCACCATTCGCTTAGTGTTAGTAGATCAGATCATTATAAAAGTCAAAAGTAATAATAAAATTATTTTATATTTATTTATATTTGTAAAACAAAGTCCTCTTTGAAGGTAGTACAAATCTTGAGGAAGATTTAGATGAATAAAAAATCCATTTTGATACGACTTTTGACTAGAAGATGGTTGTGGGTAACATATAGGATTTTACTTTGTGACGCACTGAATTTCAAATGGACGAAGTCGATGGCACAGTTAGTATATTGTAAATACGAAAATCTGTCCGCCCGTCCGTTTGTTTGTCTCTCTGGATTTTATCTGTTTCGCTTTCATTCCGCGTGACGAATATGGATGAACACTTTCACAATTAAAGCTTATATACCGAGCTTACATCTAAGATAAAAAATCCCGTTTTCCCTTCGCGAATCTTAAAAATACATAGTACTGAAATACACACTTAAATTACTTAAATTAACGTGAACGAATTCACGCTTACTATTCTACAATTGTAATACGTAAAAACTTATTACATTTTACTTTTATCTTCTGAATGTTATATTTTTTTATGAAGCATCCGTTCTAATTGAATTTTGTCGTTTTAATCAATAACTTGAAGCACATAGTTACTTCGAGCGAAGGGGCTCGAGAGCCGACTGGGAGCAAGTAATTGAAGAGTCAAAGTCTAGCAGCAAGTAAATTCAAGATTGGACTTTATTGATGGCCGTTTATTTCACTTTGTACTAAGTTAATAAGATCTTTTAGGTGATGCGACCTGAGATCTATTTATAAACATAAGATAGGTATTATGAATCGTTAAAAATGCCAACATAGATATAAAAACTCGTTAAAACAGCTCCAACGATTTTCCTGAAATTTAGCATGCAGGAGATTTTAGGGCTAAAATCGATCAAACTGAATTAAATCGATCTAACTAGGTTTTATTTTTAAAAAAAATCGTTACATCCCTGTTTTCGGATATTAAAAAAATACTAAAATTTACATTGAATATATAAAACACTGTTTTTGCTGTAAATTGTCAAGTCAGCGTAGTTTATTCGAGGAACGGTTGGTCTCGAGAAATGAAAATACCTTGGATCGAGCTCTACCTATCCAATTATTATTATTATTTTTATTTTGTAAAAAGTGACAGCGTAATCAGCCTCTTTTTTCTAATAATATTGTAGCAGTTTTTCAGTGCCTGAAACCAGGGATAAACGAATTTTTTTAAATATAATTTTTTTTTAAATTGTAACCTAGTTAGATTGATTTATCGCCCCCGACCACCCTACATTTTTTTTAAATTTATTGGAATACTGTGAAACAGCACATTTTCTTTTTATAAAAATAAAAAAATATATCGTTCAGACCTTTTGTACAGAAGATAACTGTATCCGTTGCAAAGTTCGGACTGGGGTTAAATAGGTCGGAACTTAAACACATCTATAAAACAGAAATGGTAGTTATTATAGCATTCTCCGACCCTCACGAATTGCGGCCACTGAGGTCAACCTTTTGTAGATCGGACCGAATCCCCATTTCTATCCAAATTATCGATAACAATGTTTTAAGAAAAATGTAAATGTTTAGGTCACATATGATATTTATACATCATACTTTTACTATTTTATCCTTATATTACGCAATAAGCTCATCTTACAAAAAAATGGGCTTTGTTTTTTTTAGCAGATATACTATAAACCCAATATATAAGAATCGATCATTAGCCAAATCGATATGAAAATCAACAAATATTTCATTTATTTATATTTTTAATAGATTTATATATTGAAAACAGATATTACTACAGGGCGCTGCTATTGTTCGTATTATGAGTGCAGCTGATGGATAACAAACTCGCCGCTACACCAGAAAGCAATTATACAGTTCCCTGTCACCGAGCGTCCTACGAGCACAGCCGATGGCGTGCTCGGCTTAACGCGCAACAACAAATGGATGTTTCGATGGTAACATAAACAAGTCGCTGGTGTGATGTGAATTTTGCTTTGGGATATGGTATTTATTACGAGTGCGGTAATACAAGTTGAATTATAGGTTAGAGTTTCATTAATAGTCTTTTAGACCATCTTTACAATATATTTTTCTTAAATGATGCTACATCTGTTCCATGTTTGGAACTTATAATTAATCTGGCGTATATATAAGCATGATTCTTGTGCTTGTACTTAACGTTCGCTGCTTGACGTAACGCTGTTTAATTGAAGGTCAATCGTGTGCCGTTTCGCTCCAACAAATTCCTGGGACGATTTTAAGGTTACCTCAAAACGAATAATTTACCAATGCTAATATTGATGGTGAGTTTAAACATTGGTCAATTCTAGTCATTCCCAATTTAGCACTGATAACTATATTGATATAATATTATTAAATCCCATTTGGCATCTATAGAGAAGTTTCATAACATAAGTTCAAATATATTCGTATGTGATTTTACCGTTTTGCAGCACGTAAAAGTCATCTTAAATTTTCCGGCAAACACCTTTAAGCCGCAAAGTAAATACGATATGTCAGTTGAAAATATGTCTAGCAACTTCTTAAAAGCGCTTCTTAAAAGTTATAAAGTTGTTGTGGCTCATTTTCTTGACAATACATGAGTGATACGTTCCCAATTTTATGATTGTTTTGACAGAAAGGGAGCAGAGTCGGTGATTGTTTTAACATCAGTGTTCCCATAGTGTTGTTTAAGGTGAAAGTTGCAAACCATTGGGTAAGTTTTTGTGCCGTGTGATATCCGGCTAAATAGAATAGTACCACCCTCATTTTTTTACCGAGGTTTCGTAAAAGGCGACTAACGTATGTTGATCTGCCGTGTGGTATCCGGCTGAGTAGAATAGACCACCCTCATTTCTTACCGAGGTGTCGTATAAGGCGACTAAGGTAAGTTGATTTCAGGCAGGCGGCCGGTTATAAAATACGTAGCCAAATCATGTGACAACATGTTTATAACATGTCGTGGCGACCCCACTTAGAGTGGAATTAGGGCAGGAAGATGATGATGGGTAAGTTTTTAAGTCCAAAAAACAAGTTATTTACAAATTTGCACTGTATAACTCATTAAATATAATGTATATTATGAAAATCAAAATAAGCTATATTATTCCACAATTGTGTCACAACGATTTCTTTGTTTAAAACGTTTTATTTCTTTAACTTCTAAACTTTCCTAACCGTCGCCTTCGGGACATTTTAAATGTAATTACGGAATAAAAAGAAATCAGCTGGAAAATGGGTCCGAAATTAAAAGACGGCACTTCTTCTAATGCTTATTACTTTATCAAACAGTAGGACTTTTAATTCCTTAATTTGTATAAGTTTCATTAAAATACTGTACCGTGATCCGAAGTCTAATATAATGTTGAGAGATAGACCATTGCTTCCACTTCCTTTTTCTGTCTCTTTTCCTCCTTAGTAGTGAATACTACCCGTCCTTGTCTAATGCCACCACCAGGTAGGGGGGATGTTTCGAGGTGGGCCTCGAAACTTTATTCGTCATTGACGTTGTTGTTTTCACTTCGTTCGGACGCTCCACTGGTAAGTGCTAGTAAATTTATTTTATACGTATACTATAACTATAATAGTCAACACAGTGTTCTAAAAACGTGTTGATTATTAAAGCTAAAACGCTATGCGTCCGTGTTTCTTTTTCCAGTGTTAAGTAGTGAATTTTATTTTTGTTCGGTAACGGATAATATTTGCTTTAGATCTAAATTTGCTGAAATAATTGGTAAAATATGAGTGAAGTGAATCTACAAAACGATTTGAGAGACCAGAACTTACCAAATAATACTGAAGGCGAAAATAATAAAAGGAAAAGACAATCTAATAAGCCTTTATCACGATCGTCCTCATCAGAAAGTGATTCAAGCAACAGTGATGATTCATCTACCAAGCGTTCTCGCCGTCATCGACGCAAACGCTCTCGTAGACAGGCCCGCGAAAATAGTAAATTAGATAAGCTCATTGCGGAAGTAAACAACATTAAGTCAAGAATATGTGACACTGAATATATTGATGGTACTATCAGTGAGAATTTGTATAGTGACTGTCAGTCGGAAATAGAACAAGGCGAGTCATTTACGTTATCGTTTGGAACGAAAGTAAAAGATCCCAATATACTAACGAGTCCTACATCATATTTGGAAATTTTAAAAAGGATTCAAAGATTAGGTGACGTGGATTGGCAAAATGTAAGGTACGCAGAAGTACAGAAAAATTATCGACATACCCCCGGTTTTACCGAACTTGAAGCTAACGACGAAATAAAACAATATGAGACTTCACGCACATCTGTCAATGCCGATAAAGCCTTTGCTGCTATTTGCTATGCTCTGATCAAGCAAAAAGATCACCTTGAAAAAGAACTTCGTGGATTTTTATCTTGGGCGAAAGGTTCACGTGACCTCAATTTTAATTCAATCCATGAAAAGATTGAAGATATTTTTGTAAATGGTGACTTTTCACATATATCTAACGATGCCCTTCAATTAGTCTGCGGCCATAGAGCCGAAATTATTCAACACAGACGAGAAGCGATCTTGGCATCGGTTAAAGACCCCTTACATAAAAGAATTTTAAGGAAAATACCGCCCTCTTGCAGCAACTTATTTGATGCTGAAAAATTCTCTTCTGCCTTAGAAAAGATGGGAGAACATCATAAAGTATTCTGGCCTCGTTTTAAAGACCGCGTATCTGCTACGCAAACCGGTCCAACTTCTAAAGTTCCTACTGCTGGAACTTCTGGGTCATATCATAATCAACCAGGATATAGACCTAATAATATTCAGTATGCCAATAATAGACCCCGTGGTGCCTTCAATTCTAATAAAACATTTCGGGGCAGAGTCGGTACTGCCAATAGCCGTAGAAATATTGACCAAGCAACAGCAGGCCGAGGTTCACGTGGACGACATACCTCTCCCTCATCCCGCCGGGATAGGAGAAATAATCGAAAGTATTGACTCACCGAGTCCCTTTCGTGCCGGCCAGCTAAAACATTATCGGAAAAGATGGGAGAAAATGGGAGCACCCGATTATATAATAAAATTGATTTCCGGTTATCGTATCCCATTTTCAAAGCGGCCGCCACTACATCTTCCCAATCGATACAACATACGGCAAGCCACTCTCGAAACCAAAGAGATGACTGCGATTATAGAAAGGATGAAAAAAGAACGTGTTCTGGTACCAGCACCAAAAACGCACAGTTTCCTTTCACGTATGTTTCTTGTTCTCAAATCGGACGGGTCTATGAGACCAATATTCGACCTCAGAGCTTTAAATCGATATGTGGTCACAACTCCTTTCAGACTCATCAACGTACACAAAGTTCCAAGATTTTTGCAACCAAACGATTGGCTTGTCAAAATAGACCTTTCACAAGCATACTTTCATCTTCCAATAAGCACATCTCACAGACGCTTCCTGCGGTTGATGTATCGTCAAGAATTATTGGAAATGAGGTGTCTCCCCTTCGGATTGAGCTCTGCTCCCAGGACATTTGCTACTGTAAGCAATTGGATAGCAGAGATACTCCGACAGAAAGGAATCAGACTTCTCGTGTATCTAGACGACTATCTAATCGCCAGTACAAGCCAACTTATATTGAAGAGACATTTGGCCATCGCTCTAGAAGTTCTCAATCATCTAGGTTGGACCTTAAACGTTGCCAAATCTGTGTTAACTCCAAGAACAAGCATGGAGTATCTAGGAATAGTGTGGGATCCTTGGATAAATCGCAAGTTTCTACCTACCCCAAAGTGCCAGAAGATAAAGAGCGCCATTTTGAAAATTCTGAATGTTCAAAAAGTAAGACTACTAGACCTGCAAAGTCTAGTGGGCATGATGAATTTTGCAAGTTACGTTATTCCACGCGGGCGTCTAAATTATCGACAGCTCCAGAAATTAACGATCATTCATTACAACCGCAATGCAAATCTAGTAACCTTAAACGGAGGATCGAAGATGGATCTCGACTGGTGGTTAAATCATATCCACGAAAGGTCTCCAATCCATGTCTCTCAACCGACACATTTCATGGCCACCGACGCCTCGGACATTGCATGGGGTGCGCAATTAAACAGCGTCAAATTGTCGGGGAATTGGTCCCATTCAGAGAAGAGCCTGCACTCGAACATGAAGGAGCTATTAGTAGTCTTAAAAGTTTTAAAAGATCAAGGTCCGAACCTCCAGTCAACTACAGTACACTTGCAATGCGACAACAAAACTGTTGTAGCGTACTTACGCAACGAGGGAGGAACGAAGTCTCTGAATTTACTGGCTTTGACATACAAGATCTTTCAACTACTGGATTTCTATCAGATAGATCTACTAGTATATCACCTTCCAGGAATATACAACGCCGAGGCAGATCATCTGTCACGTCATCGGTCTATACCAGAATGGCACCTCCTGCCTCGAGCGACAAATCCCATATTCTCCAAATGGGGAACTCCGATCATAGATCTATTCTCAACAAGACTGACTCGTGTAGTGACAAGATACTGCACTCTGGACTTCAGAGACAAGGATGCAGAGTTTCACGATGCACTGTCAAGAATGTGGAACTATGCACTGGCGTGGGTCTTTCCACCCCCATTTTTGATACCGAGAGTTCTTCAGCACCTGAATCAATGCAAAGGCACGTATCTGATAGTGGTACCAAGGTGGGAGAAGGTATTTTGGCGTCCAGATTTACGGGCCCGAGCAACATCAGCACCCTGGATAATTAGAGATCTCCACCAGGTATTGGTGGACGTTTCGACAGGGCAGCCTCCTCAGAATGTGAAGGAAATGGAACTGGAAGTATGGAGATGTGGGGCTGGAATGAGCAGTTAAGAGATTGGACGCCGCAGCAAAAAGATCTATTGATTACTAGCTGGCGTCCTTCAACACTAAGAACTTATAAACCTGCTTGGTGCAGATGGTTAAAGTGGACCAATTCCAATAAAGTTTCTTGTAATAAGCCTTCTGGATCGGACTTAGCACGGTTTCTGTCAGACCTATTTTTTGTAGAAAAGCTTTCGTACAATACGATTCTGGTTCACAAGTCTGTAGTGGCCACACTATGCGATCCAGAATGTTCTGAACGATTAAGCGGCCACCCCTTCGTTAAGCGAATTTTGAAAGCGATAGCTGTATCAAAACCAACCATGCCTAAATCTATAATATGGGATATTGATGACGTAATAAAATTTATGTCGCGAACAGACCCTAAGACTGAAAACTTGTATCAAGTATCGAGACATACAGCTGCGATATTGTTATTGTATTCTGGAAGGAGAGTACATGATTTAACTCTTCTAAATATTGACTCGGAAAGTTGTATAATTCATAATGATTATATAGTCTTATGGCCTGTGTATGGATCAAAGACTGACTCTGCTGATTATCGTCAGTCTGGTTGGAGGCTTAATGTTAATTCTAATATAAGATTGGACCCTGTGTTCTGGATAAATAAATTAATAATTACTGGACAAGACAGAAGACAATCTGCCAACTGTTCAAAGCTTTTTGTAACAACTTGTGGAGTACCCAAGCCAGCTTCTAAATGCGTAATTTCAGGCTGGGTTAAAAATTTATTAAAAGATGCTGGTATAGAGGCTACTGCTGGTAGTTTTAGAGCTGCGGTCGCCTCTAAAAGTTGGATCGAAAATATGTCTATTGATGATATACTATCCAGAGGAAACTGGAGATCAGAAAACACCTTCCGAAAATTCTACTGCAAACAAATATTACAATCGAATATGCAAAATAAAAAGCAAATCTTTCAGATTGTTAAGTGATAACATTGTATACATTATATTTATGAATCATTGTCTAATTACAATCATTTGAATTATGATAATCTCTTATTTTATTGCCAGCATACTCGTCCGTCCTTGTTATATAACAAATCTAGAAATTATTATTTACTTGATCACATTGACGTTTTAACCACCACCAGGCGATAGCAAACATCTCTCAACATTATATTAGACTTCGGATCACGGTACAGTATTTTAATGCAAGCGTTTTACCTGAAAATAAAACGTATATTAAAATACTTACCTGATCCGAAGTCTAATATTTTGGAATACTGCCTGGTGTCCAAAACAACAAGTCCAATGACGAATAAAGTTTCGAGGCCCACCTCGAAACATCCCCCCTACCTGGTGGTGGCATTAGACAAGGACGGGTAGTATTCACTACTAAGGAGGAAAAGAGACAGAAAAAGGAAGTGGAAGCAATGGTCTATCTCTCAACATTATATTAGACTTCGGATCAGGTAAGTATTTTAATATACGTTTTATTTTCAGGTAAAACGCTTGCATTTAATATTTTATCTTACGCTCTAATATCTGAGATGGAATTCTTAGGTACGTTAATATTTAGTGTTTTAAAATGTTACGACAATTAAAAAAAGAAACAGCAATTATTGTTCCTTATTACGCTAAGAAAAGTATTAGCTAAGCTAAATAGGAAAAGTCACGGGTGACAACATTTTGTTGTAAATAAGTTTTTACTTGTATTTAATTAAAATTATTTATAATTAGCTTCAGTACAGAATGATATTTCAAAAATTAAAATACATATATATATTAACACATTGTAAATCGCGTTTGATATTGTATCACCAAAGAAATCAATCATACGTAAAATTTTTGTAAGTATATTTTATTTTTAGGTTATAATTAATAAAGATATAACAGGTTATTTATATTTTTCTTCACACAAGTTCAGTATAATGGGATTCGTAATATTTCTATAAGTATAGTGAAAAAAGTAAAGTAGCGGCCTATTACTCTTCCACTCCTGGGGAATAGGGCTCTTCTCTCAGTTTTTGGAGAGGAGGATTGGAGCTAAGACCTACCACGCTTCTCCAGTGCGGATTGGTTGGTTACACATATCCCCAGAATTCTTCGGAGATATGCAGGTTTCCTCACGATGTTTTTCTTCACGGAAAAGCGTGTGATAAATTGCAATTATCAATTAGATACATAAGTTTTAACAGAAAACTCATTGGTGTCTGCCCGGGTTCGAACCCGTGACCTCCTCGAAAGAGTTGCACTGTGTTACCGCTGGGCCATCACAGCATCACAGCTATAAGTTTAACTTATATATAATAAAGCTTTGTTTTGATTCATGACTAAATGTCACAGAATTAAGCTGTATGAAATTTGGCATGAAAATTTTTCTTCAATATTTAATTAAAACAATCACATTTAATACTGACTATAAAATTGAGAGGACTTTTTGCGTACTTACGTTTTGCAGACTAATTCATTCATTAAATAGGGGCGATCCGGGTGAGTTCACGATTTTGTAAGAGATAACAGACTTCTTTATAACAAAAAAAATATGTATTTGACGTCATAATTAAATATTCAGATTTCTCAATTTTTATATCGCTTTAAAATTAATTCTACACTATTACTGGCCAAAAATCAAAATTTCACTTATTTACTTATTATAACCTTTTTCACTTTATCCGCCGTGTGGTATCCGGCTGAATAGAATAGTACCTCCTTCATTTCTTACTGAGGTGTCGTAAAAGGTGCCTAAGGTAAGTTGACCCACCGTGTGGTATCCGGTTTAGTAAAATAGACCACCCTCTTTCTTACCGAGGTATAAAAAACGACTAAGGTAAGTTGACGTCAGGCAGGCGGCCGATCGTAAAAACGCAGTCAAATCATGTGACAGCATGTTTATAACATGTTGTGCCGACCCCACTTAGAGTGGGATAAGGGTTGGAGGATGAGGAACTTACGTTCTAATGTATTTTATAAATACACGACTCGAATCATCTAAACATTTCGTATAAGACCCACTTGGCTTGGCTTGGGTTCTCTTCATAGTTTATATGAAGCCAAGCAATTAAGGTATTACTTATAAATCCTGCCTTTGTAAGTCATACTACGACTGCATATATACTCGCAATTCATCGCTTAGTGAATATTTAATAATGACTTAAACCTGGATACCAAAATTAAAAATGTGACTTATTTATTACAAATAGTTATTTATTACAAAATACTATTTATGCTAAAATTCTAGCGATAATATAAGACTAGACTAAATAATATTTGTATAAATATTAAATAATATTTTCAATTAAATAATATCTTTTGTATTATAGACTCTGTGTTCCTTATAGACTCTGTAAGGGACGCCTTAAAATTGACACCTGATAATCCTGCAAAGTTTGATGGCGATGGGAGCATTTTTTATATATTAAAATTAAGCTCGGCTGGGTATACTAGTTAAGTAATATAAAGATTTCGTTATTTTGTTTCAGGTCCATAGGCATTTTTAACAATCATAGTTCCAGTTCAACGACAAAAATCTTCATACAATATAATGTTTATTCAACTTTATTTGGTTTATTCTCATTTGTGAAAGTTTCTAACCTAAATTTGCAAACAATATTAAAAAAGAAAGCGATGCTAAAAAATGTATTTGTACGAAATGAGGTTAAGCTTGGCTTTCAAGAAATTGAAATCAAATAACTCACGCAAATGCTTTCACGAGAAGAGCTAAACAAGGCGGCAATATCTACGTGTCTGGCGTTGTTGTATAAATAACAGAGGAGGCTTTATTTATTTGCTGTTACATAAAAATTCGTATTATTTCTGTATCGAGAACTTAAGTTCCCTTTATCTTAACATAACAATCCCAGTTAAAGTAAGGTAACTGCATGTACTAACATGCAGTTACCTTACTTTGGTTACTAAACCAACTGCTGGGCAAAGGCTACCTCCGTTCTCAGAAATAAGATTTGGAGCTTAGACCCACAATCCTAGGAATTTGCTAGGTTTCCTCACGATGATTACCTTTACCGAAACCCGTGTGATAAATTGCAAATATCAATTATAACCATAGCATTTTAACAAAAAAAGTCACACTTACCTGCCCGAGGTTTCAAGCCATGACCCCTTAGAGCAGTGTTTCCCGACCTTTTTTGGTCCATGCCCCACGTTAAAAATTATTTTGCCCCCTAAGTAACATACAAAAATTTTAATATTAAAAATTGAATTGTCCACTTAAAGAACATAAATATTAGGTTTTAGGAAAAAAAATTGCTTTTTTTTGTTTAATTTGGCACTGAAATCTAGCATTGCACTTAAATGGCCCAGAGCGAAAGGCTAAAGGGAAACACTTGTCGAGTTGCCCCCCCTTAACCATCAAATTGCCCCCCTGTGGGTCGTGGGCCCCACGTTGGGAAACACTGCCTTAGAGAGTTGCACACCATCTTAATTTCCTTTGGCTCTTAAATTCTCTAAAAATAAAAGCAGAGGAATATCAGTACGCCTGTTCCAATTTTCCGGATTAGTTTAGGATCTTTAGACAATCTGTTTAAAAAAGGTCGAGTGCCTCAGTAGAAGAAAGCTACATGACTAGAAACCGTATTCGGCGATAGTAATTACATCAAGTATACACCTCAAAAATCAATAGAAGCTCATAAAGTCCCTCGGAGATATTAATAAACATGAATTACAACTACTAAGTAATGGTGTTTATCAGCCACACAATCAGACAAAACACTATCATCAAGTTCAACATAGCGTAGTTTTTTAAAAAGAAATGAATAATTGTTTTTAACAAATTTTTAATTTTAATTTTACCTTTGGTTGTTTACAGAGTTTTGTAAGTCTGTTAAATTAAGCAAATCTTATTTTCGTTATTTTTCCTAAATTACGTATCTAAATCCAGTAATACATAAGCCAAGCTTTGGTCCGATAGATTGATCCTAGTTTACCTTTTAATCCTCTTCTTGTATGTATCCTTCGATAAAGGATTCAAATGACTTATAGGGATTTGATATCTTTTGTGGATTGGATTTCAGAAAAAATATAATAGGATCTTAGTCCTAACTCCTATCAAATCTCGACCAGGTCATTTACTAAACTCTGAGCTGTAAGCTCTTAACCAAAAATGTCAGATTACTGCAAGCTGATGATGAATAAAATAAATAAAATAAATAAAAATAAATATATGGGACACTTACACACACCGACATCCGTCCCCAAAGTAAGTAACTTAATACTTGTGTTATGGGTAACAGACAACTGGTGAATATATATTTATATATTTTTAAATACATACTTAAATACAAATATACATCCAGGCTCAAAGACCAACAAATTCATTTAAAAAAAATATTAGCCCTCGGCGGGGATCGAACCCACTGCGCCAACGGGCCAGTCAAAAAAAGTCGAATGTGGCATGGGGATGTATCAAAAACACACACCATAAACACTGGTCCGTTAACGCAGGTAGCATTGACTCCGTGATTCACGGGTTCGATTCCCGTTAAGGTCAACTTTTCTAAAAAAACACTTTGTTGGTTCTTTGAGACAAGTATATAAGTAGTATATTTACCAGTTGTCGGTCACCCAAAGTATTAAGTTACTTTGGGAATGGACGACTGTGTCTGTAATTAAAAAAAACAGCAACAGTAAAATTCAAAGTTAATTACTTATTATTCTATCTTATTTATTTATATATACTTTATTGTACACGACATATTATGAATACAAACATTTGTATTAAGCTAAATATAAAAACAACAATTTTGTACGGCACAAAAGGCGGCCTTATTGCTTATTAGCGATTTCTTCCAGGCAGCCTTAGGATTGGGAAAACTGTAACACAGAGTAGGTAGGTGGCGTGTTATGAAATATACTTATATACTAATAAATACAACCTAATACATAAACAAACATAACATTTTAGACAGTCATATGATGACGGACAAAAGAATAGTAATCCAGTAAAAAATATATTTTTACATAACGATAATTACTTTTCTTTAGAGCAAGAAATTCAGAAAATATCAGTAATTCGATATCATTTTTAATATAACATAATAACAGTTGTATCTCATTTACTTAAACTGTTAAGATGGTGATTTGTGAGTTCATACCATACATATTTAAGAACAAAATGCGAAGAATATAGCAGCAAAGGTAAGCAATTACATTTAATTTTTAAACAGGCCGCATATTGCGTTCAGAATGGAAGTGATATGTGAAGGTAATTTTCAGTAAGTAATGTTAGTAAGAGTTAGAAAGCTCCGCCGGCTGTCTCCTTAAATTAATTAGAGGCGCTCTTAGAGCTTTATAATTGCATTTAACACGTCAGCTTCCCACTCACGCCTTATAATTGGTCACGTTAAGGACGTGCGTAAACTATGGTTTTGTGTAATAACGATATTGTTAATGTATATAAATCGGCTATACTCACGTCTTTTTCTATCGGGTTAGCCTAACTAGTTTTGAACCCATGGACGGGAACGGCAGTTCCCGCCGCGATAACGTCGTGTAAAGAGCTCATGAATAAGTGACCCGAATGGGTTCGAAACTAGTCGGGCTAACCCGATAGCATTAGACATACTAAGTATAGCCGGTTTATATATTTTTTTTAACAGGAAAAAACCCCTTATGGGTACCGCCGCCAGACGGGGACAGGCGACGGTTATGTCGGACTCGCACCGACTAAAATAACCTGTGTGCTCCACTACGCTGCTGGTGGCGGGGATAGGGTACCTATGAAGACATTGCCCCCCATCCCCGCCAGCAGCAACTCTGTAGCCCAGAGTGCGACACCTCTGGGTCGGGGCCTGTCTGAAAGTGGCCCCTCCCTCCGCTGGACGATGCATCGGGAGCACCGGATACATCGAACGCCTCGGGGACCTAACTCCAGCGAGCGTCCGATAAAGCCCCGTTCGGATCGCTCGGAGGTCCCCGTTAGGGTGTTTATATACATTAACTATGAATACTACTCACGATAGTTAAAATTTAAAAAACAATATTGTTTCTTAAAAGTAGACACAATTACAGTAATATTAAATGAAATAGTTATTTAAATGCAAACACCCGAATTATTACAGAAAAGAAGAAAAAAAAGATGAAAGATTGATTGTAGTAATTAGGTATAAGAGCCAGTACATATAGCACACAAAATATAGTATAATATACATAATATCTCATTAATATTGCAGAGAATATAATTTGACTTGCCCATCAGGGCCGCTGGGACCTCACCCTTTCTTCAGCTCCATGGATCACGGGTTCGATTCTCGCCGAGGGCCTATATGTTCTAAATATAATTTATTGGTTTTTTTAACCCTGGATGTATTTATGTATGTAAATTAAGTTATATATGTAGTACTAGGTTGACCGAGCCTTGCTCGGTAATAAAAAAAAAGAAACTTAAAAAAAACTAAAACATAATAGGGTAGGTGGGGCTCGATCCTAGGTATTTTCATTTCTTGCGACCACCCGTTCCCCGAAAGCTACGCTGACTTGACAACTCATTTAAATAATTATGTATTTAACAGTTGTCTGTCACCTATAACACTAGTTTTAAATGGCGCTGGATGACTGTGTATGAAATTGTCTCATATATTTATTATTTATTTAGCTATATTCCAAAGTGGAATTATAAAAAACGACTAAGTATAGAAATAATGGTAATAGCTTTGCAGGTTAGCCCCAACTGATATAATATTGTTTTATATCATGTGATAATCTATAAATATCAACAGATTAATGGATTAATAGTGAAGTAACATTTTCGTTATATTTACATCATTGTATGTACTATTTTTTATTATAACTTAACTGTTTATCCTTTCTAGTTTAATAAAACTAAAAAGTATTTTTTTTGTACCCTAACCAACTATAGTTAAAGCCGCCTAACAAAAACCTTGTCAAAAACAACGAAAATAAGTTTTATGTTTCTCACCAAAAGTTTCTGATATTTGTGAATTTACCTGCCTACGTGTAACAAAGTCCCGCCGCAAGCTCCACGAGGGATGCGTAATCGTGAATGAACTTTACGAATTACGGTTTTCAGCGTGCCCCAATGAGATTTAATTTAAGTAATTCTGAAATCCTTCATTTATTTACATCATCCAAACTTACAACGCAACATTTAATTCTAACTTCAAAAGAAATGTTTACTCTTATGAATTCAAAGGGTTTGAAAGTTCCTCAAACCTTAAAATTGGACGCATATCATTTATGTACTAATAAGAATGAAAGAGCTCAATAGCACAATTTGTTTAATTAATCCAATCCGAAATCAATTATAAGGTGGCTCGATAAAACAGGCTTTGAACTTTGAATACTCATCATCCTCCTGCCGTTATCCCACTCTAAGTGGGGTCGGCACTACATGTTACAAACATGTTGTCATATGATTTGGCTACGTATTTTACGACCGGCCGCCTGTCTGACGTCAACTTACCTTAGTCGTATTTTACGACTCCTCGGTTAGAAAGGGGTGGTCTATTTTAGTCAACCGGATACCACACGGTGGGTCAACTTACCTTAGTCGCCTTTTACGACACCTCGGTAAGAAATGGGGTTGGTCTATTCTACTCAGCCGGATGCCACACGGCAGTTTGAACTTTGAATACTATTTCAATATATTAAGGCGTGAATTCTAGTAACTGCTTTTTATAAGTCCATAGATCAATAATAACTACTCTACGTCAACCGATGGACGACTGCTGCTAGACATAAGTCTCGTCAAGGGATCTTCACACTCCACGATCTCGTATCCAGCGACTCTCCGCGACCTTTTTGAAGTCGTCAGTCCATCTCGTAGGGGTCTATCGACGTTTGCCAGTACGTGGTACTAACACATTGAGACAACAACGCCCTTCAGTTTTCCGCACTGCCCATCAGTTGCGTGACACGCTGAACTATATCGGTGACTTTGGTTCTGTTACGGATCTTCTCCTGTCTGATTTGATCACATAGATACTAGAAGCATAGACAGCTTCATAGCTCGCTGAGTGACTCTGAGCTTTCCTATGAGGCCCATAGTCAGCAACCACATTTCGGATCCTTATGTCATCACTCGCAACACGAACTGTTCAAAGACTTTGATCTTCAGGCACTAAGGTATCTTGGACAAAAAGATTTTGCGTAGCTGGCCCCACTAATATCTATTATTACTTAAAAATTAAGAATATTACTGGATAAGTACTCAATTATCCACTATGTGTTTTACTAATCCAAGGACTACTTGGATTAGCAAGAGATAATAGTCCAGTAAACCCTGGTTCTGGAGGCGTGCCAAAACCGAGGTAACAATGCGCCGTTGCCAACTGTGAAGCAGCTCATACCCTTAGGTATTTGTAACAAGATTTACGGATTATTTACCTATAACATCTATTGATTATTTGTAGTATTTCTTAGAAATGAATATGATTTTGATCTAAGTTGACGGTTTCGATTTGAAGTTTGGATATTGAATTATATTGGAGATTGAAGTTGGGATATTGCTAATACCTACTTTCGGAGCTGACTTAAAATGTGCTTTACTAGGAAGGCCTGAATTTACTAGGTATTTTAAAAATAACTAATAAATAAAAAAGATTAGCGCTATTTGATTTCCATTTCCAATAAACTGAATTTTGATGAACATCTACTGGATCTAATTGTAAAAAAAAACAGTAAAATATAAATGATAACTGTATTCGCGAAGCAAATTATAATTATAGGCCTTAAATTCATTTTAATATCTATATATATAAAAGAAAGTTGGTCTTAGTTACACTATTTATAACTCAAGAACGGATGAACCAATTCGGCTGAAAATTGGTGTAGAGGTTGCTTAGAACTAGGAGACGGACATAGAATACTTTTTATCCCGTTCGACCGCATTTATTTTATCCCGTCAAGTCACTATAAAACGTGGTATAGCAAAAACGACTATGACATGGAAAAACAAATCATAAATGACAGCTAAACGTAATTTAGTCTTTGGATAAGTATGGTAAAAATATGACAATTATCAAAATAGTAGTAGCTATAAACGTTACTACATAGTATAAAACAAAGTCCTTATATCTCTATGTTTGCTTAAATCTTTAAAACTACGCAAAAGATTTTGATGCGGTTTTTGTTAAGTATATAGAGTGATAGAAGAAGAAGGTTTATATGTATAATAAAATTCAATATGGAGTAGCGAAAAACTGTGATTATCACTGAGTGACATAGGCTATATGCTTTATACCCGTGCGAAGCTGGGGCGGGACCCCTAGTTCTATCATAAATATTGCTTTATTAATGTGGTTTAAATGGCAGTTTTAATATTCAGAAGAAGAGCAGTCTTAGTTCGCAAACTAATTAAATAGTACAGTCGCATGCTGGCAAAATAGCTGAACTTTCACACAAAACTTTCACTACGTAAGTAAAGTCTTACAGGAGGTGTTATATAAACTAAATATAAAAGGGTCGAAATTATATTATATTTCAAACAGTAATATGATTACAATAATCACGAATATTTTTATTAAAAAACACTAAAATTAGTTACAACCATTGGATTTCTTCAACTCAAGATTTCTTTAGTGTTACCAAGTGATAATTTCAATTTATCAGCGTTAAGATCAACGCTGAAAAGAAAAGAGCAATCTACATCTTGTTCTGATTCTTTTCTGAAATGTATTACAAAAGCATGAAATATCGACGTTCAAAAATTCGAAACGAATAGAAATTTTCGAATCTTTGAATTGTAACAACGCTATTATAATACTAGATTTGGTTAGAGGTCTTTGCATAGCAGACTTAAAACTGAACCGTTTTTAATCGAATTGTACCATCGATAAAATAATCAATAAATCACCGATAACTATTGACAATTGTAATGAGGAGGAATCATTGATATTAAATATGAATGTGGATCACTAGAGGGAGGCCGAAAACAAGATGGTTGGATTGTGTAAAGTATGATATACAAAAGGAGTAGCGCTAAATATAGACTTGACGTATGGTAGAAGAAAATGTTAGATGATAACATATTCTGCAGAGCACACCTAAAGTAAAATAAGGAAATAAGAATGACTACAAATGTACCTTTTTAAAATACGAATGCGCTTTTTTAATTGATTTAAATTTTTAAACTCTTCCAAATATAAAGCTTAAATTTTCTTCGCAGTTCAAAGTATCATTGTTATATGGAGTACTAAGTTATGAGGTATGATACCTGTGAAATGCAGTATTCTGGAGCGGTGCCAAGGTCCCCAAGGCAAAAATGCGCTGTTGCCAAGAGTAATTGATGATTTTAGCCATTTGCGTCTGTTAGTAATATTTAAATTTTATGTACACGTATTTTAAGACCTTTATAGTGTAATTTTTTTTGACTGTTGATATAGTTAGGTGTATAAATTACCAAATCAACGTTTAGTACTAAGAAACATATCTACTAAGTAATTCATTCATCATTCTCCTGCCATTATCCGACTCATTAACATTTATTAAACATTTGGTTTTTTAGTACTTCATGACTTCAACTTACCTTAATCGCCACTACGACACCTCGGTACGAAATGAGGGTAGTCTAGTCTACTGAACCGGATACAACACGGCGGTTATTCAGATTAGGCATCATCATCCTCCTGCCCTTATCGCATTCTAAGTCGGGTCGGCACAACATGTTATTGATATGTTTTTAAATGATTTGGCTACGTATTTTAGGACCGGGCGCTTGACTGTCGTCTACTTAACTTAGCCTTATTTTACGACTCGTCGGTAAAAAAGAGGGTGGTCTATTCTACACAACCGCAGAACGTGCGTTCACTTACCTTAGTCACCTTTTACGACACCTCGGTAAGAAATGAGGTTATTTATATTAGTTATAAAGGTAGTTATTGTATAAGAAATTCCGTTTCATCATAATATTAATTTAGTTTTTTCTTAATGTCAATTGATTTTATTAAACAAGGGAGAAATACATTTTTGTACTCGATTTAATTAACATGATTCTTTACCCTTTTTTAAGTGTCTCGTTCGAGATGTTCAATAACAGAATAGAGCTTTTTAAAAAAAATAACAAAGCATGCTATTTTTTTGCTAAACACGAATATCGCTAAAGTAGAACATCTTCCAATATTACCAGACGAAGCGCGAGTATAATTAACTTTACGGTTGAAAGAATATCTACGATTGCAAATCTTATACTAGCGCTTCGCTAGCGAGCTCATCAAAATCACGTTACTACTTCGAGACGTGGAATCAAAATCGTTAAAGATCACGCTACAGCGCGCTAGGAATCTATCAGTTTGCCATTAGATTTCCTATTTTCGTTTATCTTTACAACATATAAATATTCAAACAATATCTGCCTTAATTATATTTTATTAAACACCTAAAAAGAAACCAATGTAATAATAAATAACGTAATAATCAATAGAGCTTTCATGGACATTGATTTGTTCAATATATCTTTAAATAAGTTAAGGTGTCATACCAAGAGATTCTTTCCTTCCCGTTTGTAGGTCTATATATTTATTGTTCTTTTTATTTTTATTTATTAACGTGTAATTTAACTTGTCATCTGTATGTGTTCCTTTTTTAAAGTTTTTTCTTTCTTGTGAAGACTTTACTGGTTTATGTTTTTGTTTTGTTTCTCTTATAATTATGTATTGTATAACTGTGTTTCTTCCTAATAAATAAATAAATTTCAGACAATATACAACAAAGACAATATGTTATACAAGTATGTTATACACATGCAAATCGTTACGTCTGCTTATGTTACAAATAATTTAGGTATATGGTAATTTTATGGGAAATATAGTATTAGTAACATAACAATCATAATATAACATTATTTATATGTATTGCTATAAATAAATCCAGCTTGTCGTGAAAACTAGGTTATTAGTAGATGGTGAAAAAAATTTGTTACACTAATTTAATCAAAATATATTATAAAAATTCATATTTTGATATACTTTTATGTTGTTATGGGGAGAATATTTACGGAGAAATAGCGGAAACGGCTTACGGGAGGGACCATGTTTATAAATCCCTGCTTTTTTCAAAAGGACCTTCGATATCGGACCTTTTTCCGTAATAAAATTTGCGGCTTACATAAGTTTCGATAGATACTTGCTTGTGTAACACAGGATTAGGTAAGTCGTAGGTAATAGCGATACCTAAAAAACAAGATCTTAAGTCTTTATTCATCTTCACCATCCTCCAGCCCTTATCCCACTCTAAGTGGGGTCAGCATAACATTTTAACATGTTATCACATTATTTTGCTACGTATTTTAAGACCGGCCGCCTGCTTGACGTCAACTTACATAAGTCGCCTTTTACGACGCCTCGGTAAGAGGGAGGGTGGTCTATTCTACTCAATTGGATACCACACGGTGGGTCAACTTACCTTAGCCGCCTTTTACGACACCTCGGTAAGAAATGAGGGGTCTTTAAGTCCTTATTCTTAGTAAGTAAGTAAGTAGCGGCCTGTTACTATCCCACTGCTGAGAATAGGCCTCTTCTCTCAGTTTTTGGAGATCTACCACGCTGCACCAATGCGAATAGGTAGGTTACACATATCTCCAGAATTCTCTAGAGATATGCAGGTTTCCTCACGATGTTTTCCTTCACCGAAAAGCATGTAATAAATTGCAGTTATCAATTAGACACATAACTTTTAACAGAAAAACTTATTGGTATCTGCCCGGGTTTGAACCCGTGACCTCCTCGAAAGGTGTGGGCTACCACAGCTTATAAGTCCTTATTCTTATCTGTAAATAATAGAAAAAGTTTTACAAAGCATTGTAAATCGGTACTATTACTAAGTCTCATTTACACTGCACATTTATGTCCAATATCGAATGATTTTTGACTTCACTCATCGCCAAATTGCGTGCATAATCGACGATAATAGGTTTCCAATAGAACGTACAGTCCATCCAATGTGTCATGTCGATTGAGTTCGGCTGATTAATTATACGACCCTTTAATTAATTGAGTCAGTCAGCCGGAGGCGGAGCTCTGGACGCGGTTGCGAGCCGAATATCGAGATATATTTGTTAATGGTTGCTTTGTACGGACCGAGTTTGATAGGTGAATTAGAATCATGAACGAACTCAATTCTATTTAATGTTACATTAATACTTACCGCTCCGCCGTGTGGTATCCGGCTGAATAGAATAGTACCACCCTCTTTTCTTACTGAGGTGTCGTAAAAGGCGACTAAGGTAAGTCGACCCGCCGTGTGGTATCCGGCCGACTAGAATAGACCACCCTCATGTCTTATCGAGTTGTCGTAAAAGGCGACTAAGGTAAGTTGACTCACCGTGTGGTATCTGGCTAAGTAGAATAGACCACCCTCTTTCTTACGAGGTGTCGTAAAATACGACTGGGGTAAGTTGATGTCAGGCAGGCGGCCGATCGTAAAAACGCAGCCAAATCATGTCACAGTATGTTTATAACATGTTGTGCCGACCCCACTTAGAATGGGATAAGGGCAGGAAGATGATTAATACTTACCGCTGTGTGGTATCCGGCTTAGTAGAATAGACTATTATAATTTCAAGCTATATCGCGTGCGGATAATATCAGACTTTACATCAACAGACTTTACATGGATTGTGCGGTTCAAGTGAGGGTAGATGAACAAAATAATGACTGTAGTAATCGGGAACTAAGACGCCGCGGCGCTCTAGTCAGTTCGTGACCACGGTGGATGCAACTCTGCCGAAACGGTGAACCTTATGAGGCAAGGAAGTTATTCTTCAAGCATTTGGTTTATTTTTTTTAATTAAATATGTTACCCTTTAAAATATATGTCTCCAGATTTTAATGTCATAAATATCGAATAATAATATTTTTACTACGAAAACTAATAACTTGCCAGTCATTAATTGTAGTAACTCTACTTTTTTAAACTCTACTTTTCCTTTCTACCACTTAAACTTCAATCCATTAACGGTAGCTTTATAATGACTAAAAAGTTTAACACAACATAAGAACAATCAAGAAATTTCTTCAAATACTAAAATGCTATTCTATTGTCGAGACTCAATATCGAAAATCAGACAAAATGAAGAAAGAGGTAACAGTTTTATCGATTCAATTTAGAAGCGACATTCGCTGAAGATTTGCATTCAATGAATGTAATTGGATCGGGTCCCTAAAGTTTAATGGAAAATGTAAAAGAACCTTAAATACTTTTCGGAATTGTCTCGTACATTCGAAATATTCTTGAAAATATAACATTTTTATTCTTTTATATTCTTCTTTATCTTAGATCGTTAGACGTCCACAGCTGGTCGCTGGGCGTATTTTGTAATACATGTCACTACCATGAACCTACTGGTGAATGACGGTGGTGAAGTCGCGCGACCAATCGAAAAGTCGCGCTGCAGCCGCCAGTGCGGTTAATCGCCGCGCCGCAACCGCCACGGTCATCCGTTCCGCGCCATCTTCGGTTTTTGAGAGATCTGGAGCAGGCTACCACCATACAGTCCACAACCGCTAAGGTAAATGCTTTAACTTGTTGTTGCACTATACACCTTACCCGCAAATCCGCAGGGGAGAACATAGGATCGCGGAACCGCCACGCTGGTTTAACCCCCAGCTGGACTTAAGTTTTTTAAGGGAGTCTTTTAAGCTCTTTAAGGGATCCTCACACCACAAGATCTTGTGCCGCTCGGATCCACCGAATTCCCACCACCTTTTTGTGATCGTCAGTCCTCGATAGATGACAGGCTTGTTTACCGGACTAGTCCGGTGCGGTCGCCATCATAACACATTAAGACCCCCAACGCCCATTTGGGCCCATGCATTAATCAAATACAATATATTTTTACTAAGGTTAAGGTTAAGTTTTACTAAGGTTTATGATGACCTACTCCTGGTACCTGGGACTTTGTTCGCACTTAGTTAAACGTTTAATTATGCATTATATAGTATATATTTTCTTGTTCCCATAAAAAGCGGCAATCCTATATGTTATCCCGGTGTATAAGCTCTAATTGTGCTAAATTTCATCAATATTGGTCCAATGGGTTAGCCGTGAAAACATAACAGACAGACAGACACTTTTGCATTATTAATGTTAGTAAGGATATAAGTAAACGCAGTGTTTGCATTGAAGCTTAGATCTCGTATGCCTTGCGTAGAATTCGCAGGTTCAAACAGGTAGTTATGATTGTTTAAATTAACGTTAATTTGCTCTATTGTAGTTTATTTTACATCGCAGTTATGCTACCTTTTTTAATTAACTTCGTTCTATCTCCACTTATACCTATATGGATATTTTATTTCATCACGGATTATAACAAAATAATTTTATTATTACTTTTGTATATGGATATTCTTAAAGCATTGAAACCCAAATTGAGGGGCGTAGTGAGTCTAGACGTAAACCCGTCTCTCTATTAGTTGATGATGCCTGCGCTCAGCACTGGGACAGAACAGTTATCGACAGTTTCTGTACATACAAATTTAATATTGAATTTTCCACTATAAAGTATAAATCATTTTTTGCTACCGAGGTGCCGCAAAATTAAGTCGCCTCCGTTTTTCTATAACCAACGACAGTGATAAATGACTGCCACTGACAGCAGTTAGTAACTTCATGCGATAAAAGGCCTACTTTTTTGTTCATATTCATTATACCCACAATATTTTCTACTCAAAATATGACTCGTTCATATAAATTTAAAGAAACTTAATATTTATGTTATATGTGCTATAGGTAGGTATATTATATTATATTGGTAAATATATACAAATATCTTACAATAGGTACAAATATACACCAGACTCGAAGAACCAACAATTTTTTTATACAGGTGGCCTTGGTGGGAATCGAACCTGCGGAGCTGAGACAAGGCCACTGTGTCTGCAAACTGCAACGGGCCAATCAATTTAACGGGCAATTTTAAATGCCTCATTAATTTAATTGCTTATAAACAATAAGCAATATAAATTATACGTTTCAACGGTAATTAAATTACCTACCTAAAATGAAATTGCCTTTCCGTAATTTATAATTGTACCAATCGAGAGCTTTTACAATAATATGTGATATCAAACGCATATTGTTATGTAAATGATATATCATCGCTTATTATTTGTAGAAGTATTACAAATAACGTGGTTGAACGTGTTTTGCATATAGCAATGTCACTGCCATGAACCTAGTGGTGAGTGACAGCGGTGAAGTCGCGCGACCAATAGGACGGTCGCGCTGCAGCCGTCATTGCGGTTTATCGTCACGCAACCGCTATTACGGCCACAGATTACAGTGTACATAATTAAAAATATGTAAACACTGTTGCATACTTTCAATAATCTCCCTTCTGGATATCGCTAAAAACCGAATCAGGACCTTTAGTTTTAAGATAACATACCGTGGTCGAGTCGCGCTATAACAGCCGTTCGCACCGCTTGACCGCACCGCCTTTTTGTACCGCAACGGTCATCCGCGCCGCACCTTTTTCGGTCTTCATCGGAATTAGATACTACTATACTTCATGCAAAATCTGTATGTCTATCTATTTGTCTGTCTGTAACATAACTTTTACAGTTAAACTGATGGATCAATATTGATCAAATTTGGTACAATAAAGCCCGTTTGTTAGAGTAAAGAAAAATCTTGGTTTTTGAAAAATATAAAAAAACAATTGGTTACGCTGTCACGACTTAATCACTGTATCGATATTTCTGGAATTTAGTAGAATTTAGTAATAATTAACGCTTATTAGCCGTGTGGTATCCGGCTGAGTAGAATAGACCACCCTCATTTCTTGCCGAGGTGTCGTAAAAGGTGACTAAGGCAAGTCGACCCGTCGTGTGGTATCCGGCTGAGTAAAATAGACCAACCTCATTTCTTACCGAGGTGTCGTAAAAGGCGACTAAGGTAAGTTGACCCACCGTGTGGTATCCGGTTTAGTAGAATAGACCACCTTCTTTCTTACCGAGGTGTCGTAAAATACGACTAAGGTAAGTTGACGTCAGGCAGGCGGCCGGTCGTAAAAACGCAGCCAAATCATGCGACAGCATGTTTATAACATTTTGTGTCGACCCCACTAAGAGTGGGATAAGGGCAGGCGGATGATGAGTAAAATTAACGCTAATACACTGATCTTAAATATATAGTTAAAAATTTCTCGTTTTTATTAGGGAACAGGGTAAAATACAAAGAACATAATTAGAAGTATAGTAAGTTAACGAAAACGAAGTCCCGGGTACAACTGCAAGCAGTACAAAGGTAATATTTTACTAACGTTATTTTCGGTGTTGTGGTTGCAATTTTCTAGCTACAAGTACTTTGACATTTATTGCCGCATGACGCGGTGCTACACGGTGTATCGTGACGTCGAGAGACGAACTAAATAGTTCTTACGCATATTTTTCGTAAAATTTTCTTCCCAGTTCGAATGGTTCCGAGTTCCCGAAACGATTGTCAACACATTTTCATGCTCAAACCGCTCGACCAATTTTGATATAAAAAAGATGTTATAGAAGGATATAAGAGGAATTAGTTATTGTAAGTAGACAAAGTGGCGAATAACAGCTACTGCCAGTTACTTAATCTACATAAACATCAGCTCCAAAAAAAGAGACTTCCAACTAATCTATGCAAATGTAATAATAAAATAACCGCTGATAGAATCACGCGCAGATTAAAGCAAAATAATTTTATTATTACTTTTGTATTATGGATCTCCACAAAGTAACTAAGTCTATAAATTATATGCTTAACTATCTCCTTATCAAAAATCAAACTAATCTTTAGTTTCAAAGACGTAAAAAACTCACTCACTTTTATTGTAGTCGTATTTTCATATAATATGCTCGCCACAAAACGTATATTTTACCACAAACTGAATGTTATTTATTGAATATGTGAGGTGTGAAAGAAATGTATACAAAATATGACCAATGGCGTGTTACTGTTTTAAAACTCTTCAAAGGCGTCTGATAAATGGCATATGTTCAACTGAGGTACACAGCTTTATATTTTTTCCGTACACCGTATATTGCGAAATCGTTTTAACCATAAATCACTGACGAACCCAATGTAATAACAAATCGAAAAATATAGTCAATAGAGATATCGAGGCATTTGAATACTGTCGGCAATTCGTTCCCCTTTTCCTCATTCATGTGTAAACGACGTTTTTGCATGTTCTTTATTGAATAAAGTTCCTGATTGGATCGAAATATGTTATGCATAATTTCTACATAAACATTTATATAAATATTTTCGTTCTCGTTTCTTCAGGCCATCTACTACTGGATATATTTTACTCTTCACTTAATATCATCGCCAAACAGTATTTTCCTAGATATTGCACATTATCTTTAATATTTAAATGAGTTAATCTTGTATATTTATATATTCCGAATCTTAGAATCAGCTCCGACAGCTAAAAGGTTTTTGGGGGAAAAAAATTATTTAGCTAGGTTTTATTTTTAAAAAATGTCGTTTTGTGCCTGTTTTCAGAAAAAATGCTAAAATAAATAAAATAAGAGAGATAATAGAATGTAAATGATATTTTAGCTGTCATTTGTAAAGTTGTGACAGCTCAATTGGTAATGGGCGGACCAAAAAAGTTCAAAACCGGGCATCGAATCCAACATGTCACCGGCGGTTTCTTTTTCTTATTTTTGTAATTGCAATTTTTTTATATCGTTTCAAAAATTACTGAGCAAGACTCGGTTACCGAGGTACTTTTAATTTAAACGACACAAAAAAAAAGTAATGAAAATATTATTTTGGTAAAATTCGCGAAAATTTATAAATTTTTTCAACTTCCTCCTCGCAAAGTAACGATTATTCTATAAATTCATTTCAAAGAATTAATCAATACAATTTTCAACATATTTAGCGTGGGGTTTTTGTATATTTTCCTTTTTTTATTTTCTTACACACATTCATAAATGTATAATTATTACACTCGCTGAATATTTCAATTGGGATTTAAATTCAATGCTCTGGTTCTCATTATATTGAAACGGGAAAAGATAAGTCGACGTAATAAAACGCAGTGAACAGTACAAAATCAGGTCAAACCTTACATTCAATCTGTCTGTTACTGCTTAGTAAGGCATTTGGGCACGTTACGAGTATAATTAAAATAATACGTATTTAACAATTTAAGAGAATAATTTATAGAATTAGACGTTACTTTGCGGAGGTCCATAGTACAAAAGTAATGAGAATATTATTTTGCTATAATTATAGCAAAATAATATTCTGAAAATATGCTTTTTTAATTTAAGAGAACTTTTTCTTATTACATATATATCGCAACGTGTATCCATACTAGTATTATCAATGCGAAAGTCTGACTTTGTCTGTCTGTCAGTCTATTACGCTTTCCAAACCAATCCAGTGGACAATATTGATGAAATTTGGCATAATAAAAGCTCATACACAGGAGTAACATGGTATAAAAGAATCCCTTTTTATTTGAAGATCAGGAAAAACAGGATCAAGATTTTGGGGGTACTTATACGGTTAAATTGGCGCGAACGACGTCGCAGATACCACTAGTTATTACATATATGTATAATCTATAGCGATTATTTCACATTTCAATCCAATCCATATTTGCTGTTATTCTAGAAGGCAATTGTAACATTTCATATCTTTTTTAGTCCTTTTTAAGACGTTATAATTAGCAGATCGGAGGCTATAATTTCTTAAAATCGTAGCTAAAATTTGGACTAAATACTGATTTCACCAATATTTGACGGGTGTTTTTTTCAAACAATGGGAAAACCCAGATAATGGACGATTTAGTACATCAAGTTTTATTCGAACATATTACGAATTTGGCACCCGTTTATATTTGCCCGAGGCAAGGACCTCGGTTTGACCCCACCAAATCCCGGACTATTGTTACGGTCCTGTCTCACATCGATTTTTCAGGAAAGCAATCGAAGCATATTGCTTTTCAATTGTCCGAGAATTAAAGTATTTGGTACTTTAAAGTACTATCTTTAAATCTCGTTGTTGCTTTTTTTAATGAAGGAACGTTATCGTTATCGTATATTAACATAAAAGTATCATCTATTATTAACTAAGTTATTTTATAATAATTTTACGGCTAATATTTTTACGGCTGCATAGATATTTACTTTACACGCCCATTTTTAGGTTTTATGGGCTTTATTTCTCAAACTTCATCATATGTGTTAGTGGCTTTGTCTTTAATATTTAAATGACTTAATCTTGTATACATGTATATTTATATTTTCTAAAATTCGGAAATAGCTCCAACGATTTTCATGAAACTTGTATATATATATGTTTAAAAAATGTCGTTTCGGGAATTAAAAAATCTGCCAAAATAGAAATAGAATTAGAGGCTTACATTGGCTGTCTTTTGTAAAGTTGTGATAGCTCAATGGGGAACGGGCGGACTAAAAAAGTTAAAATACCCGGGATGAAATTGTACATGTCACCGGCCCTTTCTTTATTTTTTAATTGCATTTTTTATATATATATAAGTATTTTAAAAAATTACCGAGCAAGGCTCGATTACCCAGTTATGCTAATATGTGTTATAGATCGAAGTACGAGATATGATATCACTTTATAAATGAACTTTATATGAGTAAAATAACGATTATTTTGAATATTACTTACTCATCATATACTCAGCTATACTAGAAAAAACTGAATTGGCATTACTTCCCTAATTAATTACTCCATAAAACTTTTATTGTACTTTTACTTATATATAATTATCTCTTTATATACTCTGTGGTACACTATCCTACCAGTTATTTTATTCAGCTCCATAACATTTAAGGTTGCCTGGAAGAAATCGCTGGTTAGCGATAAAGCCGCCTTATTATATCTGTATTTGGTTATAAATGTCTGTAATTTTTTCTGTTTTGTGTGTACAATAAAGAGTATTTTTCTTTCTTTTTTCTTTTTTTCTTTATTGAATGGCCAAAAACTTTTTCAAAAAGGGAAGGGACCCACCATTTTCAAAAAGGCAATTCATACACACATTTGTGATTTACAAACAACGGACGCTAACAAAACTGTCGGCGCTGCAATAGTAGCTTCAGGTCAGGCTTTCTCGTTTAGTCACTGATTAACTTCTCACGTGTACTGAATTTAATAGTCGCTCACTGTCTGTCTCTCTTTGTACTTGTGTTTGCAACATAAAGCCGCTTTTATTTTTTATTTACGAAAAACTCGAAAAGACGCCGAAAATATTTTTGCTGAACCATATGAAAACCTGTTCAGTTGTTTTGAGTTTATCGCATACAGATGGACCGACAATCCGTCCGTACCTAAACAAACGTAGGATAGGAAACAAAAGATAATTTCTAGAATTACCACAAATACCTTATTATATTCGTAATATAGATATATGTAAGTTGTGGCATCCGAACAGTGAGACCGGATGCCTTTCTCTAGGGGTTCATAGGTTCAACCCCGGGTAGATTAGACGCTTTTCGTTAAAGGAAAACATCGTGCGGAAATCTGCATATTTCTGGAAAATTCTTGGGATATGTGTAATCTACCAATCCGCACTGGAGTATCGTGGTGGTAAACTCCAACCCTTCTCTCCGAAAAAGGAGAGAGAAGGTATCCCATGACCAGCAGTGGGATACAAACAAATAGTCGTTACTTTACTTTTTTATATATATGATGGCGAGTCAGAATAGGAATTAGGTAGTTAATTAAGAGTGCTTTAGTTAAGTGCTTTATTATATATATAACGGAATCGGAATTAGGTAGTTCATTCCGAGTTTTAGTTGTTTAAGTGCACAAAATGTTATGGTGCGAACATTTTGAGGTGCAAAAATGTTGTTTGCTGTAGGGTGTTGGCTTCCATAGCGGAGATTGCCGTGTTAAACCCACCCCCGTTCTAAACATATACATCAAGCGTAGTGTCAATGTTTTCTGTGGTATCACGTATCGCGCTTCTTACTGAATGTCTCAATGCAACGTACTTTTAAGATATTATCATTCTTTCTAGTCATTCTTTATTCAAGTAAACTTATAAAGAACTGTGATACTGACTCCAATACAAATGAAACAAGCGAGGATTTTAAAACACGATTGGATTGTGCGTCGTACAAGATTTTAACAATGTAAGGATATCAGGCTTTTTTGTTTTAATAAGGTATATGAAACTGACGTATATGTCAGATTTAAATTGAACGTTTGTCACGTTCCGTTTAGCCATAATTTATTCAAAATATAAATTTTACAAATATTGCTTTTATCCTAAGACATTATAATTATAATTGTGTCACTTACAAACTGCTTTACAGAACACAAACAACTTTGCAGAACAAAATATTCATCATTCTTCTAATCGTATCCCAACAGTTGAAATCTCATTGGAATCAAGAAAACAAATTATAAGAGCAATTTTTATTAATATGAAATGAAAATGTTCTGTTAAATTGAAAACATTATATAAAAGAATAGGTAGGAGTTAAATTATCTGCAAGAAATTGCGAAACTTCATGCATCTTGGGATATGATGGTTATTATGGTTATTATAGTAGCTCAAGTTAATTGAATGAGTGAAAGTTCAATTTCTGTAGTTATTCTTTAGTTATAGGATAGCCAGAAACTGAGCTTAATGGAAAAGATTGAGAGATTGAAGGAATCCTAGTTCATGGCGTAATAAAGCAAATAGCTTAAGACATAAATGACATTCATATCTCAAATACTGTACCCACATTACATAATGTTAAAATCACATAATGATATATTATACACCTGCAATTATGAGATTAATAAATTAATAATTGTTAAATTTTATAACATCGTATATAACTCAAGATTGCCCGTTCCAATTGTGTTTTATGGTAAAATATCAGATTTACCGACATATGTTCATTTGTTAAGCCACAAACATAAGCCTTGATTGTCTTATGGTTAGAGATTCTTAACAAAGATTTAACGATTCGAGTATGATTTTTCAATTATAACGTTATGATGATACAATATACATAAGTTACCAAAGAGTTCCTGACCAGAAACGGGTAAGGGACAAGCTGTAAAGCTAAATTAGAAACTACAAATTAGCTTTGAAGTTACAAATTAGCTTACTAATTAGGTATAATTTTTTTTTAAAGCTATTATGACTTTTATCAAATATTTATACTTCCGTTTCTAGGTGACTACGTTAAAATTCGTCGTTGTCGTCATCATAAAAACAATTGTCCTTTTTGAGTGTAGAGTCAAAGCTTTGACCCAACGCGCTGCTTCAACGCAGATTGGTAGATTAAAAAACCACAATTTTCTAAAGAGACATGTAAGATTAAGTATGTTTTCTTTCGCCAAATAACGTATATTATCAAATAGGGATAAGGCATTTGGTTTATTTTTTAATTCAGTAGTGCTTGCTCTGAGTTTGAACCAGTGATCTCATTGAAAGAGTCACACAGTCTCACTATGCGACTATCAAAGCTACGTCATTGTAGACAAAAGAAAAAACTAATCTTAGAGCTGAAAACTCTTAATACTAAAATGGGTAGGTACATAACTCGAAACTTGAAATTTATGGATTAAGATATTAGCAATTCTGCAGCCTTTACGTAGACAAACGATCTTACGGGTCACAGGTACCTTAGAGATTCAAAGGGCACTAGACCGTGAGGCGTAAATAGCCTTTGAAAAGCAGTTTCCAACATCAGACGGCCACCTATAAACGAGACGATTATGTAATATTGTAATTTCATTTCCTATTATTGAATCTAAAGAAACTAAATTTTTAATTATGAATCTTCTTCTTCTTCAATCGATGGACGTCCACTGCTGGACATAGGTCTCTTCATGGGATCTCCACAACACACGATTTTGTGCCGCTTGTATCCAGCGGCTCCCCGCGACCCTTTTAAGGTCGTCAGTCCATCTAGTAGGGGGTCTTCCGACACTGCGCTTTCCGGTGCGGGGTCGCCATTCCAACACTTTGAGACCCCAACGTCCATCGGTTCTCCGCACTATGTGCCCCGCCCATCGCTACTTCAGCTGACCCGCTGAGCTATGTCGGCGATTCTGGTTCTTCTACGGATCTCCTCATTTCTGATTTGATCACGTAATTATGAACACTGAAATATAAAAATGAACTTGCTCGCCTGCTTTAAGTTGTTAAGTTTAAGTAATAGTTTTTATCAAATTTTCCTGTGAGTATAAGTTTATTTGTCTCCTTTTAGTAATATAAATAATTTTGTACCAAACTACCTATGATAACGCTGTATTCGCCTTAAAAGTATTTTACCTAGAACTTGCCTGTAAGTTAACCCACCGTGTGGTAACCAGCTGAGTTTATTAGACCACCCTCATTTCTTACCGTGGTGTCGTAAAAGGCGACTAAAGTATGTTAACCCACCGTTTGGTACCGGGCTGAATAGAATAGACCACCCTCATCTCTTACCCAGGTCACATAAGAGGCAACTAAGGTAAGTTGAAGTCAGGCAGGCTGTCAGTCGTAAAATAACTAGCCATATCATTTAACAACATCTTTAAATCATGTCGTACCGACCCCACTTAGAGTAGGATAAGGGCAAGAGAATGGATACACAACAAAGTATTAAAGTTAATAGTTTCACTAATAAGTTTAATAACAAAGTGCTGATATATTTAAAGAAAAGGACTATTTAAAATAAAAGCAGTATACAAAATCTCTATTTATGCGACCGGGAATCGAAGTGGAGCCATTGTCGGAGTTAGCAATGGTGTGCTAAGTATTCGCTTGCTAATTTATAAAGTTCTTGCAAAAACAAGAAGCTCGTTACGTTTTACAGCGTCGTATGTGACGAGATTGCTCTGCCAGTTGTGTTACGCTCGGCAATAAAGAAAACCACTTCTTGCAATTTGAGTTTCCATTGTTATATTTATTTCTTACACGACGTCAGTGTATTTCATGAAAGCTAATAATTAAAAGTAAGTTCCTTCATACAAAGATTCAGCTTAGCGATTCAGCGCGGAAACGCTGCCAGCATTCTTGGGACCATTCCACGTGGACATGATTTGTATAGTCCTAGCGTGTAAGTAATTTAAGATAGATATAACTTGAACATTTAAAAAAAAAGGGTCCTTCACGGTGATATTTATAGTCATTCCAAACTTTCGTTTAACTTCTCTTGTATGCATGTTTATACGTATGTGAGGGTGAGATCTTGCAAGTTAATTTTTTTGCTATAAACCGCGATAAAGTAAAATAGAAAATATATATAAAGCTAAATGTAGAGTAGACAATCCGTTTTCATACCTGTTACGAGTACATGCAGTATTCGTAAAACACACAAGCACTACACACGTTCACTATCACAAACTCAACAATCGTTTCGCCCCGAAACCGAAGCATCATCAGGAGATAGACTCCATGATAAAATCGCAAGCCTTGCGTTGCCTCGCAAAGCTTTGCGATTTAGTTTATTTTAATAATACACGACATTGAATTTATAAGAAAAACCAATTTTTTCTATAGTCAATACTATCAACAATCATTAGTTATATTAGGCATATTATTATTTTTATATTTATCATATTATTTTATACATTGTTAGAAAACCTTATACCCAAACTCGTAACTAATTCTGTAGACAGCCTTAGTCTACCTATTCAGTTAGTAGTTGCTTCGCAATTTTAATGAGCACTTAGCTCGCGAACTTTAAATGAGACCATTCAGGCTGCGATAAATTGTGACACATAATGTAAAATCAATTTCTCTGTTAGTAAAACTTTTGATAGTTTCATTATTATAGTGCAGTTTGGACTTAAATTGTTTTAAAATGTATGATACAGAAATTTCATTTTTTTGGCTGAGGCAATAAAAAATTATAAGTCAGATATTTCAAGTTATTTACAGAGTAAGTTTTCTCTAAGATGATTTAAGTTTTTTCAATTATTTGCGAAAGTCCAGGAAAGGTTTTAAAGGTGAGTAAATGTGATAAAAGTATTAGAAATTTCATTAAAACAACAATTTTGTTTTTCTTTAGAAACAGGGATGGTCCATGTTTTATTGTGTATCATTGATTTTCGATGATCAACGATAGACAATAAAACATTGATGTTTTAGAATCGATTTTGCATTATATAAAACATGGCTACATCTATCTTTTATATTATTAATGTGAAAGTTTGTATATCTGTTACGTTTTCACGTCCAATCCGCTGTTACGTTTATACGACGGGGTAACATATAGGCTATAAAATTCTGTCTTTTGAACAAGAAAATCAGGAGATAGAGAAATCCCACCTATTAGCACTATATCCATTTCCGAGTAGCAGAGTATTTGCAGGATTGGAGAGCGACAGAAGCTAATGTTTATTTCAGTACTAAGGTCCAGGGAGCGAAGTCGCGGGTAAAAACTAGTATACAATAAAAATGAACACCAAATACTTTAATTCAGTTCCGATATACAATTTAATTTATTGCCAATAAGTCCTTTGTGACAAATTACCAAATCGAGATTAATCATCACGAAAATGGAATGAAACAGGTACGCGAATGCCGCCGCTGCGATAATATTTATTAATCAAAATTTATTTATTTTGGTAGGTTTAAGTCTTAATTAACTGAATATTAAGTGAATAAATAATATTTCTGCTTTTACTAGTTTCAACTAAAACATTCTAGCATAAATATTATAATTCAAAAAATTACATGTTTAGATTCTTTTTATTTATTTTATACATTTTTTTAAACTAAACGTATACTAATGAAACATAAAAAATTAATTAAATAGTTTAATATTTTAAAAGTTTTTGTTGTTAAGCTATTTCATTTTTTTGAGTTCGTAAATTTATCTATTATAAAAATAAATTAAACAGACTACTGATATTAATTGATCTGTAAAGTGCACTTATTGAGAGATATTTACTGTATACTTGATTATAAAGAAGAGAAAGTAAAAGAAACTTTAATTTAAGAAAGTAACAATAGATTTATCTGACACAACGTTCATTGTTTTTGGAAACTTATCACACTATATATCAAATGGTCAACTGAATGCATCACATCCTAAAGTATATCATATTTTACTTTATGGTCAAATTTTACACATTATTATTACTTTAAACCTATGTAAGAGCACTTAAAATAAATTATTCAAATAACAAAGCTGTCTTCTTAAAAATTACACTGCAATAATTTAAGGAAAATGTAAAATGTTGTCTCTTATAACATTTTGTAAACTTGCTTGCTGCGACACGTTTCTCGAGAAACGTTTGAGCTTACTGTAAAGTTGTAACGACTTTCAGACAGTTATGAGCAAACTTTTGTATTAAGACATTCAAATATCTGTATATTACAGAACATAAATCTCAAGAGGCAAATGTAGTTATAATAAAAGAAAAATTCTGTAAAAAAATGTTTTGATAATACCATGAAATAGCTAGTCCTGTTATGTGAACTAAATATAATCTACTTACTTAGATAATAATACTTATATAGCTACTTGTGTAAACTTATTACATAATTACTGCATTTTAATAAGAATATTATTCTACAAGTGTTACGCCGTGTGGTATCCGGCATGAATCACGCTGAATAGAATTGTACCATACTCATTTCTTACCGAGATGTCGTAAAAAGCGACTAAGGTAAGTTGACCCACCGTGTGGTACCCGGTTTAGTAGAGTAGACCAACCTCTTTCTTACTGAGGTGTCGTAAAATACGACTAAGGTAAGTTGATGTCAGGCAGGCGGCCGGTCGTAAATTACGTATCCGAATCATGTGACAACATGTTTATAAAATGTTGTGCCGACCCCACATAGAGTTGAATAAGGGCAGGAAGATGATAATTATTCTACAAGTTTTATATAGCCTATACTCTACCTCGATGAATAAACTATCTTACACTCAAAGAATTTTACAAATCGGTCCATTAGTTTCGGAGACAAACAATCAAACAAACTCTTCAGCTTTATATATTAGCATAGATTACCACAACAATCACCATACAGCCTTAAGACACCTGGAAACTTATAAAGCATTTCCATGAGATTTTATCAAAGAACCTACGCACGTAATTAATTTCCTCCGCGACACCGTTCGCGCTATTAATTAGGTGAAACGAGCTTCTGGAAGTGATATAAGTGGAATCTTCCAAGGTTAATTAAATCATATACTTACCAGGACGAGAATCCAATTTATGTTGAAGTTGCTTTACTGCAAATTTATTACATTATTTTTTAACGTATTCTACCTTTTTGTAGAACCTTAAGGACAATGAGTGCCGAGAAACCTCTAACTTCTGGTGTCAGTAAATTCACCCAAATGTCTATAAATTTATTTTATTTCCGCAGTGTGGTATCCGGCTGACTAGAATAGACCAACCTCATTTCTTACCGAGGTGTCGTAAGAGGCGACTAAGGAAGTTGACCCACCGTGTTGTATCCGGCTGAGTAGAATTGACCAACCTCATTTCTTACCGAGGTGTCGTAAGAGGCGACTAAGGTAAGTTGACCCACCGTGTTGTATCCGGCTGAGTAGAATTGACCAACCTCATTTCTTACCGAGGTGTCGTAAGAGGCGACTAAGGTAAGTTGACCCACCGTGTGGTATCCGGTTGAGTAAAATACACCACCCTCTTTCGTACCGAGGAGTCGTAAAATACGACTAAGGTAAGTTGACGTCAGGCAAGCGGTCGGTCGTAAAATACGTAGCCAAATCATATAACAATATGTTTGTAACATGTTGTGCCGACCCCACTTAGAGTGGGATATTTACCCGGATACCCCACGGCGTAATTTTTAATGTGTACATTTTAATTATTTAATTTTTTGTTTCTTATTTATTTTTCAATTAATTACTCTAATTATACATTTTGTGATGTTCTAATATAATGTCAGCTTCCATGACCTCTTTTGCTGTTTCATACATATATGGTTAATATCAAAAGATTTACGAGTATGTTTGCCATAACTTTATATTGAAACCAGCAAGGCACATTTTGCTTTCTAGAGATTTTACTGCGCAATAACAGTTATTTATGACAATTCATTAAATAAATTAATTATTGGCAGTAGATCCAAAACAATAAGACGATAAAGGATAAAAAAAATATTTTGAAAATAATTAAATGTCCTATAGTAATTTCAATACATTTTTGTTGTGTGCTGAATGTTTATTTCATTTATTAGTTAACACTCTGACATAAGTTTAATTAATTCTTGATTTTTTTTAATTTGAATTTGAATGTAAAATATAAATGGTACCCGCAAAGCAATTAATGCCAACTTAAGCGTTTATATACCCCCAATAAAAAAATTAAAATCCTTATTCTTATATCTAATTTATTTCAACGGCTTTGAGATACAAGCAATTTGACATACGAACAAGGCTACGGAAAGAATTAAACTCTTAAGTCGATATCGATAACGATTACCCCGTTGTATACCTAAACTTTAATTGTATAAAATTTCATGAATATTAGTCCAACAGGTTAGCTGTGAACAGACGGACAACCTTTCGCATTTATAATATAAATATGAATTTGTAATACGCGTCTTAAATCAAAGGTATTCATTTAATAGTAACATGTCAGATATATGCAAAATGACTTAATGACTGCTTTGACGAGCTTCACTGTAATAGCCAAAGAGTGCACTCCCTGATGACATACATTTTATTGACGGCTTTTATTCTCTATATAGTGGCTGTTCACAATCAGAGTGCAGCAAGCCTGTAATTTTCGTTTAAAATAAGTCATATGTTACGTTACTTTTATCATGAAACTGAATTTTAAATCCCGTAGGCACCAATGAGTTTTTCTAATAAAATTTATATGGCTAATTGAATCATCATATTAATGCAATGCAATTTAATCATCATAAAGAAACCTGCATATCTCTCTGGACGGTCAGTTCTCTATAAATATTAAGACTTCAAACTATTTAAACTAAAATTTCTGATATCAAAATTTTCAAAATTATTACTTTATATAAATAGTGCCTTTACTTCTGATTAAAGGCTTGGTTCGATAATAAAAAGCTGTGATGGCCTAGCAGTGCGACCGTGTGAATCTCTAGAGACGATCATGGGTTCAAACCCGGGCAGACACCAATGAGTTTTTCTATTAAAACTTATGTGTCTAATTGATAATTGCAATTTATCACACGCTTTTCGGTGAAGGAAAACATCGTGAGGAAACCTGCATATCTCTAGAGAATTCCGGGGATATGTGTAACCTACCAATCCGCATTGGAGCAGCGTGGTAGGTCTTAGCTCCAATCCTTCTCTCCAGAAATAGAGAGAGGAGGCCTATGCCCAGCAGTGGGATAGTAACAGGCCGTTACTTACTTACTTTTAAAGGCTTGGTTCTACTGTAAAGGTATATATAATACAAATTACTTTGAAAATTTATGAAGGAAAGCTTGTAAAATATTGCTATGAATATTTCATTTAGTCTTTGTCTTATGATGCCATGATGTTTTTAAGAAGAATATTTTCGATTTACGAGTAACAACTAGGAATTGGACGTTTCGTTTTTTGACCGTCATTCGTTAGCTTGCTAACGAAGTGATTAGCCAGTTCCAACTCAAGAGAATATTTCCGAATCCACTGTAACCCAACAGACTTTTTTTTATTCATCGTATACTGCAGTAAAACTAAGAAAAATAGTAAATAAAAAATTATTAATAGTAATAAAATAAATTAACACTTATAATCGATTTGATATTTTATTTTCTTTCTTGGCAAATTGATTTTAGAGATTTCTGGCGTGATGCAGCTAGAAAATATTATTAACATGGTGGATGGAAATAAGATATGAAAAATACACAGCTTATTGCTAAACGTCCTGGAGTTTCACAATTCTATTAGATACTCCTATTTTAAGCAAAAATATAGCATCAACAAATTCAAATTCAAAAAATATTATTTATTCGAGTGGATTGTTTACAGTACTTTTGAATCGTCATTTTTTTAAAGAAGCTACCACTGATTCGGAAGTGTGCTCATACCGAGAAGAAACAGCACTCGGCGGATTATCTTTTCAACAAAACAAAAAAACACCTTTAAAGCGAATACGAAGTCTACAAATAGATTTTTATTAATATTTACTAACTAACATAGCAAGTTTAGTAATGTAAAATCAAGAACCAACTGCGCTTCTAACAAATTTAATTTCGTGATGGATCGTTGTTAATTGAGAATTTAGAGGAAAGTAATATATGCTCGTATGTGTTATAAAGCGTGTAAGTTATTAAATTAGATTCATCATCACATATATTCCCTAATCATTTGAACACCATACTTACAAAGCTCCCTAAGAAACATCTGAAACCCTAGAAGATCTATAAGATATAAAAGATGCAGCAGATAATAAGCTACTACTTAGTATAGTATATATAATAGATATAATAAATTTCATTTCATTTTAATTTGCCCTTAAAATAACTTTCAAAAATTTGGGATTTTCAGTGTACTGGATTCATTGTAATGAAATTTAAGTTATTTCAACTTATGCCACCCCTTTTAATAAAGCGTAAAATTACACTAAAAATGTAAATTTGTAAAGACTTGTTAAAATGTTTGAAATGTTCCCGCTACGTATGAAATTCAGCGATAGTAATTGCCTACTCGATATTGTAAATTGCGAGGTATTACCAAAAAATATACTTACCCCGTCTTTTAGCCCGTAGGATTACCTGTATTCTGGATAAGTAACGATCGTCGAAGCGAGTGCAATTTGAGAAAAATATAGCGGAAACCGTCTTGGAGCGATTTTAAAATGTTTTACTATCGTTACTTATTGTTCAATGGGACACGATTGCAAACATTTTCTAAAGAGCTTTCTGCTGTCTCAAATAAAAAAAAGAAATAACAGTTTCGCTATAGTATTTCGTTTATTGTAAAATTAATAAAAATATTTCCCTTATTCCTTATATTTCCTAATTTTTGAAAATAAGGAATAAGGGAAATATTTTTATTAATTTTTCAATTAAGCCTTCATTGATTTGCCTTTTTTATTTTTATGTAAGTTATCATCATCATCTTCCTGCCCGTATCCCACACTAAATGGGATCGGCACAACATGTTGAAATCATGTTGTCTCATGATGCTACGTATTTTACAAACTGCCACCTACCTGACGTCAACTTATTTTAATCGTATTTTACGACACGTCGGTAAGAAAGGGGGTGGTCTATTTTACTTAACCGGATACCACACGATGGGTCAACTTACCCTAGTCGCATTTTATTGCAGTATTCTTAATTTTAAAACAAAACTACAGAAACAGTATAAATATTTAAATTTATAACAACTTGTTTGAAACCACAATTTGAGTTTTCGTAACACAAATAGTAATAAGCTCGAGAAGTCGCTTGAACTTCAGGGGATTCCAGAGTTTCACCAAATAATCCGACAAAGAGACAGTAACTTGAATATTGTTTGTACGGACATTCTGGAACGACAATATTACAACCGTTATTATTTGACAGTTTAAGCCGAAATTATGAAACTCCCTAAAATAATACAACTTTAGTCTTGTTCAGGTATAACACCTTTATTTATTTACTAGCGGCCTGCCCATGCTTCGCACGGGTATAAAATATATATCCCATGTCACTCAGTGTAAAAAAATTATTAAAATCGATCCAGTAGTTTTGATTTATTCATTACTGCCCGTGGCCCGCAAGCGTTAAATTTGGAGAAAAACAATTTCCTCTCCCTATACCAAGACGATTTCCTGCTATCTTTGGAATATCTAAACTCATATAGTACATTTTTACTTATTTACTTTTACATTTTACCTATGTATTTTATTTTTACAATTAATTACAGAATGTCTTTAAACAAACTCTTAAAAGATTCGAAGTGCTATAGGGTGAAGCGCGGCGTCCTCGCGGCATTTTAAATCTGTAATATCTCGGAAAATGTTCACTTAAATTACATACTGTAAACGGCCATATTGACCTATATTAAATCAACAATTTATTTAAGGTACTTAATTGCATAAGGATTAATGTTGTATTGTATAAAAATTGCTTTGAACATAAGGCATTATTTTTCCTAAAAAGTATATGACAAAAAATGCTTTTGTGGGTTATCCATAAGAGATAGACATATACCATCGCGGACTTTTCTGTAGACCTTTTCAAGGCGTACAAATACTTAGTACATCATTTTGATAAATCTCGTAGGGTTTAGCCTGCGTTTGCAATGTAAGCGGACAAAAATGTAATTATTTACAGAACCCTCAAAAATTACAGTATTTCTCTACTCCGTATTGAATGTTATTATACGTACAAACCTTCCTTTTGAATCACTCTATCTATTAAAAAAAACCGCATCAAAATCGGTTGCGTAGTTTTAAAGTTTTATGCGTACATACGGAAATATGGACTTTGTTTTATAATATGTAGTGATGATTAATCAAAGGGACTCAAACATACGTACATAGGAAAATTAAGTAATATTAATAATTTAATAGTAATACTCACCCTCTCTCCATACATACCTCCTACTCACACTAATATATATTAATTACATGCATACTTTTCAAACTCATAAACACACAGAGACGTACTCCTTATAGACATGCTGATTATTATTATAATGTACTAAGTCGAAATTTTTATTGTATTGTTGTTTTTCTTATCTTCTTCTTCTTCTTCTTCTTTCTCAACCGGTGGACGTCCACTGCTGAACATAGGTCTCCTTAAGGGATCGCCACAATCCACGATATTGTGCCGCTTGGATCCAGTTTTTCTTATAGCAAATAGTAATTAAGTCATGTCTTCGGCGTTTGTTGCTGTATGCCGTGATACATTTTTAACTAGTTCGGCTACAGATGGTCATATATAAAGTTAAGCCCTATTTGTCATATGTAAAAAATAACTAGATTTGACAAATAAGCTAAGTGTTCCTTCCATTATATGAGAACACAACATGCTTAATATACAGTTAAAATTAGTTAGTTACAAAGGTAATAAAAAGGATAATCAAAGAACAACCAAACTTAAACATATCAATCAGCATAGAGATAAGAAAAATACAAAATAAAACTAAGATAAAATATTAAATTACGCTTAAAATAACAAAAAAAATGAAATGTTTAAAAAACAGAACGATTTACGTTGAGTTAGAAAGTATAATACTCATCTCAGTAGATATTAGGCCCAACTAGACTAAATTAGTATCAGTAAATCAAGCATTTCTTTTTGAAAATGTTTAGTGCTTCGAAACTTATATCTTCAGTCTTATCTTGGACTAAACTTCGCATTGTTTTTCTATGGCTATTTAAAGAAATATTGACATAGACGTCAAATATTCGTCTTAATTTGTGAGTATATATTTTGATAACACTTACTCATAGGATATTTAATCATCATTCTCCTGACCTAATCCCACTCTAAAAGGGGTTGGCACAACATGTAATAACCATGTTCTTACATGATTTGGCTAGTTATTTTTTTATAAACGGTTTCATATTATGAATCATATTAATATTATATGGCACACATTAATATCAAGATCCAAACATTCGTATAAAATCTTTCTAAAGATGGACGGTGACCCTAAGCATCTAACATCGTTCGGCGTAATTCCTAAGGGTCATCAGGAAGATATAATGCCATTTCTGTACCCTTGATGTCTTTTTAAGTGCGGACCCACTTAACCCTAACGCGGGCTACATTATTGGCTATGGTTCGGAAAATACAAAACGCTGCCACTAAAAAAGTTATAAGAAATATCCATGGATTTTTTGAACACAATACATGATACGAAATTCAAAACTTATGTACTTAACAATTAACTATATAAATGTTTTATATAATATGTAATTATAACAACCGACTTGGACTTCCGCGTTGTTTATAAAATCATTCAAAAAGTCGAATGATTGTTACTCAGCATGGCCGACGGCTTACGTGCTACAGTTGAGATTCTTAATGTAATGTTAAACGAAAAGTGGATATGTGATAGCTATTTAAAATAAATGGTAATTAAGATTAAAAGATTTAAGACTCAAGATCTTTGTTGCGGGATAATTATAAACAGATTTAAGGATACAAATATCTTTAATATTGAAATGACTTAATCTTGTATGTATATATTTTCCTGAAATTCAGCATGCAGGAGGTTTTGGGGTTTGGGGAGAAAAATCGATTAAGCTAGGTTTTAAAAAAAAATCGTCTTATTCTTGTTTTTGGGCATCAAAAAAATAATAAAATTTACTTTTAATTTATTCAATACATAAAACACTTTTTTGCCATTAAATGTCAAGTCAGCGTAGCTTTCGGGGAACGGGTGATCGCGAGAAATTATTTACTTCTTTTTTTTTTAAATTACAGAGCAAGGCTCGGGCAACCAGGTACTAAAGATAATACCTGATTAGTTATACGCACTAATCGCGGATTATAAAATGAAAATATTACCATTAGTTTTGTATTATGGAACTCAACACAGTAATGCCTTTCTCTATAAATTGGATTTAATATTATAACTTCGCCAGGTCATGTTAGGTAGTTTACTAACATCAATTTATATAACACGTCAGCGGTCCCTGGATAGCTCAGGGAAGATTAATCCACGATACTATCAAGCGTGATGCATGAAACGTCATTTAATGTGACACCATTTGAATGGAAACCGCCTGTATTTCCGTTTCAACTGTGAGAGCCAAACAAACGGCGTCGGACGCGGCGGAATCGTTTCATTTCCTCTCCCATATATTCCAGAGGTGACGAACAATATCTCAGTAACAATAGCTTAGTAATTTGGATGATGCCTGTGGGCACTACGTCAAGTGACTCATAATTACTGTGGAAAACTGCTATGGGCTGAACGTCATTTTTATCTTAGTTTGCAACATGTGAATAATGGAATGTATTCTCGGTTACGAATAATTAATATAATTATATAATAATTATAATTAATATAATAACTATAGTCGACCCTAATAGAATGTGGTTGAGTAGAATAGACTTCCCTCATTTCTTACCGAGGTGTCGTGATAGGCGGCTAAGGTAAGTTGTCCCACAACCATAATATTAGTTAGGGTTAGTTTATTTATTTTATTTAATAACCCGTATTACTTATATTAATTATCCATTGTAATAGCTCAGTTAAATTTATCCAATAAACAGAAATGAATAAATATAAATACTCTCTCTAAAGATAACTCTTACGTAAGCCGAAAAAATTGGAATCTAGATATTTCTGTAAATACAGATTTGACTTGATTTGGTGGCGTTTTTGAACGTATTCCTGTTGAATTAACATGATTTCTATAGTCTATATGTTACCCCGTTGTATAAGGAATAATTGTACCAAATTTCATCGATATTGGTTCAGCGCATTGGCCGTGAAAACGTAACAGACAGACAGACTTTTGCATTTATAATATTAGTAAGGATAAAACAAAATCCCAAAAAGATCGAAAGCGGAGCTGTGAGAACAGCTAGTTTAACATATTTCACAACATTTAACATATTATATTTTTTTTATTCAAGATGAGTTAGATAAAGTATAATGAAATAGAACTCTGGTAGTTTTTTCTGAGTTAGCCTTCATAATACTCTAACATTTAACTAGACCAAGTCAATTATTTTCATTTATTAGTGCGATCGAGCAACCTCAAAAAATTATATATTTACATTTAAATCTACTTTTCATTACTATTTCATACTAACTAAAAGTTTAAGACCAACAAAGCTGGTTACAATTTTAATGAAATACTCAAATTCCTTTTAGGGCTATTTAAGCGAAGAAGCACATATTTGGAATTGTTTTGCAAATAATACTGCGTTTTACTTCATAACAACGGCTTTGTTTCGGCTGCAGCAAATAACGAACAATTTTTGCTGTGAGCATTTTTGAACCAGAGCTGGGTCGTTTAATAATCCCTTGAATATCCTACTTAAAATTTCTCTTGTAAGATTTTTCGCTATTTTTATTTTAAATTTTATGTTTTTTATCGTTTATAATTTCAATATGTAAAACGCTTTGAACGCTGGTCATGTTTTTATTTTATAAGTAGCAATGTAATTTTTTTGGGAAATCAGTATAAATAAAAGTATAGTAGTTATCTGTGTTTACCCCACAGCCAATACCTTCTTTCTCTTTTTGGAGATAGAGATATTGAAAATTAAATAAGTTGTAACCAGTACTGTAAAGAAATACAAAATTGCCCAATATTTTTACCCAAATAAAAATGATAATATATTTTTTAAATTATTATTTAATAATGTTATAACTATAAGTGCGTGTTAAAAAGTTATTTCGCTCGTTACGTAGGTACTTATCTCGTAAGATCTTTCAATTTCCGTGTCGCTGAAGGCGGTTTCACCTAATTAATGGCTCTGAACTAAGTCGTCGAGGAAATTAATTGCGTGCGTAATCTTCGGGTAAATAAAGCCGATAACCGATAAAGAGCTGCTATCAATAGCTAAGGTAATTAACAAACTAATTTTCAATTACAGTGAATTAAAGTTATTGATATAGATTATAGATAACGTTATATTATATTATATTTTTGACTAAACCGTTAATTTTGTTATATTGAAGACGAGAGGACCAACTTTATAAGTCCATAGAAAAAATTATATGTTACAAATATGTCCTCCAGCCAGTTTATTTATTTAGCAAAAAAGCGTTATGTGACTGAAATGTCCCATGACTTCTTGTCAAGCTGCATGGGAGATTTTATCGAAAACGCTGCCTAATTGCATTCTCCATTAAATATAAAAAAAATGGATGGAATATTTTCTTTTACAAGTCTACAGTAAAAACTGGGATGACATATAGCTATCGTCTAAGGATAGTTTACTATATCCATTCTGAATTCTAGGAAAATGGTCACAAATTTATTTTGTTCAATATCCGTAATTTATATACGTTGACATTTACCTTACCTTACTTATAACATTTTATACTTAACATTACGATCCTTTACTCGAATTATAAAAAAATTAATGAACGGTGGGTTACACTGCATAATATGTTATACTACACGTGTAAAGCCAAGGCACCCAACAGTGGTATAATATTTAACACGCCGTTACTTTACTTTTTACTATAATATATTTATTTTAATAATATTTGCATTTATTATTCTTCTTAGTTTTACTGAACTACACGATAAATAAAAAAAATTGTCTGGTGGTTTGGACTAACATGAGTCTTAACTCTAAGCCTTCTCTCTAAAAACGGTGACAGGAAGTTTATGTCCAGCAGTGGGATAGTAATAGGCCGTTACTTTACTTTACTCTACCGTAATTTAATAATTTAATTTCAATGCTCATAACATATAAAGCGAGACATCGTTCAAAATAACTACTGCATACCGTCCCTTTGCGTATCAGAACTACGAGCGCTTAAGTTTTTACGTGCCTTTGTATTTTTCATAAGAATACAACAGTTTATGAGCGGAAAATGTTTACACAGGTCCTGGATATAAAACCCCATACCAATATTTGTCTTTTATAAAAATATGTCATATTACACGAGGGTAAATATTTGCATAGTTATATCTTTACGAGTATACTGAAAGTACTGACATAGAAAAATCTCAAATTTTTATGTTCCTATAAAAGTTACCTTGGCAAAGCACAATTCTCAATTACTCAAAGCAAAATTGACCGTCTTCTCAGCAGTTTAAAATCTTTTTGTATATAAAAATAAATGTTTGTCTGTATGTCCTTCATAGACTCCGAAATAGCTGGACCGATTTCAATGAAATTTTCAGAGAATCCTTAGAATGACCCAACGGATGATCCTGTAAAGTTTTGGTGACGATCGGGGTATTTTTTAACTCTGGGTTTCTACTTCGAGGGCAATTCGGAACCAGACTGAGCCACAGCAACGCTAGGCCGGACGGCTAGTATGTGATATATTTATTCAAGTAGAGTATTGCAAAGAAACATGTTGGTATATTTTGTTTGTTAGACGTATGCAGTCCCTTAGATGTGATGTTTAACTATGTATTAGGCGGATACTGGGTCAGGATCCAAGGTTAAGATTCAAGATTAGACTAAAAAATTAATCTTAAATCTATTGACAAACATATATTAATTCATATTATATAAATCATTACGGCCCCTCATTATTTATTGTAAAGAAAATCAATGTACACGCAACTCTATTTATACAACGTAAATAGTTTCCTCAGAATAATTTCTAACTCTTAAAGGCATTATAGCCTTCAAGGGTTTAATGCTTTTTCCATATAAATAGACAAACGTACAAGCAAACTTATAAAGCTATTTCTATGTCTATATTTATTTTGTATATGATGTATGAATCCGCAATCAATTTTAGCTTTGCCATTATAGCAGTTTAAAAACACTATTAAAGAGAGGCTGATGCAGAAAGCCTACTATACTGTTGAGGATTATTTAGCCGATACGAATGCGTGGATTTAGATATCGTTTGACCCTGTACAAGATAGAAACAATTAAATATAACTAGTATTGAGAATTGTGTTTTTAAAAGAGCAAACGCCGAGTTTCTTGCTGGCTCTTCTCGGTAGGAACAGCTTTCCGAACCAGCAGTAGAGTTGACGATTCAAAAGCACTTGTTTACAAGTTTATTTGAATAAAGAATATTTTTTATTTGAATTTGAATTTCCTCATAATAATTTCTTACGCCTTCTGGAAAAGGCACTATAGCCTTCAAGGGTTTAGTGCTTTTTCCATATAAATAGTCAAACTTACAAGCAAATTATAAAGCTATTTCTATGTCTATTTTTATTGTATATGTTATATGAAGAATTTATTCAAACACTCCAGTACCATGTTGCACAGTAAATTTCGCAATCGAGTCTCGTCAAAGGCCTCATTAAGCAAATATTTCCCAATATTCGATAGAGTGCACCGAACGATATTTCCATGTGCAGATTGAAACGCATATAGCCTTTGAGTAAATGCTTGCGTATACTATTCTAATAAACATTTCTGAATCAATTACTTTACCTTCGTATGTTTAGAACAAAGTTATTACCTACTTACATATTACAACTTAAATTTTTATACTACTAGAATATTTTTGAATTTAAACTTGTGGTATTCATAATTAATGTATAGAAACCGAATATACTCACGAATTGAATTTAATAAATTTAATACAATTTTCAATTCCTACATATTTATAAAACTGCAATTTTCATAATTGTACCCTATATAAGTGAGTTTTAACTATGCCTCATTATAAACATGAAATAGGAAATATAAAAGATAAAATCTCTCAAGCGAAGCAATATCTCTTACATAATTGCAAGATTCAAATGCAATGCACCTTCCAAGACATTTTTATCGCAGGGAAAGAGTTAATAACGTTTTATGTAACATTTAAAGCTCCAATTGAAATGTAAAACGCTAACTATGTTGTCGGCAGTTTAACTTCATGATTGATGATATTGTGTTATGAATTTCAAGCGGTAGGAAGCGCTCTTGGATTATTTTGATAGATTAGCAGTATATCAAATTTATTAATCATTTAATTAATTCTCATTTAAAAATTTGTAAATGTAAAAGGCTTATAGACATTTAAATAATTAAATGAAATAAAAAGGGTTGGAGCTAAGACCTACCACGATGTTCCAATGCGGATTGGTAGCTTAGACATATCTCCAGAATTCTCTAGAGATATGCAGGTTTCCTTACGATGTTTTCCCTCACCGAAAAGCGTTTGATAAATTGCAATTATCAATTAGATACAAGTTTTAAACGAAAAACTCATTGGTGTCTGCCCGGGTTTGAACCCATGATCGTCTCTAGAGATTCACACGGTCGCACCGCTAGGCCATCACAGGTCGAAAAGCGTGTGATAGATTGCAATTATCAATTAGACACAAGTTTTAACAGGAAAACTCATTCGTGTATGCCCGGGCTTAAGCTCGTGACCTCCTCAAAAGAATCGCACGGTGTTACCGCTGGGTTATCACAGCTTATTAAAATAGTTAGAGACTTTAAATCTTTTTTATTTTGTTATTGTCCGGTTCCATGAATTGAAAGTATTTGAATTTTAAATTTTCCAACGTACGTGGAATACGAGTTGGTATACGAGAATTTTTCATATCCCGTAGTTCGCACGGAATCGGAAAATTCCAGACTGAGTTACATAAAAGCGCCGGGTTTAGCTTATTCGTTACAATTAAGAACTTTTATTAAATAATATATAATATAGAATTAGGCGTTACTTTGCGGAGATCCATAATACAAACGTAATAATAAAATTATTTTTCTTAAGTTCGCGATAAAGTAAAATACAAAAAGTATATACCTAATGCTAAATAATGGAGTGGACTATCACTTTCCATACCTAAAACTTCCACCATCGCCACCACAATACACTAGCAATAGACACGTTCACTATCACAAACTCAACAATCGTTTCGTCACGCATCTCAAGCATCATCAGGAGATAGACTCCACGACAAAATCGCAAAGCGAAGCATTACGCAAAAAAGCTTACTTCTATACTAATCGGGTCAACCCATTTATTTTATTTTGCCTATGAATACGTGTAACAAGCTAGAACTAGAAACATTTATCTGATCCTTAATTAATGAGGGCATCATTATTATGTTTAATGATCTCAAGTTATTTCAAGATGTTTTTTTTATAAATTTAATAAAACAGTTATTAATTTGATAAAACAGTATGAATGTAACGATTTCATATCACTAAACTTAATATATGTACATTGAACTCAGTGATATAGGATTATTTTAATAGGGATTTAATAAAACGGATTAAAAAAATTATACACTTTGACTCAATGGCCCTAGGGTCTCGACTGCAAACGGCACAAATATATAACTCTCGATTAGAGATGCATACTCATCAATAAATAAATTTAAATAAACTTTGCTTTCAATAATCAATCTTACGCTACATCCAAAAATATAGGGATCACTTTAGCATATTTCTATCCAAATAACATTAAAAAAAGTCGAGCATAAGTCAGCCATAATTTATCAATGTCGCCATTTTAAGATAAAAGCTCCATAATGAAAAGACTCCTCCATTTACGATATACGACATTCTGAGCATGCATTGCTGTCTTAGGAAGTTACGTCAAGGCAACCTACAATAAATTAGTTATACAAACTTAGTTTACTTTAAAACCTATTTTTATTTATTTTTCTTCCGTAACATTAGAACCGCCGTGTGGTATCCGGCTAAATAGAATAGTACCACCCTCATTTCTTACCGAGGTGTCGTAAAAGGCGACTAAGGTAAGTCGACCCGCCGTGTGGTATCCGGCTGAGTAGAATAGACCAACCTCATTTCTTACCAAGGTTTCGTAAAAGGCGACTAAGGTAAGTTGACCCACCGCGTGGTATCCGGTTAAGTAGAATAGACCACCCTCTTTCTTACCGAGGTGTCTTAAAATACGACAGAGGTAAGTTGACGTCAGGCAAGCGGCCGGTCGTAAAAACTCTGCCAAATAATGTCACAGCATATTTGTAACATGTGCTGAACCCACTTAGAGTGGGATAAGGGCAGGAAGAAGATGATGAACATTAGAAGTTTAAGAATATCAACTTCATCTATTTTCTCAGTAAAAAACTCGTGTCATAAAATACGACTATGGTAAGTTGACGTCAGGTATGCGGCCGGTCGTAAAAACGCAGCCAAATCATGTAACAGCATGTTTATAAAATGTTGTGCTGACCCCACTTAGAGCGGGATAATGGAAATGGAAATGGAAGGAGGATGATGACATATATTAACTAAAAATGTTATGAAAAATCTTTTTTTTTTTAAAGAATACATAGTAGATATGTTTAATTAAAAAATAAAGTTCAATTAATGTAATGTAAGCCATGTAGTGTATATACCCTATAATCATCCTCCTGCCCTTATCCCACTTTAAGTGGGGTCGGCACAATATGTTACAAACGTGTTTTCATATGATATGACTACGTGTTTTACGACCGGCAGGCTGCCTGACGTCAACTTACCTTAGTCGTATTTTACGACTTCTCGGTAAGAAAGAAGTTGGTCTATTTTACTCAACCGGATACCACACGGTGGATTAACTTACCTTAGTCGCCTTTTACGACACCTCGGTAAGAAATGAGGTTGGTCTATTCTACTCAGCCGGATACCTCACGGCGGGTCGACTTACATTAGTCGCCTTTTACGACACCTCGGTAAGAAATGAGTGTGGTACTATTAGCAATATTGATTGATATTATCATTGCTATGATTGATTTTTCAGTCTATTTTAAACTATGTACAAATCCGACTAGTGACGTTCGTATTTCACAAATATAGAAGTCCAAAGTTAGAACTATATAAATGGAAATTTTTGTTCTTTACGAAAAGGTAAATGATGTAGGCGACAAGGACTATACGAAAGACGAAGTTTTTGTCGTAGTTTGTGATGGAGTTTCGTGATGTACTTATTTATTTTTTAGACATACGAGCGATGAAGCGACAACAAGCAACGAGGAAGTTACAACTTTTATGACAAATTATCTAACAACAGAAAAACCTTGTACAAACTGTATAATAAAATGATGTGTATTACTTCATATCTTTGTTTTATTTCGTTGATATTTTTGAAACCAAAACCAAATGACTCATAATCTTTAGGACCAATGTCTGATAAAGGTTTTAAATTTTGGAAATCATTCGGAATAACAAATAGAGGGAAATGTTATTTTGATTAAGCTCGTCTAATCCGTTCTTGCAAACATCTCCTGCTGGCCTACAAACCTCGAGATTCTAATAATCTAATGATGTCTAACTGATGTTTAAAATTTAAATTCATATTTCCTGATCTGTGAAAGACATAATAAGTATGGACTCTAACATAATCAGAAACATCTATCACGAATTTACCACGGGACTTCCTTGAATGTGATAATAAATTGTTTAAAATCACCATATATCTGTCTTAAAAGAGTACCAGATTACTTTAGTTACATCGCATTAAAAAATAGTGTAACGTTCATGAAAAAGGCGACAATGATAAATTATGACAAAATTTATGAAAAATAACTAGCTTTGATTATTTTTTTACTCAAAGGACATTTTGTGACATGTCTACGGAAGTAACTATGCTAACTAACTGAAGGAAATTCAAATTTTGATAAATTCATATGTTAATGGAACAGTATATTGTTGTTATTATATAAGTAATTTTAATCTTTATCAACTATTACAACATTGCCGTTAGATCACTTGACCAAATCTACCCATACAAACAATCTATACTTATTATAAAACAAAGTCCCCAAAAACTGTCTGTCTGTATGTGATCGATTTTCTCAAAATTATTTACTAAATGGTAGTGCCATTCTTCCGGAAGGTTTCAGTTAATAGTACATTAACGTTTTATGTGAATGTTGAAGAGGTCGCGCAGTTATAAAAAAATCGCCTGCTTGGAGCTTTACTGGCATGCGCCATTCATGTACCAGAGAATTTTAGATCTCCAAAAACTCACAAAAAAGTCCACGAGAGCATGTCTCTATTTGTTATGGTTAACTCACAATAACTACTTTTATGTTCAAAATTTTAATTCGGGAAAAATATTGTGACACTCCGATTTTCGCGCAGGCGAAGCCGCTGGCACTCCTAGTTTATTATAAGAACAAAGGCATATCTCAATCTCTAATAACAAAAGAGGTCTATGACTAGTAGTGGATCGTTTACTATTACTATGAAATAAGCCAGAGTCAAAATAACATAATATGTATATCTAACTCGACTTTTGCTCGGATTTATTGGGTCGGTCCGATTAAATCGTGAGCTCGTTACGTCTCGTAGCCGAATTTGTAATTAATATTGACGTCGAGTGATGGAAATCCCTCTGCACGCTCCAAAGAGCACGAAAGAAAATGAACGAAATAAAAAATATATTGGAAGCAATGTGTTTATCCTTTTTCTAATAATTTATTACGACAGTTTTATACAGGATATCCCGTAATGAATAGATAACCTTCTAACATCTGATAGTAGATTTATTAGCGGATAAAACTGCTTAAAAAAATAGATTTTGGAGTTTTTTATAGTCGTCGAATTTTTGTCACACTACTTTGCGTTTCTGTTTACCACAGCTACAAATAGTAGAAATTTGCGGGTTTTTGTTATTATAATAATTTTTAATAACTGTAAAAATAGATATGTAGTGAATTATATGAGTAGCTATTGACATCCTGTATATACAGGGTTGTTTTGATAATTTTATAATGTATAAGATGTATTTAATTATTAAGCTGTGGTATTTAAATTATGTGCAATAAAATACAAGACTAATTGAAATAGAATAGATAAAAAGATTAATATAAAATCGTTAATTCATAGACATATTATAAACTCGTGGTTATCAAAACGACTCTAAAAAGGTGATGTACTATGAAAGATATAATATTATATAAGATACAAGTATTCTTTTTGCAGCATACAAGTATTCTTTTTGATTATTAACCGTTATTACTATACAAATCATGCCCACGTGGAATATTCAAAAAAAGATGGTTGCATTTGGAGAGACAATTAACTGTGGTGTTAAAACAAATAATAATAACTATTTTTTTATAAATATTTAGTCAAAAGAAAGGATTATGAATGTAACCTTAAATATCACTCAGCCTCCTATACTACTTGTATTTATGTAAAATTAACTAACAGTATCTATTTTCCCTGCATGTACACGTAGATAACATCACAACTTCGCTCTAAATGAATCCGTAACTTAGAATTAACTAGAAGGTAAACTCTACCACGAAATTTTAGCAGTTTGGGACGACTACATGTATAAATAAAAGAACACATGCTACTATGTATTTATACTATACATATCTATTATATACAAATTTACTTTTTTACACTTAGACTTTCACTTATTTTAAAAGTGTTAAGTTAATAAGTGCTAAGCAAATATACAAATGATAGCGTTGCTTTTAGTAACTCAAATGTTTTAGTTTGTGACAGTAAGCGCGCTACTGCAATCTGAATTTTAAATTTCGCCCCCTTGCTTAAAGGTACCGGGTAAAAGGAATGAAGGCAAAACTCCTATATGGACGTAAACAAACTATTAAACAATGTATTAAGTTTATTTAAGTGTGTATTTAAGCTAATCTATTGTGGGTTTTATAAAATATTAATCTCCTATAACAATTTGCTACCGTCGAGTTAAGACCAGAGCATGCACCAACAGAATCGTCTAAAGGTGAAATATTCGTCGTTTTTTATGGAGTATTATGCGTGGAAGATAATTTTAGCAATCTCATGATCAACTGCGAGCCCGATAAATGTTCATACTCGAAACAAGTTACCGAAAAGGCAGCCACTAAAAAAACATTCAGAGTTCTTGTATATGCGCTAAAGAGTTCAAAAGTAGGTTCTAGAAAAAGATATTCCGATTGAAATTGAATATATAAGTAGCAGTTTTACTAGTTTTTGAACACCATAAGTCAGACAGTCAGTTACAGCCTTTTATGGGAACATGGGTTGGTAAAGACCGTATCCCTCTATTGAGAAAAAGATATGGAGCGTGCAAGCCGCTCCAATGCGGATTGATGATTGACACGTATCCAGAAATTCTCTAGGCAAGTTTCCTCACAATGTTTTCCGTGCCCGTAAAGTGCATGAATTGTAAATATCAATTTAGGATTATAAGTTTTTGCAGAAAACTTGTAAGTGCTTTAGCGAGAAACTAACCTACAAATTCTTGTTAAGTACGATAATGTAAACTACCACGATTTTTCTATAGAAACTATCTAAATCTGTACCAAAAATCGACTATTCGGGTACATATAACTCTTGATTGGAATTCACAATTCATTAATTTTATTAACACTTTGGACGTCAAATTGGATAAACGGTAATTAATACAACTTTTATACACGTCGGTAAAATATGTCCGGTATATAAAGTTCTTTAAATAACGTTTATAAATGGCCTGTTAAAGTGCATAACGCATGCATAAAGGTTTTACCGATTACTTCAAGCTACGTCATTGCGCCGCATATCTTTGAATTTGTAATCGATCTAGCTAGGTTTTATTAAATAAAAATGTCTAATTCCTAGAAAGCAAAGGTCAATTGCGCTGTCAATTTCAAAGTTACGATAGCTCATTTGTGTAACGGGCGATCTCAAATTCAGAATACCGCGATCAAATCCGGGTATCATTATCTTTTTCTAATAGCATTTTTATGTATTTAAAAAAATACCAAGCAAGGCTCCGTCACCCAGGTACTTTATTTTATTTGAGAAAATATAGTGCTGTACAAGAAACATTTGAAAACTATATGCGCCGCTCAGTATTAAACTATACAGGTCGTACATAATATGTTTGCTAATAAGACCCTTGTAAAAAATGTAGAGCATAAGCTGTTAAGAATTATCCAGTCTGGGCGTTGCAGATAGCCACGTGGCTGATATAATGTTAAGCACCAGGTGCTAGCGTTTAATGTGCGGAAACTAACGAATACGAGTTCTGACCAACTTTACTGTTTCAAATTTCGGCTTTATTCTATGTAGCAGGTATACATTAAATCCTACCTAATATTATAAATGTGAAAGTTTGTGAGCATCACTCTCTTACCCTTATCCCACTCTAAGTGGAGTCGGCACAATATATCTTCTTCTTCCATTCTCCTCTATCATTCGTCAATTCTGGTCCCACTCCTTTAACATGCATATCTATTTTCACACAATCCATCTTTTTTCCGGCCTTGCCCTAGCCATATATCCATCCACATTCATTTTTAAAACTCTTTTGGTCACATGATTTTCATCCCTCCTCATTACATGACCATACCAAATTAGTCTCGCATTTCCCCTGTATGGATGAACAGTTGTTACTCTTTCACGGCAAATCCGCTGAACCAATATCGATGAAATTTGGAACAATTATACCTTATGCAATAATACATAGGCTATAGAAACCCTGTTAATTCCAGAGAATTCGGATGACATCTATTATCAACCTATCACGCGACAACTGTTCACGCGAACGAAGTCGCGGGTAAAAACTAGTTCTATATATAACACAATTATATTACAAAATTTGAAATTCTATATAACTATCTTGTTAAGAGTTTTTCAAAGAGGAATATTTTTGAAGAAAAAATAACATTCATAACATTTCTCACAGTTTAGTAGACCCTCTTAATATTATTGCGTGGGCTTGTTTAAAGCGTAGGTCTGAATAATTATATATTTATGCGTTAAAATCAGTAATTTTTTTATTTTCGGATTCTTTATCATTAAAAAATTTTTGTTTACTTCATCTGTCTCACTAATTCAAAATTTATAATAAGTTTATGAATCACATTGTAAAATCGATTAAGCTATCAATGTAACTTCGAATACTAGCGCTGAATGATGTATGGTGGCTGTAGCAATGCTTGCAAATAATCAAGTATCGAATTAAAGACTAATGCTAGCTATAAAATCCAAAAAATAGGACTACCGTGTTTACGGTATACTTGTTTTGACAAGGACAGGGACTTACGTTGAAACATCGCGTCGACTAAACTCTAAATTGTAAATCTAAACTTTTATTTGTGGAGTTATATCAAAAAGGAATGTCGCGACAACTACAATGCATTTCCTGTTTTTGTATAATTCGATTATTTTAAGCTTGTATAATTAGTGTAACCTTTCGGTAATAAGGTAACCTTTTTTTGGTTTTAAGTAAGTTCATACTACTTGGGAATTTTGAAAATTATATTTTTTTCATCATTTGCTAACCGAACTTTTTTGAACCAAACTATGCATTTGTTTTCTCATATAAACGAAGTAATCTGTGTGCGCATAAGAATTAAGCTTCTGAAAGCCAGAGCTTGTTTTAGAATTTAATTAATTATTAATTGTCATCCATTCTGTAAGTAACTTTTAAATGAATTCAAAATACCATTGAAAATTTTAAAATAAATAATAGTATCTACTCAACTTATAAACCTAGTAAGTTATTAGTCTATATATAATTACTTGAAGCTGTTTTACTCCTATTCATATCGTATATCATCATCAGCATTCTTCTGCCCTTATCCCATTCCAAATGGGGTGGGCACAGCATGTTATAAACATGTTGATAAATGATGTGTATTTTATCACTAGCCGCCTGTCAATAACTTACCTTAGTCGCCTTTCACGACATCTGGCAAGAAATGGTGGTGGTCTATTCTACTTAGCCGGATTCCGGCAGTCATATCGCACAATATAACGAAAAACAAATATATAAATATAATCTCAGAAGACACGAGTAAATATATAATCTGCTGTAGTTAGTCCAACCCACCTATTTCTCTGGCTAAAGTTATGGTATTACTTTTTTCTAAAGTACCTCTGGGTACAATATTTATTGACCATAACTGGCAACTTTTGCAGTTAACGAAAGAAGTTAATATTCCACGATAAAAGGGAAACTGCGCATGAATACAAGACCACATTATTATAAATCATAAAGACCGTAAAAGCTAAAAAGAATTTCAGTAACGGAATAATTCTACGTGAAATTGTCTGAAAGGAGTTGAAATATATTCTAATTGCAAATACGAATATTGGTATAAATTTTTATACAGGCAAGCTAGAATTTATCAGAATATTTGAAGTTCAATGTTTCCATTTCATACAAAATTTACGGTATTGTATGTGTCTAGATTCAAATATTGTTCTTATTTATGCAAAACAGTGTAAGATAAAAAAATACATGAGCTATAATAACATTTTATTGCACACAAAAACTATAGCTAGTAATACCTATAATAAACGACGTAACCTAACCAGAGTGATTTATGGAGATAGCAAAACGAGTGAAAGTGACAAAAGGTGAATCTTGATATTTAAGTCTACATTGAAGAAATAGTGGCAAAAAACTAGTTATAAAGACATCTGGATCGAAAATGCCATAAGATAAAAAAAATTCTAGATAATTTCTCATATGATTTTCTATTTTTTTCTGATTATCTTTTCAAATAATAGAGCCACTTGAAATTCTTTAGACGAGGCCTTCTACTCCGCATAATTAGGGATTCTTGGTAACTTATTAAGCAAATTAAAAATATGTTTAAACTAAGTAATATTGAATTTTAATAATACTATTGTTAGTTCTTAAAGGTTTTTCAAGCATATAAAGTTTTTTATAGTATGCAAAAAACTGTAAAAAAATTAACTTCACAAGATTAAGAAGTTAGTCGATAGTTAGAACCCACCCTCGACGTAAATATGGTCATTTATATGTCAACTATAAATAAAGCTCTCTTTATGTAGGTATATGTAAATGCAAACAGAAACATAAAAATGATAATATGACAACATTAGTCGGTGGTAGTAGTTCTTATTATTTGTTATCGCCATAAAGTTACCTAGAGCTACGAAGTTTCTTGAAAAATCGCTTCTGGTCGTAAACTTAGTTGCAAGTACGGATTCAATCCGTACTGTTGATGCGGGTTTGCATTAAATGCTTTAGGTAGGTAAGTAAACTGTTAAGTAGATGCCTAGTTTCTAGTTTGTTGAATATTACGTAATGTTTCTTATGTAAGATTTCAACAGTACACACTTTCTTTTATCACAACCGCCCTTTTGTTAATGTAGTCCATATTTTTGTCTTGTCTGTATATGTTTAATTAAAGTTACAAATTTTAAAAAGGTATTAATAAATACAAAGAACAGAGAGAGACGTTAAACAATATTAATTTACGACACAAATAAAATGATAATAAACTATATTTTCTTAACAAAACATAACGGAAGAACTTAGAGAAAATAAGTTTAACCACAATTCTTGCTATAAAAATGGTCTTTCTTGCAGATAAAACACTGATTTGATTGGATTAGGTCAAATAGCCATTATCGCAATTTCTATGCTGGTACATAGTGGCACGTAAAACAAATTCAAACAAGACGAACTACAAACAAATAATACAACATTTACAATTCGTGTTCAATGTACACAAAATGCGACACTCCGGTCATTTTATTAAAAAACTTTTTCCAATTACGTTGCAGTGAAATATGAAACGATACACAAAAGGAGTTACATACGGCATGGATTTCAAGCGACATTGTTAAGCTCCCAGTAACACTTCGGCTAACTTTTGCAGCGAGCAATTTTGCATTGAAAGTCTACGTGTCCAGCATCGTATTTCTCCTGAATGACGTATATCCAACGCAACTTATAAAGCAAAAATATTTCCTTTGTGTATAGTAGAATTAAAGATATATAATATTATCTGCTTTTTAAGAATTAAGCATTTATCAATTTCATAAAAAAAACATTACTAAAATCCCAATAGGTAAATATTTGCTTTGGTATAATGTTATTCAAAAGTTCAAAATTTACCTTTTTGATTCTCTAAATATCATTGGACTAATATCTCTTACTTGTCGTCTTCCCATATAATTAATGATTCCCATAGCAAAGGAACAGAATGACAGTATTTCCGTATGATTACGTGCATGCACTATCAAAAGGTGCAATTGTCACGTTCATCCCTTTTTCACTAAAAAGATGCTTATTCCTAGGCATAGTCCTTAACAGTCCTTAGATTTTTTTTTAATAAAGTATACACCCACCATCCTGCTCAGTAGATTGGCTGGACATATCTCCAAGAAATTTACTTAACTTTACGTTTTTCTTCAAAGTCAATGAAGGTGCAAAATATATTAATTACATTCATTCCAAATCAATAAACACTTTCTTTTTTAATAAACTTATTGGTACCTGCCTCGCTTGAACGTGAAAACGTTAGGTAAGTGTGACGCACGCTCGAGATTAGGCGACATTAGGATTCATCATCCTCCTGCCCTTATCCCACTCTAAGTGGGGTCGGTACATCATGTTATAAACATGCTGTTTCATGATTTAGCTGCGATTAGAAGCGTGCGGTAAGAAATGAGGGTGGTCTATTCTACTCAGCCGGGTACCACACGGCGGGTCAATTTACTTAGTCGCCTTTTACGACACCACGGTAAGAAATGAGGTTGGTACTATTCAGCCGAATACCACACGGCGTAGGCGACATTAGGATTATCAAGGCTAAAATCTTTATTTATTTTTATTCGTCAATACTATAAAAAATAGCTACCTATCTAATAAAAAGTTTATTTTCACGGTCCGGTCTCGCCTTCCCCTCTAAATAAAACTTCACAAACAGATAAATAAATCCGACCGCAACGACTTTAAAAGATTATCCGCTCAGTTAATTTTTGTTTAAATCAATCAAGCCGTTTAAGAATCTTTAAGGAGCTTTCTCAAAACTTCTCTCTATATATTATATATAGATTCATTTTATTATCATTAAAGATATTTAATATTTTCGAACACATCTTATATAAAAGGAATTAGCTATATTTCTAGCCGTACCCATTGTATATAGTTAAAAAAGATTGGACGAATAGACTCGCAAAAAAGTTTTGGAGCATATTGACAGAGAGCTTTTCCTGTCACGACAACACACCCTCCCTACTAACGTTGCCAACACTTGAACTTTTCCCATTTTCCGGACACTCGTCGCTTTGATTTTTTTATAGAAACGTGGAGAATGTCATTTGAATTTTCACCGTAGTACACTGTTTTTGTTTTTCATAAACATTAACCTTTGCGTTAATATTTGTCTGATTCTGAATCTGATTGGATATAGAGGTTAATTATCTGGTGTAAGTAAGTAACGGCCTGTTACTATCCCACTGCTGGGCATAGGCCTCCTCTCTCCGTTTTTGGAGAGAAGGATTGAGGTAAGACCTACCACGCTGCCCCAATGCGTATTGGTAGGTTTCCCTCTGATGATCTGGTGGTCAGGTATTTTTTATTTTTGGTGATCATTTATTTAATTAATTTTAAAATAAAATGTAATACTGGTCCTTAAATAAGAAGTCGAGTTCTTCGGCTTACTTTAGGCGTATTATAATGACTACGAAAGACTTTATTCATATTATAAGATTTCGTATTTCCTTTTCATATTCCCTTAGTAAAGGCATATTTTAAGATAAAGCTAACAATGAAAAATCCTCCTTTTCTGCTTAACTATACTGTATGTTCGGTATACATCATTAAATGATGGATTGTGGGGATAATCTGTTGTAACCAAGTAAGCCAAGGGTACGGTTAAATAAATTTATAAGTATATCTGATACGTATGTAAAACCAATATTCAAAACAATACCAAAAATCAACGGGCTACAGAAGTGAAAACTTGAATATTAAAGTTGTGCACTTTTGATATTTTGGAATAATTTTGCACAAAATGCTTTAATTATCAGTGTAAAGGTACTATGATTTTTATATAAATACAATATTCATTTATTGAACTATCGTACACAAAACTTGTAAATTTTTATAACGTTAAAAATTTAACACTTCAGAACTATTACAATTATTGATAATTTAAAAAAATTATCTCAGAGAAAAATAAACTTAGCAACTACAGCAGGTGCAAACATACATTTTCACAGCATGGTAATTAGAGAGGGGGATACTTCCTCTCCTACACTACTCTCTCTCTCCATCTTACAAATTTTCGATCAGGTCACGTGTCAACGCCGCCATAGAAGTATTAACTTCAAAAACTTTAAACCATTGGATGAACAAACAAGACAGGTAATTTCTATTAAACACATAAAATTAGTAATTTTTCTTATTTTTTCATTTTTAGTCAACATCACTAACAAAAGTTTACGACGAAATGAATATAAATTTAAAAGCTTTTGTTACTACTAGCTGCTACAAGCTCTTAAGGTCCAATTTCTGTAATACAACACTTCATCTTGCTGACTATTGTGTTGTCCATTTTGTTTACTCCCTATCGAGGAAAAATGAAACTTGATATTACCTACAAGAAAAAGCTCTCAACATACTTAAGCTCTCTTACGATGAGTAGCATTTAGAAAGTCTTAGCGAGTATGATGTAATAAAAATGAATGTAATAAAATTGTAAATTGGTAATTTTAACTCAACATTAACTTATAACTGTATATTATACAGGAAGTCCCGTGACAAATAAATATTCTTGTAATACGCGATAGTCGATTCATTCACGACTCAAAATTAATTGAAAAATTATATGAGTCAATCATATGAGTAGCTAACTTTTTGAAAAAACGAATCAGATCTACAATTTGGATATAGCAACATTATCTTATCTTATAGAAAAAAAGGAATAGAGGAATATTATCTTATCTTAAACAAACAATTATCTAAGTTTAAGCGCACGTGGTGAAAAAAAATACTAAAATAGAAGTGGTAAAATATGTTAAAAACATGCGCATTTAATAGAGATTCTAAAATGGTATAATAAATGCTTTTATCCCCCTTATTAACACTGTATATTTGAGAAGTAAATTTTTAACAAAAAAGTTTTTCCATTTATTTATTTATTTATTATAAAATTTCACATGTACACTTACAGATCTAGCCAAAACGCATACATGATATAGGTAAGTATATAAAAAACAGTAAGAAAAATTTATGTTAGAAATTAATTATAATTATTATCTAAATAACAATTTACATACTTTAAAAAAGTTTTAGCATTATGTGTGAAAATGTCGGCATCTGGGAATCTGCTTAGCAGCTCATTGACTTGCGCCATGAAATGATCATTAAAATTGCAAAGAGCGATGTAAGTTACAAGAAAACCACGTAATGAGGTTCAACATCACGGCCTCGTTATTTATTAATAAAAATTGTGTTAGGTCGTATAGTCGTTCAAATTGAAAATACCCACTAACAACTTCCGATACAAGACATTTCAGAGGCAACATTGAAAAGGCTAACTTTTCGTAATAGAATGTCAGCGGATTTATTCACCCCACGAACCTAAATTCTCAATGCAAAAGCAAAGTTTAATGAGCTAACCGTGGTTGCACTATAGAGTGCAACATATGTACATAGTACATGTAAATACAGTGAGTTGTTAACATATATATGTATAGATATGTATATGTTAAACAACTCATTTAACATTAATAAACTCTATTTACCCTTATAATAAACATTATATATCGCCTTTTTTGTCTAAGATAAGATTTAAATTGCTTAACAGAAAATATTCTCCATTCCTATTCTTGGTTAACCAATTGGATACTAATTTAGATCACCTTGAAATCTCGATTACAAGATATCACTAAATTATCATTAAGATATAACGTTAAGTATAGACATTCAACGTTACTTAACTTATCTAGAAATGATACTGTAAGTTTTGATAAACTTATATAATATACGGTGTAAGTTATCTTGTTTTTTTTATAACCAAAGAAGATTCATCATATAAGGTCGTAATCCCGTAGCACTAAAGGCAAAGTATACTACAATACTAAAGGCAAGGTACACTACAATATTAATACAGAATACAACGCAGCAAGGTAGAAAAGAATGGAAAATATTGAATATATTTTTTAATTCGGATAATTTTTCCTTATTGCATCTATCTATAATAGCAATATAGCAAAGATTTATGAAGAATTAGCATAGTGGTACTAGTTGTCAAAACATTGTTAATGTTTTAATAGTTTTACGTATGTGACGTTGAAAAAAATTGGCTCTGTAAATACTTGAACGCTGACTATAAATCGACTTAAACGTAGAAATATATTTCATACAAACAAAGGCTTATTTGTTGTGGAAATAAGTTTAATTCTAATTAAATCATGACATTAAATTAACTGTGTGGACTATTTTTACTTTATATTACTCTTAAACTCAATAAATGCCATATCAAAAATAACATCGATATGTCGTTCCCTTCCGTTGACTGAAAGACAGAAAAACACTTTTAAATTCATGATATTAGTATATATTTCATTATATTCTTATAAGTGTTGCATAATTTGCATAGCATATCAAGTTCATATAGGATATAACCCTTGAGATATGAAAATTTTAATAAAAACTTGTTCCCTTACATTTACGCTCGCGTGTTCAATAAGTAGCGCTTCTGTGAATTTGTGAAGAAACTGATATTACTTTCCAAGTTTCGCCTGAATGGAAGTACACCTTGTTAACTTTAAAACTCGTGCCTCCGAAGAACTTACCTTATTCTGTTTGCATACAAATTTAGAATAGATTATATAATTTAATTAAAATATAGGTAAAATTAATTTGATCATCTTACTATTTTATATACATATCATAAAATAGTAATATCATTCTCCTGCCTATATCCCACTCTAAGTAGGGTCGGCACAACTTGTATAAACATGTTGTAACATGATTTGGCTGATTAATTTACGACCAGCTGCCTGCCTAACTTCAACTTACCGTAGTCGCCTCTTACGACAACTCGGTAAGAAATGAAGGTGGTCTATTCTACTCAACCGGATACCACACGGCGGAATATCATAAAATAGTAGTCATAGTTAATTCTGATGTTACTAATGTATTATATGTATTCTAAGTAATTTAAGAGAGATATAATTTGTACATTGTTGCTTCACAGTAGCTTACTAGCTACTATGAAGTATCAAACATCGTAATACTTTTTAGTTAGAAAAAAGTAGAGAAAATTATATATCATAATAATTATAATTAAGATTATGCACATGTTTAATACGTTCATGTCATTTATATTACAAAATAGTCATTAAATAAATCGGAGAAATAATTATTCGAAATAAAACACTATAAATTATAATTAAAGTTAAGACAATATCGAGTTACGAGCAATTAAACTTTGTTTTATTTTTAGCTTAAAGCATCAGTTTGCGCGCGAGCTGTTGCACCGAGACGCCTGTAGGCTTCGCTTTAACAGCTAACGAGCCATAGTATAAAGTAACAATCAAAAACAACTTCGTTAACTTCTTTAGCTTTATCAATTTAGCTTGGAAAAATATTTCGCTTAGTATTAAGCTGTGATAGCACAGCGGTAACACCGTGCGACTCTTTCGAGGGTTCAAATCCCGGGTTCAAATCAAACCAATGAGTTTTCCTGTTAAAACTTATGTGTCTAATTGATAATTGCAATTAATCACACGCTTTTCGGCGAAGGAAACCATAGTGAGAAAACCTGCATATCTCTAGAGAATTCCGGAGACATGTGTAACCTACCATCCGCATTGGAGCAGCGTGGTAGGTCTTAGCTCCAATCCTTCTCTCCAAACACGGAGAGAAGAGGCTTGTTCCCAGCAGTGAGATTGTAACAGGCCGCTACTTTAGTATTCAAGTAGAACTAATTAAAAAAAGTTGTTTTCTGACAAATTGCTATAAAGCGTAGTAGTAGCCTACTAAACTCGTGAGTGTTAAAGATACCCATAACTTGGAAGAGTATGAAAATATTAGTTTTTTTAAATAGTTCGTAGCGTGGTCGTAGAGGGCATTGAAATAAGGATTACAGTGTATCTAACTCAATTAATTTTGAATTCTGTCTTTTCAATACTAAGCGTGCGATATAAACTTAATATGCTACTTACTATAAATGCAAGAGTCTATAATTCATCTGTTACCCTTTCACGTCTGATCTTCTGGATTAATATTAATGAAATTTAGCATGAGTAAAACTTGTACACCGAGGTTAACATCCGTTAAAAATCCGTACTCTTTCGAGAACAGGGGAAAACATATAACCTTATTAAGAATACTTAAACGCTTATTTTAGCGCGAATGAAGTCACAGGTACGACTTGTAATATTATATCCGAAAGTCTCTCTGTTACTTGACCGAGAGCGATAAAATTTTGCATAATTAAGTTTATATACCGATCTAACATATAGGACAGCAAAAACCCCAGTTTTCCTAAGGAAATAAGGAAAATACAAATAATACATAAATAAGGCGTTAAAATATTAAAGAGTGACCGCAGTCTTTTCAAAAATAATAATTAAAATAATGTGTTTATAATATATAAATCTAGTCAAACGTTTTAAAATACCCATTCCCATTTATTCAACTGAAAGCCCGTTTTTTTTAATCAAATTTTTCATTTCAATGATCATTGTATATCCTACTCATGCATGATATTTCAGGACAAGTATTGTTCGAACATTAACGATAGAATTTTCCATTACCTGATACTTCCAAATTTGTTAGCGGATCCATTAAGAAGTTATTCCACTAGAGATTCGGATTTCGCCATCTTAGTTAAACTTAGGCGACGCTGGTCAAGCGGAAACTTGTTGTCGATTCAAATAAACATAATTTAATGTTGTTTTATTTTGTAGTTCAATGATGTTAGTGACAAAACATCCCGAATTAATTATTATTTGACAAGTAAGTACTAGACAAAAATTATATATCTATATTATATATTTCGTTATAATCTTTAATCTGAACTGAACAAAGAAATTAATTTTTAAACTATATATATTGCAACTTCGTTTGTACCACCTTAAACGTTTAAGTATCCTCAATAATGCAATATATATTTTCCCTGGATTGGCTTCTATCGGTCACATTATATACATGTATTTGTATCGATATAAAAAGTCACTTCACATATATGTATATACTCTTAGATGTATCCTACATGGTCATTGACCTGACTGGCCCGTTGGTGCAGTTGGCAGTGACCCTGCCTTCAGCTCCTTGGGTCGCGGGTTCGATACTCGCCGAGGGCCAACATTGTCTATAAATATTTCTTGGTAATACTTCGAATCTGGGTGTATATATTTAAAACTATATATTTATATATTTACCAGTTTCACTTGTCGCCCATAACACAAGTATTAAATTAGTAATTACTTACTTCAGGGATGGAGAACCGTATGTGTAATTGTCCCACACATTAATAATTATTATTATTATAAAGTATCCCTCAACTGTTTGCATACTAAAAATTACATACATTCGCCTAATATAGACGTGTAAGGAAAACAAACATACATTTTGATTTATAATAGTCGATTTCAAATAGTTATGTAAAAATATGGTTTTACCTAATTCAGTTAGATTAAATTTTAATACATTTTATTTAATATAGAATATAGTTGCATATTCATGAAGATATTTTATATTCTCAATGTTAATTTGACTTTAAAATTAGTATGCTCAGTTGATGTTCCGGGAAAACTGTTATAAGTTTGTTTTAACTTTATTTAAATTTACGTTTTAATTTCCCCACTTGCTTTGAAACGAATTGAAATAAAATTTATTATCCAATAAATACTATTATTTATGTATTTATGCTTTAAGCACCTACACTCCGTAGTATAAATATATTATGTTATTAAATTAAATATATTATGTTTTATAGTATAAAAATAAACACCTTAAACTTCAATTCGTACTGATAGATAGATCTGGAATTAACAAACCTTCAGAACGATTTTTATTTTCAGTAAATCCTAATGGAAAATGGTACCGCAGTAATAAAGTTGCATAATATTTAAAACAGCGTCCATGTTTTTCAAGGTGCTAAAAAGTAAAGTTTATTATTTCTTTTGTAGTCAGCATCTTATGGATTCAATTTGCAGTAACTTCACATCGCACGGAGTTCCGTAGCATAAACATATATTTGGTATGGGATGATTGCGGGAGTCATAAAGCTAGAGATATAAAACTTTAAGCATATAGTGAAGAGATCTCATTTAAATATTTTATACTATGCAGTTATGAAATATCTGTACCTATTATAGAACAAAGTCCCCAAAAGCTTGATTGATTTTCTCAAAATATACTGGAAGGACTTTAGTTTTGATTAATAGTACATAACGGTTTTATATAAATTGCGATGAAAAGTTCGCGCGGTTGTTAAAAAACTTGCCTGTTGGAAGCTTTAGCCGCGTGCGCCGCGTAAACCAACACAGATACAATAAAGTAATGTACTAGAAAATTTTAGATCTACAAAAATACTACAAATAAGTACGTGACAACATGTCTCTATCTCTTATGGTTAATTCAGAATAACTACTTTTATGTTCAAAATTATAATTCAGTGACAACTGAATATACAAACTGATGGAGACGCGGGTGAAGCCGTAGACACAGCTAGTTTAAATATAATTTAGCAAAAATTCTCTCTGCAAAAATATCGTATATTTTCCATCGTAGAATAGATAGCAATGGTCTATTTAGTAAGATGACTATCGAAAAGAAAATGGTTTTTATAAATACTTTTCAATATCATTAGAGGCACTCTAGCGCTTTGTGGGATACTCTTTTGTGGTTCTATTCAAGTGATATCACAATCATGCTCCAACGAAAACATTGTTCAGCCTAATTCCATTAGTTTTTGGATATATACAAACTCTTGTTTTTATATTAGTGGAGTGGAGGAGGCCTACTATACAATACAATACTGGACATTGAATGGACCATTATAAAATATATTACTCTATGATCTACTTTAAATAATCTAGAATAGAATAGAATTAGGCGTTACTTTTCGGAGTAAATTTTTAAGTAAATTCTAAACTGACAGATTACTTTACTGTAAACTTTCTTACTGCTACAAGCCACAAGGCAGAAAGCTGGACTAAAGATAAAAAATCCTTTGTTCATCTTTCTTTTTCTTTGTATTTTTACAATTTATTCTCGTACACAATTAATAAATAAAATTAATCGAAAATTATATTCAATAGTTTAATTGTTTTATTTCAACGACCTAGCTAGATTGCGTAATACAAAGTCAAACATGAAACAAAAAGCATCAAATGTAACAAGCGACACTACATATTTCATATATTTTCGGATAATCCAAAATTTACGCTGTCGTAATATTATTTTTATTTCTCCACTCTTTGAATAAAGTCACCTTTAAAAAAGTTTAAGTTGCAATATAACAATATGCAAAGACAAATTACTTTATTAACGAATTATAACAATAGCAAACTAAAACTACAAAACAACAACTTATAACCAAATCTTAATTATTAATAGTGGTACCTACTCTTAAAGTTGAGTTCGATCCTGATATAAAATGGATTTCTTGTAAGAATATAATAAAAATAAATTAAATCACGAATCCCATTTAATCTAAAGTCATGCTGGCAACCCTAAACATAATCCATGTAAATCCTTTGCAAACATGCAACGACAGTGCACAAACGTACAAAGTGAAGTGATGCCATGATCTCACGGCGAGAGCGGACAATTCATTTGTCTATCCGACAGCAGTTCTAATAGTTGAGTGCTTCTATATCATCAATCTTGAAACGCTACATTTAACGTGACATTTTCATTTTATTTTGGCAGGTTTTTATTTTAGATTTATAAAAAAAGTAGCGGCCTATTAATATCCCACTGCTGAGAATAGGCCTCTTCTCTCCTTTTTTGGAGAGAAGGTTTGGAGCTAAGACCTACCACGCTGCTCCAATGCGGATTGGTAGGTTACACATATCTCCATAATTCTCTAGAGATATGCAGGTTTCCTCACGATGTTTTCCTTCACCGAAAAGCGTGTGATAAATTGCAATTATCAATTAGACACATAAGTTTTAACAGAAAAACTCATTGGTGTCTGCCCGGGTTTGAACCCGTGACCTCCTCGAAAGAGTCACACGGTGCTACTGCTGGGCTACCACAGCTTAGATTTATACTACATATTAATCACAAAAACTCTTGCGTAACTATGACTATAACTGCCTAATAAATTATGTATAATTCGTGGTCACAACAAGATATAGATTCAAGTAACTAAATTAAAATGTAGACAATTAAAAAAAATATTCTAGAAACCAACAAGGTCTTATTGGATTATATATTTTTGCAAAGTAACGCCTAATTTTGTAAACTAAGGTCTTATTATTTAATTATTATTTATATTATTACAACAAGAAAATTCTCGTTTGGTCAGTGAGAATTTTTCTTTAACACCCATTAATAAGTTATGTGACATTTAGTAACTAATACCCATTAGTAACAAATGTTACGAAAATAGAATTATTTTGCTCTAATCCACTTATTTTCAAATAACTCTGATTGTAGCAAAAAAATTAAATCATTACTTTGTTCTATAGAATTCTGCAAAGTAACGCCTAGTTTTTAAAATCAACTATACGAGTATGTTACTGTTTCAATATATGAAAGTACTAAAATTACTATTGCAATAAAAATATAAAGGATTAAGTTGATACATATTTTGATCTTATTTACCTATACAATATATACCTAAGTATCATAACTTAGGTATATATTGCATTTTATATATATATATATATTTTGATATCATAATCAAAATATTTTTTTATTTAACAAACAATAAATATACCAATTATTCTACTAGTTAGAATAATAAAACTGAGAGCATTAGCAGTTACTTATTGTATAGTATTGGTAAGTGTTTTATATGAATATATGTTATGTCTCCTGGTTTTTTATATTTAATAACTAGCTCCCTCCAGTATGAAGAGTCAGGCATCTTTGAAGAAATGCAATCACTTATTATAAAAGAAAGACAATGCAATGGATGAAATGAAGCCAGCTGCATTGGTATGAAATAATAGTTCTTGTTCACGCAACAATACCAGCTATAGAAAAATGTTTCCTTTTTAGTTCTTGGAAAATTTCTCCAACAGGACAATATAGACACGCTGCTGTGGAGAAATTGCGGGGCTTGCGTTCAATTTGTTAAAAGCCAGCTTTGACCTTATTTCATACACTCGTCGCTGTGGTATTATATTCTTTCATAAAAACGGCCATATTATGTTCGTTTCGTTTCAATATTGTAATATCTCTGTTTGTCTAAGAATACGCTTACTATTCGAGATTCTACAAGACCTATTGTCGTTTAATACTTTCAGCTCAGTATTGTTTTTGAAACTTTTTTTTTTAGTAAACGATATTTAGGTTTGACTGTCGTACAACTGCGACTTACAAAGGCTTTACAATATTTGAAGTGAAAACTTCTGTAGCGGCTTAATGCACTTTTTGTGATGGGTAAAAAATGTTAAACGCGGGTCAGGGCACGTGACCTGAGCGAAAATTCGGAAGATGGAGGGAAAGTAGACCACTGGTGCAGCGTAGGAGAGGACTTATCCCTCTTTCTTTCTACCGCGCGGCGATAATGTATGCCGGCGCCTGCTGTGAAAGTTGATTATTCTAAAAGATAAATTTTTTAATATAGAGTAATTGTGATAGTTCTGAAATGCTTAAATTTTAAATGTAATATCAATTCTCATATATACAATAGCACAATAAATAAATATTTATTTTGCCAACACAATCAACTTTGACTAGTATAGCTATCTTCGTTTTAGGAAATAATGACTTATCCATTTTCTCAGCTATTGCCCCAAAAACGTGTAACAAACGTGTAACCTATTGGGCTATATTTAACATACCTAATATCTTTATAGTAATATCTTTAAGTATTATCCGTAATATACATTTAATGCTGTTATACAAAAAAAGAAAAATCGCAAAGCGAATTTCTGGGAGAATTCTAATGCTCCGATATCTCTATTGAGCATGATATTTCCCGATTTGTTTTGCGAGTTGGATGCGTCAGAGATTTATGAATAAAATGGCTTTCGGTTACGTAATGTATGGATATAGATATATCATAACAAAATAATGGCATTGACTCACATTTCATACAGATCTGTTTTATTGGTTCCAATCAGTTTCGATATACCTACGTAAAGCTTGGAATACACTATATGTATTATAAATTGTTGACATAATTATTTTGATAGTTTTAAAAGGACTTTTCAGAATTCCATCACACAAAAGTAATTATAGAATTATTTTACTATAATCCGCGTATTTAACGCAATTTTCACGTTTACTATTGTTTTAATTCGTAGTGTCGATCTGGCATTTCTCATCATTCTCTTAATTTTATCCCCACTCTAAGTGTGGTCGGTACAACTTGTATTATAAATATGTTGTTACACGATTTGGCTAGTTATTTCACGACTCGGTAACAAATGAGGGTCGTTTATAAACGACGACGACAGATATCACACGGCGTGTCAACTTACCTTAGAAAAACCGGTAAGAAATTAGGGTGGTCTATTCTACTCAGCCGGGTTAACAGTGACCCACCGTGTGGTTTACGGTTTATTAGAATAGACAACCCTCTTTCTTACCGAGGTATCGTAAAATACGACTTAGGTAAGTTGACGTCAGGCAGGCGGCCGGTTAAAACGCAACCAAATCATGTGACAGCATGTTTATAACATGTTGTACCAACCCCACTTAGAGTGGGATAAGAGCAGGAGGATGATAAATCGCAAATAGTGATAAAAAATTATTATGTGTAGAGAATATATTACATTTTTAATAGTTACACGAACCTATATTAAAATGAGAAATATTAATAAATAAAAACTGTTTAAAAATAATATGTTCTCTAGAAATTGATTTGGTAATCGTGTACCTTGAGTCACTTAAGAAATAATAAGAATAATAATAATAAAAAATAAGAATAAAATAGGCCAGAAAATATTTTCTATAGATTTAGTTTACTCAATAAATAACAGTGGTTCCAAAGCGAATGGACCTTATTAATCTTGTTTTATAGTCCCTGAAGCCATAGTTGTGGCGACCGAGGAAGACGCTGACAAACAACTGAAAACTTTCTTTGAATTAGCGCTAACTTTTCAAGGAAATACATGCCATTCGTTGCAAGTTAGCAACGTGCTCTGAATCAGCAAATAAACACTGCCAATAAAAATTAATTTGTTGACGGCTTGGAAAAAGTTTATTGGAAAATTGATTAGATGTAAAAGGCTATATACTCTACTATAATTAATAGCAACATAAATATAGGTAAATTTAAGCCATGTATTATCCGCCTGAGTAGAATAGATCACCCTCATTTCTTACCGAGGTGTCGTAAACATGTCGCAAAATACCACACGGCGTGTCAACATACCTTAGACACCCCGGTAACAAATGAGGGTGGTCTATTCTACTCAGCGGGGTCAACAGTGTCGTTAAAACGACTAAGGTAGGTTGACCCGCCGTATGGTATCCGGCTGAGTAGAATAGACTACCATCATTTCTTACCGAGGTGTCGTTAAAGGCGACTAAAGTAAGTTGACCCGCCATGTGTCCGGCTGAGTATAATAGACTACTATCATTTCTTACCGAGGTATCTTAAAAGGCGACTAAGGTAATTTGACCCGCCATATGGTATCCGGCTGAGTAGAATAGACCACTATCATTTCTTACCGAGGTTTCGTAAAAGGCGACTAAGTTAAGTTGACCCACCGTCTGGTATCCCGTCGAGTAGAATAGACCACCCTCTATCTTACCGAGGTATCGTAAAACGAACTAAAACTAAAGTCGTACGGCTAAGGGAAGTGGACGTCAAGCCAAATAATGTGACAACATATTTATAACATTTTGTGCCCATCCCATTTAGAGTGGGATAAAAGCAGGAGGATGATGCTTTAATTAATATAAATTTATTAAAGCTACCGTGTCAATACGAGAACAAAGTTATTTATTAAAAATATAATATTTTTCACTCTATATGTATATGAAATAAATAAATATGGGACACTTACACACACGATCGTCCGTCCCCAAAATAAGTAACTTAATACTTGTGTTATGGATGACAGACAACTGGTGAATATATATTTTTAAAATACATATTTAATTACAAATATACACCCAGGCTCTAAGACCAACAAATTCATTTATAGAAAATGTTGGCCGTCGGCGGGAATCGAACCCACAACCCGCGGAGCTGAAGGCAGGGTCACTACCCACTGCTCCAACGGGCCAGTCAAATACTGAAGTCGGATTATATTGCATGAAACAGCACCTAGCAAAACTAAACAGTTAATAATTCAACGAATTCTCAAGACGCCAGAGTACTAGTGGCCATAATTAATTTGGAATAGGATTGACATAGCCATTCGTCTAACGCAGAGAGCTGCACAGAGAAGAACTTGCAAGCAAATCTATGGTAGCTCTTATTGTGAATATTAATTACAAGTGAATTGATTCCATTATTACACATTACGGCATCTATATAAGAATCTCACTAGGAAGTATGATGTCTGTAACACTTACACCAACACCAAACACGAGCTAGACGATAGGGCAAGTGTCAGGGATCAATGGAATTACCTTTCATACACACTCCGCTATTTTACCGCAACTAACCTTCAAGCACATACCCAGCTCCACCCTAAAACAAATAAACACCACAGGTGTCATTTGACTTATGGTAGTTCTGACTCGAGCAATATCCTTTAATCTCAACCTACGTCAAATCGACCAAGTGATCTGTGCCGTTTTGGTACCGACTCCATGTTTTTATTGAAATCTTTGTACAGCACGCCTTTTGAATATTGGATAACACTATATTAACAAGTTCATATAAGTAACTAGCTTTTACCCGCAACTTCGTTTCCGTGGACTGTTGTCGCGTGATAGGTTGATAATAGATGGCGCTTTTCAATGTCATCCTATTTCTGTAGAATTAACAGGCTTTCTATAGCCTATGTTATCCCGGTGTATAAGGAATAATTGTGCCAAATTTCATCGTTACTGATTAAGCGGATTTGTCGTGAAATAGTAACAAACATACATTCACACTCAAAAAATTTCGCATTTATAATATTAGTAGGATTATTAACATTATATAATAAACGACTATATTTCTCCTTTATTCTTATTCAATAAATAAAAAGCAATTTTCCCAGAGTCAACCCATTTACTCTCTCGCTACAACTCAAAGAATGACACATAAAAATATGACAGCCACAATGCTTTTTCATATTAATCGCCAACTCTATGAAGGAGGTTGTATTAAAAACATGTTGTAACAGTCGACCATCCTGACAACATTTGCGACCCCGCAAATCTCATAAGCTGACTTCTGGGAATGAATCTACCACCGATTCGGAATGCTGATTGTACTGAGAAGAATCGGCAAGAAACTCAGTACTTGCTCTTTTAATCTGTAAAAGAAAACCGCACATGCCATGACATGACAGGACTACGCTCACGCTTTATGCTCAACTCTAAGCTCACGCTTTATGCTCAACTCTTTAAGCTCAACTCCTCAACTCCTTAAGCTTTTCGCACCATAAGCATTTCGCACCTCAAGCTCACCCTCAATCACTGTCATGGCATAACACAGCTCAATTAGTGGCAACCAACTCAGCAGATACACACGTAAACAGACTCGCAAATGATAACGCTCAAAGAACAATCACCACTTCTAGGCAGAGCCTAGCTGACAGTCGTTACAGATGTCCACAGACTAGAAAACAATCGTTACAACTGGAAAGATCCAGAGAACAATCGTCATTCTAGCTGACAGTTCCATCGAACAAAAGTCACGGGCGCGTCTAAGGCCTCACATAGCACATCGTCACGTTGATCTTACAGAATTAATTAACCGAATACCAATTACCATCAATAATCTCTCCAATAAAAACTCCATTTTTTATTCCATAGCATCGCATATCCCAACTATCTCTCAAATTATACGAAATTCGCACTCTCCGTGTTGTCTCAAGATATTGATCGTCATTTGTCTTTTTTTTAAACTCTTTAAATTTCCAGATATTCCTTTCGTCCACTCTATTTGTGAGTTTAGGTTACATCCCACTTCTGAATATAATAAACGACTATATTTCTCCTTTATTCTTATTCAATAAATAAAAAGCAATTTTCCCAGAGTCAACCCATTTACTCTCTCGCTACAACTCAAAGAATGACACATAAAAATATGACAGCCACAATGCTTTTTCATATTAATCGCCAACTCTATGAAGGAGGTTGTATTAAAAACATGTTGTAACAATTATTTTGTAATGTTTTTTTATGAATACGTCATAAAGAAACTTGATAGACATTACGGTTTTATGTAAATTGACTAAGTTAAATATTTGTGAAACACTGATTTCCACGCAGGCGAATCTAAGGTCATTCATTCATTTTATTTTGCAACCTTTAATCTAATTTAGGTTTAAATAACGTTTCGAATATTCGCAACAAAAAAACTTCATATACCATTACTTAAGGTCAACGAGCACTTACGAGCTTCGCCCATTCTTGGCAGCTAAACACTGCTGAAGGTGCTTTGGCGCTTTTCCAGACCTACCACCTATCTCACGTCTTCCTATCTAATTGTGTATTCAAGTTTACATATATAAGTACTATCAAATAATTATCTATATACCCATCTATCTAGTACCTACCTTCGTAAAGGTGCGTTCAGTGACCAATTGTTTAGAGATATATTATTATTCAAAGAGGAGTTTACAAGAAATCAAAATTAAACAGTGACAGAGTAATTTTTTATTATCTTAATACAGAATCATTCAGTGGTGGTCGCCTGTTTGTCGAAAATTCTAAATTATATTCACGCGCGTTCACACATAATATACTAATAAACGCGCCATTGATCATCTTCATACTCTTGCCCTTATCCTACTCTAAGTGGGGTCGGCACAACATGTTACAAACATGTCACATGATTTGGCTACGTATTTAACGACCGGCCGACTGTCTGACGTCAACATTGCCTTATTTTCGAAGTCTTCATAATTAATTAAAATATCTTTGAACAAATATAATCTCTTTCATTAATTCAAACATCGCGATGGAACCTTGATGAGTTAATCTTCTCTGAGTTTTACGCTCCTCAAGGTGTTTAGACTTAAATTGATTTATCTTAAATAGGCCTTGTTTTTAAATATTTTTTTTCTTAGTGATTTTCAATTTCTCATTTTGTTTTTCTTTTAAGTAGATAACTAAATAATAAAACAAGTTTAATAATAAGCCGTCAATAAAGTTAATAAACTTGTACCTAACTAATGATATTATTTAGTCTTGTTTATCTATTATAAACATACTATCGAGGTGCGCAGGTATTATTGGATAAAAAAGGTAAAGATTTTCCAATTTTTGTCCCAGATTCCCTTATCCGTGTTTCGGATAATTATATTTGTTTCGGGCCTGGACATTTACGGGGACCAGTTGCGACCTCATTTCGGGATCCTATAAGGGAATTCTATTATAAGTCTGGAGACTACCGTGTAGAATGATGCGGACCAAATTTATGGGATATGTTGTTATTTCGTTCACATAAAAAAGCATTTTCTGTATAAATAGAAATAAATTTATAATTTTGTAGTATCAAGAGATTATTATACATTTTAATTTTATACTACATTAGACCACCCTCACTTCTTACCAAGGTATATTCTTAGGCGTAAATAGCCTTAGTATTAAAAGTACTATAGCTCTAAAAATGAAACAATATAGTAAGAATCCCTACACGACGTGTTCACAGCATCTGTGAGGGAGCATAGAAGGAAACTAATAAGAAAATCCAATTTCAAATATTACAAATATACAAGTGACTTCTGGACAGTAATATCAATATATAAAACTTAAAAATTCATTTGTTGCATCTAAAGTTTTAATTCTACTTTGAGAAGTTTTGTTACTTATATGAATAAAATATATACACACGGCTGCCCGTCCCCAAATAAGTAACTTAATAATTGTGTTATGGGTGACAGAAGTAACTGGTAACTGGTAATTTTAAATATATACACCCAGACTCGAAGAACCAACAAATTGTTTATAGAAAATGTTGGACTTCCACGGAAATCGAAGTCATGGACCGCGAAGCTGAAGACAGGGTCACTGTGCGAATAGGCCAGTCAACTTATTATAATGACTTAAAATTATATTTTTGGCACTGCTAAAATTTGTCAGAGTTTAATGGCCAAAGGATATACCATAATAAAGATATCCTTAATATGGTCTGTCATATGTCAAAAAAACCATCCGAATCAAATATTTTGATGCTACAGCTCATTAATGGGCAAAAACGCTATACAGCACTAACATTATTAACAAGTGTGGCAAAATACATGATGAATAATTTATATCCGTGGAAAAGATATGTCTCACAGAAAATTTTTGGTTGTATTATAAATATCAATTAGGACACAGATAATAATAGTAACCTATATTTGCAACAATGAAACTTGCTAGCTATGATGTGAGTGCCCTATGTCTGCCGAAACAAATTGTTTTAAAACTCCGATTACCTAACAGTTTCGTTAAAATTGTACAAAAAATAATTTCGACAGTAAAAATATAAACATATAATCCATGAAACGCATTTGCCGCCTGAAAAATCTTTCGCCCTAGGCCTACTCAGCCTGCTGGCAAATCCGCCATCACACAACGGTCATACCTAATGGAACTAAAATAGGACAAAACTTACATGCAAAATGTGAAAATTTTAACTGAGTAACGCGGAAAAGAATTACATTACATAAGGACAGAAAAATATAGCATCTATACTAAGGTATGTCTGTATATAGTGGTAAATTACTGCAGCGATTAATCAAATTGAAGACGGTATTACAAACGCTCTTCTGTGTCACATTCCTTGAAATATTTTGTTAATTAAGTGTTTCATTAATGTTAAGATGGTACATTAAAAGAAATCTAAAACAATAATTTTAACAGCAGCATTACTGAAGGACAAGTTGCCAGTCGTTAATTTAGATGGTAAGAAGACAAAATATTTTTGCAATAATCTATAATATTATTAGTATTTATATCATACTGGCTGTACGGCCACGCGTTGTTGTGGCTCAGTCTGAAATTCCTCTCGAAACAGCAACAATTAAAAAATGATTCGACCGCCACCAAACTTTACAGGACCATCCGCTGGATCATTCTAAAGATTGGCTTAAAATTTCACTAAAATTGGTCCAGCCTTTTTGGAGTCTATAAAGGACGTGCTGACAAATATTCATTTTTATTTATAAAGATTTACAAGCTATAAATTTACGAGCTTAAGCGTTAACTAAAAATCATTGCGTTTTAACTATAACTATAAAAAAAAGATATGACAAGTCACATTTGGAAATAATGAAATCACTTTAAACGAACCGAATTTACATGTACTCGTATTATCTAAGCATACCTAATCAAAACAAATACTTTAACGTAAAGGTTTACTTTTCCAAACATTCAACGACTTAATTACTTAAGTAGTAAAATAGTCCTGCATCGAAGATGATAAAGACATTTAAATTTTATTATAAGTTAAATATTTTATGAAGTAGGTATATACCTATTACTTACATTTTTAAACCAGTAATGGCAATAAAAAGTAACATATAATAAAGAAAAGATTTCACTCATCTTTCTGCATTTATCCCACTCTAATTGAGGTCGGCACAACATGTTACAAACATATTGTCACATGATTTTGTTACGTATTTTAAGACCGGTAGACCTGACGTCAACTTACCCTTAGTCATACTTTACGACACCTCGGTAAGAAATGAGTTTGGTCTATTCTACTTCGCCGTATACCACACGGTGGGTCGACTTACCTTAGACGCCTCTACACCTCGGTAAGAAATGAGGGTGGTACTATTCTACTCAGCCGGATACCACACTGCGTATAATAAAGGAAAGATTAATGGGATTAAATAACAATATTGTCAAATTTAATTATTTTGAAATAGGGAGAATTCTAATAAATCTGGTATAAAGTACTTCAACCATTGTGTTGTGGATATCCGTCGACCGTTGATTTTGCCGCGAGGTATTTTAAAATTAATACCAGACGATGAAGCTTCGCAGCTCCTGGTCGGAGTGAATTAAATCGCTTTATGTACTTTAGTTATGCAAAGTCCTCAAACCTTTTAAAGTGCTTAAGCCTTTTTGTAAAGTACCTTACAAAATAGTCCCCAAATGGAATTTCATAACTTTAGTCCTCCTTAATGTTATTAAGATTTTACACCATATTAACCGATTAAATGAATAGGTATGAAAGATCATGGCTAAGTTTTTTCTTCCAAAATATTCTGTGATATTTATTTATTTATTTATTTGATACATCAACGATATATTATAGATACATTAACAATAAATACTTATATTAATTCTAGTTCCATTATAATTATGATTTAAAGACGTATTCAGCATTGTTTTTATTTTTTTGTTAGTTACTTAACTATTCTATTTTAATTATATCAACAATATAATAATAATCTATCTAGAACAGCTTATGTAGCGATCGAAGGCATGTTTTTTTTTAATTCGTCTGGAAAATAAAGATTACAGAACAGAAACGTGGCGTCACTCTGTAATAACAAACGCTTATTGGACAATGTGAAGCCAGATTTTTCCCTTGTTTCCCTTTCAGCTCTTTAAACGCAGTTATAAATTACATTTTTTTCATTACTTTAGTAATACATAAGTAAAAATGAGACGTGAATTCGAACACGTTAATTTTGTAACATATTCTGTTTTTCTCATTATTTCAACATTCGCTGCTCGTTATTTCAACATTTTAAACACATATTCAGGGATTCATTGTAAGGGATACCCAAGAAATTCGGGATTTCAAATTATTCGGGCTACCCGCAAATTACGGTCAGCAGACATAGCGCATAATTTCAGTCTTTAAAAGTTAATAAAAATGATTTAAGCTCGCATTAAAAGATATTTCCCCGCTGGAACGTAAAATTTATACTAGATATTCCCAGTAAATGTCCTTTTACAGTATAAAACTCGAAATTACTTTAGATTATATCTTTTATGTTCGCGGTTTGATACAATCTTACTTAATGTTTTTTTGTTATTATAACTTATGTAACCCTTCCAAGAAAACTATGATCGTAATTTTCACCATATTAATGTAATTAATACAGTAAAACGAAACGCCGTGTGGTATCCGGCTTACCTTACCTTACTTTACCTTACCTTTCTTACCTTAGAAACCCCGGTAAGAAATTAGGGTGGTCTATTCTACTCAGCCGGGTTAACAGTGACCCACCGTGTGGTTTACGGTTTATTAGAATAGACAACCCTCTTTCTTACCGAGGTGTCGTAAAAGGCGACTAAGGTAAGTTGACTCACCATGTGGTATCCGGTTAAGTAGAATAGACCACCCTCTTTCTTATCGAGGTGTCGTAAAATACGACTAAGATAAGTTGGCGTCAGGCAGACGGCCGGTCGTAAAATACGTACCTAAATCATGTGACAACATGTTTACAACATGTTGTGCCGACCCCACTTAGAGTGGGATAAGGGCAGGAAGAAGAAGAATAAAGTAAGAAGAAATGAAAGTTAAGTAAAAACTTAGTCCCACCACGCTATTTTAATTGGTAGGTTACAGATTCTCTAGGAATATGCAAGTTTCCTCTCAATGTTTTGTACATAATTAATTAATTGTAAATATGCATTATGAATTAGTTATTACAAACAACTCCTAGATTTGAACCAGTACTAAATGTTAGTACAATACATCAGTATAGCTTTCACTCATTAAAATGTTCGTAGGAATATGCATATAGCCACTCCAAAAGTGATATTTTTACATCAGTTAAATATGTCTTGCCTTGGTATATTACTATTTTAAATAGAATGTTATTTAATAATATATCCTATTATATTATTGCATGACACATTTTTTTAATAATAGGAAATATTTATTCATTATATATAATATAACACGTACACACACGGTTGTATATATACCTACATATATTATTTGAAATACATACTTAAATACAAATATACATGCGGGCTCGAAGAACCAATTTATTGTTTATCTAAAGAAACTCATTCTGTCTGCTTTGATCAGCATATTTCTATGTAACATTGTTAAATTATGAATAGTTTTAAAAGGTACGTGTTAATTTACATTTAATTAACTTATAATTGACTTATGAATAAGTTATTGAAAACACTAAAATTATATTTGGGTTTTACAGTGTAGAACAGTGTTGCAAACTTTACACAGAGAATCCTCTCGCGCTTTGTTTGAACTTGTTTTAAGTTTCGCGTCTTAGTTCTTTAGAATATGGAAGTGCCTTAATAACAAGTTTAAAACACTTTAAGTGATAAATATTAATTGATGCATGCCATCTATACATATTATAAAACAAATTCTCAAAAGCCTATCTATCTGTATTTTTTTTTTATTAAAAGATATTTATAATTTTATAATTGCTATTTTTGAGGAAGATTACGGTGAATAGTGGCTAAATTACCGCGCAGTCATAACTTACGCGGGAAAAACTGTGTGATACACTGACTTACATTTGTCAGTGAGGTTCGCTTGTTTTAACTTATTGATTACACAAAACTATTAAATTTTTTAAAGGAGAAAAGTTTTCAAATACTTTTCTTCTAAGAACGCTTTCCTCACGACCACTTCATTGCTAATATTTCTTCCAGGAAGGAAGATAGCTTTGCCGCTTGCAGCTCTTTTCCACAATAATGAGTCACTTGACGCATTGTCCCGCTCCCGTCATCTCGTCCAAATTACGAAGTCATTGTCACTGAAGTATTGTTCGCAGCCTAGTGAGTACGTACGAAGGGAAATTAAACGGTGCAGTAACGTCATTGTAACCTTTTGTGTGCCAGGTGCAAGAGATTTCTTCTTTCGACGCCTCCAGTACAACTTCTTACAATATGATTCATATAGATATATATATAATATCCTATCGTTCGACATTTAAAATTTGATAGTGTGTGAAATAAGATCTGTAAATATTCTGAGTTACTAAAAAAAATAGGTATATACGAACAATTACACGGTCGTCTGTCCTCCAGGTAAGTAACTTGTGTTATGGGTGATAAAAAACTGGTATACTTAACATATATAATTTTCAATAAATACTTAAATACCAGACTCGAAGGACCAAAAAATGTTTTTTTGAAAGCTTGGCCCAGATCATTAATCGAACCTGCGACCTTCAGCGATGAAGACAGAGTTAGTCCCACATGCGCCAACGGGCAAAAAATATTACTCAAATCGACCGTTAAATAATGTTTTCTTCAGTAGTGAGAATTTACTAATTTGTATTATCAAAATACAATATATCATCACTATTTGTATTAATTAGAGTTATTATCGACAGTTTAGCAACACTATTATTTTTTAACTCGAAATCTACCATAGACTAAAGCTTTATATTTTTATTTGCCATTTTCGTTCCGCGTCCAAGTCGCATATAAAGTATTTATATTAACAATAGCTAAGTATTTCGTTCCAATAATCAATTGTTTCTTTTTCTGCTTATAGAACCTTATAAGTACTTTATTAGTTTTACTTAAATCTTTGACTTCTATCAGATTGAATAATTGGTTTATCGTATTTGTAAGCGGAAATGGCAAATGTTGCCATAAGTGACTTTTTCAAGAGCACGCGTCGGTTTTGAATTGACAGTTCGCAGCGTCTCAACAGCTGTTCGACCATTAATTCAACCTAAAAGCGCAGTTTTGAATCAGTTATTTTATTGCACGTGTTTTTCATCCTAATACGAATATATTTACATTACCTTAAAGTTGATTTAATGATGGAGGAATCCTTAAGCGGTAAAGGTTTGTAGATTAGCAATTTACTAATTTACACAATTATAAATAATTTAGAGAAAAGCATGTTTATTCAAAGTATGTTGCGCATTATTATTTACCGAAGCTGATGCCGGTTAATCGATTTATGGGGCATTTATAATATATTTTCTGAAAACATTAATGCCACGTCCACGATGATTAATTTAATATTTCTTATATATCCTTATTTTTTTTCCTTTGAACAAATATTCTTTGAAATACATGCACTCAACATTTTTATCTATTTGCAGCAATTTGGAAATATAAATTATAATTCCACAATTCTTTAAAAAATTAAGCACATTCGGGTTTTTATAGTATTTGCTTAATTGCAATATCAGAAGAATAAAATCATATTTCCTATTCTTATACATGGGAGGTGTAACTATGTTCTTCGGATAGGGTGAAATGAACCGATAAATTAGGCTCTATAATATTATTTTTAATTATACAAAACTTACTATATTACTTTTTTTTGACAGTTTCTTATATAACACACAAAATCTTGTTTATAGTGCTTAATCAGTTCAGCTAGACAGTGAGTAACATCAAGTATACTCTAAAATGTCCACACTTTATCACAGTATCTTACATAATATTATAATATGTCCTTTGTGTAATGACTACTGGCTTGACACTCTTTCATATATACTTCACTTCACTTCTTTCATATTATATACTTCACTTCACTCCTTTCATATATGAATTTGGGTACTGTTCTAAACCATACCACCTTAACCATTGGTAGTTGATATTCAACTTTGTGCCACAAATAATCAAAGCAATTGATTCCTTTTGTTTACAAAAAGATGGTTGTCATTTTCATCATAGCAGCTACCTGAAATCATCCAGAAATCTCTTCTTACTGCTAATGTACCTGCCATTTTATAATCAAATTGTTTGTCTCATAGCTATGGCAAGAGGCTTGGAAGGTTGTTCATTTTGAAGGCTATATGTGTAGAAACACTATTGCATATTGAAGGGACCTCGTCAATATTGAAAGTGGTGTTTAGCAGTGTTGCTTGTGGCCATTTTTATTTCTGTTTTATTTATGTTCCTTTATGTTTGTTCTAAAGACCTTAGGTTCAAGAATAATGGTTGTTCCTTTTATTATTCCAGAAGGCTTATAGAACATGCCAAGGAAATAAAAGCTGGCAGTTTTTTTTAGCCAACATAGATCAGTTTTCCTATATATAGATGTTGATTTTGATTTGATAGAGGTAACTGATAGTGTTTTGGGCACCTTGTGTCAATGCAACTGTATTGATATAAAAAAATTAACTTTTTTGTGTGAATAATGTTTAATTTCACTGAACAAAATAACTAATTTCAATAAATAAAAGTGTATAATTACTTACTACATTTTTTATGCAAATGCCAAAAATGCTTAATATGTATTTTACCTATCATTTTGCTATAACTGCAATTTGTTCATGTGACCTGATTTATTCTATTATATATTATACTGATATATATATATTTTTTAAAGAATATTTTGCCAAATTGTTACAGCTCCTGCTACACGTTCGCGAAGAAGGATATCAGTTGATCAAGTTGAAGAGAACAAGTCACCAGCAATCAATACTCCAACAAAGAAAAGGGGGGGAAGAAGAGGAGTAAAACCTGACCTGGAACTTATTGATGAGAATAGTAATTCTTTTATTAGACCATTTATAGTAGTTATAGTCATTACATACAGTTATGTATGTACATTTTGTTTTTATGTAACCAACTCCTTTGACCTCAATATTGACTACTTTTTTTACAATCAAATACACTAAATAGTGGTAAATAAGTATAGTTTAAAAAAATAGCTTAATTAATAATATGAAATATAACTATGTCATATCTCATATTTTATTATTATTTTATATCTTTCTCAACGCCATGTGGTTTCCGGCTGAATAGAATAGTATCACCCTCATTTCTTACCGAGGTGTCGTAAAAGGCGACTAAGGTAAGACGACCTGCCGTGTGGTATCTGGCTGAGTCGAATAGACCAGCCTCATTTCTTACCGAGGTGTCGTAAAAGACTACTAAGGTAAGTCGACCCGCCGTGTGGTATCCGGTTTAATAGAATAGACCATCCTCCTTTAACATTTATAATACAATTCAAATTGAATTATTGATTTACATAATATTATTTTTATTAGCCCCAGAAAATGCCACAACTCGTAGAACTACCAAAACATTAGCAACAAAAGACATTGAAGACTCTCAAGAAAAAGCTGTAACACCTTCCAGACGCAGCACTCGGATTAAATCAAACACCAGCATAGTATCTGAAACTGCTATTGCAATTGACTCTCCAAGATCTAAACGAGCTGCGAGACGAGCATCACAAGCCGGTATGTACCCAAAAAAGTGATCCCTCCGCCCTGTAGTGTAGTGAAATACACCCTTACGTGTGCTCCAGTACCCTCACCCCCAACTCTTTCAACCAACTCATATCTTTCTATATATTATATATAGCTAATAATTTTACATTTCCACTTTGACAACGCAATGCAGGGGCTGCGAGAATATACTCTATGCCATTGTTAAAAATCTATTAAAATGTTTGTTACTAAAGATGTATTAATAACTTACTAAAACTAATAATTAAGATAGAGTAGTTTCAATAAAATGTTATGTAATCAGAAGTCATCTTTTGGTCACAATAAAATGCTATTAGAATTACTGAAATAAGCAACAAAAAACAAGACAATTTTGAAAATTCAATTTTCAATAAAAAATTTGAAAAATAACAGCTGCAGCTTTAAAACATTATGTTACTTAACCATATCAAAAATATGTATATTTGTTCAAGCCTTTGGCTGGCTTGTATGGAAGTTGAGGGATAAGTATACACAACAACCACGTATCTAAGAACTGTGTATTAGAGACTTTAGAAAAATTGCAATTTTTAACTTGTTGGTGCACAGCGCAGTGAGAAAATGAATGACACTTGACAATAGTACGACAAATGTTATACATTATATACTAAAAACGCCAACAGTACTATTGCTATTAACTTTGACGAAACGCTTTCTTGAGCCGCAACAATATTGTCAGAAGATTAGCCTTACTGCCCGTAATAAAGAATTGCATACTATCATCCGAATTAATTTCGATCCTATTAAATTATATTTAAGTTGGCAGCATGTAATCAGGATTTATACTGTTAAAAACATCGATTTAAACACCTCTAGATAGCTCAAGATAAAAATGCTGTTTAGCCATTTAAGCAACCTTTTATTGTCGTTTATAACAACCAGCGATCCCTAAAAGTGTACCTTCAACTACCGCCAATTACCTTACATTGCAAAAACAGTATTTTTTTGAGACCTTTTACCTATTATTTTATATGAATATAAGTTTTTATTTAAAATATAAACCAAATAGACATTTAATAAAAGAAAAGTTGTTTATAATATAATTTAAGTGTATTTTCACTTCAAACTAAATAAACAAGGTTATGATATATTATATGATTAAGATAATTCAGATTGTTAAGCTAAAATATTATCACATATTATGTGTAGAACCTAGTATGATAAGCCACAAATACGCTGAACTAAATGTTGTTTCATTTGTTTAATTATTTGTTTAATGTTCTTGGGTCAAAAATTTATTCTTATTTAGGAGTAGTCAATGTTAAAAGATACCGTTAATAATAATAAATAAATATTAGAATAAATATTTTATTTGTAATATTTGCAGTAAGTATATACAGATATGATGTAAAACCTTACAGGTAGCGATGGAGAAGCACAAAACACACCTATACGACAGACTCGTAGAACTAGGAAAGACTCAGCATCCAGCATTGATAAAGGTATATACATATACAAACCTAAAGGTATATATGCTTAATGTTTTTTTTTAATTCTAGCCCATGGGTGACCACAATTTTTAACAAACAGGCCAAAGTTTAGAGATGAGATTTGCTGGTGGGCCGCACAACAATCTTTTCTTTATTATTTTTATAGAAATAATTGTTTTTAGTGAAATATCTGATTTTATTACTCGGAACTAAGTGCATCAATGTTGATATTGATAGATGTGGTAAACCTTAAGCAGTTTTACTTATGCTCATCAATGATTCGTGTTCTCATTCGAGATTGAATATACTTCATTCAACTTATTATCGGCGACGCGCTTATTAAAATTAGTTGAAACGAAAAAAATTACATGACAGTTGAATCATAGGTAGTGAGATATGATACGAACTATGTATATTGTAATGTTTTCTTGGCGGTTTGTGTACTCATACATTAAAAGAAAAGAAAGGTGTGCATATACTGCGAGGGTCACAAAGTGACACCCAACGAGCTGTATGCGGGTTGCAGGCCAAGGTTTGGCAAGTCATGTTCTAGCCAAACTAATTTACAAAAAAAAGGTTTCATAACTAAAGGTTTTCTTTATCGTTCCAGCAACAACTTATGTAGTTATTCCAGTTGAATACATTTCCTTGCAAATAAATATGAACTATAATTACTCTACTATTTATAATACAATAACAAATTATTTAACATTGAATCTTGGTTTCAGAACATCAAATTCCTACTAAACAAGGAGTACAAATTACAGAAATAATAATAGAAGAACCAGAAATTAATACAAAAAATACTCAAGCTCAGATTGAAATAACTATTAATGAAAATATTTCTCCCAACAACACTCGCAGAAGTCCACGTCTTTTAGAGAAAAATAAAATTACAACTCCAGCAAAATCGGCAGTTGATGATCAAGAGGATTCCACACATGTTTCTGAAGCAATTGGATCCAGTAAAAAAAATACAGATGATATTAATTCATCAACAATATCCTCGACAGTAACTAATAATCCAATAAGTGAAACACTTACTAAGACTAAACTAGATGAATCACAAATTACAGAAAAAAATAGACTTTCCATATCCAGTGCAAACCTAATAAAGGAACTAAATGCAGAAAAAACAAAATTTACAATGAATTTAAATAAAAGTGTGTCAGATGCAGAATGTAAGGAAAATAAAATAAAAAGACACAGAACCAAATCATGGTCAACAATAACCACTTTACATAACATTCAATCTAGCATCGACAGTGGAACTAATAAAGATAAAATCAAATCACATTTAAAATTTTCATTTCGACCAGATGACAAGTCTAGATCAGGAAATGGCTCTTTAAAAGACAGTGAAAACGTAAATAAATCTTATCCAAACGGCAAAGCAAAGGATAGTACAAACTTTATATCTGAAAATAATGGCGAATCTTTAGATACAATTAATAATGTTGAGAATATTGCAAATGAATCAGGAAATAACAATCTTTCACTTAAAAAAAAGATGCAACAAAGTGACCTCTTAACTAGCGAGCTTTTATCAAAAGAGCCAAGTGGAAACATAAAAACAACAATATTTATTGATGATTCAGATTCAAACTCAGAAAAGATTAAAATACAAAGCAGACATAAAAGTGAAGACCAGTGTGTTCCTGTGGTAGATAATCCTATGGTAGTGATACCACGAATAGACTTTTTTCCTTCAAATCTAGGTAAAAGTGATCATAATATTATAAATAAATTGGATCTAACTAAAACCATTGATAGCTGCGAACCAATGGATGTTGATGAAACAATGCCAGAAAATACAATATTATCTGAAACACCAAGTAAAGAACTAAGAACATCAGAAAGGAAATCTACTTGCGATTTTTCTGATACTAATTTGTCTAGTAAACAAACAGCAAATGACTCTGAAAAAAGAATCAGTGGACAAAACATAGATAAAAGTGAAATAGAAACTAAAAGTACTCTTATATTATCACAACTTAAAGATAATTCAATAGCTGATAACAATATTTCATCAACTGTAACATCTCAGGTTACCAATAGGCATTTATCAAAGACTGTGGATGATCTAAATATCAGTCACGAAAATGATTTGAAAAAAAATATTTCGTTACATTGTTCAACTAGTACCCCCTTACAAGATAAAAATATCCAAAAGTTTAAAGGAATACAAGCAGACTTTGCGTCGAATGCCAATGAATCAAAAATAAGATCTACAGACAGTGAGAGTAGAAATGCTGTCAAACATGTGTTTCATGAGGCTAAGAGTATGAATATTTCGACTGAATATAAAGGTTCTGAATCTTCGGAAGACGAGGACAATTTAAAAAATTCATTCTGTAAAGATCAAGGACAAAAAATATCACAGCAACAAGTCAGTATTACCTCAACACAAAATAGTCACTTGAAAAAAGACAAAAAAATAGAAACTGATAACAATTCATCAAGTAAAAAATCTAAAAACGAAAATCATGAAAAAGAAGATTTATTCATGCAACAACAAGAAAGCCACTCAAGCGATGAAGAAGGCAACTCGAACAACAAAGAAAGCAATAAGTTAACTAAAAGTAAAAAAATTGTGTCTGATATGTCAAGTTCAGAAGCAGACGAAATAAATTCAGACGATAGTCAAGAAAAGAGTAATTTCGCAGATAATGAAGCAGTTGATGCTGGTACAGATTATGAGTCTGGTGACAGTCAAGATGAAAGTGAACTACAGTATCAAAGAGAAAATGAGATAATTGACCGAGGAGAAACATTATCAACAGAAGAAGAATTTTCTGACGATTCGGATTATGAAAAAGATTCATTCATCGTGAGTTCTAATGAAGATGAGGAATTATTAGATGGCACAGATGATGATCTTTCAATGAGTGATAATGAACTTAAAATGAATGCTAAATCTAAGAAGAAATACAATGATAGAAAAATCAAAGAGCAAAAGAAAGCTTCTAGAGAGATGTTTGAATCACGGCATAAATTAAAGTCTTCAACCAAAAATCCTTTTACGGAAAAGGGTGTACAAAAAAAGAATAAACGACGCCAGCTAAGTTCATCGGAATCTGAGGAAGATGTTGTAAAACCAAGAAAAATAAATAGAAGAAGATTAGATTCCACTAAAGAGGCTACTTTAATTGAAGATGAAAACGAGCTGAAGATTTCAATGAAAAATAATGTGTCCCTGTCTGACAACGCTGACGATGTAAATGACGCCGATGAAATAGAAATGACAATATATAATGAAAGTGTAGGAGAAAGTGATCCTTTATCTAATAATTCAAAAAAAGAGAATATAAACTCTACTGTGGATATTAACTTTATGGAGAACATTATTCGAATTGATAAAAATGTATCAACAGATAAGGCACAAATTGAATTATTGAAGTCATTCGAAGGAACAATAACAGATGAGAATGATGACTCTCTTAGTAGTGATAATGAAAATATAATACAGAATTATGACTCTATTTTAAAAGATTTAAATAAAACTAAAACAGATATAACGAATATAGGTAATAGTTCGTTAAACCGTGTTACGAAAACGATTAAGAAAGACAAGCCTTCTATATTTGAAGATTTGAATTTAACTCAAGTAAAATCTGTTAAAATAGACAAAAGTAAGCATAACGACATAACAAACAATAATAATCGACAAGAAATGTTATCTAAAACTGATCTAAATAATGACTCGTCGTCAGATTCGATAGATTTACATTTGTTATTTTCTGAAGAGAGCAATAATAGCGAAGATGTTCAAAGCAAAAAGAATAATACGACAAACTCCGACGATTTTACACAAAGCACAGAAACGGAAGATAAACCCGATATGAAAGAATCAAAAGGTATGTTTTTGAATATGTTAATATTCCTGCTATGCTCTTGTTATTGAAATAAATTATTTTTTTAAAGTTCTGATATACTTTTCATAGCATGGCTATACTGTATTGAATTTATCTTATTACAGGCAATGAAAATGATGTAAACTTCTTCATTGATACAGTTGGTTCATTTAGAGAAACTATGAATAATTCTCATAATATTAGTCTCATAAAAAATAAAAGAGCATTTATGGAAATCAGTGGTAAGTAATAGTTTGCAAGATTGTGAAATATTGTTTAATCATGAAAAATTGGCATCTGACCCAGTAAATAGATTGTAGAAGCATTACCTAGAAAATCCAAAAGCCATACTTAAAACTTTAACTATTATTTAATTAACGAAATAAAATGAACAACATGCTTAACATTAATATATGCATTTTAAAACTAAATTGTTATTAGGATCTTAGTTAAAATGTTAATTTATTAAAAAAATAATCTATTGTTACTACTGGACAAAAGAAAGAATAATTCCAAGCTATAAAATTTACGTACAATAATGAAATTTCAGTTATGCAATATTTCTTTCAGATGATACAGATAAAGATCTGCCTCAGACTGTTACAAGTACAACGAAAAAACTATCTCTGGATCAAATGGAAAATGACCTTGGTATGAAATATTTATACTATATCTATGTATATTTAAGTTGCAACAAACAAAAGCTTTTTTCTTTTATGACCTTCAAAAAACGAAAATAAAATAATTATAATGTATTTAAATAAATAAAAAAAATATTATATTGCAAAGTAAAATAAATCTTCAATAACATTTTGCTAATGGCATTAACTCGTCACTGTTTATTTTTATTTTTTTTGGACAGCCAGTTCTTGCTACATATAAAACTTTACATATAATAAAGATAGAATCAAAAAAAATAATTTAACAAGTTTGATAAGTTGTCAAAAATAAATATGATAACATGAACAAAATGAATGATAATATTTTGAAATTGTCCATTATATTTATGTATTGTATGATTTTTATATTCACAGCAGAAGCTGGAAGTTCTGACGACGAAGCGCCTCTAGAAATTTCTTACCAAAAGAAAAAAGAGTCAAAACGTAAATCGAAAGAACAAGATACTTTGAACATACCTATGGTTGAAACAGGTTAGTTAATGTAATTGTGTATAGACCCTAATATTGAAGTTATTTTTATAGACTACTAGCATTTACCCGCGCAACTTCGTTCGCGTGGACAACGCTGTGGAATGTAGTCTTGAAGTTAAGAGAAGCTTCTGTCACTCTCCAACCCTGTAAATATCTCCATCACAAAAATCAGGTTGATCCGGGAAGAATCAGAGGGAATTATCGATATATCAAGAGCATAATTTGATAGTTTTAGTAAATAACCCGTACTTACATGAAATATATATTAAAATAGCTCAGTAAAATGAGTACAAAAACTTACCACACTGCAGCACTGTTAGATAAGTTGTCAAAAATGAATATGATAACATGAACAAAATAATGGTAGTATTTTGTGTATTATATTTATCTATTGTATGATTTTTATATTCACAGCGCAAGCTGAAAATTCTGACGACGAAGCGCCTCTAGAAATTTCTTACCAAAAGAAAAAAGAGTCAAAACGTAAATCGAAAGAACAAGATACTTTAAACATACCAATGGTTGAAACAGGTTAGTTAATGTTATTGTGTATAGATCCTAATATTGACTAACTCATTACCCACATCATGTGACAACATGTTATAACATGTTGTGCCGACCCCACTTCGGGTGGGATTAGGGCAGGAAGATGATGACTATCATATGTATAATATTGGTATATATTGCGAAGTATGCATTATTTTTTCACTCCTTGTTGCAGAGGCTGTTAACAAATCACTTAAAACACCTGGCAGTGAAAAGAAAAAGAAGAAAAGTTTAAATGCGCGTTACGACGAACAAAATGGTACGTTAACTCAACACAATCTGAACATATTAATTACTAACTTTTACCCGTAACTTCATTCGCGTGTAATGTTGTCGCGTGATAGGATAATAAATGGCGCTTTTCAATGTAATCCTAGTCCTTTAGAATTAACAGGATTTCTATAGTCTATATGTTATCCCGGTGTATAAATAAATAAATTTTAAATATATGGGACACTTACACACGCGGTCGTCCATCCCCCAAAGTAAGTAACTTAATATTGTGTTATGGGTGACAGACAACTGGTGAATATATCCATATATAATATCTAAATATATACTTAAATACAAATATACACCTAGGCTCGAAGAACTAATAAATTGTTTATAAGGGTGTATAAGGAATAATTGTGCCAATTTCATCAATATAGGTTCAGCTGATTTCCCGATTGGGAAAAAGACAACATACATCCATACTTTCGCATTTATAATATTAGTAGGATTCAGATCAGCAGTGTCTAATTCTGGCCTATATAATTTCTTGTTATTTGCCATCAGTTTCTTCTTCGAACTAAATTAATATTCAGACAATATTCATATCGATACTACATACTAATTACGCTTTTTTTATATCAAAAGAGTTTTTAAAATTTTCAGCGGCATATATGGGTTTTCAAATATGTTGTTTTACGGCACTACATTTTCTCATACAAAATAAATTACGATTAATGGCATTCTGCTTTTGATGCACATTTACTAATAATCTAATATGGAGCGACGCTATCTGTCGTTAAAGCTTGAAGCAATTGGTACAAGCTGCAGCCGGTTATACACTTTGTTTAAAGAAAGACATATTTTTTTCTGACGAGTATAAACGTTGTGCCAATTAGCGTTTATCAAATTTGACGTGTAATAACGTTGCTCTGTTTTAATATATATATATGTAATTTGTTTATTTGTAAAAATTCACAGCTATTATTATGACTAAATTACTCTTAATATAAAAATATTAACCTAAGTCATTAAGGATTACAACAACAAAATTTTTAGTTAAACAAGTATGAAGGATACACTCTTATTATTTTTTAAATTAAAGTTAACAAATTAAGAAAAACTATATAAAAAAAAATTGTGTGAGGGTGTTATGTGCTGGTATGCTTTCTATGATATAAGTATGTGTTGTTGTGGTTGTGTGTATTGGTATATGTGTAGTGTATGTGCTGTATAATTTTATAATGTGTATGGAGGTGTACAAGACAGTAATGTACCATGTATTCTCTATTTCAGATATTTCAAATGATCTTACTGCTAATGATTCGATACACAATACATCTGCTATGAAAACATCTGGAAAGAAAAAAAAGCGACAGTCCGAGACTCATTGTGAAGGGCACAATGGTATGTTATTTTAAGTTACATTCTTAAATATGAGTAGACACTAAAAAATTTCTTATACATACATATATGAGTAGACACAATAAAAATTAACTAATAGGTAAACTTTTGCTAGAACAATACTAAAGACGACAGTAATATTAAAATTAATTTACTACAAACCACTACCATCACAATACACAAACACTATCACAAACTCAATAATCGTTTCGCCTCATTACCAAAGCATTATCAGGAGATGAGACTTAACGACAAATCGCAAATTCAAAATTACAAGTAATCAATGAGGACGTTCTACGGCAAATTATACAATAACGCAAGCTTTTCCAAGTCATAAACCAACGTAAAGTTGCATACATAAGGCATGTACTTTTTTTTGTATTCTGTGATTAAAGGGCTTTTACACTACATGTGTATATCAGCCGAGCCACGTACTTAGGTACAGCTAATATGGGCTAGTACAACTAATAATAATGAGGAAAGTTGCTGGGAACAGGTAACATGTGTGCTTAGTGCGAGTTTTTTTTAAACTGAGGCTAAGTAGAATAGGTTACCCTCATTTCTTACCGAGGTGTTGTAAAAGGCGAGTTGTAAAAGGCAAGTTGATGTCAGGCAGGCGGCCGGTCGTAAAATACGTAGCCAAATCATGTGATAATATGTTTAGATGTGCACTTAGAGTGCGTTAAAGGCAGGAGAATGATGAATTAGATACAAATTTTAACAGAAATACTCATTAATGTGACCCCCTCAAAATGATTTGCACAATTTAATTGCTGGGCTGTCACATACTATTTTTGTAGCAAGATATATATTGTAATATGTTAATTTCATTTCAGATGAACCTCAAGAAGCAACCAACAGATCGGTAATTGCGACCCCTGCCAGTGAGAAAAGAAAGATATGTCCATCAGAATCTTTATCTGGACATAATAACGGTATGTAAATATAAATTCTGGATGTGGATGCTCTGCTTGATGTTCAAAAATATTTTTTTTACTATTATAAAAAACAACAACAATAGATCCAGTGACTTACGTTAGTCTTTTTGCTGTATGAGACACTCTTGTTTTCTTTTAAAATAGAACTAGCACTACAAGACACTTTTAACATGACAAAATAAAAATATATTATTAAAATATTCTAAATGTTGATTTATTTTCGTCACAAGTAATTGCTTTAATTTCATTGTTATTCTATAGAACAAAATAATTGTTATAGGCTATTTAAGAAACATATGCGCCCTTGTAAATTTAAACAAGTTATTACAGTTTGTGGTCCTAATATTTTGTAAATTATTTTCAAAGTACTACCTATTATAATAAATAATTAAATACTGTCCATTCATTTTACAGAACTTCTAGTTGGAGATCTAGGCGAATTATTTAATATTTCTAAAGCGACGACACCAGGTAGCCAAAAGAAAAAGAGTCACAAAAAGTTACTAGCTGGTAAGAGTTATGATATTTTTAAATTATTCCAATAGTATTTACTTGTAGTATATATTTAGAAACACCATTTTCGAAATACTCTTTAATTAATATTTGCAGTTTTTCTAGTTCTATGTAATGTGGAATGTTTTTGCAAAATGGATATATAACACATCTCACAGCACATTATGGCCTGATGATATTCCACTTCTGTTAGCTAAAACCTTATCATGCAAATAGACCTTAGAACTACTAGACCACTGTTATTTGTATTTGTATTACCCATATGCCATAAAAATACCTAACATATGCATGATAATACTTTCTGATACAACAATTCCAAATATAAGTCATAGTCAAGCATATGGTTTTACTACAAAAATTTGGAGTTCCCAATCTGAGGTTAGAATCTCATTGAAGATCATGTTGTCTTATAAAAAAATCATCACAGTACAACACAGTTTGGTATTTCTATAATAGTACATCTACCAATAATATTTTGGGATTTACATGTTTCGATTAAATTAAAACTATTAAAAAATTATATGTCTTATAAATAAACAGATGACAAACTTCAAATTGAAACTGCAAACAGCGGTAAGAAGAGCAAGAAATCACCCTTAAAACAGTTTGCATTGGATGAAGAAAATACAATTGTACCAGGTATGAATATTAATTTAAAAGATTTATTTATTAATTAAATGTTGTAAAAGCACCAGAATTAATTCTATAGTCATACCAAAATATCTGATACAATGATTCCAAAATTGTTTATGTTACAAAATTGTTTAGTGTAGCCAATTTTTCAAACCTAATAATATGTCTTTTCTTTTCAGAAGAATCTGCTGTTCATATTGAAACAACATCAAAAAAACGCAAGAGGAAGTCATCCATCGATATAAGTAAAGAGGAGATTCTGAGTAAAGGTATATATTTTTTTATTCAAGTTATAGTAATATAGCCAACGCTAGGCAAAGTATACTCTCCTTGGTTTATAGCATCTATACTTTTTCTCCAACCGACGGAGGTACAATGGTGCAAATTATTAAAGTTTTATGCTCACATATCTTTTGACACGCCGTGTGGTATCCGGGTGAATAGAAAAGTACCACCCTCGTTTCTTACTGAGGTGTCGTAAAAGGCGACTAAGGTAAGTCGACCCGCCGTGTGGTATCCGGCTGAGTAGAATAGACCAACCTCATGACTTACCGAGGTGTCGTAAAAGGCGACTAAGGTAAGATGACCCACCATGTGGTATCTGGTTCAGTTAAATAGACCACCCTCTTTCTTACCGAGGTGTCGTAAAATACGACTAAGATAAGTTGACGTCAGGCAGGCGGCTGGTCGTAAAATACGAAGCCAAATCATGTGACAACATGTTTGTAACATGTTGTACCGACCCCACTTAGAGTGGAATAAGGGCAGGAAGATGATGAGGATACATATTAATTATGTTTTCTTTTGTTAGATATCGACGCCAGTGAAACTGTTGACGAGCCAGAGATTGGAAGTAAAAAGAAAAAACGCAAGATATACACTCAAGATGAGATAGTACCAGGTATAATGAAAAACTATTTTCTAGACCAATTTCCGGCAATATATTTATTACACTGTTCCACATAACTACTGTCTTCTACTCCATCACTGGTGTATTGTGTTTACCATACTAAATGAACACTATTTTTGAAATCATGTCTCTTATATTATAAACTATATATATTAATTACGTTTTCTTTTGCTAGATATCGACGCCAGTGAAACTGTTGACGAGCCAGTGGTTGAAAATAAAAAGAAAAAACGCAAGATCTCCCCTCAAGATGAGATAGTACCAGGTATAATGAAAAACTATTTTGTAGACCAATTTCCGGTAATACATTTATTACACTGTTTACATAACTACTGCCTTCTACTCCATCACTAATGTTGACCATACTAATTTTAAACCATTTTTTTAATTTGTCTTATATTAATAACTCCTTTTATATGTTTAATTATAGAAGCAGTAAGAAAGGAACAACCACGTGACGAACATCTCGAAAATAATGCACAGAAAATTAAGTTTGAGCAATTTCCTCTCAATAATAGAACTGGTACTGGTATGTCTTGAAATTTTTAATTATTTAACAGAAACTTAGCTTTAATCTTTTTGTCAAATTTGTAAGAAGGTAAACACCAAAACATGCATCAATAACTATATACATGAATATTCATCCTCCTGCCCTTATCTCACTCTAAGTGGGGTCGGCACAACATGTTAAAAACATGCTGTCACATGATTTGGCTGCGTTTTTACGACCGGCCGCCAGCCTAACGTCAACTTACGTTAGTCGTATTTTACGACACTTCGGTAAGAAAGAGGGTGGTCTATTCTACTAAACAGGATACTACACGGTGCGTCAACCTTCCTTAGTCGCCTTTTACGACACCTCGGTAAGAAATGAGGTCGGTCTATTCTACTAAACCGGATACCACACGGTGGGTCAACTTACCTTAGTCGCCTTTTACGACAACACGATAATAAATGAGGTTGGTCTATTCTACTCAGCCGGATACCACACGGCGGGTGGACTTACCTTAGTGGCCTTTTACGACACCTCGGTAAGATATGAGGGTGGTCTATTCTACTCATACCACACGGCTATAATAACTATATACATGAATAGGAGTGTAAAAATATTTTTATTTTATTAATTTATAGTGACTTAGTTAATTAAAACTTACAACAGTTTTAAAAATTGTGAGTATAATCTTTTGAATTTATTATATTTATCTTCTTTTTTTGCTTTTAGACGAATTAAACAAAAAGAGAAATAAAAAACGTAAAGAACGCGAAGATGACGGTGCAAATCCAATTTCTAAGGTAAAATAGAGTTCTGATATTTAACTTCTGATGTAATTCAATTTTAAATATATTTATATGATAAGTATTTACTCATAGTAAGCTTACACAAACTTGCTACATGGACTTGGAGTAAATTGAATATATTGATAAACTTAGCCATAGCTCACTTTTAAAAAGATAATAAAAGATGATGCATCTTTTATTATCTTTGACTGGCCTGATGGCGCAGTTGGCTGTGACTCTGCCTTCAGCTCCGCGGGTTGTCGGGTCGATTTCTGCGAAAGCCATCGTTTTTCTATAAACTATTTGTTGATTTTTAGAGTCTGGGTGTATATAAGTATGTATTTAAAAATAATAGATGTATATATTAAATAATAGATGTATATATTTACTTGTCTGTCACCCATAACAAAAGTATTAAGTTACTTTGAAGACAGACAGTCATGTCTGTAATTGTCCAATATATTTATTTATTTGACCCAAGTAGATTTTTAAAAGTGGGCTATTGCTTCCAAGTTGCAAATTTCGAAAATGCTACTAGGAATATTCAGGAAGTTTATCTAAAAGATGATATCCGTGAACAATGTTTAGACGTAGTAGTTAGCGACGTTGTACACACGACATAGCTGCCGATGATGTGTGTTTGTAGTACTGCTATAAAAAATTATTAAAATTAAATTCTGTGTGCTTTTTGTTTATGATAGATGAGAAAAGAAATTACTTTCGACAAAGTACCTCGATTGCCGTCTAGCCTGATAATGAAACTTGATAAGGAATCCCAGGAAAATGTAACTGAAAAGCCTGCAGTTGTATCCACTACACAATTCCTTGTTCAAAAAATGAAGAAAAAGAAGAGTAAACCATCGAAATATCTAGAAGACAGTGTTTATCTGAATGAAGATGATGAAAACGTACATGGAAGGAGAAAACAAAGAAAATTAGTTGAAAAACCGAAAGTCCTGCCGTTTGTACCAACTGCATCAATTTCCAACAGTGGTTATACAACTACCTTTAAAGTTAATGTTATACCAAGAGAAATAAAATTCGTAGCCCAAAACAATACTGTAAGTAACTTCAGGGATAAGTACCTGCATAACAAGAAAATAAAAAGATTTGGCACATATGAAATGTATAAAAGACAAAGAAGTGCCAAAATATCAAAATACTAATTTAGCTTAAAACTACAGTGTTTATTATGCTAATTGTATCAATGATTTAAATAACATCATTCAGAAACTTCTAATTAAGTTGAACTTGACAAGTAACTTACTTGTAATTACAAGAATCAAAAAAGAAATAATTGTTAATTTTAAAAGTATGTAACTCGTGATATAAAGTGAATGAATACATAAAAAATTTTACTTAATTTATTGCTTAACAAACCAAGATTAATGAATTTGTCATTTCGTACATAAAATATTTAAAGACAAATTATTTTATTAGACATGCAAGTGTTTAAATCATCGATTCATCAATGTTGTTTCGACTTTTTTATAGTCTATGTGGAAAGATGTTAATTTAGTCAAATACATTTTTATGATTTTAGCATTTAAGGTATTATACTAAATATAGATGGTAATTTTAAATGACAATGCTGGCATGCCATATTTTCTTTTTAAAATGTATTATAATGTGTGTGAGTTGATTTTATTATGTAGTTATTGAAACACTTTTGAATTAAAGGAAAAATACCACAATAAGTATTCAATCCAATACATATATTAAAATTTATTATGAAATTTGTCTATAGATCATTGTTTTTAAATTCAACAATTATTAATTTTTTATAATCTTATAAATAAACTTTTAACATTTGTATTACATATGCCAAAAAGTAATCCATGTAACGTTAGCTGTTTATTACTACCCATAAGTATTATCCCAGTTATAATCATATAAATACGCTTTTGACCTGTTATAAGTTATAGTTTTGCATCTTATTGTTATTATTGTAGTTTAAGCACATGTTACAATTGTTTAATTCTTAAAAATGGAGCTTTTATCTTTTATCATCAAGGTTTATTGGAACATGATTTTTTTAAAAGCAATAAAACTTCATTATATGAAATTCTTGATTGTATCGAATCTTTTTAATATTTGCCTTTAAATTGTTACTTGTATTATTAAACATGCTATTTTTTTTACTATTTTTTAACAAATATTAGAATTAAATTGTAATTTGTTTTTCCCGCCATTTAAACTGAAGTTATTTCAGAGGGCGCTGTAAAAAAAAGGATCGCCTATGTGCCGTGTTTTCAGTTTTATTTTATTATTCCCTAAAAAGTAATTCTTTTCATTCAATAAAATTATTTTTTCACATAAAATAATTATTTTTTGGAACTCACAACAAGGTATTATGCACATAAATTACGGAAAAACTTCCCGCCTTATCATGCCGGTGTAAACAAACCGCCATGTTGTTGAAAGTCTACCGAGTCACAATAACACTAGTAAGTATGAACTAAATATAAATGGAATGTTCAAATTGATAATTTCAAACTAAATTTATTTTATGAATTTAGCAACACTATTTTGTATGTTAAATAAAACTTATACAAATAAGATTTATTAAAAAAGTAGGTTAATTTACATGACGTAAATCCATAACAACATTTGAGCCAATCATGTCTGCTTGCTGCTGATCACGTGGGCTACGTTCACCAATAGTAGCTCTAGCCATTCTTTGTGTACCTTTTCACATAATAGCAAAACAGAGTTTAGTCTATGGAGTGAGTGGTGTTATATTTGTCAATTTTATGACGCTAAATACGTAAATGTGTGAAATTCAGGATTATTCTATCAAGCATAAGGATATTTATTTGAATAAATATTCGGTAAGTTTCATTACTCATTTAGAAATACTGTTTTACGTATACAAACTTATTAAAAGACCCATGGGAAAGTAATACGACTTGTGTCCCGCTCTTTTTAATGTCATTCATTCATAAAACATCATGAGCGTAATTAGGTATTCGTAATATATTTTTTACAATTATTATGTACATTTATTGCGTTGTTTGAAAATTAAGGCAATATTTATGATACCTGACGTTGTGTCAAAGTGGCGGGAAATGATTAACATCGTTACGTATATAGTTAAAATTAAGTACGTGGTTTGTGATTTACTTGCAAATAACTCTTTTAGCCTGATTATTGTGATGTATATTGTTGTAGGTATATTAAATGTACACAATAATTATATAAACACGCGGTTCATGTATAATTGTAACGGACGAAACGTTATTTTTTGTCTCGCTCACTCACGTTCATTGGCTCCCATGTACGATGTAGAGAGAGATGGAGTATTATTATTGTTATTTATCGAGTCATTTTAGTTATAACTAAACTGTTATTATTTTTCCGTTACTACCAAGTAAATTAGTAACCTAAAGTTAAACGACCATTCACTGAAGTATTATTCTGTACATAACAATGTTTAATAATAAACGCTACTATTCCCCGTCAATGAACTTACGTTTGTAAGTTGTAACTATATTGCATGCGTATTCTTAAATATACATGTGTCTGCATAGTACCCAATTCTATGAAACGCAGAATTACTTTCAACCTATATTGTTAATTAAACAATATTAAATGTTGTTGATAATTTAATTTACTCATACTATTTTCGAAATATTTTAGTGTAAAACTTTGTACTAAACTCTGTCTACGAAGTAGTAATGCGGTTCCCACGGCCGGTTCCAAGCGAGAATTTCAAAACGTTTAACAATGAGTGCACCTTGTCAATGTAGTTGTGTGCTATCGAACCAATAAGTTGTATGTAGGCCACAGTGTAGAAAATTATATTCAACATAATCCAAGTCGAGTATATTGAAATGTAACACATGTTGTACCTACCTATATTATTTGGGCCTATTCATATAATCCGCACTCGTTAGTTTAATCGAATTTGTTAAAAAAAATACTGATTGATTTAAATATTTATAACTGGAAATTTTTAAGAGGAGTATACATAACGAGTCTGTATTCTCAAAATATCCCAGAAATACGAAATTCCAAATATTCTGAAATATCTACCGAAACACAAAGCTTAAAACATGATCCAATGTTATTTTGTATAATAAAACCATCCATCTTCCTGCCCTTATCCCACTCTAAGTGGGGTCGGCACAACATGTTGTAAACATGTTGTCATATGATATGGCTACGTATTTTATGACCGGCCGCCTGCCTGACAACTTCCTTAGTCGTATTTTACGACACCTCGGTAAGAAAGAGGGTGGTCTATTCCACTAAACCGGATACCACACGATGGGTCAACTTACCTTAGTCGCCTTTTACGACACCTCGGTAAGAAATGAGGATGATCTATTCTACTCAGCCTGATACCACACGGCGTTAAGGTAAGTGTAAGTACGACTTCAAAATAAATTATTTCTGAACTAAACTATCAAGTTAAACTAATTTAAGTATAAACTATAATACGTATAAACTTAGTCTGTGGTAAGTGCACTCGACGAAAAAGGGACTGGCTAAGGCGGCTGCAACCTGTCATTGTGTGCGTAACCTTTCAATGTAGTGTTCTTTTTGTATACGAGTGGCCCGGCACACACACCTGTGATGGTTCCATCAGCCGTTACACTCTCCCCTAATGTTAACGGTTGGTGTTCCGAGTAAGCGAAAATAAAAAGTTCCGTCCTATTACAATAGTTTTACTGCATAAACTTGTTTACAAATTTGTTAATCAAAGATTTTGGCGCGTCTTTTTTATGTCTATAACTTCCCTTTGTGTTTAAATATATTATATTTTAAGTAAATAAGTTATTTGTCGAATTCTGCCAGGTAGTCCAAGGACTAATAATATTTCGTTCTTAGTGTTGCTATTGTTGAAATTATCGAAATTTAATACATAATGTGTATGTTATAATCAAGTAATTCGATAACGAACACTATTATCATTCTCCTGCCCTTATCCCACTGTAAGTGGGGTCGGCACATCATCTTATAAACATGCTGTCACGTGATTTGGTTGCGTTTTTACGACCGGCCGCCTGCCTGACGTCAACTTACCTTAGTCGTATTTTACGACACCTCGGTTGGTTGGTCAATTCTACTCAGCCGGATACCACACGGCGGTCGATAACTAACACTATACCGGTTTTATATGTCAAATTCTTGATTGAAAATTCATCATAAGTACATATCATATTTTTTTTTAATCGGAAAGTATGGAAATAACTATAGGAAAGCTTAAAATGGTATTTGAATAATAAATTAATTGACTCTAATGACATTATGAGTAGTTAGTTAAAGACATTACAAAATTCGTTGATAATAACATACTTATAAACAAACATAAACACTGCCTTTGTTATCTTTAATATTATTTAAATGAGTTGTATATATATTTATTCGGAATCTCGGAAACGGCTCCAACGATTTTCCTTAAATTCAGCATGAAGGGGGTTTTGGGGGAGAAAACTTGATCTAGCTAGATTTTATGTAAAAAACATCGTTTTATACATAAAATTTAGTATTTTTTTATGCTCAAAAACAGGCATAAAAAAATACTAAATTTTATATTGAATTGAATTTTTGTCATAAACTGTCAAGTCAGTGTTGCTTATTCGAGGAACATGCAGTCTCGAGAAATGTAAATACCTAGGATCGATCCTATACACTGTCCATTATATTAACCATCTTTTGACAGATTGACGATAGTGATGTCCTAAAGATTCTCGTATGCGATACCATTCCGATTATAGTACCTACTATCATTAATCGAATTACGTACCTAAGTAATTCGATTAATGATAACCTACGTAAACTAGATTACTACTTGAGAAAAGAAATTCCAACTTTGAGAAAACTTATTGTTTCTTTGAAAAGAAGTGGTCTATTTCATGGTGAAAAATCTTCTTTGGTCAAAGTTTTGAACACAATTGGCTTTTCATATAAAAAGTTAAATAAAAGAAAATTATTAATGGAACGCACAGATATAGCTATAGCACGTTGTGATTTTTTAAGAGAGGCAAAGAAAATACAAGATTGGGCAAATATTGTTTTCACGGATGAAACATGGCTCAACGCTAACCACACACTATCTCGTTTCTGGACTGATGATACTGCTGATTCCACTTCCTCAGTACCAATGGGAAAAGGTGAGCGCCTAATCATTTGCCATGCAGGTACAGCAAAAGGATTTGTACAAGACGCACTGTTGGCATTTAAATCGAAGAAATCAAATGACTACCACGAAGAGATGAATGCAAATGTGTATGAAGAGTGGTTCAAAAAAATGCTCATTTCATTGGAAGAACCATCAATAATTTTTATTGATAATGCGCCCTACCACTCCCGTCAAATTGACAAAATGCCAACACAGGCTAATAAAAAGCATGAAATAATTAATTGGCTTCGGGACAATGGAGAAAATGTGGACGACTCAATGTTAAAAGTTGAATTAATAAAAATATTAAAAACCAAAAAGAGAGCAAAACGCTATGTAATCAATGAAATGGCAGCAGAATATGGCCATACTGTTCTTCGGATTCCTCCATACCACTGCCAGTACAACGCAATAGAACTTATATGGGCACAAGTAAAAGGGCATGCTGCGAGATGCAATACAAGCCCCCCATTCACAGCGAATAAAATGTTGCAATTGCTAAAAAATGCTTGCACCCACGTAACGGCCGAGAACTGGGCAAGTGTGGTGGAAAGAACTAAAAGAGTAATATTCTCTGATTGGGAACGTGATATTGCGTTTGATAATATATTATCTACACAAGAGCTAATAATAACTGCTACTGAAGACTCCTCATCGGAGGAGTCTAGTGTTGATTATCATTCCGACGACTCGTGCTAATAAAATAAATTAAAATATCCTGATTGTTTTATTTGTATTCATGTATTAACTAAGAAGAAAGTAAAACTTTATATAATGTTATTAAATGTCTTTTAATACTCGTAACATCGATTTCTACCGATTATTTTTAATCTGTGGCATAATCGTAGTAACCCATTATGTGTGACATCACTAAGTGGGCGGTACCCATCCATAAAGTACAAATATTATTTGTATGATATTTGTACGTAAGCAATACAAAACTTAATGAGCGTGAGCTGTCAAAAGACTGATAATATGATGGACGCAGTATAACTACATAATTTTTATTATTTCTTTTTTTTTAAGTTTCTTTTTTTTATTTTGTAAAAAATTACTTTAGTTTAATATATCAAATTTAACGACGAACAAACTTGAATATTGCATTTTTTGCCTTGCAAATATAACTTCCAGCAACAGCTAATGTGTATATTTCAAACATGCTAATTAAGCGTTTTCGTTTGACACCCAATAAGGAAAATTTCATCACCTTTTATTTGCATACAATTCAGGCTATATGTCCTGTATAAGAAAGTATATTGCATATTGTGAGATGTCACAATGAAGTAACGTAAAAAATATTACTGATGGATTTATCGGCAATTTTGATTATTAACTTATATAATAATGTTATGAAAACAGGGAATACAAAATAGCCTTTTCCAGGTGTTGGTATAATTTGGTACGAAATGGTTTAAATCGCAGATGTTATTGGTAAACCCATTAACATTTAAACCCACAGCAGTTTATCTAAGTTCTAATCCCAATGATAATAGGAGATTATCCTCCATTGTTTTTACAATATACCTAGCTAAGGATGTGACACGGAGTTGTAAAAAACAATTCATAAATAATCGATTTTTTTCCCCTTTAAAATAATTCGATTTTTTTAAAACAGTTTTTTTTCTATTTTAATGGTTACATTTTTTAATATTAATAATTAATTACAATAATAGCCAATTTAAGTGGACAAGTGGCCAAGAAATGAAATTAGATTAAAATGTGTAGTTTGGCTACATAGGTTTCATCCAACAATGCATATCTTATCTTAAAAAATAACAAAAAGTAAAAAATAAAAAGAGGATAATTTAAAATAATCGATTTTTGATGAAAAAATAATCGATTATTTTTTCACATCGCTGTACCTAGCAGGCAAAATAAATTCATTCGTAAATATTTATCTATTGGCTATTGACTATTACTGGATTTTTTCATTACTACGGGCGCCCTTTCATGAATGATTAATTCTGTTTATTAGATAAAAGCGTCCGTATCAAAAACTAGTATATTAACGTATTCAAAATTAAGAATATTATCAAGGTTGTGTCAGTAATGCTTATTACGTAGAGGACATTGACCGGAACCGGCAGGTGTCATCATTCTAAAAATTGCGAACAAACAATTTATATTTATATAGTTTTGAGTGAATAAAAACTTAAAAGTATAAAAAGTTACATTGCGATGAGTTTTTTTTAAACTTAAGTAAGGAAAATTATATTTTACTAGCTTTTACCCGCAGCTTCGTTCGCGTTGAGTTGTCGATAATAGACGGCGCTTATCAATTCTTATCCTTTTCCTTCTATTACTTAAAGATTGACTGGAAGAGATCCCTTTTAGGGATAAGTCCGCCTTTATACATGTGTTTTTTTAATTTTTCTTTCTTTTTTCTAAATATATCTATAAAAAGAATAAATAAATAAAATTAATGTCATCCTATTCCTGTAGAATTAACAGAATTTCAATAGCCTATATATTCCGGTGTATAAGGAACAATTGTGCCAAATTTCATCGATATTATTTCAGCGGATTCGACGCGAAAGAGTTACAAACATACATCCATACTAACAAACTTTACATTTATAATATTAGTAGGAGTAGGACTTTCTCTATAATAAACTAGGTCTAAAGTTTCGCCCGAACTTATTTCTCAAAGTGCAGACAAACACATGAAAGTTGATGCGGGAATATTTCAGTTTCCCTCCCTTTTAAACAGGGAAGCAGACGGAGGGGAGCTACACCGCACATCCAATCAATAACTAACCCCTGGTCCTATCACTGCGCGCGCATAAAGGAAACTCGGCGGAATAATTTTCGCGCCAAGCAAGTTTCCATGGATATGTTTTTAATCAAAAGTACCTACGGCGCTTACGATTCCAGTTCGAAATGGTTTTGAATCAGTATAGAACTGCGCATAGATACTGGCGTTCAATAATATAAAACTCCATTATCGTACTAAATTAATAATTTTAATGTAAGGTTCTCTTTTATGGATTAGAGATTATTTAGAGATGGTTGGATTGTGTGAATGACATGCATATAAAAGGAGTGGCGCCAGAGTTGACGAATGATAGGACAGAATGGAAGAGAAAAACATGTTGTACCGACCCCACTTAGAGTGGGATAAGGACAGGAAGATAGTTCTCTTTTAGTGGATATTTCAGTCTTTTATATAATTTATAAAGTTTATTTTGCAGGATTAATTGTAATACAAACTAACCTCAAAAGTTTAATGAAGCGAAAAATTTATATTAGTATTAAAAATAAAGTATATAATAGTTACAAATGCGAAAGTTTGTGAGTATGGATGTATGTTTGTTACTCTTTCACGGTGAATCCTCTGAACTAATATCGGTGAAATTTGGCACAATTATTCCTTATACACCGGAATTACACATAGGCTATTGAAATTCTGTTAATTCTACAGGAATAGGATGACATTGAAAAGCGCCATCTATTATTGGCCTATCACACGACGAGTCAACGCGAACGAAGTCGCGAGTAAAAGCTAGTATTTTCATATATCAACATAATAACACTCATATTAAACCAGTGTTCTTTAAACTAATACAGATAGCTACTACAAATCAAATTCAAATAAAAAGCTAACAATTCCACAAATTTATAGTTTAAATAATTATAAAATAGCATACAATTATTTTACCTTAGATATTCTAAGCTGGGTAACCTTAATAACTTGTCCTAGTTTATTTGCCTCCTCACATATAGCCATAGGCATATAAATTAATTAGATAAACCTTGAAAGTAAAGTTACAATTCGAATAAGTAGAGTTTAATTATAAACTAAAAATCGTCAAGATTAACACGTAACTACTTACTAAGTAGTTATTATGATCTGAGCTCGGAAATCCCTTGAAGAAAACCTATTAAACACGAACTTCAATTTAAGTTCGAAGTTTTTCTATCGAAGAAGAAAGTAATAATATTATAATTTTGCTATAATCCGCGATAAATTTAATAAACTCCGTGAAAAATTTGTCACAAATATATAGCAAAATAATTTTATTATTACTTTTGTATTATGCATCTCCGTAAAGTAACGCCTTATTCTATAAATGAATTTCTGTCGCTTAATGAACGAATGAATGATTTATAACTGTCTTGCAGATCACCAACTTACTATTGATCCAAATGACATTTTTAAGATAAAAGATTAGTCGATTAACGAGAGATAGATAATTGCTGAAAAAGATCTATCTATCAACCTTTGACGATCATCAGTTCAAACGAACGGAGCGAGTGTTAACTTGTTTCAAAATCTGACGCATTCCGGTTTCTCAATAGACTATTTTAATTTCGATTAAGTGTATCATATCATTTACGCTACATTTTTTGATTTTTCGCGGTAATGCTTAGCCACGAGCGTAGACTGTAGACATAGGCAATTTGTACAGAGAACAAACTACGGCGAGTTCAAGGCGATCGCGCGCGGTCAGGTTCGAGGACACGAGGCGGCCCCTTACGGCGCGAGCGCCTATACGGCCCCCCGCAGTTTTTACAGAACTTGTGCTGAAATATATTAAAAAATTCAGAATTACAATCATCGCTATTGCGCACTGATACAATTGCGCGTTATTCAAAAGTGTTTCCTTCGATCTTGCATGTCGAATCATGTAAAGCAACAGTTTTAGTACAAAATGGGACAGTTACTCATTGAGTTATATCCTAAACTAGCTGAACCAGTGAACGTTTTGCCATATAAATTTATTGCTGCTCTTCTCCTATGCATCTTAGCGAGATGTTATATAGTCTAAAACCTTCCTCGATAAAAGGACTATCTGACAGTTAAATAATTTTTCAAATTGGTATAACAATTTCTGAGATTAGCGCGTTCAATCAAACAAACTCTTTAGCTTTATTATATTAGTATACATACATGAATTAGTAGTTATAGAAACGTCATGGGAGAGAAACCCACGGATCCTTGTTTAGGGTCTATTTAAGGGTATTATTAAAAGTCATTTGATTTATAGAATTAGGGCAACTTTGGGAGTTCGATGATCCATAAAAATGAATTTATATTAATTAATTATTTACATGATGCTAAGAATAATCGTATTTTACCCATAAATCTCAGTTATATAACTTTAACAAATTATACATTTGAACCATTTTCATCAATGACTATGTCTATTGGAATAAACTGCACCAAAATTTGTCGAGTACTTTTTACCAGATTATCGTGAACAAACAGACAGAATATGCCTATGAATTAGTAGGATAATCCATGATGTATTTTGATAGAAAGAGATAGTATAAAAGGTTCGACAGTTTCAAGGTGTTGGAATAGCTACCCCGTACTTGAATGCAGTATAGACCTCCCACTAAGAAATACTATCTTCTACCTACCTAAAAAGGTCGCAGGCGGCCGCAATATTCAAATGCGTGTGTGTGGTGTGAAAATTAGCAGAAGTGACTATTTACACTTATCCATCCATCCATCCAGACATCCATTAGTCGAAAAAAAAATAGATGAAACTTAACAATATCACGAAGCAACATAGCAGACATTAAATGACAATTAAAATAACACTATATAAACAGTGTATTTTCAATAGAGAGTATATTATATTGACATATATTGATGGAGATTAGCACCAAGCTGCAATTTTATAACTTGTAACCAACGATCAAATTGTAATTTACCTTTTGTTGAAAAGATTATCCACCGAGTTTCTTGCTGGTTCTTCTCGGTAGGAGCAAACTTCCCGAATCAGTGGTAGCTTCTTTAAAAACATTTGACGATTAAAAGTACTGAAAACAGTCCACTTGAAGAATATTTTGAATTTGGAGTGCTAATCTCAAATGTTTTTTGGCAAATCGAATTGTTTTTTAACGTGTAACGTGACTGCTTTTGCGACTCTTAAATAATTTAGTTTTATATGATAACACATATTTAAAACTCCAAAATATTTTAATATTATGTCTATTTCATAATACATACTATACCTACATACTTAATTGCAAATTTGTGTAATTATTGACCCCTCTTTTACATCCGGACAGATATACGTAATTCTTTTATCCCGGTACATAATAAACTGTTTTACGGATAACGCGCACGGCACAACGTGTTAAGAACATATTGTCTCATGATTTGGTTACGTATTTTACGACCGGCCGCCTGCCTGATGTCAACTTACCTTAGTCGTATATTACGACACCTCGGTAAGAGAGTGATCTATTCTACTCAAGGTGATAGAGATTTCTGAAAATGAACAAATTATTCCACTAACAAAAATCGCGGTTCCACTCATAAAAAAACAAATTTCGTTACATTAACTAAAAATAACTCGTTATTTTTAATTATAAAAAAAATACCTACACATAATTGTAATAGTTCGGATCGTTTTTATTAGTTTAAGATATAATACAAAGGTATGTGAAAAAAGCCGGCCGGCGCGGATTTTGTTACCTGCTTGTTCTATGCGTTCCGATTAAGAATTCAACGTCTTGCTGATCAAAAATAACCCTTATTGGGTTGTGTTTAATTAATGCAACAAGTTTTTTTTAATATTTCGTAAGCATGGGAATGAATATTTATAAGCACGCAGATGCGAGTTCGCCTATAATGGCAAGATCATACGAACTTTGTCTTATATTTTCTACAGATATTAACAAAAAAATGACACATGTCTTGTCGCAATATCACTTATTTCGAGAGCATAAGGCATATTAAACAGATACAGAACAAAAATTACACGAGTCTTGTAAGAAGTCGTACTCCGAGGGCATAAGACTGTAAAGTGAAATTTTGAAATGATATCGACACAAATATGACCCGTGTTTTATTGCAAAAGCTCGTTTTCCCAAAGCATAAAGGTGTAAAGTAACATTTTGAACAGACATCGACACAAAAATGACGCGTGTATAGTTGCAAAAGCTTATATTCCCAAAGCATAAGGGTGTAAAGTAACATTTTGAACAGACATCGACACAAAAATGACGCGTGTATTGTTGCAAAAGGTCGTATTCCCAAAGCATAAGGGTGTAAAGTAACATTTTGAACAGACGTCGACACAAAAATGACCCTTATGTTTTCCCAAAGCATAAGACAAATATGTCACAAAAATGACTTGTGTTTTGTCGCAAAAGCATGTATTCGAATGCATAAAGCTGTAAAATGACATTTAGGACAATTATCGGGACAAAAATGACACGTGTTTTGTCACAATAACTTAACTAGGGCTTTCTTAAAAAATCAAAGCTGTAATCTAATACTTATTCATAAGTAAGCCTTTACACAGGTTTTCATCAATCACAAAGGTTAAAGAATTTAACCGTAATGTACTATTAACCTATACCTTTCTCAAGAATCATACTATCTTTTAGTAAAAAGCATGCAAAAATCCGTTCAGTAGATTTTCAGAAAATTGAACACATACAGACAGGTTTTTGGGGACTTTGTTATATGAAAATGATAAATAATCTATACAGATATAAGTTGTATTTTAAGAATTATTTTTACACTAATTCTTAAGCACCAAAACAAAGGCACTTTTTTTCTTATAAAGGCATACAAATCACACTGGCATAGAGAATAAAAGGTAGGCAAATAGCTAGTTAGGGTATTGTAATTTCAGGTAATTAGTTGACAGATAACAATACACGGTAAAACATAATGCACTTGTTTTCTTTAGTACCATGTAAAGTTTATTCCATGAAAACTGATTTCAAAACAGCCATCTTTTGTTTTTATTTAAGTCCACCCCATGATATTTGTTTTTCTCCTGTTCCCGAAGCAAAACGAGACTTTTATAATTAAAATTCAATATATTCCTTATTCAAGTAAATGAGTCTGAACTTAACTGAATAATCAATCCTACTACTGCTTCAGAAAAAAGCTCCTACCGAGACAACCCTGCAAGAAACTCGGCGGTTGCTATTTTCAAAATATAATTCTTATAACTAGTTACATTTTTTCTTTGCTATCTTGCTTAAGGTCTTATAGTAGCTTAATATGTTATTCTGAAAACATCGATGAGTTTTCAATAAAAACAGCGAGACCGTTGGCCTAAGCTGTGAGAGCTGCAGCTTCATTAATCATATTGATCCGTGACCATTCAAAAATGCGTGGTAGAGCTTATTTGAATAAAGATTAATTTGAATTGATATGAGGACGTCCCAACCCAGCATTTATATGTTAGGCTAACATATACGATATTAAAATTACATTGAAAAAGTATGTATTTAATTCGGAAATAGAAAATACAATATCCTACATAATCGAAGATATCTTAATATGTACTAAAGTTAATGAAAACGATGTTGCATGTTCCACTGGTATATACATAAATACTAATCACGTATTTTTGTATAAAGCTCTTTGTTGCTCTATATCAGTGTTTCCCAAAGTGGGGCCCACGACCCACAGGGTTTAAGCCTTTCGCTCTGGGCCATTTAAGTTCAATGCTAGATTTCGGTGCCAAATTCAACAAAAAAACCTATTATTCTATTTCTTCCTAAAACCTATTATTTATGTTCTTTAAGTGGACAATTCAATTTTTAATATTACAATTTATGTATGGTACTTAGGGGTCAAAATAATTTTTAACGTGGGGCATGGACCAAAAAAGGTCGGGAAACACTGCTCTATATTGTCTTTGAGTTATTTTTAATTATACTGAGACGTAAGGATAACATTATCATTTCTCGTAGAATGAACTTAAGATGTGTTGTCACTAAGCGAGATGTTCGTCGCCTCACCTCGCCCATACTATTTTATTGTATAGATAAAACATGTTAATTAATGTAAAATATATTGCAGATTGATAAAATTCATTCATAACGCCGACTAACACGTTTAACGGCCAAAGACACCAGACGGTATTTCCTTGACTACTTTTTTTGCTTCGTACACAAAGCATTTATTACTAATTCATTATATGAATACTAATTTCTGAGCGCGACTTGGTCTACCTAGACTTTAGTATATGCATATGCATATAATCATAGTGGTACGCGCGACATCGTTCGCTACAACTTAAACGTTTAAGTATCCTCGATATGTGATTTTCTTTGTTCTAGAAGCAAAACGGGACTTTTTTTATAATTCAAATTAAAATATTCTTTATTCAAGTAAATTTAAAAAAAAACATCAACATTAATGCTGGTTCGGAATAATGCTCCTACCGAGAAGAGCCAGCAAGAAATTGGCGATTGATGTTTTTAAAATATAATTCTTATAACTCGATACATTTTGTCATTGCTATCTTGCATAAGGACAAAGAGTCGCTACAAAGCAAAGCAAAAGGCTTTAGATGAGCTCTGGGGACCTTTGGGATGACATCCGAGGCTAGTAGAACGTTACACTCTTCGTCACACAGCAATGCTTTAATATCCCCAAAATACACACTAAACGCTTTGGCTCATTATTTCTCATGCGCACGGTAAATTGTGGAATTCCCTCCCTGCATCTATCTTTCCGGACTCTTACAATCTACAAAATTTAAAAAAAAGAGTGAATAGGCACTATAGTGGCAAGCGCAGTCCACTTTAGGCTGCATCTTTCGCTTACCATTAGGCGAGATCGCAGCCAGGCGCTAGTCTTTCTTTGTAAAAAAAAACTCTTCCGTGCCCTAGTTTTTTTATTGCTATACGAAAAATACTAAATGAAATAGGTTAGACTGTAAACCAGCAATGAATAATTTTGTAGATTTATTTTTAGAATTCAGCCGAGTACCTTTACTGGTCCAGAATTCGGTATACTTATTACGTTTAACCAAATTGTTTGGCCCATTTACCTAAAAATTTTATTTATGAGGCAGAAAATCGTATAAAAAGATATATTAAGGTTGTAGATAAAATGTAGGACACATTGCAATATCCATACATGAAAAATGCGAAAGTCTTTGTTTGTTTTTAACGGTTTTATGTGATTTTTTGTATTAGTGTTTGAAGGGTTAGAAAGTGAATGTTTCTTTATATCTCGGTACTGAAGTTTGCGCTGGCAAAGGCATAGGCCGGAGATATATTGACATACATGAATTTACTAGAAATCATGATATAATTATTTACTCTACGATTTTGTCGTAGAGCCTATCCTCCCAATGATGCTTCAGTTACGGGGCGAAATTGTCGTAGTGAATGTGTGTGGTTGGTGGTGGCGTTTTGTGATATGTATGGCATGTTTAAGGTATTTTGAACGTTGCCTGCTACCTACACTTAGCATTCCATAGATTCTGTTAACAAACGCGGTTCATAGCAGAATAATTCTATTATAACTTTTGTACTTTGGAGTTCTGCAAAGTAACGACTGATTCTATAAATAATTCAATTGTCATCATTTTATTAACATAGCTACCAATTCTTGAAAACTTTTAGTGTTGCGAACTTATAAAATTTAACAATATGTTTAGTCTCCCATATAAAAGTATAAATCTTATATAAAATTAATTAACTAATTATGTTATGGCATTTTATAAGCATTTACAGTAGGTCTAAGAATCAGCTACTATCTATTTTTCATTCTTCTGTTTGCCCGTAAACGAGTAATAATAATTGTACAAAATATTTTATTATTTTATAGATAGGTATTTTGGATCTCGAAGAAAAGCATAAGCTATAAAAAATTATTTTATACGGATTTAATTATACACATTTAATACAAAATATTTAATTTTATACAGAAACAAATCACTTATCCGCCTGTCGTAAGATAAAAGAGAGTAGTTACAAAAATATATTTTAATAGTTCCTATTTCATATCGCACGTAAGCGAGATGAACTGTAAGTAATAAAGAACGAGTTCATGGCCCTCTGAGGCATGGCACTGTTCAGGCACTTGCGAGACGGATCTACAGACGTTTTCGGCTTGTATTCATTTTAACATAAAACGACTGAATAATAAACGCTCATGTCACGTTTCTATACCTATTGTTGTTGGATAGAAAAATGTTTAAAATATCGTTTCACGAGTATCCGATTGCTTAAGAAATGCTGTATCAGTTTATAAGTATGAAATAGTTGTACATAAATTCTTAGTATTAACTTGTGTTATTCAAGCATAGACAAAGTGTAGCAATTTAATTAATTTTCTGTTATCCATGACTAGAATACCTACGTAGGATCTTAAATAAGATAAATATCAAGGTATGTAATAAAAAAATTATGACATTCCTTGAGTTTCGTATTCTGATTTTATTATATACAAAAATTTAATTTTAACAGATGTGAAAATTTAATTATTGTAATACAATGCGCTTATTGCTCGTCGTATGCAGAATTTACTTTAAATAATTCAGCAATGTATACAAATAACCTATAAAAATTATAAAATTAATTCGTTCAAATAATTTTAGCCTATTAACAACAACATTCATTGATTTAAACTAAAATGTATGCTAGTACATTCAATGTACTTATCCAGTGGAATATAATAATGCGCATTGGCTTTGATTGCGATTATTATCATAATATGGTAGTGATATAACCAAAATTGACAGGTAATATTATCGATAATGCAGAAGCAAGAAGCCCATGATATTCGACTCGACACCGGGTGTTGAACATTTTCGGTCCCCCCGTTACCCATCGGCTATCGCAACATTACGTTTGACAGCTAAAAAATCCTTTGCTTTCTATTCTACATTATACTATATTTTTAATGCCCGAAAACAGGGATATAAAGATTTTTTTTTAAATAAAACCTAGCTAGAACGATCTTTCTCCCCCAAAACCCTCTGACAACATGCTGAATTTCAGGAAAATCGTTGGAGCCGTTTCCGAGATTCAAAAAAATTATTTATATAGGTATATACATACAAGATTAACTCATTTAAATTTTTATTATATAGGATTGTAGGAAGATTATTTAATAAAACCAAATACAAATCTTAAATATACCACCATTGATTAGAAAACAAGTTAAAACGAATACTATTATACGTCGTCGGTTAATTTTAAAAATCTGTTTTGTAATATCGTAAGCTGTTCGTTCTCAAAAAGGTTGCAACGCTCGCTGGCTCAAAGGGCGCGGTGTGGCGGCTGCGAAGTCATTAGGGGTCGATTCACCCTCTTTCGATCTTATACCTGTCTCTGTCTGTCACCCCAATTCTGACGGTCTCGTGCTGATAATATATAACAAATAATTTTTGTTAACGCCAAATATGAATGAACGAACGATAGTAATAGCTTTAAGGAGAAAATATCCACGTACGGGCACTTGTGACAGCAGTCTAATTACTTGTTATATGTTATTTTTATTTTATTCAGTTGACATAATAACTCATTATTTCTGAGTATGACAATTATCATCTTTTTTTATTAATATTTTATACTTATATTTTTTTTAACATACGTCGCGTGGTATCCGGCTGAATAGAATAGTACCACCCTCATTTCTTACCGAGGTGTCGTAGAAGGCGACTAAAGTAAGTCGACCCGCCGTGTGGTATCCGGCTGAGTAGAATAAACAAACTTCATTTCTTATCGAGGTGTCGTAAAAGGCGACTAAAGTAAGTTGACCCACCGTATGGTATCCGGTTTAGTAGAATAGGCCACCCTCTTTCTTACCGAGGTGTCGTAAAATACGACAGAGGTAAGTTGACGTCAGGCAGGCAGCCGGTCGTAAAAACGCAGCCAAATTATGTGACATCGTGTTTATAACATGTTGTGCCGACCCCACTTAGAGTGGGATAAGGGCAGGAAGATAAAAATTAAAGCCAAATATGAATGCTCGAGAAATCGTGTAGACGGAAATTGTAACATTCTTATCATTCAAAATGTCTACGATAGCGTTTAGTGTAAGGTATATGATTAAAAACGGTTAACTCCGCTTTTGATTGGCCAAAGATATCATACTCACGTTTTCTCTGTTATCTGTCAGTGCACTCGATTCGCATTCACAACATTTTGTAGGAATGTTCGTCATAACATGCTTACAGACGTCTTGTAATAATATGCAAATCGTTACAAGTAATTAAGTAAAGTAATTATTGTGAGGTGAATTTACGTGTTTGTTCTCTCATTAATTTAAATGTGTTTTATTTTATTTGTTGTTCGTTTTTATGTACACTAATATTTATTTAATAAATTAACCTAATTGAAACGTACGTAAAGAACGTTTTATCTAAATTAGTACGGAATGTTAAACCTAATTACAATAAAATACGAGTAAACGTAGATCAATCACCACCAAGTAAAGAATTTAAATTGTTGTGGTAAAAAGCAAAAGTATTAATTGAAAGTCTTTGTTACGAGAGAATACTTAGTAATTAATTAGCTTGGGGTAACATTTTTAAATTAAATTGCATGTAACTTAAATAGGTTTATTTGTACGCGCTTTATAAAAAATGCTAAGCAATCATATCTGTCGTTCCCACACTTTTCTATGAACTATGTTTTATGGTTTGCGACTTATTCCTGCAACTAGAAAAGAGCATGGCTCTTTTCGGTTATGTCATAAATTTATTACTTGTAACTTTGAGAAAGATAATGACAAAAATACTTTTTTCATTTATTTGCGTTATATACATAAACAAACAAGCTTTCAGATAAGCAATTTTGGGATAGATAATATATAGGTGTGTAACCATTATATGTAACGGAAAGTTTGGAGATATGTAATCATATTTTATATTTCAAATTCAATTATATTTTAGCATAAGTTATTTAAGTGTACTTTCTATCGGAAAAGGATAACCACGTATCTCATGCAAGAATAACCAATATAGTTTAACGCGAACATACGGCTAACAGAACATATTTATTTATAGTCACAACGTTGAAAGTTCGAACAAAAAATAACGTCCCGAACTTGGAAGCCTTCCGATGCACCATTTGGCGTGAAGGTTTTTATACGCCTCTAGGTAGAAACGTCTATTACAAAATGTCCTTTCTTCCGCAACAAATTATCTATGAATATAGGTCTCCATATTATATATCCTCCTGCCTTTATCCCCACACTAAGTGGGGTCGGCACAACATGTTATAAACATACTGTAACATGATTTGGCTGCGTTTTTACGACCGACCGCCTGCCTGACGTCGACTTACCTTAGTCGTATTTTACGACACCTCGGTAAGAAATGAGGGTGGTCTATTCTACTCAGCCGGATACCACACGGCGGGTCGACTTACCTTAGTCGCCTTTTATGACACTTCGGTAATAAATGAGGATGATACTATTCTACTTAGCAGGATACCACGCGGCTAGAATATAGGTCTCCATATAATACAAAATTTAAATTACCTGATATTAGTAAATTAAAATTACGTATATAGACTATTTGATTTATAAAGATTATAAGAAAACTGCGTAATTTATTAGTCATTACTAGTGAAAAAAAGTTAAACAACAATTTAACCTTTTACTACTCACAAGACGAGTCAATGTAACTTACTATAATATTCATTCATTTACATAATTAGCTCATGAAGTTAACTTTTCCGTTCTTAATAAGCGGAAACGAGATAGCATCACAAACATAATCTTGCTCTTTCATTGCAAGGGGATCGCATACCAAAAGACAGAAACAGGTTTCACTACCGAGTAGTGGAATTCGTTCCCGTCTTCGTTTCGTCATGAAAAATGCTCGCTATTTAGGTAACAAAATGGCGCGAAAGTTCAATTGATACAAATATATTAATTGTACAGTTGAGAAAGTTTTTTATAGTTTTGTTTATATAAATGATTCTGAAGTAATAATAAAATTCATCATCATCTTCCTGCCCTTATCCCACTCTAAGTGGGGTCGGCACATGTTATAAATATGCTGTCACATGATTTGGCTGCGTTTTTACGACCGGCCGCCTGCCTTACGTCAACTTACCTCTGTCGTATTTTACGACACCTCGGTAAGAAAGAGGGTGGTCTATTCTACTAAACCAGATACCACATGGTGGGTCAACTTACCTTAGTCGCCTTTTACGACACCTCGGTAAGAAATGAGGTTGATCTATTCTACTCAGCCGGATACCACACAGCGGGTCGACTGACCTTAGTCGCCTTTTACGACACCTCGGTAAGAAATGAGGGTGGTACTATTCTATTCAGCCGGATACCACACGGCGTGAAAGTAATAATAAAATTATTTTGCTATAATCCAAGCATATAAGCATCATGATTTTATTATTTCTTTTGTATTATGGATCTCCGCAAAGTAACGCCTAATTATATGAATGATTCTTTTGTTTTTTAGGCGTGCTTAGACATGGATTTGTACATCACCGACTCACTCCAAGACATGTTGGACATGGACATAAAGAATGAAATAGCAACAGATTTAAGCAGCATAACAGATTTTTCCGTTAGTATTTATTTTAATATAGCCGTATAATATCTTTTTTTAATCAAAATGATGAAGCCTTTTGTTTAATTTTTTTGAACTCGTAAACGTTTTGTAAAACGTTTTGTGACTTTTGTCAATAAAAACGCAAAATTAAATTTTGTGTATATTTTTCAGGACTCGTTAGGATTAAATTTCTCAGAACTACCGCCATTACTAGATATGGACACAGATAACTCTGTAACATGGCTGAACAATTCCTCTTCAAGTTTCGTTCATAACCTTGACTTGTATGGATCTGAAGCAAATGCAGTAATGGTGAATCCAAATTCTGTAATGCCATCAACATTCGCAGAAACCCCAGTCAAGAGTGTTGTCAAAGAGGAAGCATCAAATTTATTACTGACTTCAGCTGCAAATAACGATCTTAATAACAGCACCTCATTATCAAGTCCAAAAGAAGAAAAAAGTCATTTAACATTCTCACCTAATGCTATAAAAGTTTCAAAGGTCCAAGAATCAGAAGATCCTCCACCAAAAAAAACTCTAGATGAAGCCACGCAAATGGTCATATACGTTAGAAAGCAAGATAAAGCTGTAGTGAAAGATTTATTAAAAGACTTAGACAGTAAAATTAAAACAAGTAACACATCAACAGTGACTCCTACTGTGCGAATTAAAAGTCAATCAGATTTGTTGAAAGTAAACAGTAAAAATTGTTCAATTTTAAATAGTAGCCAAAAAGTAAATTCTTTAGGAACTAAAACAATAATATCTGGTAATATACACATACTGGACGCCCAGCAATCTAGGACAATTTTAGCTAATGGTAATAAAAGTCAAGCTACAATACTGATCGATAACTCGTCTCTAAATAATAGTAGACAGTTAATAAAGACGTCAATGGGTAGTGCATTCACCGTGGACACTAGCCAAGCTAAATATGTAAATAATTGTAGTAAAACAATCACAGGAGAATTTCCAAAACCGGCGTACTCGTATTCGTGTTTAATAGCAATGGCGCTAAAAAACTCAAGAACAGGAAGTCTACCAGTTTCAGAAATTTATAATTTTATGTGGTAAGTTTAAGAAATTATACATTGACCGTTTGTGATTTTTATTTTAATACGACACTTCTGCCGAAACGTCGAACCTTATACATAGGTAATTCGATTTTAACAAGATGTGACCCGTATTTTTTATATCATAATCAGTATGAATCGCGACAGTTTAAACGACCCTTAATACGACACGTTTGTAATTGTTATTTTTTTTCAGTCAACATTTTCCATACTTCAAAACAGCACCTAATGGGTGGAAGAATTCCGTCCGGCATAACCTAAGTCTGAATAAATGTTTTGAGAAAATAGAGAAACCTTCAACAAATGGAAGCCAGAGGAAAGGTATATAGACATAATTGTGCAAATATTAATCAAAAGTAAAAGCAAAAGATCGCGTACTGAGCATTATGATTTGATATTTCAGGTTGTCTATGGGCAATGAATCCATCAAAAGTTGGCAAAATGGATGAGGAAGTACAAAAATGGTCGAGAAAAGATCCACAAGCAATTAAAAAAGCTATGGTATACCCAGGTAAGTTACCATTAAACATTTTCCTTTCATTTCGCTAAAAATACAAGTGTATTTAGAAAACATACAGACAGTAAGATTGCCAAAAGGAGATTAATTAGATGGAATCGATATCATCTTAGAATTTTTTTTTTTAATTTTTTGGTTATTTGTTTTGTTCACAGTAAATATTATTGTTTTTTTTTCTATCTATTATAATATTTGTCATTTGCTTAAATTTTTACTTATTTTTTATGTATATTGTTTAAAAAAAATTTGTCGCGTGCCGTGACACCTTCTTAATACCGTGAAATATTTTTTTCTTCCTATCTTTAATATTTAAATGAGTTAATCTTGTATTTATATTTTTGGAATCTCGGAAACGGCTCCAACGATTTCCTGAAATTCAGCATGTAGGGCTTTGGGAGAGAAAAATCGATCTTGCTAGGTTTTATTTAATAAAATAATTTTATCCCTGTTTTTGGGCATTAATAAAAAAAAATTATCCCTGTTTTTGGGCATTAAAAATACTAAAATTAATATTGAATTGAATTTTTGCCATTAACTGTCAAGTCAAGTAACTGGCAACGGGTGGTTGCGAGAAATGAAAATACCTAGGATCGAGCCCCACTTACCCTATTATTTTTTCTTTTTTTTAAAGTTTCTTCTTTATTATATGTAACCACAACTGGCTGTCCAAATAAAAATATTAAAATATTTGTAGAAAGTTTAGAAGCGTTAGAGAGAGGAGAAATGAAGTATAGCGGATTCGGCAGTGACAACGAAGTAGACGATGATGCCGATGTGGACGCTGATACCGAACTAGATGCAGATTTCGAAATAGATCCTGAAGTTAAGGAGGAAGTGGAAGAGGAGGAAACTATAATTGAACAGGTAGGTATTTTTGAGTACCTACAGTACATGGTAGTCGAAACTTTATGCATTAACGTGTTTTTTTTGCTATTTATTATAAAGATCAACCAAAAGGAATTCTTTATTGACGTTGCGATCTAGACAAAAGGCTAATAAGCAACTTAAAGAAAACCTAAACTTATAAATAATTTTATATCTAAGACTGGACCTATTCCAGTTACTTATCTTAGTTTTTCTTGCTATATGAGGTTTTTTTCTTGTGTTCTTTTAAGTAGCACTATCACTACACTACACTATCACTATATTAGACTTTTTTTTTAATTCAAATAACCACTGTCAAAATTTTTGTAAACTAAATTTTTTGACAAGCTGATTACATTTACTCAATACCGAGGAAAGCTTTAAATTTTGCCGTTAAACGTTGTCGTTTTCGTCGTAGTTGGTCCAGTAGTTGTTAAGATTAGCGTGTTCAAACAAACAAACAAACAAACAAACAAGCTCTTCATCTTTATATGTTGGTATAGATATCGACTCAGTGATGATATTTATTTAATTTTTTCCTGGCCTTTCAAATAAAAAAATAATAAAAACAAACACAATATGAACAGAAAAAAAGATGTACGTCATTTACAGATTACAAAAACGCATTAAAATTCTCGTTTTCGATTGTGCATCGGCATCGTGCGGGATAAGCGGTTGACATTGAACAAAAAAATGTGCATTCATATATCCTCTGTGAGTGACCTCTTGAGAATGCAAATACGCAGTGATACGATAGCTCACGCCCAATGTCAAGGCGTAATAACAACAGAAGCACGTTTGCTCCATTTTAGGTTTATTAAAAGATGAAACTTTAAGAAAAAAAAAAAAATTAAATCTCTTCCCATCTATTGCTGAACGTTTGTCAGAAACTTAAAGGAAACAAATTAAACCTTTTCCATTAAAAATTCTAAAAAATTCCATTCCAAAAAAGTGTCCCATATATTTATATATTTATACTTACATTTATAAAAAGTACAATAGATATTACTTTGTTGTATTAAACGGCTAATCGGTATAAAGAAGCTTAATCAAAATCATCACACAAAAGTATGTTATTATTATTTTACTGTTAACTGAAGTAAAAAAATGATATGCTAAATTTAAAGTATACTTTTTCATACCATACATTGAAGAATTCGTTAAAACACATGCACTACCTGCACCAACACCACATTACACAAGTACAAGAAAGAAAGAAATAATTATAATTAACCGGAAGCAAAAATAATGGCAGTAGCACACACATACACACACACACATGCACACACAACACTACTACTTAATAACACTTTTTAATCAAACCTTATATCTTAGATCTTAAATCTTGTATCTTTGTTAAACGTCTGTAAATGAAAATAACTGATGGACACAGTGTAATCCACTCTTGGCCTTATTAGTATTATAATACATAGTATTTAAGTAAAAAAATTTGTAACGCTGTAGGATTACTGTATAAATAAATAAGTACTGCACACAATCACCACCACAATCTCAGCAATCGAAGCACGACGAAAGCGGAAAACAAAGCTTTTGTTATTTAAACCTCCGCGAAGTAACGCAAAATGTATTGAATTCTGAATTTATTTCAGTAACGTCACATGTAGCCTGATTATAAACCTCAGTTTATTACCAGCGGAACTCAACTTAATAGTTTAATCTGCGTACAATCGCTGAGCTTCAAGTTATATCGTACCCCATATATCCTACTAATATTATAAATGCAAAAGTTTGTGAGTATGGATATATGTTTGTTACTCTTTCACGGTGAATCCGCTGAAACAATATCGATGGAAATTTAGCACGATTATTCCTCATACACCGGGATAACATATAGGCTATAGAATTCCTGTTAATTCTAGAAGAATAGGATGACATTGGAGACGGACGACCGTGTGTGTAAATGTCCCATATATTTATTTATTTATTATCAACCTATCACACGACAACAGTCCACGCGATCGAAGTCGCGGGTAAAAGTTAGTATAGAATAATATAATGTCAATTTATATTCATAAGTTGTCATACTCAATGAATAAATACATTGGACATGAATCTAATTTCGAAAATTCTCAATATTTTCGACAATAACTGTATTTTGTTAATACAACAAAGTATTCCGAGACCTCAATATACGTTCGTTTGTGTTAGTTATCAGTGAGGTCACATGACTAAAAGCTTATTTTGTCCTCGAGAGTCAATTGGACAAATTTCCATTACAAATCGTTGAGCCTTAAAATGATTTCATATAAACACACACAAATTAAATTTACAAGCAGGTTATAATATAACTGTACATTTGATGAAAACTTTATAAACACATTATAAAACAGGTGTATAAAATATTTCATTTCAATGCTATAAGTATCAATTGTATATGGTCGCAACGTGCCATTTTTTATAAACAAATGTTTTATGAGTTCATAGGCGTGCCTTCTAAAATTTACACTGTGAATATTAGGAAAATAATGAATAATATCAATCAACTCAAAACTCTTTATTTAATACCTTAAGTTATATTTACAACGCTTTTTTACATGAATAGCTTATCTATTGTCCATCTTCGTACCCTTATCCCACTCTAAGTGGGGTCGGCACAACATGTTATAAACATGTTATTACATGATTTGACTTCGTATTTAACGGCCGGCCGCCTGCCTGATGTCAATTTACCTTAGTCGTATTTTACGACACCTCCGTAAGAAAGAGAGTGGTCTATACTACTCAACCGTATACCGCACGATGGGTCAACGTACCTTAGTCGCCTTTTACGAAACCTCGGTAAGGAATGAGGGTGGTCTATTCTAGTCAACCGGATACCGCACGGCGGGTCGATTTACCTTGGTAGCTTATTACGACACCTCGGTAAGAATTGAGAGTGGTCTATTCTACTCAGTCGGATACCGCACGGCGTGTCAACTTATTTTAATCGCCTTTTACGACACTTCGGTAAGAAATGAGGGTGGTCTATTCAACTCAACCGGATACCACACGGCTAAGTATTTAATCTATTGTAATCGGTGAATTTCTTGATAGATGACGTGCCCAAATTGTGTCTTGCCATGGGTTCGCCCTGATCTATAGTCTATGGTGGCATATACCGAATGTAAAAAATATGTTCCAGGAGTTGTCAGATCAAGAACTGGAGGTGGAAGAAGTGGTGGAAGGCACAGGGATGGTTGGCGGCACGTACCGGTTGCTGGCCACTGGACCCTCTGCACTCACCTCCTACATCGGAGACCCTGAATCTGGAGAAGATGTCAGTGATATTGAGGTGAGAATGATATACAAGCTCGCCATTCTCCCTTCTAATGGCAGTTCTCCGTTAGATTAATTTAACATTAATGTAATTCCAGATATCAATTTTAAACGCCATTCTCCCGGTTAACAGTTCTCCGTTGGATTTAACATTAATTTAAGTCCATATATCAAGGGTTTTTACCTTAATATAGTCCTGTGCGAATTCATTTGCTCATTTAGTGGAGGATCTACCGTCCATTTCCACTTTGGCTCTGCGCCTTCTTCCTTTACTAGCAATCGCCAGCGGCTCCGCCCGCGTGGAAAGATTTAGGGCCTGTTTCACAGGTTACTGATATCATCATCCTCCTGCCCTTATCCCACTCTAAGTGGGGTCGGCACAACATGTTATAAACATGCTGACACATGATTCGGCTGCGTTTTTACGACCGGCCGCCTGCCAGACGTCTTACCTTAGTCGTATTTTACGACATAGAATAGACCACCTTCATTCTTACCGAGGTAAGAATGAGGGTTGTCTATTCTACTTAACCGGATACCACACGGTGGGTTAACTTACGATAGGGTGGTCTATTCTACTAAACTGGATACCTCACAGTGGGTCAACTTGCCTTAGTCGCCTTTTACTACACCTTGGTAAGAAATGAGGTTGGTCTATTCTACTCAGCTGGATACCACGCGGCGGGTCGACTTACCTTAGTCGCCTTTTACGACACCTCGGTAAGAAATGAGGTTGGTCTATTCTACTCAGCCGGATAACACGCGGCGGGTCGACTTACCTTAGTCGCCTTTTACGACACCTCGGTAAGAAATGAGGGTGATACTATTCTATTCAGCCGATTCACCTTAAAGTATGTTGGTAGATTTTACCTCCATGACCAATCAAAAGTACAAAGGAAGGTCTGTAATGACAACGTGTACATAATAATTTACATGACAAAGTCCTAAAGTGGAGCACCTGTCCGTGGGTTGTGCAAGTATCATTGTTTTTTAAAAACATTTAACATGTTTTTTATCAACGACAACCTACATTGCTATCACCTGGCGTTTATTTATTAAATAGTGTATAGCTCGATCGCACTTGACACGTGTTTATACATAATATGTAGAATATATCAGAGTTTCAAATAATTTGTACGTACATACATACTTAAGTATTAATATAACTTACTTTAGCTGTGATAGCCCAGTGGTGAGACCGCGGGTCACACGAGGGTCATTGGTTCAAATCCTGAGAATGTCTAATTGAATTTGTAATTACACGTTTTTCATTAAAGGAAAACATCGTAAGGGAACCAGCAAATTTTCAGAAATTTCTTGGTATACGTGTAACCCACCAATCCGCACTGGTGCAGCGTGGTAGGTCTTAGCTTTAATCGTTCTGTCAAAAAACAGAGATAGGAGGCCTATATCCGGTGGGAACTTAAATATTTACTGTATTTAATTAAACTAGTGTACTTATATAAACTTATTCGAATCACTTTATATAAATACCAAAATGAGGAATACCTTGAATTATAATTATGACCATCTTTGTCATTCAGTAAGACTATAAAATAAAAATATTTAAGACATAATATTAATCTATTTTCACATGACCACAGATTAAAAAAAAAACAAACAGGACCAAAAAAACGACTGGCCCGTTGACGTAGTGGGTAGTGACCCTGCCTTCAGCTCCGCGGGTCGCGGGTTCGATTCCCGCCGGGGGCCAACATCACTACATATTATAAAACAAAGTCCCTATATCCCTATGTACGCATAAAACTTTAAAACTACGCAACAGATTTTGATGCGGTTTTTTTTTAATAGATAGAGTGATTCCAGAGGAAGGTTTGTACGTATAATAACATTCAATACGGAGTAGAGAAATACTGTAATTTTTGAGGTTTCTGTAAATAATTACATTTTTTTCCGCTTACATTGCAAACGCAGGCTAAACCCTACGAGATTTATCAAAATAATGTACTAAGTATTTGTACATCTTGAAAAGGTCTACAGAAAAGTCCGCGATGGTATATGTCTATCTCTTATGGATAACCCACTATAGCATTTTTTGTCATTTACTTTTTACGAAAAATAATGCCATATTTTTGAAGCAATTTTTATACAATATAGCATTAATCCTTATCCAATTAAGTACCTTAAATAAATAGTTGATTTAATATAGATCAATATGGCCGTTTACAGCATGTAATTTAAGTGAACATTTTCGGAGATATTACAGATTTAAAATGCCGTGAGGACGCCGCGCTTCGCCCTATAACACTTCGACTTCAGCAGCTATGTCGCTATTTCAAGAGTTTGTTTAAAATACATAGGGAAAATGTAAAAGTAAATAATTAAAAATGTACTATATGAATTTAGATATTCCAAAGATAGCAGGAAATCTTCTTGGTATAGGGAAAGGAAATTGTTTTTCTCCAAATTTAACGCTTGCGGGCCACGGGCAGTAATGAATAAATCAAAACTACTGGATCGATTTTAATAAATTTTTTTTACACTGAGTGACATGGGATATATATTTTATACCCGTGCGAAGCAAGGGCAGGCCGCTAGTTTTCTATAAATTAATTTGTTGGTCTTCGAGCCTGGGTGTATATTTGTATTTAAGTATGTATTTAAAAAATATATAAGTATATATTCACCAGTTGTCTGTCTCCCATAACACAAGTATTAAGTTACTTACTTTGGGGACGGACGACCGTGTGTGTAAGTGTCCCATATATTTAAAAAAAAAAAGTGTCTCATATATTTAAAAAAAAAATAAACAAAAGTGTCTGTTTGTGTGTATCAAATTTCTGGTCAATTTATTATTTCTATAATATATTTTTATGCATTATTTGAATATATATTTAATATATCGTTTGTTTTTAGGTATTGGACCATTCATATGAAGAAATAGACATTGATGTCACAAAACCAGTCAAATTGGACCTGTCTCTTACAGAAAACTACACAAGTAAGTATCACAACGTATTGTAAATAATGGCCCACCACGTCTGTTCGTGGTAAACTTACAAAAATAATTGTGTTGTGGTAATTAATGTAGCATATATGTATATATAAATAAATAAATAAAATAAATTTTTGAGGTTTCTAATGTGATGTCGTAAATAATTTCATTTCTTCCGCTTACATTGCAAACGCAGGCTGAACCCTACGAGATACATCAAAATAATGTACTAAGTATTTATACAACTTGAACAGCTCTACAGAAAACTTCGCGATGGTATATGTCTATCTCTTATGGATAACCCATAATTGCATTTTTTTGTCATTTACTTTTTATGAAAAATAATTCCTTATTTTCGAAGCAATTTTAAACAATACAGCATTAACCCTTATTCAATTAAGTAACTTAAATATATTGTTGATTCAATATAGATCAATTTGGCCGTTTACAGCATATAATTTAAATGAAAATTTTAGAAGGTATTGCCGCGAGGACGCCGCGCTTCGCCCTATAACACTTCGACTTTAGCAGCGATGTCGCTCTTTCAAGAGTTTGTTTAAAGACATTCTGTAATTAATTAGATAGGCCACGGGCAGTAATGAATAAATCAAAACTACTGGATCGATTTTAATAATTTTTTTCACTGAGTGACATGGGCTATATATTTTATATCCGTGCGAAGCCGGAGCGGGCAGCTAGTTTATTTATATTTATTTAATGCAATTTTTTTTCTTCACAGTTCATTCAGCAAAAAGGGCAAAAACGAGCTTCATCTACCAACCTGTGTCGTCACAAACGCATACAAGCAGACGAAAGACTCCGCTCGTCAACAGAGTGGCCTTAGTCTGAAGACGGAAAACGTAATGTTAAAATTAAATTAGCAGTAGTATCCAGTGACAATTCTAACATCAAGTGCAAAATTAGTTCCACATCGAGCTATTCGATTAAATTTAACACTTTAGTTAATAGATGCAATGTGAGTCCGGTAGAATTACTTTCCAGTGTTGATACAAACACGAATTTAAAGTTATGTGGAAGTGAAATGAGGATAGAGTTATTATATTAGAATAGGGGAGCCAGCCTAAAAAATATTTCCATAGAAAATATAATATATAAATATATGGGACACTTACACGGTTGTCCATCTTCAAAGTAACTTAATACTTGTGTTATGGTAGTCGTTTCGCCTCGCAACCGAAGCATTATCAGGAGATAGACTCCAATTTATAGCAAAATAATTTTATTATTACTTTTGTAGAAAAGAAAAAATGAATGAGACGATGAGAAACACCAAAGTGACCAAACGAGTGTTAAATATGAATGTGCATGATGGATATGTGACTAGGCCTTAAAAGAAATGGTTGGATAGTAAAGTTTGACATGTATATAAAAGAGTAAGCGCCAGAGTTGAATGATAGAAGGGAAAGGAAGAGAAAAACATGTACCAAACCCACTTAGAGTGTAGAGGTATATGGGCAGAAGAATAATGACACTAAGATAATTATGGGTGTGGTACTTACACTAACTTTGATACATAAGTACAACCTTATTTTTTATTGGACACTCACACTTACAGATCTATTGGCTCCCCTACTCTATGTATAATAACTCTATGGAAATAAGTGTTTGTGTTTTTTACTAATTGAACGTGATAGTCTGTACCAGATAAGTGTATTTACGTTTTGCGAAATGGAACACTCGTTACATATCGTACACTGTAAAAATTAATTAAGTGAAATAGTAAGTAAACGGAAGTAGGTTTAGCTTTTTTTATGTATTATGTCGTATTTTGTTCTTTGTCTTGATTTTTAGTTAAAGAATCTTATGGCGGCTGTACACTCTCGCCCGAGCGCACTCGAATAATACCCGAGACGTGTAACCCCGTAGTAACCATGTACACTCTCGAGAGTCAACACCGAGGCATTCGCCGAATATACGAGGCGGCGCGAGATCCTTTGACTCGAGCATATAAATAGACATAAGAGCAAGAGTGAGCGAGACATACCGAGGCGAGAAAGCTACCCTGTATACTCTCGCACTCGACATGTCTTGCAGAGAGTGTACAGCCGCCATTATGGTCAATCAGCGAGTTCGTTGCTGTTCACTGTCAAAAGTGTACATGTTCACTCCAAAGCTTACACGCCTCGGGCGAGGCATAGCGAGTGCTCTCGGACGAGAGTGTACAGCCATTAGTGATGTTCCAACCCGAAACGTGTAAGCTCGTAGTAACCATGTATACTCTCGAGAGTCAACACCGAAGCATTCGCCGAATATACGAGGCGGCGCGAGATCCTTTGACTCGAGCACATAAATAGACATGAGAGCAAGAGTGAGCGAGACATACCAAGGCGAGAAAGCTACCCTGTATACTCTCGCACTCGGCATGTCTCGCAGAGAGTGTACAGCCGCCATTATGGTCAATCAGCGAGTTCGTTGCTGTTCACTGTCAAAAGTGTATATGGTCACTCCAAAGCTTACACGCTTCGGGCGAGGCAAAGCGAGTGCTCTCGGACGAGAGTGTACAGCCATTAATGGTGTTCCAACCGTTCAGTACAAAACGTTTTTTGCTGCTCTATTTATACATTTTGTAAATGTTGCCGTCCACGAGGGCTTCAGTTCCTTAAAAATTTTGAGACCGAGGCAATAATTTTAATAACTCGAAATAGGGTATAAATCGAAAAGTGAATACAGAAACAGTGCAATATTTACTGTTATCTATATATAAAGAATTCTGTGATTTTCGAGTGCTAGAAACATTTAACGCTCACGCAGTTTTTATTAAAAATCGCTAAATATATACGAGTATATCTGTCGATTTATTAATATGCAAACAGTAAATTAATTACATCAAATCCATTATAATTCAATATTTTATACATAAAAATCGATTCTTATATTTGTATTACAAAGAGGTCCTACAATTATTCTTAATTCCTAGGTCAGGGATAGCGAACTTATGGCACGCGAGTAAACTATGCGTGTTATTGTAATATTTTAAATGTTATATACACCTTTTAGTATTAACTAAAAGGTTTTTAATTATATTACTTTCCCAAACAAAATCCAAAGTCAAAATTTTTGATGGCACATCCATCAAGACATTAACCATTTGTTGGTAACCTAGTTTTTCTGTTAAAATTTATGTGTCTAATTGAAAATTGCAATTTATAACACGCTTTTCGGTGAAGGAAAACATCGTGAGGAAACCTGCATATCTCTAGAGAATTCTGGAGATATGTGTAACCAACCAATCGGCATTGGAGCAGCGTGGTAGGTCTTAGCTCCAAACCTTCTCTCCAAAAACCGATAGAAGAGGCCTATTCTCAGCAGTGGGATAATAATAGGCCGCTACTTTACTACTGGTATTCTAGTTAACCATTTGTTTAGAAAAAATGGTACTTCTGTGCATAAATGTTCGCCTACCCTGTCCTAAGCTAAGAGGCCTCTTAATTTTCATAACGTTAAATTAAATTATGACTATTATCGATATAAATTGAATGCAAAGTTATGACTATAGTAGCAAAAGCCGTAGCGGGTATATCAAATAAATCCCACCGCTTGTATATATTTATATAATAGTGTGCTTTAGTAGACATTGGCAGCTTCTTGTCTGTCATACATCTTATATCTGAGCCAAATAAGTTTATACTCTCTTGAATCTTTCCATACACATTTGTGTGGAATAATTCGATGGATATTTTTGACTAAAACAGCACTAAAATAAAAATAACATAACCCAAAATTACCGAAAAATTGCCGAGATGTTTTGTTAAGCAATATCGAAAGGGGTTCGTAAGATAAAAATGTAGCTGTGAGTATAAACAATTAGACAAAATTTTGGTTAAATATTTTTTTATATTATAAAATAATAAATATAGTAATAGTGTGTAAAATTATCTATTAAAATTATGGACAATTAAATCTACTAAATATATTATATATTTAGTATAATATTTTTTAAGATTTATGTAGTAGTGATAAATATATAATAATAATATATTTATCACTACTACATAAATCTTAGTTTTGTTTTTGATGCAATATATTTTAATTATAAATCTCACTAAATATCATTATAGTAGGATTTGATATTAAATAGTGAAATCATAAAACACATGTAGAAGCAATGGCTCAGATATAATTTGTTCTTTTATTAATATTTCTCATACTACATCATACATATATATTTAATTAATTCATATAAATATACATACCGCTTGGTGTTATATTGACCGAATTCAAAATTAGTCTTAATGGACTTAGATAAATTGTTATCCTTATTTCAATGCCCATCTACGATATCAAGTTACGAACTTTTAAAAATTTTGGTGTTTTTCATTCTTCCAAGTCTTTTTTAACACTCATGAGTTTTGTAGGCGCTACGCTTTATAGCAATTTGCCGTAAAAGGACGTTTTTCAATTAGGTCACTTCAATACTAAGCGTGCGCATAATATTTTTTTAATCGTTATTTTCGATATACATTATATACCTGTAATAAGCGATACACAGTAAATATCATTAAAAACACGTTAATTAAAACTTGTTCAATTACAGATTTCAATTATTTTATACCGCAAGTAATTTATAAATTACGTCAATATTACCAAAACTTACTTTCATTTAGATTAAAGATCTTGAATATTGTCAAGGTAATTGATGCAGTATGAGAAATAACATTTATATTTTTTAGTATTATAATTTTTGTTTATATAGAAGAAAATCAAATACTTTCCTTTAATGCAATGAATTTGTAGCAATGTAATATTTTTTTGTGTAACGTGAATTAAATGTAAAATTGATTTTTCTCCGAAAATATTTCTTCATTTTAATTTAGGAAGAATAAGCCAAGTCATAGCAAATTTTTTTTGTTTTAATTAAGTGAAAATGAGTTAAATAATATTCATTAATTTGGTTTTTTTTAAATAATGTGCTAATGATTTCAATAAAACTAAATTAATGAGTTTAATTGTGAAGGTCAAAAACACTTGTATTTTTGAGTTAATGGTGCAAGTTTTATGTTTTTAAGATTGGTTGTGACTTTTTTTCAAAAATAAATACTAGGTTTATAATATCAATGCAAAAGTATTCTATACTTCATAGATTTATGTACTTAACTAAATATAAACAAACACCCAAAATCAGAAGGGACAAACATTTTATTACAATAATATTATTTACACAAAGTAATTGAAATAATACTGCATTTGTCAAAATGATCTGTTTATTTAAATATTTATTTTATAAAATTAAATATTTATGCCTTGAGTATATCACAAGCATAAACGTTTCATATTATAAAAAAAAGATTCATCAGATACAAATTAGATCCAATTAAATATGCAATTATGGCAATACTAATGATATTATATTAACCAATGTAACATTCTATCAATCTTCTTCAGTCACTCTACTGATACTGTGGTATTTTGGTATATTTAACATTGTCCATCGTTTCCTTGAAAAGGTTTAAAATACCTAAATGTTTGGGTTCTTAGTATTCAGATCACAATAATTTATAGAATTAGGCGTTACTTTGCGGAGGTCCATAATACAAAACTAATGAGAATATTATTTTGCTATAATCCGCAACAAATCGCGCCAAATTTTATCTCGGATTATAGCAAAATAATATTCTCATTAGTTTTGTATTCAGGTCACATTAAATATTCTTTGTATATTTGTTACAGTTTATATAATTATTGATACCAATCGTGCTATAATAAACTGGCGCAAATACTATCAATAATTTTAAATGCTTTGAAATAAATAAAAAAGAATATTTAATGGTAACATAATGCGTTATAATCTGCCTACTAAAAGATTTTTTTTTTTCATGTTTAAATTTAGTTAAGTACTTAAAACGGAGTATATGTTTTTTTTGTTGTTAGATAACGACCTTTTTTCGGTCTTAAATAACTATTCTCTGATATCCCTAACTGAAACATTCTATTGATTTGTTTCAAAAACATAGTAAGATTGAATAATTATATTTTTAATCTTTTTCAAAATGTAGTTTTTAATATAGGATTAAGGTATATATTAGAAAGCAATCATCTCTACACGTGACTTGTTTGTAACTTGTTCTAAACCTAAATAAACTAGATTAGATGAAACTGTGATATGAGGCTTGCTTATTGGTTATAGTGCAAGGCGGGATAATGCAGTTAATTTCTCTATACATTTATCGGCCTGAAATGGTATAGATAAAATGGCCTAAAATCAACTCATTAATAGTTGTTGGTCTATAAAAGTCATTATTCAAGAATATGAAAAAAGAAACCTTTTTTTTATTAATCTAAATTCAGAGATTAACCATATAAGGTAAGAGCTGATAAATGTATGGAGATTTTTAAGAAACTCATAAATTCAAATGTCAAGTTTACACGTATTTCCGATTTTCCCAGTAGAGTCATACTTTAATTTTGAGTATTTTATCTTTTATTGATCTATTTACTATCTTAACAATGTACCTTATAATATTTAAGTTCAAATCTTTTAGTAATAATTGCTTCTAAAATATTCTATATAGTAAACTTGGCATTTGCAAATTTTTTTGGGTCTGTTTATTAATTATTATTTTACCCTGTGAGGTAGCGAGCAAGGTAGTAACATGTTTAAATGGAGTGAATGTCTATTTGACTTAAGTAAAATTTTGACATGATTAGCTGTAACAAATTTATCGAATTGACAGAATAGAGGTATGAACAGAAATTTATAAAAAAAAAATAGCTCCCGGCTATGCGTTGCTGCAACTCAGTCGGTTTTCTAATTTCTCTTGAATCAGTTAAAAAAATAATTTAAAAAAGCAGTTGACATAAATTGCTCCGATCGCCAGCAAACTTTACAGGATAATCCACTGGATTATTCTAAGTGGTGTTTGAAAATTTCATTAAAATCAGTTCAGCCGTTTCGGAGTCTATAAATGACATAGACAAACATTTATTTTTAAGATGACAAGCTTATGGCCCTAGCGCCCTTTATGTTTCAGTGGAATGTTGAAGTTTACTTACAGTAGAAATAAATAATGACCTCACGATATTAAACACATAAGGCTTCCTTGTCCAGAACGATCATTTCGTAGGAAAATAATAAGGTTGAGGTATATCTCAACTGTACGGTATTCAATACATTACCTTAACGACACCCATATTTAGGCTAACAAACATGGACTGCCTAATTCTCAGTGTTTAATAGCTAGTGAAGTTTATATGCCTTTATTTTGGGCACAATGTTCAACACATCTCTTAGATGTCTTAAGTCATCTTTATCCCCTGTTGTAACTTCAAAAGATGGATCTAAATATGTAAGAAAAATAGATTGTAGGACTACGATAGGCACTCATATCTTTGGGTTAATACATATTGCGTTATCAAAATCAATGTCGGCTAAGTTAGCATAGTTTTGTTTGGACTTGTAGTGTGCAATTTTGTAAATACATTCTCTAAATTAGATAACTTACTAGGAACCTTGCTTACGATTTACTAATGCTTTAATAAGAAATTAAGTACTCCGTGATTAATACTGAATAAATTATAACACCATTTTTTACGATTTGCAAAAAAACTACATTCTATGGCCATGTTTACACAATAGCTGGATAGTTATTACTCTGTACCATATATAAAATGTATTTTTCCACTGCCAGTATTTCAACATTCATATTGAATAAGTGTTTAGCATATAAGAGTAGAGAATAGTTTAGTAGATTTAGATTAAGTTAGCTAAGTTGAATGACTTTTAATAATTTTTTGGTAATAAAAATGAAATGAGAATGTCTTTTTTTTCTGAATTGAAATACCCAAACCCATGGCTAGTGAATGTGATTTAATTAAAATTGATTATCAATTTACAAAGAAATTGCCGGGAAGAGGTTAAATACATGAGCATTATATTATTAGGTTTTTTCATTTATCTGAAGCAAAATTTTATTGTTACTATTTGTACTGCAAAGAAACTTGGACTTCACAATATATTTAGCTATTTTTGGAGAACTTTTGTATTACATTAAAAATTCATTTTTGTCATCATCTATCACCTGAACCTCAAGGCCCAATATTACTATTTATTATTATTATTGACCATTGCTGATCTACTGTGATCGCCGGTACTTAGTGCGAGTATCCTCCAAAATTCTAGGATCTTTTTGGCAGCGAGATTTTCTTACCTTTGGGAGTATATAATACTACCGTTGTAGAGAGAGTCGATGAGAGAATGAAACAGCGCAGTGCAGTTACATAGATATGCATCAGTATTTATTTATTTATATATACATATATGCTACATTTGCAAGGATGGCATTGCGATAGTATAAAACTGTGTGCATATGCCATCCTTACAGTCTAAATTATTAAAAGAACATTAGATATTAATTTTAAAAAATTATATAATATATATTAAAATAAGTAAAAGAAAAGTAAATTACAGTAAATATTCTTTATTCAAGTAAAATTGGTAACAATTGCTTTTGAATCGTCTACTGCTTGTTCGGAATTTTTAGTAAGTCTAAATGCGAGGATTTCGTATTGTTATAGCTGTAATACAATAGAGAAGAGGTTGAATTAAATTTTTCGGGACATCTACGTCACTATGTGAATATGATAGTGAAAAATTCGAAATTTCATAGAATTTAATTTCAGTCAACCAATTTAGATTGTATTATTAATAGTCTAGAACAGTATTTTATACTAGTTGTCTTGTCTGTGGTGTATTTGAAATATAAATAAGTTTATAACCCTATTTTTTGAAAGTTTGGAAATGGTTTTGAACTGTATGTTTGGATTTGAGCGCTGCAAAAAAATAATTAACCTGATTTAAAGAGAATAAGCAGAAATTTACTCATTTCACCCTACCTAATTTACCCTATTCAGGTCATATAAGAAATAATTGTAATTTTAATAAAATTAAGCTTTTATACTTGCACCAAATTAACAAACCTTTAGAAAATTGTATGTAATTGTAAATTTACGATAACAAACAATGACTACACGTGAGATATTGACCCTACAATTCGGTCACTATTCCAACTATGTAGGAGCTCATTTCTGGAATATACAAGAGCTAAGTTTTGATTACACAGGAACAGTAAAATCTGAATGTAACCATGATATTTTATATCGAGAAGGGCAAACAGCGAAAGGAGAGCTCACCTATACTCCTAGGTTACTGTTGGCGGATTTAAAAGGTTCTTTAAATACTTTACCATCAACTGGAGGATTAGAAGAGATTGATATCGAAGAAAATATCCCTTGGAACTCTGTTGAAAAAATTGAAGAACAAGCGGCCAATAAAAATGAGTTTTTACAGGACATTGAGTGTGCAAATCCTTCAAACTTAAATAATAAACAATATAATATGGAGCAGGAAGTGACTACTTGGTCAGACTTTTTGTATCCTAGATTTCACAACCGTACAATTAATATTGTTAAGGAATACCAACATAGAGATGAAAATGTAAATATATTTTTCTTTTTATTTATATTACATATTAAATAGTGCAAACAATTTATAACACTTATAATAAAAGATTACAATTAATGCAAAACATTTTTTTTTTAATTACCTATTTTCATTTTATAAATCAAAACTTCTAACTTATTTTCTCTTTTATGCTATGAAAATTCATTCTTATTTTTCAAAATTGAAATTATTGTTATCTTTTTATTTACCACTATCTCAAACCTTATAATTTCAGGAAAACTTTGACTGTAGCTCTTCTGGTCGGTCATTATGGAAGGCAGATTTTGGGGAAACATTTGGAGATAACATAAGAAAATATAGTGAAGAATGTGATAGCATGCAAGGATTTCATGTAAGCTTTGATTGCACTGATGGATTTGCAGGTCTAGCGCTGGGATGCATAGAATACTTAAGTGATGAATATACAAAAAGCATATTGGCATACCCTATCATTGCATCTCACTTTTCTGATAATGATCCTTCCACAGAGGATGAAAGAGAAAAATCTACTTTAAAGGACTCAATAAGATTAGTTAATGTTGCACTATCTATTGAAGAGTTGTCACAGTATGCAACCTTATTTGTACCTTTATGTACTAGTGAAAAGGGATGGAGAAAACCAGGCACACCAAGGGTTTTCGACTATATTACCTATAAACCAGAACAATATTATCATTCCTCAGCATTGCTCGCATCTGCTATTGATACACTCAGTCAGAAATATAGACATAAAAATAACATTTACACCATGTCTGACGTCTGTGCTGATATGACTGGGTATGGAAGGAAAATGACTTCTGCATCTCTAGGAATGCCACTTGCTTTAAATGATTGTGAATATCTGATTGACTACTTAAATAACACAACAAAACCTCTGTATAAATCTGTTACACCTAGCTGTAAGATTGCTACAGATAAGATTTTTCAACATATAACTGTAAGAGGAATACCAGAATCCTATTTAAAAGCACCTGTGAAAGAGGCTAAAGAGCAAATCAATTTTCCTGCATACAGGTGCAATAACGTAAAAGAAATGTTTGAGTTATACTTTCAAGCAAATAATTTCCTTTCAGCGACAAATGTCACTGTTTGTGAGAGACCACTTGAGCTCAAAACACCATTTCCTAATATTTTTTCTAGTACTCTTAATAAATATGGTTTTATTAAGACTGATGATCAAGTAGAAAAAGTTGACAGCTGTCCAGTAATAGCAGGGTTTCACAATGGAAACTTTATGGCAGATATGATAGAAAAACTTCATAGGGATGTTAGTAGGATTAAATTTGCCAAATTACATAAATTCAGGGAACAGGGACTGGAAGAAGCTGAGTATAAAGAAAGTTTAGAAAGGTTAGCCGAATTCAAAGATAATTATGAGGATGATTTTGAGCTTTAATTATTATATCTGTTACTATACTACTTGTATTAATAAAAGAATATGAGAAGTATTCTAAATCAGTTTTATTCTTTTCATAAAAATTGCAAAAATAAAATCAAAGCAAACTCTCATTCGCTATTCGCGGGCTAGCTGCTAATGACAGCGGCTGTCACATCTCCCACGTCAAAATGGCGCGAAAGGCTGTGGCAAGAATTGACGTCATGGCTTGCTTGTAGTAGCGACACGGCAGCGTTGTTACATATTAGTTATTATTGATATAAATAAATGACAAATTAAAATGTAGATCATTTTTTATTAAATAAAATAGAATAAAATTCATATAATTTTATTATGACATTGATTTAGATAAAATAAATCATATCCACATTCATATTCAATCGCAATTGTACACATTTACAGCATAAGCCTCATAGTGATCATGTAGACCGTTCAAGAGCCCTCTCTTTCATTCTTGTAATAAATGCTGCCCCTTTGTTCTTTCTGAAGTTTTCATATGGATCATTCAAATTCACACCAACACCTAGAACAAACAAAAATATAAATATTTAAGTAATATGATAAAGTAGTATTTAAGTAAATAGTTTATATAGTATTAAGTGTATATTTAAATTAGTTTTAAAATGGATTTGCATACATTATGATATTTAATTTAACTAAAAATAAATAAATACAAATTATATGAAAAAAAAAAAAAGTAATATGATACAGATTGATTGAATATGGCTGTTAACCCATAAAAAAATCTCATAAGCATAATAATTAAAATTTGTGGCATATAAAGTTTTCATATACGGAAATGAGGAATTTACTTTTATATATGACGCGCTTTTTGGTGAAGGAAAACATCACTAAGAACCTGCATTCTTAGGAGAAGAAAACTCCTGGGATTTGTGTAGCCAATTAAACCGCTTAGAAGCATAGTGGTAGGTAGTAAGCTCAAAACCTTCTTTCTAAAATGAGAGACGAACCCTTTGTTCAGAAATGGGATAGTAACGTGGTACTTTTTGAACATGATACCTTTGTATTGGTCCTGTTTATCGCGTACAGTGCCACCGCTGATAGGTTCAGCGATGCCCTGTCCTGTTGCACCAAGTCCTCCTGCACTCCACCCCATCTTCTGTAATAACTGGTGACCCTTGTTACTGGAGTCAATACCCTGCTGAGACGGCCCGGGATACACACCACCTCTGTTAATTTAATCATAATGAATCAGAGATTTTGTTGCTTCCTTCATTTTAAATTAATAAAAAAAATGAATGCTTATAAAATAAAAATTAATAGTTTATAGTATTAGACATTACTTTGCGGAGATCCATAATACAAAAGTAATAATAAAATTATTTATTTAGGCTTTGCGATTTTGTCGTGGAGTCTATCTCGTGATGATGCTTCGGTTGCGGGGCGAAACGATTGTTGAGTTTGTGTTAGTGACGTGTAGTGCTTGTGTATTGTGGTGGCGGTGGTGGAGGTTTGTGCATGTGTATGTGTATTTTACTTCATCGCGGATTATGGCAAAATAATTTTATTACTACTTTTGTCCTTTAATAAAACTTAATGTTTGAATATGTGCAAAATAAAGGTAGTTGAGAAGATTTTAATTGGGCAAACATTTCTCCATTGGTTGAGTTTAAGTAAATTTTATAATGCTTTATTTTAATAGCAACTAGGAAATTATTTGAAGGGCATATACTTACAGAAAACTGGGCGGGGTAGGTGATCTAGAACGTTCGACGCGTCTGGAGCGCGGCGAATCGCGATGTCTTTCACGTTCACGAGATCGGCTTCGGGAACGGGATCTCGATCGCGATCGAGATCTTCGGCGGCCTAAAGAACAAAAAAAACATTAAACATCTAGGACGCTTCCCAAATAGCGATGTCAAATTATTAATCGATTTTTAAAAGAATTGATTATTTTTTCAATAAAAATCGATTTTTTTGAAAAATCGATTATTTTAGGTATTCTCTTTTTGTTTTTATCTATTGGAGAAAATCACATAAAAATCCATTCAGTAGGATTTTAAGTTTAATTTTAATTTAGATTTTAAGTGTGGTATCTGTCTGAGTAGAATAGACCGCCCTTATTTCTTACCGAGCTGGCGTAAAAGGCGACTCAGGTGAGTTGACGTCAGGCAGGCGGCCGGTCATACAATAGCCAAAACATGTGGTACCGACCCCATTTAATGCGGGACAAGGGCAGGAGAATGATGATTACTAGCGAATATAAAGTTTATAAATTCTTTAACTTCAGTAGACAAAACGCGGCATCATATTTTTTTAAATTGTTCTACTTACTCTCTCTTTCTCTATCTCGTCTCCAGGTATTTTTTCTTCGCGGTGAGGGCGATCGTGATTTTGACTTCCTTGGCGACATCTTCTCTGGCGATTTACTTAATGATCTAAGGGTGTGAGATAAATAAATATAAATAATAACATAAATATAAATAATAAGATTGACGGGTCCGATAAAGAAAGCTAGTTCCCGTAGTAAGCCTAATAAAAGTAAAAGTAAATATCAGTCTGTTACTATCCCACTGCTGGGAATAGGCCTCTTCTCTCCGTTTTTTGGAGAGAAGGATTGGAGCTAACACCTACCACGCTGCTCCAATGCGGATTGGTAGGTTGCACATATCTCCAGAATTCTCTAGAGATATGCAGGTTTCCTCACGATGTTTTCCTTCACCGAAAAGCGTGTGATAAATCGAAATTATCAATTAGACGCATAAGTTTTAACAGAAAAACTCATTGGTGTCTGCCCGGGTTTGAACCGACGACCTAATCGAAAGAGTCGAACAGTGTTACCGCTGGGCCACCACAGCTTAGCAAGCCTAATATAAAATTAAAATAAATATGCAAATGAAGAAAAAAATTCCAGTTTTTTATTTTTATATTTATTTTTGGTATCCAAGTCAGTAACGGTGAAAGGAGTGGTATGGAATAGAAGCATAGGTATTTCGTTTTTTTATGATCATTCAGCAATCGCCAATTCGAATACAAACTCAAAATCCATCATTAAATTTAAAGTTGATCATAGAATAAAATATATAAATTTAATCTACAAGAATCTTAATCATTTTTTATATTAATAATTATTTTTATGAAAGTTGCATCCATTATAGAAAAGAAGAGAAATGCGAGGTTAAGGAAAGGACCTGTTATCAGGAGGGAAGAAAATCATATGACCAAAAGTGTTTGAAATAGTACTGTGGGTTATATGACTAAAAAGAGGTCGAAAAAAACGAATGATAGAAAAAAGAATAGATGAAAACTGATGATGATAATTCTTTTTATTCACCTGTATCTTCTAACTGTATCTTCTTTATTAAAACTCGTACAAAAATCCAATGAAATTCAAAAAAATCGGTTAGACATTTTTTTGGGACTTTGGTTTATATAAGGGTTGGAGCTTAGACCTATCGTGCTGTTCCAATGCGGATTAGTAGGTTATACATAGCCCAGTAGTTTTCCAGAGATATGTAGGATTTAAAAAAAACGAATGATAGAAAAAGAATAGATGATGAAAAGTGATGATGATATTTCTTTTTATTCACCTGTATCTTCTACCAGGCGGCGTCGGCTGCTTTTGTAAGTCTTTCGGTATGGGGCTCGGCGATTTGGATTTTTGCCGCAGTCCTTGAGCGATCGCCTCCTCTTTGTTCTTTCGAGCTGCGTTTTTGGCTTTGTAATATTCATATAACCCTAGTTTCTCCCAACCCTCGCTGTTGAAGATAAACAAATATTCGGAACACATTCACATATATAAAATTGAAACTATCTTGCTGTAACCCGCGGAAAATATCAAATTAATCGAGGACTATACTTTTTTTTCGAATTGACTAATACTTCGAAAATAAAAGCTATAATCCGCGGATTATTTCAACATATGAACACAAGTTTAATTTTAAGTTTTTTAAGTAAATTTTAATTATACAACGCAGTTTTGTTTATTAAGTTCTCCAGTACATTATGACAGTTAAAAATATTTCAAGGTATATTAATGTAAAAATTTTCATGACACGCTAGTTTAAATATAAATCGCACTCTTATTATTAGTGAGCGAATTTTTTGATTTGAAGTTTTTTTTAATATAAATTATCTGTTATTGATACTTGTTTACTATCTAAGAACATAAATATTATATACACAATAAATCATTTTAATAAGGATTTTTATGTTAATTTTATAAAAAAACAAGCTGTATTCGGGTTCGCCCGCATAGATATCAGTGTGACACAAATATGCTATTCATTATATGTGTTCAGTCAATTTGCATCAAACCGTAATGTAAATCTTAAATTTCCTCAAGGATTGCATTATATTTTAGTTAAACTCCAGTGAAATAAAAAAAAATTCGATCACATAGACATTTTAAATAAAAAATTTAAATATATGGTACACTTACACACACGGTCCTCCTTCCTTAAAGTAACTTAATAAACTTATATAATTTTTAAATATATACTTAAATACAAATATACATCCAGACTCGAAGACCAACAAATTAATTTATAGAAAATGTTGGCCCTGGGCGGGAATCGAACCCGCGACCCGGGGAGCTGAAGACAGGGTTACTACCCACTGCGCCAACGGGCCAGTCCTTTTTTGGGGACTTTTGGTTTATGTGTTTATATATTATTTAATCAGAGTAAACTTACTTGTCTCTCGGCCTTTCGTGGTTCGGCGATGCATAAAAAGCGTCAACGGCGGCCAACAGCCTCTCGTTGGGCGGCGCCGGGGGCGGGAGCCGGATCTTGGCGGGGTCCAACGGCTTGAACTTGTCATCTTCCAGCTGGAAACGTCATTTAAACTTGGGAACACCTCTCAGACTTATCCCGGACAATAAACAGGCTCAGTAGGGATAAATAGTTTACTATTTATATTGTTCTAGAGGACATTGTGTCACCACAAATCAATAGCTTAAAAGTAACACGAGTGAATATATACTTATATATTTTTAAATACATACTTAAATACAAATATACACCCCGGCTCAAAGACCAACGAATTCATTTATAGAAAAATGTTGGCCCTCGGCGGGAATCGAACCCGCGACCCGGAGCTGAAGGCAGGGTCAATACCCACTGCGCCAACGGGCCAGTCAATAACAGTGGACTTCTTGTTTTGAGATTTTTTTTTATAGAACCCTATAGTATTTACAGTGTACTGGAAGGTCCTTAATATCAACATATCAAACGTAACGATTATTGACAACAACGTTAACCAACAAAAAACCTTATTTAAATAATTTATAGAATTAGGCGTTACTTTGCGGAGATCCATAATACAAAAGTAATAATAAAATTATTTTGCTATAATCCGCGATGAAGTAAAATAGAAAATATATACGTAGAGTCTATCTCCTGATGATGCTTCGGTTGCGGGGCGAAACGATTGTTGAGTTTGCGATAGTGAACGTATATAGTGCTTGTGTATCGTGGTGGCGGTGGTGGAGGTTTGTGCTGTGTTTTTACGAATCCTGCATGTATCAGGTATGATAACCGATTGTCCACTCTACATTTAGCATTATATATATTTTCTATTTTACTTCATCGCGGATTATAGCAAAATAATTTTATTATTACTTTTGCAACAAAAAACCATTAAAGGGATCATTTCTGATTGTATTAACGCTATTAAATATACATGTCTAGCTCAATCACATTTTAATTTAAAAAAACCACTTATATTACACACAACATTGAATGAGATCAGAATTAAAAACAATTTCAAGTTAGAAAATATTTTATAGAATAACTTTGCGGAATGAAAAAATTATAAGTAATAAAAAATTATTTAGCTATATTTTTTTTCCAGGGTGGAAAAAATCCCTACAGACTTCTGCAAGGCATTACTTCATGCCATTGTGGTGGCGGTGGTGGAGGTTTGTGCTGTGTTTTTACGAATTCTGCATGTATCAGGTATGAAAACGGATTGTCCACTCTACATTTAGCATAGTATATATTTTACCTCATCATGGATTATAGCAAAATAATTTTATTACTTTTGTAAGTTACAAAATGCATGCACAAGTGACATTATTCTTATATTAAATTTTTATTATTTGCGTCTATAAAAACACTAGAAAAACGCTACAATGATTCACGTTACAAAAACATTCACGTTATATATAAAAAAACAACATCACTATGTAAACATTTGGGGATTTTATTTATTCAATTTCAAAAACAACAACGCACAACAACAAAACAACAACACATGCATTGCATAATCACATCTCAGTGCATCTATTGTGACAAAAATGATGAATTATTTGGATTATTTTAGATACCTATATTTCACAAGCAAAAATTAAAATATTTTTTTTTTTAATATTAATTAGTAATAATGCGTTTATTTATCGCAAAATAACTCTCTCGAGACTGGCGAGTCCAATTATAATAATAACTATTAACCTCACCTAAACCTTCCGCAAGAATTTACTAAGAGATTACTACTAAAAGATAAAGATAAAGCTACTAAAAGATAGTGATCTTTTAGTAAAAAGCGTACATAAATCTGTTTAGTAGATTTTCATGAAATCGACCACATACAGATAAGACAGCTTTTGGGGACTATGTTTTATATGTACCTATATGTTTAGTTTTATAAATAAGATATACTATGGAAATTATAACTTATTTTATTAGAATGAGTTTACAGATAAATAACTTGTAAGATTATTAATTATCTTATAACTAAATTTAAAAAAATAATCTTACCATTATAAGTGGTACCATTAGCCCTGCTGGTAATTCGAAATAAGGCACAGACGGCATTAAATCTTCGCTGTTTATTTCAGGAAATGATGGAAAACCGGGAGGGGGTTTAGTGAGATCTGGAAGACCATTTTGGAATGCCAGTAAGGGTGGGTTCTCTATGGGCTTAAACCCAGGAGGCGGTTGTGAGAAGTTTACATTTGGAAGATTGGACAAATCTGGCTCCTCTATGGTTTCCGGCACCTTCTTTGTTATTTGGTCAAATGTTTGACTGTCGTAGCTATTTTCATTGCCACTTATACTATTATTTGAAGCGTAATTGTCCCCACTCTCACTACCGTACTGCTGGTGGCTGGAATTAAAATTCTGTTCGTAACCACTCATTTGTTGGTAATTCTGATCACCAAAGTTGTGTACTGGGAACGGTGGTTGTATATTGCTCTGCTGTTGGCTGTCCTTGTTGTGATCTTCGTTGTTTTGTATTTCAAGTGCGTGTTTCTGCATTTCCATTTGCTGTATTTGTTGCATTGTGTGTGCTACAAATGCTTGGTGCTGGGATTGGTAGCTGAAAATATTGACAACTAAAATATACTGAGAGGAGAAGATGGTAGACTGGTATATACTTTGTACATACTTTGAGTACTAAATAAATAAATTAATAAATAAAGTTACATAAGACTGAGGTACCCAAAATGTAGCAAAATGTATTATTAAGATAAATTAGATTAAATCACTTTTAAAAGTAAAATAAAAAGTATAACTTTATGTATTGTGTGTAACCTAGTAAAGGATGTATGAATGTCTTCAAAAACTAATAATTTTAATTATTACTATAATAATTTCTTAAAATTTATTATTATTATAATATGACTATTATAAGCACATACAAAATGTTAATACATTACATAAAAAACAATTTTGATAATAAATTTTTTTTGTTGGATACTTTGTTTACAATGAATTACATAAATATAATAAAAAATTATGATAATTAATTAAGCAATATGAAATTCTGAAGTCTTTGAATACATACTTTTCAAAAGTGGCTTTCGTTTGCTGGGTTAAATGTGCAATGGCGTTAGAGTGTTGTGAGATAAGGTTATTTTGATACTCCTGATAGGAGCTAGTGGGGCTTTTCATTTTTTTAATGACAGCCGCATCGAAGTAGTTCGACTTAGACTCCCACAGCCGAAGCAGCTTGTTCAACTTAGCCTCCTGCTCCTCTGTGACGGCTGAAACAGCAGAACAATTAACAAGTTGTCGCACCAGTATAGATGAATCAAGCAAGTTACCTGTCAGGTAAACCACAGTTGATGATGTTCTACTATGTATTAAGATGAGAATGCTCAAGACAAGAGACCTAAAACTTTCAGGACATTATTATAAATATGTTACCTATACTGGCATTGCAAAACATTGGAACCACCACATTTTCCAAATTTTTCTTGAGATCTTCAGCGTTTTTGCGTGCACTGTAATTAGGAATAATTGTATCATAGACACCGAATCGCGAATGAATGAAAGGGTCATGAAATATATTTTTTTAAATAGAAATATGCATATATTTTATTATCCATACTACCGCTATAACTATTTAGTAAAAATAAATGTGAATATAAACATTAAATATTACTATTAATTACTGAATATAATTCATTATGATACGAATGATGTTAAATTTTAAAATTTGTAATAGAGCAAAAATATATATAACTATAACAAAGAAACCAAGTTAACAGTAAAATTATCACACTGTGCAACACTCATACACCATTTTAACAATGTAACAAATACCCCCATAAGCATCCCATAGACCACGGTAAAAGAAATACTAACCAATGATGTAAAACATCATTGATGAGGTAAATGATGTGAAGCTTTTGTGTGAACGGTGCACCCGGCTGAGTGACCTTCCTCAGGAGATGCTGTGATATCACTTTTCCTGCATCATGAGTAGTTGCATGTTGCAATATCCATCCCTTGCCTGGATCAAGACAGTAATGTTAATAATATCATCATCATTCTCTTACCCTTATCCCACTCTAAGTGGGGTCGGCACAACATGTTATAAACATGCTGTCACATGATCTGGATGTTTTTACGACCGGCCGCCTGCCTGACGTCAACTTACCTCTGTCGTATTTTACGACACCTCGGTAAGAAAGAGGGTGGTCTAATCTACTAAATAGGATACCACTTGGTGGGTCAACTTACCTTAGTCGCCTTTTACGACACCCCGGTAAGAAATGAGGTTGGTCTATTCTACTCAGCCGGATACCACACGGCGGGTCGACTTACCTTAGTCGCCTTTTACGACACCTCGGTAAGAAATGGGGGTGGTACTATTCTATTCAGCCGGATACCACATGACGAAGTTCATAATATGAAAATGCAAAAACTATAACAAAAAATATTTATTTCCTTAACATATTCTTACATCATAAACAGAATCTGGGATCATCCTAGTAAGTTACTAGTACTTTTGACAGGAGGCACCACACTTCCATAACATTTCATACATAAGGGGAAATATAGCGCAAAAACTTTTAACACTCACTTCTCTCAAACATTCTCTGATCCTTACAAAGGTTTTCAAGCTCCAGACCTTATGTGCTTAATCAATATTTCCAACTCATGCACTTAATCCTCATAATTACTTTATTTCTTTTAATAAGACAATTTTATTCCTATAATAAAAACTGCAACTATTCATGAACATAGTAGACCATATCATTTATTAATACCTGCTATGTTGCATGTTTAGTATAAAAGTGAACAAACTCAAAAAAGTTGGTTTGTGGAAAATTGCATTAAAGTGTAGCGTTCAAAACTCGTCAGTGTTAAAGAAACCCATAACTTGGAAGAGCAAGTAAACACTAGATTTTAATATTTCGTTGCACTATATCATAGATGGAATTTAAATTAGGATAACAATATATCTAACTCAATTAAGCATAATTCTGAAGTGTGCAATATATATGATTGCATACAAGATAATATATTACGAATATCATATAAATTATTTTATTTGGCTTGACATAAAAATACACATAGCTTTACGAGAAAAAAATATGACAATATTGTATATTATACAATCATGCAACTTAAAAACTATGAACTATACCTGTTGAGATGCTATCTTTAGTACATGTATCAATAATTGGTTGCAAAATAGTATCAAGTTCTGAGAGACTAATATTATTTTCTTCTGCTGTTATTTGTATGGTCTCCACTTGAGCTTTGCTCACAAGCTCATTGATTTTAGCTTGCTGTTGCTGTATTAACACCTACAATATATCTAACATTATATAACTGTTATTTTATTTCATTGAAAAAATTACATAAATTAAAAATAAGAAAAATAACATTTCATGAAAAAGTGGTAAATTTTATAAGTATATAAAAGGTTACACATAAAATATTAATTGTCCTAATTACTTTATACTTTAAACAAAATTCCACACCTCTGCTATCCATCTGAGTCTGCTTTTTCACAAACTCAAAAATTACATAAAATAATTTAATGCTGTTCTGACTTAGTCATGACTTATTTATTAGAACGTGTTAAGAATGATAGAAGCCTGTAATGTTTGAGATGTAACAATAATGTATCGGTTATTATTCCTCTTTTAAAGCTGTAAATTAAAGTTTGCAATGGCATAATTTTTAAGGATTAGTCTCCATTATAACTCCTTAATGAGACTGATCTAGTATTATTCTTTTTGAACTTTAATATGAACATCAATTACCTTAATCATTATTAAATTATGATCCTTTTTAAGTATATCAATCCACCTTTCATAATAATTCCTTTATAATATACAAAATAATTTGAATCTAAATTATTATAAAATGAAAATTAACATGCGTGAAAATAAATCAAAGGCAGGTCCTAATATGCAATGTGAAGCAAGAATGGGTCAATAGTATTATGGCTATTCAAAATTAAATTTTTTAAAGTTTGCTGAAATTTAATGTATAATTGAATATGATATTTTAATGGTTTTTTAAAGCTCTGTGTCCTGGCTTACAAAATAATTTTCTAATAAAAACAATTTAAAGTAAAATATTTTTCTTTTTGTATTTAATTTTATTTTTGTATTTCACACAAATAATTATAATGAATATATGAAGTTGTGTTTAAAATAAAAGCTACATTAAATATTTGTTGGCAGGATTTAATATTATTTTCAATATTAAAGTTTTAAATATTATTTCAGCATAAATTACATTATAAATAATAATTTAATTATTTTTTGAACTGAAATTTAAAATAAGTATTTGTAAATTGTATAAACAAAACTAATAACAAATTAAATTTATTTTGATGAATAAAATCTGAGTCAAATAAATATTATTGATTTGCTTGCTGCATTTTATATTGCTTATATTAATGTTTTATGTAGCACTTATGTGTAAGTAATTTAGGATCAATCTAACTTGTATATTTATATAGTAAACTTAATTAATAAAAAAATATAACTTGATAGATTTTCAGATACTCACTGTATGTTGGGCATTTAAATTATTTTCCGACTGAGTAATTTGTTCTTTGAGCATGTTGATCTGTGCATTGACGTTTTCGATGTCAGCGTGCGGCGCTGCGGGCGGCGCGGAGTTAGCCGCGAGCCACTGCTGCAGCGCCGGAGCCGCCGCCATCGACGCCGCCAGGCCCAACTGCGCTGGCGTCGCGCTGGCCTGTTGGGGCATTACATATTGCCTGTTCTGTGCCGAATAAGCCCCACCGGGCGCGGGGGCCGCCTGGCCACCGGCCGATTGCTTTAGAACTATAAACAGCGGAGGGTCACTTGAAACGGTTATAACACAACGCAAGTAGCGATCGGGCGCGACCGCGATTTATCTATTTTCACCATTGTCATTATGCTTACTTGCTTGCTCTGTTGTCACTTTATATTGATAGTAGTTGAAGTATTCGCCGCCGTAGAGGAAGCTGAACTTGGGGTTGTTTTTTTGTTTTGTCTTGGTCATTTTCTCGAACTCTGGACCATTTCTCGCGACAAATTGCGCGAGCTTGTCTATTATATTTCGTAGATCTTGATCTAAAAACACATATAATACACAATTACACAATTCATGTAGTTGGAAATTTATGAATTTTAGAAGAGTCGTGTGTACCCTGTGGCGGCTGTGGAAGCTCCATTTTGTTCGGTATTGGAGGTTAGCAATGGTGCTCAGTTAGCGACAACAATACTTATACATTAGTTATTCTTCAGTAATGCTTTTAAAATAAAAAAATGCGTAAACATAACACGCATAAAGCAAAAATGTTAGGAAAACTGACAAACTCTTGAACGCTAAACGTCGGCCATTTATAAAGTTAAATCATGGACTACTGATAAAGAATACGATTTTATCGGTAAAGAGTCGATAGATAGATGATGTGAAAATAAATTGTAAATATTGTTAAAATAAAATCATGCCAAAAGTTTTAAAATTACAAAAAACTATGCATTCTTAATATCACATTCTAACGATGCTTTGGTTACGGAGTGAAACGATCGTTGAGTAGCGATATGAAAAATAATAAATTCTTATTATAGTCGAGATTTTTTTAAATTCGATTATTTTAAGTATCCATTTTATTTTTTACTCTTTTTTTCTTGTTTTTTAAGTTTAGATATGCATTCTTAGATGAACCTAAAAATATACACTTTATCGAATTTCACAAACAACGCATGTTGTACGCACCCATGTACTCCATGTCACATCCCTATCGTTGAAAGCATAGATTATTAACTATAAAATAGATGGTTGAGATCATAGATTATTAACTATAAAATAGATGGTTGAGATTCATACATTGGCGCGAGCCTATTTTCGGTGGTATGGGGGGGTGCAGAGTAGCACTATAGCTACTTACATTCTCATTCATAAAAAACTATCTGCCTCTCACCCGTTTCATTCATAAAAACGGATTTAGTCTCAGCTCTGACTCTTTCTCACATATGGAGTAGTAATATATATAACGTATGACGTAAAATCGTAGTAAAATTAGTGATGTACTTGGTGCGCTAAAACCGTAACTAGTGATGTCAAAGTTTTATCGATTCGCATTTTACTCTTACCGATTATTTGGATAACCGGTTTTCCTGTAACATATTAATAATGATTTTTAGATTTTAATAAAACAAAATATTTAAGGAAATTCTTTAATAGACTTTTACTGTAATAAAAAAATTTATATTCAACAGCCGTTTTACATTTCTATGTGCATGCTTCTTAAAAAAAAAAGTTTTTTCCTAAACACGCTAAAAGTGCAACTTCAAAAATGATTACTATTTTTAAATAGGAAACAGAATCGGCGATCATGTATCTTGAAAATATAGGAATTGTAATTTAAATTATTATATATTATTATTAAATATAATTAATTATAAGTATTCACTCGAAAACAAATTTACAAGATTAGTATTTGAAACAATAGATGCTTTCGTTTTTACCGTTTTAGTATTTAGGAAAAAACATTATACTTAAAAGGAGTATACTTGATGGTAAATTATAAATATTAGTCTTTTTTAGATATATTGGTAGTAGTTTTATAGAATATTAGTGGTTTTTATCTCTAAGTATAATATTTTCCATCAAACCAGTTAACACTTCGGATTTATACATATAAAGTAAGAATTAAATTGTGAAATTTTGCCATAATTAATGTGCCAATTGATACCAAGCTTTTCGATGAAAGAAAACATCATGAGGAACTATACTCCATGGGTTAAGTATTTAACTAAATGTAAACATGTCAAAACAGGTAGTTTATAGTAGGCATTATCTGCCAACTATAAAGTACCTTTTTTATTACAACACATTATATTAACATTTAATATAATTTTTAATTCTTTTAAAGAATTTAAAATTATTGATAGTATTCGCACCACTTTATTATGGCGTGATTGCTATCAATAATTTTTACAAACTTTGAAACAATAAATAAGAATTATAAAATTTTTAAAGAAAACGATGGATAATATTAAATACACTAAATTACTACACATTTAAGTATCACAGAGTGAAGCTCGTAGAATATTGATATTATGTTGCGTTGGTTAATCCAATTACCATTTTAGGTAGTTTACTTGGCTAATTTGTATCTGCTGAATTTTATTAAATTATATATTGCTGTTTTGCTATACTAAAGGTATAAATATTTAATTTTAGAAAATACCAATCAATTTATGAAAATTACATTTATAAATATTAGAGATATTCTTTTGACAACTGCAGTTGAATCCCAATTTTTTCATTTGTTAATAATATTATTGTTATGACATATTTGTCACTCCTGAATCACATGGTTTTGTTTGTTTACATCTTGTTATGTTTCTATACTTATGGAGTATATATAGTAAAATAATAAAAATTTTGAATCAATTTTTAAATGTTAATAATAGTAATATTAGTTAGTTACTTTTGCCTCATGTATCATAGTTCTATAACTTTACTTGTGATAAAATTTTCCATTTCCATTATCGTTTTCCAAGTATCTGCAGTACTGTGAATTCTCCTTAATTGATACACCGTTGACTAACTCGCATTATGATTACGATTATGCAAAAAACTTTTAACAAATCATATTTATGATTAATGCAAGTTAACCAGGAATTATAGTTTTTTAAGTTATATACATTTTTGACTAATTAACACTTTACATGCCATATAATGCCATTCCAAAGATATAAGTTTTTGTGATGGATAATATAATTTTAACTAGATCAAATCTTTCAGTTTTATTAGACAATAGCGTAATTATAAAAATTTCACAATTTAAATAATCCTGTTTTGAAAATATATTACTCCCAGGATTGCTCAGGTTTTTAGTTTTGCTACACAAGTAAAAACACGTGTTTTGAATAGGAATAAATGGTGTTAATGTTAAAATACACAATTTTTAGCAGCAATACAGGCAGAACTCATATTTCATTATAAGCCCGTCGTTTAAGCAAACTAACAATTAAACTAGCAACTAAGCAATTGTTATTCATTTTCCTGAGTAATGAAAATTTTAAACCCATTCATCTCAAAATATAAGTTTTTGAGTTGTACCGCTATTGCTGCACATGACCGATATATCAATATACTGAACCGGTAATATGATATGGCTTGGGTCTGGAAAATATTTCTGATGGAATACAAGGTACTATAACTATCAAACAATAATATTAACCAATAATGTTTTAAACAATGAAACCAAATTATGATCCGTTCTAGTGTGCTAGAGCCCCCTTATCCACGGATTTGAGAAAAAATCCATTGGGTCCTAGTTAAGAAGTTTCTAACTTCATAATGTTTGTCAATTATACTAATATGAATACTATTTTGAAGACACAACCTTCTCTTGAGTCCTCTAGCATTGAAGCGGACTTTTACAGCCTTATTCCAAAATTCCGAATGGTTCAGGCGGCAAAATAAATTGTTAGTGAATAAAAGCATTCGCGCTGTGAAAATGTTATTACTAATGTCAATAAATGAGGCTAAATAATTATGATTCGACTGAAGCTCTTCATATATGTTCATCTGCATCATCGGGCTCGTGGACACTTCCCGGCGGAAGAGTTCGCAGCATATTTAACCTGTAATAAATAAGTTATTCTTTAATAATGTATAGATAGAACATTAGTTTGCAAAGGTAGTCTTACAGACAATCTTGGCATTGATATCCCCTGAGTAGAATAGACCACCCTCATTTCTTACCGAGGTGTCGCGAAAACCGATTAAGGTAAGTTGACGTCGGGCAGGCGACCGGTCGTAAGATACCAAATCATGTGATAACATGTTTAAAACATGTTGTGCCTACCCCATTTAGAGTGGGATAAGGGTAGGAGAATGATGCATTGACAAATAACAGAGATTTTAAATTTTAAAAATATATTTTTAGCTTCTACTGGTCTTAAATAGTGTCTGGAAAATATTTTTTTCGTGTCTATAACTTTGTCTACAGTTATATTTTAAGTATAGAATAGAGACTATAATTATAAATTTTGTTTTTTTAATAATAAAATATAAGGGGTATCTGTGACAATCTTTGTGTTATGTTAAATATCTTTGATTTTGTACTGTTAGCAGTACCAGGCTAAAAATATTATGCTTTCCAAATACTGTATTGTATGTGACAAAGTTCCAATGATCATCACTAATATGTCTTTTAAGCTATTCTTATATCACACACTTTTTTGCATCACTATAATAGAGGAAAAATTGTACCAAACATTTTTTGTTATATCTCAAACGGATTAGGCAGTTAGCCCATTAGACATATAAGCTTCAGTTTTAATAGAAAGTGAAATGGACAGACTGACATACTTTACATCAAATATTTACTTGCCTTCATCTAGTCAAATCAATTGACCTAATCATGTGCTTCATCCCATAAAGCATCAACAGCATATAGCCCTTAGACGTCATCCCAATGAGTACTCTCATTGGCTATGACCAGGTTCATCTGAAAATTATTGCAAATACATTTTAATAAATATGGAACAAGCTATGGATAGCTCAGCGGTGAGGCCGTTCGACTCTGTAAAGACGATCATGGATTTATACCCCGCGCAGGCACATGTCTAATTGACAATTGCAATTTATGACACGCTTTTCGGTGAAGGAAAATATGGTAAGGAAATCCGCATACTTCTAGCGAATTCTAGGGATATGCGTAACCTACCAATCCGCATTGGAGCAACGCGATGGTAGGTCTTTGCTACAATACTTCTCTCCAAAAAACGGATAGAGGAAGCTTATGGTTCCCACTGCTGGGGTGGATAACAGGCCGTTACTTTAAACATACACATGCCAATTTTTGTGTTTACAAACAAAAATGATTTATATTTGAAACATTTTAACTCACTTGAAGAATATCAGCCATTGTATCAGATATTAATGAATTCATTGCAACAACAGTAGCAGTGCCTTGACCAGACACAGTTACTCAGACAAAAAATCTAGTTGAAATGTGCATAACTAAATGGGATAGTATGTTAAAGTATCTTGAACAAATAACTTTCTGTTAAATAATTAAAGTATGTCTGTAATCCATATTGTCTGTCGCAGAAAGAATAAAAACTATTCAGAAATAACCACCTAAAACATAGAATATAACTGATATTGGGTATGACATATGATATACAACACTTCAATAAAGCATACACAATAAATATTACTATAGAAGGAAAAGTTTTATTTTTATTATTTTAGTTTTATTTTTACTTATATTTTAAAATTAAAAAATAAAACTTCCCTATATTATCACAGTTCAATAAAAACACTATACTGCGTCCATCATATTATCAGTCTTTTGACAGCTCACGCTCATTAAGTTTTGTATTGCTTACGTACAAATATCATACAAATAATATTTGTACTTTATGGATGGGTACCGCCCACTTAGTGATGTTACACATAATGGGTTACTACGATTATGCCACAGATTAAAAATAATCGGTAGAAATCGATGTTACGAGTATTAAAAGACATTTAATAACATTATATAAAGTTTTACTTTCTTCTTAGTTAATACATGAATACAAATAAAACAATCAGGATATTTTAATTTATTTTATTAGCACGAGTCGTCGGAATGATAATCAACACTAGACTCCTCCGATGAGGAGTCTTCAGTAGCAGTTATTATTAGCTCTTGTGTAGATAATATATTATCAAACGCAATATCACGTTCCCAATCAGAGAATATTACTCTTTTAGTTCTTTCCACCACACTTGCCCAGTTCTCGGCCGTTACGTGGGTGCAAGCATTTTTTAGCAATTGCAACATTTTATTCGCTGTGAATGGGGGGCTTGTATTGCATCTCGCAGCATGCCCTTTTACTTGTGCCCATATAAGTTCTATTGCGTTGTACTGGCAGTGGTATGGAGGAATCCGAAGAACAGTATGGCCATATTCTGCTGCCATTTCATTGATTACATAGCGTTTTGCTCTCTTTTTGGTTTTTAATATTTTTATTAATTCAACTTTTAACATTGAGTCGTCCACATTTTCTCCATTGTCCCGAAGCCAATTAATTATTTCATGCTTTTTATTAGCCTGTGTTGGCATTTTGTCAATTTGACGGGAGTGGTAGGGCGCATTATCAATAAAAATTATTGATGGTTCTTCCAATGAAATGAGCATTTTTTTGAACCACTCTTCATACACATTTGCATTCATCTCTTCGTGGTAGTCATTTGATTTCTTCGATTTAAATGCCAACAGTGCGTCTTGTACAAATCCTTTTGCTGTACCTGCATGGCAAATGATTAGGCGCTCACCTTTTCCCATTGGTACTGAGGAAGTGGAATCAGCAGTATCATCAGTCCAGAAACGAGATAGTGTGTGGTTAGCGTTGAGCCATGTTTCATCCGTGAAAACAATATTTGCCCAATCTTGTATTTTCTTTGCCTCTCTTAAAAAATCACAACGTGCTATAGCTATATCTGTGCGTTCCATTAATAATTTTCTTTTATTTAACTTTTTATATGAAAAGCCAATTGTGTTCAAAACTTTGACCAAAGAAGATTTTTCACCATGAAATAGACCACTTCTTTTCAAAGAAACAATAAGTTTTCTCAAAGTTGGAATTTCTTTTCTCAAGTAGTAATCTAGTTTACGTAGGTTATCATTAATCGAATTACTTAGGTACGTAATTCGATTAATGATAGTAGGTACTATAATCGGAATGGTATCGCATACGAGAATCTTTAGGACATCACTATCGTCAATCTGTCAAAAGATGGTTAATATAATGGACAGTGTATAAGGATATACTATAATGCTATATGCTTCGAGGTCCCTGCTTTAATAAATGTATATATAAATTGAAAAACACTAGCTTAAATTGTACTATATATTATAGAAAAAGAATATAGCACGAAAAATACTATATTTTTATCGCTAATTGCAATTGTCGTGCTTTTTTTGTGCTGTGAATGGAACGCACCCGCAGCCCTGCATAGGGAATGTAGGAACGAAACTCATTCATGTATTTACGGGGCTTAGTTAGTTAGTAGCTCTAACTCCGTGTCATTATCCAGCGAAAAGTAATAAAAAATAATCATGGAAAAATAAATAATGATTGAAAATAGATGTGTCCTATTTTTTTTCCTGAATTTCCTAAAAGTACTATATTTTTTTGATTTAAAAAGAAAAATAGTATTTTTCTTCAAAAAAAAGGTGGCAACCCTAATCGCGCCCTTTTTGATTAAATAGGGGCAACACTGTGCCGTTATTGTTTCCGGTTGAGTCTTCTATTTGATAAAACGTTTCAGTGACATTCAGTCCTTGTTCGTCATTCGAGAGAAGTGCATCTCGGAACGGGAATTGTGGTATTCCTATTATATCGTGTTCTTGTATATAGTGTGCGTTAACAAGTTAGTGTTATATGTGTTATAGTGTTGTTGGTAATTGTATATTTTTGCGTAAGTAAAAAGTGATTACAGTTATATATTACGTATAACGAACGTTTCTGGTGAGTCTGTACGTTTCAATTTTCTTCGTATTAAATAGTGCAAAAGTATAGTTTATTTGTTATTAAGTTTTGGATAACTACTCACATTTTATCCGAGAATGTTTGTTGAAATTCAAACATTTGAGTTGTTGAGTTTGTGATAGTGAATGTATATAGTGCTTGTGTATGGTGGTGGCGGTGGTGGAGGTTTGTGCATGTGTTTTTTACGAATCCTGCATGTATCAGGTATGATAACCAATTGTCCACTCTACATTTAGCATTATATACATTTTCTATTTTACTTCATCGCCGATTATAGCAAAATAATTTTATTATTACTTTTGCATAATTACTCTGTTTTAATCATAGCTTAGGTAAACATAGACATTGTAATCTTTAATATTTAATGACTAGCAGCGTCTGACTGCCCTCCTGTAAAAGCTGCAGGGCTTTTTCTTCTCATTTAACAGTATGGTTGAGGTGCACACTGCAGTGTTCTTTCTTCCCATACTGTGTAGGCGTTTTGTTGGTAATGTTTGTTTTCTGTATCGTCGAACATTAGCTTCAAAAGCGCGCTACTTTGTAAGACGTTTTATTAACGGGCTAGCCATTATAAAGGTGTCGTACTGATTTCTGAAATTGCGCAGTTTTGGTAATTCGTACGTCATTAATTTTCACATTTTTTTTGTAATGGTTATGTGTTGCGGTTGGCAAAGAGCCGGTATTTGGCACCTGCAATACATGTAAAACCTTAATTCTTTTCCCAGTCGCTTTTGGCTACTGATGTTTGAGTGCACGCTTACATCTGTGGCTAAAATTACGGGAATCTAACTTAGCTTCATAAATTCAGACTTCACTTGAGTATTAGTTACCTCAAATGCATTTTCTCAAATTACAGAGGTCCTGGTGGTTGACGCTACTGTTCGGCCTGGCGCTGTTCGAGCGCTCGAGGCGACGGCGGAGCGACAGCAGCTGCGGCATAGCCGGACGGGCCGGCCTGGGGTGAGGGGCGGCGGCACGTCTCCATTGGCAGCAGCGAGGCCAGACCAGCGTAGCTCGTGGAGTCACGAGGCCAGCTGTCGGACTGCCCTCCTGTAAAATTAATCCATTAATTTCATTCAATCCATTAATTTTTAAATTTTTTTTTTGTAATGGTAATGTGTTGCGGTTGGCAAAGAGCCGGTATTTGGCACCTGCAATACATGTAAAACCTTAATTCTTTTCCCAGTCGCTTTTGGCTACTGATGTTTGAGTGCACGCTTACATCTGTGGCTGAAATTACGGGAATCTAACTTAGCTTCATAAATTCAGACTTCACTTGAGTATTAGTTACCTCAAATGCATTTTCTCAAATTACAGAGGTCCTGGTGGTTGACGCTACTGTTCGGCCTGGCGCTGTTCGAGCGCTCGAGGCGACGGCGGAGCGACAGCAGTTGCGGCATAGCCGGACGGGCCGGCCTGGGGTGAGGGGCGGCGGCACGTCTCCATTGGCAGCAGCGAGGCCAGACCAGCGTAGCTCGTGGAGTCACGAGGCCAGCTGTCGGACTGCCCTCCTGTAAAATTAATCCATTAATTTCATTCAATCCATTAATTTTTAATTTTTTTTTTTTGTAATGGTAATGTGTTGCGGTTGGCAAAGAGCCGGTATTTGGCACCTGCAATACATGTAAAACCTTAATTCTTTTCCCAGTCGCTTTTGGCTACTGATGTTTGAGTGCACGCTTACATCTGTGGCTGAAATTACGGGAATCTAACTTAGCTTCATAAATTCAGACTTCACTTGAGTATTAGTTACCTCAAATGCATTTTCTCAAATTACAGAGGTCCTGGTGGTTGACGCTACTATTCGGCCTGGCGCTGTTCGAGCGCTCGAGGCGACGGCGAAGCGACAGCAGCTGCGGCATAGCCGGACGGGCCGGCCTGGGGTGAGGGGCGGCGGCACGTCTCCATTGGCAGCAGCGAGGCCAGACCAGCGTAGCTCGTGGAGTCACGAGGCCAGCTGTCGGACTGCCCTCCTGTAAAATTAATCCATTAATTTCATTCAATCCATTAATTTTTAAATTTTTTTTTTTGTAATGGTAATGTGTTGCGGTTGGCAAAGAGCCGGTATTTGGCACCTGCAATACATGTAAAACCTTAATTCTTTTCCCAGTCGCTTTTGGCTACTGATGTTTGAGTGCACGCTTACATCTGTGGCTGAAATTACGGGAATCTAACTTAGCTTCATAAATTCAGACTTCACTTGAGTATTAGTTACCTCAAATGCATTTTCTCAAATTACAGAGGTCCTGGTGGTTGACGCTACTGTTCGGCCTGGCGCTGTTCGAGCGCTCGAGGCGACGGCGGAGCGACAGCAGTTGCGGCATAGCCGGACGGGCCGGCCTGGGGTGAGGGGCGGCGGCACGTCTCCATTGGCAGCAGCGAGGCCAGACCAGCGTAGCTCGTGGAGTCACGAGGCCAGCTGTCGGACTGCCCTCCTGTAAAATTAATCCATTAATTTCATTCAATCCATTAATTTTTAATTTTTTTTTTTTGTAATGGTAATGTGTTGCGGTTGGCAAAGAGCCGGTATTTGGCACCTGCAATACATGTAAAACCTTAATTCTTTTCCCAGTCGCTTTTGGCTACTGATGTTTGAGTGCACGCTTACATCTGTGGCTGAAATTACGGGAATCTAACTTAGCTTCATAAATTCAGACTTCACTTGAGTATTAGTTACCTCAAATGCATTTTTTCAAATTACAGAGGTCCTGGTGGTTGACGCTACTGTTCGGCCTGGCGCTGTTCGAGCGCTCGAGGCGACGGCGGAGCGACAGCAGCTGCGGCATAGCCGGACGGGCCGGCCTGGGGTGAGGGGCGGCGGCACGTCTCCATTGGCAGCAGCGAGGCCAGACCAGCGTAGCTCGTGGAGTCACGAGGCCAGCTGTCGGACTGCCCTCCTGTAAAATTAATCCATTAATTTCATTCAATCCATTAATTTTTAAATTTTTTTTTTTGTAATGGTAATGTGTTGCGGTTGGCAAAGAGCCGGTATTTGGCACCTGCAATACATGTAAAACCTTAATTCTTTTCCCAGTCGCTTTTGGCTACTGATGTTTGAGTGCACGCTTACATCTGTGGCTGAAATTACGGGAATCTAACTTAGCTTCATAAATTCAGACTTCACTTGAGTATTAGTTACCTCAAATGCATTTTCTCAAATTACAGAGGTCCTGGTGGTTGACGCTACTGTTCGGCCTGGCGCTGTTCGAGCGCTCGAGGCGACGGCGGAGCGACAGCAGTTGCGGCATAGCCGGACGGGCCGGCCTGGGGTGAGGGGCGGCGGCACGTCTCCATTGGCAGCAGCGAGGCCAGACCAGCGTAGCTCGTGGAGTCACGAGGCCAGCTGTCGGACTGCCCTCCTGTAAAATTAATCCATTAATTTCATTCAATCCATTAATTTTTAATTTTTTTTTTTTGTAATGGTAATGTGTTGCGGTTGGCAAAGAGCCGGTATTTGGCACCTGCAATACATGTAAAACCTTAATTCTTTTCCCAGTCGCTTTTGGCTACTGATGTTTGAGTGCACGCTTACATCTGTGGCTGAAATTACGGGAATCTAACTTAGCTTCATAAATTCAGACTTCACTTGAGTATTAGTTACCTCAAATGCATTTTTTCAAATTACAGAGGTCCTGGTGGTTGACGCTACTGTTCGGCCTGGCGCTGTTCGAGCGCTCGAGGCGACGGCGGAGCGACAGCAGCTGCGGCATAGCCGGACGGGCCGGCCTGGGGTGAGGGGCGGCGGCACGTCTCCATTGGCAGCAGCGAGGCCAGACCAGCGTAGCTCGTGGAGTCACGAGGCCAGCTGTCGGACTGCCCTCCTGTAAAATTAATCCATTAATTTCATTCAATCCATTAATTTTTACATTTTTTTTTTTGTAATGGTAATGTGTTGCGGTTGGCAAAGAGCCGGTATTTGGCACCTGCAATACATGTAAAACCTTAATTCTTTTCCCAGTCGCTTTTGGCTACTGATGTTTGAGTGCACGCTTACATCTGTGGCTGAAATTACGGGAATCTAACTTAGCTTCATAAATTCAGACTTCACTTGAGTATTAGTTACCTCAAATGCATTTTCTCAAATTACAGAGGTCCTGGTGGTTGACGCTACTGTTCGGCCTGGCGCTGTTCGAGCGCTCGAGGCGACGGCGGAGCGACAGCAGCTGCGGCATAGCCGGACGGGCCGGCCTGGGGTGAGGGGCGGCGGCACGTCTCCATTGGCAGCAGCGAGGCCAGACCAGCGTAGCTCGTGGAGTCACGAGGCCAGCTGTCGGACTGCCCTCCTGTAAAATTAATCCATTAATTTCATTCAATCCATTAATTTTTACATTTTTTTTTTGTAATGGTAATGTGTTGCGGTTGGCAAAGAGCCGGTATTTGGCACCTGCAATACATGTAAAACCTTAATTCTTTTCCCAGTCGCTTTTGGCTACTGATGTTTGAGTGCACGCTTACATCTGTGGCTGAAATTACGGGAATCTAACTTAGCTTCATAAATTCAGACTTTACTTGAGTATTAGTTACCTCAAATGCATTTTCTCAAATTACAGAGGTCCTGGTGGTTGACGCTACTGTTCGGCCTGGCGCTGTTCGAGCGCTCGAGGCGACGGCGGAGCGACAGCAGTTGCGGCATAGCCGGACGGGCCGGCCTGGGGTGAGGGGCGGCGGCACGTCTCCATTGGCAGCAGCGAGGCCAGACCAGCGTAGCTCGTGGAGTCACGAGGCCAGCTGTCGGACTGCCCTCCTGTAAAATTAATCCATTAATTTCATTCAATCCATTAATTTTTAATTTTTTTTTTTGTAATGGTAATGTGTTGCGGTTGGCAAAGAGCCGGTATTTGGCACCTGCAATACATGTAAAACCTTAATTCTTTTCCCAGTCGCTTTTGGCTACTGATGTTTGAGTGCACGCTTACATCTGTGGCTGAAATTACGGGAATCTAACTTAGCTTCATAAATTCAGACTTCACTTGAGTATTAGTTACCTCAAATGCATTTTCTCAAATTACAGAGGTCCTGGTGGTTGACGCTACTGTTCGGCCTGGCGCTGTTCGAGCGCTCGAGGCGACGGCGGAGCGACAGCAGCTGCGGCATAGCCGGACGGGCCGGCCTGGGGTGAGGGGCGGCGGCACGTCTCCATTGGCAGCAGCGAGGCCAGACCAGCGTAGCTCGTGGAGTCACGAGGCCAGCTGTCGGACTGCCCTCCTGTAAAATTAATCCATTAATTTCATTCAATCCATTAATTTTTACATTTTTTTTTTGTAATGGTAATGTGTTGCGGTTGGCAAAGAGCCGGTATTTGGCACCTGCAATACATGTAAAACCTTAATTCTTTTCCCAGTCGCTTTTGGCTACTGATGTTTGAGTGCACGCTTACATCTGTGGCTGAAATTACGGGAATCTAACTTAGCTTCATAAATTCAGACTTCACTTGAGTATTAGTTACCTCAAATGCATTTTCTCAAATTACAGAGGTCCTGGTGGTTGACGCTACTGTTCGGCCTGGCGCTGTTCGAGCACTCGAGGCGACGGCGGAGCGACAGCAGTTGCGGCATAGCCGGACGGGCCGGCCTGGGGTGAGGGGCGGCGGCACGTCTCCATTGGCAGCAGCGAGGCCAGACCAGCGTAGCTCGTGGAGTCACGAGGCCAGCTGTCGGACTGCCCTCCTGTAAAATTAATCCATTAATTTCATTCAATCCATTAATTTTTACATTTTTTTTTGTAATGGTAATGTGTTGCGGTTGGCAAAGAGCCGGTATTTGGCACCTGCAATACATGTAAAACCTTAATTCTTTTCCCAGTCGCTTTTGGCTACTGATGTTTGAGTGCACGCTTACATCTGTGGCTGAAATTACGGGAATCTAACTTAGCTTCATAAATTCAGACTTCACTTGAGTATTAGTTACCTCAAATGCATTTTCTCAAATTACAGAGGTCCTGGTGGTTGACGCTACTGTTCGGCCTGGCGCTGTTCGAGCGCTCGAGGCGACGGCGGAGCGACAGCAGCTGCGGCATAGCCGGACGGGCCGGCCTGGGGTGAGGGGCGGCGGCACGTCTCCATTGGCAGCAGCGAGGCCAGACCAGCGTAGCTCGTGGAGTCACGAGGCCAGCTGTCGGACTGCCCTCCTGTAAAATTAATCCATTAATTTCATTCAATCCATTAATTTTTACATTTTTTTTTTTGTAATGGTAATGTGTTGCGGTTGGCAAAGAGCCGGTATTTGGCACCTGCAATACATGTAAAACCTTAATTCTTTTCCCAGTCGCTTTTGGCTACTGATGTTTGAGTGCACGCTTACATCTGTGGCTGAAATTACGGGAATCTAACTTAGCTTCATAAATTCAGACTTCACTTGAGTATTAGTTACCTCAAATGCATTTTCTCAAATTACAGAGGTCCTGGTGGTTGACGCTACTGTTCGGCCTGGCGCTGTTCGAGCGCTCGAGGCGACGGCGGAGCGACAGCAGTTGCGGCATAGCCGGACGGGCCGGCCTGGGGTGAGGGGCGGCGGCACGTCTCCATTGGCAGCAGCGAGGCCAGACCAGCGTAGCTCGTGGAGTCACGAGGCCAGCTGTCGGACTGCCCTCCTGTAAAATTAATCCATTAATTTCATTCAATCCATTAATTTTTAATTTTTTTTTTTTGTAATGGTAATGTGTTGCGGTTGGCAAAGAGCCGGTATTTGGCACCTGCAATACATGTAAAACCTTAATTCTTTTCCCAGTCGCTTTTGGCTACTGATGTTTGAGTGCACGCTTACATCTGTGGCTGAAATTACGGGAATCTAACTTAGCTTCATAAATTCAGACTTCACTTGAGTATTAGTTACCTCAAATGCATTTTTTCAAATTACAGAGGTCCTGGTGGTTGACGCTACTGTTCGGCCTGGCGCTGTTCGAGCGCTCGAGGCGACGGCGGAGCGACAGCAGCTGCGGCATAGCCGGACGGGCCGGCCTGGGGTGAGGGGCGGCGGCACGTCTCCATTGGCAGCAGCGAGGCCAGACCAGCGTAGCTCGTGGAGTCACGAGGCCAGCTGTCGGACTGCCCTCCTGTAAAATTAATTTCATTCAATCCATTAATTTTTACATTTTTTTTTGTAATGGTAATGTGTTGCGGTTGGCAAAGAGCCGGTATTTGGCACCTGCAATACATGTAAAACCTTAATTCTTTTCCCAGTCGCTTTTGGCTACTGATGTTTGAGTGCACGCTTACATCTGTGGCTGAAATTACGGGAATCTAACTTAGCTTCATAAATTCAGGCTTCACTTGAGTATTAGTTACCTTCCTTTAGTTGCACTTAGTCTAGTGCTATTCCATCTCTGAAAATAATTTTAAAAAATTAAAAAATTTAAAAATTGTTACTATTCAAATAGAACCTCTTATGAACAAGGTTGTATTTGAATCTATATGAATAGTTGTTCTATAATATAAAAAAAATGTTGTCTGTGTCATTATGCATTGATTTGTTAAGAAAGAGTAAATGGGATCACTTTTAGAAAAATTGCTTTTTATTATTGCATAAGTATGAAGGAGAAATATTGTTTGTTATTTAATTTCTGTTAGATATAAACAGTTGCACATTTTAAGTGATTTATAAATTACATAAATATTTACTTTCAGTTTTATAGAACAGTCTTTTAATATTGCTGTTATTCTTTCATTCATTACACATACTATTATATCTTTTATTAGCACTGTAAATGTAAAGATATCTCAAATCATAACTATAAATAACATCATGTGACAATCATATTAAAATAAAAAATTACTCTTAATCTTGGATCTGAGGATTCTTGAATCTGCAATTAATCAATCAATCGTTTAATCAATCGTAAATTTAAATTTTGCTTTTGCTTTTTAATTAAAAATCAACAATAGTGTTATATAAAGCAATACATCGTCTCTGCTACAATGTATTAAGTTCCATGTCCCTCGCCGCGTGCCGAGACTTCCAATGACTTTACTTTACCAGCCTTTTGCTAAAACCAATCTAAAACAGTTTTCGCCCATGTCTAGGTTGCCTAAATTATTTAATTCCATCTGCGGAGAAGTGGATATTTTTAACGACACTTTACGAAAATTCAAAAAAAAAGACAGTAAGATTGTTAAGAGGCTGTTAATTTGATGCAATCGATAATAATATAATATCTTTATGTGTTTCGTTTACAGAAAATGTAATTGTTTTTTTTTACCTATTAACTTTAAACTGTTTGCTTATATCTTTATGTAATGTTTTTATTTAAATTGCTTAAAAATTTTTTGGTGCATGCAGTGACACCTTCATAAGTTGTACATATTCATTTATTTTTTGTGTCTGTTTTATTATACGTAAGTTTTATATGTAGCAACTACTGGATGTCCTAATAAATAAATAAATAAATAAATACACCCTATATTGCTTTATACAGAATAAACTTGCTCTCTTTTGCTATTTACTCCCTTTTCATCCGAGTCTCATTATAAAAAACTTGACAATCATTTTTAAAGTTCTAATATAATACAATGAAGTATACAACTTCAATTAAAAAATACTTCTAAAAAAAAATATTAAGTAGACCATTTAAGTTATGTCCAAATTATTCATAACTAAGATAGATACACACTTATGATCAATTAGAACAACTTCTAAAAAACTTTCACTTTAATGTTCCATTATTAATCATTTATTGCACTACAAGACACTAGAAGCTATATAAAATCGCAAGACATATCCTTAATATAATAATGAATATAGCTAATTCATCAATCGAAATTATATATCATAATTTTTATATAACGATAACTATGTCAAATATGAAATAAAAATTATACTGCATGTTAAAGGTTTTAGGTTATCCATGCAAGGTTAGGTTATTATATTTAGAATGTGAGAATGTAAATTTTAAGAAAGCTCTTACTATTATTGTGATGCACAAAATTCATTAAAACTCAACACTTACATTTATATAATGATTAAGTAAATCCTCTTCTTATTGTTTTATGACTGCACGTTTCTTAGTTGTTATATTTCTTATTTTAAGAAATATCTCAACAGCTACTGTTGAAATAAGACTTTAGACATTTAATTTGCTTCTAGTGATATTTGTTTCAAGAATTTTGCTAACTAAATTAAAACAAAATTATACATTTTAGTAAAAATTAAAGTACTAGAACTTTACAACGGGAAATTTAAAAATTTAATACACCGCCCATTCATTATAAAATCAACTTGTTGTCTTGTTATATGATAAATAGTCAAAATGAGAATGAGTGCGTAAAAATATGTATGTAGGAGTGGAGCGAGATGCAGCTGAGACTATTTTCATACGATTCATTCATAAATACGTACATGTGCAAGAGGGATGCGAGATAACATGTGTTGGCGCCTGTAGTAAAACCGCCCTGGTTGAAAGTATCTAATCCAGCACGTATAAGGTATGAGAATGGTCATACTTTGTACACGTCACTCACCAAAATATCAAGAAGGAAGAAGGATTAACTTCCCCTAAGTTGAACAAGACTGAATGCCAAAACATTGCCGGGTTGGCTAGTAATTAATAAATAATTAATTTATGTGATCATAAGTTTAGTCACATACAAAAATTAAAAAAATATGTATTTATAAAATAAAATTTAAATTTTAAAATAAAATTATAGAATTTAATAAACTAAGAAATTAATATCATAATTCATTTTGATATTTGTAAATGATTTTTATTAGTCCCTAGGCCTTAAAGAAATTGATTCCAAATCGTTACACAATAATGTCTTAAAAAATATATTAGACGCTACGTTACGTGAATTGGAGTAAAAGTATAACGCGGGGACCCGTACGGATGGGAGGAAGAATACGAGCAGGTAACAGGTACAAGAGTATAATCGTCACTTTTACATAGAGTATCGCGAACAGGGTCCTTCACGGCATTCCTTAAATGGATGTACCGGAAGATGCACCGTTTACAGTTGCGCTAGGCGAAGTGTTCCAGTAGGATGCACTGTGTAAGCTTAGGAACTGATAGACGATGTTGATCTGATAACATAATGTATGGGGACTTCTTATATTACTACGAAAGCACTTCGATAGCGCGGAGCAAACGATCAGTTGCGCCATCTAATTTTGAGTGCGGAATCACGTGTTCCTAGTACGTTGCGTTACAAAAGTAATTTATTTTCTATCATTTTTGTCTAAAAGTTTGAAAAAATCTAGTTTATATTAATAAATAATTGGAATAAAGACTAATTAAAATCGACTAAATACGATTACAAAATAATATAGACATGCTGTTTTCAAAGTTCGTTAAAATGTATAGTTTGGCTAAATTGGTTTAAGAAAAAAATAGTAATGAAGAGGGTAAATAATATAATCCATTTAAAAAAATCTATTTCTAATATTAAAAAAATCTATGAAAAATATGATATCTTTTAATATAAAAATCTATTATTTTTTTAATATATTTGCTATTGGTTTATGCTTGACAGTTGGGGTTGACATTGACGTATTTTTTTCAGTCGTCGTACGACTATTTGTAATCTTATTGTTTTAAATAAACAAAAGTTACCGGTATATTTTGCAATTAAAGTAATTGATTTGTTTGATTAATAGTTAAAATGTAATACTACGCAGTAATATCTGAAGATACACCATAAATATTTGTTTTCAGATATGGGTCGCCGCAAATCGAAAAGAAAGCCACCACCGAAACGAAAAGCGATCGAACCACTCGATCAACAATTCAACTGTCCATTTTGTAATCATGAAAAATCATGTGAAGTTAAAATGTCTGTAAAGTTACAATTTACTTAGGAATATGTTGAATATTACATTAGATATTTTAATATTTGTTTTCTTATGCAGGGATCGAGCAAGGAACACAGCTCGAATACAATGTCGCGTTTGCCTCGAAGATTTTCAAACCACAACTAATGTTTTATCTGAACCTATAGATGTTTATAATGATTGGGTGGATGCATGTGAAACAGCAAATTAGGGTTAATTTATATTAAGTCTCAATATTTTATATTTTAAAATTTATTATTGTTTGTTTAATTTAACCATATGAATATTTTACTAATTTAAAATGAATACATTAGTAAATAAATGTATTATCAAAACAAGCATTATTATTATAAATCAGTAATAATTCAGATTTGTGTACAATTAAAATGTTATGATAAATTTACTTAGATAGCTTTTTAAAGAATTTTATATTTTGGGTAGCAGTAGTTTGTAATTTCTTTATTGAATACAAAAATAAGTGTTGTAACATAATGAGTTCACAATGGCAGGCTTATTTTGAACTCTGTATCAATTTCAGTCAACCACACTCTACATTAAAATTAAAAGTTAATTTAAAAGAAATTGAGATGTTGAATGATATATAGTATACTAGCGGCCTGCCCCTGCTTCGCACGGGTATAAAATATATATCCCATGTCAGTCAGTGCAAAAAAAATGATTAAAATCGATCCAGTTGTTTTGATTTATTTATTACTGCCCGTGGCCGTAGCGTTAAATTTGGTGAAAAACAATTTCCTTTCCCTATACCAAGAAGATTTCCTGCTATCTTTGGAATATCTAAATTCATATAGTACATTATTACTTATTTACTTTTATATTTTACCTTTGTATTTTTACAATTAATTACAGAATGTCTTTAAACAAACTCTTGAAAGAGCGACATCGCTGCTAAAGTCGAAGTGTTATAGGGCGAAGCGCGGCCTCCTCACGGCATTTTAAATCTGTAATATCTCCGAAAATGTTCACTTAAATTACATGCTGTAAACGGCAATATTGATCTATATTAAATCAACAATTTATTTAAGGTACTCAATTGGATAAGGATTAATGCTGTATTGTATAAAAATTGCTTTGAACATAAGGCATCATTTTTCGTAAAAAGTAAATAAAAAAAACTGCTATTGTGGGTTATCCATAAGAGATAGATATATACCATCGCGGACTTTTCCGTAGACCTTTTTAAGGTGTACAAATACTTAGTACATCATTTTGATAAATCTCGTAGGGTTTAGCCTGCGTTTGCACTGTAAGCGGAAAAAAATGTAATTATTTACAGAAATTTCAATAATTACATTATTTCTCTACTTCGTATTGAATGTTATTATACGTACAAACCTTCCTCTGGAATCACTCTATCTATGAAAAAAAACCGCATCAAAATCGGTTGCGTAGTTTTAAAGTTTTATGCGTACATACGGAAATATGGACTTTGTTTTATAATATGTAGTGATATAAAGTTGAAAAACAAAACAACAATTGCTTTAAGCTTAGCTTATGAAAGCAATAATGATTTGTTCTTCCTAGAAGTGGAAGTGTTCAAATGCATAATTGCATGTATTAAGAAATGAATTGGTTATAAATACCTGTTAGACAATAACTTCTCCGAGCACCAAGGTTGAAGATAGTAATTCATTGATATAATATATTGTATAATCATTCGCTAGAGACTAGAAAATAGTCAGTCAGGCACAGCTGATAAAATATTTATTAAAAAATATATTTTTGTATATAACTTCCAGCATAAAAAAATTTGTAGAATGTATATAGTAGAATGCTATAAAATAATACTGATTGCAAACAGTCAATATTAGGCTGAAGTAGTAATTCAAAATCTAGTGCATTCTATTGTAGTACATTATATGTATATCTAATGTACCTATGACCCACAATGGGAAAGTTAAAGTTACATTAGTATTTAATCTCCTATTGAGCAAAGTCCATTTTTCTCTAAAAGTAACATAAGAGACATAGCTGTTAATATGTTGCAGCTATGAGAACTTGTTTTCTCAGGTGTTTTCCTTCGTCAAAAGGTTATGATGAACTGTTTATAGTTTTTTAATTCACTTGCAGAGATTGAACTTGTGATCTCTATAGTAAAGACCACAGGTATTATGTAATTATAATTTATCAGTAGATATTGATAAAAAATTGCTTTTTTATAGGGAATATAAAATAGGCTTCTGTTCTTATTAATCAAACATCAATTGATTGTCAATTTCTTTATTTCAATACATTATTATTCAACAATGAAATTATATCAGCAAAGATTCTAGTCAGGTTAAAAAAAACAAGCGTAAGTAAAATATTTTAAATATTTTAGATTATAATTTGTGATCTACTTAATTATTAATCAATTCCAACTATACACAACAACAAAGTTGTATCATCATAGGTACTTTGCTGAAGTTGTTTATACATTAATAAGATTCTAAGGCGACCAATTATTTGGTATAATTTGAGACTGTCCCATTAAATTCTTACATTTCGTTAAGGTTAATGAATTATAATATTATAACAAAGACTTTTGATCACTCGTGTTTCATTTTTATTTGGACATTTAACCCATTTTTATAACCACTGTGTAATTTTTAACATATTTTCACATAGAACAGTTCTAATAAAAAAAATTGCTAGCTATGATTTCTACTGATTGAATGCGAAGATAGAGGTTAAGGTAGACCACGGGTGCCCATGTAGTGCTTATACAGTCTTTGTTGAAAAGGTACTAAATACAAAATAATTTATGAATATCATTCTTTTTATTTATTTAACAGTTTAAACGCAAATATCATACCACTAAAAAACAAATTATAAATGAGTTAATGACTTAATAAATAACAATGTTTGTTTACATACACTCTAGGCCATGCTATTCTCAAAATTATTAAGTCGTATATTGCACAAAATATCACAATAGTCCGTCCCTATATAACAAAAAATTGATCGCCTTTATATTTGTCTATAACTCACATTTATTTTAATATAACACGCAAACACTACTCACTATAAAGCACTTGAAATATAATTGATTAATAGAGATTTCTGTTAAAATATTTTTTAAACAATGTAATGACTATAACATAGTGACTGATTAGCTCGATGGATGCGAATATGGAATGTCCTATGCGCAAATGCAAACGAACTAGCATCAACAAATTAGGGACTATTCATTTGTTACGTAAAGTAAGCGTTCAGATCGCTATTCGGCCTCCTATACCTCAGTTGCAGTTGACTGATCAGCTTCTTTATAGATAAAAAGGATGTAAGTAGCGGCCTGTTACTATCCCACTGCGGAGAATAGGCCTCTTCACTCCGTTTTTGGAGAGGTTTGAAGCTAAGACCTACCACGCTGCTTCAGTGCAGATTGGTAGATTACACATATTATCTCCAGAATTCTCTAGAGATATGCAGGTTTCTTTACAATGTTTTCCTTCAAATTGCGTAAGCGTGTGATAAATTGCAAATATCAATTAGACACATAAGTTTTAACCGAAAAACTCATTGGTGTCTGCCCGGGTTGAACCCGTGACCTCCTCGAAAGAGTCGCACGGTGTTACCACTGGGCTACCACAGCTTGTCTTAATAGATAAATCAACACATTTTAATATTATTGGAATGCATTAATATCTGGATATGCCTATAAAGATATATTTAGACACTAACTAGATGCGTTGATGGCTTCCAATGAAAATTTTTGTTACCAAAGACAGAATTTAAAAAAAGGGCAAAAATAATCGGATAGGAGGATATCTGGTCTCGAACCGGGGTATTCTGATTTCGAGAACACTTAATTACCCCCTTGAGATATTATAACTTCCTTGAATGAGATTTTTGCAAATGACAGCGAAATATACTTTCGTATTCTAATAATATGTATCGTAGTAGTTCATTGCTAATTAACAGAGATAAAACAACGTTTTCTGAAGTTTGATTTATCGCCATCGTACTTACTCCTTACGCCCTAAATATTATGAAATTTTTTGAAGCTGTTTCCGAAATTCAGAATATATAGATGTATAAAGGAAACTATATTTTAAGCCTTAGATTTGATATTTTCGGCTCAAATACTTAAAATTCGATTACATAGCTTCCACAAGATTCCTGAAAATATTTATCTTATGACATTCTTAAGTTGAGATACTTTTACAAATATCCGGAAGAATTTTCTCACTATAAGCGCATTCACAATTATTGACTTGTTTGTAACTTTTGTTTAATGAGTGTATTATGATGATATTTCCAACGTGAGTAAAATATCATGACTCCTTTCTTATGCTTCTTCAGGAACAAATGAACGGCCCCTTAGAGAAAATCTATTCAAAATATACATTCAATTGGAACAATTTTTAATATTTAGGTAAATTTTAACTCACAGGTATAATACTCAAAGGCAATTAACTTTAAATTTTCACTACTGCATAAAAATATAGAAGCTATATTTAAACACCATTTTTTTTTCTCAATTTATTCCTTTTGGCAACAGATATATTAATTTCTCCTAATCTTTCTGTGCTGTAATTTCATAAAAGTGACATAGAATTTGATCTAGTGTACAACATCAAAAGCTTAATATTTTATTAATAATTGTACTCTTCACTATATATTTAGTATTTTAAACCTTAATAAAAGGTTCTACTGAGAATGTTGTTCAAAGTTCAATCTACAATATTAAACACTTACATTGACATTTCATCTTAACAAGCTAATTCTAAGTGTCACATAATTAAATATGCTTATTCAGCTAAATTAAACAGCCTCAAGCTGTATCACATTTACATAACGAAATAAATATTGCTTTCAAAACTATATTACTATCATATCATACAAAAAAATTGAGCTATTGCCTAGACATACAACCCTGGGATTTCTGTAACCATGTCATAGTGAATAAGAAAGTGGTACTAGATAATACTTGTCCTGCAATTAAAAATATAATATTTACAAAGACGCTACATTTATTTTCTACTAAAGAACTCTGTGTCGAAGGAATTAGTACCTTCTTCAGGAAGAAACGATGACATGGTTACTAGAGTCGCATACCACTCTGCCCTTCGAGCTATAAGCTGTGTAAAGGTTTTAAGGGCGTAAATAGCTCAGAATAAGTAAACATCCGCCTCAAGTGCGCGCGTATTCTTCTAAATCAAGTGGAATGTATTCTTTACACACACCTACCCAATAAGTTTAGACAATAATACAACATATAGCAAAAATTATATCGTAAATAACAGTGAAGCGTCAACAGTATAGTGAATTTATTATAAAACAATAAGCTTTTTTTAAAAGCACTTAAGGTTAAGGTCGATTAATTTAAAATTGACCAATGTCAACAATCGAGTCGTACTGTAGATCGTAATTGTCACACATTGCCTGATTGACGGGATCGGTTGATTCAGGTAATGTAACTATAGGTTTTCCACCCGAACTGTCATCGTCACATACAGCTGTAACATCCGAGCTGTCGCTGTTACTATCAATGTATTCATACAGACGATTGATTCCCGCATTCACCCCACTGATCTCAGATACCTCATACATACTCTGTACTGTAGAGCATTCGTCCGCGTTGACCACGTCAAATGAATTAGAAAGCGCAGCATCTTCGCATGATATAATGGGCACTTCGACATGAGATGAGGAAGCCTCTTCGGTAAAGCGACCGGAGTCCCCTAATTCTGACACGTTCAATGATAAAGTGTTATCATCGTTGGGTAAAGTTAAAGATACACGAGTATCGTCCAATTTTGGAACTTTCTTAGTGTACTTGGGTATATCGCTAACGTGTTTGGAAGACAAAGAGTTATCATCCGATAAGTCTGCCTCAGGGTTTAACGTTACCGAATCGTTTTCGTCCTGTTCCGGATGCAAATGTTCCAAATCGTCCACACATTTGGTGGAGTCGTCACTATCGGACATTACCAACTCAATGCTGCGGTCTAACAGTCCCGTGTCAGTGCATGCGGACATTTCGTCCTCGAAAACTATTTCAACGCTCCTAATTCTCATTAGAGGCATCTTAACAGGCGAGATTTCATTGCCTTTGGCAGTTCTACCTAATCTGTGATGACTGGAATCAGCGAACGAGTCCGCACACTCACTCACATCATCATAATCAATCTCGTAGCTCCTTAAGTCGGAGGCGCAGGGAGAGCTCTCGGTTGCCCGATTGATTGGGGGTTTTAATGTATAAATGTGTGCATTTGTATGGTCGGGTGAGGGCGTGCGTGTGGTATGCGTATGTAATCCCTAAGGTTGCAGTAAATCTTATTGTATGGTAGTGCCGAGATCGAGACCGCCCTCTTCTTGCATCTTTGTGAGGAATTTGAATACCCTTGAGTTTTCGTCCGTCTGTTTCACCATGTCGACTAGAGCTAAAAGCTTTTTGATACCGATGAAAATTCTGTGAACGTTAAATGCAAAACGTGATTTGAAATACAACAAATTCTACAAACATTTTATGTAGTATAAAATGGTGTAACAGGGAATTACATTAAATAGAGAAAATCGAAAACAATAAACAACAGCATAATATGGTGGAAGAATGGTGGCTATCATAATTCATATATGAGTTTTCGAAAATAAATAAAAACAATACTTGATTACACAGATGGGTGGGATGAATTTTTTTTATACTTACTTCGACCTCGGCAGGTCATTTTGTGTTTTGGGTAAATCACGCTCAGAAGCGTTCTCTCCCCGCCAAAACATCCATTTTTTGCGCCTACAAGAAGACTAGATTGTATAATATACTTGGGTACAATTTAAAGAATGGTATACCTTCATACTTTGAGATTATCACTTAGTATTACCGAAGGCTCGGGAACCGTTGAATAATTCACGAGAAGCTTCAATAAAGTGCTGATGCTGAGATTGACTGATAGTAAGTGTGGCTAGAATTTAATACTTACGTAATTTCTTGTAGATTGTTTCTTGTAAAGTACTTTCGTCTATCTTCTTGAATACGTGCAATTGTATGGAAAATATCAATATCGACACATACCTGGCTCCACGTAAGTCATTCTGGATCTTCACCAAATCACGCTTGGAAAATGCGTCACTTTCTTCTAGAACGGCCATCACGTGTTCCGGCTGAGATAGATTCGGAACATGAAGAACACCAGTGAACGCTGATAGAACTTCCATATCTTCTAGCACTTGTCTGGAAGGAAGAATAACTGTCTATAATGACTTCTTTTTCGTCAACCGATGGACGTGTGAAGTCTCTGTTAAGAGGCCTAAATGTCATCGTCATTCATTGATTATCATACATGCATAAGAATATCTAGATTTAGTTTGAATATTGTAAAGTAGAATAAATAGAATAGAATACACTTTAGTGCACACCATAACAGTACATGAAATTAGCAAAAAAAAGTATTAGTACAATAGGCGACCTTATCGCTAAAAGCGATCTCTTCCAAGCAACCTTAGGGTAGAGAATTTAAAGAAAATATCCGCGGTGGGGGTGAATAAAATTATTAAGTACTTAATCTTTTATAATTTTTGTAGAACATATCAAAATTTCGAAAAAATTACAGTCACATAGAGAGGCTATTATCATCGGAGAAAATATAATTATACAATTTTCTTACTTTAAAGATTTGACTGGGCTGACCGTAGAATTAGAACTTGTTAAATGACTTAGATAAAAGCCTTAACTCTGATTTTGGCTTACCCAAAATTTAACATAAAGAGATCGTTTAGATATACTGAATATTTAGCAAAAAGCTAGTGGGACATAATCTTTAACTACGCAAGCATTACAGTCCGATGTAATGTCCTTTTGATTTCTTTTGATTTCAGATTATCCTACTAATATAAAAATGCGAAAGTTTGTGAGTATTGATATATGTTTGTTACTCTTTCACGGCGAATTCGCTGAACCAATATTAATGAATTTGGTAAAATTATTCCTTATACACCAGAATAACATATAGGCTATAGAAATCCTGTTAATTTTACAGGAATATGATGACATTGATTGAAAAGCGCCATTTATTATCGACCTTTCACATGACAACAGTCCACGCGAACGAGTCGCGTGTAAAAGCTAGAATGTAATAATGGGAACAAAACTGGAAGGGGATTTGACAAACTAAAACATATTAATAATACCAATAATTACTTACCGCCGACTGCTGGTGCACAAAATAAGCAACTTCCTTCCCTTAGGTGGTTGTTTCTTCAACAAAACAAGAAGAGCTTGCAGCGTTAAATTTGAGTAGCGTGGTCCGATTGGACCGTAGTCCAGAAGGCGCTCAATGTTGTCCACCAAGATGCAAGACAGGGTAGAACGGTACGCATCGTCGAAATACTAAGGACCAAACAATGTCGTTATTTAACAGTGAACAGAAAAAAACACAGAATCTATGGTACAAATGTAGATATATTTATGTATTAGAATATGTATACATTGCACCACCTACCTTATTACCCTAAATTTAATGTCTCTAGCCCAAAGATTGCCTGGAAGAAATCGCTAGTTAGCGATAAGGCCGCCTTATTGTTACTGCATTAGATTATGTCGTTCTCTTAACAATGTATATTATCATTTTTATGTGGTGCAATAAAGAATGTTCTATTCTATTCTATTCTACAAATGTACTGTTAAAAATTAATGTGCTATCAAAGTCGTATTTTTCATTACTGATCGTTGGGACCGTATTTAAATGTCTTACGTAGGTGATAGATAGGTAGGTAATTATACGTAGGTAGCTACAACTTTTGTAATCAACGTTATCAGCTTTTTTCATTATTGCTGTAAGTAAAACCCCTATGAGTGACTTTACTGGATGAGACCAGCGTCTAGAAGATTCGCTTAATGGCCTGCTTCCTTTTACATTTCCCATGACTACAACTTTAAGCAACTATTTTTTGCATATCAGACAATGTAACAAAAGTCACAGAATGTTCTTGCAATACACCGTTACAAGTCAAGTGTTAAAATGAACTGTTGGAAGATGGATTTATTGTTCTTTTTACGATATAACTAACATCTTTGCCTAACATCACAATTAGAATGCTTCAATTATTTTTCTAATTGCTGCGAATTGTCTATGCTTTAGAGCCATAAAGGAGGTACAGAACACTAGAAGTGTATTAACACCAAAAAGAAATCTATTCTTTTTGGTGTTAATAAAGGTCTTCCCATTTTGTGAAATTATTTTTAATTTGGACATTGCAATGTTATCCACAAATCATAGAAATTGTTGATCTTTATAACAAACAATATTTCTCCTTTATACTTATGCAATAATAAAAAGCAATTTTCCCAAAGTCAACACATTTACTCTTTCTCAGCAACTCAATGAGACACAATAACGGCCACAATGTTTTTTCATATTAACGACCAACTCTATGAAGGAGGTTGTATTAGAAACATGTTGTAACATCTTATTATTGACATCGCGTTATTGTTTGCATTGATCCAAATTATAAGTCTGACTATAGTGGTTTTACTGGTTTTCCCAGTTAAAGTTATATATCGTATTTGGTAGCTCATAGTCCCTAACATTGTTATTAATAACAAACCTTCCTCTTGAATCACTCTATCTATAAAAAAAACCGCATCAAAAACTGTTGCGTAGTTTTAAAGTTTTATGCATACATAGGGATATATGGACAAACAAAGAATGCGACTTTGTTTTATAATATGTAGTGATATAGAATATTTTTTTATACAAGTTAAACAGGCTTACCTTCCTAATCTGCAAGCATTTGGCAGACTCAGTGAATCCGATCATGTCCTCAGGCGAGCATACTTTGACAAACGGAAAGTCTGACAATTTTGCCAATTGCGCCGCTAAAGCTGTCTTGCCACTGTTTGGCGGACCCTCGAGTAGTACGGATACTAAACCTAGGACAATATAATTTATAGAATTAGGTTTTACTTTGCGGAGGTCCATAATACAGAAGTAATGAAAATATTATTTTGCTATAATCCGCGATAAAAGAAAATATATGTAATGCTAAATGTAGAGTGACTATTCGTCCTCATATCTGATACATGCAGAATTTGTAAGAACTCATGCAATACCCGACACCGATGGCACAACAATACACAACAATTACTTTACTTACGCTTTACGATTTTGTCGTGGAGTCTATCTCATGACGATGCTTCGGTTACGGGGCGAAACAATTGTTGAGATTGTGATGGTGAATGTGTGTAGTGCTTGTGTATTGTTGTGCCATCGGTGTCGGGTAGTGCATGAGTTCTTACAAATTCTGCATGTATCAGGTATGAGAACGAATAGTACACTACATTTAGCATTACATATATTTTCTTTTATCGCGGATTATAGCAAAATAATATTCTCATTACTTTTGTATCTAGGACAATATTTTAGAATATTATGTTCCTGATCGCATCAATCCATCTTATTGGAGTTGTTATGGCTGTGGTGTTACATAACAATTCGTATGTTTGGCATTTGTGTATTAAAGAGTAGTTGTAAGTGATTTATACGACTATATATTATTCGCCCATTACTCTAGAACTTTCGGTTGATTATAAATTGTGTTAGGTTCTATATATTATCGCTCACTACTCTGGAACTTTCGATTGATTACAAATTGTGTTAGGTTTTCTCACCTCTGTTATAAAGCTCGGGTTTAATCGGTAAAATAATAGAATTTTCTAGACCGATTAGTTTACTATATGACGTATGACACTTCTCAGTATTTGAATATTCGAATAGCGAGCAGTAAAAATTTCAGAAGCGACACAAGCAATACAATATACGTTACTGGACTACGGGACTAATTTAATCCATTGTAAGAATTAAGTATTGTACTGAAATTTGAAATAAAGATTTTGAACAATTATGAATGAATGAATGAATAAATAAATGCTTTATTTACTACTACAATACAAGAATATTATTAAAAGTACAGTTAAATACTAAGTAGTTAGGTGCATTAAATAAAGAAGAGAAAGTTTTAAAAAGAATTTAGACTATCCCCACTCTGCATCCACGTATGCTAAGTAGTAAAAGGTGCTGCAGTAGTAAAAGGGTTCAAACTCAACATAAATGCTGCAGGTATCCCTGAGCTATGGTATTCTGCCTGAGCTGGGGAGTAACGGGGGAGCACGAGCTCATTACCACATATTTTCATCCAAATTCACGAATCTTGTATTTAACTTTTGCATTTTAAAAGGATTTTGAAGGTATTTTTTTGTTACTTACCGCTAGCTTCCGTAGCTCTGGCCTGCTGGATATACAATTGTCCATCTTCCAACAAGGAAGATACTGGATTGCCCCAGTTGATTATACCACGCGACAGGAAATGTTCCAACGCTTCAGCGGCCGTACCAAAAGCCTAAAGGAAAGATGATTTCAAACACCTTTCTGGGAGTCTTGAAATTATAATAACTAATTCTGTCATTATAAGCCACAATTACATCTAAACAGCTAATGTTATACCATTATTTTTTATGTATCTATATTTATACAGTTTTTATATGAATATTTGTTTTTTTTCCATAATCTAATATATATCTTATATTATATATTTTTAATTAGTTATATTATTATATGCCACTAGAGGAAAGCCTATAAAGTTATGGTTGGATTGTGTGAAGTATGACATGCATATAAAAGCCTATATATGAGGTAGCGCCACAGTTCACAAATAATAAGAAAGAATGAAAGCGAGCATGTTGCTCCGATGCCGCTTAAAGTGGGATAAGGGCAGGAGTATGAAATAACCTTATTATATTAAATGTTGTTTAAAAGTTCTTACTGGTTTAATATCATTTTCCAGAGCGTGTAGGAAGTCCCCACGCTCCACCATGAGTTTCTCCATGGCCTCAGGGTCCACTTCAACTTTGCTCGAAGCCTTAATCAGTCTGTTCATGGCGGTAGACTGCGCCGCTCGGACCAAACCCTCAAGTTCCGCGCCGGAGAAATTCTTTGTCATTGCTGCTATTTCCTATAATGTAACAACTGTTTTAGTCTTAAATATTATTATAGAACGTACAATAATATTGTTTAAACTATACAGGCAAATTTATGTTAAAAAAACTGAACCTCAATCTTACCTTTACCCTGTTTCTGAAGAAAAACGAGGAGTTTAACTATTTCCGCTATATAAGCTTTAATTGTAACAAATTTCATCCATATTGCTCCGGCAGATTAGATTTAGAAAGCATTACAGACAGACAGAAAGAATAACAGACAGACTTGGATTATAACCATGGATTGTGTTTTTTTTGGTAATTAAAGTGTATATCGCAACTCTTTAAATAAACCTGTTGAATCCCATTAAAAGTCATTTTGTTTAGAAGACACAACGGTGGAGGTAATATATTCCATCATTAAGAAATGTTAGTTGAAAATTACTAGTACATTTAAACAGTGTTTATTACTGTGCGATAACAGTGTTTATTACTGTTTAATTAGCGTCTAAGATACAGACTCGGAATAGTTTAGACGCTAGTACTCTCATTATTATCATTTGATGTAAGCTTTATTTAGAGTTTATTGTATTGAAGAATGTTTTGTATCAATAAAGTTTTATTATTATTAGTACCTGGGTGACCGAGTCTGTTAGGTATTATTTTTAATTATAATAAATAAAAAAAAACAAAAAAGGATGGTAATACCAGGGGCTTAATTGCGGGTATTTACACTTCTTTAGTCTGCCCTTTCAAATTCAAAATATTCAAATAAACTTGTAAACAAGTGCTTTTGAATCGTCAACTCTACTGCTGGTTCGGAAAGCTGTTCCTACCGAGAAGAGCCAGCAAGAACTCGGCGGTTGCTCTTTTAAAAATATAAATCTTAATATTATTTACATTAAGTCGTTACTGTCTTGTACAGGTTCAAAGAGAGCTATATCCACACATTCTTATCTTCTAAATAATCTTCAAGAGTATAGTAGGCTTTCTGTATTTTTGGAATTTTGGAATATCACATCATTACGTTTTACTTTCTTTGGAATATCACATCATTACGTTTTACAACCAAAATTTCATTTAGTTTCAATTCAACATTTAACATTTATTAAATGCCCGAAATGAAGGATAGAACAACTTTTTTAATGAAACCTAACAAGATCGATTAATCCTCCCCTAAAACCCCTACATGCTTAATACAAAAGTAATGAGAATATTATTTTGCTATAATCCGTGATAAAAGAAAATATGTGTAATGCTAAATGTAGAGTGTACTATTAGTTCTCATACCTGATACATGCAGAATTTGTAAGAACTCATGCACTACCCGACACCGATAGCACAACAATACACAAGCACTGCACACATTCACCACCACAATCTCAACAATTGTTTCGCCCCGTTGTTTTTTTCATGACAATCGTTGGAGCCGTTTCCGAGACTCAGAATAAACATACGCACATACACGCGCACACACACACTAGATTAACTCATTTGTATATCATCATGCTCCTGCCCTTATCCCACTCTAAGTGGGGTTGGCACAACATGTTACAAACATGTTGTCATATGATTTGGCTATGTATTTTACGACCGGCCGCCTGCCTGACATCAACTTACCTTAGGCGTATTTTACGACTCCTCCGTAAGAAAGAGGGTGGTCTATTTTACTCAATCGGATACCACACGGTGGGTCAACTTACCTTAGTCGCCTTTTACGACACCTCGGTAAGAAATGAGGTTGGTCAATTCTACTCAGCCGGATACCACACGGCGGGTCGACTTACCTTAGTTGCCTTTTACGACACCTCGGTAAGAAATGGGGGTGGTACTATTCTATTCAGCCGGATACCACACGGCGTAGATTAACTCATTTGTATAGTGGGATTGTATTTGTGAGTGTATTTACTTTGGAATCCACATCTTCAGCAATCTTCTTATACTCCCTCATACGTTTAGTGTGAATGTTTAGGATCTGAACACGACCCTTTTCATCGGGCAAGCCGATTTCCATTTGCACTTCTAAACGACCCGGTCGGAGCAAAGCCTCGTCGATCATATCCCGTCTGTTTGTCATACCGATCACAAGAATGTTGTTTAATTGATCAACGCCTGTAATATATTTATATATATAGATATCTTCGATAACTTAACTGCATATGGTATATAAAGGAGACTGCCAAAATTGGGCCTAACTGTTACAGAAACCATACATACATCAAACAATTCTTAACTTCTTTCCGATCAAATATAACTATAAATATTAGAAATTTTCAATGGGAATTTTCTAGAAAATTTATTTAATAATAATATTTATAATTGTATTAAAATAGTTGATGCCTTAAACGGAACGTATCATTTGTCATAACTTTTTTATTTACCTACACAGCGCTGGATTCCAACGTTTTTAGTATAAATACGAGAAAAAAATGTTTATCGTTAACGTTTTCTAGTAAAAAACCCAAAAATTATTACTGTAACGTCTGGGCCCAAAGTTGTAAGAAATTCTGGCAGTTTCCTTTCTATGCACTTTATATTACCATCAATCTTTGATAAGAGCTGGTTCACAACGGTGTCGTGTACGCCAGTATTTCCTCCCACAGAGCCTCTCGCTTTGCAAATGGCGTCGATTTCATCGAAAATTATTATATGAAGCCCACTGTTGGGGCCACACTAAAAAAGGAATCGTTAATAAAATTTATATATATAAATTAATGTTTTTGGGTTAGGGCTTCTAATATTATAGATTTTAATATAAAACGAACGATTTCCGATAAAATACCTATATCCGAAATTAAATTTTATAATAGTTAATTTAATATTTTTTGTAGAATGTGAAAGAGGTACCGATTACTTTAGTTCATAACTGATGTTGAAACCCAGAACTACCTTTTTAAATTGACTTTTACAAGCTGTTTTGAATTTTCATCATCATCAACCACAGTTTCGTAATATATTTCTTAATGAGAAAAACCGGCAATGGACTATTTTTAACATAATTGTTAAAAAATAGTCCATTTTACTCTACAAAGGAATGTAACTAACCCACGTTACCCACTCTTCACACCACGATATTACTAGCATTAGCAGATACTAAGTTAATTTAGTAAGTCCATACTTAATATAAAAATAACTAATTCACATATATTGTGTATGTTATCTATCAAAGAAAAATAAGAGGTAATAAAATAACTATCCACATACATGTGGTGTAGAAAAGAAAACTTATATTACTTTTCCAACTATTGAATTTCTAGATGCAGACATATTTTTACGCAGAGTTTAAATACGTGACTAAATAATAGATTTTGAAATTTCCAATACCCTTTTCTCTTCCTCCTCGGCGTCAGCAAACAGCCGTCTAATGTTGGCCTCACTCTCACCAACATATTTGTCCAATATTTGTGGACCATTAACAATTTTTGGTTCCCTGGCGTTCAACATGTTTCCTATCTGACGGGCCATCAAAGTTTTACCGGTACCAGGCGGACCGAATAGGAGAATACCTTTCACGTGTTTGCAACCTGAAAGATTGGAGGGTATGAGGAAAAAATCATTTTTGTGTATCAAATTTTTTTATGATTCACAAAACCATATTTACAGAATATAGAACAGGGCACAGATAATACTAAAACCTTTACATTTTACATTTTTTGTAAGGGCTGATACTCGTATAGCTTTTATACTAGAGTGGGGAATCCACCCTAAAATATGTATTACTAACTTTTACGTATGATACGTTGTTAATAGATGGCACTTTCAAGGTCATCCTATTTCCCTAATTCCTGTGAAATTAACAGTATTTCGACTTCGTTCGCGTGGACTGTTGTCGTGTGATAGGTCGATAATAAATCGCGCTTTTCAATATCATCCTATTCCTTTAGAATTAACATTATTTCTATATGTTACCCCGGAGTATAAGGAATACTTGTGCCAAATTTATCGATATGGGTTCAGCGGATTCGCCGTGAAAGAGTAACAAACATACATCCGTAGTCGCAAATTTTCGCATTTCTAATATTGGTAGGATAGGATAGGATAGTAGGATTCTAATTTAATCATCTTCTTGGTCGCTAAACTCTTGGCAGAGCGGTCGTGGTCGTCAGTGTAGGGTTGGTGACGCGCTTGGCCATTCGACACCATTCTTTTCGGACGTCTGCCTTTCTGGTACTTATGAAGAGGATCATCAAAGGCAGCCTTCACTTGGCCGTCCATCACATTGGTGATTTGCCACAGAGAAGTCTCCCCGACGAGACACTTGTCCAAAAAAAGTGAGAATTCGACTTTGAACGATGAAGGAAAAACGCTGTTTGATGCCGAGTTCTCGAAGGATGGACTCGTTAGTTTATTAACTTCTCGTTAGTTTTAATTTTCTTACCTAATTGATCCACAACTTCTGGAGGAAAGACTCGTGAAGCGAACGCCCTCCGGAAGATTGCGTTAAATTCATTGTCAAGACCGCCGATGCCCATCTTACCGAAGTCCCAGTCTGGATTAATGATAGACTGACGCGGCTGTTTGCTACAAAAACAAATTATGAATTACTAACGGTCCAGCCAGACGTTGATGTTGCTTATTCTGTTTTCGATTCATTAATTCTCGCCTCGAAACAGAACAGAGAGGAGGCCTATACCTCCTCTCTCAGTTTCTGGAGAGAAGGTTTGGAGGTAAGTCCTGCCACGCTGTTCCAATTCCAAATGATGTTACAATCCCCAAAAGTCTCTAGAGATATGCAGGTTTCCACACGATGTTTTCTTTCAGCGTGTGAAATGTCAATGAGATACACAAGTTTGTAAAAGAAAAACTCTTGTCCGGGATTTGAACTCCTGACCGCTGGATTAATTAACTTGACTCCGGTCAATTTTTGGGTCTTATTTAACTGATTGCTGTTGTTTTTAAGAAGAGTATCGACACTATACGATATTGCTCTTGACGTTTATTGACGTCTCGCTTGCCATTTGGATGTGCCACACCCATCGCCTATTTAACTTCACCACTTTTGTATAGTCGTAGCGTAATTTTGTATAATCTATGAATAGCCGATACATATTTAAATTTATGAAATTCTTTAATTAAATATCAAAATTATTAGAAAGAATATGAAATATTAACTTTATGTAAGGAAATAAAATTATAAGTTATATCTTACCCCTTAGCTTTGCCAACGAGATTAAGCGAAGAGCTTTCAGCTTTGTCAAATTGGATACAGGCATCAGGCAACAGTCGGCCAAATCTAACTCTACGAGGTACAGCATTTGCGCCAGCTGCTAATGCTTGAACATCAACAGCTACAAGAAGTAATTTATAGAATTAGGCGTTACTTTGCGGAGGTCCATAATACAAAACTAATAAAAATATTATTTTGCTATAATCAGCGATAAATACGCGATAATTTTATCGCAGAGTACAGCAAAATAATATTTTCAATTAGTTTTGTAGCTCCAAACTATATGTTATAATATGTCTATATTCTTGTAGGTACAAGAAGACAAAACATTATAACTATCACAATTTAATCATTCTCCTGCCTCGCCGTGTAGTATCCGGCTGAGTAGAATAGCTCATCCTCACTCCTTACCAAAGTGTCGTAAAAGGCAACAAAGGTAAGTTGACCCAGCGTGTGGCATCCGGCTGAGTAGAATAGCCCATCCTCATTCCTAACAAGGTATAGTAGAGGGCGACAAAGGTAAGATGACCCACCGTGTGGTATCCGGTTGAGTAGGATAGACCACATTCTTTCTTACCGAGGTGTCGTAAAATACGACTAAATAACTTGACGTCAGACAGGCGGCCGGTCATAAAATACGAAGCCTAATCTGTGACAATATGTTTATTACATGTGACAATATGTTTATTACAAGCCCTCTTAAATTGGGATAAGGGCAGGAGGATGAGAATATAATCAATCTCTTGTCCTTATCCCACTCTAATTGGGGTGGATTCAACATGTTTTTCGCTTCCATTTCTATTCTCTTCTATCATTCGTTAACTATAGCGATACTCCTTTTAAATGCTTTTAAATCTTACAGAAGATTTATTGGCTAAGCTTGAACGTCTTCAAAATGTAGGTATTAGATATATTTATGGACTTCATAAATTTGACCACATCACTGAGTTTTGTCACTAGTTAAATTGGCTTCCTATCCGATCCAGAAGAAATTTATATATTCTATCACTTCATGTGGCCGGCTAAGATCTATAAATACCTTAGATCTTGCTTTCCCTAAATGCTCCTCACTGACTTACTCGAGATCATTTAGCTTTCAAGGCATTAAGCTGTGGAATGATTTACCAGTATCAATCCGCAATCAATCAATCTCTTTCCCTTTCAGTTACAGAGTCGTATTTAAGTTACAGATTAGAAAATATTTATCTTAAGTAATTATATATTAGTAGCATCCTTTTATCTATTTATTTTACCAAAATTATTTAATAGATTAAATAGTTCAATTTATATAAACTTTTTTTTTCTCTATATGACCCATACTCTCTTTCTTCTTCAATTCTTGTCCTTTTCCTTCTATTACTCAAAGGTTGACTCGAAGAGATCCCTTTTAGGGATAAGTCCGCCTTTATACATGTGTTTTTTTTATTTGGTTATTTTTTTCTTTCTCTTTTCTAAATATGTGTAAAAAGAAAAATAAATAAATGCATGTCATACTTCATGTAATCCATTAATCTCTTTTTTCCCTCCAGTCACTTATCCATCCACACTCATGTTTAGGACTAGTTTGCTTACATGATTTTCATCCCTCCCCATTATAACTCTCTACCATCTTCATCTAGAACTCAATTTTTCCATAATCAGCACAACTTTCAGACTTCTCCTTCTATACTCATTTCATATTACATTCAGTCTTAACACACCACCACTGCACCTTAATATTCTAATCTCATGATTCTTATAATAGATTACTATACTAAATACAAAATTAAGTTTTGAAAATTAATTACCTTCTAAATTTTTCACTATCAAAGAAAGAACTTTTTTCTCTTGAAAAGAGAAGGCAAGCTGTTGGCCAACCGTGAAAACCTGATTTGAGAATTGAATCAAGAAATCACGAGCCATTTGTTCTGAATCATAGGGCTCCAAGGATGTTCTGTAAAATAAAAGTAATTTTTAAACTAATTAAAGATGTATTAAATACTAAACGTTATTTTGATTTATCATTATTACATTTTAATCAATTTAATCATTTTGTTTTTATCAATATTCAATCTAACAGATTGAATGAATTGAATTGAAATGAGTAAATGAGGGGAAGTCTGAAAGTTGCGCCCATTACAGAAAAGATGAGAAGTGCGAGACTAAGTTGGTATAGTCATGTAATGAGGAGGGATGAAAATCATGTGACCAAAAGAGTTTTAAATATGAATGTGGATGGATGTATGGCTAGGGGGAGGCCGAAAAAAAAGGGATGGATTGTGTGAAAAAATAATATGCAAGTGCATAAAGGTGTGGCACCAGAGTTGACGAATGATAGAGAAGAATGGAAGAAGAAGACATATTGTTACTTAGAGCGGGATAAGGGTAAGAGAATGATGATTCAATCTAACAGTGGATAAATTATTGTAATATATTAGCTCAATGACAAATAATATACTTACGTTTTCTTCAACATAAAATCAGCTTCCAGTGTGACACTGCATAAGCATTCTGCATTTTGTGGCTTGAAGATTTTCACATCTATGGGCTACACAAAATTTAAAAGGATAAAATTCAAGTATAAATATGTATATTACATAATATAATAGCATATTTTAAAAGTAGTTTTTTGTTTCTAAAAATATATTTGTATTTTTAAATTGTTGTAAATTCAGTCCTACAAGCTGTTTAAGGGAGTTTCAACTTAGACAAAAAATAAAAGATGGAGTAGAGTAACTGAACAACCTTTTTGCTTGTTATAATGAATTAAGGCATTAAACTAGTTAGATTTTTTAACCATTAGTAATTTCATGTTTTTCTTAAAACAAGTTTTTTCAATGCACTTGGTACTTTGGTAGTAGTTTTTAAATTACTTAGTTTGGCAATACAGTCCTTGCCCAAAAATTTGTTGGAAGTATGTTTATTATTAATAAGTCATTAGGATAATAAATTTTTTATATAACATACCTGACCGATAGATAGCACAGCCCATTTACGCTGAGGTGCAGAAAATCCTACTGTACCTCTATCTACTCCACTATAAAACCGGATACTGAACATAAAGTGCTGCGAAGGCCCTGTAGACACTTCAATGTGCCTAAAAATTGAGCATATAATTTAGTATACCTATAACGTTCTCCCGCCCTTATGCTACTCTAAGTGGGGTCCACACAACACATTCAAAACATGTTGTTGATTTGGCTAGGTATTTTACGACCAGCCACCTGCCTGATGTCAACTTTACTTAGTCGCCTTCGACAAAACCTTGTTAAGGTTGTATATTATGTGGAAATACACTGTTTGGACCAATATTAGAGATTACATATCAATACAAAAATAAGGATATATTGTGTTTATTTAAAATATAAAGCTGAATATACCAAACTAAAAAAAATACTAGCATAATTCAATACCATTTTCATTCAATTCAATTCATTGCCATTATTACATTTCTGAAAAGACTAAATAACAAAATTATCTTTCCTTTATAAAGTTTTGTAATAACTCATTTGTTGCACAGGTGTATTGATTTAGAGTTACATAATATAAGGAAGATCCCTCATTTTATTACTTACTTCACATCACTAGGGAAGTCATCAGGATTAATAAGAGCACAGTTTGTGATTGCCAGTTCATCAGACGGGCATTTTGCTGCCTTCATGCGCTAAAAATTAAAATTTTTATTTGTAGAAATTTTAACATGGTCATTGAGAATAACAGATAGTTAGGTAATTATTGAGTAAATTAAAAGTGATAAAATTTAATTGAGAATAAAGTAATAGCCTGTTACTATCAAACTGCCGGGCCTCTTCTCTCCGTTTTTGGAGAGAAGGATTGGAGCTAAGAGCATGCTGCTCCAATGTGGATTGGTAGGTTACACATATCTCCAGAATTTTCTAGAGATATGCAGGTTTCCTCACAATGTTTTCCTTCACCAAAAAAGCATGTGATAAATTGCAATTATCAATTAAGACACATACAAGAGGACTCATTGGTGCCTGCCCGGGTTTGAACCATAGACCTCCTCGAAAAAGGCGCACGGTGTTACCGCTGGGCTACCACAGCTTTTTGACAAATGAGAATAATATATTGAAGCGATTTTATGACTTCAATGACAATTATATCGTTTGCGATATTTCTGGTTATCAAATAATAAGCATTATAGTAAATGAATTTACAATATAATGTAATAATAATAAAACAAAATTTAAATACAAAGATTTTATTATTTTGATTATTATTATATTGATAACAATGACACCACTTAATTATAGTTATAACAAAATTTTTATAAAAATTAGCGTAACATTTTGACCACAGTATTAATGTACATAATACTTACCATTGAAGACATTTTTAGAATATAATTTTTTTTTTCAACACTGCAATGTTTTGACAATAATGATTCACGTTGATTGGCGTGACGTCAACGGGCAATCAGTGGTCTGCCGTAAAATTCTTGTCACCCATTGGAATAGCGAATGAGCGAACAATGGACTGCAGTAAAATATTTTTGCTGAAACTATTGGTCGAACGGATCAATACAGCAAAACTAGTATTACCATGAACAAAAATAAAACTGAAACAAAATAAATACAAAAATTATTTTATATCAATCAAAATCAGATAAAAAAATGCTGATTTCAGGAATGCATAATCTTTATTAAAGAAAATGTAAATATAATATTTTTGGATATACATATACGAAAAACTTTCTTCAAAGTCGTTAGAGGTGAAGTTTTCCCGTTACGAAATTAATATATATAATAAAAACGAAATTAATAATAAAAACAATTTTGCCTTAAATTAAAAAACAAACTACTATTTATACAAAGTAAACTATTACTTAGTAATCATATATACAAAAAAAAACAGTATAATTATAACAGCAATAATATTAATTTATTAAAGATTTTACTATTTTATAAAACTTCACGTCTTAATAAAATACATTTTGATTAGTTTTAAATCCTATGAATTTGTAAAATAAGTGTCAACTTATAAATGCAATTTTTAGAGTATTTTTTTACGTCAATCTACGGATTATTTAAAAAAGTTTGCAAAACCAATTGAAATTGACAATGACGTTAATGACAGTTTATTTTCTATAGACTATAATTGTCATAATTTATCAGAAAAAGCAGGAATTTCGTTGACTGTGCATGTCGTTAAAATATATATTTAAAATAATAACGTGATTACATATAACAAATGTTTAAATAATATGGCACTCATATCTCATATATTTATTTCTATAACTTTAGTGATTTGTAGCGGTCAGTATTTAGAAATCTAAAGTTGTTTATTATAAAGGATACGCCCAATAATATTTTGTTGTATTGCAGTATCATTAGCTTCAACGGAATGTACTATTCCAATAGTCTTGAGGAATACATGGTTCTCTTTTGAAAATGGACAGCAGAAAATAACAGATATCAATGCTAGTGAGATGACTGATAGGTAAATAAGTTTTATATTTTCCTGTCCTCCCTGGGTATAATGTATGTAAGTTAAAAAAACAATATTAATCAACTCTGTAAGTTTAAGTATAAAGTTTGTTATCGTTGTTTATTGTTTATCGTATTTGGTTTTTTTTTAATTTTTCATTTTTATCCTAGTTTCTCTTGTTTCCTATTCTTGTTCTCATCAACATTAATTTTAAAATTAGTATTGTTAACTTGTTAAAAAAAATTGTCTCTTTTATGCATGTTGTGGCACATTTAACTAATGATATTAATATGTTTTTAGTTGAATAATTTATTTAAGTAGTAGCTACTGGTGGTCCTTAAATAAATAAATAAATAATCGTTCAAATCAAATTTATTTGTCTGGTCCATTATTTTTTTATATTATACATGTGTTTTTGTGATTTTAGGGGTATATGTGTGAACATAAAGGCAGACTTTCATGTCAACTATACAATGGTGTTTCAATACACAAAATGCTATTACTGTGTGAAGCTCATAGTGCGCACAGTCAATGTGTTAGAAAAAATAGAAACACCTTGTGTTGATCTTGGAGCTGATGAGGAGCCTACCGTTGAGAGAGTATGCAAGGGCCTTAATCCTGACCAAAATCTTATTACTCTATTCTCTGAGAATTCCGTTCCAGTAAGTAGAATATTACTAACTTCCTGCCCTTATTCAAGTGGGGTCGGCACAACATGTTATAAACATGCTGTCACATGATTTGGCTGCGTTTTATGATCGGCCGCCTGCCTGACGTCAACTTACCTTAGTCGTATTTTACGACACCTCGGTAAGAAAGAAGGTGGTCTATTCTACTTAATGGGATACCACACGGTGGATCAACTTACCTTAGTCGCCTGTTACGACACCTCGGTAAGAAATGGGGGTGGTCTTTTCTACTCAGCCGGGTACCACACGGCGGGTCGACTTACCTTAGACGCCTTTTACGACACCTCGGTAAGAAATGAGGGTGGTACTATTCTAATCAGGCTGATACCACATGGCATTCCAGTAAATAGAATATTATGCTTAATAATTAAAAAGTGTATAGTGCTTCAAGATATATAAATAGTGTGACATTGCATAGGCACAGTCAATACTACATAAGAATTTTTTTAAGTTTCAATATATAACAACATAGTAGTATATATATATGGATTTTTGTCTGTATGTCCATTATAGACTCCGAAACAACTGGTGTGATGTTAATAAAATTTTCATACAATCTTTAGAGTGATCTTGTGAATTTAACTGTCAAGTTCTGTTTTGAGGAGAATTCAAAGCCAACCGCCCACAGCAGTGTAAATTGAAAGGGTTAAATCAATACAGAGTACCTAGTTACTGAATAAAAATAAAAACCTTTAGTTTTTCATTAACTAGTAGACCTGGTTATGCATAGCTGTACATATTGGCTTAGTCTAATTAAAAGTTTTTATTTTTGCTTTGTGTGTTTTATGTTGGCTGTTCTCCATTTTTGGGAAAAAACACTTGTTTGATTTTGTAGGAGATAGGTTGATGCTCATAATGTATTTATTTATTTATTCCATAGAACACCAACAGAATCACATGTGTAACTAAAGTAACATGGTTATATTTCCTAGGGTTGCTAATCACTACATAGTATAAAACAAAGTCACATTCTTTATTTGTCCATATATCCCTGTATATGCTTAAATCGTTAAAACTACGCAACAGAGATGCGGTTTTTTTTAATAGATTGAGTGATTCAAGAAGAAGGTTTGTATATATTCAATACCGAGTAGAGAAATACTGTAATTTTTGAGGTTTCTAATATGATGTCGTAAATAATTACATTATTTTCCGCTTACATTGCAAACGCAGGCTAAACCCTACGAGATTTATCAAAATGACGTACTAAGTATTTGTACACCTGGAAAAGGTCTACAGAAAAGTCCGGAATGGTATTAGTCTATCTCTTATGGATAACCCACAATAGCATTTTTGTCATTTACTTTTTACGAAAAATAATGCCTTATGTTCAAAGCAATTTTTATACAATACAGCATTAATCCTTATCCAATTAAGTACCTTAAATAAATTGTTTATTTAATATAGATCAATATAGCCGTTTACAGCATGCAATTTAAGTGAACATTTTTGGAGATATTACAGATTTAAAATGCCGTGAAGAGGCCGCGCTTCGCCCTATAGCACTTCGAATTTAGCAGCTATATGTCGCTCTTTCAAAAGTTTGTTTAATGACAAGAATGCTGTGAATGTTGTATATAAAGACATTCTGTAATTAATTGTAAAAATAAAATGCATAGAAAAATGTAAAACTAAATAAGTAAATATGTAGTATATGAATTTAGATATTCCAAATATAGCAGGAAATCTTCTTAGTATAGGGAGAGAGGAATTGTTTTTTTTCCAAATTTAACGCTTGCGGGCCACGGCCAGTAATGAATAAATCAAAACTACTGGATCGATTTTAATTTTTTTTCACTGAGTGACATGGGCTATATATTTAATACCCGTGTGAAGCAGGGGCAGGCCACTAGTAACATATAAATCTAATTAAAGCGTGCTTAAAAGGTAACAAACATACAATAACTATTATAACTAAAATTAGAAAATACGAAGTCTAACAAACTTAGGGATACTTATAAATAATATCCATTCTCAATGCAAAGCTTTGTATAATTATTTCTTGAATCTATCTAATAGAACTCAGCTCTTTATTTATTTATTTATTCATACTTTATTGTACACCACATTTTATAAATACAAACATTAGATTAATACTAAACAAAAATAAAAATTGTGTACTGCACAAAAGGCGGCCTTATCGCCATTTCTTCCAGGACAACCTTTATAAGTTACAAATGAACTCCATCATTTGAGTGTGCATGCATGAATGTTTTCATATAAACAAGTTTGTTTACTAATTATTAATCTAAAAGATTTCCTATGTTGTAAAATTTATAAGCATTCTACTTGAGTGAAGCCTTTTGTGATTTTTTTTATGTGTTTTCCACTTTGTTCAGCTGAAATAGGTCAATGGTCAAGCATATTTATAATCCATTTTCTGACTTTGGGCTCTATTCCTTCTCTAAAAATTCAATTTATGACAGTGTAAGATTACATAAAGTAAAATTTTTTTTTGTCAGGTATTTAGGTATAGTGAGTGTTTAAGGTGTTTTAAGGTTAGGAGGTTACAAGTAAAAAATGTTGGTGACATACTGTTCCTCTGCTCTGGTGATTTTACTGGTATTTTTATGTTTGTAAGCATTTTTTTTTTAAATTTGTCAAGATTTGTTACCTGCACTGCATAATATTTAAAATTCTTTTGTTCATTTCTAGTCAAATTCATATTACTTATACACTGTCCATTATATTAACCATCTTTTGACAGATTGACGATAGTGATGTCCTAAAGATTCTCGTATGCGATACCATTCCGATTATAGTACCTACTATCATTAATCGAATTACGTACCTAAGTAATTCGATTAATGATAACCTACGTAAACTAGATTACTACTTGAGAAAAGAAATTCCAACTTTGAGAAAACTTATTGTTTCTTTGAAAAGAAGTGGTCTATTTCATGGTGAAAAATCTTCTTTGGTCAAAGTTTTGAACACAATTGGCTTTTCATATAAAAAGTTAAATAAAAGAAAATTATTAATGGAACGCACAGATATAGCTATAGCACGTTGTGATTTTTTAAGAGGCAAAGAAAATACAAGATTGGGCAAATATTGTTTTCACGGATGAAACATGGCTCAACGCTAACCACACACTATCTCGTTTCTGGACTGATGATACTGCTGATTCCACTTCCTCAGTACCAGTGGGAAAAGGTGCAGCAAAAGGATTTGTACAAGACGCACTGTTGGCATTTAAATCGAAGAAATCAAATGACTACCACGAAGAGATGAATGCAAATGTGTATGAAGAGTGGTTCAAAAAAATGCTCATTTCATTGGAAGAACCATCAATAATTTTTATTGATAATGCGCCCTACCACTCCCGTCAAATTGACAAAATGCCAACACAGGCTAATAAAAAGCATGAAATAATTAATTGGCTTCGGGACAATGGAGAAAATGTGGACGACTCAATGTTAAAAGTTGAATTAATAAAAATATTAAAAACCAAAAAGAGAGCAAAACGCTATGTAATCAATGAAATGGCAGCAGAATATGGCCATACTGTTCTTCGGATTCCTCCATACCACTGCCAGTACAACGCAATAGAACTTATATGGGCACAAGTAAAAGGGCATGCTGCGAGATGCAATACAAGCCCCCCATTCACAGCGAATAAAATGTTGCAATTGCTAAAAAATGCTTGCACCCACGTAACGGCCGAGAACTGGGCAAGTGTGGTGGAAAGAACTAAAAGAGTAATATTCTCTGATTGAGAACGTGATATTGCGTTTGATAATATATTGTCTACACAAGAGCTAATAATAACTGCTACTGAAGACTCCTCATCGGAGGAGTCTAGTGTTGATTATCATTCCGACGACTCGTGCTAATAAAATAAATTAAAATATCCTGATTGTTTTATTTGTATTCATGTATTAACTAAGAAGAAAGTAAAACTTTATATAATGTTATTAAATGTCTTTTAATACTCGTAACATCGATTTCTACCGATTATTTTTAATCTGTGGCATAATCGTAGTAACCCATTATGTGTGACATCACTAAGTGGGCGGTACCCATCCATAAAGTACAAATATTATTTGTATGATATTTGTACGTAAGCAATACAAAACTTAATGAGCGTGAGCTGTCAAAAGACTGATAATATGATGGACGCAGTATAATTTGCAAAAAAAATGATAACAAAGGTGTTATAGTATAGTAATAATAACAACATGTTTAGTCATTTAGCTGACATGCAAATATTATTATACATTTGAAAAATTATGAATTATTTTGTCATAAAGATTTTTTTTTTAACTTAAATTGTATTATTATTATATATTATTATTATTAAATTCTTCTTTATATATTATATTTATTTTTCTTTATATATTATTAATATTAAATTCAAAAAAATCTTCCACAGAGTAAAAACATTTATCTGTTAACCAGTAATGCATTTGATTTTTAAATTGAGTCATAGGCATATCTTTTAAGGATAGAAGGCGGTTAGTCAGTCCCATAACCAGATACTTTAAGGAAAATCGTCTTAGAAATCCCCACACTCATCTAGATTATAACAGGAAAAAACTGTAGTATTTTTATGACAAACTATCTTGATTATAACAGGAAAAATTATACTATTTATTTATTTACAGTATTTTTTGTAGATCAAACATTTTTAGCAAAGTTGGCAGTGACCAGGCCGTCAGCTTCGCGGGTCGCGGGTTCGATTCCCGCTGATAGTCAATATTTTCTATAAACAATTTTTTGGTTCTTCGTTTTTACTTTTGGTTCTACGTTTAGGTGTATATACGTATTTAAAATTATATAAGTAAGTATTTGCCAGTTGTCTGTCACCTATAACACAAGTATTAAGTTTGGGGACGGACAACGGGCAACCATGTAAGTGTCCCATATATTTATTTATTTATTGTCAAACTTAAAATACGATTTTAATTGTTGTCCTGCGATAATTCATATATTCATAGATATTCTTACGCAACATTAGGCAAAAGAATCTATTACTACCAAGCTTAAATATTTAAATATAAATATGTGGGACACACACACACGGTCGTTTGTCCCAAAAGTAAGAAACTTAATACTTGTGTTATGGTTGGCAGACAACGGGTGAATATATACTTATATATTTTTTAAATACATAGTTAAATACAAATATACACCCAGGCTCAAAGACCAACAGATTCATTTATTTTGGCCTTAGGCGGGAATCGAACGCGCGACCCGCGGAGCTAAAGGCAGGGTTACTACCCACTGCGCCAACGGTCCAGTCAAAGTCAGCTTATCAAAAGCTTTTATTTTTCGCCCTATCCGAAGTTACATGTCCTATGTTTACTGGACATGTTACTATGTTATACTGGAACATGTAACTTCATTATTTGGATGGGGCGATCTAACAAAACCGATTAGTACAAGGTTTAAATAACATTGTCATCCATTTAATTTGGAACAAAATCAGCCCTTATCCAATACTTTTTATAGCAGGGAAGGAAACAACATAATATTTGTATTACTTTTGTGAGTCAGGTAGAAGAAATTTGTTAACGCTTGTATAAACTTGTTATCATAAGGTAACAGATATACGATTCAGTACTAAATTTCGGCTAAACGTATCACTTTTGAGAGCTTATTCGAATTGTATGTAACAGTAGCTTATAGGCGCAAAAATTGTAAATTATTATTATCATATTCCTGCCCATATGCTCCAAGTGGGATAGGCACATTATGTTATAAACATGTCACATAATTTGGCTGCCTGACATCAACTCACCATAGTCGACACATCAGTAAGAAATCAGGGTGGTCTATTTTACACAGCCAGACACCAAACGGCGGGTCGACTTACCTTAGTTGCCTTTTACGACACATCGTTAAGAAACGAGGGTGGTCTATTCTACTCAGCCGGATACTACACGGCATAAATAATTACTACACCCATAACATAAAGATTATTTGGACGATAAAGATGCCTGGATTTGAAAATCCTTTCAGCTTCATACAAGATTGCGGTTTAATGTAAAATTAAAATTGTTGAAAAGATTGACCGCCGAGTTTCTTTCTGATTCTTCTCGGTAAAAACAACATCCCGAACGAGTTGTAGCTTTACTTTTGAACCTTAGCGATTAAAAAGTGTTTGAAATAGCTTATTTGAAAGAAAATTATTTATAGATCACCAACAAAATACACACTCCACATTAAAATTATACATTGAACAACCTAAAATAAGTAGTATTTTAATTAAAGTAAACAACTTTCAAATTAAGTTACGCCAACTGAGAGATATAATTTAACTATAATAATTATTATTTTTATTTGTATTGATTTAACATTATATAAGTGTTTTGACAGGTCAACTGTAGATCGTCTCTCGAAGGAGTGTGGAGGTTCGCCTATCAGAATCGTTTTAGATTCACCGGAGAGTGCAGTCATCCGGATGCGCAGATTAAGTCGTGCCAGACAGCCGGCACACAGTTTTTGATCACCAATCAAAAGTTCAACATAACGTATAGGAAGTGCCCTGGGATGTCTGGTACTTTTGACGGAGTCGTTGAATATAGCTGCCTAGGTAATACACTTTCTAAAATATCTTTAATATATAAATGAGTTAATCTTGTTTGTGTGTATATATGTTTTCGGAATCTCGTAAACGGCTCCAACGATTTTCCTGGAATTCAGCATGTAGGGGATTTGGGGGAGAAAAATCGATCTAGGTAGGTTTTATTTAAAAAAAAAACATTTTATCCCTGTTTTTGGGCATTAAAAAATACTAAAATTTATATTGAATTGAATTTTTGCCATTAACTGCCAAGTCAGCGTATGCTGCTTCAGCTTATTCGGGGTACGGGTGGTCGCGAGAAATGAAAATACCTAGGATCGAGCCCCACCTACCCTATTATTTTTTCTTTTTTTAAGTTACTTTTTTATTTTGTACAAAATTACCGAGCAAGGCTCAGTGAGATATTACTTTTTAACAAACACTTTCTAGCCTGTTTGAAACTCCGACGTTCTAAACCAAACACCTCGTTATAAGCTTCTGTGCATTATTTTCCGTTGAGATTAATAATATCATTATTCTTCTGCCCATATCCCACTCGGTACAACATATTATAAACATGTTGTCACATGATTTGGCTGCATGACATCAACTTACCTTAGTCGTATTTTACGACATCTCGGTAAGAAAGAGGGTGGTATATTATACTTAACAGGATCAACCACACGGTGTGTCAACTTACCTCAGTCGCCTTTTACGACACATCAGTAAGAAATGAGGGTGGTCTATTCTACACAGCCGGATACCAAACGGCGGGTCGACTTACCTTAGTTGCCTTTTACGACTCCTCGGTAAGAACGAGGGTGGTCTATTTTACACAACCGGATACCACACGGTGGATCAACGTTACCTTAGTCATATTTTACGACATCTCGGTAAGAAATGAGTGTGGTCTATTTTACTGAGCTGGATACTACACGGCGGGTCGACTTACCTTAGTCGCCTGTTACGACATCTCGATAAGAATTGAGAGTGGTCTATTCTATTCAGCCGGATACCACATGGCATATTATTTGAAGTTTTACAATACATATTATTTTTAAACTTTTGGTCTTCAGTTTGCCCCTTGACATAGGCCTCTTTCAGAGATATCCAAGTTATCCTATTGCCAGCCTTTTGTCACCACATGTGACCTGCAACCCTTTTTATATTGTCTTCCCATCTTAAGTAAGGTCTACCCCTTTTTCTTGAATTTACCTAGGGCACGGCACGGCATATACTTTAGCATTTATAATCTTAATATCTAGATTAGTATGGACGTATTTGTTTCTAGGACATTGGTTTGTTAACAAAAACCACTTCTTCGCGGTGGCAAATACAAAAGAATCGCGTAAAGACGAGAGGTACAGATGTTTTTTGAAGAACAGAGATGACGACTTGTATATTGGTGCTTCTATCACTCCACAGTGTAACACGTTGAAGACTGTTGAGAAGTCGCCTGAAAGATATAGGATAACACCTGTAAAGGTACGCTATAGAAATATTGAGCTCTTGGATTTATTCGCTTTTTAGTAGTTTTTTGTTTTTATTATTATTAAGTAGAAAGACTCTGACCAGTGTTCAAACAATCAAATCGTCCTTTACTTACTTTACAAATAATTTATACAATTAGGCGTTACTTTGCGGAGATCCATATTACAAAAGTAATAATAAAATTATTTTGCTATATTCCGCGATGAAGTAAAATAGAAAATGTATATAATGCTAAATGTTGAAAAATCCGTTTTCATACCTGAAACATGCAGGATTCGTAAAAACCAATGCACAAACCTCCACCACCGCCAGCACAATACACAAGCACTACACACGTTCGCTATCACCAACTCAACAATCGTTTCGCCCCGCAACCGTAGCATCATCAGGAGATAGACTCCACGACAAAATCGTAAAGCTTTGCGATTTTGTACTTTACAAATCCTTTTTACTTACTTTGTTCATACAAGCTTATACAATTCTTTTTGAATTGACTGAAAAGATCGATATAGACATATTTTTTTACTATAAATATGTGCCTCATTGATATTTGCAATTAATCACACCCTTTACGATGTGATGGCCTAGCGGTGCGACCGTGTGAATCTCTAGAGACGATCATGGGTTCAAACCCGGGCAGACACCAATGAGTTTTTCTATTAAAACTTATGTGTCTAATTGATAATTGCAATTTATCACACGCTTTTCGGTGAAGGAAAACATCGTGAGGAAACCTGCATATCTCTAGAGAATTCCGGGGATATGTGTAACCTACCAATCCGCATTGGAGCAGCGTGGTAGGTCTTAGCTCCAACCCTTCTCTCCAAAAATGGAGAGAGGAGGCCTATGCCCAGCAGTGGGATAGTAACAGGCCGTTACTTACTTTTACTTACTTAAGATGTAGGAAAACATCGTGCGGAAACCTGACCAACCGATCCGCTTTAGAGCAGCTTATCCCCAGCAGTGGGTGCTTACTTTTTTCTACGTCTATTAATTATATCTTTCAATTTTATCTTTTGTCTTCTATAATCTATAAAAAATATATGGAGTGTATCGATGTACAGAAAGTAAAGTGTGTCGATGTAAACATGTTCCATATTGTTTCAGGCTGAAGTAGTAGAGCCTGGGTGCCGTTTGCCACAAAATTTCTCCGGTCAGTGGGTCAACACGGCCAATATAGACGCTGATGTGGTTATAAATGAAACACATATAATTGAAACGTATTATCCCGACGAAGGCAGATTTAGGCGAACTATTTACGTATGCAGGTAAAAAATATTTCAAATACAATGGCTATTTTCATTTTTCAGTACCGCCTTTACTATAAGGGCGCTCGAACATACCTAAACGCTGGTCTTAACTAGAAAAATAAACTATTTTTTATCTTTAATATTGAAATTAGTTAATCTTGTAATATATCGAGTTTCGGGTGCAATAAATCGATCTAGCTAGTTTCATGTTAGAAAAATTTAGTTTTATCCTTGTTTTGAGGCACTGAAAAACGAAATATGGAATTAGAATTAAGAAGAAAATTTTTAATTTTTACTTTAAAGTCGTAAAAATTCAGTGGCGAATAGGCTAAAAAGTGGAAATACGCCGTGTGGCTGAATAGAATAGACCAACCTCATTTCCTACCGAGGTGTCGTAAATGGCGACTAAGCTAAGTCGAACCGCCGTGTGGTATCTGGTTGAGTAGAATAGACCACCCTCTTTCTTACCGAGGTGTCATCGTAAAATACTTGGCCGGTCGTAAAATACGTAGCCAAATCCCAGACCCCACTTAGGGTGGGATATGGGCAGGAGGATATACTATAATCAAAGTGCTTAATATATGAATGTTTTTAGAGAACAACGAGATACTCGTGTAATGATGGCCCGCCTTACAGTTGACGGCTGTCAGAAGGACTACGTGTGTTTTGACTTTGTACCTCAACATCACAATGTTATAAGGTAAATTTATTTTTTATGGATTTATAGGGAAAGTGCAACTAAATGCTAATTTGTGTCTATTACTGAAGGAAAAACGGACTTTTTAAATATCATATGTAGAGGCCCATAAGCTTAAATTGTATTAAATTAAATCAATATTAATCTTGAGCTATACATGTAAGCCAGACATATATAAATGGTTTTATGTATAATTTTATTATAGAGTTAATTTGTATAGACCAGTGATTCTCGACCACTGTGCCGCGGCACTTTTGTGTGCCGCCAAATTTTGCAAATATATAATAATGTTAATATTATTAAATTATATCATTTAAAAAGAAAAATATTTTTATTATTAGCTTGTAATTAACCCCTTAATAAACGTTTAGTTATTATTGTAGTATATATCAGTTTATTACGTATATTTAAAATTTTTGTCATTAAAACTATTTATGCAGTGTGTTGTAGTAAGTAAATAATTTTTATCTTTTTCTTTGTGTGCCGCCAAATTTTGAAAGCGTTTAATATGTGCCGCAACAAAAAAAAGGTTGAGAATCACTGGTATAGACAGTCAAAATAAATTTGTTATCTGATCATAAATGATGAATAAATTACAATGTTGAAAGGTAAATTGCCACATGTCGCATATGGCAATTAGCCTTTTACTATAGTATATATATTTTTTTTATATCAATAAATCCAGTAATAATTAAGTTCAATATGTAACTGCATGTACTTAATACATTTCCATAAACGTAATAAATCGTAAGCTGTGATAGATTCCGCGGGAATCCTGGGGAAGGCACCATTGACTTTTTCCATTAAAACCTATGTGTCTAATTGATAGTTACAATTTATCACACGCTTTTCGGTGAAGGAAAACATCGTGAGGAAACCTGCATATCTACAGAATTCTAGAGATATATATGTCTCCTACTAATCCACATTGGAACAGCGTGGTAGCTCCAATCCTTCTCCCCAAACAATGGAGAGAGCAAGCCTATCAGTGGGATAGTGAAAGGTTGCTATAATCTTGGTAATTAATAAAATTAAGGTAAATTTTTTAGATTCCGCAAAGGTCTAGCGATGATACAAAGTAATTTCCACACAGTATGCTCATGGGTACAGTTTCCGAATAAGCAAAAATGGCGATATGACATTTTCTTAAGAAAAGATCCCTCACCAATCAGATGTCCTGTAGCTGGTAAATTTAATTTTACACAGAAAGGTGATGTGAGATTCGAGACTAGAATTCTTGGCGGAGTAACCCTTAGCCCGAGACCAAACTTGTATTGTAAACTTAATATAAGCGACTTCTCAGTGTGCGACGTAGACCAGAAGACTATACAAATAAAGGAGAATTACTGTCTATCTGTTGACTACTTGGGTAGGCCTGTTGATATATACAGTGATCCAGACTACAAAATGAAGTGTATTGGATATTGGAAGGAGAATCTGAAATCTTACCTTATTACATATGATGAGTTGGATCCATTCTCTAAATACAGATGTTGGGTGTACCAAAGAGCAGATCTTAACAGGTTTGTCTATGGTATTTTATTTTAAAATGTTTATAAACTGCTAGCTTACATAGAAACTAATGTACTGATATCACCATCCTAAGTGGGGTCGGCACAACATGTTATAAACATGCTGTCACATGATTTAACTGCGTTTTTACGAGTGGCCGCCTGCCTTACGTCAACTTACCTTAGTTGTATTTCACGACACCTCGGTAAGAAAGAGGGTGGTCTATTCTACTAAACCGGATACCACACGGTGGGTCAACTTACCTTAGTCACTTTTTACGACACCTCGGTAAGAAATGAGGTTGGTCTATTCTATTCAGCCTGATACCACACGGCGGAAACTAAAGTACTGATAACAGTGCTGTTTTATAATTATCTTTAAACAACTCTCAAACTTGATTAATCAAGAATTTAAGACAGTTGTGAATTGTACTACAACATACATATATAAATAGGTCAATAAGCGACAGAGTATATTTATCAAATGGAAATAGTCAATAAAAATAGTTTCTATATTTAAAAGTAAACTTGTTTTTTCTATTTTTTCAGTTATCCTGTACCTAGGTATATAACTATTTATAATTACTTCTCATAATATTCAAGTTGTTAACAATATCTGACAATAAAAAAAACATTATTTGAAGATTTATTAACTAGATAGAAATATGATTAAAGTGTAAACAGATATTCATATTTACATTACCACCTACTTTATTCGTATTAATATTAAAAATTGTCTTTTCAGGGTGCTCATGTCCCAAGCATTAGGGCCATATTGTGATTTAAACCAGGATGTGACGTCATGGAACTATACGGAAGGCGCTGCCGTCGCCATAGAGATGGAGGAATATGAAAGGGAGAGGGATCAATGCCCGATGCATTTTGATGATGGCAGCGACCCATGGTCGACAAAGGAGAACTATGTAAAAGTTTTCTCATTTAGCTATTCCTTTTGGAGGAGTAACAGTGCAACTACTGTAGACATATTTATACCACTTTTAATGATATCTGGAATTAGGTTTTTAATATATTAATTGGCAATTTTTAACGGTAGCTTTGTTAAGAGTATTTTATCACTAATACAGATAAAAAAGAATAAAATGATCACACAAATTGTATTGTTCAAAAACAATTTTGTTTAGGTACGCCAATCAGTAATGCCAGATTAAATGATTGACCGTTATTAGAAGCTTAAATATAGGTGAGCTTCTAATAAGGTAAGTATTTAATAAGCGTTTTATTTCAGGTAAAACGCCTCTATTAAATGCTTGCCTTATTAGGAGCTTACTTATATTTAAGCTTTTAACAAGGTAAGTATTTAACAAGCGTTTTATTTCAGGTAAAACGCCTCTAATACAACATTAGTGAGTCACCAGTGTGAATAGCTAAATTTAAGTGATTGAGGCAACTATTTTTGTATTTCCAAGTTTTTCCAAATTTGTAAATTTTAATTGATTCATTTAGTATTCAATAATACTGTATTAGATTGGTCAAGACAAATTTAGTTAATTCTATAGTTTGTTTTAATGATTATATAGAGCCAATTATACATATAAGATATTAGTTTAGTTACTTTTGTACTTTTTTAGTCCGTCCATAGAAATAGGTATATACATGATGTTATATAAAAATGACATTCTTATTAAATAGTGATATTTGAATTTTAATAATGCAGATTTTTTTTATTTCAGTGAGAAAAGGTGTTCTAATATTTTTGAGAACTAAATTCCTTATAAAAAACTCAAGAAAACATATAGTGCACAAAACAAACATGTAACAGTAAAATAATTGATTTATAATTAATGCATTTTTTACTTTAGATTTAGAACAAATATATTTCACATTTTATACATCACTAAAAGTTATAATTATCATAAATTATATTAATAATTTAAAAAATATAAATTTCTTTATTAAAATCACATGACCGGCAGGAATGGAATATTTCTACTATTATTATTTCCCTTTCCATCTTTTTAATACAGAGAAAAGAAATAGTATATATTTTGAAATTTTTGTCACACAGCTTTAGTCACAGGTGCCTTGTCCATTTTACACTACATTTAGGTAAATATTGTACTTAAGTGACATGACTTAAAAAAAGTTTTTTTTTAAAGCTTAATTAAGCTACTAGCTTGATATAATTACTATTAGTAATATGTATATCTAAAATAATGACAGCTGTTTCTTTTAAGAATCTCATATAAGTAGACTAGTTCTGATTGTGCCTTGATGTAATATGATTACAAAATTAATGGTAATATTATTTGGCTATATGTAATATGTAATAAATTTATTTGATATATTTGACTGATTATCAGCATAATAACACTATCATTAATTTTGTATTATGGATCTCCATAAATACTTTGTGAGTGTGCCTTATTCTATAAATTATCTTTGATATTAATAACATAAACATGTTATCTTAAATAATAAATAACATAACATGGTGTTATGTTAACTTATGAGTTAACATTAGCTTTAAGTCTAAAATTGTGTTTTATTCTGTGTACATTTGTCCAATATTTTTTTTATTATTTTTATATTTTGATTTGTATCTGAATAAATTTCAATTAAAATATACTTTGTTTTATTATGGAATAAATTATAAAAACTCTTGAAACCCTAAAAGTTAATTCAGCTAGTGATCTAATCAGGTAATATATCTTAAATTGCTTGAATTAGATAATTTCTAAAAGTTATGATAAAATTGTTTTGCTATAACCAACATTAAAAAAATGGGTTATAACAAAATAATTTATTTCTTATTTTGAACAAAGGAATTCTAAAAAGTAACACTCACTTTTATAGACAAGATCTAATCTATACCACTGTTTATTTATTATCAATTTAGCAATTGGTATAATATTCCAGCTGATGAGATGTGCATTACAAATGAAACAGTACTCCCCATTCAAATTCTACTACTACGCAAGTTTTTTGTTGGTGGCGATCCCATGAAGAGACCTATGTCCAGCAGTGGACGTCCATCAGTTGACAAGGAAGAAGAAAATTTACATCTAAAAACAATGATGAGATATCATTGTCTTTCACTAATGGTTAAAATTTTAACACTGAACTTGTTTTGGAGCTGTTATAATTGTGGTATTTTGTATAGTCATAAGTTCATTAAAGTATAATTTAATATTAAATGTCTAAAAAGAACCTGTTATAGTAGGATTTTCTGATTGCATAATAATTAAAACCAACACTACAATATTATGATCAAAATAGAAAACAAAATATTTATTTCGTCCATGATACTTTAGGTATATCAAAGTGCTCTGTAAGGCTATCTAGATGTTGATTAAACTTCTCCACTCTCTGTTTATGTGTCATTTCAGCCTTTTGTTGAATTCTTTGCTTTTTCTGGAACAAAAATTAATTTAGTATAAGAAAATACAGCCTATATTCACATATGAAATTTAAGGATCTGCCTGAATGTTGTTTAATGTATACTGTTACATGTTTCTAATACAACCTCCTTCATAGAGTTGGTCAATAATATGACAAAGCACTGTGGCTGACATATACATGTGTCACTGAGTTGTAGCGAAAAAGTAAATGAGTTGGACTTTAAAAAAATTGCTTTTTATTTATTATTCAATAATACACTACTACATACAAAGGAGAAATATCATTGTTTTTATACAAATTGAAATTTATTACCATTTTTTCCTGCATCTTCTGGAATGCTAATTCAGCTTTTGTTCGATTGTCACTATTAACCTGTTGTTTTACTTGTTGCTTGAGTTCATTTTCTATTATTTTTTCTGTTTTTTTATTAGTCTTCTTTTTCTTTTTCTTCTTTATTCCAGAATTGTCCTTGATTTTTAGTTGAGCCCTGTTTACACATGCATATTCATCTTCTTCTACCATTTTGGTTGTTATAAAAGTTCAATGAAATAAATATTATACTTAACGCAATTATTTTTTATTAGCCGTGACTGACTGTAATGTTATAACAAAACCTTTGATTTTTTACGAAAAATCAACAAATACAGAGAATTATAGATTACTCTTGAAAATATTTTGATTAGTAGTCTTATTCTATGGTCTATGATGGAATCATAGACTACGAACCATAGACTATTACTAACTAAAATAAATTGGAATATCAAGGAGAAAATATAATTTCGACTTCGCAGTTCGCCTAAGAGAAAATGATCATTCCGCAATATCATGCACATAGAATAGAAATAATTGTTATTAGATTTGTAACGGTTGTTGATTTGCAACTATTACAGCATAATAACCTAATTGTTTATTTTATTCGCACACAACTAGTTATAATTAATGCCATAGACAAATTTTTAAGTATTTTTCACACAACATTTTTCTTACAAGATAGATCATATTTCCTACGTAAGAAAAACAATATGGATTATTTCAGTAAGGCATTACATTTACAAAATATTTTTTTTAATTTAAGGATTCTTAAAATCATGATCATTTAGATTCCTGGAGGAATTTAATCATTTTCCATTTTTTTTTATTATCAATATGAATATTACAATTTTTTCGAAAGTTACTAGGGTTATGTTCCATATATTTCTTATGGTATGGTACACAAAACTGTTCTACTTATTTTAATAAAGTTAATGAATAACCCAGAATGTTCTGGGATACAACTATACCATAGAAATGTTTATATAAGGTACATGGGTAATAAAACTCAATATGTCTACCTTCAACTTTTTTAATATAGGTAAATCCTGTAATTTTTAATTTCAATTAAGCATATCAAAATTATGTTGCAAAAAGCATGTTATATACATGTTGTCACATGATTTGGCTACGTATTTTACAAACGGCCGCCTGCTGGACATCAACTTATGTCAGTCGTATTTTACGACAGCTCGGTAAGAAAGAGTGTGATCTATTCTTCTTAACCGGATACCACACGGCGGGTCAACTTACCTTAGTCGCCTTTTACGACACCTTGGTAAGAAATGAGGGTGGTACTATTCTATTCAGCCGGAAACCACAAACGAAGTGTATATCATAAGTGTATATGCCAATAGTATAACGGGTTACGGTAATAATAATACCAATAATATGGTATTAATCTCGTTCCCTCACTATGATTACGCTAAAAAGGAAAAAATTTCAATACGAAATGCAATAAGTAAAGTTAATATCCTTTATTAGGATTGATCATGGTTGTTAACCTTATTAATCAAAACTCATCAAATCAAGTTTTCCACCAATTAACAAATCAGTAATCAAAAATTTAATTATAAGACAATAGTATTAAATTTTTATTGTTCCGTCATCGTCGAGATTAGATATCAATCTCTGATATTAGAAACGCTTCAGTTACCTAAGCCGAGGGCGGTAACGCGTAGGGGTGGCAGGTTACTTGTAGCAAATATCATAAATAAATATGTGATTGTTCGCGACAAAAGAACGGAGAATGAATGGAGTTTCTTGGCCTTATCTACGCCGCGCACGCGCTTCTACCGCCGCTGCGTACGGTCCCGAGATTAGTTTGATTTGCCGCCACGTGGCGCCACGTGCACATCGACTACCCACTAAATGAGATTAACGGATTTGCACACTACAGATTGCACACGAATGCACAGGAAGTGTAAAGTGAAACGCCGGTAATGAGATTGTATTGTGGAAATCATTGTATAGTATATAATTCTATCATCGTCCTGCCCTTATCCCACCCTAAGTGGAGTCCGCACAACATGTTATAAACACGCTCTCACATGATTTGGCTGCGTTTTTACGACCGGCCGCCGTCCTGACGTCAACTTACCTTAGTCGTATTTTACGAAACCTCGGTAAGAAAGAGGGTGGTCTATTTTACTAAACCGCATACCACACGGTGGGTCAACTTACCTTAGTCGCCTTTTACGACAACTCAGTAAGAAATGAGGGTGGTACTATTCTATTCAACCGGATACCACACGGCGTTCTAAATATCATTTTACTGTTATTAAATAAAGCTTTGCTGTATATGCCTTTGCCATTATTAGTTTAGAATCACTGTTAAAAAGAGGCTGATGCAACCTACTATACTATTGAGGATTAATTGGAAGATGAATGTGTGGATATAGCTCGCTTTGACCCTGTACAAGACTAAATGTAACTAATCATAAGAATTATATTTTTTAAAGAGCAACCGCCGAGTTTCTTGCTCTCTCTTCTCGGTAGGAACAGCTTTCCGAACCAGCAGTAGCGTTGATTCAAAAGCACTTGTTAACAAGTTTATTTGAATAAAGAATAATTTGAATTTATGCTATAACGTTTTTATACATAAATGTTATTTAAAATCTCATAATACCCCGTTTCTTCTTAATAATACATATGCTATTGAAATCTCACAATGTCTGTTTCTTCTGCATAATACATATATTTTTGATAACTTATGTCTAATTTATCAGCCGGAGCGAATAACAGAAAAATCTGTATGTCTCAAACACTTAAGACTAGCTAACCAAAGACCAGAAAGAAAGAAAAAAAATAAGAAACGATAATGTTGATATAGGTAATGAAGACTTTTATATATTGAGAGTTTTCTTTTTATATTAAAATTATTATATACGAAACGCTCAATATTGTTGTTGCCTACAAGTACAGCAAGATTTTATCTCATTTTAATATGATTGCTATTAAATTTTAGCAGGTGCTAGCAATCGTTATTCATGTTGTTGTTTATTTATTTTCTTTCTGGTTTTTATTATATTATTTGAATATTACCTGAACATCTATTAAATAAATTGTTTTATTTATTTTTATGTACTATATGATGGTGGTTTTGAATACCTATTTTAATGATGCGTAGAGTAGTTTAAAACAATTTTTTTTAAGATGAGTTGTGTTAGGGGTAAATTCGCTTCGATTCTGGATAGCGGCATCTACCATTTGCCTCTGTCTATACTCAGATCAGTTTTTAGTCTTCCATAATTTTATGGTTGTTCAAACTTCATTCAATTGATTGTATTACAATGAATGATGAATGAATGATGTTTAGAATGTACATTTTATAACTCCGCACTTGCAGGATATGATAGGTTCACTATCACAAACTCAACAATCGTTTCGCCCCGCAACCGAAGTATCATCAGGAGATAGACTCCACGACAAAATAGCTTTGTGATTTTGAGTGTTTTTACGAATCCTGTAAGTATCAAGGATGATAACGGATTGTCCACTCCACATTTAGCATTATATATTTTCTATTTTACTTCATCGCGGATTACAGCAAAATAATTTTATTATTACTTTTGAATTACTACATGATTAGCAATCTAACTGTTTATTTACGGATACAATCACAATACTTGACTTTTGTTTGCACTGGCGTCTCGTGCGAAAGCGGACGGCTTAGCACGTCGGATTAGCTTAATAAATCTGAATAAATCGTCGACTCTAGGCCAGAACAAAGGGTGGCTTCTAATAGACATTAATATGGCATTAGCTGTAAGGGTGCCGGCACACGCCAGTGACGCCTTGTTTGCTAAACTGCCCTAATCCGCTATTTGTAATGTGCGCACCATGATTCGGTTATATTCGGGACTATCAAAAAATACAATACTACAATAAGAGGACTTCCTAGGCCAGCGGATAGTGTGCCCCCTTATAGCTATAAATACAAGGTTCGTGTCCCGACATAAAAGGCAGTTATCTATATTACACAATCTTAACTCCAAGCCTTCACTCCAAAAACGGAGAGAGGAGGCCTAAGCGCAGCAGTGGGATAGTAACAGGCCGTTAGTTACTCACTTTATTTAGCACATTGTCATCTCCATAATTAATATATAGAAACCGGCTATACTCACGTCTTCTTTTATTGGATGAGCCCGGATGTTTAATGTAGCGTAAAGAGCTCATGAATAAGAGCCCCGTATGGATTTGAAACTAGTTGGGCTCATCCGATAGAATAAGACGTGAGTATAGCCGGTTTCTATACAATAAATATGAATAACACTCACGATAGTTTAAATTCAAAACCGACAAAACCGCGGATTTTAACAACTATATCTCCCTGCATCGCCTCCACGTTAATCTTACTACACGGTAATGATGTACGATACAATAAAGTTCGAATATAAATCTAAGAGAAAATCGCTACATGTTTACCACTTCGCCTTTACTCCACTCTAAGTGGGGTCGGCACAACATGTTTTAACTATGTTGTGATGTGATTGCGCTTGGTATTTTACGACCGCCTGCCTAATGTCTACACTTCGGTAAGAAATTGAGTTTGTCTATTTTATTCAGCCAGATACCACACTGCGAGCTATATATTGTTGTACGCACTGACATAATATCTCTTTTTTATGTGTTATTTGGACTACATCTGAATTACTTTTCTGTATGTATGTTGGTATAAAAAACTTTTATTAATTTGAAGTCCGTGTTATCAATACAACTTTTTATGCGGTCACATAATGTATATAAATTTGATAACAATGAAGAACTTACATGTATAATAATTTAGTACTTGGTTGACCGAGCGAGGTAATTTTTACAAAATAAAAAAAGAACCTTTAAAAAAAAAGAAAAAAGTAATAGGGTAGGTGGGACTCGATCCCAGGTATTATCATTTCTCGCGACCACCCGTTCCCCGAACAAGCTACGTTGACTTAAGAGTTTATGGCAAAAATTCAATTCAATATAAATTTTAGTATTTTTAATGCCCCAAAACAGATAAATCGATTTTTTTTAAATAAAGCTGTGATAGCCCAGCGGTAACATCGTGCGCCTCTTTCGAGGAGGTCTAGGGTTCAAACCCCGGGCAGGCACCAATGAGTTTTCTAGTAAGACTTATGTGTCTAATTGATAATTGCAATTTATCACACGCTTTTCGGTGAAGGAAAACATCGTGAGGAAACCTACATATCTCTAGAGAATTCTGGGGATATGCAGCGTGGTAGGTCTTAGCTCCAATCCTTCTCTCCAAAAAAAAAACGGAGAGAAGAGGCCTATTCTCAGCAGTGGGATAGTAACAGGCCGTTACTTACTAGCAAGATCGATTTTCCCCTACATGCTGAATTTCAGGAAAATCGTTCGAGCCGTTTCGGAGATTCCGAAAATATATATACATACAACATTAACTCATTTAAATATTAAAATATAAATACCACGTTCCGTAATACAAGGTTTAACAATAGCCTAATCTAGGACAAGTAAAACAAAACAGCAACTAATTAGGGTCGTATAAAGGTCAGGGCCCTGGTCACCCTACTTAGTTGCAGAATACCGCTTTAACTTCTGAGAGGAAACCGTTTTCCCACGAGCTTTATTCAAACATATGTAAAGCGTATGATGGATGACTCCAACGCCGCCTCTAACCGGGGGTTAGCAGTTTAAATCACAATCATGTGGTCCCTTTTTTCGCTGGTCATAGAACGACCACGTCTAAATTTATAATGTAATGTACACCCACAGTTTATTTGATGAAAGAGTTCGAATGGCACACGTCGAAATGATTGCGCATTTAATGTTGAAGAGAATATTAAATTTCAATTGCATTGTGAACACTTAAAAACATTTTTACGCCACGTGGTATCCGGCTGAATAGAATAGTACCACCCTCATTTCTTACCGAGGTGTCGTAAAAGGCGACTAAGGTAATTCGACCCGCCGTTTGGTATCCGGCTGAATAGAATAGTACCACCCTCATTTCTTACCGAGGTGTCGTAAAAGGCGACTAAGGTAAGTCGACCCACCATTTGGTACCCGGCTGATTAGAATAGACCATCCTCATTTCTTACCGAGCTGCCATTAAAAGCGACTAAGGTAAGTTGACCCACCGTGTTGTATCCGGTTAAGTAGAATAGACCACCCTCTTTTTTACCGAGGTGTTGTAAAATACGACTAAGGTAAGTTGATATCAGGCAGGCGGCCGGTCGTAAAATGCGTAGCCAAATCGTGTGACAACATGTTTATAGCATGTGCCGACCCCACTTAGAGTAGGATAAGGGCAGGAAGATGATGACCACTTAAAAACAATTTAAAACCATACGTTAAAATGTTAGGAGTAATGATTGAAATAATTGTTTCTGTGACTTTTGTTAATGTGTTCAGAAACATACCTTTATTAGGTATGTTTAAGGCAAAAATCCTCTATGAACGTCTTCTAAATCAGGGTGGAGTTTCCAAAGTTTTCCCATTACGCAAGTCGCAGACATTAGCGACCCGCTTAGGTTCATTAAAATTTGTCAGCCTGTCGTATACGACCAACTTCCAAATGGATGTAGAAACTCGTTTAAGTGAAACTCGGCTGACGTAAAAAGTTCGCCGGATTTACTTGCCAGTTTTTCTCGACACCATCAATTTCTCAGCCCGTCAAGAAGATTTTTTGCACTCGTAATGCGGAAAAAGAGTAATTTAAGTTTTCCAGAAGACTCGTTGCGTGCGAATTATGATCTTTGTTTGAAAGTTTGATTGATTTATGAAATTTTCAGTCTACCAGGCCGATTAAGGGATCAACGAAGTTTGTATAAGAATAACGGCTTGTCATCCATTACAGCTATACCGACTTTTAATAGTCCTTTTTGATTTTAATATCTCCTTGTGAAGTAAATTATGGTTAAACTTCTATAATTGATTTGCGGCTCGTTTTCTGAATCATGCCAAAGTTATAACAATATAAAATAGTGATACTTTTTGGGATTTATAAAAAACTAGCGGCCTGCCCTTGCTTCGCACGGGTATAAAATATATATCCCATGTCAGTCAGTGTAAAAAAAATGATTAAAATCGATCGAGTAGTTTTGATTTATTCATTACTGCCCGTTGCCCGCACGCGTTAAATTTGGAGAAAAACAATTTCCTTTCCCTATACCAAGAAGATTTCCTGCTATCTTTGGAATATCTAAATTCATATAGTACATTTTTACTTATTTACTTTTACATTTTCCCTATGTATTTTATTTTTACAATTAATTACAGAATGTCTTTAAACAAACTCTAGATACCCTCTATCTAGAGTTTGTTTAAAGACATAGCTGCTAAAGTCGAAGTGTTATAGGTATTTTAAATCTGTAATATCTCCGAAAATGTTCACTTAAATTACATACTGTAAACGGCCATATTGATCTATATTAAATCAACTATTAATTTAAGGTACTTAATTGGATAAGGATTAATGCTGTATTGTATAAAAATTGCTTCAAAAATATGGCATTATTTTTCATCAAAAGTAAATGACAAAAAATGCTATAGTGGGTTATCCATAAGAGATAGACATATACCATCGCGGACTTTTCTGTAGAACTTTTCAAGATGTACAAATACTTAGTACATTATTTTGATAAATCTCGTAGGGTTTAGCCTGCGTTTGCAATGTAAGCGGAAAAAAATGTAATTATTTACAGAAACCTCAAAAATTACAGTATTTCTCTACTCCGTATTGAATGTTATTATACGTACAAACCTTCCTCTGGAATCACTCTATCTATTAAAAAAAACCGCATCAAAATCTGTTGCGTAGTTTTAAAGTTTTATGCGTACATAGGGATATAGGGACTTTGTTTTATAATATGTAGTGATACTAATTGCGTTATAAAGGAGATGGAATTAAAAATATTCATATCATGCTTTAAGCGTCTACTACATTATTTTTAATCGTTTTCTTTTTATTTATTTATTTATGTACCATAAAAAGTTGGAGAAATTTTTTTTCAAAGGTCAACATATATTTAAGAATAACTAGAAAATTATATACCTACAACATAGTTGCCCATATTGTTGTTTATATTATTTAGGTATTTTTGACAAGTATAAAATTTATGAGGTTAATTTGAGTTATTTTGGAAAGCTAATTAGAGAGTTACAGTTAAAAGTAAAAATATGTTTCCTTAAAAGATTATGATACTTAATAATATTTTTATTTAAATAAATATTTTAGAAGTTATCACAAATTTTAAACTAATGCGCGCCAACATATTAGGAGAAGGGAAGTCGTAAACACTGCCCGGGTTGCTAGTTTTTAATATCATATAAAGTTGTCTTTGCAGAGCATGACACAATGACATTCAGCCATAATATTGGGCTTCCGAGTCTATTTTTTTGCCAAATAACTTTTTTGCTACTTCTAAATAAGAAAATAGAAAAATCAATATAAAATCCATGCAATTTCGCCCTAAAGTAGGGCCGTAAAGCGGCTGCAATCAGATCCCCAGCCGCCCTTGGACCAGGCAGTTATTGTTCCGTTTTATGATCGAGGGGGTTAAATGAGGCCTGGAACATCGAAGGGTGTCACCGAGAACCCAATAGTTAAGTTTTAAATAACAGATGCAATTGTGTTTGGACGATTAACACGAAATGAGCATTTAAAAAAATATCATCTCATTCTCTTATTTGTCCAGTTATTGTCACTTTCACTGAAGTATGAGTATTCTTCAGTTTAGTTGTTAGTTTAGATATCAATATTTCCAAGAAGAAGAAGAACGCCGTGTGGTATCCGGCTGAATAGAATAGTACCACCCTCATTTCTTACCGAGGTGTCGTGAATAGCGACTAAGGTAAGTCGACCCTCCGTGTGGTATCCGGCTTAGTAGAATAGTACCAACCACATTTCTTACCGAGGTGTCGTAAAAGGCGACTAAGGTAAGTCGACCCGCCGTGTGGTATCCGGTTGAGTAGAATAGACCAACCTCATCTCTTACCGAGATGTCGTAAAAGGCGACTAAGGTAAGTTGACCCACCGTGTGGTATCCGGTTTAGTAGAATAGACCACCCTCTTTCTTACCGAGGTGTCGTAAAATACGACTGAGGTAAGTTGACGTCAGGCAGGCGGCCGGTCGTAAAAACGTAGCCAAATCATGTGACAGCATGTTTATAACATGTTCTGCCGACCCCACTTAGAGTGGGATAAGGGCAGGAAGATGATGATGATTTCCAAGAAGAAGAAGAATGTTCTAATTGATGTGTATTTTTTTAAAAAGCTTACTAGAAATTTGGGTTACAAATTACCAGGAAACTTGTGGATCCCTCCAGATAATCTAAATGCTTGTTTTAGCAGTGGTTTCATGGCCGGGATTCGAACCCAAGACCTCTCGATCGCAAGTCCTTCACCATTCCGCCACCGCCGCATAGTATAGATCGATGTATGATACATGTGTATTATATTATGTATGTATATTATTATTTTAGAAGTCAAAATACAACAAAATTCAGCGGAATCATTTGATGAAATATAATAATAATAAATAAATATACGGGACACTTACACACACGGTCGTCCATCCCCAAAGTAAATAACTTAATACTTGTGTTATGTGTAACAGACAACTGGTGAATATATACTTATATATATTTTAAGTACATACTTAAATACAAATATACACCCAGGCTCAAAGACCAACAAATTCATTTATAGAAAATCTTAGCCTCGACGGGAATCGAACCCGCGGCCCGCGGAGCTGAAGGCATGGTCACTACCCACTGCTCCAACGGTCCAGTCATATAGTCAGATATGTGTAGAAAAAATGACTTTAATAAGCTAAAAACTATCATTTTAAAATTTCTACCAATTTATCTATTATGGTAAGAGATATAATTAAAAGTTTGTGTCGTTTTATAATAATTTATACGGTAGTCAATTAAATATCGGTGGCATGCGCTACCACAGGGAGCAATCAAGGGTGGTAATGTACAGAGATGGCATCAGCAGTAAATCAGATTTATTTGTGGGGTGACCGTTATCTCTAGACTAATCGTTAGGTACCTATATGTTTACCACTCTTATATACTATACTTTGCTTTACACTTTACAATCTAGCACCTGTGTGATCGAGCCTTGCTCGGTAATTTTCAAAATGATGTAAAAAAAATTTTTTAAAAAAATATTAGAGCAGGTGGAGCTCGATCCTAGGTATTTATCCTATCTGGACCGCCCGTTCCCCAAATGAACCACCATGACTTTACGTTTGACAGCGAAAAATTGTGATTGTATTCAACGTAAATTTCAAAAAATTTTAGAGCCTTAAAACAGGGATAAAATGTCATTTTTTTAAAATAAAACTTATCTAGATCGATTTTTCTCGATATACATTTCGATATATTACTCGATATTCCTATATATACATACAAGGTTAACTCATTTAAACATTAAAAATATGGGCCTTGAGGTTAGAACTTGTGATTATTAGATCTCCTAGATTTCTTGAAAATCGTTTTTCAGGCATTTAAAATAGTCTAGCTGTGGCTTAGTCTGGTTGCGAATTTCCCTCTATACAGAACTCAAAAGTTAAAAATGGTGCGCTCGCCATCAAACTTTACAGGACATTCCGCTGGGTCATTCTATAGATTGTCTGAAAATTTCATTAAAATAGGTCCAGTTGTTTCGGAGTCAATAAAAGCTGTACTGACGACTTTCGCGTCATCGTTTATGTAAAACTACCTTCACTAATGTAATAACGATATCATTGGTTTTTTGTTGTTCCTAAACGAAAAATGGGAATGTAATATAATAATAATATACCTTATATGAATACTTATTATATAAACTTCAATTATACAAAATTTCATTTAGAGGATGGACAGCGAGAGAATAAAAGAGAGACATACATTCGCAATTATTAATTATGTATTTTGGCTTACAGGGTTATGCTCCAACTGAGTATAATAGACCACTCTCATTTCTTACCGAGGTGTCGTAAAAGGCGATTAAGGTACCTAAGTGTTGTGCGTTATACGGTTGAGTAGAACAGAGTACCCTCTTCTTACCGAGGTGTCATAAAACTCGACTTTGATAAGTTGACGCCAGGGAAGTGGTCGGTCGAAAAATACATAAACAAATCATACAACAACATGTTTATAACATGTTGTGCCGACCCGACTTAAAGTGGGATAAGGAAAGGGGGATGAAGATGATTTTAAAGACAAAGCGCATTCTGAAATGAATTTCGTTTCAAAGATTTCGACTCTATAAATTTAAATATTTATTCCATTCTCAACTCTGTGTTTTTTATCCTAGTTTTATTAAGAGGGTAATAGTGAAATGGTTAGAGTGATAGTCATATAGGTGTCAGAATAGACAATGCGCACGCGCCGCATCGTAGGCGCATCAAAAACCACTAATTCGAACTTCCTGACTCACGCGTATAGAGTGTCGGGGGTTGCAAACAGATAATAAATTTAACTCGTTTTGTTATTTAGACGTTGACAAGAGATGGCTTCTTTTATTAAATTTAACGTTTGTTGGAGTTAAAAAATAACACATTGCATGCTACATACAAAATAATTGCGCCTATACACATAAAATAAACATATATTAATATGCTTATAGTATTACAAATTAGTCAGTGATATAAATATATATAATTTATAGAATTTAGGCATTACTTTGCGGAGATCCATAATACAAAAGTAATTATAAAATTATTTTTTTGCTATAATCCGCGATGAAGTAAAATAGAATATATATATAATGCTAAATGTAGAGTGGACAATCCGTTTTCGTACCTGACAATACAGAAATGTCTGCAGGACAGACAAATATATACATTTTTTTCTGTATGTATATTTTTTCTTATTAACCTACATAGCGGGAATCATATATGTAAAACAATAATATTATGGATTTACGTATTGTATTCAAAGTCACTAAATGCACAGATGTTATACAACCCACTAATACAACTAGAATGACAGTGTTGACACACATTACAGAATATATCTTCTGTTTATCTGTGGTCCAAATAGTTTATTCTCTGTATATGGGGTTAGATTTTAAGGGTGGTTAACTGGCACAGTTGTTTATAGTGTTCATACGAATGTTTGCGCTGTATTTATGCAATTAAAGCTTTAATATAACAAATAAAACACCAGTTGATTATAATGTTTCTTAACAGAATACCGAAAGAAAGTATGTTATTAATGTATTAAAAACAGCTATATAATTATACCAACTGCTTTGATAGTACTAAAATTTTATTTATCGAAACATTATCATTGATATAAGTTTGAAGAGATTAGAGCGAGCAATTTTTATTTATTACAAGTTTTTCTGTTTTTTACAAAATATGTCAAGATTTAGCATTTATTCATAGATTTAATGTACTATTTTATTATTCACAATTTAAGGTTTATTTTTAACTCATAATGCCAAAAGTTATTTTCAAATTTTTTAAAGTATGTATTCAAGTTACTTTTAATAAATGTAGGAATCACAAAAGATTTTCAAACTCCATGAAAACAAAAAACACTAAATTTAAAGCGTGCACACACGAGCTTTTGGTGGCGGAAATGGCGTCTAACCGGATATTGTATCGCGCCTTCATCTCCGGCGAACTTCCGCTTCCTCCCGCCTCGCGCGTCGCCTAATTACTTGTTACACACATACGTACAACACTGTCTCTTAATATGTTAGTTATTGTTAGAGTATCTTTCGGACAAATATCTCAACACGTCGTAAATAATATTGACCTATATAGAAATAATAAATAAATAAGTATATAATAATAATTCATTTACAAATATATTTTTTTATAATTCGGTTTTATTAAAACGGTTTAAACATTTATTTTATATGCACAGTCTACATTACTAAACATAGCCGTGTGGTATCCGGCTAAGTAGAATTCTAGTAAACCGGATACCACACGGTGGGTCGACTTACCTTAGTCGCCTTTTACGACACCTCGGTAAAAAATGAGGTTGGTCTATTCTACTAAACCGGATACCACAGGGCGGGTCGACTTACCTTAGTCGCCTTTTACGACACCTCGGTAAAAAATGAGGTTGGTCTATTCTACTACAACGGATACCGCACGGCGGGTCGACTTACCTTAGTCGCCTTTTACGACACCTCGGTAAAAAATGAGGTTGGTCTATTCTACTACAACGGATACCACACGGCGGGTCGACTTACCTTAGTCGCCTTTTACGACACCTCAATAAGAAATGAGGGTGAATGAATTCTACTCAGCCGGATACCACACGGCTAATAATTTTATTGGACATAGTGAAACATAAATTATCAAGATATAAATCGTTAACTTTACTGAGGAACAAATCATTAGAAAATCACTTAATTCTCCTCTGCGAAAATCGCTTAAACGGTTAATCCGAACAATCCTTGTGAACAAAAGGACCTCGAGTGACTGTAACGGACCTCTTTAGAGGTGATGACTTCACGCTGGCCTGCCTTATCAACGTCATCAGCAAACAGCTCTCTGTTCTATACGCCTTTACAAGCTTTGAATACGTACGTCAAGTAGGTATAGTGCCAACGCGAAGTTTTTTATCCGTATCCATTGGTCTGTGCTTACATGACCGTAACTTTAATAACAATTAAAACAGTTTCAATTTACTTACAATTAAAATAGTTTCAATTTACTTACAATTAAAACAGGAGCTGATCACCCGTCCTGCACCGACAGGCGTCCCCGAAATTAGATAGATAGATACAATTAAAACAGTTTCAATTTACGCACAATTAAAGTTTCAATTTACTTACAATTAAAACAGTTTCAATTTACTTACAATTAAAACAGTTAATAATTAAAACTTAATAACAATTAAAACAGTTTTAATTTACAATTAAAACAGATTTAATTTACAATTAAAACAGTTTTAATTTACAATTAAAACAGTTTTAATTTACAATTAAAACAGATTTAATTTACAATTAAAACAGTTTTAATTTACAATTAAAACAGTTTTAATTTACAATTAAAATTGTTTTAATTGTAAATTAAAACTGTGATAAGGTTATAATTTTATTTTTGAGTAACAATTATTTATGAACCATAATCCAATTCAAAATATTTTTTTGAACCAAGTACATCATACTCCAATTCAAAATATTTTTTTTCAAGTAAACTTGTTACCAAGTGCTTTTGAATCGTCAACTTTGCTGCTGGTTCGAAAAGCTGTTTCTACCGAAAAGAGCAAGCAAGAAACTAGGCGGTTGCTCTTTTCAAAATATAATTCTTATAACTAGATACATTTAGTCCTTACCAGCTTGTTCAGGGTCGAAGCGTAGCACGTAATCCACGAACACTTGGTATCTATGCAATCTTCAACAGTAAAGTAGGCTTTTGGTATCAGAATTAATTAATATGATAATATAACGAGGTGATATTTAGAAAATTATAAATTCATAAGAAACCAGAAAATCGGTACAAAATAGCGTGGTGTGTATAAGTTTTATATCCTTCAAAAGTAATGGTATAATTACAAAGTAATTATGTGAGCTGAATAGAATAGTACCTACCACCCTCATTTCTTACCGAGGTGTCGTAAAAGGCGACTAAGGTAAGTCGACCCGCCGTGTGGTATCTGGCTGAGTAGAATATACCATACTCATTTCTTACCGATGTGTCGCAAAAGGCGACTAAGGTAAGTTGACCCACCGCGTGGTATCCGATTTAGTAGAATAGACCACCCTCTTTCTTATCGAGTTGTCATAAAATACGACAGAGGTAAGTTGACGTCAGGCAGGGGGCCGGTCGTATAAACGCAGCAAAATCATGTGACAGCATGTTTATAAAATGTTGTGCCGACTCCACTTAGAGTGGTATAAGGGCAGGAAGATGATGGTATAATTACTTTGTTAAATAAAAAAAAACCGAAATAAAACAAAATAAGTCTTATATTATTTTTATATTATGGAATTCCGTAAAGTACGTAAATTACACATCTCGGAAGAATTTCTTAATTCGTGTGCGTGTTCTTTCTAGAGGAGGCCTTGATCCAGCTGTGTATGAAAAGGCTGTTTACTTTGATATTTTCGGTACACGTCGGTGAGTGTAATAATAATTATTTGGCGGGTGCGATTATACAGATTTAGATAGGCTCCTACGTCGTAGATAACCTCTTACATAGCTCACAGCACATAGTTCCACCCTTGGTAACGTCAACAAAAGAACAAAACACTAATTAATAATATTAAAAAAAACGTAATTTATAAAAGTCGTTATTTTGCGGAGATCCATAGTACAAAAGTAATCATCATTCTCTTACCCTTATCCCACTCTAAGTGGGGTGGGCAGAATATGTCTTCTTCTTCCACTCTCTTCTATCATTCGTCAACTCTGGCGCCACTCCTTTAACATGCATATAATTTTTCACAATGATATGCATGTTAAAGGATGCATCACAATCCATCCATCTTTTTTTCGGCCTCCTCCTAGCCATACATTCATCCACATTCATATTTAAGCTTTATATAGTACAAATGTAATGATAATAGAATAAAAGGTGGTACCAAATATAGTCCTACTTATCCTACTAATATTATTAATGCAAAATTGTGAGTATGGATGTATGTTTGTTACTCTTTCATGGCGAATCCGCTAAACCAATATCGATGAAATTTGCCACAATTATTCCTTATACACTGGGGTAACATATATGACATGTGTGGTATCCGGCTAAATAGTACCACCATCATTTCTTACCGAGGTGTCGTAAAATACGACTAAGGTCATGATGTCAGGCAGACGATCGGTCGTAAAATACGTAACCAAATCATGTGACAACATGATTACAACATTATCAACCTATCACGCGACAACAGTCCACGCGAACGAAGTTGCGAAATAAAATCACACAAGAGTACATACATCTTCCTGCCCTTATCCCACTCTAAGTGGGGTCGGCACAACATGGTATAAACAAGAGTAATAATGTATATTATAATTTGCGATTAAACTTAAACAGATTAAAATTAATCGCGGATTATAGCAAAATAATTTCATTACACTTTTGTATTATGGTTCTCGGCAAAGTAACGCTTAATTCTATAAATTATTTTTTTACAAGGCATAAGAGAGGCCTTGTACAAACTTGTGAATACTTTTTTTAATAGTAACAAAATTTTTCAATACTATTAACTAAATTAATTAAACTAAATTTATTAGTAATTCGATGAATTGTAATTGCGCAGAATGTTAATTACAATTAAACTATTCTTGATAATAGCTGGTTGGATTACCTGTTTGCAAATTAGATCCTAATTAAGATTGGTATTTAAAAGCTTACACTGTAGTTGAATTTCTATTTATATAAGTGAGAAGCGGGCTGCAAAATGAAATCGGTAAGTTGAATTTTACGAACATTTTTTTTAAATTATCTTATAATTTTTAAACAAGTTCGCAAATGATAGACGTTCAACGTTATATGAATAAATTGTACATAGCACGCATTATCAACGTCAGAAAAAAGGTTCTAGTTCGTGTTGATTATGGGCAGTAAACGTGATTGAACCGTCACGCTTGTCTATGTAACGCCCGCTCAAGTAAAATTTGCTCGAGGCAGCTCGCGTTGATGAAGTTTTGGCTTCTGCCGTGTTCTTGAACATATTGTTTTTGTTCCAAAATATTCAGCTTTTATGCATGATTTCATATAATTGAAAATAGAAACCCAAATATGTAATTTTATGAATCGGGTAACGATGCTATTGCGGTTAAAAAAACCATAATAACTATCACAGTCAAGTTTTCTTGTATGAATGATTCCACATAACTAAAAATAGAACCTAGATTTACTAAATTGTAAAGTAACCATGTTATGGCTAAGAGATCCATAACAATTGTTATTGTTTTGTTGCAGCTGGTGTTATTCGCTTCTTTGGCAGTGGTGGTCTTAAGTGCTCCCCCGAAACACGCAAACGACGATGTGCAATTACGATTTCTACCAGCGATACGGCACGAAGAGGTTCATGATGAATTCGGCCAGTACGCTCTCCGATACGTAACAGCTGAAAGTACGTACTTTAAAAAATCTATATTTTAATATAACTTAATTAACTAGTGGTACCGGTGATTACTTCTACGTAGAAGAATTAGAGTCACGGATGTAGCTAAGCGGGTCGCGTAACTGAAGTGGTGATGGATGGGGCACATAGTGCAGAGAACAGATAGGCGTTAGGGTCTGAATTTGTTGGAATGGCGACCCTGCAACGGAAAACGCAGTCAGACTACGAGATGGACTAACGACCTCACAAGGGTCGCGGAGAACCCCTGGGTCCAAGCGGCATAAGATTTTGTGGTGTGGAGATCCCATGAAGAGACCTATATCCAGCAGTGGATGTCCATAGGTTGACAAAGAACAAGAAGAAGATCATTGACTGAGTTCGTGCCTATGTAAGCATTATACTGCCCCCAATAATGTATTTTTCCTTGTTCGAAAAAAAGGGATATTTTGTATCCGTGAAAGTGTATTCAGGGCTCAAATAATCCCTATAATATTATTCTTGTATAAAGCCATGTTAGAATTTCAAGACACCTCAAGAATTGTGAATTAATCTTACATGTAACTTTCCACAAACGTTTTAACATTAAAGATGGAGGTCGATAGAAGTGCAATTTTGACATACTTTAAGATTTAAAAACCTTAAAAAAGTCCTAGCAATACAGATACCTATAGTAATTTTGCAGATTATTAGATATTAATTCCAACAAGAGATAACAGTTTTAGTTTTATATTGTATTTATAACATTTAACTATATTTCAGGAAATAATATCATAATTGTTCAAAAGCCATCTATTTCAATAGGTGTGTTAAAGTGCACGCCAGTAGAGTTTTATGATTTTTTACAATACTTCTTGTGGGTCTCCTTAATTATTCTTCCTTAATTAAATCCTTAATCCTTAATAAACTGTTAGTTAGCTTATTCGGAACATATCTGACACACATCTCGGAATTTTGCGTTTCTCAGGTTTCTGATAGGCTTATTCAGAACTTAGTCTAGAACTTAGTCCCTAATAAGTTAAAAGGTGGATAACGTGGCTGTTATTTTGGATATCTGTTGGATAGCAAATACCTATTTTAAAATGGCCGCGATTTTATTTTTTTTTAAATTTTCAGTTTTTAGAGTCTCTTTTTAGAGACATTTATCTGCTACTTAGTTTATTTGTCGGTCAACTATCCGACATTTTATCACTAACCTGTGAAACAGGACCTTAGGCTGTTAAAGTAACCAACCAGATAGTAAAAACTAACGATGAATTAGATATTAGAAATTAGAAATTATTTATTTGCTCAAAACAGTTTTGGTAAACACTATTTAACAAAAGCTTATTATCTAGTTTACATTCTAAAAGTCACCACTAGCAACCAAACTAAGCCTAGCTTGTATTCTTGGTTACTAGTGCCTTCCATTGTCATACATACTTACAACGTGTATAAACAAAACATAAAATAATGTTAACTAATATTTTGTATGCGTATGTGTGTGTAAGAATGTTGTATATGTATGTGAATGTGAGTGCGTGTGTGAGTGAGTGTTAGTGTATGTATGTGGATGTGAGTGTGTGTGTGAGTGAGTGTTTGTATATACGAGTATAACGACGTATATATCAGATTACCATAGTCTAATGTCAAGTAGGTTTCAATCGAGTTGATTACGACCTGATGGTGTGATATGTTGTCTTTATTCTAACTTACATCAAGCTTTTTACCATGCCGTAAGATATTAGAATAGACCACCCTCGTTTCCTACCGAGGTGTCGTAAAAGGCGACTAAGGTAAGGTGACCCACCGTGTGGTATCCGGTTGAGTAAAAAGACCACCCTCGTTAAAAGCCTCAATTACGACTAAGGTAAGTTGACGTCAAGCAAGCGGTCGGTCGTTAAATGCGGAGCCAAATCATGTGACAACATGTTTATAACGCTTATAACTCATGTGCCAACCCCACTTAGAGTAGGATAAGGGCAGGAGAATGATCATCAAGGTGTTTACCAAATCAAATCAAAATATCTTTATTCAAATAAGCTCTTACAAGCACTTTTGAATCGTCAAGGATTAATATGATTAATGAAGCTACAACTGGTTCGGAATGTTGCTCTTACCGAGAAGAACCAGAAAGAAACTCAGCGGTCAATCTTTTAAACATTTTCAAAACCATGAACTTGTAAATTTAAATTAATTACAATTTCCTTAATTTCAGATACAGTGGTGTCTGAACGTGGTCGATTAGTACCAACCAACAATGGTGGATATGTTTTGGAAATCGAAGGAAGATATAGCTTCATTGGTGACGATGGCAAAGTCTATGTAACCAGCTATAGGGGCGGTACCGACGGCTTTCACGTTGATGGCGAACATTTACCCCAACCTGTTCTACCTGATCCTACGAGTAATTAAAATATAGATTTAAAAAAACAAGGACCTATTCTTTAACGACCACCTTTAGTTTGATTAAGTTGAGTTATCAGATTAAGATATACATATATTAAATTCTGAGTATTAAATGCCTAGGGTTGCCACCTTTTTTGGTAGTACGTAGGTTATATATAAGCACTAGTAATCGCCAGTGGCTCCTCCCGCGTTGAAAGATTAAAACTGTAATATAGTCTTTTGATAACTATAAAAATGCTTAAAGTGGGTTAATCTTAAAAGGTAGACATATGCTGTCGCGGAATTTTACTTAGAACTTGTAGAGGGGAACAATTTTGTAATACATGATTTTTTAATAACTATTGTCGTTCTGGAAAAAATTCCACTACTTTTAAGGAAAAACCGTAGAAAATCTGTTTGAAAAAATCGATTATATACAGACAGACAGCTTTTCGGGACTTGTTTTTATAATAAGTTTAGATACATATTCCAATGTTATAGTTATGAGAATTTAAAAAAAATAAGACATATCTTTATTTTGTTTGCTGACGGTAGTACACAGATTTCTGAAAGGATCTTAGGAGGGTGGCGAAGCCTCGAGGATGCGCCTGGGGCGGGGGAGGGCCGTGACGTCACGTCCTATCTCGGCGGCCATCTTGGATTATCTCGTCGCACCTGCGGGGCGGGGAGGGTTTGTATCGACCGCGCTGGCCGTGCACATTTTTCAGGGGAACCCTAATTTCACGCATTTTAAACTCAAAGATTCAGAGTAATCAAGAAAGTGAAATAAAAAGTATAATAGAAATTTTTTAATTCAATTTGTTTTTTCTTTTATCTAGGTACCATATTGAGGCAACATATTTAAGTTAACTGAAAGTCGTTATAATACTTAGATATACCTATAATGTTAGAAGACCGTATGAGTTTTCATCTATACTAATATTTAAAGCTGAATAGTTTGTTACTTTTTCTCAGGAAATTCTAGACCGATTTCAAAAACTCTTTCAGTGTAAGATAGTCCATTTCTCGAGGAAGGCTAGAAAGCTAGGAAGGAAGGAGGATAGGTTATATAACATCACGCTAAGACGAATAAGAGAGGAACAGCAATAAAAAAGTGTACAAAAACGGCAAAATTTAAAGCTATCCTTGCGTGCGCTGAGTAAACGGTAATAGTTATTCAAAAATCATGTATTACAAAATTGTTCCCCTCTAAAAGTTCTAAACAAAAGTCTGCAACAGCATATATCTAGCTTTTAAGGTTAACCGACTTTAACCATTTTTATGGTTATCAAAAGACTATATTACGGTTTTAATCTTTCCACACTGGCGGAGCCGCTGGCGATTGCTAGTGGTTACATAAAATTGAAGGCTGAAGGCTTAAACTGTTTACTCTCATGTTGTAAGAAGTGTTATACACTAATTTTAATATTGTCCAACTAAAAGTTCTAGTTAAATTTAAAGAATATTCGATTAGCTTACTTCGTTTAATTCAATTGGATTCTTAAAAGCTCTCAGTATTGAAGTTAGGATTGGTTTTCAATCCAGCATCTGCTTACAACTAAAATTTTCATTATTATTGCGGAATCAAGACTAATTAGTAAAACTTGAGATTATCATTTGAAAGTTTAAAATAGTGTTATAATAGTCATTACATACCATTATCATTAGATAGTTCCATTTTTTTTTACGAAATACGGTTTTTAGCTTAGTTTAAATCATTTATCTATGTTGTATATGTACCTCCTATGAAATGGACCTACTGCCATTGACTACTAATACCTGTAATATGTAATGTTCATATGTAAATTCAAATTTTGAAAAATTCTGTCAACAGACATTTAATAAAAAAGCTTTTTGTTGTGGCTGCGTTCGCAACAAGAAAACTAATGTAGAAAGATAATAAGTCGAATATCCATCTATGCTCCACACTTAATCCCATTCTAAGTGGGTTCGGCACAACATGTTATAAACATGTCATATGATTTGGCTACGTATTTTACGAACGGCTACCTGCCTGACGTCAACTTACTGTAGTCGTATTTTACGACACCTCGGTAAGAAAGAGAGTGGTCTATTCTACTCAACCGAATACCTCAATTTCAATCAATCAATTTCAATTTACCTTAATCGCCTTTTACAATACCTTGGTAAGAAAGAGAATGATCTAATCTATCCAGCCGGATACCACACGGCATTACTAAAGTATTTTTTTCAACCAAAAATTTACTTGTAAACACTAGTGGCAGAGTAACAATACAAACCAGGACGTCATCAAGTGGCAATCAACATGTTAATTCCAGACCACCGTGCAAACACTCTAAAACAATTCGCGTCAAAGTGCGCGTGCCCGCAGCTGCGTGTGCGCAGGATTTCATGTATGCACGCACTTGTAGGGCTCTGTTTACGTCCATTATATTGCTCTGTGCTCATAGGGTGCTATTGAGGATGTATCGAGTACCGGTGAGAGGGTAAACTGAGGCACGTGCTGATGCCCGGTGGGCTGACCTCCGTGATATCAGCTTTTTTTGTTCATTAGTTAAAGGTGCTACGTATAATTTTTAATTGAAATCCTTACTAATATTGTAAATGCGAATGTTTGTCTGTCTATCTGTTACGTTTATACGGCGAATCCGCTGAACCAATATCGATGGAATTTGGAACAATTCTTCATCCTTTCCTGTTTATTATAGGATGACATTAAAAAATGAGGAATGGTAGTAGACAATGGAAACAAAAATGGTGTCGACCCCACATAAATAACGTTCAGTATGATGGTCATAAAATGACCAAATATTAGAGAAATGCATTTCTGTAACCCAAAGTTAATTCAGATTCCAAATAATTATATTTTTGTCAATGACTTGGTAAGTATCTTTTAACGATAATTTAATATACATGACCCAAGTCGCACGTGAACGTTAGTCTACAAATACAATGAAAACTTTTCAAATAGTTAAATATTATTTTCCCCGCGAGTCCCGAGGGATAACTGTTCTGTAACATAACAATAAAGATAGATGGAGCTGATAAGAGATATTTGTAAATCCACTAAGAATCAAATTGTTGAGTTGTAAATAGGAGATAGTCGTACAAGAATTTTTGTCTATAAATCATAGTGGGTTTCTTATAGTTAATGTATAGAAAGCGGCAATACTCATATCATATTATATCGGGTGAGTTTGACTAGTTTTATAAGGATTTATTAGTTTTTATATTAAGAGTATTTGTTAAACATGTGATTATGTAGGAGGAAAGCACTATATCATTATTTTACAAATCTAGACTTACACATGGGGAACTTAAATGTGTGTTAAAATATTAGTACATCACAGTAAGCAAATGGGGTTCAACTTTTTCCACTACGCTAAAAGGTAATCAAGGTGAAGGATAAATTTCAATACAGTCAATATCTAAAAGGTGTTCAAGCGTGCATCAAGAGAGGAACTTTGATTATTTACATTTATCGATTTTCATACTTCCACATATGTCAGTCTATGTGTTTCGCATCACAACTAGAGCAATGTAATTTGGTACATTAAAAGCAGTATCTGGTATATTAAAATGTCGGACAAATAGTCGAAAATGCTGCGTAATTGCTTTGAAATTGAAAAATATTGTAGTATTTCTGAGAAAAGTCTGTGGCATTTATGTAGGTATATTTTATTATTTTGCTGGTGACAACTTATAGCGAGCAAAGCTGGGATAAACGCTTAGTTATAATTTTGAAAGTCGGTCTGTCTGTCTATATCGAATATCGGTTCAGCGGATTGGCCGTGAAAATGTAACATTTGACGGCCAATCCGCTGAACCGATATTGACATTTGGCACAATTATTCCTTATACACCGGGGTAACATATAGGCTATAGAAATCCTATTAATTCAACAGGAATAGGATGACATTCAGTTCCCGCCGCGATAACGTCGTGTAAAGAGCTCATGAATAAGTGCCCCGGATGGGTTCGAAACTAGTCGGGCTAACCCGATAGGATAACTCGTGAGTATAGCCGGTTCTATACAATAACTAGGAATAAGATGACATTTCAAAACGCTATCTATTATCAAGTCAACCGGGTTATTTACTAAAATAATTAAACTATGAGTATGACCTCGATAAATCTGCTTTAGGATCCCGGATTGATCAAATTTTTGTGATGGACATATTTGTAGGGTTGGAAAGTGACAGAAGTTTATTCCAATACTACCATGCTAACGAAGTTGCGGGTGAAGGATAGTAAATAATAAAAACGACCGCATGGTGTTTAACAAATGAAAGCAACGTGCTTTGCCACCGGGCGCCGCTGGGATCCAATTGATTGCCGGACCTTATCGTAATGCTTTCTGGTAGCACGTACGCCTATGGATAATTTTGTATGACATACAAAATTATCTTGTTGCTGGACATGTCGAAGCAATTAGTTTTATGGGCTGTCGTTATAAAGATTCGTCATCTTTAAAGAGAACTTTAGACGTTAACACATACCTCTGATTAGTGTTAGCCGATTGAATTTCGAATATACCTGTAATGTTTTTTGGATATCAGACACAGATTGACTTGTATTAAATTATCGTTATTGTTATAACATATATTAGCACAAGACGCCGACATGACATGGGTGAGAAAGACCATAGACAATTATCATAGATGACAATTTAGCCATAGACTATCTACTTATAACAATACCATTATAATTTTTAATCTATATCAGTGGCACCCGCTTTTCTTTTTACTTTTTCCGCACCAGCTTCAGTGTTCAACTGGCCTCTATTGTGTACTAGGTAGGTATATCATTATTCCTTATTTCTTAATTAAAAACGTGAATGTTTTATCCTATATCTATATCCTATATGTTAGAATGGTATATACTTAGTATAATAGTTTTGATAGTAAAAAAATCAATCAGTATTACTAAAACTATCCGTGAAAGCCTAACAGACAGAAAAACAGTATGGATATGTAAGTAATATATTTTAACCGTATGATGAGATATGTTTGTGTTTGAAACAATTAGTATCGTCTCTCAAGTCTTATAAGATTTTAATTCTGTTTCGTTTTAGTATAAGAATAAGGTCAAATATTGACAATATTATCTGAATTTGAATTTATTTACAACGACAGCCCACATCGCGGGGTATAATTTAAAGATATATAAACAGTTATTAAAAATATGCTCTAATCGCCACCAAAGTTTATAGGATCATCCTAAAGATTGTCTGAAAATTTTATTAAAATCAGTGCAGCCGTTTCTAAAAAGTTCAGTCTATAAAGCCAGCAGTCTATAAAGTACGAGTACAATCAAAAAATTTTTTACTTTGATATAAGAGATTTACATTATTTTGAATTTATTTCGCAAGTTTAGTGTTTAGTCATATTATTATAAGAAGGTTAAATAAAAACATTAACAAAAACAGTTTGTGTGTACGTATTAAGTCTATAGAAATCGAACTTTAGTATAATAAACTCATTTTATAACGCCTATAGAGGTGTTCCCACACGGTCGCGCGTCATGTTTCAAAACATCGAATATGATACCTCGATTTTTCGCGTACTTTATACTTGTGCACCCTTGTGACAGGTTGAAAGAGTTTGAGTGTCTTTTATGAGTTTTTTAATCCTTTTAAATATTTTTTGTGCTCTACCAAGGTTATAAATATTATGAGTCATTGTTGGGAATGGTTTGTGACGTGATAATTGTCTATTTGCTAAAGCCGTGTGGTATCCGGCTGATTAGAATAGACCACTCTCATTTTTACCGAGTTATCGTAAAAAGCTACTAAGGTAAGTTGACCCGTCGTGCGGTGTCCGGCTGAGCAGAATAGACCACACTCATTTCTTACCGAGCTGTCGTAAACGGCGAGTAAGATAAGCCGACTCGACGTGTGGTATCCGACTGAGTAGACCACCCTCTTTTCTCACCGAGGTCTCATAAAAGGCTAATGTAAGTTATGTAAGACTAATGTAAGTTGACCCACCGTGTGGTATTCGGTTGAGTGGAATAGACCACCCTCGTTTCTTACCGAGGTGTCGTAAAAGGCGACTAAGGTAAGTCTACCCACCGTGTGGTATCCGGTTGAGTAGAATAAACCACCCTCGTTTATTACCGAGGTGTCGTAAAAGGCGACTAAGGTAAGTCTACCCACCGTGTGGTATCCGGTTGAGTAGAATATACCACCCTCGTTTATTACCGGGGTGTCGTAAAAGGCGACTAAGGTAAGTTTACCCACCGTGTGGTATCCGTTTGAGTCAAATTGACCACCCTCAATTCTTACCGAGATGTCATAAGAGGCGACTAAGGTAAGTTGACCTCAGGCAGGCGGCCGGTCGTAAAATACGAAGCCAAATCATGTGACAACACGAATATTGGCACAACATGTTTATATCGTGTTGTGCCGACCCCACTTAGAGTGGGATATGGGGAGGGGGATGACGATGAATGGTTTATTTTCCTGAAAGCTTATATAGATGATCCCGTCAATAAGTCATGTTGAATACTTAAGTAACTGGCCAATAATTGCCAATTATTTTTCTTCCGCAATGATAAAGTTATGAAGCTGTTGATTATGGGTATTTATGATATTCGAGACATCCACTGCCAGGCACTAAATTTCAACAAACGACGTAAAGGACGTTAGTTATCATTGTTTTTTTTTTAATAATACTAAATTTGGATGAGATTTCGTAATCGTAGTGTTAATCTAGTCTAGTTAGTCTATGGTACGTATAGAAAATGTCTTTTCTTGGTATTGAGTCGGTTCTTCTTCATTAATTATAGATGTGCACTGTTCTCTTTATCACACGATCTTATGCCGCTCGAATTCAGCTACTGCAAACGAGCTTTTTGAGCTCGCCATTCCAGCCATGCTTTAAGACCTCAATACCCATTAGTTCTCCGTACTATAGACCTTGTAAGCTTGATCCTTGTAATAGAAAGATGGGGTTTATATGCTCCCAAAACCCTGGCATACACTGTACACTGGATAGTCACTTTTATCTTTGACAAAGTTTTCGTTATAACCATTTGTTAGGTCACAGCATAATCACCATATAAAAGGTGAACTAAAAATTATAAAACTAGTATAAATTCTCTAAATCATAATTGTAATTTTTCACATTCCTTACTATATTTCAGACTTTCAATTCGAACAATAATTCCATTAATTTAAATGATTGAAGGACATCACGCAACTCTGAGCACACGCGTCGAAAAAATAAATCAAACATTCTCCCGCGACGCCCACCATTAATAAAACACTTTAAAATATATTTAATAATGTCTACAAAGGTGGAGAGCACAATACCCTATCCATAAAGGGCAGCATTTATTATGACGACAATATATTGAATACAAAAAGATAGTGTGACAAAGATGCGTACTTTTTAATAATATTGTCATTTCTCACCAGCAGTGGACTCTTTCAAAAAGCCATAACGCAATAATTTATTTCTTTATAAAAGTTTTTTTTACTTCGTGGGAGAGTAAAGGCCAGGTGAGCACGGGTTAACTGATTTTTATTGAAGCCTCTAAAGGCTTTTGGACTGTGTAATAGAATTTCACATGTGCTACAATTGTTCTCGGGTTACATTAGAATGGAATACGTGATTTGTGTTTCTTTATTTGTAATGGGGTTTTCAACAAAATTAATGTTAATTTATGGTTCTTTTTTACTATAATTACATAACATATATTGTATCTATAAAAAATGAGTACTTAGGAACAACATTTTCATCATTCTCCTGCCCTTATCCCACTCTAAGTGGAGTCGGCACAACATGTCACAATCAAATTGTCACATGATTTGGCTAGGTATTTTACCACCATCACTTACCTAACGTCAACTTACATTAGTCGGCTTTTGCGATACCTCGATAAGAAAGATGGTGGTCCATTCTGCTTAGCCGGATACTGCGGGTCAACTCACTTTAGTCGTTTTTTACGACACCTTCACCTTCGAAAATCGTTGAAATTCTGAAATTCAGTGGTTTAAATATTCATTTAAATATTAAATATTAAAGGCTCGTTCCGAACCAATCATCATCATCATCCTCCTGCCCTTATCCCTCTCTAAGTGGGGTCGGCACAACATGTTATAAACATGTTGCCACATGATTTGGCTGCGTTTTTACGACCGGCCGCCTGCCTGACGTCAATATATTTCATTCGTATTTTACGACACCTCGGTAAGAAAGAGGGTGGTCTTTTTTACTACACCGGATACCACCGGTGGGTCAACTTACCTAAGTCACGACACCTCGGTAAGAGATGAGGGTGGTACTATTCTATTCAGCTGGATACCACACGGCGTGCCCGTTCCGAACCAATCTGCATTTATTATTGCGAGTTATTTATAACATCCGTTTCTTATGACTCGTATAGGTCAGACGGTATTGTTTTAGAAGTTGCAGCATCTACCTAGAGGTAACAATAAGAAGAAACTATTAAAATATTGAATATATTACACATTTCAGCGTGCAACGAGAGTTACGCAAAAAAATCGTCGCTTTTATAGCCATCGTCGAGACGGAGTTGACATCGGAGCCACAATAAAATCGATGAAATATCTTTAGGGGCTGCGACAATAACTCATAGAGTAGCTTTGTTGGTGTAACTTCGCACAGGTACGCCCGCTGAGTGGCCGTGGCGCTTCCTTACGAGCCTCTATTAATGTTTTTTAGACAATTGTCCGAATGATTTGTTGTTTTGTTCTGAAAATTTTATGGCCTATAAAAATATTTTGGCGCTGTGGCGCTTACTAGGCAAGAATCGTTTGTGGCAATATATTTTAGTACAATAAATTGGGGTGATACAGAAAAAGTGATATTTATGTTTATGTAAAAATCAACGTTTATATAACAGTAATATGTAATGTTTTTTATGAACGACTTTTTTGCCATATTGCGATTAATGTTGAGTACCTATGTTATGTCAAATAATATAACCAAACGATTATGTTTTATATTTTGTTGGTGGATAGTATTTTTAAGTAAATTCGATGCCCATGAAAGTTAAATTGTGAAGTGACTTGGTTTTATTGATTTTGCATATTCATTGTCAAAGTATTCCAAATTTTCAAAGCGTTTTAATTTATAAAACACTAGTTTTACCCGCAACTTCGTTCGCGTGGACTGTCGCCGCGTGATAAGTTGATAACATATGGCGCTTTTTAATGTCATCCTGTTCCTGTAGAATTAACAGGATTTCTATAGTCTATATGTTATTTCGGTGTATAAGGAATAATTGTGCCAAACTTCATCGATATTGGCTTAGCGGATTCGCCGTGAAAGAGCAACAAACATACATCCATACTCATAGACTATCGCATTTATAATATTAGTAGGAAGTAGGATAGGATAGGATATATAAGAGATATTGCTATTTTTATGACGTTAATTTCTTGGGAATATTTCGATGGCGAATTAATTAAATCGCACACAATAAAATATAAAATCGTGATTTTTTTCTCTTTCTTATATAAAAAGAGTTGTGATAGTCTAGTGATGAGACCGTGCGACTCTCTCAATAGCGCCACGGTTTTAGGCCCCACCAACCACTACACGGCGCCCTAAGCCCTGACGTCAGTAGAGCTTCTGCGCTCTATTCTCTGCGTATTTCGCAACCTCGGCGATGCTTCTGCGCTCGCCCATCCCGCCCGGTGACGATGAAAAAGCCGTTAGGGCGAACAGCATACAGTCAATTCGAAAAAAAAAAAAGCCCCAAGAAGACCAATAAGTTTTAATTTATGTGATAATTGCAATTTATCACACGCATTTCAATGAGGGAAAACATTGTTTATCTTTTAAATATCTCTCACTTATGTTTAACTGTAATATGTTTCACTTGATATAATAAAAACAAGCGTTACAATTTTTTCTAGAAATACCATGTCAAATTGTGATCTAAATGCAAAGTAAAGGTTGAGTCCTTAATTATACTGACGAACAAAAAGCTCCTCTACCTTCTGAAGAGAAAATTTGGAGTTTTATACTCACCGCTGATTGATTATAAATATAGGAATAGGTTCATAATGCGTACGAATCAATTAAAAACATGAATTTAGCACATGTAGTAAAGTAACCGCCTACTACTATCCCACTGCTAAGCAAAGTCTCTTCGTTTCTTGGAGAGAAGGATTGGAGTTAAGACCTAGCACGCTGCTCCAATGCGCATTGGTAGGTTACACATATCTCCAGAATTCTCTAGAGATATGCAGGTTTCCTTACGATATTTTCCTTCATCGAAAAGCGTGTGATAAATTGCAATTATCAATTAGACACAAGTTTTAACAGAAAAACTCATTGGTCTGCACGGGTTTGAACTCGTGACCTCTTCGAAAGAGACGCAAGGTGTTACCGCTGGGCTACCACAGCGGTCACCTAGGTACTATTGTATAAATTCCAAATTAAGCAACAACATAAATACGTCATAATAGTCTTTTAATTTTAAAGAGATCACGTACTCGTGGCCGTTGGTCTGGCTAGTTTCACTTGAATCCCGTCATCTCGTCCCGGCCGCGTTCCCGGAATCCGCATGAAGTCGTCACGGGACGCCCCGCCGGGACGGTAGCGCGCGGGCGGTCTGTGCCCACCTTAATTAATTTTGATGCATTTACCTGCACGGCTTGAATACGGGATGGTTAATTTTGTATTCCGTGTCACATGCCATTAACATATTCGAGCTAGTTTATCGGACGACAAAAGTAGACTGTTTTTAGGATCGTTCATACGATTGAAAAAGGTAACGCATTGTTTTAAACACAGATAAAGTTTTAAGATACCCGATAGTGATATTTTATGGATTATTATATTAAAAAACTAAACTTTAAACAAGTCAAGTTACAAAGCTTTTTACAAAATTACATGTCCCAACTGTTAACCGTTGAGCGATTCCCTCGTCTGGGGCCAATCCTGGGAGTAGCACCAGGTCATGCTTATCATAAACATGCATTGTCATCGAATTAGCCGTGAAAGCATAACAGATAGACAGAGTGACAGATACTCGCATTTATAATACTATGATAATAGAGAATGTAATTAATATCTTATTTTTATTAATTTCTTTTTTATAACTATATTAGTATATAATACGCCGTGTGAAATACGTAGCGAAATCATGTGGCAACATGTTTATAACATGTTGTGCCGAACCCACTTAGAATGGGATAAGGGCAGGAAGATGGTAAACTATATATGGTGAGTATATAATGTTGTACATAAACAGTAATTTATTGTTATTTTTTCCTTCCTTTCAAATCTTAAAAAAAAAAATTACAAAAGAATATTTATTTAATCATCATTATTAAACTACACTTAAATTGTCGCCCGTAGCAATTTAACTGAGCCTTGTTTTCGGTCATGGCTACTATTAGCTGGTATTTATTATACATGCTATGTTATAAATAATTAATAAAAAATTAAAGCAAATTCAAAAGAATACATTTCAATTATAACAATTAAAGAGACTATAACGTTTGTTTTTATACCATCTTCTTATCTCGTACACGAGACTAAAACTGACAAAAACTAACGAGTTGTTTATCTAGTTAATTAGGTAACAAGGTTTTGGTAACGTATTCGTTACTTAATCACAGCATCCTTGCTCGCAAGGTGATCAAGATAAAGATCGACTTCCGAATACAACCCATCTCTTCGTCCATGCCGTCTAATTAAATTTAAAGTTTCTTTACCATGCCGACGCGGGCGTCGGCAATAAATAATATTTTAATAAAGGATGGATGCGCACACTAAATACAATATACGTGAAATAATACACAAACAATAATTTATTCAGTAAAAAAGTAAAAGTAAGCAACGGCCTCTTACTATCCCACTGCTGGGCATAGGCATCCTCTCTCCATTTTTGGAGAGAAGGGTTGGAGCTAAGACCTACCACGCTGCTCCAATACGGATTGGTAGGTAACACATATCCCCAGGATTCTCTAGAGATATGCAGGTTTCCTCACGATGTTTTCCTTCACCGAAAAGCGTGTGATAAATTGCAATTATCAATTAGACACATAAGTTTTAATAGAAAAACTCATTGGTGTCTGCCCGGATTTGAACCCATGATTGTCTCTAGAGATTCACACGGTCGCACCGCTAGGCTATCACATCTTAATTAATTTATTCAGTAATATCTTTTAAATATCTTGCGGTAAAGCTGCTTAGCTACATTACACTTATTCAAATATTAATGACAATATTATTTGCTACAATAATAATGTTACAACATGTTTTTAATACAACCTCCTTCATAGAGTTGGCGATTAATATGAAAAAGCATTGTGGCTGTCATATTATTATGTGTCATTCGTTGAGTTGTTGCGAAAGAGTAAATGGGTTGACTCTGGGAAAACTGCTTTTTATTTATTGAATAAGAATAAAGGAGAAATATCGTCGCTTTTTTATATTCAGAAGTGGATGTAACCTAAACTCACAAATAGAGCGGACAAAAGGAATATCTGGAAATTTAAAGAGTTTAAAGAAAAGACAAATGACGATCAATATCTTGAGACAACACGGAGAGTGCGAATTTCGTTAATATGAGAGATAGCTGCGATATGCGATGCTATGGAATAAAAAATGAGAGTTTTTATTTCAGAGATTATTGATGGTAATTGGTATTCGGTTAATTAATTCTGTGAGACCAACGTGACGATGTGCTATGTGAGGCCTTAGACGCGCCCGTGACTTTTGTTCGATGAAACTGTCAGCTAGAATGACGATTGTTCTCTGGATCTTTCCAGTTGTAACGATTGTTTTCTAGACTGTGGACATCTGCAACGACTGTCAGCTAGGCTCTGCCTAGAAGTGGTGATTGTTCTTTGAGCGTTATCATTTGCGAGTCTGTTTACGTGTGTATCTGCTGAGTTGGTTGCCACTAATTGAGCTGTGTTATGCCATGACAGTGATTGAGGGTGAGCTTGAGGTGCGAAATGCTTATGGTGCGAAAAGCTTAAGGAGTTGAGGAGTTGAGCTTAAAGAGTTGAGCGTAAAAGCGTGAGCTTAGAGTTGAGCATAAAGCGTGAGCGTAGTCCTGTCATGTCATGGCATGTGCGGTTTTCTTTTACAGATTAAAAGAGCATGTATTGAGTTTCTTGCCGATTCTTCTCAGTACAATCAGCATTCCGAATCGGTGGTAGATTCATTCCCAGAAGTCAGCTTATGAGATTTGCGGGGTCGCAAATGTTGTCAGGATGGTCGACTGTTACAACATGTTTTTAATACAACCTCCTTCATAGAGTTGGCGATTAATATGAAAAAGCATTGTGGCTGTCATATTATTATGTGTCATTCGTTGAGTTGTTGCGAAAGAGTAAATGGGTTGACTCTGGGAAAACTGCTTTTTATTTATTGAATAAGAATAAAGGAGAAATATCGTCGCTTTTTTATAATAAGTAAATATATGGGACAAATACACACGTGGTCGTCGTTATGGGTGGCAGACAACTGGTAAATTTTAATTTTGAGTAGACACTTAAATACATATATACAACCGAAGAACCAACAAATTAAAATTAGAGAATGTTGGTCCTCGACTGGAATCGAACCCACGACCCGCGGAGCTGAAGGCTAGGTCACTGCCACCTGCTCCAACGGGCCACTGAAAATCCACGATAAACGCAAATAGAAAATATATGTATTGCTAAATGTACAATGTACTATCCATTTTTATACCTGATACATGCAGGATTCGTAATATAGCAAAATACATTCACCTCAATACAGTAGTAGGGCTGCACTCATTAACTATCATAATCTCAACAATCGTTTCACCCCGTAACCGAAGCTTCATCAGGAGATAGACTACACAAGTTCGCAAAGCTTTAATTTAATGTACTCGGTTTCTCGGAGTGAAACAATATTATTAGCTAAATAATATATAATAAACAATGATATTTCTCCTTTATTCTGATTCAATAAATGAAAAGCAATTTTCCCAAAGTCAACTCATTTACTCTTTCGCAAAAACTCAACGAATGACACATAAAAATATGACAGCCACAATGCTTTTTCATATTAATGACCAACTCTATGAAGGAGGTTGTATTAAAAACATGTTGTAACAAATATTATTATTATTTTTGTGTCATCGATCCTCGCAAAGTAACACCTAACGATTAAAACTTATTTTCACAGAACCCTCATCCACATAAAGACCGATACCTCTTTCATATGACACTCATTGGAATTCTTCTGCAGATACAGTCTTACTTACAGTCCCTACATACTCTACTGTTGATCGTAAAATATATAAGAAATAAATTAACCCACTCTTAACCTGGGACCTGTATAAATATCTTTCTTGTTTTTCGCGATATCAGTATGCCGTTCTTATCAAGATTATGTTGACATTTACTGTTATTACCATGTTCAACCGTTCGCGAGCTTTAAAGTCAGTTAATGAATTATTTATACTAAGGTGATTTTCATTTCTATTGTTCCAACTATTTAAAATAAATTATACATACTTTAACACTTTTTTATCATTAATTTAATATTTATGTTGCACGCTATTAAAACTAAAATGTCATAGTAGTATATTAATCAGCCGAATATAAAATTCAGCAGTAAATGGTAAGCTCGAACGACTATTTTGTCTTCAATGTGCGCAATCACTTCGATATAATTGTACAATTAATAGTTGTAATACGCTAGCTTATGAATATTGATGTAAATCGACATATGTTACAACTTAATAATATTTGACTGAATATTTTTATAAAGATATTCTAAATTATTAATATGTTCAGATTTCATCAGAGCCATTATAATAAGATCGTTTTATTATTAAAAAAACAATATTCTTCTGAAAATGAGTGTTTTAAATTGTGTTCTTTTATAAATAGGTTATGATTTAAGTTGTTATAAATTCGTTAATATAATTTCTAGCTGAATTTTTAGATTAGATTCTTTTTACAGTCATTTCATTAATTCTCCCGCCCTTTTCCCACTCTAAGTAAGGTCGGCACAACATGTTTAACCGTGTTGTTGTGTGATTTGGCTAATTATCTAACGACCGGCCGCCTGCCTGACGTCAACTTACCTTCGTCGCCTTTTACGACACCTCGGTAAGAAATGAGGGTGTTCTATTCTACTCAGCCGGATACCAGAGAGCGGATCAACTTTCCTTAGTAGCCTTTTACGACACTTCAGTGAGAAATGATGGTGGTCTATTCTACTCAGACGGATACCACACGGCGGGCAAAGTTACCTTAGTCGTCTTTTACGACACCTCGGTAAGAAATGAGGGTGTTCTATTCTACTCAGTCGGATACCACAAGGCGGGTCAACTTACCTTAATTGCATTTTACGACACCTCATTTGGATACCACACATGGACATGGCAAATTAATTCCATGCATATAAAATGTATGTTAATATATTAACTATTAGATTACCTAATTGATTGTAGCCAATAGGGGTGGTTAAATTTATTTTATCTGTGCAACTGTAACATCGCCGTATCAAATCAGTGATTAGCCGGCACTAATCAACCCCCGCTTATAAGTTTTATTGTTGATTAATATGGGAAGTTAGATTTGTTTACATCGTAATATTTAGTTTAATGGAGTTATATTATAAAATATTGGCCTTTCTAAATTTTTTCGCCGAATATTAAGTGTGAAGTAAATAGCTATTCACTTCAAACATTTACTTCAAAACGAGGCTCATTACATGCAATTTTATTTTACGGTTTTTACTCTATGGATAAGGATCTCTCTATGGATGGATACAACCATCTTGGCGTCCCCACAGGATACCAAGTCAAGCAGACCCCAGTCACCACCATTAGGGGTCTGATAGAAGACATCCAGCGCGTTGACCTCTCCATGCTGGCCCCGTGGCAGAAGTTGGATGCAGTACGCACCTTCTTCCTGCCACGCCTGGACTTCATCTTGCAGGCGGGCTGCGTGGAGAAGGAGTACCTGAACGAGGCAGACAAAGTCATCAGGAGGCATGCCAAAAAATGGCTGAGTCTTCCCCAGCGAGCCAGTGCGGAGCTTGTCTATCTGCCCACCTCTCAGGGTGGTGCAGGACTGCTCCCGCTGGCCGATTTATATGATCTACTCACCGTGGCGCATTCATATCGATTACTATATTCAAAAGACGCCACGGTGAGCAACTTAGCAAACAGTCTTCTGGGGAAGACCATCTCGGAGAGGTTGAAAAAGCGGGCGTCCAACATCGACACAGCCCGCTACCTCTCTGGGAGCCTCGATCTGCCTCGTTCCTCGGGCCTAACGTCATTCTGGGCCCAGGTACGAAATGCAGGCCGACGAATGAACACCAAGTTCGGCCTGCAATGGCGCTGGATGCCAGACAGCGAAGTTTTCGCTCTATCCTGTGGAGATGCTGACGTGGATGGTGACTCCGGAGGCGTTGTCGTGCCGACCAACAAGACCGAGGTCGTTCGGAAATTGCGCCAAGGGTTGACGGACCATTATGCGGGTTGTCTCCTGTCCAAAAAAGATCAGGGCAAGACATTTGCGGTCCTGCGGAAGAGTAATCACTCAAATCATTTTCTCCGCACGGGCCGCAACACCCGCTTCTGCGACTGGCGATTTATACATCGCGCTCGCCTCAATTGTCTCCCCCTAAACGCTGCCAAGCGGTGGCAAACTGAGGGGGACAAGCGATGTCGCAGGTGCGGGTACGTCCTGGAGACGATCCCGCACGTCCTCAACCATTGCACGGTGCACTCCGACGCACGGCAACGCAGGCACAATGCCATCCAGGATCGGCTGGTCAAGGCCATCTCCCGAAATCCTGGGACAGTTACGGTTAATCGAACCGTCGAGGGAACTAGTGGTGCGGCGGCGGCTCTTAGGCCAGACATCGTCGTTAGAGACGAAAACCGTCGCCGCATAGCAATAGTCGACGTCACGGTGTCGTTTGAAAACACCACCACTTCATTCGACCAGGCTCGTCAGGAAAAGATCGACAAATACCAACCTATAGTCGATCAACTGACGGGTCGGGGATACACCGTTGACCTCGACGCCTTTATAGTTGGTTCCCTTGGCGGCTGGGATTGCCGTAACGAAAAGACCATGAACACCCTCAATATCAACAGAGTCTACGCTGTGATGATGAGGAGGTTCATGGTCAGCGATACCATCCGCTGGTCCCGGGATATTTATGTGGAGCACGTGTCGGGGGCGCGGCAGTACACCGTGCCTTAGCGCCCCCTCGTTTCCCCTTTAAAAACTGTGGTCTCGTTACCACCCTCCCTCTCTCTTAACCCACTCTATTATCCCCTTATCCCTCTACTGTACACCTTCCCCAGTGCCCGTCCGCCAGAAGGTTCTATGTTTAAGATATAAGTTTAACTTGTTCTTCAAAGATACCCCCTTCGGGTGGAAGTATCCTTAGATTATTTATAAAAAATAATCGATTACTTATCTGTATAATTTAAGTCTCATACATACTCCTGTTCTCGGCACAATGTTATAAACATGTTGTCACAGGATTTGGCTGTATTTTAAGATCTGCCGCCTACCTGACATCAACTTTCTTTAGTCGTATTTTAACGACACCTCATTAACAAAGAAAGTAGTCTAGTCGAGTATTCTACTCAACTGGATACCACACGGCATAACTAAGCAATTTCAGTGGGAACTAAATATTGTGCAAGTCTATGGTCGATAAAAAACATACTAATATGTATCAACAAAACAGAAGCCGGCAATGTTATGTTTTGAAACGTAAAAAAAATTACGACTTTCGTTCATTAAGTTTACTGCGAAATAATCGCGGCGGGCACGAGCGACTTGTGTTCCTCCCACAATTTGGCCGAACATAAAATTGAAATTACGCACTCAAACTCACGCCCGCCCGATTAGAAAGTCTGGTAATCTTTGTCAACGAATTAAACTTTGACCGAATTATCGGTGGCCGGATTGCGTTCACATCGTAAAATTATCTCGTATTGCAATAAATATGTCTGTTTTCGGGGCTTCGTGTTTGGTAACATGGCGCCCGTGTCGAATGCTAATAGAGCGTGCAATAGGGATGATGCTCGCTGTGTGGCTTTGTCAGTCATATTTGAAATGCACTGTTACCAATCTTCATTGATTTATTGACTTAGTTATTGTTTGTTTGGGTAGAAAAAGCTGAATTGTGCAATTCATGACTTTGTTGTGTTCCATTTTTAAAATCAATAGTTATACAGGATATTAATTTGGTTTTTTATTACAAGTTCTATTTATTGTCTTTTACCTTCTTATCTTGTTTTAAATTTATATGATTATTTATAACAATATGTGTTAATTATATCCGATTCATGAAAAATATGGGTTAATCGGATAATTTAACTGCATTCTTAGAGTCGGATTAATTAAATCATATACTATACGAATTAAAAAAATTAACACTTATATACCAGATATATTTGGCGGTATAGTCTTTAATCTATGCTTTGTTTTTATGGTCATTTTAATATTTACTAAAACCAGTAGTACTTAAATTGGAAAGAAATTGGCTTTCGTAACTTTTTATATTATTAAAACACTAATTTTATTCGAAAATTTGTTAAAATATGCTTTATTGATGACCGAACTATTGAACAAAAATCATAAATGTTTAATCATTTCATGTGATAAAAATTATAGTACAACCTCAGATGAATGTTTAATAACAGGTAAATTCTTTTATAAATTGTATTTCATTATATATTTATGCGAAATATTGTATTTATCTTTGGGTTCTGAGCTTAAGTAATCTATTGTAACCGTCGGTCAAACAAAGGAAAAAGTATAGTAGTCTTCCCTTTGTAATCTGTGGCAAACGGGGAATATCTTTGAATTTACTGAATACAAAGGCATCAAACTAAGCGCCGGTTAAAAAGCGTTCGCTTTTTGCACCATCGCAAATTATTCACGTTTGTGGATTAAGTTAAGATTAGCAGAAAATATGTAAATATTTACAGAAATATATTAAAATAAGTGTCTGGTTATTTGAGAAGTGATTAAAGGTAAAGGTTTGAAGATATGAGTTAAAATTTAAATGTAGTTTTAGCTTTATATTGAATTTTTGAACGTTTTTTTATTTCATATCAATGACGTTATGTTAACTTTTTTTTAATTATGAACAACTTTTATATTTACTCACTCTGTAGTTCAAAGGGAAAACAATAAAAAAAATTTGATTCAAAAATAATATCTACTATTGTTATGTAAGCGAAGGCATTGTTTTTTTATTTTATTTATTGTTACCAAAATATTTATGAAATAAAATAAAATAAAATCATAAATAAATATGTGAAATATCAAAAACTTAAATTTAACTTCTAAATGCAATCAGTCACATTGAACATGGCTTTCTTTAGTATCAATGAAATTTTTATATCAACAATAACTATTAGTTAACTTATGTTGGTATATTAAATACAAGTAGCGAGATTTTATGAAAGTTAAACTAACAAAGACGGCAACAATGGATGTTTATTGCAGATAAATAAATAATCTCCGTAGCAAAATAAATAAACACTGCAACTTTTTCTATAGTTTCACGGCCGGGTTCTAGTCCTTTGGAGTGTTACCCGCCATTACTCATGCTGTGTTGCAATTTCGTTGTTGCTAGAAGTAACAATAGGAGTCAATAAATTCAATACAATATAATATCACCGCATTTGTTGCGCAATTAAGGGAAAATACTATAAGTAATGGTTATAATAAATGGGCTTGTGGTGATTCGTTAATTTGAAGATAATCGAGAAGGGTGTTTTTTTTCTTACACATAGATACTTTAAATAACATAGGGTAAATATTTACTTCAGAAAGAGTTTTTGATGTATAAAGTTGTTTAAGTAATATTAAAAAATATATTTTTTTAAATATGTATATATAAATTACAAATATTTTGTATTCGTAATATATTTTTAAATATAAGTACTCTGAATCATATAAAATACTCATAATATAATATTATAAAATACCAAACCAACATTTATTTTATTTATTTCTTTTTATACATATATTTAGAAAGGAGAAAGAAAAATTAAAAAAAAAAACACATGTATAAAGGTTGACTTATCCCTAAAAGGGATCTCTTTCAGTCAACCTTTGGGTAATAGAAGGAAAATATTTATCAGTTTTATTTGAATTTTATTGATTATCTATAAGTAGCTTTAATAGCGTAGGTGCTTATATATATCTTAATATATTTTGGTTATTTGTAACATGTAATATCATGTTAATAATATGTGTAATAAGTAAAATCTGTAGATATAAAAATTAAAAAAAAAATTGTTTGTCAATAATCAAACAACTCATTGAAACAACATTAGAAAAGAGGTGGCAAGAATTTGTTGGTCCAGTTTCTAATAATACGTATCTGCATTTTTACTTAAAAGTGAAATCAGAGAATACTAAAACAATCAAGTTTAAGAAATGCCAATCTAGTCACGATACCTCAGATATCTATTAAAACACCATTAGCCTGTCACGGCACATACCTGCCTATTCATTATGCTGTCAAAATATTTCTCTCAACTATACTTTTGGGATATTTTCGTGGATTTGTCCGATTGTTGCTTTACTCTCGAAGACCATATTCAAATTAAAAAAAACAGGATTGTAATTTGAAATTTTAAAAACTGTTATACTCGGATTAAAACTTAACAAATCTAATACATAAATAAAAATATATTTTAAAAGTAAAGTGAGCTATAAAATAACTTTAACATAGTATTCTTGTAAACAATCATCATCTTCCTGTCCTTATCCCACTCTAAGTGGGGTCGGCACAACATGTTATTATGTATGTATATACGACCGCCCGCCTGCCTCACGTCAACGTACCTTAGTCGTATTTTATGACACCTTGGTAAAGAAGAGGATGGTCAATTTTACTCAACCGGACACCACACGGCGGAATTCTTGTAAACAATATCGTTAAAATTTAACATTGTAACACGTGACAAACAACATGAATTCAAATATGTAATTTTTATAAAATTTTCCTAGACTCAGTTCTACAGGATACAAGTACTGGATAACTGCATGTTACTAACGCCTGATATAAAAAAATGTATAGTACAGCCTCAAATAAATTCAAGAGCAAAACTATGGCTCACATATTGTATAGGTTTAAATAACTAGTACGTGAGCTATGGATAAATAAAAATGTTATGCGAAATAGGCATATAGGCAATATATTTCCTGTATTTCGCTTCCTTCGTAGAAACTCGTAGTATATAAGCTAAGGTAGTTTTGATTGTTGTTACCTCATTACTTTTTTACTTGTACTCTCACTTACTCTAACCTGTATTAGCATGTAGTCAATTAAATATACGAGGTGTGTTCAAAAAGTATCGCGAATTTTGTGTATTTTCAAAAACTATTTATTTATTCGTGAATATTTATTTTGTCCCCTTCAAAGTAATCCCCCTGGGATATTATACACTTGTGTCAACGTTTTTTCCAATCTTCGAAGCACTTCAAAAAATCATTATTTTGTATCTTGTTCAGCTCCTCCTTCGATGCCGTCTTTATCTCGTCAGTCGTGGCGTAGCGTCGTCCTTTCATGGGCCTTTTCAGTTTCGGGAACAAGAAAAAGTCACAGGGGGCCAGATCTGGAGAATAAGGTGGCTGCGGTATCATTAGTGTGTTGTTTTTGGCCAAGAAGTCGCGTACAAGCAGCGTTGTGTGAGCAGGGGCGTTATCGTAGTCCATTTTTTTGAATAAGTAAAAATCGAAGACGAACCAAAACACGTGCAAGCAAAGCAGCTGTCAACAATTAACAGAAAATTCAAAATGGCCAAACTTGTCAGCATAAGTGAGGGACAAATGTACCAACATAACGCCACAAAAAAAACGAAATTCGTATATACGTAACCCGAGAAAATTCAAAATTCGCGATACTTTTTGAACACACCTCGTACATTGGTTATTCATCATGTCATATCATTGAACACCTTGTGTTCCATTGCGTACACCCAGAAACGCAATAAAAAATATATAATTTTTATGCTCTATCAATATTATATTAAGTTTAATAGAAAGTAGTTAAATACTGCTCCTTATAGTTTAGTCGCAAGACTATACTGTGTTGGTGTGTTACATTGAATTACTAAGTTTAAAAACCGAAAAATAAAACAGAAGTTTAACGGCATAATATCTGTTTCCGTAGTTAAGCATTGCTTAAGTATATTCTCATTTTTATCTAAAACATAGTTTTTAATGTATTTTAAAGGTTTTTTGAACCCAACATAGTGGGACGTGTCCTGTTTAAACAAAATGTATGTTTACCGTCACCTATAGTGACGTCTCTATTTTCGCAACAAAAGGATACATTTGTCATTGTCCATTAGAACATATTGTTAATATATAAAATATGAGGTACTTTTGTGATTAATCAATTTGTTTAGCATTTTTGTTAATGTAAGGACATATTTTGGTTTCTCCGTGACTATTGATAACATTAGTTATAGTTAAAATATTATTACTGTGAAGAAGTATAAAGCAGATGCTGCGTGCGGTTATACAGTAATTTTTATTATTGCCTCGTATTTAAACATTGATGGTACACACTTATTGTATAGTGTGTTTACATCTATTAGAAAAAAAATACAATTATCTAAAAGGCTAGTTAAGTTAAGATTTGGATAGTTTATAGTAGAAGGCGATACTTTGCCGAATTCCATAGTACAGAAGTTATGATATATTTTTTTTGCTATAATACGCGTTTGTTAAGATACTCTCTGTAATGCTAATTGTAAGAAGAACGCAACGTTCACATACCTTATACATTCAAAACATACCACACAAGCACTACACACACTCAATACGACAAACTCTACGATCGTTTCGCCCCGTAACCGAAGCATCATAGTAACAAACGATCGATATATATATATATATATATATGAAAGTAGTTAACATAAAACATATAGGAAAAACAACGGTAGGTAAATACGGCATGAAATAAAAATCGCGTTGTAATCCGGTATTGGCCGTAGATAAGGAGGGATTGTGACAAGGAAAGAATTATGTGCTCCAGAGGGCAATTTTTCTTTCCCGGGATTTATTCTCGTAATTTATAGAGGATCTGCCTGTATCTGGACTAACCCGGTTGGGTCTACGTTCCCAATTAAGGGGTAACGTCAGTGAGACATGGTAACAATTTACTATATCTACTTGTAAGTACTAAGGTCTAAAATAAATAAATAAATATATGGGACACTCACACACACGGTCGTCCGTCCCCAAAGTAAGTAACTTAATACTTGTGTTATGGTAGACGGACAACTGGTGAATGTATAGGTACTTATATATTTTTTAAATACATACTTAAATACAAATATACACCCAGGCTCAAAGGCCAACAAATTCTTTTTATAGAAAATGTTGGCCCTCGGCGGGAATCGAACCCGCGACCCGCGGAGCTGAAGGCAGGATCACTACCCACTGCGCCAACGGGCCAGTCAAAAAAAAAGGAAGAAGTATATACTCATAGATGTATTTAAAAAGAAAAGACCTTTGGACTAATTAACGCCGTGTGGTATCCGGCTAAATAGACCACCTTCTTTTCTTACAGAGGTGTCGTAAAAGGCGACTAAGGTAAGTTGACCCATCTTGTGGTATCCGGTTGAGTAGAATAGATTACCCTCTTTCTTACCGAGGTGTCGTAAAATACGACTAATTTATGTAGCGTCAGGCAGGCGGCCGGTCGTGAAATACGTAGTCAAATCATATGACGACATGTTTATAACATGTTGTGCCATGACTTTTGGACTAATTTTTATCGCGAATTGCGTAGTGGTACGCGGGTAAAGGTATATAGTTTAAGAATCAGCTTGAAGAATATTTTCTCTTCTTATGTTTACCTACTTATATTCCTACAGAACTAAGATATTTAGATTACAATGCCGAGTAGAAACTGCGTAAAAATCGAATAGAAGTAGTATATTGTGTAGTATGTTAAATGAAAAATAATAATATGTCAGGTAATTTAACTTAGAAACTTGTGAAAATAACAGCATAATTGATTTGTAACCGAATAGAGGTTTTAATCGTTCAGTAATCAAAATTCATAAGTTATTTTGTACACAGTTATAATTTTTTTGTAGGCGCGACAACGATGCTGATCTATCTATAATCTAAACATCGATCGGACGCGTTACAACAATTTGACACGCAGAATTTTTACTGAACGTGCCCAGCCATGAATTGTTGGTTACAAAAGTGTTCCTGGCAGCGAAGCGTCGAGAGCGGGCTTATACCGGCTCCCACCCCTCGACCACAGTCGTAAATTTAGGGTTTCATAAAACCCGATCTGAGATAAGACACAGTGTGGAGAGAGCGTCCCGGATCAAATGCGAACCTTCGAACCTACATAGACAATAAAAATAACGCCGGCGCATCTGCGCTGCCCATTCCGCATCCATGCCACAAAATTTGTCGTGTTTACATAAAATACGCGCTGACGATAGCGATCGAGGATTCGCCTGAACTTGGAAAAAGAAACATGTCATTTGCAAGCGCGCCGCAATACGAAACCGAGGACTGGCTAGAAAAAAATCACAAAGTGAACTGTCAAGGGTCCCACAAAAGCGCATTATGATTTTAACAAGTTTCTCAATTGTTCCACTATTATGAGGCGTGTATTATGTTTTTCAGCCATGGTAAGGGTATTTGGACGCCTTTGTGGCTGGCTATTGACAAATAACTTAAGATTTACTCTTAAGCAATAATAATGAAGGATTAGTCTTGCGGAGAGGAATTGTTTACCTTTGGAGGAACCTTTTAGAGATGGACGGCGCCACTGGCCTGGTATTGCATTAATCCTTATTCCGAATGCCCGAACCTTGTGTTGTGTTAGTAAAAGTATTGGAATGAGATCATGTGGAAGTTTCAAAGCCGTTAACAAATAAGCAAATCAGTTTGCGTAACTATCTAAAATAAACAGGCCTTCATTACAATGAGTGAAAGCTCGTAATATTTCAGTTGAGTACTTAAGACTTAGATAGTAATGAGCGAATGTAACTAGTTATATTTAGAAAGGAGCAACCACTGAGTTTCTTGCTGGCTCTTCTCCGTAGGAACAGCTTTGCGAACCAGCAGTAGAATTGACGAATCATAAGCACTTGTTTACAAGTTTACTTGAATAAAGAAATTTTCTAATTTGAATTTGAATTTTGAGAAACTCCGTGACAAGTTGAAGTAAATGATTTTCGCCAGACTACAATTGAACACTTGAAGTAAATAAGGCACTTAGTACTAAGTATGCAATATGGTTCTAAAAGCGCTTCTAGAACTAAATTGCATACTTAGTTCGAATTTTAATTTTTAGGTACTTAGTGTTTTATTTACTTCAAGTGTTCAACTTATGAAATTGAGATCAAGGTGTTGTATTCATGGGCGGATAGGTTTGTAGGCACAGTAACGTGTTGGGAACATATATTTAAAGCTTCAGTAGATAGGGGTGCAATAATTTTGACAATGACTAGCAGCCTTACCCGGGCGAGGCGTAGGCACGGAGGCGCGGGGCGCGGGGGGCAATCTGCGCACTAAATCACGCTACGAATAAAATTTATGGCGCCGAGATAAAAACTCGCAGCTTTTCTCTTTTACGTTCCTTCCCCCGTGCCCCCGCGGCGGTCGCCTCACTCCCGCGGAAAATCCATAGGGATTTTTCCAAGTGTTCCGGCGACGGCGTGTGTGGGGTCGAAACGATTTTGTTTTATGCTTATTGCCGGCTCCGATGTTTTGTTTGCTAACTTGCACAGATAAGGGATAGGTACGGAGATTGTCTTTTCAGCTGGACTGTATGAAGCGGTATTTTGGCCGCTTGACAACTTTATCGGTGTGAAATTTTGACCTACTATTTACTATTTAAATGCTTTTATTTATCGGTCAATACACCCGCCGTGTGGTATCCGGCTGAGTAGAATAGACCACCCTCATTTCTTACCGAGGTGTCGTAAAAGGCGACTAAGGTAAGTTGACTCACCGTGTGGTATCCGGTTAAGTAGAATAGACCACTCTCTTTCTTATCGAGGTGTCGTAAAATACGGCTAAAATAAGTTGACGTTGGCAGGCGGCCGGTCGTAAAATACGTAGCCAAATCATGTGACAACATGTTTATAACATGTTGTGCCGACCCCACTCAGAGTGGGATAAGGGCAGGAAGATGATGATTTATCGGTCAATACATTTTAATTGGACAGTCAAATGGTGACATTACACACACATTATACAGCTGTTCATAGTTTTAGCTGTATAACTCAACTTACGTATGGAAAGTAGTTATATAGCACTGACCAAATAAATTACACAATAATTGTATTGCTCATCATAATTGGTTGCGAAGGTTATAGCTAAATTAAATTATAATTAATAAAAGAAAATTAAAATTAAATATTTAATTATTAGGTGAAGTTTAAATTTAATTAAAGTTACATTAACATATTTAACATAATTTTAAGTTACTGACAATTTATTCTGTCTTTGTTACTTGTATAATTAATAAATAAAAATAGTTTAGGAATTTACTTAAATTAGATTTGTGTAAGTTGAGAAGATTAGTGTAATACGAGTCAATGATTAGATAGATATAGATCTATAGCTCTATATAGTTTCTATGTCTTAATAAGAAAAGATGTCCTGAAAGATGTAGGTTGCCTAAGTGCATTTTTGTGCATCTGTTTATATGATGGTATTTATTTAATTTAATTAAATAAATAAAAGGTATATAAATAACCAATCACTAGCCAGCTTTATTAGCTACTTTTGCTAGATTTCGGAGGAATGTAAAAAAATTACATGTTAAAAGGTTACACTTTAACAAAAAGAATTAGAATTTAACAAAATAAATAATTTATAGAATTAGGCGTTACTTTGCGGAGATCCATAATACAAAAGTAATAATAAAATTATTTTGCTATAATCCGCGATGAAATCCGCGTTCATCGCAAAATAATTTTATTATTACTTTTTTTAAATAAAAATAAATTAAACATTATAGTATTCACAGATTCATAAACAAAGATTTAGATTAAAACGTTTACGATATCAAATTAATTGTTCCGCTGTTTATATTTCTAAACGAAAAACTATCGTGTGGCTTATCTATCGACGGAGAGCAAGTTTAACGACAAAATGTTGTAATTTCTATTCGCTAGGGTAATACAAGTATAAACATTACTAAAAGTCCGAACGCCTCGTGAATTAATTCTCTAGTAGGTAATGTTCTTTGGGCTCTATTATTTATTTATTTTATTAATTATTTTATTCCCTTGCCCTTCTATGATTTAAGGTTTAAGTTTTAAGTTTTATGTCATTGTGAGTAATATAAATCCCAAATGCAATGTGAGTCTTATGTGAAATTATTTACCCAGGATGTTCTTATCCTATACTTACTATATATCGTTACTCTGGTATGTATGACTGAATTGTGCGAAAATTTATCAATATCGCTTCAGCAAATTGACCTTGAAACAGTACCTAAAAGTTAGAGAGACTTTGTATTTATAATAATAGTATATTTATGTCATGGATTTGTGTGAAGTTATTAAGATAATGTTTAGTTAAGTATATCAAATGAGTTTAGCAGTAAAAGAAAAAAAAGTTGAACAAAATAGAAAGTTAGAAATTGTTTACGGAAATTTAGATACTTTCTAAAAATGAAAAGTTACAACGATCTTAACAAACAGCTGCTAGATAAATTTTCTGAACAAAATTGTTCCGCATTTAGCGTTATAGCACTGAATGTAGGACGACAACAAAACACCAATTCATAGCATTTAGATTGTCTTACTTATCAGTACTCAATCAGTGTTTACATCATTACAATAGCGTGATCCCTGTCAAAATAATGTCCTTATTAGACTACAAAGCGTTTCCAAAGAAACTACAGCAAAAAATGACAAAAATATCTACGCCGAGCACAGAGATTACTTGAGAGCAAGGCCATCTGTGGATATTGAGACCATCTCACTCAAGATAAGTTATCAGCCGATCTCGACTCAGATTTTGTGAAGAAAAAGCGAAAGAAAAGGCTTCCATTTATAGATGAAGAGCCATAGACTACAGAGCGCAAGCCACAATCGCATTAGGTCGGCGGCTGTCGAACGGAACGATGATTTGAATTTTCATTGTTTATGGTGGCAGACATGTGTCAAAGTTCGATTGGAATTTAAATTCGGCTCCTTTGTTATACATTTTTTTTTGTCGAGTTGTAAACACGGCACAGTGATGTTCCAATTTGGTTACCAGCCTGCTTTGATGGAAGGTTGTATCTATGTCTACTCACCTATAGTCAATATGATACTTTTGACGTCGGTATGTCGTATGAATAATTACGAATCATGTTCCATGCGAAGAACTGTTTTTATGACTTCGAGTAAATAAATAAAAAAATACTGCCAGAATGTAGCTAGAAGTCTGGACTTTATTTACTTTAGGAACATCAAAGCTAAAGCCAGCATCTGCTAAATTAGTGAATTCAACGTAGCCGACGGAGGGGGCAGGACAAAGCGGCAACCATTTTGTTCCGACACTTTTCGAAATTGGAACGTGACGGTTGCAAGCGCTGCCAGGCAGAGACAATAACATGAAAAGGAAAAATATAAACGGCCCTATTTTAAACAGAGGTACTGCGACGACTAATATTTTATGCCGCTTTTCAAACGCGGGTAAATATTTCTTGATTTGATTTCTACTTACTATTTATTAAGGTTGAAAATCGTATGTAGCTGAAAAGGTTGTTACACCCTTGTATCGTTGTGTGGGGTTAATTTAAAAGTGCGTTCTTGAACCCTTTCATAGGTATTGTATCTTTGTACGCTTTGTACGGGAGATGGTTTATCTGCGTCGCGGGGTACATAAGTGCTGTTTTTTCATTCCGTAATGCTTTTACATTTGAAAAGGGGTTAAATGTTATTCAGACTGGTTGCCCGCTTTGAGTGTGGGTGTCGTGGGGCCGGAAAATATCTGTTTGTTCTATTTTCGTGTACCTAGATTTATTTGCCGTTCGTGCTGAATATGTATGAAAGTATTTAGTAATATTACTGGGAAACATTATATATCATTGTTTCAATTTGATTTGGACTTGTATATCCCCTTCAGGCCTGAGTTATTGTTAATGCATACTAAAATTGTTTTTTTTACCAATTATTAGTAAAAAGGACGTCATAAAAACAAATGTATGAAATATCATAATATTTATTTGGTCCGAACTTTGTTACTTGATAATAAAATTTGTTTTTTTTTACCAATTATTAGTAAGAAGGACGCCATAGAAACAAATGTATGAGAAATCACACTATTAAGAGTTGCTATGCTATGAATCTTAAATATTAAAATGAGTTACAAATAATAAATATTATATATATATACATATATATATAAGTCCGATCTAGGTTTTGAACAAAATATTATAATATATTTCACTTTAGCTCTCGGCTTTCTTATGTCATTCCAAAAAAGAACGTCGGTTTTTCAGCTCGCGATTTGTTCGACGTGAATTTCTGTAAAAAGATAAAAGGCATAGGTATATAACAATATAGGTATAACAGGTGCTTCTACTACCTCCATATCAAAAATCACATTTATCTGTTGAAACTTTGGGATAAAAGAACAATATAACAGCATTGAAAATAATATTTATTATTTATTTCAGTACCATTAAAAATTAAAAAACATTATTAATAAAAATGTGTATAAAGGTCAACTTATCCCTAAGGCAGAGATCTCTGCCAGCTAACCTACGAAGTGGGACAATTTACAATACATTAAATATTAGTCAGGATCTGCAGTTCAGAATGTTCGAATAACTGTAAAATCTGTTAAAATAATTAGAATATAGAATACTTTGCGGAATATAGGTTACTTTGCGGAGATCCATAATGCAAAAGTACCTAATCATAAAATTATTTTGCTATATTTCCAGGAATTTTTTTTTATTAATTTTATCGCTAATTATAGCAAATTATTTTTATTATTACTTTTGTACCTGTTAAAGTCTTTAAATAAAATTATTTCTGTTTTCTCCCGCCCGTGTTAGGCCAATTAAATGTTTGAGCAGCAAGTTTTGATGCACGGCGCGAGTCTGTTTAAAATGCAAATCTTAATTCGCGGAAAGTATGATGAAAGGATTTTTTGACTTCATTTTCATCAAATTATCATGGAAAAGTACATGGATTTTTCTACTGTTCGATAGGTCCTCCTCCTTTCGTCGTTACTGACATGAAATGAAGAAGAAAGAGAATACGGGTAATATAGAAAAAAAAGAAAAAGTTTATATAAATTTAACTATTTAATCTATTAATTATTTTATTTTGGTAAAATAAATAGATGAAAAGATGCTACTAATATATAATTACTTAAGATAAATATTTTCTAGTCTGTAACTTAAATACCGAAAGGGAAAGAGATTGCGGATTGATACTGGTAAATCATAGTTTGACGTGAAGAAAATCGAGGAGTGGTTACACCAGTATTAATCATCATCCTCCTGCCCTTATCCCACTATAAGTGGGGTCGGCACAACATTTTAAAAACATGTTGTGTCATAATTTAGCTATGTATTTTACGACTGGCCGCCTGACGACAACTTACCATAGTCGTATTTCGGTAAACTTCGCTAAGAAAAATAGTGGTCTATTCTACTTAACCGGATACCGTACGGTGGTTCAATCTACCTTAGTAGTAATTAGCTATAATATTAACCTCAAAATGACATGAATACTGTCAAATTAGTTGCCAAATATTACAATATTGTATAGAACCAATTAGTCAAAATTAGATGAGCACGCAAATGCATGAAGCAGAAATAAAGTAATAATAAAAGCAGCTAATTATAAGTAAAATTGTATAATATTCTATGAATTATTATCCTAATTAACCCTTATAACTATATTCGTAAGTTTAACATCGTTTTGTTCAGATAAAATGGCGGAACGAGAGCTACGACTTTAATAGCGGATTGTCAGGTTAAGTTAAATTTATAAATAAAATATAATAATATTTATGCGAATTACGTCTGACATAACATAACGTGCATAAAAATTTCGTTCTAGATTTACATAGTTCCGGAACGATGAATTTGCCCCCTAAATATTCGGTATAAATGTAACATAGAATTCAAATATGTACCTATGAAATTTAGGCGACTTAGTATCGGTTAATGATTAATTATTTTGCTAAATAACTGTTTTGTAATTTGCTACTGTGAAATTCCCCAAGTACATAACGCTTCTTTCTATAAATTTTATATATATATATATATATATATATATATATATATATATATATATATATATATATATATATATATATTTATATTTAATATAATTATTAACGCTATATGTATATGAATTAATTCTTAGTGTGGAAATCTAAATAATGTTTTATATATTTAATATAGAACTAATAATAAATTTGCAAAAGAACGGATGGATTTTGTTTAGATTCGAACTTTTGAAGCATATTTCGATATTATATAAAAGGACATTCTTTTAACCTATATCGAATGAATTATGGGCAATTAATCTTAAGTAGGTATTGCTGAGCCGACGGCCTAGCGTTATTCATAACAAAATATAAAATTCGCCTCCATTGTACGTCTCCCGTCATCCATCACGCGCGGCGCGAGAGCGTCGACTGACGCACACCACTGCACGCCCGCCCAAAAAGAGAAAAAGAAAATTTAAAAAGAGAACACTCCCATCGCGAGCGTTCGTCACGCCCTCGTCGGCCGCCCGACGCGATTTCCCACCAATCGGCGTGCGAGTATGTCCGAGCGGCAATCGGCAATGCCGACTGCAGCCGAGGGCGGCCGATTCCGCGCGTTCACAACAAAAAGTCATACGACGGGTTTAGTGTCGGGTTGCGTCCCAACGACGCCGCTTCACGTACGGTCGTTTTGTATCGCCGCGCCGCGCCTGCGCACTACAATGAACTATACTCACATTCAAAACATCATTATCTACATCTCAACGGTATACCTGATACATTGATTATAAATTAATTGTGACCTGTGATGATTTTGCGTTCCACTAAAATGGACCAAACGGAATGGAGCGTATGATTTCAGTGTGGTATGATTATTTAGCGTTCAAAGTGATTATAAGTGATAGTGAACGATATTTCAGTGATACACATCAAACAAGGACAATTGAGGTACCTACATTAATTTGTTTTTATTAAACAAATATTATTTATAATTTAATATAGCAAAATTTAATACAGTATACTCCTTACACTCCTGTACTCTATATAGAAGTTGTGTTACAAACATTTAACAAAAAAAAAATTAAATAATTTTTAAGAGCGTTACATTGAAACAACAATAATGTACGCTCTACATGTATTCGTATTTGGAAAGTTTTTTTAATAATGGCGGTAAAGAAATATTATTAATAAAATATTATGTCACAAAAAGGATATATTTATATATACAGTTATTATTTATGAAAGTTTTAACATATATAATGTTAATTGAAGATAGTATTATAAACATTGGGTCATAAATCAAGCTTCGCACGGTTGTCCGTCGGGATGTAACCTGGCGAATTTTCCTATAGATAAGATATCATCTAATTTATACTTATTGTTGATTTATTATACCTACATAGTGCTAGATGTATAAACAGTAAGAATATTTATGGTCTTGTCGGACATGGTCTATAAATTTGTGATTTATTACTATACAATTTATCGCTTGAATAGTGAAGACAAGTGACATAAACATATAAATTAGAACATATATATTTGAAGTTATGTTAATAACGTTATTTGATATATTCGGTATATTTTACATAATAATATATGTTACAGAATTAATTTGTAGGCAGATTTAAATATTTTTTTTACTTCCACGGTTTATTATTAGAAAAATTAAAAAAATGTTGATAATTTATAAAGACTACGAAAACATATTCTCTTATTTTTAATAGACTATATATGTTTGATAAATTATATAGTGATTAAAATATTTTTTTTATTCTGTTTATAATACATTTAAATGCGACAGCATATTATTAACTTTAAGTAGAAATGAAAGTTAGTTTAATGTTAGAGACATTTAGATAAGATTTGGTTAATTTATTAAATATATTGCTTAACAAAAACTTGTAATGATTTGGTATTAGGGAGTGAGCTTTAAGTTATACAATGTTTTAATATTAAAACATTTAATATTCAGACTAAGGATTACCTAAGTTTAATCCAGACTAAAGCTTTCTTAAGCTTTTGGCTTTTATCTTATTAGAGCTTTTAGTTTTAGGGATCTGCGAAATCTTAATACATTTCTTTCCTCTTTTTCATAACTCTAGCACTAAACCATATGCCCTATGGATTCATGGGTTATGTTATAAAGACGCCATAGAGTGCTTAAAGCTTGATTTTAATATACCATGCATGCATCCTCCTGCCCTTATCCCACTCTAAATGGGGTCGGCACAACATGTTAAAAACATGCTGCGTTTTTACGACCAGCCGCCTGCCTGACGTCAACTTACCTGAGTCTATTTTACGACACCTCGGGCAGGAAGATGATGATGATGTATATAAATTATGGTGTTTTAATCACTACCACCACTAGTGTGTATATATAATTCAGAAAAAAATATTTATCATTAAACATAAATTTTATCAAAGCCCTATGTCCTTTAATGACAGCTTTATATGTAAACATTTTGATTAATTTATAGAATTAGGCGTTACTTTGCGGAGATCCATAATACAAAAGTAATAATAAAATTATTTTGCTATAATCCGCGATGAAGTAAAATAGAAATTATATATAATGCTAAATGTAGAGTGGACAATCCGTTTTCATACCTCATACATGCAGGATTCGCAAAAATGCATGCACAAACCTCCACCACAATACACAAGCACTACATACGTTCACTATCACAAACTCGCCCCGCAACCAAAGCATCATCAGGAGATAGACTCCACGACAAAATCGCAAAGATCTTTGCGGTTTTTATTATTTTATTATTAATTTTGTAAACATTTTGACAACATACTGGCCCGTTGGCGTAGTGGGTAGTGATCCTGCCTTCAGCGCCGCGGGTCGCGGGTTCGATTCCCGCCGAGGGCCAACATTTTCTATAAAAAGAATGTGTCGGCTCTTCGAGCCTGGGTGTATATTTGTATTTAAGTATGTATGTAAAAATTATATATGTATATATTCACCAGTTGTCTGTCACCCATAACACAAGTATTAAAATTACTTACTTTGGGGACGGACGACCGTGTGTGTAAGTGTCCCATATATTTATTATTATTATTATTATACATTTTACACAAGATAATTTTATTATTACTTTTGTAAACATTTTGGTTAAGCGGCGGGATTCGAAGTTGAATTGTGGATTTCTTTCATAGTTTTTAAGCCACTAGCTTTGGTATACAGTGTCTGGTAAAAAAGTGTGAAATTCCCTCCTTACATCTATTTTTCTTGAAACAATCTAAACGATTAAATAAAAAAGTGAATAAATACTACATGAGTAAAAGCGATTCACTTAACGCTGCGTTCGTTTTTTGTTAGGTGTAAGCTAGATGTTTTTTTAATAAATAAAATGCGTTATTGGCTCTGTGAACAGACGCAAACGCATTTATTTTACATTTAGTGATTATCTGCAATCTGTAGTCGTATATCTAGTAGAAATCAACTTATACTGTGTTTACTAATCCAATTTTCATTCGATTACATTCAACGCCTAAAATCTTTTAAATCTCATAACTATGTGCTACGCTGTGTATAGAATTGGAATTAGTGGCCTAAATTCTGGGATTTTTGATTTTGGAATTAGGTTGATAGAATTAGAAATTTTGCTACTGAAATGTTGATTAATATGTAACTAGAGGGAGACCTAAAAAGAAATGGTTGGATTGGGTGAAGCATGCATATAAAATTGCAATTTATCACACGCTTTACGGTGAAGGAAAACATCGTAAGGAAACCTGCATATCTCTAGAGAAGTCTGGGGATATGTGTAACCTACCAATCCGCATTAGAGCAGCGTGGTAGGTCTTAGCTCCAATCCTTCTCTCCAAAAACGGAGAGAGGAGGCCTAAGCATAGGAAAATGATAATATATTTTGGAATCAGCTTTCGCCCCGGGCCTTAGAGCTCGTTACAAGTTTCTTAACTTGATATAACCGTAGTAAAAACTATATTATAAGTAAGGTATTAAGAGGCTCTTAAATGTGTTGTGTATGTAGGTATTAAAATAATAAAACAGTTGTGTCACCGACTCGGTCGTTTGATTGTTGCTCCGCCTTATATTATGTGATAAATATTAATATATCTTACTGGCGACGAGAAAAATTATAAAGGTGTTGTTTAAAAACTATAATTATATTGTGTATAGTGTTATTCAAAATGCCTATCGGAAAAATTGAGTGTTTTGATCTAACAAGTAAAAAGTGGTCGGCGTACATACGACGCGTGGAACAATTCATTGAACTTAACCAGATCGATGATCATTTGAAAGTAGCCACTTTGATTACATTAGTCGGCGAAGCCACATACGACTTAATGTGCGACCTGTGTGCACCTAACAATCCAGAAGCGAAATCATTTGCAGACTTAGTGAGGTTAGTCGGTGAACATCTCGAACCAAAAAGATCCGACATTGCGGAAAGACACGTTTTTCGTTTGCGCCGGCAGAGGGTCGGCGAATCGCTCAGTCAATATCTTCAAGCGCTGAAACATCTGGCGAGTACATGTAATTTTCGATCGACGCTTGAAGAAAATTTGAGGGATCAATTCGTATCCGGACTGGCGAACGACGATATGAGATCTCGTTTATTCGCCGAACCCGAATTGAATTATAAAAGAGCCGTGGAGCTGGCCTTGGCATTGGAAGCGGCGGACAGGCACGCGCAGGCGAGCGTTTCGAGCGAGGCGGGCTCCGCGACGTCGGCGCACGCGGCGGAGCCGGTGCATCGAGTGTCGGCGGCCCGAGCGCCTCGCGGCTCCGGCGGCGGCGGCGCGGGCTCGCTGGCGGCCGCGGGGCCGGCCTCGGCGGCTTGTTGGCGTTGCGGGCGGAACCATCGCCCCGATTGGTGTCGTTTTAAAAATTATTCTTGTGATGATTGCGGACAAAAGGGGCATTTAAAATCTATGTGTCGAGTGAGAGGTTCGGGGCGACGCCGCGAGGGCGACATTAGTGAAGGTCGCGTGCGGCGTAAGAGTCATAATTTTCTCGACAGTGATAGTGATTCTGAATGCGATTTATATAGCTTAAATGTGAGCGGTGTAAACGATCGTCCGTATTGTGTGCGTGCAGAAGTGAGCGGTTTATTATTAACGTTCGAGCTGGACACTGGCAGTAAGTTAGCTACGATTAATTTTGATTGTTACATGCGATATTTTAAAAATATTATCTTGCATAAGAATAATATTCGATTGCGTTCGTACACGGGAACTTTGATTGAGCCGGAGGGTTATTTATTAGTAGATGTCGTTTTAGGAAAATATAATGCAAAGCAACTAAAATTATTTGTGATAAGAAACGGGGGTCCACCGCTTATGGGCCGTTCCTGGCTACGCCGTTTAAATATTAGTACTGTGCAAATTAACGATTTTTTGTGCCATTTTAACGATGAAAATTTCGTTGAAAATCTTCGTCAGAAATTCCCTACTGTGTTTTCTTCAGGATTGGGAACGTGTACAAAAAGATTATCATTAAAGTTACGAGATGAAGTTCCCATTTTTATTAAAGCTAGACATTTACCTCTGGCGTTACGCGAACCGGTGGAAAAAGAATTAAATCGTCTCGTGGCCGAGGGTACGATTTTTCAAGTTGATTATTCGGATTATGGTACGCCTATTGTACCGGTTATTAAAAAATCTGGCGAAATTCGTATTTGTGGCGATTATAAGGTTACGATCAATCCGAAATTAGCGCGCGAGCCTTACCCTTTGCCACGAATCGAGGAACTTTTTGCCGCGTTGACCGGTGGGGAACAATTTTCTAAGATTGACCTCACGAATGCTTATCAACAATTGTTACTCGAGGAAGATTCCCAACCTTGCACGGCTATCACAACCCATTTAGGCACGTTTGTGTATAGACGCACTCCGTTTGGATTGAACTGCATTCCGGAAAAATTCCAAAAGTTTATGGAGGAAACTCTGCGCGGTTTAAATGGTGTGGTAGTATATCTTGATGATATTGCAGTGACGGGTCGTGATCGAGCCGAGCATATCCATAATTTAAAATGTCTTTTCGAACGGTTGCGGAATGTTGGTCTCAGAATTAAATTCGATAAGTGCTCGTTTATGCAAGATAGTATTAATTATGTTGGGTTTGTTATAGACAAGCATGGATTACATCCAGACCCTTACAAGGTTAAAGCAATAGTGGATGCATCAGCTCCAACTAACGTATCACAGTTGCGCTCATTTTTGGGCCTTGTTAATTATTATGCTAAATTTATCGCAAATATAAGTACAATACTTTACCCCCTACATAACCTACTGAAGAAAAACGTTGTTTGGAACTGGTGTAATAAATGTGAAGATGCATTTCAGAATGTTAAGAAAATTATTTTAAGTGAAAAAGTATTAGTTCACTATGACCCTAATTTACCTTTAGTGTTATCTGTTGATAGTAGCTCGTACGGCATCGGCAGTATATTAGCGCATCGATATCCTAACGGCGAGGAACGTCCCATTTGTTTTGCGTCTCGCACTTTAAACAAAGCCGAGCGCGGATATAGTCAGCTAGATAAGGAGGCGCTAGCAATTGTCAGTGGAGTCATTAAGCACCATCATTATTTATATGGCCGTCAGTTTATTATTAAAACTGATCACAAACCTCTTCTGTTTATTTTTGGCTCTAAAGCTGGTTTGCCACAGACAGTTGCTAGCAGAATACAAAGATACGCTGTCAGACTAGCGGCTTATGACTACAATATTGAATTTGTAAAATCTAAAGATAATTGTAACGTAGACGCATTATCCCGCCTGCCTCTGCCGTACCAACGAAATGAATCGAAACTGGATCCGATTACTTACATTAATTATGTCGAGGCATCGTTTCCCATCAGTGCTAATGAAGTAGCGCAAAATACGCTAAAAGATTCAGTTTTAAAAAATGTTTATAATTATGTCGTCAACGGATGGCCTGCTAAAGTGGCGGACGTGGAAAAGCCATATTTTCATCGGAAGGATTATTTAACAGTGGATAGGGGCTGCATTCTCTATAACCATAGGGTGGTCATACCGGACGTTTTGCGACGTCGCGTACTGAGTGAACTGCACGAGGGACACCTTGGAGTGGTTAAAATGAAATCAATTTCTAGAGGGTATGTGTACTGGCCACAATTAGATACGGAAATAGAAACTTTGACTCGCGAATGCAGCGCGTGTTGTCAGCAGCGGGACACACCCCCGCGAGGTCAGCTACACCCGTGGGCTTTCCCCGCTCACCCTTGGAGGCGGCTGCATATTGATTTCGCTGAATTCCAAGGTAAGCGATATTTGGTCACAATTGATGCTCATAGTAAATGGATCGAGGTACAGAAAATGACCGGTACCACTGCGGGGGCTACGATAAATATGCTCCGGGAGTTATTCGCACGTTTCGGATTGCCATCTCAAGTCGTAAGCGATGGAGGCCCACCTTTTACTTCCTACCAATTTACAGATTATATGCGCAAAAATTTAATAACGCATACTGTCACAAGCCCGTACAGACCGGCGGGCAACGGCGCTGCTGAAAATGCGGTTAAATCAGTAAAACGAGCAATGAAAAAAGCACTGCATGAGGGCCTGGATATAGATACGGCCATTAGTAAGTTTCTCTTTCAATATCGTAACACAGAGCACGCAACGACCGGAGTGGCGCCAGCGGTAGCGTTACTGGGCCGCCGGCTGCGGGGACGGCTCGATGCATTGCGACCTTGTACTACAGACCGGGTCGAAGTCTCCCAAGAACGATCCGGACAAAACAAACCGGGTTTCGACCGGAGCGTAGAAGTGGGCAGCACGGTTTTAGCACGCAACTATAACCCTCGCCAGGAAAAATGGCTGCCAGCTGCGGTATCTTCTCGGGAGACGCCGTGCACTTATAGGGTACGTACATCTGATGGTCGCGAAATGCAGCGGCATATTGATCAGTTATTGCAAACTGGTAAGTCTAAACGATATTCTTTGACTCCCCTTAACAACGAGTCGCAAACGGACGAGCAACCAACTGATGGCCAAGAAAGAGGCCAAGAACTGGTGGAAAAATCCGATACCGTGGACGCTAAACAGTCAATATCTGATACTCTACTTGCTGAACCCGATCCAGTTTCGATATCAAAAAATGATAACAGAATATTATCACGTACGCGCCCTAAACGTACTTGCGTTTTTACTGGTAGATATGAGAAATGTTAATTAAGGTTTCAAAATGTATATACGTTTTCTTTTGTCTCTTTAAATATTTTTTTTTAGTTTTATACTCGGTATCTATTATGGTCATTTAAGTGAATTTTTTTTTTTAAACTTAAGTTTAAGGCATTTTTTTTTAAGGAGGGACGTGTTGTGTATGTAGGTATTAAAATAATAAAACAGTTGTGTCACCGACTCGGTCGTTTGATTGTTGCTCCGCCTTATATTATGTGATAAATATTAATATATCTTACTAAATGGATACAAGATGCCAGTGCAATAAAGTAGTAGCGTGTAATATATGTTAAAATAATAAGTACACTCTGTTTAAATACCGTGAATATGCCAGCACAAAGAGGAATTATCATACTAAATTCACGACTTAATTGAATTTAGATTCGTTGTCTAAAACATACACGGTAGCTTTTAAATTTAGATAAGCATATACCACAGATATTAAATAAAAAAATTATAACTTTTTTATACCAACACGGTGTTCACGGTGCGACGGAGTTTCGACTTCCGTATAATTTTGTATCTGCCGGAAAACTTGAGAAAATATATACGTTTTCTTTTGATAAATATCTAAATATAAAAATAATATTATGTTTAGTTTTCCCGCATATGAATATTTCTGTTGTGTTTGAAATTTATTTAACAGAAATATATAATTATATAATTTTTTTAGTCTGTGAAATACTTTGTGATTATATTTGGGTGTAACATACTCTATACCTGAGTAATTTATTTAATTTATTATTTAACTTTGTATATCTCAGAATATCTTTATACAGTATTAATTAAATTTGTTTTATACATTTACATATGACGAATTTTTGGTAGAAATAATGTATAAATATATTTAGTTTTATACATGTTATGGGTGCAAATATGAGAAGAAAATATAAAAGACAAAGTCATGTAATATTCATAGATTTTAGCGTTTTACTTGTAGGTATATTATGCTCTGATACAACCTAGTTATACTTTGGCTTTACAATTATTAGGTAATTTTTGGTTTTATAAGTTTGTATCATTATCATTCCTTCTATAAACGAAGTGCCGTGTTTTGTTAATATGAGGTCCTTCGAGTCCTAGAATCATATATCAAATGCTATGAGACGATAATATAATAAAATCTTATACAGTAAATATATTGCAAAATTCCATTATATATAGATCAAATGAGAATGAGGATTATTTGGACGATAAAAATGCGTGGATATAAATATTGTTCGACCCTGTACAAGATAGAAACATTAAATGTAACTAGTATTAAGAATTGTATTTTTTAAAAAGAGCAACCGCCGAGTTTCTTGCTGGCTCTTCTCGGTAGGAACAGCTTTCCGAACCAGCAGTAGAGTTGACGATTCAAAAGCACTTGTTTACAAGTTTATTTGAATAAAGAATATTTTGAATTTGAATTTGAATTTGAATGAGAAATTTGAACAAAAAGTTTATTATTTTTTGTTGTTATATTTTTGAGTAGAGATACCTACCATAAGATTTATTTTTTACTGGAGCCTAGTTAAGTTTACAAGAAAAAGAAATCGGCGTTGGACTGAGAAGTGGAAAGAATATAGAACTATATATCTGGATATAAATATTTGTAACTTGACATCTTTAATCTTTAATTTTCCTGCCCTTATCCCACTCTAACTGGGATCGGAACAACATATTATAAACAAGTTGTCAAATGATTTGGCTATATTTTACGACCTGCCGCCTGCCTAAGATCAACTTAGCTTAGTCATATTTTACGACACCTCGGTAAAAAATAGGATGGCCTATTTTACTCAACCGGATACCAAACGGTGGGTCAACTTACCTTAGTATCCTTTTACGACACCTCGGTAACAAAGGAGGGTGATATATTCTACTCCGCCGGATACCACACGGGAGATCGACTTACCTAAGTCGCCTTTTACGATACCTCGGTAAGAAATGAGGTTTGTCTATTCTACTCAGCCGGATACCACACTAACAACTAGATATTTTTTATCTTTTTCATTTATTACATTAACAATACATAAAGCTTAAAATTTAAAGTTTGAGTTTTATGATATTTTTGAATACCGACGGTAGTGTGGTGCGACTCAAGAAGCTTATATTGAGGAAAATGACTTATAAACGAAAAAAAATATGATAAAATTTTAATATAAATTTAATTAAATGTAGTAAGTAAGTAACGGCCTGTTACTATCCCACTGCTGGGCATAGGCCTCTTCTCTCCGTTTTTTTTTTTTGGAGAGAAGGATTGGAGCTAAGACCTACCACGCTGCTCCAATGCGGATTGGTAGGTTACACATATCCCCAGAATTCTCTAGAGATATGCAGGTTTCCTCACGATGTTTACCTTCACCGAAAAGCGTGTGATAAATTGCAATTATCAATTAGACACATAAGTTTTACTAGAAAACTCATTGGTGCCTGCCCGGGGTTTGAACCCTAGACCTCCTCGAAAGAGGCGCACGGTGATACCGCTGGGGTACCACAGCTTAATTAAATGACGTGTAAGAAATATGCTTATACGTAAAACATATAACATTATTGAAGATTATATTAATGATAAAAATGCTTGGATTTCTAAATCCTTTCGGCTTCCATACATGACTGCGGTTTAATATTGTAAATTGAAAATATTTAAAAGATTGACCGCCGAGTTTCTTACTGGTTCTTCAATACTAGCAACAGTCCGAACTATTAGCTTCATTTTATCAAACTGATCTTTGACTATTTAGAAGTTCTTAGAGTTAAGTTTAAAGTTAAGTTTACAAGCTAACTTGATTAAAGATTATTATGATTTGATTAAATATTTTGTGATAATAATTTTGTGTGATTTAAGTAATAGGTATTCGATTTTTGCGATTTAGGTATTTGTCAATGTAACACAGCTTAAAGCTTCCTTTTACAAATTCAAATTCAAAATATTCTTTATTCAAATAAACTTGTAAACAAGTGCTTTTGAATCGTCAACTCTACCGCTGGTTCGGAAAGCTGTTCCTACCGAGAAGAGCCAGCAAGAAACTCGGCGGTTGCTCTTTTAAACATATAATTCTTAATACTATTTACATTCAGACGTTACTGTCTTGTACAGGTTCAAAGAGAGCTATATCCACACATTCTTATCTTCTAAATAATCTTCAATAGTATAGTAGGCTTTCTGTATCAGCCTATTTTTAACAGTGTTTTTAAACTGCTGCAATGGCAAAGCTGAATTACAAGAATATATTAAGAGATTAAAAGATTTGGAACATATACTCACCCCTTCTCAGTAGTATAGGTTGGCAGATTATACATACGATCATGTACTGAGCAAACTGTTTCATTCCAAAGGTGTTCATAATCCTCCTGCCCTTATCCCACACTAAGTTGGTTAGGCACATGTTACAACATGATTTGGTAACTATTTTACGACTCACCGCCTGATGTATATTTATCTTAGACGTATTTTACGATATCTCGGTAAGGAAGTAAGAATTGGTTTATTCTACTCAACTGGATACCACACGGTGGGTCAAACTACTTTAGTCGCCTTTTACGACACCTCGGTAAGAAATTAGGGTGGTCTATTCTACTCAGCCGGATACCACACGGATGCTCATTCCGGAGGTGTTCAAAACGCAAAAATAATTTTAAATTTTAATTAACGTCTGACAGTTAACATTATGATTTGAAAATTATTAAAAATACTACTAGTATATTATGTTTCGTAACTTGTCAATCTAGCCATTTTATTTTTTTATACTTTGATGATAGCAATGAAACCTTATATTTTTAATTACTATATTATCCTATTGATTATAAATAACCGTCGCGTGGTATCCGGCTGAGTATAGGCCACCTTCAGCTCTTACCAAGGTGTCAAAGAAGGCGACTAAGGTAAATTGACCAACCGTGTGGTATCCGGCTGAGTAGAATAGACCACCATTTCTTACCGTCAGCCAGGCGGCCGGTCGTAAAATATCTAACCAAATCATTTAAAACAATTTTATAAACATTAAATTGTTCCGACCCTACTTAGAGTACGATAAGGTCAGAAAAACGATGCCTATTAAATATAAAACCTTATATTTATAATTAATTAGCTGTAAACGCAGCCTCACCTGCGTTCAAGTCACACGCACAAGTTTACAAAGTTTTCCTTACCCACGGGAGTTCTTATGTAACGATCTATTAACCTACACTTTTCGGAAAAATCGCACTATCTTTCCGTTAAAACCTCACAAAAATCTGTGCAGTAAATATTGAGAAAATCGACCACATACAGACAGACAGTTTTTGGGGATTGGCGGATTGGTGGTTAACACATATCATCAGAATACTCTAGAGATATGCATGTGTTGGTTTCCCGAAAAGCATGTGATAAATTGCAAATATCACTTACACACATAAGTTTAACAGAAAAACCTATTGATGCCCATGGTTTGAACTCGTAACACCTACTAAAAGTCGCATGGTCTTACTACTGGTCTATCACAGCTTATGACAGGATATAATATCGTATTTTTTTTAATATAATGTTAACTACGCATATCAAAACTAGATTAATAAGTCGAATGTTGAATTTAAGCGAAAACCTACTTTACAACCAGAAGCAAGGGTTTTATGTATGGAAAATCTTTCAATGGGAACTCTTCTCATAATCATGCATTGCATGAAAGCTTAGTATTCCATATGCAACAGACATATCCATCAAAAAGGTTGCCTGCCTAGCGCGCCAGTGGCTGCTGTCCATCAAACCTCCTGACGACTTGCAGACATTTCGCTTAAGGCTTTCAGCTCTCGTGTGGGTATCTGGAACTCAGTGTTACAGTTAAATAAAAAGCAACAAATCAATGTCAATGTCACAGAATGCGTATCATTCAGTTTTCGGACGTTACGACCGGCCGCCATGACAGTCGTTCGAAATTTGAATGCGGTCCGAGATGCGCAAACGCTGCCATCGATTAACCTTCGATAAGCGGTATATGTGTGCGCTACGTATGTACACGTTTCCGCCGGAGATACATATGTAGGAGCTATATCCTGTTTGATGATTGTTTAAAAAAAATTGCAGCAACACATACAGAAGTAAGAGATTTAGAAAGCACTCGTAGTTTAAGCTTCAATATATATCTTCTGCGACATTATAGAAAAGATTGACCGCCGAGCTTTCTGTTAGTTCTTTTCGGTAAGAGCAACATTCCGAACCAGTGGTAGATTCATTAGGACTCTGATTGGTAGTGTTGGTGTTTTTAGTAATGACGCCTCGCTGTATCTAGTATATATTTAAATGCTTTTGTACAATTAGGCCGATAATAGTGGGTCCCTAAAATATCAAAAATATCAAGATTTGATATACATATTAGGTATGAAAATTGAAAAGTGACAGTGATATGTGATTATTGAATTAAACATTGTTGTTTTAATACCAATTGCCGCTGCTATTAATGTCGAAATTCAGTATTATAATTACAAACACTGTATTTTTTAAAGTTTTTTGTTATTGTTCATAATAAAGTAATACCTACATACGGCTTAAAATTATCTTGCGTTCAAGGCTAAGTTGATAAAAACTAAATTTTTCTTTTTAACACAATAACCAGGAAACTTGTCAAGGACAATCTCATAACACATAAGGTTAGTAGAAATCTATAAATTCAATACAAGCGGTATATTGACACGTTACATAAAGATAGAGATCTTATGAATAAATTCATGAACTACATAGTCGTGGGTACATCAAGGCGTTAATTTTGCAAATTTAATGATAGATAAGCGAAAACATCTTGTATATATAATTGTAATAAAATACTTAATAGCTGTTCTAAGTGTTTGAGTGAACTTATCAAATAGGAACTTGAAAGTCTTATTTATGTTCATATTTCCTTACTGGAACAGTTTATTTATTTATTCTTCTTATAGTTGTCTATAGATATTCTCTCTTTTTTCAATCGGTGGACACACGGGGATGATACGATTCTCCACCCCCCGAATTAAATGATTCTCAGAGACTTCCGGTAGCTGAATCTTACTGTAGTAGATTTTCTTTCTCTCTTCAATCGGTGGACTTTTAAGGCTATACCAATGAGAATTTCATGATGGTATCCTCTGTTGCTTGAATGCAACGATTTTTAGAGACTGGCTTAATCTTCTGGTGCGCAGTAGCAACTCCAATATTTTGAGACCTCAACGTCTATTAGTACTTTGAACTATGTACCCTATTCATCGCTACTTTAACTTTGCGGCTTGTTAAGCAATATCGGAAACTTTGGTTCTTTAACGAATTTTGTAATATCTGCATTGTTGATAACAGATTATAGTAACTGTTATTGGATTTATGTTTATTATCAACTTCGTGCTCTGATGGCGCAGGTGGTAACTCTGCCTTCAGCTCCATGGGTCGCGAGTTCGATTCGCTTGGATTTAAGCGGCTCTCCGCGATGGGTCGAGCGGTCTGAGTAGGTCCCCATTTTAACACCATAAGACACCTACGCCTATCAGTTCCTCGCACTATAGGCCCCCCCATCGCCATTTTAGCTTCGCCACAAACTATATTGATTTGATTGTTCTACGGATCTCCTTGTTTCTGATTGTTTTGTTTTAAAAAATATATATGATCAATGACAAAACGCATTTGAAAATAGGGCAGTCGAACAGTATTATAAGGTAATTTTGTAACAAATTATTATTAGTATTCTAATGAATATTTAAACGTGTAGATAACCAATCGATAGCTGTTTAACGTAAGTATAAAAGAGTAATAATAAATTATTAAATCTCGTCCGTTTAAGAATGCATCGATCAAACTGTATCGGGTCGACGTCAGGTATGAAGTCGGAAATAAGTGGGTCTACTCTGAACCAAGATTAACTTTGAGGTGGATTAAATATTGTTAGGGTTCTGTACATTAATCTAAAACGGACCAATAAAACATTATTACAACATCATCTTCCTTATCCCACTTTAAGTGGGGTCGGCACAACATGTCATAAAAATGCTGTCACATGATTCGGCTACGTATTTTACGATCGACCGCCCGCCTGGCATCAACTTACCTTTGTCGTATTTTACGACACCTCGGTAAGAAAGAGGGTGGTCTATTCTACTAAACCGGATACCACACGGTAGGTCAACTTACCTTAGTCGCCTTTACGACACCTCAGTAAGAAATGAGGGTGGTCTATTCTACTCAGCCCGATACCACACGGTGGGTCGACTTACCTTAGTCGCCTTTTACGACACCTCGGTAAGAAATGAGGGTGGTACTTTTCTATTCAGCCGGATACCACACGGCGTAAAGATTATTACAACTATCTTCATTTAAGTAAACTTGTAAACAAGTGCTTTTGAGTCGTTAACTCTACTGCAGTTTCGGAAAACTGCTCCTACCGAGAAGAGTCGCATGACAACTCAGCGGTTGTTTTTTTCAAAATATTAGTCTTATAACTAGTTACATTTTATCATTGCTATCTTGTACAAGGTTGAATAGTAGATGTATCCACGCTTATCATTTATATTATCCTCAATAATTCAGTAAGCTTTCTGTACATACCATAATAGATTTTTTAATCTACTGTAATGCCATAGCTTTTGTAATAGAAAATTTAATATAAATAAAAATACTAAACTCTATACTTGCAATTACAAAGTAAAGGATAGAGTTTCTGTCACATATAGACGTATTTATGTATTTTGTATATGTATTTGTTTTAATCTAGTTACTTATGTTAGTTATTACGTTACTTATGTTATTTATATTCATGTATTTCTTAAATGCTTTTATCGCATTGTCATATAGTATTCTTCTTTACTCAAATATTTATCATAAATTTTTCTTAAAACGACAGTTAAGGCAACTTAGTTAGTATATAAATAATAAACTCTTTGTTATGTAAAACACAAAATTTAAATAAATTAAGAAGAGAACAATTTCTTATATAGATATGAAAATAACTGTTCTTCTTCGAGTAAGCTTAGATTATATAGAAGGTTGTTATTAAGATATGATTGAACTGATTATTAAGCAAGAATATAAAACCATTACAAATGAGTTATTTTCTATTACTACAATATCCATATAATAAAATACGGAACCTCATAGTTTAAAATGTACGGTGTTTTAGTATTATCTATTCAACACATTATAGTTTTATAAAGCTTTAGTATAATCTTCTTTGTTTAGACTAGTTAGTATTAAAATGCCATTAATGTACTCTACAGGTATTAATAGCTACTTACGTTTATTATAAAAAAAGTAAAGTAACGGCGTGTTATATTTCACTGCTGGGCATAGACCTCTTTTCTCCATTTCCATTCAAAAGGAATGCATAATTTATATAATCTATAGAAGTAGGTGTTACTCTGCGGGGTTAAAATGCGGATTATCGCAAAATATTTCTATCATAATTTTTGTAAAAGGTTTGGAGCTAAGATTGCTATAATGTGTATTGGTAGGTTACACATATTCCAAAAACTCTTTAGAGGTATGAAAATTTCATCAAGTTGTTTTTATTCACCAAAAAGCGTGTGATACATTGCAACTATTAATTAGACATATAAGTAAAGTAACGGCCTGTTACTATGCCACTATTGAGCAACAGGGATAAATCGATTTTTTTTAAATAAAATCTAGCTAGATCGATTTTTCTCACCCAAAACTCCTGCATGCTGAATTTCAGGAAAAGCGTTGGAGCCGTATCCGAGATTCCGAAAATATACATATATTTATACATACAAGATTAACTCATTTAAATATTAAAGATTATTTACAGTAGAATGGTAAAAGGAAAAATAATTACATTGAATTATGTAAGGTTATATTCAATGCTTCAAGTTTTTTATTCAATATTTTTTTTAGTGAACATAGTACAACTGCAGTTACGGTTTCATTGTAAAAACGAAAAAATGCTACAACGATGTAGTATCGTAAAAAATGTTTTGAAATTAAATTGTGATGATTTATGAGAATATATTTAAAATGGCAAAGATTATTTGCGATAATGTTGTTTTAGAAATACGTTTATGCAAAATTTGTTTATTAGCCTTGGATTCAGGATGTATAGTAAAATTATAGAAACGAGCTCTTATAATATCCCTTCTAATATATGTCTATATGTTTTCAACCTCAAAGAGAAGTTTTTTACAAAACATTGTCGACAACTCTATCAACTGTTGTCAGTCACTACGCAATAGATTGAAAAAAGTAATGGCTAAGACCCCTGTAGTTTTTATAGTTTGTATTATCTCTAGTTAAAAATTAGATTATATTTAACGATTTTAATTTGCCCGATACTTCATTCAACCAATTTACGTGCATCAAATTACCATTAAACTTATAAACCCTAAGCTGTTTCTATTTTAATTTTTAAATTACACTTAATTCTGTTGGCGGACCTAATAAAAATAAATAAATAAATAAAATCATTACAATTCATAATTTTCCAAACAAAAAAACGCTGCCAAAATACTCATCATTCTACTGCCCTTATCCTACTCTTACTGGCATCGGCACAACATGTTTTAAACATGTTATCACATGATTTGGCTAATTTTTTACGACCGGACGCCTACCTGATGTCAACTTGCCTTAGTCGCCTTACGACACCTCGTTAAGAAATGACCATGGTATATTCTAGTCAGCCGAATATCACACGACATTTAGCTTAGTCGCCTTTTACGACAGCTCGGTAAGAAATGAGGGTACCTATTCTACTCAGCCGGATACTACACGCAATTACCAATATACCCAACTATAATATTTTGTCAACGTTATAAAAATTAGAGCTTTATTTAGCTTTAAACAACAAAGATGTGAGGAACATAATATGTATCATTTACAAATAGAAAAATGCTTCATTATTATAGCGGAAAAGCCTTAATTTATGAGTGAAAAAAAACGTATAAAATACTGAATTTCAGAATCAATATACAAAGTCGCCGAAAGACATTTTACGTACTCCGTTCAAAAAATCTCATAGATCCATTAAAAAAAACAAACGATATTATTTAACACGTAATATTTCTAATATACATGTATAAAATTATTATTATATAAATATTGAATTATAATAAACTATAAATATACTTTATTTTATAATTGGAATTAGTACTTTAATAATATAATACGAATTTTTATTAAAGTCGTTACAGGTACGCTATATAAAGTCACATCCGATAAAATGGTCGAGATTGTGTCGAACATTTTTTAGGCCTAACCGGCGGCGGAGGAATCAATTATCTTAATTGGGAGTTAGCCTAATCTTAATAAGTATTGATAACCGCCCGGGTATCGCCGTGTTTGTTATAACTTATTCGATAATGTTCATTAGTGTTGTGTTTATATCGGTTAGTGGTGTTTTATGGGGTACAATTAGTTGTTCTTATTATAATCTCACAAGATAATTTTTATTAACATTTTGCTTACGAGCTAATGTTCAGATAAATTATTTTTAATGGTTAATTTGAAGTGAATGGATTTATTATCTTAATCGAACGTAGCTTTATTTAATAAGAAACATTCAAATATTCTGTGTAGATAAAATTTTGTTTTTTTTTATACTTTTTTCATGATGATTGCTAATATATAATCTATGCTCATTAATATATTTGTTAATACTCGTATATAAATAATAATAATTAATATATAGAAACCGGCTATACTCACGTCTATTCTATCGGGTTAGTCTGACTAGTTTCGTACTGTAATGCGGGACACCGGGGATGAGCTTTTGACACGAGCTTTTTTTAGTATTTAATAATGAGTTTTTTCATTGAAGGCTAGCTAATATTATAATGGGATGTATGGTATGGTATTTTGCTACTGGCTAAGATAAAAAAGAAAGATGGAGTGCATGGAAATGAAGCATTTTATCATTCAAATAGTAAGCCAGCTTTAACTGTGTTAATCTATAAAACGCAATATATGACAGGTAAAACTAGTCACCCTTTTAAGTAACTACGTCGTCCAATATATTGTTCTTATATATTTTATATTAATATATAGTTAGGTATGTTTATATAGTTTATTATATTTGACTCTACAATGCACGAGCACATTTAAAAATGAGTAATTAAAAATGCTTTACCGTATTTATTGTTCGACAATATTCTTTCTTTTAATTCTTTTCACTTTCATTTAATTGAAAAAAGTATTGCAAAGTCGCGTGCAATGTAAAACGTAGCCTTGTACAGTTCTTTGCACCCATATTGATCATCGAAGTATTGCCTATCAATAGTAAAACCTGTTAGTATCGTTCTAAATAAAGCTGTTAACGCTAATAAGAGCTTGATGTGTATTTGAATGAATTGCAAGGGTGCCATTTTGCATTGCAGCTACCATTTTTGTATTTAACACATCTACCTATACATCTTCGCCGTGTGGTTTCCGTCTAAGTAGAATAGACCACCCACATTTCTTACCGAGGTGTCGTAAAAGGCGACTAAGGTAAGTTGACCCTCCGTGTGGTATTCGGTTGTGTAGAATATACTACCCTAATGACTAAAATACGACAAATGTAAGTTAACGTCAGGCAGGAAGTCAGTTGTAAAAAAATAGCCGAATCATGTAGCAACATGTTTATAACATGTTGTGTCGGCCCACTTAGCATGGGATAAGGGCAGGAGATGATGACATCTATCTATACATCTTAGATCTATGTACAAATCATATCCACGTGCAATGTTCGGAAGAATTCCGCAAAACGAAGCTATTGTTTTCTCCTTGAATAGCGATTGAAACTGATTTTACTGTTTTGAAAAACGAGCCATTTTTCTGACTCCTGACGAGGCAATTAACTAAAAATTAAATTTGATAGTTTTTTTTCTTCCACTACATGATTCTCAATTCATGCTTCTCATGATTCTTATTTGATTCTACTAGCTGTGATAGTCCAGCGGTGAGACCGTGCGACTCTTTCGAGAGGGTCACGAGTTCAAAGTACTAAAGTAAAAAAAAAGTTCAAGTAAAAAAAGTAAAGTATATACCTATTACTATCCCACTGCTGGGCGTAGACATCCTCTCCCCGTTTTTGGAGAAAAGGGTTGCAGCTAAAACCTACCATGCTGTTCCAATGTGGATTGATAGGTTACACATATCCCCAGATGTCTTTAGAGATATGTAGGTTTCCTGACTATGTTTTCCTTTACCGCAAAGCGTGTGATAAATTGCTGTCTCAATTAGACACATAAGTTTTAATAGAAAAACATAGTAGTGCTTTTCCGGGATTTGAAACTATGACTTAAAAAATATTAGAATAGACGTGGTATATTTATTATAAATACAATAAAGTATAACTTTAATTAAAAGATAAGAGACATTAGTTGAAAATTGCATTAATATTAACACATTGAATTAGGTGAGATATTTCTCGCGGACTTATCACCTTATCAATCGATATAACGAAATCATACGAAATGAACGCAATTTGCGATAAATATGTGATTTCTTTTTTTTTATCTGTAAAATGATTTTTTCAGTCGATGGTCAGATAGCGGCTTCAGCGGTTGTGATATACCTACTCCTGTTATCGCATCGGTGAGAATCTATTTTGTAATAGGTATAGATCTTATATAGGACATATTTGTAAGGATTTGTATATTGTGCAGATGTTCAAGTTGGCTCTTATACTTGTACTTTCAAAGACTTTTTATTGAAGATAATGTTGTCGCAATCATATTGCTATGTAATGATGCAGTATAAGATGATATTGTATGCGTAAAAGAGATATGCTGGATATCTTTATATAGTTTCTTTGCTGTATTATACTGGAATGCTAAGTAGCTCGAAGATACGGCTTTGCCGGTTGGGTGATTTACCAACCGTCGAAGACTTCCGTCAGACAAAACTACATTTTTACATTAACTTAAATTATACACCCAAGAGGTAGGGTCGCGGTAAGAGTATGTGATCCATGATTTGTAATATAATTTCCTTACATTATGGCCATTAATTTTTTTAATCGTGTTTAAATTACAATTATAAAACGGTGGTGATTTAGCGTATAGTCCTTTCTTATGGTTTATGGTTAGGAATTGGCGTTTCGTAGATATACTTAATCAACATTTACACTTCGGTTTGTTTTAAATAAAAGCATTCAAATGTAGGTAAAAGTAAAATATTGTTTTGTAATATTGAAAGATTTTTGATAATTTGTGGAAAGCTGTACCTCTAGCTTCAACAAACATACAATACATTTCTTTGATGCTTTTTATACATTTGTTTTTGTATTATTTATATTTATTTTTATTATTCGAATTCGTGAATCTATTTTATAGTGTAAAGAACTAAAGTTCTTCGTTTTTATTCGCAAATACTATTTACTTATTTAATAGTAAAGACATTTCATAGCCTTTAAACTGAACTGTTTCGCTCTCAGTTAAAAAATTTTCGCTTTCATTGAAATATTGGGGTATAGAAAAATAGCTATTTCACTATCTTGTGCTCTAGGCGTAACTTTATACATATGAAGTTATGAGGACCATGTATGTAAATTTTGACGTCAAGAGATTTATCGTATGAATGTATTTTATAAATTATTGTTACTAACTACTATTGTCATTTATCGAGATAAATATATTTTCTTCAATTACTTTTGAATTTCTGTACTTTGTTACAAACTTTTATAGCACTACCCAGAAGTACAGACGAACCTAGAAGCTTCGCAGAGTGTCTTAATTTTAACATTCGAATGGACTAATACATGTTTTTGTTTATAAACTGATCTCGAGATTATAGATTTAGATATTCTTGCAAGTATGTAAATAGATTTTGTAGATTCATATCATTCTATCCTACATCTAATCGTGTTGAAATTCAACACCAGACGATAGTCTTTCGTAATTTATCTCTTTATGATACTTTTTTGGAGGCGTGAACTTTGTCGTTATTAACTTCTTTTACGTTCTCCTTCTTTTACATTGCAAAGTGATCGTTATTTGGTTTTCTATTTATATTACCTTATGTTCTTTTTTTAGCTATACGTTTGCAATGCTATTAACAGAGTGTACAAAACTAGGTTAAATTAGTTAAGGTACGATTGATTTGACCGTTTCAATTGATTGATTTAGGATAGTTTACTTGATCTGGACAATTCGCCCTATCAGATGAATAAAGTTACATGTCCCATGTATATGCATAGGAAATGTGACTTTATTCTTCGCATAGAGTGATTTTTTTTTACAGTGAAGAGATTCATACGAAGGTTAGAAAAATACAGTTGTTATTAACCAAGGTATTCTGAGATACATAATTTTTGTTTACGATGTTTTCCCTTATCTTTTAGTTGTTTTACTTCTGCTGGTTAATGTCAACTTTAAACAATTGTTTTTGTTAAACTGAGTTGTATTAATTTTATTGCTGTAGATTTGTTCTTGAAGTTTTTATATTAGATAAAAATTGCTACTTAGTCAAGTAAAGGAGAGGAAGTATAAAATGAATTTGTGTATTTGTCATGTCTGAGTGTATATAATTTACGTATGTATTCAAAATTATACATGTATATATTTACCAGTTGTCTGTTACTAGTAACACTACTTGTGTTAAGACAGGTCTGTGTGTAATTATCCCATATATTAATATTATTTATTTAATGAAATTAGGTTTTTTATGTTCCCATACATTATATAGTAGGAAGTCGGTTTTTTCACTTCGTAGTTAATATGGATGTAATCCATGTTTAAATAACTTATATATGCTGGAAACATTTTCATTAAATTAGCTGGGAAATCACTGTGTGACGTCGTTTTACTTCAATCAATTTACATAAAACCGCTACGTACTATTAACTTAAACCTTCTTCAAAAATTGCACTATCTTTTAGTACAAACTGTACAAAATCCGTTCAGTAGATTTTGAAAAAATCGATCACATACAGACAGACATCTTTTGGGGACTTTTATAATAAGTACTTATACTCGTAGATTTGTTTTCTCTTGCGTAATATCGTAGGTATAATAACTACACAATTCACTGTTATCAGCTAAACGCCGTTTTTATGTCTTATCTGTGCAACTAATCGAATATCTTTAGTCGGTACTAGAATTAAGTTTATTAATATATTCAAGAGAAGATTATATTATTGCATTAGAAACAATTATTTTTGGCAGTAGGTCAATTTAAAATAATATAAATTTCAGTAATGCTAAGATCACACTATACCCGCCGTGTGGTATCCGGCTGAGTAGAATAGACCACCCTCATTTCTTACCGAGGTGTCGTAAAAGGCGACTAAGGTAAGTTGACCCACCGTGTGGTATCCGCTTTAGTAGAATAGACCACCCTCTTTCTTACCGAGGTATCGTAAAATACGACAGAAGTAAGTTGACGTCAGGCAGGCGGCCGGTCGTAAAAACGCAGCCAAATCATGTAAGAGCATGTTTGTAACATGTTGTGGCGATCCCACTTAGAGTGGGATAAGGGCAGGAAGATGATGATGATGATGATGCTGAGATCACACTATAGCAAATAAATTGTGATAAATTACAAATATCTAGTTAATATTTTACAAATCAAATCAAATTAAGCACTTTTGAATCGTCAAGGATCAATATGATTAATGTAGTAACTGGTTGTAGTAACGGAATGATGCTCTAACCGAGAAGAACCAGAAAGAAACTCGGCGGTCAATCTTTTAAACATTTTCAATTTACATTATTAAACCGACGTCTTGTATAAAGCTGAAAGGATTTTGAAATCCAGGCATTTTTGTCATCCAAATAATATTCAATTTTGTAATATGCTTTACGTATAAGCATATCTCTTACACTTAATTTAAACTTAATTTGGTGCTTGTTATTGGGGTCTCAAGATGTTGGAATAGTAACCTGTGAAAGAAGAGAAGGTCTTAAATTTAAATATCCAGAAGGTACTTAGCTTGAAGTTTACTTAATGTTGAGTTTTTCGATTCTGGAACTTGCATAGTTGATAAGAGCAAATCCACAGGAACTGCATCTACAGGCTTCTTTATAGACTAATTGATATCCTCTGTTAAATATAGGTAGGTCTCTTCGAGGGATTTTCGCACCACATGATGTGGTACACGGTTGTATACGGGTCTAACCTTTTTTAGATTATCAATCCATCTAGAGGGAATTCTTTCAGCCTTACGGTGCGGGCTTGACTTTCCTTAGGATGCCTTAGGATTTCTCATACAAAACAAGCTTGTGCCTATACTTTTATAAAGGAACATATTTAGCGCGGCGTTATATATAACAGCGCCATCTACTTTAGCGGTAGTAACAAAATATCTCAAATACAAACCCATTACAAAAGTAATAATAAAATTATTTTGCTATAATCCGCGAAGAAGTAAAATAGAAAATATATATAATGCTAAATGTAAGTGGACAATCGGTTATCATACCTGATACATGCAGGATTCTTAATATTCAGGATTCTTAAGGTCTTATTCAGGACCAAAATCCCAAAACTTTGCGGTGATTTGAAGATTTTGGTCGTGGAGTCTATCTCCTGATGATGCTTCGGTTGCGGGGCGAAACGATTGTTGAGTTTGTGATAGTGAACGTATATAGTGCTTGTGTATTGTGGTGGCGGTGGTAGAGGTTTGTACATGTGTTTTTTTAAGAATTCTGCTTTATCAGGTATTTTACTATTTTACTTCTTCGCGGATTATAGCAAAAATAATTTTATTGTTACTTTTGTATTATGGATCTCCGCAAAGTAACGCCTAATTCTATAAATTATACAAACCCATTAGTTGAAATTCCAAATGAACGTTACTTAACCAAACGAACGTCCTTATGAAGCTAATTAATCGTTGTTTGCCGTTAAAAGAAATATATTGCAGATACCAGGTGCGTTCGAGGTTATATTTTACATCCAGACATCTTCGATCCTGAGTGTTGAGGAATTCGATGTTATGTACAGAAGTTGCATATAAACTAGATAATCGTGCATTCTGTTGACAAACTGCATTCATTCTTATGCATGTAAGGCTCTTTCTGCATCAAACGAGCACTTTGCCATGGTGTTATAGACAAATTAACAGCTGCACCATAAAAACATTAAGTTATGATGTTGAGACAAGGACGAGCTGTTAAAAATTGTATATTCGAAGATGTAAGCGGCTTAAAATCATAGATACTTAGAGCCATAGGTAGCCCTTTATATGATAATGACACAAGAATAATGAGATGGAAGATTACACATTTATTTTAGCCGTGTGGTATTCGGCTGAGTAGAATAGACCACCCTTATTTCTTACCAAGGTGTCGCAAAAGGCGACTAAGGTAAGTCGACCGCCATGTGGTATCCGGCTGAGTAGAATAGACTAGCCGGATTAAGAAATATTTTAAGAGGTCACGCAAAAGGTGACTAAGGTATGTTGACCCACCGTGTGTTATCTGGCTGAGTAGAATAGACCACAATAATTTCTTACAGAGGTGTCGTAAAAGGCTACTGAGGTAAGTTGACGTCAGGTGGCCGGCTGGTAGATACGTAGTCAAATTATGTAATAACATGTTTATAACATTTTGTGCCGATTTTGTGTTTTTTACCGGCATTCATCTATGTCTTATTACACATAAAGAGAGGTATATAGATCACCCTCGTTTGCTTTCTCTTTATTATAATACTGGCTTTTACCCGCGACTTAGTTCGCGTGGACTGTTGCCGTGTGATAGATCGATAATGGCGCTTTTCAATGTCATCCTATTCCTGTAGACTTAACAGGATTTCTATAGCCTATATTTTATTCCGGTGTATAAGGAATAATTGTGGCAAAGTTCATCGATATTGGTTCAGCGGATTTGCCGTGAAAGAGTAACAAACATATCCATACTCACAGTTTCGTATTTATAATATTAATAGGATAGAATAGGCTTATTTTAGGCTGGCCTTCCTACTCTAATTATAATAACTCTATGTTTCGCTTATCATGTGACGTCGTAGTATTGCACGACACGCGATAAAAAGTATATTTGCAAGTTATAAGGGATTTACAATAAGCACTTCTATTGGCTGTGATTTAAATCGTTCAATACGTATCGTGCGGTATTAATTTGGACATTAGGCACGATAAAATCTAGCCGATGTTATCGGTTCGGATTTCTGACGTATCTAATCTAAAGACAAATAAATTAAATAGAGGCAAGCGTAAGTGCCAGTAATCGTTTAGTTTTACAATTATCAGGCGGATATGGTATTATATTTGATTTTATTTATCACTAGCTTTGTCAGCGGATTCGTCTGCATGAAAATCAGTGTCCCAAAATATTTTGGAATGTTGAATATAAAAGTAGTTATTCTGGGTCAATAACAGATAGAGATACGCTATCGTGGACTTTATTGTAGTATTTGTAAAGATCTTCAATTCTCTAGTACATTACTCTTGTGTGTCTGCTGGTTTACGAAGCGCTCTCGAGTGAAGTACTATTAACATAAACTTTTGGAAGGATCAGACTATCATTTAGTGAAAACCGTACGAAAATCCGTTTAGCAGATTTTGAGAAAATCGATCATATACAGACAGACAACTTTTGAGGACTTTGTTCTGTAATATGTGTAGATAAGGTATTTTCCATATCCGCGATTTCGAATCGATCAAAGTTTTTCCCGTGTTTCTGTTTTATATAGTGTGTAAATTTGTTCGACTTATTATATTAAGATAAATAATCTGTGAACTGCCTTAAACAGACATTTATTCAGCTTAGTAAAATACCTTCATTAGAATTAATGCAGGTAATGTCGACAGTTCGTAATCGCACCCTCTACGATGCTTCTGTATTCTTCCGTCCCGTTCAGCGACGCTGTATAACTAGTTGGATATAACAACATCATTAATCACAAAATAATGCTAGGTCTGGTACCATACAAATACTGAAAAAAGCCTCTTTACCTTGAGAGAAGGTTTTTAGCTGAGAAATCATGCTGCATTGATCCGATACGAAAAAAAAGGAACGATGTTTTCCTTTACAGGAAAGTAAACAATTTTGTCTATGATCTGGGGTTGCTATGTATATGAAGATTCTTTTGTACATTTTGTGGTCAGGGTTTGTTCTCTATGACGCCTGAGGCAGCACCTAATTAAATACTAGGTTTTTTTCGAAACTAAAAATGCGTTTAGTAACTAAATACAATGTAGAGATATGTTTAGTGGGTATAGCAGTAATAAAAATCAGTGCTCGGTTGGCTAACAACGCTTAATGCGCGGTTACACGTTATCGCAGCCGTATCAAGTGTTGTTTGGTATATCAGTTAATCAAATTGGGAGCGTATCGATATCACGGACGTCTTTTGATAGCGCACCATTTTTATCTTAATTGATTGTCTCCTTTTTTTGACATAATACCGACTTAATATTTTTACTTTATTTTTATTTGTCTTTGATGTTGCGAAAATTATGCATCTATACTTATTATAAGCTTACTATATTATTATAAGCTGTGATAGCCCAGCGGTCCGACCGTGCGACTCTTTCGAGAGGGTTTCACGAACAAACCCCGGCAGGCACCAATGCGTTTTTCTATTAAAAACTTATGTGTCTAATTGCAATTTATCGCACGCTTTTCGGTGAAGGAAAACAGCTGGAAAACGTGAGGAAACCTGCATATCTATAGAAAAATCCGGGGATATGTGTAACTTACCAATCCGCATTGGAGCAGCGTGGTACGTCTTAGCTCCAACCCTTTTCTCCAGGAACGTTCTCTCCAGCTTTCTCTGCAGAAAGCTTTAGTCGCGTGCGCTGCGTAAACCAACATAGATACATTAAATTAATGTACTACAGAGTCGTAGATCTACTGAAACACTACAAAAATGTCCGCGACACCATGTCTTTATCTCTTATAGTTAACTCAATAACTACTTTTATATTCGAAATTTCATAATGTACTGTCTTTACAGATACGGGTATGAATCGGTCGTGTGCCGCGTGAACGTGCGGTCTGATGATGCCAAGTCTGAGCCAGGTCGACGCACAGTAAGCGATATTAATACGCGGCGATTGACAATTGAAATGTGGATAGGGGTGCGGACTTAAAGTGCGTGTGCAAAAAGCGATGCATGGTTTGTGAGGTCGGAGCGGCCATGGACATGAGCGGTGAGGGTGGCGGAGCGGGCGCGGGCGCGGGAGGCGCGCTGCAGCAGCGCTGGTACGACAGCCGCGTGAACGGCAGCCCGGCCGGCGGCGACGTCGGCTCCGAGACGAACGGGGACTTCTTCCACTCGCCGCTGGAGGGCGGGCACCACAGTCGCGCCCGCTACTACCATCAGCAAATGCACGCCCCTTATTCGCCGGCAGTCGGTTCGCACGGTAAGTCAATGTTTCTTTATATAGTACATATAATACTAAGTAAAGACAAAATAATCGGCGACACACGATGATTTTTTCTACATTAGCGGGCGGAGATTCAGAAAGCGGCCTACGGCGAATATTCCTCGTTGAGTTTTGTGCGTCTGTCGTCCCACTTCAAAGTATGGACGACAATGAAGTGTCGTGAGTGTGGCCACTCAAGCGAATGTTGTCGCGACAAATCTCTTTGATGCGCGCCAGTTAACCGACAGTGCCCGATGCTACATCGTCTGCGCCCGAATACATCGCGTAACTATGTCCCGGCCACATACATCGCCGTAGCCCGCTAATGTAGCCAAAGCGTAAGAGGAATTAAAGACGGTATCTTTTAAACAGAAGGTTATTTTTATCAATACACAACCGTAACATATCGCATAGATATAAAGCACAATAATATCCAGACACAAATAGTAGTCTGTTTATTCTAAACACACAAATTTAAGCTAGTAGAATAGAAAACATAATGAGTGGACGACGGGCTTATTTCGGCTTCAGAATCTCGTCCTTTGAGACGAGACGTACGAAACGTACAAGAGAGAGGAGTAATTTCAAAAAAGGTTACTATTTTCAATAGAATACTGCTAAATGTCGCTCAGATGTTTCGCGCCATGATGATCAAATAAGGAATGTGGTTTTTACAACATGTTGATCATTGACAATTTTACGTGAGTCGGTCTATATACGGTCGGTGTTGATAACAAATTAGTTATGATTTTTTTAGATCAAGACTAATAATAAATGACAGCCATTTAGACTAACACGGAGCAACTTAAGAGAACTCAAAGTCATAACAATTAAATATGTTAAGTGAGCTCGCGTTCCGCAAAGGGAACTGTCAGCGTTTTAAGCAAATAGCGGGCCGAACAGCTCGGCAGCCACCAAACCTTATCGCACATCAGACGATATCTCTTCAAAACACCACAATTAATTCACCGGCTCGGGCCAGTCAAAATCGCCATTCTGTAAGGTGACAGCTTAGGTAAACACGATCTAAAATGGGTCTCGACCGAAAAAGAGGAAAAAATCGTTCTATACTTTTTGTTTTTGTCTTTTGAGGTTTAAATTTTATGGCCGCTATAAAGTTTTTCGTGGAGACAGGTGGCTCTTTTTTATAAATTAACTACTCATCCGAACGCGCACGAAACCCCGTCTAGAGCGTTGTCCTTAAAGGCTAGATTGGCATGCGGACTATGCTTTTTAATTTATTAAGCTGTGCGTCGGTAGTGATGTGACACTTAAGAAACTGTGTCAATTCTCGGAATCGGAACTCGGAATCGATTTTGTCGCGTTCACAGCAGTAATACTCGTTATTTTATGTGCGCTCTTGTCGGACAAAAATTTTAGCCTGTTTGTAAACTCACTCTCTTATCGTGTTATGTCCACAGTCACGATGCGGCTCCTTGTCGTTTTGATTATATCTAAATTTGGTAAATTCATTTGTCGACGGCAGCGGGCGATATTGGGTACTATAACATTACGTAAAACATTGGTCATCTTTTTATGTTTAGTACATTTACGGCCACTGAAAGTTGTTTGATTAAATCTTTTATTTTTAGAATGATTGAATTAAGTAATGAAAATATTATTTTGCTACTTTCTGTTCTCATGATACATGATGCCTGATACATGCAGAATATGTAAAAACTCATGCACTACCTGTCCAATAAAATAATACCTAAGCACTTCACCACTACAATCTCAACAATCGTTTTGCCCCGTGACAAAATCGCAAATCTTTGCGATTTATATTTTCTTATATCGCGGATTATATCAAATTCATTATTTTTTGTATTATAGACGTCCTCAAAGTAACGACTAATTTTATAAACTATTGAATTAAGATAACATTTTGAATATTTTTATTTTTATAAACTCTTTGTTCTGTATCCTTTCCTTCTAATAAAAAAGGTATTAAAACATATTTTTAAGTTTACTGTTGTATATAAAAACTTGATATGATGACAACGCAAATCGTTTCACTTAACATTTTACGACCAAGTTCACAAGTCACCCTCGCGGCCACCGCATAATTGCATTAACTTTATTTATTTAATAAACTATAATTCGTTATTTTTATACTTAAATCTGCAAAGCAAGAATTTTTTTTTCTTAAATTAATTCGATCCCTTCCACGTTGATTGAATATTTACGAATTTCTTTAATGTAATGCTTTGTATATGACTCGATTAATTTTAAAAAATAAACGTAAGTTATTGTTGAGTATTAAAAATCGGTGTCTGGAATGTATTTCTCCAGAAAAATAATGACGAAGTTGAATTAATTTATTTACACTAATTTAATGTGTACAAGTTATATCTATCTTAAATTACTTACACGCTAGGACTATACAAATCATGCCCACGTGGAACGGTCTTAAGAATGCTGGCAGCGTTTCCGCGCTGAATCGCTAAGCTGATTCTTTGTGCGAAAAAGGAGCCAGCCCTCTTGTCACCTGAAGAGGCACTTAACCGAGGTTATTTACACTTAAATAATAAGTAGACGGGTAATTTTTTTAAATAAATTAAAAAATGCAATAAAAAAAAAGATTTTATCTAGGATCGATCCTACGATCGATATTCAGAATTTTTAGATCGTCCGTTACTTAATTGATCTATAATGACTTTGCAATTGACAGCGTAATTATCCTTTGCTTTCTCATAAAATTATAGTAGTTTTTCCAGTGCCCCATAAAACCTAGTTAGATCGTTTTTTTCCCCCAAAATCCACTACATGCTGAAATTCATGTAAATCGTTGAAGCGGTTTCCAAAATGTAGAAAAATATATGATATATATTTGTTAGAAAAATATATGGTATATATTTGTGTGTAATGAATATTCTTTGCTGAATCTAAATACATTACACGGAAATACACTTATAAAAGTAGCTGGTACATCGTGCGCCTTATCGCTTGGATATCTTACAAGCAACCAAAGTGCAGATATGACAAAATGAAATTGGATTTGGGAGTTACCGGCTTTGTCTCATTTATTGTAACAGTTTATTTATTCCTTAAAAACCGCAATTTTTAAACTTCATTATTACTGAGAGCAAAGCTGAATAGTTTAGTTAGATATTTCTGTTTAATTCAGTACAAAAGTAAGACTATTTTCATCTATTAAAAGGCCTTATTAAACATTTATGTAATAGACCAGAGATTTAAAAAAATGATTTTAGTACCTTATCAAAAAAATCAACGTTGTTGTTCTCGATAAATATTTTGAAGAAAGATTGATATTTTCTTTTTGTCATGGCTTTCAAAAGAAAGCATAAATAAATAAACTTTAGTAAGTAAATAATACGCCGTGTGGTATCCGGCTGAATAGAATAGTACCACCCTCATTTCTTACCGAGGTGTCGTAATAGGCGACTAAGGTAAGTCGACCCGCCGTGTGGTATCCGGCTGAGTAGAATAGACTACCCTCATTTCTAACCGAGGTGTCGCAAAAGGCGACTAAGGTAAGTTGATGTCAGGCAGGCGGCCGGTCGTAAAATACTAAGCTAAGTCATGTGACAACATGTTTATAACATGTTGTGCCGACCCCACTTAGAGTATAGGATAAGGGCAGGAAGAAGAGTAAGTAAATAATAGATTTGATAAATATTTATGCAAATGAGTGGCCATTTAGTATGTTTAGTGATAAAATTAAAATAGTTTGGTCTACATGACCAAACTATTTAGTTTTTTGGTAGATTCCTACCAAGTGAGGCATGGATTTTCAAAATTTAACTTAGATAATTATGTTATAACTAATATCGCACAAGGTTACTGCGCTAGTCTATGTAATGTAGTTTTAGTCTTACCTCGTTTCCTTGCACATTTGACAATCAAAATTTAATGACATTCCTAGATTGATATCGTAAAGTAAGTTTCGTCACTTAACAAAACGATAAGTATACATATATTAATGGCCGATGCATATCTATTCAGATAAGGTAGTACGTGTTTAAATAAGCCTTGATAATATCTACAGGAATCAATAATATAATTAAATAACTGTATGAATATAAAAAAAGCAAAACACTAAATACTGGTCACGAAATCTATAGAACTAAAAGTAATGTTACAAATTTGATATTAGGTCAAAACTCATGCGACACGGATGAAAGCGGGAAAAGTGTGCGGACATTTGTTAACGTATTAAAAAAAATCAGTTTCAAAATTTTCAAATTGTTACTTTTTTGTTTGCGAAATGGGAATATGGACCGCCATATCAGATTTAATTATTTGTTAGGTATATAATTATATATTAATTTATGTATATACAGGTAATGTAAGTATCAATGTTTATTTTACAATTTCCATTTGAATGCGTGATTTAAAAAACGGTTTACGATTTAAATATGTTATGAAAAAAGGAAGTATGAAGAATGTATAGTATGAAGGAAGGCCAGAGATAAAAGGAAAGTATGAGTGTGACTGAACTGAAAAAATTCAAACCAGTGAAAATACTCCTTTTTCTCTTGGTTGTGGGAAATAGGAGATGAAAGTGTTGTAATCGATCGATTTAGAAGTGGAAACAAATAAATATCTCTGCAACATGATTTATGAGTTTTTTAGTAAAACATAATATTGTTGGATAGGAAGAAAATACTAAGAGTAAATTTGCATAAATAGTTATGAATCAACTTTATATTTTGATTGTTAATTGAATCTACATTCTATTCTGCCAGATATTAGCAGACGGTCATCCTGTTTTATTAGAAACAGTTTCAAAATTTTAGTCACAGATTAAAAATATATCTGTTAAATAGATGATAGAAAACGCTCCAACAACCGCTGAGACGTAACCCGATATAGGGCACTCGTGACGGTCATTCTATAATTTATAGTTTGGTGAAGCGACTGATGGCGCGGATAAAATTATTTATCTACAATGTATGGGATTCACGACCCGCCGTGTGGTATCCTGCTGAATAGAATAGTACCACCCTCATTTCTTACCGAGGTGTCGTAAAAGGCGACTAAGGTAAGTCGACCCGCCGTGTGGTATCCGGCTGAGTAGATTATACCAACCTCATTTCTTACCGAGGTGTCGTAAAAAGCGACTAAGGTAAGTTGACCCACCGTGTGGTATCCGGTTGAGTAAAATAGACCACCCTCTTTCTTACCGAGGAGTCGTAAAATACGACTAAGGTAAGTTGACGTCAGGCGGCCGGTCGTAAAATACGTAGCCAAATCATATTACAACATGTTTGTAACATGTTGTGCCGACCCCACTTAGAGTGGGATAAGGGCAGGAAGATGATGATGTATTGGATTCACGACGAGTCTGTGAACTTATTATAGTAAAGTAAATACTTGCTGCCCGCGGTGCATAAATCATTGATGCACTAAGGAGAGGCGCGTGCGGTGCGTACCTTATCGATAATTGCTTATAGATTCTGAGAAGTGAACGAGAAAAATTTAAAAGTATTAATTTTCAATGAAGCTTGTGAAATAAAATACATAGACCTATGACTGTATTTTTAATGCGTAATATACCTATAGTTATATAACGTCGTGTGGTAATAGAATAGTACCATCCTCATTTCATAAGTTGACCCACCGTGTGGTATCCGGTTGAGTAAAATAGACCACCCTCCTTACCAAGGTGTCGTAAAATATGACTAGGGTAAGTTGACGTCAAGCAGGCGGCCGGTCGTAAAATACGAAGCCAAATCATGTGACAGCATGTTAATAACATGTTGTGCCGACTTCACTTAGAGTGGGCTAAGGAAAGGAGGATGATGATACCTATAGTTATATAATCTTCTTATTTTAGTTTGTTTAATTTTTTATAACATAAATATCGACACGTCCGTGGTTCGTTACTATGCCTGCCGTTAAGCCCCGTAAGTGCGACAGAGAGCGCAACAGAGGGCGTCCTGTTTCAATCTTTACAATCCTGCGGGCATTGAGCCTTTGATACCAGTATAGTAAATTAAACTGTATATAAGCTTATTCTTTCTATTTATTGAAACTAGCCATTTTTTTTATTTAAGTTATTAATGTTCTATGTTAATTATTGTTAATAAATTATGTGCTGTATATTTTTTTCACAAAATGTTTTTGCATGTAGTATTGTTATCAGATCTACAAAACATAATTTAGACATTCAAAATATTGTTGAATATTTAGATGTTATCTGAGTTATTAAATATTGTTGATTTTGTATCAAAAGTTCAATAAAAACTTATGTATTTCCTTTCTACGGCAACTAACAATAACATCACTAATTATAATATTAATGTGTTATATTTATATAAGTTTAGATATAGATATAGATGGCATTGCCTAAAGGTATTTCGAATGGTTTTTTATATATTTAATTAGATATGAGGAACGAAAGGTCAGAGCACATTAATGGATCAGGGAGTCGTGGGATCAAACCTATCACATAACCTTGGAGTTTGGTTATTATATGCTTTAAAGGTAAAGTTTGTGAAGAAACATACATATCTCCAATAAATTCTGGGAAAACTGCAATTCCACATTTGAGCAGTGTGGTACTAAACTCCAATCCTTCTTACTTAGCATAGAAATAAACAAATCGAATCGGAGAAGAAATAGCTTGCACATATGAAACGATAACGTTATTGCAACAGTCACTAAAGTAACTGGATAGATGACCGATATTTTTATCTTTTACAGCTTCAGTGACCATATTAACCTTCGCTTCTCACTACTACCAATAGCATTTGATGATCATATTCTAAGTTACAATTTATTCTATCACCGCCCCATTGGCTTACCAAATTGTGGAGTTCGAAGAGTTATGGGTTAAAATAAAAACGGAGCGTGATAAGTAGGTAATAACAGTAGTATGTTTGGTCGAAGAAGAAATTATCAATTTAATGATGCAGTTCCATATACAGAAGGCATGTTTCATACTAACGATTGCGCATAGCTCTATCCGACTTTAAATTCTTTTTTTATGCCTACTATACTTACTTTGTTGTCAGGGCTACTTAATGGCGGCAAAACATGGCCGATCTTGTTAAGGAACTTTAGATCACAAAAATAAAAATGTTATTTGGTGACAAATGTGTCATAGGTATAATGTTCGGAAGCCTAAATTTACAGAGGCGTCAACGTGACTCCCTGACGTTAGGTCTGAGAAAGTATGGAAATCGTGAGCTTAGCGAAAGCAAAATTGACGCCCAAGTATGGGCAATGTGAAAGAAATAAATAAGAGAGACAAAGATGACGGGGGATCACGATAAATATGGATGAAACTAAGGAAAAGAAGTTATGCTTAATACAGATGATTCAATGTGCTGTCTGGCGTTGAATATCGAAGTCGTATGAGAAATTGTAAGCTCAATGAGAGCAAAATCGATGTTCAAGTATGGGCAAAGCGTAAGAGTGACAAAGCTGGAGAGTGGATCTGGAGTAAGGCATGGAACTAAGGAGAACCTTAACCTCCTATAACCTTTTATAAAGATGAATTTGATTATTGCTTGAAAATAGTCGTTATAAGACAGTGCTTCTGAAATGACAGTTCTTCCTCGTCTTCTTTTCGACAACTAAAGGTTGTCTGTGTATTGTAAGCCACTCTGTTCTTCGGAAGACGAAATAATTCTTTAACGAAAGCAGTTCCAGTCCACTCTCGTATGTTTCGCAACAAAGATTTTATCCGACGTACAGTGAACCCCTCTCCTTTAATTTTGCCCATAGTCATGAGTTTAAGCAACCTCTATCTTTCATGCCTAAGAATGTGACCAAAGTACTTCATCTTTTCATGGCAGTTAATTATGATCAAATAATACAGAATTCTCTCTCCATATTTTTAATACCAGGCGAATAAAGACAGCTGCAGGGATGACAGAATTCATCAAGCAACTAAAAAATGTGTCTCTCATCGGAAACAACATAGTTTCACCATTTATAGTTCTGATGTTAGAGTATGAATGCAAAAAATCTTATCCGATTTTACATCTTATCGATTAATTGGCTCATAAGGCGACAAGACGATTGACTTGTTTTTACATCTGAGTTTAGAATCTCTTTGGCCGTTCATTCAACAAACTTATGACCATTTTACATGGATTTTTATAACTTGTTTAATATTTGTAACTTTTTTAACAAGATATTTTAAACTAATAAAATTAGTATCTAATATTAAAAGCTTTATGATATTTATATCTGTTCTATCTATCTATATACATGTAATAAAATCTTTGATATATCAAATCTCAGTGCGTTTGTTCCCGCTAATCTCAGAAACTCAGGTTTCTGATTTGGACGCTGTTTTCACTAATATGTAGTAGAAAGACTCACTTAACATAAAGGGTATTTTTTATATCAATCGGTCAGCGAATAAAAAAGATATGTCAATTTTAAGTTGAAAGGTCGTATACTATGATACTGGTACATGCATTTTTTCGTTTTTCGCCATTGCTATTAGAGTTCGTCCTAACAAGTTACAATATCGTTCGTAAAGTAACGGTCTGTCGGTAAACTTGTAGTCCGTGTATGAATAAAATCAAGTTTGTCATTTATTTTTAAATTTTCATATAATAATAGTAAATTGTCACTTCGAAGACGAATTTTTAAATTTAATAGTCTTAAGTACCCAGAAATTTACATCAGTTTTTTATTGTGTTTTAAAGGGGAACAAATAGTTTTCGGAAATATTAAAAAGAAAAATTTAATTACTCAAGATAACTTAGCTAAGCTAACAAAGTATCAATATTTGCTTTAGACTCGGAAAAGGGCAACTTGGTTCATCGCTCCAGCCTGATCGAGATACTAAATTCATCACTCTCCTTTATCCCACCACTCTCTTTCTTCTATCATTTTTTTACTCTGGTGCTTCTTTTTTACTCATTTAATATGCACATGAAACTACTGAACACAATCTTTTTTCGGTCTTCCTCTATTCTCTATATGATTAATCCATAATTCATCAAGATATTATTTCGTCATATTAACCTATGAAAAGATTTAGATACATTCATTAGAAAAGCAGCTTTCAGTAGTCAATATTAAGTTTTTCAAATTGTATATTTTAGTGTCACCCAGGTCACTAAATAAGTCAGTAATTTAATGTATAAAATTGTACTCAATTTGTGATTATTATGTTTTTGTTTTAGTCTTTCCCACAGTAATTTTAAGTAAAAAATGTACTCGTCCACTTGCAAACCGTGGTAACCTATAATTAGACAATATTTAGTTTTGAGATTTCTTGTGTTTAAAATGATTTCTTAGTTGTCCTTAATAAAAAATTATATCATTATTAAACAGTTAATCAGTAGGTACATAAAGAACTCTGGCATTAGATTGCACTTAATTGCACTCTTCAATTTTAGTCACGTTGTCCTTCTGCCCTTATGTAACTTGATTTGGTCAACGCTTGGCTTAGTTAGGTCATTATCTACAATTTCCCAAATTTCACCCGCCGTGTAGTATCCGGCTGAGTAGAACAGACCATCCTCTTTTCTTGCGAAAGTGCAAAAGGCGACTAAGATAACTTGACGACAGTCAGGCGGCCGATCGGAGAATAACTAGACAAAAAATGTAATAACTTTGTGCCGAGAGTGGGCATTAGAGTGGGATAAGGGCAGGTAAATCTTGATGCATAAGTGTATATTTATATGTGTATATTATTTTGTTACCCCTACTACAAACATTTCTACCTTTAACTGTCTGTCACTGTCATTTCTGCTGTCTTTAGATTAAGATTTAGATTTAAGTAACAATGGTCGCCATTTAGAAACCATTTGGAACTGGCTAGATTGTACCAACCAGAGTGTGTACCCCAACTTAAGCTGAGTGGTGTTCCAATTCGTAACACTAATTCTTACTCTTATTGTTATTTATTTTAGCTTTTAAATGTGTTGTTATAAATAAAATATTTTAGATTTGATTTAAGCAACTTCAACTGTTGCTATGTAATAGACAAATAGTTATGTATATTATAGACAAAGTAGGAACCGATATAAGCTAGCGAAACAGCAGTAGATTTGACGATTCAAAAATACTTGTATACTTGGATAAAAATTACGTACGATATTGAATATTACGTACTTGTTGGAATACGAAACCAGTCAGGAAATATCCGTCAGCCAACTGGTTGGGCATCCTTCTTTTTGCACTCCCTTAACGGGCTAGATTTTTTCCAATTACTCCGGCTGCTGAAGTAAATGTATATGAAAGTGGCGGCCTCATCACTATACCAATTAAATTGACAAAACATTCCTTTTGCAAATGTGCTCTACCGTCCGTCTCCTGCACTCACTACCCGTCATACAACTTCGCGGACCCATTAGTCTTATTGTTGGCCCTATTCCTTTTATTTTGTCTGGCACGTATGGGAAAACGGGGAGCGACGCCTACATTATATTAGACTAGCATATGTCCGAGATTTTAATGGTTTGCTGTTTGTCAAATGCAATTGCAATTGCTAACATCTTTATTGTTAGTTTTAATGTAAATTCTAATTACTGTGATTTTGTTTTGCGTAATCGTGGCTTATTCTTATTATTTGTTTAAGCGAGAGTGCTTGAAAGATCAATGATTTAGGTGTAGATAATTTAACGTCAACAGGGAATATATCGCACGCTTAGTATTAAAGTGACCTAATTCAAAAAGTTAAAAAAAAATTATTCAACAATTTATACAATTTATTAACAAATGTTACTCAACACTATAAAACTATGACGACAGTAACACTAGGTACAGAGGTTTGTACCTAGTGTTACTGTCGTCATAATATATACAGTATTAACCGGTTGTATGTTGTTTCTTCAAATTGTGATAAAGCCTACAAAACTCGTGACCGTTAAACACCCATAATTTGGGAAAGCAAGAAAACACTAGCTTTTTTAAAAGTACGTATGGCATTGAAACGAGGATTACAATATATCTTAATCAATTAAGTTATATTGTAATATCTTATAAATTAGTTAGAAACTAATTCCACGCATACGATGCCAAGAGAACAGCTTGTCTGAAGGATAAATTGAAGTGAAAAAAAATAGTACTAGTCGATACAAATTCGATATAATCTTGAGAGAAAAATGAAAGGTTACATCAGATTCGATCATTTATTAGCTGCCTTTATACCGAATTATATCCAAAGAAACTAGTATCTAATAGTGGTTCTATTGTTTGAAAACGTTTCCAGTTTTAATCAATCCTCCTGATACGACTCTCTACTCTTCTATATAAAGATAATGACAGGTGCTTAACCACTTATTACGCAGTGGATGAATTAATTTCTTTTGTAATTTAACGATGAATGAGTGCAAAAAAAATTACGCATTTCCCTAATGCGCTATGCGTCAATTGTGAAAGTGTGTGTAGTGATGTTTGTGTGTTTAAAAGTGCGTGTGTGCGTGGAATCCGTGGCGGAGATTGGCGCAATTAAGCGGGGGGCGGGGCCTGCGCGTGCGCATCTCCGACATGAGCGACATCTCTCGCACGCACACACGTCCGAATATAATAATGACGGTAAACATTAATTATTTTCCCCCGTTCCTGGCAACATTAGCAGGCAATTGTTGCAAACATTCTAAGTAAATTACTTTTATTTGCGGCGCCGAGATGACACGTTACGTTATAATTGCTTAACACACCTGCAGTGAATACCTTAAAGCATTTTTTTTGCATTGTAGGCAACTGCGAACTAAATTAGCACGTCTTACAGCAGGTTAAGGTTTTAATAAAGAAGTAATGTTTATTAAATGTATAATATGGACGATAAAATTTTTTACTCAACGGAGTTTAAATTTGCATTCCACAACATTAGTAATAAGGTAAAAAACGCCGTGTGGTATCCGGCTGAATAGAATATACCGCCCTCAATTCTTACTGAGGTGTCGTAAAAGGCGACTAAGGTAAGTCGACTCGCCATGTGGTATCCGGCTGAGTAGAATAGACCGAGGACGAAAGGCGACTATATCTTAGTTCTATAAGGTGAAGGTAAGGCGGCCGGTTGCAAAATACATAGCCAAATCATGTGACAACATTTATGACATGTTGTGCCGACCCCACTCCGAGTGGAATAGGATAGTAATAAGGTAAAATCCGAATTTTTACAATAGCAATACATGTGTAAATTAATCGAACCCTGAGATCTCTTAAAAAAAGACAAAATTTGTCTACGACTATAATAGTTATGTATAATAGATTAATATCTACATAGTAAGAGCATTTGTAACAAAACAATACAATCAAATCGTTGTCAAAATTAATAATTTTGTGTCTAAATAACTTTATTGAATAGTTACGTGGTAAAATTATTTACTGCGTAGTAAATTGTACTTCGTAGTAATACATTAATCAAAAAATTAAATTACAAAGTTTCTGTAAAAATTTTAAAGCGTGTAGATAAATTTAATTCTTAATTTCATTATTTAAATAATACTTATAAAAATATAGTAAGTAACGGCCTGTTACTATCCCACTGCTGGGCATAGGCCTCTTCTCTCCGTTTTTTTTTGGAGAGAAGGATTGGAGCTGTGACCTACCACGCTGCTCCAATGCGGATTGGTAGGTTACACATATCCCCAGAATTCTCTAGAGATATGCAGGTTTCCTCACGATGTTTTCCTTCACCGAAAAGCGTGTGATAAATTGCAATTATCAATTAGACACATAAGTTTTACTAGAAAACTCATCGGTGTCTGCCCGGGATATGAACCCTAGACCTCCTCGAAAGAGGCGCACGGTGTTACCACTGGGCCACCACAGCTTATATAAAAATATAGTCTTTACTGAATTTGAAAATTTGTGATGTTTACGAATGCGACCGGCCGCCTGCTTGACGTCAACTTACCTTAGTCGTTTTTAAGACACCTCAGTAGGAAAGAGGGTGGTCTATTCTACTCAACCGAATACCACACGACGAATCGACTTATCTTAGTCACCTTTTACGACACCTCGGTAAGAAATGAGGGTGATCTATTCTACTCAACCGGATGCCACACAGTGGGTCAACTTACCTTAGTCGCCTTTTACAGCACTTCGGTAAGAAAGAGGTCGGTCTATTCTACTTAGCCGGATATCACACAGTGGGTCAACTTACCTTAGTCGCCTATTACGGCACTACGATAAGAAATGAGCGTGGACTATTCTACTTAACCGGGTATTACACCTCGGGCTTACCACCGACTTATCTTAGTTACCTTTTACGACACCTCGGTAAGAAATGAGGTTGGTTTATTCTACTCAGCCGTATTTTTGTTTACATCGATAAAACTAATTATTTGGCGAGTGCCAACCCTGAATATACGAGTATATGCGTATAAAATGTGTGCTTTCGAGTATGTCGTAAAGCGACGCGTCGGCCGGAAATGGAATATTGGCGTAAACTTTCCAGACAAGCCGGGATTCGCGCCCGAATTTTAACCAATATGGGCGAGTTTGTTGTTTAACTCGCTAACAGTATTGCGATGTTGAGTATTACCGTTTACCTGTAACTTTTAGGCAGTATTTGTATTAAATTATTGCGCTCTGAGCTTTACTAAACGTTTTTTTATACACCGAATATTGTTAGGTCAGATATAGATACGAAAACTTAAAATGAAATGGTTATTATTTCAACAAATATATATGACATAATTGTCACATATATTTATACAATAAAATAGAATACAATTAAATTTTAATACTAGTGTTATAGGTGACAGGCAACTAGTAAATATATACTCATATAAATTTAAATACATACTTATATACAAATATAAACCCCGAATCGAAGAACCAACATATTGTTTATAGAAAATTTTATTCCCGGAACCCGGTATCCGCGGAGTTGAAAACCAACTGCCAACTACGCCAACGGGCCAGTCAAACGATATATATAAAAAACATACGAAAACAAACTGGTACTCCACCAAATAAAACATACCAACAAAAACAAACTAAATAAATTATATAAAATATGGTTGTACGAAATTATACAAGTACAAAGTAATAAACTTGCAAAAAGATTATACCTGCTAACTTAAATTAACATGTAATATTCAAATATTATATACTTATGGTGTGTTATGTAGGTAGTATGATTGTAACTGTCAGTTTGTTATCGCATAGTAACAACAACCGGCCGCCTGCCAGACGGTAACTTGCCTCAGTCGTATTTTAAAACACCTCGGTAAGGAAGAGGGTGGTCTGTCCTACTCAACCGGATACAGCACGATGGGTCAACTTACCTTAGCCGCCTTTTACGACACCTCGGTAAGAAATGAGGTATACTTTATTTATTTTTATTTTTATTTATTTTATTTATTTAAGTTTCAATACATTAATAATATTTACAATATACTTCTTATCCTAGACCCCTAAACTAGGAAAACCCGTATCTTAGGGGTCAGTACCTTCCCGTGTATTCGTGTGTGTATATGTGTGTGTGTTTATGTATTTGTGTGTGTTTATATGTATGAATGTGTGTATATATATGAATGTGTGTATATATATGAATGTGTGTATATATATGAATGTGTGTATATATATGAATGTGTGTATATATGAGTGTGTGTATGTTTGTGAATGAGTGTACGTGTGTGTCTGTGTGCGCATACATGAGTGTATATGTGTCAGCTAGCTAAATATTTTTCTGTTTGCTCATAATTAAGGCTTATTAGCAATATTAATAAATATTTTTTTAACTCGTATCTATTTAATTTAATTTTTAATTTATTTATTTATTTCAGCCAACTATGGGGCCATAATAACAACATTACATTCTATAAAAATAATATTATCTAATTAATCCTAAGACAGGACCGATTTGCCAGCATATGTACCATTGCGCAATGATTCAAATGCGGACAATCGATCCTGTCAGCAAATGCCCCTAGGACGCTGTTGGAGCTTGCCCGGACTCTGCGCAACAAGGATGTGCACCGCTTACGCATGGTCGTATAGAAACAATCCACACGTGCCGCGGCGAACATTCCCGACGCACTGCAAAATCGGGGCAGCCCCATCAGCATCCTAAATGCATTATTAAATTGAACGCGCAGGGCGTTGTACTGCTTTTTCGTATAATCGATCCACAGACTGCTCGTATAAAGAGACGTACAGTACGCTCTGAAGAGGGTTACTTTTACCGAAATTGAACAGCGAGCAAATCTGCGGATGATCATATTTGCTCTGACAGACAAAGCCCTGCGCTCCCTTTCTATGTCTGCATCATCTTTCAGGTCAGAGGTAATCACGTGCCCGAGATACTTAAATTGTTCCACCCTCGTCAGTGGGTTCCCATATAGTTTTATAGGCGGCACAGTGTATGTTAGTGATTTCCCTCTGACCCCAAAGACCATGCACTCACTTTTCTTGATATTATATATCAAGCCATGAACCTGGGCATAGTTTTCACATATGCCCAACAGTTTCGTTAAACCGCATACAGAAGCGCTCAGCAGCACCATATCGTCAGCGTAACTGATGTTATTCAGACAAACTCCGTCAACATGACACCCGACACGTGTGCTGCTCAGCGCCTCTATAAGCGCGTTTATATACAGGTTGAAGAGCTTTGGTGAGCTTAACCCTCCCTGTCTCACTCCACACTCCAATCTGTAAGGATTAGAGAATGTTTCCGACCATCTCACGACATTGACCTGGTTTTGATACCAAAATTTAAATATCTTATTGATTTCACTAGGGATACCAGTATCTTTGAGTTTTTGCCATAAGATATCGTAATTCACCAGGTCAAAAGCCTTTGAGAGATCAAGGAAACAGGCAAAAACGGGGGTCTGCCGCACTGAATAATACTTGACAGTTTCCTTCAAACACAGTATTGCTGACTCTGTGGATAAACCTGGTCTGAAACCAAACTGATTGGTATGTAGGTTTATGTATTTGTCAAGTAAAGTATTAAGCAAACTATCAAGTACTTTAACCAAAATAGTGGCAAGTGAGATTGGCCTGTAGTTGGATTTGTCACTTACGTCACCAGTCTTGTTTTTTATAATTGGCACCACCACAGTTTTCATCAAAGCCACCGGTAAATACGAATGTGATATACATAAATTGTAAAATGCTGCCAACAATCTAGGCAAGGATGGTCCAGCATGTTTCAAATGCTCAATACTGAGCCCATCATGGCCAGGTGATTTGCCCCGCGACATAGAATTGATTACTTTGCTAACGTCGTCGGCTGTAAATTGGACTTGAATCTCCTGCCCATGAGTCTCTTCACCACTCTTCAGTGGTGATGATGCTAACGGTGACTTTACAGTAAAATAATCCTTAAACATATTTGCTATAAGACTGTGATCACTAACGCCGTCAATACTCACAGGAATACCAGACTTATTCTTCGACTGATTTGTGGCTTTCCAAAAATTCCGGAAATCATGGTTCGAATGATGTGAGGCCAATTGGTCCATTCTTATTTGCTCACTATTGTTTTGGCACCATTTTAAACGTGACTTAAATATACCGCGAGTTTTATGCATTTCCTGATATAAAAAACCCGACATTGGTTTACCATATCTAGTCCACGTCAAAAAAGCAGCTCTGGCATTCGTGTGAGCATCGCGCACGTACTTGTTCCATCCCACCACTGGTCTCTTCCTACCCCTTCCTTTGACATTAGAAACTATGGCAGCACCCGTTAGAACATTCACGATGTCGTTGTATATCTTATCAATAATACTAGTATGATCAATACAATTACAAATATATTTACAACAAAACCTTTGTTTAGAAAATTCAAGGCGACTAAGCCCGTCCAGACATAACTTAGTATACAAGTTTATTTGTTCCGGCTTTCTATCGCCCCATTGTACTTTATTAAAGTTAGATATGTTATTAGAATTAACTTTAGGTTTAACTGCTTGTAGATTACACTCTATAACTAAAGGGTAATGGTCAGACCATAACACGTCGTACATTACATAGACTTTAATGACTGAGGATAGTGCGGACGCAGTAGTCACACAGTGGTCTAGCCAGCGTCTCGAGCCGTGGGCTTCACTAACATAGGTGTAGGTGTCTGAATCTATGCCTAACAATTGTACGTCCGCACAAACCCACTTTAACTCATGACAAAAACCGATTAGTTCGTTCCAAAAGGGTTCATTCAGATGTGCATTAAAGTCGCCTAGTATATACACTGACTCGACATTTTCATTGTTAATAATAGCACTCACCGAGCTGAGGCAGTCCGTGAATTCCGGGAGGTTTATCACTTTATCGGTGGGCATATAAACGCTAAACACTAAAATTGACCTTAGGCCTAACACGATTTTAATTGCACATAGCCGTGGGTTATCACATTGCACTACATACACATTTTGGAAAACACTTTTCTTCCAAAGAAGCGCCACTCCACCGTAAGGCCGACCGGACAGAAGGCCAGCCGCAGTATCCACCGCTGACGTACCCGTACAGCTGAAGGCTACATCAACCTCATTAAGGAATGATAGATCATGGGGAAGTAGCCAAGTCTCTTGCAATGCTATCAAATCCGATGTTATACACAACTGTCTTATATAATCCACAGAACGCTTTATACTTTTACAGTTAAAACTGACTAATTTGTAGATATTATCTATCATTCTCAGTATTTAAGGGGTCGTTTACAGTTTTTATCTGCGTGCCGTTCGAATATTTTCGTTTAAAATTAATGAAGCGCCTAAATATGACACCCTGCGGCCAGAGTTTGTCGTCTAAAAAGATAGATAACTTTTGCTCAGATACAAAGAATTTATATGCATTATAATCTGTCTCTCTCTGAGAAGAGATTTTTTCTAGCTTTATATTTTCATTAGTCTTATTGTATATGTAAGCCGCTATATCATTCTGTGTCGTCTCTTTATGGATTTTCGTGATAAAAATAGGTACACTCCTCTCCGCCACCTTAAAATTGCTATCCCTGTCTGTAGAAATCCCCGCCTTCCCGAGGTATCGGTACGGATAAATTTTAGGTTTCTTGTGTCGGACCACTTTCCATTCACCACCTGTCTTCATTACGTCCGCGAAAGATGGTGACCCCGGTTGTGGTTGTCGTCTTGTATCATTTACAATCGCACTGATCGACTCATTTACCGGTCGTGACACATCACCCCTCCCACCCCCGCAGTCTCGCTCGACGTCGGTAAGAAGGCCCCGTTCAGTGTCCGATAAGCAATTTCGTTGATTTGTTTCATAATTTTTAGACGTACTACCGCCTTCATTTATGTTTATATTTCTGTATTTTAAATTTAAATCACAATTGTTAGTCAACGATGACTCACAATCGATCTGATCTGCATGATTAGATGTAAGCGTATCATTAAGTTGCGATAATTCTATGGGCCCACTATCGCAATATGCTCCTCTTCTCATATTAATTTTCCCAGTTGACAATGGTGATAAAACCGATTTGAAATCGAGCCACTCTCTCTTTACATCTTGAAGTTGTTCCATAGTCACGTAGGATGATTTAATGTTTTTGATATCGGCCTGTAGATTTGCCAAATCCTTAAGGAGCTTCGAAACATCTAGGTGATCGAACGTTAATGGAGGTAACTTGTCCAGATCACGCGCCACAAAAACTGGTAAAATGTCAGGATCGACGCTCTTAAGCAGATTTATGATGTCATGTATTAATCGATTCTCCCTCCCCTTACCCTTTCTCCATGTTTTATGGACATCTGAAGGTAAGGAGTTCACTAGAAGTTTGTTTGCTTCTTCGATTTGAACGGTTGAAAATGTTGAAACACAAATTCGTACGAGACTATCTTCGTCTGCGATCGATAATTTATTCTTTAAATACGCTAGAAGTTCGTTAATTACAACATTACAACTGTTGCACTTCAATATCGTCATATTGAAAAACTTTTATAACTTAACGAAACAAAATGAAACGTAACGATACGTAACATGTCGCGATATAGACGACGCACACACCCGGCCGCGGCGAATGCGCACGCGCAACGCAATTTAGATGTAAGACTTTTTGCTTTCTATTTAACTTCTTATACAGAAATGGACCTAGGTAACTATATTGTCGTTGACCAAAGTTTGTGTTTCTTCTAGGCAAATCTATTTGTATTCGACGCCGTGGTGATGAAGGAAGTTGTTGAAAATTGTACGTTTTATGAAAGCGCATTGTAATGCTTTTTATATATAATTGGCGAACGGTGAATAATTGAGAAAATTTTTGAATATGTTTATTTCTAAAAGCCCTGTTACACGAATTTTATAAAACAGCGTCCCGCCACATTTGTATGGTCTGTTCACGATATATTAGTTATATATCGTGAACAGACCACAGACGATGTAGAGTATATTTGTATTTAAGTATGTATTTATATGAAATGGCAGATTCAGACTCGTTGTTAATTTTGTCGGACGATCCGGCTAACGCCCGGCGCCATCTTACCGGGAAAGGTGGTGTGAAATGTGTTACCGGCCACGTGCATGTGACTCACCAGGCATTGCGTGGAAACTATGCACCTGGTGCAAGAAATTTCGAGAAGATCTTAGCGAGGCACCCTCAGCGTATTGGTACATGGAACGTTCGCGGTCTTAATCAAGACGGCAAGTTACACATCGTGGAAAAGGAAATGCTGAGGAAGAACATTAATTTAATGGGTTTAAGTGAAACAAAATGGAGAAACTCTGGCCATTTTGTGTCAGAACTCGGAAATAAAATTTACTTTTCGGGTCCTGAAAAAGAAAGTAGCAGAGGAGTAGCGTTTATAGTTCCACAAAAGCTCGATAAATGCGTAATTGGGTATAAACCGGTAAGTGACCGAATAATCACCTTGAAGCTAAATGCGTCACCGTGCCGCATCAATGTCGTGCAGATATATGCTCCAACAGCCCAATCCACCGAGGAAGATATCGATCTGTTTTACAGCACATTAAATCAGACCTTAAAAGAGCTACCAAAAAGGGAAGTAACTCTTCTTATTGGAGACTTCAACGCAAAAGTCGGCAGAACTTTGGACGATGATCATCTTAGACACATAGTCGGTAGATATGGTATAGGTGAAAGAAACGAAAGGGGCGAACGTTTACTACAATTTTGTGGTGAACAGAACCTCGTAATTACTAACACCTGTTTTAAACACCATATCCGCCGACTATATACATGGGTTTCACCGGGAGATAGATGTAGGAAACAGATTGATTTCATTATGATATCAGAACGCTGGCGATCATCTATAACCAACACCGTTACTCTCCCGGGAGCGGATTGTGGAAGCGACCATCAGCTCTTAATAACAACGCTACGACTTCGTTTTAAGCGATTAAAAAAGTCAAGACGAACAACAGATCTCCGTAGAGTTGATATGTATGGCTTAAAAAAAACAATACGAAATAACATAAAAGATATATCGCAAGTTAGCCTCCAAGATCCGAACACTGCATGGAACAGTCTGAAAACACTCATAGAACAAGCTGCAAAAGACAATGCAAGACCTAGAGAAGCTATGAAAGATTTTATAACACCAGAGACAGCAAATGTTATCCTTGAGAGACGTAAACTGAAAGAGAGTGGTTTGAATACACCAGAAGTCCGCAGGCACTATTCGGAACTTAGCGCAGATGTGCAGCGTCGATGCCGAAAAGACAAAACGGACCAGATCAATAAAATCTGTGAAGATCTAGAACGACACTCGGTCAAAAACGAAACAAAAGACCTCTTTCGTAAAGTTAAAGACCTTACAAGAACTCGCTCTATTAAGACCTCTGCAATCAAGGATGAAAGAGGGTTCTTGATAACAGAAACAACAGAAGTTCTGGAGCGATGGAAAAGATATTGCGCGACTTTGTACGACAATCACACTCAGGATTCAACAACAATAACTTGGAGCATTGGAGATCGAGAACCAGACATACTTCCTTCAGAAGTTGAGAGGGCTACAAAATGTCTCAAACAGGACAAGTCCCCAGGAAAGGATGCCATACCAGCCGAACTCCTAAAGAATCTTGGTTCAGAAGGCATTACGATCATGACCAAAATCTGTAACTTGGTCTGGAGTACGGGATGTTGGCCAGTAGATTGGACTGAGTCAGTCCTTATCCCTTTACATAAAAAAGGATCCACCACCGAATGCGGCAACTATAGGACCATCTCCCTAATTTCACACGCTAGTAAAATCTTTCTGCATGTGCTCAACCAACGTTTAAAAAGTTTTCTTGACCGCCAGATACCTGATGAACAGGCAGGATTTGTGAAAGGAAAAGGAACAAGAGAACAGATCCTCAACATCAGACAGATCATAGAAAAAGCAGAGAATTTAACAATCCTGTTGCGTTGTGCTTTATAGACTACAACAAGGCTTTTGACTGTGTGGAGTGGAGTAAGCTTTGGATCGTGTTGAAAGAAATGGGAGTGCCTCATCACCTTGTCTGTCTAATCCGAAATTTATATTGCAACAATCAATCTTTTATAAAAATTGAAACTGAGTGTTCCAACATGTTTCAAATCAGAAAAGGCGTACGGCAGGGTTGCATCCTCTCTCCCATGTTGTTTAATATTTATAGCGAGTACATAATTCGCAAAACAATAGAGAATTGGGAGAAGGGATTTCCACTGGGTGGAAGACGGATCTGCAATCTTAGGTATGCTGATGACACAGTCCTCCTTACCACCTCGATGGAAGACATGAAGGAACTCTTACGAAAATTAGAGATAGAGAGCATGAATTTGGGTCTGACAATTAACAAGAGCAAGACCAAGTTGATGATAGTTGACCGCGCTGGTAAGTTTGCCAACACCAACATAATACCCTCTATTGAAGTTGTGGAGAGTTATGTTTATCTCGGTTCCCAAATCTGTAACGACGGTAGTTGTGTTCCAGAAATTAAGCGACGCATTGCAATGGCAAAAAGTGCCATGACTCGTTTAACAAGATTGTGGAGGAATAGAGGTATTTCGCTTACAACAAAGAGTCGGCTTGTGCATGCCCTAATCTTCCCAATCTTCATGTATGGAGTGGAAACATGGACCATAAAAGCGAGAGAAAGGCAAAGAATAGATGCTTTCGAAATGTGGTGCTGGAGGCGGATGATGAGGATCTCGTGGACTGCCAAGCGCACAAATGCATCTATTCTTTCGCAGCTCAAAATAAAGACGCGCCTCTCCTCCATATGCTATAAACGCCTTCTGGAATACTTCGGACATATCATGCGGCGTGGTGACGATGCCCTTGAGAAGCTCATAGTGACAGGCAACACCGAAGGAAAAAGATCAAGAGGCCGCTCGCCGACTAGGTGGTCTGACCAACTGCGCCAGTCTAGCACGAAACACTTTTATGAGGTAGCAATGGTGGCCACTAATAGAAGCCGATGGAAAAAATTAATCCACTCGAGATTGGAGTCTAGCCAGGACCACGATCTTCAGTAATGAAGAAGCGACTGGAGAGAGAGATGTATTTAAAAATTATATAACTATATATTCACCAGTTGTCTGTCTACCATAACACAAGTATTAAGTTACTTACTTTGGGGACGGACGACGGTGTGTGTAAGTGTCCCATATATTTAAAATTTTATTATTATTAGTATAATGACATTATACTAAATAATTTAAATGTCCTTGGGAGTAATCGCCAAATTCCAACTAAAGCGGGCAAAATTAAAATTCGCGAGTCTCAAGCCGGTTGATATGAAGTAGGGTCATTATAAAATGAAACACGATTTGCTTTTTACCTCATACTATATTGTCGAAATAATTTCGTGTTAAATCACTCACGCAAGTCAGGCATAGATTTAATTAACATTCAACATATATATTTAAACATATTTTAAAACGCTTTAATGTTAGCGCGTTGTGTTAACAACTGCTCGGACTTTAAGGTACATGGGAAACCGTTGCTCGAATGTTACTATGCAAATGCGAATGATCTAGAGAAATGCAATAACGTTATAATGATCGTTATTAAACTTGTATTTCTCGCGAGTGTTATTATATTTACTAAAGTATAAATAAATATATGGAATAGTTACACACACATTTCCCCAGAAAGCCTACTATACTCTTGAAGATTATTTAGAAGATAAGAATGTGTGGATATAGCTCTTTTTGAACCTGTACAAGACAGTAACGACTTAATGTAAATAGTACTAAGAATTATATTTTTAAAATGAGCAACCGCCGAGTTTCTTGCTGGCTCTTCTCGGTAGGAACAGATTTCCGAACCAGCAGAAGAGTTGATGATTCAAAAGCACTTGTTTACAAGTTTATTTGAATAAAGAATATTTTGAATTTGAATTTGAAAAAGTTAGTTATTCGTAATACTTGTGTTATGGATGGGTGGGTAAATATATACATACATATCATTATTCTCCTGACCTGATTCCATTCTAAGTGGGGTCGACATGACATAATTTAGCTATGTATTTTATGACTGGCCGCCTAACTGACGGCAACTTAAAGACGGTAAGAAAAATGCTGGTCTATTCTACTCAGCCGGATATCACACGGCATTCTACACCCCTCTCTTTCTATAAACTATAATTGTGGCAAATCTTATATTCCTCTATCATGTATCGTATATATTATAATAATATATACTATATATAATAGAATCTGTATAAAAGTAGAGCTTCATTCTCTTATAATAATAATAATAATATAATAATATAATCTTTATTTAAGACTGCACAGTCAGTCCAGTTGTTAGTAAAGTACCTTAAGACTAAGTGTTAGTGAATACAATTTAAATATAACTAATAATTCCCTAATACTTCTCTAACCTAATAATTGTTCGAACAAAATGAGCAAACAATTTGGTGTCCATTTTGTCGAACAATACTTTTAGAACACTGTTGGCACTATTTACTTATAAAATAATATTATTCTCTATAGCGCAGTTGCTGCGCTGCGTCCATTGAAGTAAAAATCGAAAGCTCTAGCAGAAGCTTCGAGATTAATTAAGTCAATAACCCTTATTCATTAGAATGGGCATGTATTAACCTTCACAATACATTTAACAAGCGGCCGCGGTGTATTTTAATAAAAATTAACCCACAGTGTAGGTATGTTAATGTTGAGTCACGGAGGTTTAATAACCTGGCCTTTGTCGTTGCTCTTAGACTTTCATCACATCAAGTACTGGCTTAGTGTGTGTATATATTAAGTCCTAATAATGTCCGCGACTTCTTTCGGCTTAATTTTCCAACATTAGCGTTTGAGTAACGTAAATAATGCATATGTGATTACAGTGTATAGTATATTAGCTTTAATTGTGCCCAATTTAATCAATATTGGTCCAGCGGATTAGCCATAAAAACGTAACAAACAGACAAACATAATTTCGCATTTATAATATTACTATGGATTATGTTAAAGTTTACACATAATTCTTAATACTAATTAAATCTTTATCAAAAACTTCAATCACTGTTTTTGAATGGTATTTGTTAAAATATGAAAAATTTAAGCTTATCTGAAACGCCAGTAATCAGAAAGAGTCCCTAATTAGAATGTATTGCGCTGATTTGGGAGGTCATCTCCTATTTCCCCGATTTTCTTTCGGGAACAGGAAAAAAACTTATAGTGAAATATCGAAGGTACTTAAGTTAGTAACCGCTTAAGTTGGCACGAACGTACGGATCAACTAGTCAACAACAAATCACATGCTTTTGCAAAATAGAAATTATGATAAAACCTGACAATCGGTATCGGAGTAACGTAGTGGATCTTAGCTTAAATCATTCACCACATAGTGAGATAGTAATGGGCTATCACGAAAATGTGAAATAGTATATTTACTTTTTTTTTCAAAGTAGTCATTTCTAAGCATTCTCTCTCGATCAGGTGAAAAACAACGTTCTTGTGCCAAGGTCGTTCAAAAGTTAAAATGTCTCAAAGCTCGCATGTCGCGTTCACGTGACGTAAATGAGAAAATAGTTCAGTTACGTGGAAACGATATCGTTGCTTATAATTAGAAAATCGATATTTTGACCACTATAGGTACCATATAGTTACTATAGTACCTCTTGTTACTCTAAACAGTAATCGTAATAACGTAATAAAAAAGTATTTTATTGAGTTACATTAGTGTCTATGGTTTTTGGAAGGAGATAATTATTTTATCTGAAATTTTATTTTAATCACAATAAGGATTAATTTATCTTCCGACAAATAAAATAAAACATCTTTACCATTTTGATATTAATTGCCAGATTTAAATTATACGACTTCTAATCGAATCTAAGTATTTTAGGTCTTTGCTGAGCATGTTGTTTATTAAAACACGTTATTCTACTAGGGGTAGACGACTTGAAATGTGATGTTGGCTTCTTTGAGTATGGTTCGATTATTATTAATGTTTAAAATTCGCTGCGCGTTAGGAAATTTGCATATTTCAAGAGAATTGCTGGGATATGTATAACCCGCGAAACTATACTAAAGCAGTGAGTTTAAGTTTCATATTCCTTTTTTGTAAAAGGAAGGTTTTAACAACTACCGTGTTATATAGGACTAGCTTTTACCCGCAACTTTGTTTGCGTGGACTGAGTGATATGTTGATAATAGATGACGCTTTTCAATGTCATCCTATTCTTGTAGAATTAACAGAATCTCTATAGCCTATATAGCCCTGGTTTATAAGGAATAATTGTGCCAAATTTCACCGATATTGGTTCAGCGGATTTGCCGTAAAAGAGTAACAAACATTCATCTATACTCACAAACTTCCACATTTATAATATTAGTAGGATAGGACTAATTAATGTATAGAAACTGGCTATACTGACGTCTTATTTTATCAGATGAGCCCGACTAATTTCGAGCCCATACGGGAACAGTTCCCGCCGCGTAAAGAGCTCATGAATAAGAAGCCCCGTATGGGCTTGAAACTAGTCGGGCTCATCCGATAAAATAACACGTGAGTATAGCCGGATTCTATACATTAATTATGAATGCCACTCGCGATAGTTTAAATTCAAAGGATAGGTCTACTTAATCGTTTCAATTAAATATTGATAAAAAACACTAGTTTGAACCACAATTGTTGCAACTTAACCCTCTTCGATCGATATCGCCTCTAAACACGGGACGAGTTGACCTAATTAGTAAACTTTTTATGCTGACTGATTTGACCTTTGAGAACTTTTTATATTAGCCTCGAACACGCTTCGTAGACTGAAACAATTTAGTTTTCTATTATTACAAAAACTGAACATAAGGTTTTTATTATTAGTCTTAGTATTCAGTTGGTATAAAATTATAGTTTCCTTTAATATTAAATTTATTGTATAGTGTTAATCTTCCTAATGTTAGACTAGCTCTGTGTTAGACTTCCTTGAAAGCTCACGCCGAAAAACTCTTCTCTCCGTTTTTGGAGAGAAGGATTGGAGCTAGGACCTACCACGCTGCTCCAATGCGGATTGGTAGGTTACACATATCTCCAGAATTCTCTAAAGATATGCAGGTTTCCTCACGATGTTTTCCTTCACCGAAAAGCGTGTGATAATTGTAATTATTAATTAGACACATAAGTTTTTATGGTTATCAAAAGACTATATTACTTTCTTCCACGCGGGTGGAGCCGCTCGCGATTGCTAGTCATAAATATAACTCTATAGGCTTAGATATTGCGTCAGTCAACTCTACAGCAAAAGATGGAAACGTGGTGTTAAATATATTATGATATTTTTAGTAAGATTAAATTAGTTATCAAATGAGTTATTTAAAGTAATATTGGTAATTACGTTCTATCAAAATTTAATACATTTAACATATGTATAATTTAGTTTTAAATATTTTATATGACTCACGTTATTTTCCAAGCATGCCTCAGCACTTACCGAATGTATATTTTGTTTCACGTGCACGTTACTTCATCTCATTAAAAGCTAATTAACGAAGTTGCTGATGTCATGACAATAATGTTTAATACAATGGGTACACAGCTCCCCAGCGCGTTTTTTTTTTATATAATCAGTCATTATTAGCTTCGTATACTGGCTCTCAAAGTGTAGTTTTGAAGTTAAGGAGTTGAATTTTATTATTGTGATCTCAAAATATTAGAATATAGAAGGACATTTATGAGTTCAGTGTTTAAAGATTCAAATTCAAATTTGATTCTTTTCTTTGAATTTAATTGAATAGACCGATGATATTATAATATAGTTTAACTATTTGTATATTTATATTCTTAAATTCATTATTAATCTAATATTTTAATCGTAACATAAATAATACATTTTAAGTTTACTATCTCGTACGATTGAAATAAGTCCGCCGTGTGGTATTCGGCTGAGTAGAATGGACCACCCCCATTTCTTACCGAGGTGTTTTAAAAGGCGACTAAGTTAAGCCGACCCGCTTTGCGGTATCCGGCTGAGTAGAATAGATTACCCTCATTTCTTACCGAGGTTTCGTAAAATAGGACGTAGGTAAGTTGACGTCAGGCAGTTGGCCGGTCGTAAAATACGTAGCCAAATTGTGTGACAACATGTTTATGATATGTTGTGTCGACACCACTTATAGTGGGAAAAGGGCAGGCAGATGACATGTACGATTTAAATACAAAACCAAAATAATGATAAGAGCGGTTTTATTTTAAATGTTTTAAAATAAAACAAATAAAAACTCAAAAACATAACATTGCATTGACGTCGTTTTTACATACTTTATTTGCAAAAAAAATATCGGAGATTATAGCAAAATAATTTATTATTTTTTCTATTAGAACTCCACAACGTAAGGCCTAATTCTAAATTATATATCAAATACAATCTTTATTCGAATAAGCTATTAACAAGCATTGAATCGTCAAGTATCAATTAGATTTAATGTAGCTTTATCTTTAATATTTAAATAAGTTAATCTTGTATGTATATATACATATATATTTTCTAAATATCGGAAACGGCTCCAACGATTTTCCTCTCGAAAAATCGATCTAGCTAGGTTTTATTTAAAAAAAATCGTTTTATCCCTGTTTTTAGGCATTAAAAAAATACTAAAATTTATTGAATATATTTTGTATATTGAATTATAAAACACTATTTTGCCGCTAAATGTCAAGTCAACGTAGCTTATTCGGGGACGGGTGGTCGCGAGAGAATCGAGCCCCATCTACGCTATTATTCTTTTCTTTTTTCTTTGAAGTTTCTTTTTTTTATTTTTTTTAAAATACCGGGCAAGACTCTGTCAACCAGGTACTATAAAATATCTAAATAGCACAAAGAATACAGTATATAATAGTAGTAATAAGTATTTTTTATTTAAATGTTATTTGTACTAACGTTATTAAAGTCAGTTAGCTGAGGGCGTTGAAATGAAAAATGTGTATGTTTGGGAACCATTGGGCCGGTATAAAAACGGCCCTCGCTCCGCTCCGATGCACAACAAACGTCGACTAGTTTAATAAATTCATTTTGCTTTTATGTCTTTCGCGTGATTAGCTTTGATTGATTGCATCTAAATATTGACGTTAGTTTTAAACGTACTCTATGCGCTGAAGGTGAGATATAGCGAATTATTTAATAACTTGTTAAATTGACTTAATTAAATTAAAAAAAACAATACACACCAATGTACAATAACGTTAAAAGCTGCGATAGATTTTGAAAGGGTTACGGTTTCAAATTCCGGGCAAAGCACCAATGAGTTTTTCTATTAAAACTTTTGTGTCTAATTGATAATTGCGATTTATCACACGATTTTCGGTTAAGGAAAACATCATGATGAATCCTGCATATCTCTAGAGGAGGATATGTGTGTGTAGGTAACCAATCCGATTTATTATTATTTTATTTATTTACTTATTTATTTTTATACATATAGTTAGAAAAGAGAAAGAAACAGTAAAAAAGAACATGTATAAAGGCGGACTTATCTTATTCTTAAGATCTTTACGTCATGGTTTTTTTTAACCATCCATAACGGGTACCAGAAAAACCTTAGGAATTATGAAGTTATTGAAAACGTTACAACCATATTTAGCATTCCAGTTTATCCGTTTTCCAATCCATTTAGAAAATTACTGAGTTCAGTCAAATTTGTAATAAATATTAAAGGATTATCTGCTAATAACTAGATTTATATGAGAACAGTTTTAATTGCGCCACTATTAGGTTAACATACAAGCTCTTTAGCTTATAATATGGTAATGCAACATGTCTAAATTCTACCTCCTTAGTGCCAAATCTTATCAAGTGATCAACGAGTGAATATAAACAAATCATCATCCTCCTGCCCTTATCCCACTCTAAGTGTGGTCGACACAACATGTTATAAATATGTTATTACATGATTGGGCCGGGTTTTTACGACCGGCCGCCTGCCTGACGACAACTTACCTTAGTCGTATTTTAGGATACCTCGTTAAGGAAGAGGGTGGTACTATTCTATTCAGCCGGATACCACACGGCGAGTCAATATAAACAAATGCGTTTACGATAGGTGTGCCATCACATAGCTCATCCATTATCAGATACATAATAACATGTCCACAAATCGCTAGGAGTAATAAAATTGAATAAAACGATTCCATTTGGCAATATGCTAATGCTTAATGCAATAATCGTATGTAATTCTCTGAAGTAGATCTAAGAGATAATATTACACAGCTTAATCTAGACAGAGTTTATGATACCCAATACCTAAGTGGTTTGTACTGATTAAACGTATAAGATAACTTTGGCATAATTCAATCTTCCCAAATATCGTTTAAAAAAATATTTTCGAGGAAAATAAATATAATCTAATTGAGATCTGGTGTTGTTAGTAATGGTTGATAACGTTACAGTTCTGTCTCCTTTACACTTGTATTTAGTCTCTCGGTCAAGGTAATGCATTACATACGAAAGGGAATGGAGTTGGGTATGGTCATTCACCCTTCTAGATCAAGTATCTTTTTTAAAAACATCAAATAATTCCTGTTGCAAAATGACTTCAATAAATTAATTGAAATGTTTTATGTAGGCTGGTAAGATGTCTACCTGGAATGTATAGTCGGTACCTTGTAGAAGATAATAATTTGTCAGTATGAAAAAAGTAATAGTTTGCTGATTTCATAGTATAAAGCAGAAATTTGCTATCAAGTTGGGAACGAGATTGGGGCCATTAAGATCTTATAAATATACTTCATTACTTCATTTGGTAAGCGATGCTTACGACCTGATCAAGTATTAAAATAGTTATACATAATTTCCTTCAAAAAATATTTTTTGAACCGAGTGGGTAAGTATTTTGGTTGCTATGTAATTTTTTAAAGTAATAAGTTACAAATATTTGGTCTTAATTTTTATATTGATATATTTTGTTTTTGCATCAATCTACGTAAAGTTCAGTAGTTGTACACAAATTGTAAACTGGTAGACAATATTTACTACATGTTTATAAGATTGTTTAAAAAAATAACGAAGGAAAATCAATAAATTTAATTTTCAAAATGTGTGTACAAAGGATAAATTGTTTAAATATAGTTATTAGTAAATAGTGGTAATCCACTAGAACGAACGAACAAAGAATTATTTGTCTATGTGCTTTGGTCATGTACAAAGATTCTGGTTTTCTAAATAATGAGTTCTTTGGTTGGCAGTATTGGAAGATTGATAGTTTTGTTTACATTTGAAGTTATTCGATGGGCTCGGTCCAATTTGAAGTCGGTCCCTGTTTCCGGTTGATTGGTACGATGAAGGTGATGCACGGAGAGCTTGATGGATGAAGGTAGCGAAGTCGAGACGGCCACAGGAATTCGGACAAAAAAACTGTACCATCGACAAATATTGTTTGTTTTAGTTATGCTACCTTATTACCTTGGTATACGAGTCAATTTTGTTTATCAGGATAATTTTAAAATGAATTCGTAATTTTGCGTATTATAGTGTGGATGATTCGGTGGTTATGTCACGATTTGTCATACGTCTTTCTGTGGTTACCAGAAACCACGGGGTAACTTCAGATTTGGGTTACAGTTATTTTAACAATTTTTGGGTAATCGTTCAGAAGTAAAAAAATACTAATATAGTTAACTAGCTGTCCGGTCCAGTGCTGTGGCTCAGTCTGGTTTCGAATAGCCACATGCCAATGGCACATAACTAGTACTGTAAAAAAATGCTCCAATCTAAAGATTATTTGAAAATTTCATTAAAATCGGTCTAGCAGTTTCGGAGCCTTTATTACGATCCATAAATAAGGGAAAAAAATTTTTTGAATTAATATTTTGGGCTAACATAAAGGATCAAAAAATCCCGTTTATCTTTCTAGGACAGGAAAAATCTATAGTATAGTAGTATAGTAGTAAGTGAAGGTAGTTTAAAACAAAGTCCACGTCGCGGGTAAAGCTTGAGTGTAATTGCGAAGTTTATTTTTATGTATATTAACATACGACGATCTTAGTACCAGTTGTCGTATAATGGACTTTATGTCATTATATATAAAGGCGCTTACACAGTCCTTTAAAGTTGTCATCACTACTTAAGTTTTAACAATTTAAAACTTAACGTGAACTCTGACTTGTCGGGACTCCTGGAACCTTGGCTAAATGTCAAGTTATTATAATATAGTGGCGACAAACGTAATAAATTAAACCGCGCAGCTGACTTCCAACGAAATGTAAGTAATCTAAAATATTTCGTATAAGTTTAACACCTTGCAGAAATTGTATGAACGAGATTTATGTTTTCATTATGCTATATTTTCTGGGTTAAAGCATTTAGGGCAGAGGGCGTTGGCGTCGCGAGTCAGTTCCGCCTGGAAGGCTATTTTCGCAGCACATTACAGAGGATGAATGATTTCCTGGCGAGCAATGATTTATACGGCGTTGTTCTGGCTACCAGCTACCCTACATCTCATTATGGATTGTAGGTAAAGAATGTACTCGTAGCTTTTCATTTATACCTTTTTCTATTGTACCTTTCTGTCAACTTAAGCCGAACTTTTAGTATGCTATATTTGTTTGAAGAAATGTTAACAGATATTTTCACTGTAGAAAGTTGTCTGCTGTTTGAATTAATTTGCTTTTAGTGACCCTTTATAAGCTGTGATAACCCGTATAGGCGGAGAGACCGTGCGACTCTATAGAGATGATCATGGGTTCAAACCCTGTCAAGGCACCAATAAGTTTTTCTTTAAAAACTTATTTATCTAATTGACAATTGCAATTTATCACACGCTTTTCGGTGGTCTAGACAATTCTAGGGATATGTGTAACCTACCAATCCGCATTGGAGCAGTGTGGTAGAACTGAGCTAAAATCCTTCTCTACAAAAATGGAGAGAGTGGTCCTATGCCCAGCAGCGCGATATTAACAGGCCGTTACTTTACAGTGACCCCTTTTTGGCATTTTCTGTCGACCTTGTCTGATGTTACGTTGTGGTCTTTTGGTGTAGGATCAGTATTTTACTTTTTGAAATTCCTATCACCAAAGTCTGTTGGTCTTGCGTACCATGTGTCCCGTTTAGCCGTTCTTTATCAAATACATAGATACAAAATCTCTGCTTGCAAAAAGCTGCTTGTATTGAGATACAATTTAATCTTCTCTTGTTCTATAGCATTACCAGTTCACAAATCAGAGTGCTTATTATTCAAACCTTTATGTGACAAGCAGACAGCTTTTCCAAAGTTATTCTATTTGTTTGTTCAAACTTCTTTTCTAATTCTTCAATAACATAGGTATATTACTAAATTTTATCCTATTTTTCTATACTACTTTATACTGTACTTATTTTAAGGTTTTGGAGTCATTTTTATTTACGTAAAATATATATAACTATGTAATATTTCATGAAAATGCTTAAGGCAAGATTACGGAGGATAAATTATTTCCTTCTGAGACGCGATTTATACGCCCTCTTGTTCTAGCTACTGGTTACCTCACGTAGAGTAATTACAAGCCGTCAGTAAAGAATAGAGCTATTCATTTCATACCTTTGTATAAGGTTACCAGTATTAATCTTTGTTGCGCCAACGACGCGATATCAATGTTGCATCGATTTTTACAATATAACGAACATTGAACGCTTTAATACATGTAACAAAGATTTTATAGCTCAGTTGCGAGACCGTGCTACTCTTTCGAGATGGTCACGGGTTAACCAATGAGTATTCCTATTAAAACTTATGTGCCTAATTGATATTTCCAAGTGAAACGCTTCTCGGTGATACAAAACATCGTTAGAAAACCTATATATCTCTGCAGTATTCCTGGGATATGTGTAATTGACCAATATACATTGAAGCAACGTAGTCTAAGCTTTAACCCTCTTCAAAAAGGAGAGACAAGCAGCCTAGCCCACCTGTGGGATAGTAACAATAATAAGTTGAGATTTTGTTTTTGTAATCGAAACAAAAACAAACTTATTTAACCCATAAAGATACCTAATAAAAACGCCGTGTGAATAGAATAGTACCACCCTCAATTCTTACCGAGGTGTCGTAAAAGGCTACTAAGGTAAGTCGACCCGCTGTGTGGTATCCGGTTAAGTAGAATAGACCACCCGCTTTCTTACCGAGGTGTCGTAAAATACGACTATGGTAAGTTGATATCAGGCAGGCGGCCGGTCTTAAAATACGTCGCCAAATCATGTAACAACATGTTTACAACATGTTGTGCCGACCCCACTTAGAGTGGAATAAGGGCAGGAAGATGATGAAAGGTACCTAATAAAAGTGCGCATATTCTTCCCACTACCTCTTTTTATTATTTTAGTAAGTAATGCAGCATGACTAAGGTTGTGAATGTGGAATTCGTTAACAATAGGTCAGTTTCCGTTATGCTTAACTACAATTTTAAGTTAACATTATCTGTGGTCAGGCGCGTGCAGACAAAATCACTATTATCAAACAAGCTACGGTTGCATTCCCGTGCTTTTATCTGTGCTAACTTGACGTTTGTTTTGAGTCCACAGATTATATTGCTTAGATATTCGCCTGGGGCTATCGATCAAATTTTATTCAAAAATACGAAATAAAAGAAAATAAAACTACAAGACTATATATATCTGGAAACGATCGTATAAATAACTAAGCATTTTCGAATACAAGAATATAATATTGTATATTTTATATTTATAAATATTTAATTCCCCTTGTTAATCACCGAAGCCTCATTGGCTTGATCTCAAGGTACATTGCAGATACTCAAGGTTGACATTGAAAATGAAAACTTATCCTGCAAATTAAGAATGTCTAAATGTCTTTCTCTAAGATTGTTTTTATCTTTAAAAAAAATTTGGAGATATTGTCGACGAAAATCGAGAGAAGTCACGAGTAAACGCTAGTTGCTAAGTAAATAAAATTACTTTTTTGGTATTGATCATTTTTCTGGTGATGATTGCCACGGGCTGTCAGCGTGTGGCAACATTGATTAAAATGTCTGCCACAGACTAAATAAATATATGTCCGCTTAGTTGTACAGTTTGATTTATTATACGATCACCGATAGCAGTACATTAGCGAATTCCACTTAAATATTCAATAATTTATATTACGATTTACGATTATAAGAAATTTTAAATGACAGTTTAATTTATAAATGTATAATATTTAGATGAAATGTCTTAATTTAAACTTCTATTGCATAAGTATAAAAATAAATACAAAATAACTACTTAACTTTTCTTAAGTGGTACTAAAGCATCGAATCAAAACTCTAATGACATCAATTTGAAATCTATGATGATATTCATTTATTCAATTTTTTTACAATTTAATTTTTTTTCAAAGATAACAGAAAAAGGGCTATAGGGACATATGTTTTTATATGGCACGGAAGTCCACAGAAATGAAATCTCAATACAGATATTATTTATTTTATCAAAATATACTGTCTTTTATATTAATATAGACATTTAAGAGTCTCATACGCTATATATTATTTTATCCATGATATTGTTAACATTACGAAATAGTTCACGTTTGCAATTAAATCTAAATTGTATGGACATGGAAAATGATTTGTTGAAGCCGTTAGTTTCATACTGTGACTATACTTGCTTATGCTTCGATAACGGATTAAGTTATACCTATCTTAGTGACGGGCATATTACGTGTACTAAACAGACAGAGACGGACTGAAAAGTTTGAGTATGATCTTATATCTTCATTAAAATTCGATAAGCTTTATATTTTTTTCTAACTAATCTCCGCGAAAGCATTTTCTTAAACTAAATTTGTCTTGAGCCGCAACACAACAGTTACTATGCGTCTTTACGATGTCAATTGAAATCACTTTATTTTGAGGTAGCCATTATTTGGCAATGGCTCGGAAATTAATTGTCGCCAAAGCCTTCTCCTAAACTAAATTAGTCTTGAGGTACAACATAACAGTTACTACACGGATTTGCGATACCAATCTATATCGCTTTATTTTAAGGTAGCCACTATTTGCCAATGGCTCGGCAATTAATAGTAGCCAAAGCCTTTCCTTAAACTAAATTTGTCTTGAGCCGCAATATAACAGTTACTATGCGTCTTTGCGATGCCAATCGAAATCGCTTTATTTTAAGGTAGCCATTATTTGCCAATGGCTCGGTAATTTATAGTCGGCAAAGCCTTCTCTTAAACTAAATTTGTTTTGAGCTTCAACGTAACAGTTACTATACGGATTTGCGATACCAATCTATATCGCTTTATTTTAAGGTAGCCACTATTTGCCAATGGCTCTGCAATTAATAGTAGCCAAAGTATTCTCTTAAAATAAATTTATCTTGAGACGCAACATAACAGTTACTATGCAGCTTTGCGATGCCAATCGTATTCGCTTTACTTCATGGTAGCCAGTATCTGCTACTAAGCTTGACAATCGCCAAAATAATAAAACTACATTTCTTTGGCTTTTTTTTCTAAGCTTTGTCAAATAATCTCATCGATTTCATATATTTGTGAAGCATCGGATCACATTGCAGTATTGAGGTCGTGTAAACGCACTTTTCTCACCACGTTAAAATAGTTTATAAATACGACATTTTACGCGACTTACACATACATTAATAAATTATGGTTTACTGGAAGAGCTATTTGATAGCCATTACAAGCAGAGCAACCTGTTACATATTTATTGCTATGTATATCTATGCGTAGGTTAGTGAAAGGTGCGTGAGACTTTGTACTTTCTATATTTTTCGATCAACATGCTCTGGGAGTTAACCAAGACCCGCTGATATTTGGTAAACTTTATAAACAAGCGCTTTTGTAGCGTTAATTCTACTGCTGATTAGGAAAACTGCTCCTACCGTAAAAAGCCAACAAGAATCTCGGCGATTACAAAGTATAATTCTTGTAACTACATTTTGTCATTACTATCTTGTGCAAGTTTAAATTTAATTCAAGTTTAACTTAATAGTATAATAGATTTTCTGTATCGGCCTCGTTTTAATAGTTATTTTAATAGCTGTAATGGCATAGTTTAAATTGTTAGTAGAATGTTATTATACTATAATCTGAAAATATAAATCATAAACTGGATTTAATGTTCAAATTCAAATTCAAAATATTCTTTATTCAAATAAACTTGTAAACAAGTGTTTTTGAATCGTCAACTCTACTGCTGGTCCGGAAAGCTGTTCCTACTGAGAAGAGCCAGCAAGAAACTCGGCGGTTGCTCTTTTAAAAATATACAGGGTTGAACAATATCTATATCCACGCATTCTTATCTATTCTATTCTGTACTCTGTACTATTTAAAGGTCAGTAACAAATTGACGGACTTTGTTTACTTTATCAAAAGGTATATCAGTACGAATTTTTTTTGAAGCATGCTGTATACGTCAAATGTGCGTAATGGCCTTAGTCTGTCATCTAATTAACAATTTGGTCAATGTTGTTTACTAATCTATCATATGATTTGCTGTATCCACTCAAGTATATCAAGGATTCCATACTATTCCTATTTGTTAAGGATTGCTGTTATTTGTTGTTCTTTAATTTTAATTTTGTACAGATTTTTATATCGTTATATCTTTAATATTTAAATGAGTTAATCTTGTATGTATATATACATTTAGAATCTCGGAAACGGCTCGAACGATTTTCCTGAAATTCAGCATGTAGGGGTTTTTGGGAAGAAAAATAAATCTAGATGAGCTTTTTTTAAATAAAATATCGTTTATCCCTGTTTTCGGGCTCTAAATTTTTTTTTAAATTTACGTTGAATACAATTACAATTTTTCGCTGTCAAACGTAAAGTCATGGTGGTTCATTTGGGGAACGGGCGGTCTAGAGATTTGAAAATACCTAGGATCGAGCCTCCGTGGGGGAGGCTGCCCTATTATTTTTTAATTTTTCTTTTTAATTTTTTTTACATCATTTTAAAAATTACCGAGCAAGGTTCGGTCACCCACTCGGTATATAAATGAGCATGAAAAGAAGTCATACCAAGTTTGCAGTTTAATCAAGATGGAACGCGTTGATATAAAAGAGGAAGATCTTCGCGTTGATATAAAAGAGGAATTCTATTGATTTGCTTATATTTTCAATATTATGTAAGGGTCTCTTTAGGACCCTTACTTAGGACTTATTGGGACTTTTTCAGGTGTGCCCTGAAGAAAAAATCAACGACACATTTGTAGTCCTTTTAGTCTAGATAGAGAGTCTAGAGAAGATAAACGAACATCGTTTGACCTATTCAGTACCTTAGGACTCCAAAGTGTACTAATAGTCGTGAGTAACGAGACCTATATCTCACATGTCCTATCCGAAGAATAAAGTCACATTTCCAATGCTTATACATTGAAGATATAACTTAATTCTTCGGATAGTGCGATATATGGCAGTACAGACCAATAGTTTGTTGTTGAAAAGGTTATCCGACGAGTTTCTTGCTGTTTCTTCTTGGTAGGAGAAACTTCCGAATCAGTGGTAGCTTCTTTAAAACATTTGACGATCCAAATGTACTGTAAATAGTCCACTTGAATAAAGAATATTTTGAATTTGAATTTGAATGCATATCCCGTAAGAATGTAATAACTGTTATTTTTTGAACGCGTGCTGCCATTCCGTCTCTGCGCGTACTCGTATTTTTCCGATACCGTAATGCGCAAGTCACGAGCAGTTATGTAAGCTGCTGCCGACCGGCGCCGTCATTATAGGCATTATTACTGGAACACTCGGTCTCTCGCCCGGCCATTGTCAAGATTGTGGGGTCAGAGAGACCCGGGCCGACGCTAACCAGCTACGTAATTTTGCTATTCCTATAAACCTATAAATCGGCAAACAATTTACCTCATTCCACGTTGAAAAGTCAAGCTTGGATCACGTTTAATGGCAGACATCGTGAGCGCGCGGTTATTAATTATTGAAGGGCGACTAAATAAAATAATAATGACCTTGTATCATTTATTAAGGTTTTGAACATTTACATACAAGTTTGTAGCATATACATAAGATATGTGTACATATACCTAGCTTGCTTCTATACATCAACTAGCCTTCGAGTGGACTGACGGGGTCTATCGCACTCGTTGGCTGAACGACACCTGAGGACTGACGAGGTCTATCGCTCAGGCGCGCTGCCTAGCTAATGAATTGAACACGGCTGCACCGCCGGTTATATAGCGATCCCGTGAGGTGTCGCATGAGTGGGGGCTTGCTGAATGAAATAGCTAGCTGATGTGCGACAGAGAAAGTATTCGAGTTCATGCGTCGTGCTACAGACTCCCCCTCTGGTACTCGGTAAACGTCCCGTGAGAGTACCAGCACTAAGTAGATGAAGTCTTCTTTGGACGACCTCGTTTTCTAATAGGCAGAATTGGTTCTGGGATATGATCATCTCGTTGTTCAAATTTTTTTAGAGCAGACGTATGATACCTGCCAATAGTTTTCTGTGGGTTATTGATATACGCTATCTCATATACCGAGCTGCCTATTTTCTTACATATAACATAAGGTCCATCTTTTCTAGGAGCTAGTTTTGCAGAAAATTCTTTTTCTTGACGACTGATTGGGTGTGTATCTACCAGTACTAAGTCTCCAATATTATATCCTGGATCGGGACGTCGTTTTTGATTGGCTCTGCACCTATTAGCATCCTGTATAATTTCGACATTTTCTTTTGCAATTTTCAAATCTTTATCTAAAGACTTTAGATATGGCGTGATTTCAGAGACAAAATTTTCTGATTTAACCACTTCACTGAGACTATGAGATATTTCATGTGGTGTCCTCATTTCTCTTCCGAATGTTAAATATGAAGCCGTGAACCCAGTACTTTTGTTATATGCTGAGTTCATGGCAAATCGTATAGCATGTAATGTTTCTGGCCACCTACCATGATTTCCTTTAATCATAATAGATATTTGTATTTTCAAATCTTTGTTTTTTCGTTCTACAATGTTTGGTTCTGGATGATATACCGGACTAAGCAGATGCTGTATATCTAGACAAAAAGTGAGCTGTTGCATCACAGCAGAAACAAATTGTACTCCATTATCACTTGTTATTTTGCGTGGTAGTCCATAGCGTAGAAATATTTCATTTAATAAAGTCAAAGCACATTGTTGTGCGGTTGCTTCTGTTAGTGCAAAAAGTTCTATCCACCTTGACGCAACGTCTTCTATAATGAAAATCCATTTTTCGCCTTTAGGACCTTTAGGTAAGGGACCAAATAGATCCATGGATAGTATTTCAAACCGTTGATAGTTGGCAGTCGATTGGAATAAACCGGCTGGCTTTTGGTTCGTTGGTTTGTACTTTTGACATTCAATGCAAGACTTGATATACTTTATTACATCTTGTCTCAACCCTTTCCAGTAGTAATTATTTTCTATTCTTTTTATTGTTCTTTCTATTCCTAAATGACCGGCTAAAGGATCATCATGAAATGATTTTAAAATATGATTAATTTCATGACGAGGAACTAATAATTTAGCATTGTCATCTTCTTGATCGGGTGTAAATCTATATAAAACTCCTTTATGTAAAATATATCCTCTTTTAGAACACTGAATATATTCTTCTGATTCATTTTGTTTTTCTAGTGTATCAATAATCTTAGATAATTCTTCATCTTTAATTTGTTCAGTCCGTAAGTTATTTTCACCGCGTTTTGGTAATTCTAATTCAATATGACAAATTTCACATTTTTCAGAGTGATTTTCGCACGGAGGTCTCGATAGGAAATCTGCTAAGACATTAGTTCGTCCTGGCGTATATTTGATCTGACAATCATAAGGTTGTAATTGCATTGCCCATCGAGCAAGTCGACCTGTTGGTGATTTTAGATTCAATAACCATTTTAATGGCTGATGGTCAGTTATAGTAAGAAATTTGGATCCTTCTATGTAACCTCTGAATCGTGAAACAGCCCATACAATAGCTAAAGCTTCTTTTTCCGTTACTGAGTAGTTTTGTTCCGCCGGCGTCAGCAATCTACTAGCATATTCGACAGGATGTTCGTTCTCTCCCTCCCCCTGGACTAAAGCTGCTCCAATAGCATAACTACTGGCGTCAGTTTTGATTATGAAAGGTAAATCACAATCTATTTGTTTCAGTACTGGTGCAGTAATCAATGCACTTTTTAATGTTTTAAAAGATTTGTCTTGTGCTTCTTCCCATTTCCAGGTAGCAGTTTTCTTAGTTAAACTAGTCAAAGGTCTTGCCACTTCTGCAAAATTATTTATAAATCGACGATACCATGAGGCGGTTTGTAAAAATGAAATAAGCTGTTTCATAGTCTTCGGCGTCTTCATCTCACTAATGGCTTTTACTTTATCAGGATCGGTTGTAATACCTTGTGGTGTGATAATATGCCCAAGGTACTTTATGGCTTGACACCCAAATTTACACTTAGATCTTTTTACTTTTAGCTTATAATGTCGTAGTTTTGTGAAAATTTCTCTTAAGTCATTGAGATGTTCATCAAACGAAGTTGATCTACAAATCAGGTCATCTAGATATGCCAGTACTGAGTTGGCTTTAAGTTCTCTGCAGAATTTGTCCATAAGTCTTTGGAATGTGCTCGGTGCATTTCTAAGGCCAAATGGCATTCGCTTAAAGCGAAACGTACCAAATGCTGTAACAAATGTAGTTTTGTCTTGATCATCCTCATGTATTTTAATTTGCCAGTAGCCAGACTGTAAGTCTAGCGTTGACATATACGGCATTGCCTTGGCTTGTTGTAAAAGATCGTCCATTCGAGGTAGTGGATACCTATCCGGAACGGTTATTGCATTCAGACGTCTGAAATCTATACATACTCTGATATCAGATTCACCCTTTGGCACTAATACCACTGGGGCTGCCCAAGGACTATCACTTTCTTCTATAATATCTCTTTCTAACATTTCATCTAATTTCAATCGCAATTGTTGCTGTCTAACAGGTGAAAGTCTATATGGTTTTACTGCTATAGGTGGGTGATTTGAAGTATCTATTTTGTGCTCAGAATACGGTGTTGGCTCACCATATTTTTCAAATATATCATGAAAGTCTTTTAACAATAAATTTAAATTATCTTTTTGGTTACTATCTAAATTAATAGCTTCATTTGGTTGTAATAAAACGTCAAAATAATACATTTGCATACGATTTATTGGAACATAATCAATTCGTGGATCAATTAATGAATTATCACCAATTTCACGAGGCTGACGAGGACGAGACGGTCCTGGTGGGCTTTCATTTTTTAACAGCTTCCATTCCGGTTCATGCAATGTAAATATTTCATTTTCTGGAGGCGTTCCTGGTATGGGTGAGAGCATGTTAAGTTCTCTTGACCATTTTAGGAAATTTTCAATTTCCAAACTATTCGTGTCGTCTTTATCTTGTTTTTCTAGAAAATCAATTTTTTTTATTGCTGTCGATGTCAATGTTGTGTTATCTATTTTGGTTTGCAGAAAATAGAATTTTTGAATAGGGCAATCTATAAAATTCCAGCTTCTCTGCGGTAAGTTTAAAATTATACCACTCTTCTCCAGAAAATCTATGCCCAGAAGGGTGCGGTTGTCCTGTGCATCAGGGAAAACAGTAAATGTTATAGGTAATGTGCGATTACCTATAGTTATCACAACATTCGTCGTTAGTAGTTTCGTCGATTTAGACGAACCATCTGCCAAAGAAATCATCGTGACCTTCTCAGTAAATGTTGCTTTATTTTCTTGCATTAACTGGTATAAACGTTGCCCAGCGATGCTTGTGCGAGCGCATGTATCCAGATAGGCAACTCCCAGTATGTTATTGTATCGCACTTCTATCGTTGGTAGCCTCACATTATTTTGAAGATTGATATTTATTGAATAAAAGTGGATTGGCTTAGGGGGAGACTCCTTGGAGAGGCATGTTGCGCAATTGCTTCTAAAAACACCTAGGGCTCCACACCCATAACAAGTTATAGGTGGCTTAGGCTCCAAGGTTGGTGACCCATTAACCTCCTTGAGATTGGCAGCACGTTTGCGACATATGTCTATTGTGTGTCCTTTTCGATTACAGTATAGACATCGTTTTATATTTTTGTTTGGTTTGCTTGGTGTTACTGCGTTAGAACTTGTTGCTTCACTGTTTGACGCGGACGACGGCTCTTCCAGCGACTCTAAATGGCGAACTTTATCTAGTAAATCGCTAAAAGAACCGATATCAGTACGGGGTACTTTCCTCTTCACGTCCGTTCTCAATAGCCCGTAAATAAAATCTAACTGCTCCTCTTCCTTATGTCTTTTAACAGGCAACATCCCTAATAATGCTCGTTTCCGACAGATAAAATTGTCTATAGACTCGCGCTCACCTTGACAGTCTGCGAACAACTGAATGTATACCTCGTACGGCTGTAGTTTTGGAGCGAATGCCGAGCGTATAGCTTTAAGTGCAGCCGGCCACGTTTTAGTTTCCGACCGAACGCCGAGCCACCAAACGCTTGCTGTCTCTTTCAGAAGTAAAGGAAGTCCCGCTAGTGCATCTTCATCGGAAATCTGTTCTATCTGTTTGTATATTGTAATGCCATTAATGAATTCGTCGACTTTACTATAGTTTCTCTCGCCGTTGAACGTTATTGCGCATTGAGTGAAATGTTTATTTGCGGTTGGCCTTTGAGGTGTAGGTATACGGCTTAACAATTCTTGAAATTGTTCAGAACTTAGTTGAATAGCCATTTTTTATATAGTTTCCTTCTTTTTTATATCACGTTGGGCGCCACTATGAAGGGCGACTAAATAAAATAATAATGACCTTGTATCATTTATTAAGGTTTTGAACATTTACATACAAGTTTGTAGCATATACATAAGATATGTGTACATATACCTAGCTTGCTTCTATACATCAACTAGCCTTCGAGTGGACTGACGGGGTCTATCGCACTCGTTGGCTGAACGACACCTGAGGACTGACGAGGTCTATCGCTCAGGCGCGCTGCCTAGCTAATGAATTGAACACGGCTGCACCGCCGGTTATATAGCGATCCCGTGAGGTGTCGCATGAGTGGGGGCTTGCTGAATGAAATAGCTAGCTGATGTGCGACAGAGAAAGTATTCGAGTTCATGCGTCGTGCTACATTATTGAAATGATTACCGCGACTCATATTCTACTCGTGTCGTGAATTCCTATTGCTGCTTAGATGCCTATTGTCATAATTCAAATATGCCATGACTTGGATCGCCTACTGTCGGGCCTTTTTATATCATGTAATGGTAATGTGTATTATTATAGTACTATTGGATACGTGGTGCTAAACTGGTACGAATATCTGAAGGCTGTGAAAATAGGACATTCATATTATATACAATTTTACTTATAACTCGCGGACATTATTAATATTTACGAAACAGAGAAATGAAATTAAGGAAAAAAAATCCTAATTTGATTGCTTAATAGTACAATAAACACATTTAAAAACTTGTATATCCGCGGGAGAGACAGAAAGCTCTCCAGTGCATACGCAGCTAACTCTAAAAAAGAATTATAAAAATTGTTGTGAGATGTTCACTGGTAGTTGCTTTAAAACCTCTGTGATAAAATCAGATGAAGATTTCATTGCTTTAGATGTATTTCTAGTTATCTAGGAGACTAACTTAACAAGAAAATTCTTTATAATGTTAGTAGAAAATATTACGTACGCAAAACTATCCTCATTCTATCTGTTAGTTCTCGTCAGTAACAAACAGCAACAGTTAAAACAAGTCATACAAAATATCATTTACTGTCACAGCGAATACGAATATGGAAGCTGAAAATGGATAGGCAGATTCGCCGGGTATCAAATTGATAATAACGATTACCTAGTCCATTCCGTACCGAACTGTCGAGTCAAATGTAGTGGAAATTTTCTAGGCCGCGTACGCCGAGCGCCGCCGGCATAGCAAAGAGTCGGTGTTTTTTGATCAAGTGAATCACAAGTGTAGCGTGACATATCCGAAGCTGCGGTCGCGACCGCTATGAGATATTTTTACGGATCCATGAACCCCGAGGCACGCCGAACTTTGTAGTTTAGTAAAAAAAGGATCGATTGTCTGTATATGGATTGATTGAAATCTCTTCGAATACAATCATATAAATTCTTGTACCAAGTAGTTTTAAAGAATGATGGCTTACTAAGTCCGGGCAAGCTTCTACAGCGCCCTATTGGCATATGCTGACAGGATCAAGTTTCAGGATTTGAATTATTGCGCAATTGTGCATATACTGACAAATCGGTCCTGTCTTAAGATTTAAGACTAGGTTAGGTGTCTTTGTTATTAACAATTAGGCACAATGTTTTGCAATGTTATGACCTATATATAGTTGGTCGAAATAAAATTATTTTATTTTATTCTTTGGGATATGTTAGATACATTATATAACATTATATTTTTACATTTTTATTATACATTTTGATAACATTATATTTTTTAAATGTAAAAGTAATGTACATATCTCACTACTAAGGAGTTCTAACTTCAGGGAGTGTCCTAGAGAACCTGGGTCTAAACCACGCTGCTGCTGTGTGGATCTAGAAGTAGCTTATATTCCAATTTGTTTGTCTCCTGTGAGATATAACTTGGGAAGATCCCACATCCAGACACAGTTTTTCCAAATTTAAAATATTATTTATTCAAGTAGACCTTTTTCATTTCTTTTCTTTGATTTGTAACTTTGCTCCTCCCGCGAAGATCCAGAAAGAAACTCGGCAGATAGTTACACGTGCCTGCCCTGAATTGAGGTTTGTTAGTTAGGGGTTAGATAGTCATACCAAATTTTTAAGGAAATAAAAGTTGTTATTAGGGATTTTGATCTTCAAATCAAAATTTGTTTTGATATTTAGTGAAACATACTACTTAATGAGACATCTATCAAAATTGATATTTTTTATTAAATTAAATAAAAAAGTCAAAAAAATATAACGTCGAAGAATACTGATAACCCACGATAAAAATAAAGAACCAACAAATTGTATTTTAGAAAATGTTGGTCTTCGGCGGGAATCAAACCCGTGACTTTCAGAGCTGAAGGAAGGGTCACTACCAACTGCGGCAAGAAAAAAAAGAATTGCTTATTTATGTAAAGAACACAAGATTTTACTTAGAAGCATTTTATTACGTTCATAGAATCATCACATATTTTGATGTAAGTATTGAAATGAGATAGACTGATGAAATTGATTATTTACATGATAAAATCTCGCTTGCTTGAAATATAAGACGGTTCAATTTATGCGGTTGATGATTACTAATGCAAACGCGTTTACTAAAGTCCAAATCTGCTTGTTATATTCACATGAATTTTCTTCAATAAGTCTAATCTCGGTAAATAGGCTATTTGTATTTAATTACCTGCAGATGTATACTTAGTGGTTAAACGAGTATATATAAAACGAGTGTGTATTAAACGAGAGAATAATCATCAACAACGACATGTCGTGTGGTATCCGAGTAGAATAGACCACCCTCATTTCTTACCGAGGTGTTGTCGACTAAGTTAAGTTGACCCGCCGTGTGGTATCCGGCTAAATAGCAGACTGTTACTTACTTTTTTAATCACCAACATTCACAACTAAAGTGACAAAGTCGTAATATAATAAATAGTCCATACCGGATTACGTCATAATAATAACCAACCAAACGACATTAGCAACGAGCTAAGTCTAAGCTTTAATCCTTATCTTAAAAAGGTCTATACTCAGTAGTAGATAGTAACAGGCAATTATAATGTTATCTATATATATTATAAAAGAAAGTCCCCAAAAGTTGTCTGTCTCTATGTGAACGATTTTCTCGAAAAGTACTTTTACGTAAGTACGTTTACGAAACGGATTTTTGTACGGTTTTTACTAAAACATGCAATTCTTAAGGAAGGTTTAGGCGAAAAGTATATTATGATTAAATTCCAGAGGTCATAATTTACGTGGGAAAACTATAGGACACTTTAAATAACTCGCTCACTAGTTTTATATATAATGTTAAATTATCTGTCCTTGCGGTTCGTCCACGTGGGAATCAGCGTTTATTGAAATTTTGGACACAAAAGTAGTTATTATGAGTTAACCATAAGAGATAGAGACACCCTGTCGCGGACTTTTTTTGTAGTATTTTTGTAGATCTACAATTCTCTAGTACATTACTTCAGTATACGTCTGTTAGGTTACGCGACGCACGCGACTAATGCTCTCAGCAGGCGAGATTTTTTACAACTGCGCCACCTCTTCTAATTTACATAAAACCGTAACGCACTATTAATCTAAACCTTCCGGTAGAATTGCACTGATCTAAAAAAACCGTACAAACGGTTCAGTATTATGAGAAAATAGATCACATACAGACAGACAGCTTTTGGGGACTTTGGTTTAGGACTAGCAATCGCCAGCGGCTCCGCCTGTGTGGAAAGATTAAAACCGTAATATAGTCTTTTAGATAAAAATGGTTAAAATCCGTCAACCTTCTCAACCGCCTTAAAAGCTAGACATATGTTGTCGCGGCCATTTATTTTAGAACTTTTAGAAGGGAACAATATTGTAATACATGATTTTTGAATAACTATTACCGTTTACTCGGCGCACGCAAGGAAAGCTTAGATTTTGCCGTTTTCGTAATATATATTATTGCTGCTCCTCTCCTATTCATCTTAGCGTGATATTATATAGCCTATAGCCTTCCTCTATCTTATATCTAATCGGTCCAGTAGTTCATGAGATTAGTGCGTTTAAACAATCAAACAAACTCTTCAGCTTTATGTATTAGTATAGATATGTCAATCACTTTCGCCAAGTTTGTATGCCACCGGTTCGATTAAATTAGTCAAATCGAATCAGCTTCAATAACTTGTCTGGATTTATAGATGCTTAATGCTAATGTACAGTCAGTCATAATCGTGTGGGTTCCACTCGAACATAAGGGAAAGTATGTGATATGATTTTGTAATGCAGCTGACCAATATTAACATTAAATTACTTTAAACTTGCCAGAGCCCAGTATAGTTCATGTATATTGATTGTGAACTGTTAATTGATTAATATTAATAAACACTAGATAAGTATAAGTGTTTAATCATATTGAATTATTTATAAGTAGAAGCCGATAAAAGGTTAGTTATTAATGACTTAATTTGGTGATAGTGTTAAAGTTAACGGTAAGTAAGTAACGGCCTGTTACTATCCCACTGCTGGGCATAGGCCTCTTCTCTCCGTTTTTTTTTTTCGGAGAGAAGGATTGGAGCTAAGACCTACCACGCTGCTCCAATGCGGATTGGTAGGTTACACATATCTCCAGAATTCTCTAGAAATGTGCAGGTTTCCTCACGATGTTTTCCTTCACCGAAAAGCGTGTGATAAATTACAATTATCAATTAGACACATAAGTTTTACTAGAAAACTTATTGGTGCCTGCCCGGGGTTTGAACCCTAGACCTCCTCGAAAGAGGTGCACGGTGTTACCACTGGGCTACCACAGCTTCAACGGTAAGTAATATAATAAAATTATTTTGCTATAATCCGCGATAAAGTTTATAGAAAATATATATAATGCTAAATATAAAGTGGACTATCCGTTTTCATACCTAATACATGCAGGATTAGGAAAACACATGCACAACCGCCATCATCGCCACCACAATATAGAAGCACTACACACGTTCACTATCACAAACTCAATAATCGTTTCACCCCGCAACCGTAGCATCAAAGTTTATATAGCTATAGCGAATAGCTTTGCGATTTTGACATGGAGTCGTTGCGGGGTTGAGGTCGTCGTTGAGAGGACAGGAGTGTCTAGAGAATATTCGGTCCCAAATAGTGGTTAAATTTTATAAATGTTGCTTAATAATAAGTACCTGGGTGGTAATTTTTTAAAACATAAAAAAAATATTTTAAAAAATTAAAAAAAGAAAGAAGGCGCCGATGTTATGTGGAATTCGAACTCAGGTTATGAACATTTTCGATCCGCGCGTTACCCATCGGCTATAGCAATAAATAAAAAATAAAAAATCCTTTGCTTTCAATTCTAAATTAAAAAAAAATTTAATGCCCAAAAACGATTTTTTTTCAAATAAAACCTAGCTAAATCGACTTTACTCCCCAAAACTCCCTATATGCTGAACTTCAGAAAAAATCCAATCCAAAGTTAGCCATAAATATTAGCCATATTTATTAGGTACAATAAGTAATAGTCAATCAATATTGACGAATACTTTGACGAAACAAACCCAAAAATGCTACTTCCTTCCTTACTCGGAAACGAAAGGACCATTGACAAGGCTTCGAACAATGAAATTTATTAAAATGCAATAACAATAAAATTCATGTCCGGACATTAGTGATGTTAAGTTATTCTCCAAACGCCACTTAATGAGAAGTGATGGGTTCGTAAGAAAATAAAAATACAATGTACCCACCCCGGGTACCAACGACGCGCATTCGTTATGCGGGGCGCGTGCACTTAAAATTACATGTCTTGTATGCAAAGAAATGCTTGCCACTGTGTTTTTACAACCGAGAGGAAATTGTTAGAACGTTTTGATAAAACAAAATACACGCGACCACTGCTAAGTGGAGCACGAGATATTAATTCATGGGATTACATCCTGTTCACTTAATAGAGAGAGATCCCGTGGACCCCAGACTTTCGTCATTTTATAAAAGCTGAAACTTTGTCAGTGCATGCTCCCAACACAGGTAAGAACGATGGTAGATTATGGAATTTGGATCATAGTGGCTTTGGGAGATACGAGGTACTCAAGGTTGCAAATTTCCGAATTAATTTCGTCATAGTATAAAGCTTGATCTTTTGATATTACCTTTAGAATAATATTAAAAATCACGTCAGTCAATGCCAGACACTTAGCATAGTGGAAACCCCCAGCCAGACACCCTTAAAGTTCATGAAATTTGACTTCTATTTACGTCATAGTATAAAAGCTGATTTTAATATATATTACTGGGATAAGAATAAGATGATGTTTCCCTTTTAGCCAGACATTTTCGATAGTTCCTACCCCAGCCAGACAAGCATTAAAGGTTGCGGTTGGAAAGAGCGGGAAGTATATATACGGGTAGGTGCGAACGAGATGGCGAGTTAGGTCGTTACGTACTCGGCAGTTTTTTTTTATGGAATGGTGTTTTTTATGGAATGTTAAAATATTAAATTAACAATACTTGAAAATAGCGTATAAAAAATAGTGAAGATGTTAGTAATCAATAATTGCTTTCTTTTTGAAGAAACCGTACTAAAATCTGATATGTCTCTAAAATCGATCACATACAGACAGACAGCTTTTGAGGACTTTTTATAGTATGATGGCACTTTAAAACTTAAACTTGTGAAAAAAGATGTCTCTAGGATGTATTTCTACATCTGGTATTAATAAAAATGTCATATTATAAATTTCAGTGAAACATAAAAAATAATGTATTGTATTAACATTCAACAACATTTAAAATAACATTTGTTCGAAACAGATTATTGATTCCTGTATACTATATTTTAAAATCCGTTGGTTGGATTGCTTTAAATATATGAATTAATTTACATGATATTTAAACACCAGATCGCCGTGTGGTATCCGGCTGAATAGAATAGTACCACCCTCATTTCTTACCGAGGTGTCGTAAAAGGCGACTAAAGTCAGACGACCCGCCGTGTGGTATCCGGCTGGGTAGAATAGACCAACCTCATTTCTTACCGAGGCGTCGTAAAAGGCGACTAAGGTAAGTTGACCCAACGTGTGGTATCCAGTTTAGTAGCATAGACCGCCCTCTTTCTTACCTAGGTGTCCTAAAATACGACTAAGGTAAGTTGACGTCAGGCAAGCAGCCGGTCGTAAAAAGCAGCCAATCATGCAACAAAATATATACTAATCATGTAACAAAATGTTTATAACATGTTGTGCCGATCCCACTTAGAGGGGGATAAGGGCAGGAGGATTATGATATTTAAACACCAGAATTACGTAATGTACGGCATACATATTTCAAAGATTACTTATTAATGAATAATTGCATACAAAATTTTCACATTATTATAGAGAACAAAAGATAGTTTAAATATCGGATCACGTGCTACAAATTATAAATACTATAACATTAAACGCATCAATTATAGAGTCGAGAAAAAAGTTTAAGTGACTGCGCCGAGCTATAACCGGTAGGCTATCATAACTTTCAATTATATTATAGCAGATTATAAATCTATTGATTATTAAAGGTCCACACATAACTGTTTTTGATAAGCCGTGTGGCATCCGGCTGAGTAGAATAGACCACCCTCATTTCTTATCGAGGTATCGTAAAAGGCTACTAAGGTAAGTCGATACGTCGTATGGTATCCGGTTGAGTACAATAGACCACCCTCATTTCTTATCGAGGTATCGTAAAAGTCTACTAAGGTAAGTCGACACGCCGTGTGGTATCCAGTTGAGTAGAATAGACCACCCTCATTTCTTATCGAGGTGTCGTAAAAGGCTACTAAGTTAAGTTACACGCCGTGTGGTATCCGGCTGAGTAGAATAGACCACCCTCATTTCTTACCGGGGTATCGTAAAAGGCTACTAAGTTAAGTCGACACGCCGTATGGTATCCGGCTGAGTAGAATAGACCTCCCCATTTCTTACCGAGGTATCATAAAAGGCGACTAAGGTAAGTTGACCCACCGTGTGGTAGCCGGTTGAGTAGGACAGCCCACCGCCTTTCTTACCGAGGTGTCGTTACAAGTTAAGTTGACATCAGACAGGCAGCCGATCGTAACATACGTAGCCAAATCATGTGACAACATGTTTATAACTTGTTTCTTTTAGTCTCTTTATTGCATTTATTAACAAAAAAATTATAAAAAAAACAACATAATGTGCAATCGTGGACAGTTTGTGCCGACCCCACTTAGAGTGGGATAAGGGCAGGAGGACGATGATATACCTGTTTATGATAATAAATTTACGAATAAAGCTGAGCATAGTCGACGCGCGACGCGTCTGGGCGTTCATTGTAAACCAGTTTCGATGAGCCAATTCGTAAAACAATCGAGATCAGCTGCCCGCTCGCAGTAATCTATACTAATATATAAAGCTGAAGAGTTTGTTTGTGTGTTAACGTGCTAATCTCAGAAACTATTGGACCGATTTGAAAAATTCTTTCAATATAAGATAGTCCATTTCATCGCGGACTATAGCAAAATAATTTTATTATTACTTTTGTATTATGGATCTCCGCAAAGTAACACCTAATTCTATAAATTACAGTCCATTTATTGAAGAAAGCTATAGGCAATATCACACATTTATATATATCGTATATTTAAAACATAGTAATCAGCTGATAATAAAAAATAACTTCCAACCAAATACACATACAAGTATGTATGTAAATGTCTTCTTTTAAGTGAACGATTAGAACTTTTTCAAACAAGCAATCAAGTAGAAAAAGTAATGAAATGTTATATAAAAGAAATAATTAAGTTTACAATATTGTTACATTTTATATTTTATAATTTTATTTTGATATAATATTTTATTTTGTAATATATTTAAATAATTTACGCGTCCCTATTACATGCCGTGGTAACCTATAATTAAGACTACATTTAATTGTATAGTTTGTAGAATATTTTATAGTATTATTAATGTAAGTCTTGTTGGTTATCCTAATAAATAAAAATAAAAATAAAATAAAATAAAATATAGAAAGAAAACCGACGAAGAATCCAGGAAATATTTAGTATTAGAATGAGTGCAATAATTATCTAATAAAAACGGTAGGAGGTGAAGTATTTGGCAGAGGTAAATCATAGGATGGTATGTCTATAATGAATCAGCAATATTTTTTATAAAGATCTTAGGAACCTTCGTTGAAGCAAGAATCGTATGTTGAGGATATATTCAAATTCAAATTCAAATTCAAAATATTCTTTATTCAAATAAACTTGTAAACAAGTGCTTTTGAATCTTCAACTCTACTGCTGGTTCGGAAAGCTGTTCCTACGCAGAGCCAGCAAGAAACTCGGCGGTTGCTCTTTTAAAAATATAATTCTTAATATTATTACATTATGTCGTTATTGTCTTGTACAGGTTCAAGAGAGCTATATCCACACATTCTTATCTTCTAAATAATCTTCAAGAGTATAGTAGGCTTTCTGTATTAGCCTCTTTTTAACAGAGTTTTTAAACTGCTGTAATGGCAAAGCTGAGATTGATTGCGGAATTTTATTATAGAATCTTATACCAAATATATACATGCTATGTCCACTATTCGGCCACGACTACACGCTATGTGTATACACTATAGAATCTTTATAGTTCCGATACGGGGCTATAAATTACGGCGAGACACCCACGACGATTCAACTCAGCTATTCGGCATAATCCGCTTCGGCTTAACGGCTCCTGTCGCTCGTCAGTGACGTAAACTTTGATTGAAGTATCGAATGTACCTTTCATAATTCGATACTGATATTTATAAATCTATCATGTTCTGAACCGTGTCGTACTTTCAGAAAAAAGTGTTCTTAATTTAAAATTAATAGAAATCTAATATAACAATATTAGTATAAGATTTATTATTCATTGATTTATATATTTTGATTTATATACTTTGATTAATCACCATCATTATCTTGCACTAATCCCACTCTAAGTGGGGTCGACACGACATGGCATAAACATGTTATTACATAATTTGGCTAGGTATTTTGCGACATGCCGCCTGCCTGACATCAACTTACCTTAGTCGTCTTTTACGACACCTCGGTATGAAAGAGGGTCTATTCTACTCAGCCGGATACCACACAGCGGGTCAACTTACCAACATACGTTTGGCACGTATTTTGTTATAAGTAAGTAATAATATGGAGAAAAAAGGATGCGTAAAGTTTTAAGTATAATATCTGAAGAAGCTAACTTCCCACTTCTCTCCGTTTTTGAAGAGAAGGGTTGGAAGTAAGACCTACCAAGTTGCTCCAATATGGATTTGTAGGTTACACATATCCCCTAAATTTGTCGTAAAATACGACTAAGGTAAGTTGATGTCGGCAGGCGGCCGGTCGTAAAATACGTACCCAAATCATGTGACAACATGTTTATAACATGTTGTGACGACCCCACTTAGAGTGGGATAAGGGCAGGAAAATGATGATGACATATCCCCTAAATTCTCTATATGATAGAGATATGCGGGTTTCCTCACAATATTTTCCTTTAAAGAAATACGTGTGATAAATTGCAAATATCAATAAGACACATAAGTTTCTAATAGAGAAACCCATTGATGCACCGCCCGGGGTTTGAACTCGTGACCCCCTCGAAAAAGTCACGCTATCTCACCGTTGTGCTATCACAGCTATAATTGTGATCTCTATGAATATATAAATATTAAAAATTGTGATAAAGATCGAACACAAATAAACCTGTCATCAAAATAAAAATGGATGCATATTTTATGAATATTTCAAATTATCACATAATTTTGATGATTTTCCAAATCGTTAAAATACTAAAACACGTTATTCTATATATTCTAAACACTATCTGTTGAAAATGTGTTATTCCTAGTTTGTTCTTTTTAAAACACAATTTATTATTTTGCATAAACTTATGAATTTATTTTTATTACCAGATGTTATCTAAAACTGAGACATCAACGTACTTACAAGTATGGTGGTGTAAAATTAATAAATAAGATAATATTATAGTATATTATAAAACAAAGTACCCCCGTCTGTCAGTCTGTTAACATTATTCGGATGCGAACGGATTAACAAGTACACATAGCGTTAACTTGTTAAGGTTGCCATTTTGAGTAAAATAAAACTATTTTTGTTGAAAATTGTTCCAAAAAGTCAAGACGCCGTGCATATTTGTATTTAATATTGTCTTTTAAGTATAACTTATTATATCCATTATAACTCTTAAAAAGTCATCATCATCCTCCTGCCCTTATCCCAATCTAAGTGGGGTCAGCACAACATGTTATAAACATGATGTCGAATGATTTTGCTACGTATTTTACGACCTGCCGCCTGCCTGACGTCAACTTACCTTAGTCTTATTTTACGATACCACAGTAAGAAAGATGGTGATCTATTTTACTCAACCGGATACCGCGCCTGGCTCAACTCACCTTAGTCACCTTTTATGACACCTCGGTAAGAAATGAGGTTGGTACTATTCTATTTAGCCGGATACCAAACGGCGTATAACGTTAAAAAGGTCACATACGATGTTTAGGAATATATATATAGGATACCATAAATGTATAATAATAGAAACCTAGTTATATTCATCATTTCATGCTTTATGTTATAATCCTTAAAACTATATAATTTGCATAAATATATTTAACGTTATCGCAAAATTAAAATAACGAGCGTGAAAATATCAGTAGAGAAACACTTGGAAGTGGGCTGAGCTACAGCAACGCCTGACCGGGCTGGATAGTTTTTGAGTACATACCTACATATAATTATGTGTAAAATTAATCTTTTTGTTCATGTGTATTATGCAAATAACACACTATGATTAAAATATTTTGACAATCGTTATCAGGATTATAAATTAAAGGTAACAAGAAAATAATTTACTAAAATTAAATGAAAACGATAACTGTGATAGCCCAGCGGTGCAACCGTGTGTATCTCTAGAGACGATCATGGGTTCAAACCCGGGCAGATACCAATGAGTTTTCTATTAAAAACTTATGTGTCTAATTGATAATTGCAATTTATCACACGCTTTTCGGTGAAGGAAAACATCGTGAGGAAACCTGCATATCTCTAGAGAATCCTAGGGATATAAATTGAATGATGTAATGCGGAAACGCTCCCAGCATTCTTGTGAATATCCTATTTTGACATCTCTTGTAGCTTGTAACTTCATTAGCATAGATAATAGTTGCATATTATTATTTCAAAATTTTTTGTTCATTAAAAAAATCGTTAGATGTTACTAAATGAATGAATAACAATTAAATATAAAATATATAAAAATAAAGCGTAAACTTCTTAATATTTTAATGTAAATTAAAACATAGATATTTTATAATAAAAACAGCTATAAAATTATGCAGTGTAACATCGTCTATTCGCAACTTTCAAGTGATACATCGCACATTTCTACTTTTTACATCTTAATATGATTATTAAACAAATTCGTAATTAATTTTCGGTTTAACTGTCTAATTACTTGAATAAAGTCTTGACGGAAGTAGTACAAACTTGTAATCCTTATTATTTTTATTTTGTCTCATCTTTATAGTATCATCGGAAGTTTAAGGTTCAAATCTGTATGACAGTGTTTCTCAAAGTTGGACCCAAGTTCTATATGGGGGCAATTTAAAAATGCACTCGACATGAGTTCCACTCTCACTCCGCGCCATATAAATGCAATGCTTGATTTCTGGACGAAATTTAACAAACAAAAAAATTTATTTAGATTAACAATTTTTTTTACATGTATATGACAGATAGACATTAGTTACGGTGAATAATTATCAGGTAGAATTTTAATTTAACCTATTATTTAAGTTACTAAGCCGTGTGGTATCTGGCTGACTAGAATAGACAACTCTCATTGCTTACCGAGGTGTCGTAAAAGGCGACTACTAGGCCGTAAAACTTATGTATAAGATAAAAAGTTTATCAGTCATGTTAACAAATTTGCATAACTGCAATATAATATTACAATATTATACGAAAATCAGAGGCTATTTCTTTAGATTCCAGTTATTATTTTCACTACTAAAGCATAATTTTTTTTTCAGTACATACTCAAAATACAATTGTTACAAATCGAGAATTAAAACGTTTTAAAAAACTATTGCAAATAATTAAGTTTGCCATATTGGCAAAGTCCAATTAAAAACTACTCAATTCCACAAGCTGAATCGTGAGTAGCAAAATTGAACCCGGATATTAACTGGAGCTCAAGTTTGGATCGATCGACGCGGGCTCGTCGCTCGGCCGAACGTTCTTCCGCTCAACGTCACTAGTTGTTATTCCCGACGTCGTCTGTCACACGCCGCGGTAGCCAACCATGATAATAACAATAGTAATATAAAAACATTATAATCCAATCAGAAGGCAACGTGAGGTGACCGCCCGCACGCTCGATTTACCATTCTGGACGCGACCATGAATCTCGTAAAATATTTTTAGGACAACGCTTATAAGAATTAGAAGGACACTCTGCATTGAATCGTATAATAGTTGTACATAAATGTGACACTGGGCTCCCTGTGTGGTTTAAACTATATTTAATGTATTGGTTCAACTATTCAAATAAAAACAAATCAAAATAATCTTTATTCAATTAAGTTTTTTACAACACTTTTAAATCGTAAAGGATCAATCAGATTTAATGAAGATCTATATTTTAGATTTAACCAGATTTAATTCATTAAATCTGGTTAAATCTAAAATAAGCTGGTTCGGAAAGTTGCTCTTACCGAGCAGTAAGAAACTCGGTGGTCGATCTTTTAAACGTTTTAAATTTACATTACTTAACCGCCGTCTTTTTTGTAACTGAAAGAATTTTCAAATTAAACCATTTTTAGTAGATTTTAAACTTTCGCGATTCATACTGATTATTATATAAACATACGGGTCACATCGCGTTATAATCGATTACCTTTGTATAAGGTTCAACGTTTCGGCAGAGTTGCATCCACCGTGGTCACGAACTGACTGGAACGCCGCGGCGTCTTCGTTCCCGAGTACTACAGTCATTATTTTGTTCATCTACCCGCACTTTTAAACCATTTTTATCAATCGAATAATCTTCAATTTTGTAATATGCTTTACACGTAAGCATATTTCTTACACTTAATTTAAACTTTTCTAAGATGCGAGAAGACTCTACACTTAATGACTGCGAAATTATTTATCTTATAATTTTTTTTGTCATAAATCTGCCACTCAATCAATTTGATTAATAAAAAAGGAGTGAATTTAAGAATTGCATGAATTCGTGAAGTTAGTTGTTGTTCGGGCAAGATTTGAAATAACATAAATCTTATAGATTTTTGTTGCAATCAAGAGAGATTGAACGAAAGAAAAGGTAAATGAAAACCTATCTATTATAGTCAATCCAGTAAATTCAGGAAAGTTAACTATTCCTATATTTCCTAACAAAAGAGCCTCGCTTATCCTTAACACGTTTCTTCTGACAAAAAACAAGACAATTATTTCGTTCCCGAAGCTGTCAAATCTGTATGTTTTAAAATTCCTTTTATTGCCAACATAAATTTGCCGTTGTGCGTTATAAGTGATCGATCATTTTTTAAGTTTGTAAATAAATAAAGGAAAGTATCAGACCTATATAAAACTAATTTAATCAGATACCTTTTCCAGCTCGGTTTTTGATTAATAAATTTATAAAATTAAAAAAGTTTCCTTTTATTTTCCTTTTATTAATTTATTTGCGCGCAGTACTATTTAATATAAATTATGCCATCAATGCATATTATAAAACAAAGTCCCCAAAAGCTGTTTGTCTGTATGTGATCGATTTTCTCAAAATCAACGGATTTTTTTAAGGTTTTACTAAAAGATAGTGGAATTCTTGAAGAAGGTACATTCACGGAGACGGCTTAACTGATATTGATAGGACTTTCATTGAGCGACATATAGGCTGCTAACAGACTATCCTGCGGGTTCGGAACTTAGGCGGGAAAAAATTTGTGATACACTGATTTCCACGTACGCAAAGCCGTGGTCAGAGCTAGTTTTATTATAATTTTATAGTCAATTTAGAAATTGAATACCATGTGCTAAGCATGTAATTTATTCAAATGCTGCAAGAATTAACCTTTGTTCTAAATTGAATATATGTGTTTATGTAAATGCGGGGATATGTTATATTAGGACATTAATTTAACATATTATGATGCTATGAAATATAATTTTTGCTTTATATTAGACAAAAATATAGAAGAATTTATTACATTGTAATTTATTTTTTAGTTGAAATAATAATAATATGTTGACTGGCAGGACTGGCCCGTTGGCGCAGTGGTAGTAACCCTGCCTTTAGGTCCACGGGTCGTGGGTTCGATTCCAACATTTTCATAAACAATTTGTTGGTTCTTCGAGCCTTGGTGTATTTTTATTCAAATATGTATTTAAAATTATATATGTATATATTCACCAGTTGTCATTCACCCATAACACAAATATTAAGTTACTTACTTTGGATACAGACCGTGTGTGTATGTGCATATATTTATTATTTATATTTATTTCATTCTTATATGAGAGTCAGATATCAATATCGGAGTTGACCTAGAATTTTTTTTAATGTTTTTCCCCAATCTTAATATCGATTTTATCCTTTGGAGTATATTTGAATATTGCTACAAGGATAAATTTCTTATGATGTTATATTCATATAAGTACATTGAATAGTAACAATACAATTCAAATAATATATCGTATCCAACAACGCAATGTATAACGCCTGTAGAAACGAAAAATTATCGTACGCTAAATGTCAAAATAGAAATAAATTTCCAACTATATAATTTATTTTAATAAGTATATAAAAATACATCTTTAAATAATTATTTAATTCAACTGAATTCATTCAAATTTAATTACAACGATTAATTTATATTGAATGGTAAATGTTTTTTTAATATGCAATGTCGGTTGTTGACAAAAAACATTAAAAATTGACATAAGGTAAAAAATAGTTTCAACACTGTTGTCTCGAACTGCAAAATTCCCACGCAGTAAATGATTAAATTATAATAAATTATGGACATTTATCTTTAAGCTTGTATTTGTGTTTCAATTATTTTCAATTCGTAATATTAATGTAGTTATTTTTAAGCGACTTCGAATTAAGTTTAAATGAAATTTTTAATAGTTTCATTATCATTTTTTTGCTCTTATCCCATTCTAAGTGGGGTCGGCACAACATGTTTTAAACATTGTCTTACATGATTTGGCTGGGTATTTAACGACCGACCGCCTGCCCGACGTCAACTTATATTTCAAATTTGGGTGGCCTGTTCTACTCAGCCGGATACCATAAGGCGGGTTAACTTACCTTAGGCACCTTTTACGACAGATCGGTAAGAAATGAGGGTGGTCTATTCTACTCAGCCGGATACCACACGGTAAAAGAAATATCTCCGAAATAGTGAAAGATACAATTATACCTACTGTCACCTCGATTGAAAGAACATAAAGAAAACATTAAAAACATATGTGAGTGAAAGTTTAGATCCATTTTTTTTTATTGAACAATTTTGAATAGTTTCAACTATTTAACAACAATTGCTTTATAATGCAATATACGAAGAATCCTATACTACTTACTACTAAAATTATAAATGCGAAAGTTTGTAAGTATGGATGTATTTTTGTTACTCTTTCATGGCGAATCCGCTGAACCAATATCGATGAAATTTGCCACAATTATTCCTTATATACTGGAATAACATATAAAGGCTATAGAAATCCTGTTAATTCTACAAGAATAGGATGACATTGAAAAGCGCCATTTATTATCTAGTTATATGGTATAGTTATAGGCCAGTTAATATTAATTTATTATACTTCTGCTGCAAAATTACAAAAATACGAATGTTATTTCTTAAAATAATATATTTATATAATAAAAATAATGTTCGAAAGCCCGTCTTATCGCTAAATAGAGTCTAAACTCTGACGTTGAATTTTTAACTTGACTTCTAAGCATGAAATCAAGGATTTTTATCATTAGCAACAATCTAAATAAATTTCGTCATTGTAATTCCAGTGTTAAAAGTGAGCTTAAAACAACATTTTCAGTTATGTTTTAACATTTTTTGTTACCATATAATGTTTACACTTTATTAAGATTTTATTTTTTGATTAAAAAACGTGTCTAAAATTCATTACAGTGATCTAAAGTTAAATACTAAAGTGTAATATTTATAGCATTGTGTATCCGTTACACGCGGCTGTGTACTACTGTAGACAGTTTTATCTTCACTTAAAATTTATACTATAGCGATTAATATTCATAATTTTAATTACATGTACAGAACGACTCGTTAAAAATACTTATTTTGAAAAATCGCAATTTTTAACTTCTACCTTACGATGGAATATAGACAATAAAATACACTTTTTTATAAGACTTACAGGAAAATATACTGCTGTAGTAAATATTATGTGTATTTAAAAAAAATCTTTTTTTTACTGATGATAAGCTTTTTTCGTTCTACAATAAATAATACATTACATATATAAGTTGGCCAGTGTTATTCGTAAACATCTGATAACCTAATTGACTTGATTGGCTCGTTGGTAGTGAACCTGTCAGATCCGCGGGTCGCGACTTAGATACCCGTCGAGGGTCATCATTTTCTATAAACAATTTTTTGGTTTTTCGAGACTGGTTGTAAATATGTATTTTAAAAATGTATGTGTATATATATTAATAAAATACAAGTCACCGATAACAAAAGTATTAAGTTACTTACTTTGGGGACTGACAGCCGTGTGTTTAATAGTCCCATATATTTATTTATTTTATTAATGGAGATGATACGATGCCTCTATCAATTAATAACAAGATTTACATATTTGTCCATAGATGTATTACAAAGTTTTATGAAGTGAAAACAATTAAACTGTATCACTCACTGCTTTACAGTGTTGCAGAATAAAACAAGCGACATCAGTCAAATCAAAAGTACAATGATAATTCGACCCAACGGAAGAATAAAGTTACATTTCCTATGTTTATACATGGGACTTGTAACTTTATTCTTCGGATAGGGATATAATCTTTGATGGGAAGCAATCACAGAGTTCATATTGTACAAAGAATATATAATCTCTGTAGATATCCCACCCACTAGACCTGTGTTTCCCAACCTTTTTTTGGTCCATGCTGCACGTTAAAATTATTTTGCCCCCTGAGTAACATACATAAATTTTAATATTAAAAATTGAATTGTCCACTTAAAGAACATACATAATTGGTTTTAGGAAGAAAAATTGCTTTTGTTTTGTAAAATTTGACACGAAATCTATCATTGGACTTAAATGGCCCAGAGCGAAAGGCTTTAACTCGTGTCGAGTTGCCCCCCCTTAACCATCAAATTGCCCCCCTGACGTGGGTCGTGGGCCCCACGTTGGGAAACACTGCACTAGACAATTGATGACGATTACCATGTTTGATACCCAAGTCGACATTGTCGCAGCAACATTGTCTTGTTAGCTCTAAAGTTTTAATATATCGTAAAAGTCAATTAATTTCATATAAGTACACGCTGGATCGTCTTAGTAGGCACCTAAAATACTCGGCGTCGATACGACGATCGATAAATTAAAATTAATTCGGCGTGCGAACGGAGAGATCCGATACGCGATACTGACGCCTACATTTATCATTCGCTAACACGTCGGACATTTCACAGGGGACGTGCGTCGGACGACTGTGGTGTTTACAACGTACGACATAAGGGTTACGAGAGCGTAGATGATTGAACACGTAATGATCCGATGCGGGAACAAAGGATAACACTTCTAAAGACAATAACTGGAAGGGATAACTTGGCATGCGTGCTGGGAGTTAAGCCGGCGACACACGCTCCGGCACGCACTCCGCATTCGCAAGCGTATTGCGCGAATATACCCCGGTAGACTGGACGACGTCGTTGCCGGCCTTGGTGCCAACTTTGAAATTTCTCACGATACCACAGCCTGTCCCTCGCTTTAAATTATCTAATCAGAATAGAGTGCGTTGTGTGTCTTAATTTAAAAACATACTAAAGTTAGTAAAGATAAAATTGACACTGCTTCAAACAAAGCTTAAGGCGAATAGTTCTTACCAGTAGCGTAGTTATCGGAGGGCTAGGCGAGACCCAAGCTCAAGCAATCCCCCAAGCCCCTTGGAAACTGACTGACAAACTGAATTTGAAAGTATTAGCTAATAAGTTACAATTTGTATTTGATGTTTAATTTTATTATGGAGTCGAGTGTATTACGCAAATATAGAGTAGGTACATCTAATTCGAAACACAACGGTTACGGAAAAAACGGTTTTAAATAGTTTTATTGGGGGCCTACTTTAATAATTGCTCCAGTTATTCGATTACTTATTTACACCACTGGTTTGGTTTATACATCTATTTAAGATTCATTAGAAATCTTGAAACCAAAAATACTGTGACATGAACAATAAAAAGTAACTTCTTGGTCATCAAGAAATAAGTAAGTAAATAGCGGCCTGTTGCTCTCCCACTGCTGGGAATAGGCCTCTTTTCTCCGTTTTTTGGAGAGAAGGATTGGAGCTAAGACCTACCACGCTACTCCAATGCGGATTGGTAAGTCACACATATCTCCAGAATTCTCTAGAGATATGCAGGTTTCCTCTAGTAATATACATTCGAAATATAGTTGTAGGCTTATTTAATGGTAAACGGTTACGACGTAATAAGCGGAATAGGGCAATTTTCGCAGTAAGCCAATATGAAAGAAGGGAGCCCGTGTTGTAACCACGCCTTAAAATTTTTGTGATCGTAATAATTGGGGTCAAACTGAACCAATGTGTTTCTTGCCTTACATGTAAAATAATATTATTGGTGTAAGTGCGATATATTTTACTAACTTTTTCCTGCAACTTCGTTTGCGTAAACCGTTATCGCGTGATAGGTTACCAATAGATAGAGTAACATTCTTTCTATAGCCTATATGTTACCCCGGTGTATAAAGAATAATTGTGCAAAATTTGTGGAATTTCGCCGTGAAAGTGTAACAAACATACTTTAATACTCACAAACTTTCGCATTTATTATATAAGTAGGATTTAAACATGCGATGTCTAATAGGAAGGAAATCCGCTAATTATTTAAAGACTTTCTTGGAATTATCAGTTCCAAGAAAATATTTTATCATCTCTTTATCAAATTGACTTATGAAAAAAGTTTTATGTTTTCAAATAGTTTAACCCTTTTATGACTATACTATTTTCCAATGATAAGTTTTAATTAAAAAATTCGTTATATTGGTAATAAAATGTTTAACATAAAAGTAGTTATTCAGAAGGGCTTTCCAAAAACCGTTACAAAATAAACTTTACCAGCACTTGCAGTGCCCTGTGGCGCGTTGATAAGATCTCGGGCTGCATCTGCCGGGGGTGCATGGGGGCAGGGGTTAGGGATTCAATTCCGGTGTTTTGTTTGCCGGCTGTGAGAACTCACTATGATTGGTTTATGATTTGATTTCGTATTTACATTAATTAAAAATATTGTATACAGAAATATTCAGTTTTTTTTTAGTCCAAGATTATTATTTTATAAAGTTAAGGGTATGCAGAACAATGACAAATTGCAAATTTTCGATAATATATCTGGTTTTTTTTAAATATGCGTTAGCAACGAGCTTTTCCTACGAATAAAAACATTGATTTATGTAAGGTCATTTTATATATATTTTTTTATTCTATTGAATAATTTATATTACTTTACTTTGCGGAGGTCCATAATACAAAACTAATGAAAATATTATTTTGCTAAGTTAATATCGCTTTGTGATTTTGTCGTGTGCATCTCCTAACGATGCTTCGGTTACGGGGCGAAACAATTGTTGAGATTATGGTGAATGTGTGCAGTGCTTGTGTATTGTTGGGTTTTCGGTGGCGGGTAGTGCATGAGTTTTTACAAATTCTGCATGTATCAGGTATGAGAACGAATAGTACACTCTACATTTAGCATTACATATATTTTCTTTTATCGCGGACTATAATATTTTCATTAGTTTTGTCTATTGAATGGGTTAATTAATAAGGGCTTATACTGGAAAAGGTAACATCCGAGTTAAACGTACTACTAAGCTCATGGGTTTTCCTCACACGAAGCACATTTAGAATATCATTGGCTGATGCTGTTGAATCAAATCAAATCAAATCAAAATATCTTTATTCAAATAAGCTCTTACAAACACCTTTGAATCGTCAAGGATCAATATTATTAATGAAGCTACAACTGGTTCGGAACGTTGCTCTTACCGAGAAGAACCAGAAAGAAACTCGGCGGTCAATCTTTTAAACATTTTCAATTTTACATTATTAAACCGCAGTCTTGTATGAAGCTGAAAAGATTTTCAAATCCAGGCTTTTTTATCATCCAAATAATCTTCAATTTTGTAATATGCTTTACGTATAAGCATATATTTTATACTTAATTTAAACCTTTCTGTAGACTGGTCTAGTATGGATTGCGGAATTTTATTGTAAAACTTCTGTACCTATGGTACAGCTCTTTAACATGCATTTAGACATCCTCAAGCATGCTTCCGCGTTTGCCGCCAATACTGTAAAATTTGTTAAGGCTAACGGCCTATAGAAGCTTCTAATAAACTTCGGCAGTCAAGAATAGTTCTAAATTCTGTCCTTTTTCATATGTATCATGAATCACTGTTATGTCTAATAATAATAAATAACTTAACTAGACAGATTAGTAATTAATTATGCTTTTTAGTATTCTCGTATACGTTCGTCGGTTTCTACTTTCTATATGTCCGCTTTGTTAAAAACTTTCTTTTATTATGCGAATGCCTTGATTCAGTATGGAGGCCTCTTCTCTAATGGACATACATTAAAGTACAGTTTTACAGATGAGTTTATTTATAACATAACTTAAACTTCGGAAGAGTATGAATAACATTTTTTGTATAGATAGAATATTTAGTTATTTATAGAAAGACTTTTTTAAGCATTAAACTTATGAAAAGTAAAGTGACTTTTCTTTCTAATTATAAAGTGATTTTCGATAGTTCATCGATCGTTCATCGATTTCGATAGTTTCATAAACATAACGACTAATGTTTTGGTACATGCCGTTTTTTAGTCTTATTATTTAATACATTTATATATCAATATATAACATAGAGATCGTGGTAAAGTTTATACGATTAGAGACAGTTCCTAAATACAGTTCGAGAGAAAGAAAAAATAGTATCATTAGAAACTATTGTTCGTATCATTCTTCTGTCCTTATCCCACTCTAAGTAGGGTCGGCACATGTTTTAAACATGTTGTTACATGATTAGGCTAAGTATTTTACGACCGGCCGCATGCCTGATGTCAACTTAGCTTAATCGCCTTTTACGCCTCGGTAAGAAATAAGGGTGATCTATTCTAGTATATTCTCATTTTATTCTAGTATATTCGTGTCGCATCGCTTTGCTGATTTTCGGTATCATGGTAGGGGGCAGGTAGGGCATGTGGCGAGATGGCGCGATAACACGAATTATTCATACGCGTTATCGGTTTGCCATCGCTGGTGGCATTGTGAACGAGGGGTGGCTCCCGGTGTCGCGGCCACTGTCAAAACGGTGTACACTCGGCCTAATGTGGTGCTTGCGATGTTTTATTCCGTGCTTGAAAATGGCTAAGTTCGTTGCTCTATCAAATAAGGTTTACATTGTAAAAAAGTAAAGTCTGCTCTATGCTTCTCTCTCCTTTCTTTTTGGACAGAAGTGTTGGATCTTAGAAGTTAAATTCGATGTTTTATTCCGTGCTTGGAAATGGCTAAGTTCGTTGCTCTATCAAATAAGGTTTACATTGTAAAAAAGTAAAGTCTGCTCTATGCTTCTCTCTCCTTTTTTTTGGACAGAAGTGTTAGATGATGTTAGAAGTTAAATTCGATGTTTTATTCCGTGCTTGAATATGGCTAAGTTCGTTGCTCTATCAAATAAGGTTTCCAGTGTAAAAAAGTAAAGTCTGCTCTATGCTTCTCTCTCCTTTTTTTTGGACAGATGTGTTAGATGATGTTAGAAGTTAAATTCGATGTTTTATTCCGTGCTTGAAAATGTCTAAGTTCGTTGCTCTATCAAATAAGGTATAAAATAATTGTAAAAAAGTAAAGTCTGCTCTATGCTTCTCCCTCCTTTTTTTTGGACAGAAGTGTTAGATGATCTAAGAAGTTAAATTCGATGTTTTATTCCGTGCTTGAAAATGGCTAAGTTCGTTGCTCTATTAAATAAACTTTACATTGTAAAAAAAAGTAAAGCTTGCTCTATGCTCCTCTCTCGTTTTTTTTGGACAGAAGGGATCTTTTTTTGGATCTTCGAAATTAAATTATATAACAAACCTTTTAAAGAATTTATGTCGCAGTTTACACCACCCGCCAAAGTGCTGAAACATTTTGAATGGAGGAATATCGAATCAAATAATTTAATATGGAAATAAAGAAATAAACGCCGTGTGGTATCCGGCTGAATAGAATAGTACCACCCTCATTTCTTACCAAGGTATCATAAAAGGCGACGAAGGTAAGGCGACCCGCCGTGTGGTGTCTGGCTGAATAGAATAGACGACCCTCATTTCTTACCGGTGTAGTAAAAGGCGACTAAGGTAAGTTGACGTTAGGAAGACGTCTGGTCGTAAATACGCAGCCAAATCATGTAAAAGCATGTTTATAGCATGTTGTGCCCACCCCACTAAGAGTGGGATAAAGGCAGGAGGATGATTATTCAGTATTACTTTAGTAATCAATCGAGTGATATATGAAAAACCAAAACACTGGGATCTAATTAATATTTCGACAAACAACACAGTTCGCCCACTTTTGCTACGTACGGGTGTTTCTGATAAACATCTTTGATAATCTGTAGCTACGATCGGCACCTGGATCGACTTGATGCGGGTTGGAGTTACACACAACGTAACTTAGTTCTTATTACGATGTAGTAAAGCTTAAAATTGAACAACTTCATAATATATACTTATGTCATGATCATGCAATGTTAGTCATCTTTGTTGTTGGTTTATTAATTATATGGATGTATTTCCTTCCGATTTATATATTGAAATATTGCACGTATGTATATTTTTATTATACGCCGTGTGGTATCCGGCTGAATAGAATAGTACCACCCTTATTTTTTACCGAGGTGTCGTAAAAGGCGACTAAGATAAGTTGACCCACCGTGTGGTATCCGGTTTAGTCAAATAGACCACCCTCTTTCTTACCGAGGTTTCGTAAAATACGACTGAGGTAAGTTGAAGTCAGGCAGGCGGCCGGTCGTAAAAACGCAGCCAAATCATGTGACAGTATGTTTATAATATGTTGTGCCGACCCTACTTAGAGTGGGATAAGGGCAGGAAGATGATGATGTTTATATATTTTTATTATTTTCTGTGGTAACTATGGTCACTAGCAAATGTGTGTATTGAAGTAACTCTATGATTTAAGTACTCTATGGTTTCTGTTTTGGCGGGAACAAGGCATAAGTTATCATGCGTAGATAAAGACGAATAAATTAGCGCGTAAATATAATATTTTTATTACGTGGTCCTTTCATTTATGTAGTTGTAACGCGATATCAAAAACACATGTAACTTTAACTATGTTACATTTAAATAATTTACATTAGTTTTATTAATAAACATATATATAAAAAAATAAGAACGAGCGTATCGTACTGTGTAATAAACTAACTATTAGTTACCCGCAGTGAATTTTGGGGAAGTACCGACAATGGCGTTCTTACCCCGTCCCGCCAATAGACAAGGGATTTCCCCCTCGGATGTGTGCACCAATGGGGTCGCTTTCGCACAGTTATCATTACCCTCCCTATCGGCTACATATGTTTGCTTTCACTTTTATAAATAATAATTGTGGATTGTTAAATTGAATAGGGTGTCATTATTTAAAGTGCAGTTAGCATATGGGTATATCATCAGTAGGTACTCGGCATTGAAAATGGCGCAGTGGTTTACAAATTTTATTATTTCGTCATTGAATAATAAAAAATTATACAATTATTTTATTTGTAAAAAGTGTAGAAACACCTTGGTAAGAAAGAGGATGGTCAAATCAAATCAAATCAAAATAATCTTTATTCAAATAAGCTCCTTCAAGCACTTTTGAATCGTCAAGGATCAATATGATTAATGAAGCTACAACTGGTTCGGAATTTTGCTCTTACCGAGAAGAACCAGAAAGAAACTCGGCGGTCAATCTTTTAAACATTTTCAATTTTACATAATTAAACCGCAGTCCTGTATAAAGGTAAAAGGATTTTCAAATTCAGGCTAAATATAATCCTCAATTTTGTAATATGCTTTACGTATAAGTACATCTCTTATATTTAACTTAAACCTTTCTGTCTATTCTACTTAACCGGATACCACACGATGGGTCAACTTACCATAGTCGCATTTTATGACACCTCGGTAAGAAATTACGGTGGTCTATTCTAGCGGATGATGATGATGTAAAAAGTGTAGAAATAGGCGGATTATTGCGAAGTCTAAATTTTATCTTTATTTTTATGTGAAATTTCACAAATAAACGCCTATTTCGGTAAATTATAACTTTGAATTGAATAAATTATCAATACCCCTTCGAATGAAAACATCCATTTGTTAGATACTTCACAATTAATAAAGGTTTTAAAATTCCATTGAAATATGCAACTTACCAATAAATAAACACGTAGGTATTAATATATAAAATCGATATGCTTTTTTTTCTGCATATTTTATAAAAAAAAAATAATTAGATGTACGATGAAGCGGTGATTCTACAAAGGCTTAATTTAAAATTCATCTACTAATTATAAATTTATGTTATAACAAATCACGGCCGTATACATCATTCGTCGTATTTAATTAATGAAATTTTTAACTTACCTACTATTAATTACATGTTGTTTTAACACGACTTTTGTGTATTGTGTATTAAAAAGACCGCATTTATTCAACCAAATCTAAATAATGGCCGTTATTTGTTTATCAAATACGCATTATGCTTTAGGCGGAGTGCATACTGTTAGACTGAGCAACCACTTTTTATAAATTTGATTTATGCTCTACTTAAATTTACTTGTTTATTTTCTTTCATTCTTCTTGTAAAAAAGTAGAAAAAGTTGAAGTTTGTTACTAACCTATGAGTGGATAGAGATACGAAATGTATATAGATTTTAGTAAAATTACCAAATTTTAAAATTCGAATACTAAATTCTTCTACTTTTTCGTAAAAATTTCGATTTTTTGTTGTCTATATAACACTCTCTGAATTCTTCATTGTCTGTTGATTGTATATCTGAATTTTTACAGTTTTATGGGGCATCAAACCGGAACGCAATTTATAAAGACACTATATAAACATTTTATATGGCAATTAAAACAAAAAAGTTTTAAATAATTTATATTAGTAGATGTTACTTCGCGGAATTCCATAGTACTATTATTACATTTTATGATTACTTTCTATAATATTTTTCTTATGATTTAGCCGTGTGGTATCCGGTTGAGTAGAATAGACTACTCTCATATCTTACCGTGATGTCATAAAAGGCGTCGTCAGGCAGGCGGCCGGTCGTAAAATACGTAGCCAAATCATGTGACAACAGGGCAGGAAGGCATTTTTCTTATGATAACGTCCTTCCTATGATCAAAAGTAATGAAAATATTTTTATGCAATAAAAATATTTTATATAAAAGTAATGTAGAATGTACTATTCGTTCTCATACCTGATACATGTCAAATTTGTAATAACTCACAAATTTGTACTATCCGCCACCGATAACACAAGAATACACAAACAGTACACACATTCACCACCACAATCCCAACAATTTTTTCGCCCCGTTACCGAAGCATCATCAGGAGATAGACTCCACGACAAAACGGCAATGTTTTGTGATTTTGTGTAAATGAGTTTTACAAATACTGCATGTATTAGTTATGAGACCGAATAGTACACTCTACATTTAGCATTACATATATTTATTTTTATCGCGGATTACAGCAAAATAATATTTTTATTAGTTTTTTATTATAGACCTCCGCAAAGTAACGCCTAATTCTATAAAGTACGCGTACTATACTCAATTTTTTTCAACAGTTTTATCGTTTTCAATTTTTTACTTGTACACTTTTAGTCTTCCGTAGTTTGTCCACGACTTTATGATATTCACGGTCTTGTAAATATTGGTTAATAAAGATGTCGTGTGAAAGAGTTGTTGGTTCCAAATAATATTAATTTTGGTATCACGGGCGGTTCGTAACGCCTCCAAATTGTCCGCCCTAATGACGGCTAGTTCGGGCAATGACTCGACTATCATCTGAACTTCGACAGCGTGTTCGGAATTCCGTAACGTCTTTACATCGAAATTTTACTATATCATCATCCTCCTGCCCTTATCCCACCCTAAGTGGGGTCGGCACAACATGTTATAAACATGCTGTCACATAATTTGGTTGCGTTTTTACGACCGGTCACCTGCCTGATATCAACTTACCTTAGTCGTAAGTTACGACACCTCGGTTAGAAAGAGGGTGGTCTATTTTACTAAACCGGATACTACACGGTGGGTCAGCTTACCTTAGTCGCCTTTTATGTCACCTCGGTAAGTAATGAGGGTGGTCTATTCTACTCAGCCAGATACCACACGGCGGGTCCGACTTACCTTAGTCGGCTTTTACGTCACCTCGGTAAGAAATGAAGGTGGTCTATCCTACTCAGCCGGATACCACACGGCATGGTGTATAGAGATGCTATTATTTAGTTAAACTTTTTTTATTCAAACACGTTTTTAATCCAAGGCCGGTTATATTTCTTCACTTTCTTTGCAGTTGAGCTAAAATTGATTTAAATTTATGATTTTTTGTGTTATTATATTAAAAGGTTCAAATATTTTGAATATGGTAGATGTTGTAGTTCATACCTGTCTGGGTATCGAGGCCAGGGTAATTGAAGGGCAATGAACTAAATTTTCAACAGTCTTTATTGCAATTTAAGCGACAGCTAACGGTAGTTATTAAAATATTTAGTAGGTTATTGTTAAACCGTAAAGTAATGTTTGTTACAAACTGATGAATATATGTCGTGTTGTTGACACCTTATTTAGTATATAAGTGGCGGCTGAATTATTCAATATATTGAATACTAGTCTGTACCTGCAACTTCGTTTGCGGACTGTTGCGTGATAGGTTGATAAAAGATGGCGCTTTTAAATGTCTTCCTATTACTGTAGGATTAACAGGATTTCTATAGCCTATTTGTTACCCCGGTGTATACGGAATAATTGTGCCTAATTTCATTGATTTTCGTTCAGCGGATTCGCTGTGAAAGAGTAACAAACATACATCCATACTCAGAAACTTTCACATTTATAATTTTAATTAGGATATAAAGAAATACTTATAAGTATCTTATACTATAAAACGTTATGTTTTGTGTGTCCAGGTCGAACGTTAAGCGGCGGGAGCGGGCAAGTTTGCAGGCCGCACTTCCACACACCACTGCACCCCTGGCTCGATTCCAAAGCGTTAGGCAGCGGAGCCTGGGGCGGAGGTTTCCAGCAAGACACCCCCGCCGACAAGCCCCTGTCTCCCGCACAGCATCCTCACCCCCATCCCCTGTTCTCCTTCCCCCCCACGCCGCCAAAAGACTCCACGCCCGATTCAGTCGCCGCGGCGGCGCTCGGCCAGCAAGATTACCAGGCTGCCGTCGCGCACGCCACGGCGATGAGCGTCGCCTTCATGCAGCAGCAGCAGGAGCTCCCCCTTTGCGGGGACGTCAAGCCCATGATGGGCGCGCCGCCTTCGAAACAACGCGAAGGTGCGCAGCCAGACTCGTGTCCCCAAGAGAGTCAGCCCTCCGGGGAGTACAACGCGCAGTACAACTCCGGCGACTACTATAACTACCAGGGGAAAGGGTATAGCGGGCAACAACAGAGTAAACCGCGACCGAACAAGACGCGAACTAGCGCCGGTGAGTCCGGACCGACCGATTGCACCACCCTCGCTCGCACTTACACTAATGACTTCACGCTTATCCGATCACCTGATACGTTGGCGAATTAAACGAGCCCCTGTTGACTTTATGATACGGCCCTTTATTAAGTTAAAAAAGGTTTAATTAAATTTTTGATGCGCAATTGGGACTTGATACTACTAATGATAAACCAAATAGAGTAATAAAGTTTTTCCAGTAATTGCGAGTATTTGCGTGTATCAATCTCAATATTTTATACCATTTAGGAATCCACTTTGTTAAGATATATACGGAACAATAGAAAAAATGTTTTTGTATGAGTATTAATTAATTTTGATTTTTGGACTGATATTATGAGATACGATTTTCAAAATTCATAGTTGTTAATCAGTACAATGAAATAAATGGACTGTTCTTTTATAAGCAACAACATGATGAGATACATATATAAAGTAGTTGTGATTAAAATCCCATTGCTTTGTGTGACGTTTTGTAATTATTTATTAGTTCAACGCAGACAATTCATTTTTTGCGAACATCAAAAGTGTTCCAAAACTTTATCAAAGATGAAATATGATAACAATATCAGATAACAGTGGTCAGATAAGCGTGGTTGCACTGGTTATGGTAACACGTTAACATCACGGTGGTAACATGTGGTGCCATAAATATACCGCTTATATTAACTGCTAAATTTGGTGGAGGTTACTAATATTGCTTAACTCGAATCCGTACCAAAGACTAAATTATTGGATTTACTTTTTGCCAAATTTAAACTCAGAACTTTAAATATTAACTTTACATAATAACGAATTGATTAGTTAATAACTTGTACCAATAAAAACTAATAATGCACTTGCAACGCCTAAGGTTTGAGGTGTCCTAATTAAAAAAAGGATTCTACCGTCATTTTATAAAAACTGTGATTGCGGTAAATATGAATTTAATCATTAATCAGGAAATAAAAAAACAAATTAACCTTCATCGCAGCTCTGTATACCAGGATATCATAGTGCAAGAGATATTTAAATAAGGTGATTATAAACACATTATAAGTATATATAGCATAGGATATTCGATAATGATATAAATTCAAATAATTTTATTAAATATAACGAAAAACCACATACCACCCTCATTTCTTACCGAGGTGTCGTAAAAGACGACTAAGGTAAGTTGACCCACCGTGTGGTTGAGTTGAGTAGAATAGACCACCCTCTCTCTTAGCGAGGTTTCGCAAAATACGATTAAGGTAAGTTGAAGTCGGACAGACGGCCAGTCGTAAAATACGTTGCCAAATCATGTAACAACATGTTTATACCATGTTGTGCCGACCCCACTCGGAGTGGAATAAGGGCAGGAGGTTATATATAACGAATAATTAGACTGAGACAGATAGAGACTGTGTGCCCAGGAGGTTACAGAATCAAGCCCCAGTGTATATTTTTGAAGAAATCATGCGATATTTACTATGATAAAGGTTTTTTTTGAAGTTCGGACGAAGACTTCGAACATTGGACTAATAAACGACCGCTTTGATGAAAAATGGTGAGAAATACATTAACAATTTTCAAAATTAACTTATACATTTTATAAATGCATAAATTACATGATTTCTAACATTCAGTTAACTTTATTATTTAATTTGGAAAGTTATGACCTAGCTTAAGACCTTAGCTGTCTGAGTAAATAATAAATTCAAAACGCGTTTATGTTAATTAATTCAGATTTGAATTATGCACTGACGAAATATTATGCCGTTTCAAATCCGGATACTTTTTATAATTGCGTGGAATTTGTTGCACTGTTTTATGCTCGATATAAAGTCAAAGAATTATAATTACAACGTTATTTTAGAATAAAATATAATATATAATTATAAAACAAAGTAATTTATAGAATTAGGCGTTACTTTGCGGAGGTCCATAATACAAAAGTAATGAGAATATTAATGAGATTGTGGTGGTGAATGTGTGCAGTGGTTGGGTATTGTTGTGTTATCGGTGTCGGGTAGTGCATGAGTTCTTAAAATAAAATTCTTAAAATTCTGCATGTATCAGGTATGAGAACGAATAGTACACTCTACATTTAGCATTACATATATTTTCTTTTATCGCGAATTATAGCAAAATAATATTCTCATTACTTTTATAAAACAAAGTCCCCAAAAGCATGTAATATGTATGTGATCGATTTTCACAAAATCTACTCAATGGATTTTTGTACTATAGATGTACTATAGATTTATAGATCTACAAAAATAGTACAAAAAGTACGCGACAGCATGTCTCTGTCTTATGTCTTCTCACAATAATACTTTTTACGTTCAAAATTTTAAAAAATATGCCTTTTATAATTAAACATACGTAAGTCGACTTATCAATATATTCACGCCAGATTCAGATATGTTTGTACCATATAAAATCTCTCCTGTAATTAAATCCAAAGAATCGAGTATTTTACGAAATTCCCAACGAGAAGCCTATTAGGTTGATAGTAAGAAAAAAATACATCAGATATTCTGTAATTTCCGTTTCAGTATGTCTATATTTTATCCAAGCACGAAAATGTCGGATAACCAAATTTAACATTTTGTTTAGCAATACTAAGATATTCTTAACTACAGCAAAAATAATGACTTTATGACTTTTAAAAGATTTCAAATTCAGATATCGCAGTATATATCATTATATATTTTTACACAAAATAACTTTAACGGTAAGGTTTAACAAACAACGAACTTTGCTGGTTTTTTAAGTTATTTTCTTTATCTTGATACTGTGTAAAAATAATACATTAAGAGCTAAACTTACTGAATATTTACGGTTTTATACTTTGCATTTACTTGCATTGAACGTAATTTAAAATTCGAATATGTCTCACTTTAAAAAGTAAAAATGTAATAATAAATGTAAGAAAGTAATTCAACAAATTTTACAGAACCTTCTAATATAGAAATACTAGCTGTGCATATGAAATCTAATATCTTCTAAAGTTGATTCATATGTGGTAAAGGACAATTTTGATCTACATTAAATATTGAAACTTAAGAACGCATTGATTAAGATAAGAATTGATACTGAACAGAACAGAATAAAACAGTCTCGATAATAGCTTAATAATTTTCATTAAAATTTTGAACATAAAAGTAGTTATTGTGAGTTAACCATATGAGATAGAGATATGCTGACGCGGACTTTTTTGTAGTATTTTTGTAGATCTACAATTCTCTAATACATTACTTTAGTGTATCTTTGTTGGTTTATGCGACACAATGGACCTCTTCAAGGCAGTTGATAAAACCTAATGTAAGTCTTCCAGAAAAATTACACTAGTTTTTAGTAAAAACCGTAAAACAATTTAAAGAAAATGGATCACCCACAGACAGACAGCTTTTGGAACTTTGTTTTATAATAATTATAGATTATAAATTCAATCAAAAGAGACAAAATTTTGCGAGACATTCAAATTTATCGTTTATTCACATTATGCAGTCACATAGAAATATAAAACTAATTTGTATAAAAAATTATCTTACATTCCTAATCTTTATAAAGCACGTATGATAATGATGAGACTATTAAAGTTTCAACAAATACATTATTATATTATATTCACACAATATGTTACAATACCTATGGCATTAATTGTCTTGTTTAGAAAACTGGCCACCTTCTCATGATACTATGAAAAAATACCTTGTGATTATACTGCTTTGAAAAAAATATATGCAAATATTCACAAGTTTCTTATTTACAATCCAGTCCACGAAACCCAAGTTCTACTTTTGTTACACTAACATGTGAACCATCTTTTCTTACATGACCGGTTAATGCAACAATTTCCCACTACCTAAAGGCAAGGCTATTGTTTTTACATAAACCTCGTAGATTTCTAATTAATTTGTTATATTCAAGACAATATTCGAATTGTGCTCGTTACGAAAGCGTCAAACTCCTTTTACTAAATTTAAACACAATAGTGACTCTATCTGCTTAATTCGGATTACATTTTAATTAATTTATTTGCTCATTATTTCTTAAGATGAAATTGTGTTATTTCCCACTGATAAAAGTTACCTACCCATATAAATATTATAATGAGGATATTCATAATATATTTTGCCTAATTGGCAGCTAAAATTCTCCTTAAATTATTATATGAATTGCTAAATTTTTAACTAATTTCACATGTTGGTTTAATACGGTTTCCAATATGAACTTATTTAAATATAATATACTTTAAAAGTTGCTATTCTAACAAAAAAACTTAACTGTTTATGTGATGTGTATTTATAAAAGGAGATAAGGTCCACGATATAATAATAAGGCTTTACGATTTTGTCAAACTAACGATTAACGATCGAATTGTGCTTCCTACATTTGGCTTTGCATAGATTATGTAAAAAATTAGAATTTTACATTATATTTATACGTTAGAAGTATAAAATACAGATGTCTCTTTAATCGCAATTTAAAATAAATTGGCAGTGAAAGCTTTCTATTTGTGTTGATTTCACACTTAGTTTAATAGGCAACTTTAATTTTAGTTACTTACGGAAAATATAATAACAATTCCTAAAATATTATATCACATTGGGATGAAAGTGTATTCATAAGACAAAATGCATATATTTGAAATGAAAAATTCTAAAATTATTAAAAATCTATCCTTTATAGACTAGAGCAAATTGATAAGGGGAAGGGGAAGTTTAAAAATCTATCCTTTCGTATCTTATTTTTCTTTATTATAATATGAAGAATATATAGGTCCAGAAGATTTCTATAAAGTTTATATATTGTGTCGATTGGGCCGTCATATAGTTCCAGTTTATTAGAACGCAAATTCGGAGATACAATTAAAACTCAGTTTCGCGTAATATTGTTCTACTGACCTTTACTACTAATGCTTGCATTGTTACACCAACAATTGGACGCTAAGTTTTCGCAATCGCCAACACAATATGACGAATATTCATATTACCGAGGATTGCTCAACAGTAATTGTATTACGGCCGCTTTATTTTATACATAAATATGTAATTATAACTCACAGTTAAGCTCAACAATGGGAAGGGAACAAAAACCGACCGTTTATTGTCTCTCATTACGGACAAAAAACATGCTAACGCAAACATTCAATTGTGAGCAATTATGGTTATTCAATATTTTGTGAAATTCCGACTCGGATTAACATGTTCCGATCTCACGGACGAATCTAATCTCTATAGTTTCTCAGGAGCTAATTAGAGGCGTAGTGAAAAAGGCGTGTTAATTGCTGCGTAAAAACTAGAACTGTTGTCAATACTGCGATTATAATAGGCGTTCATATCGTAGGAAATCATATTTCTTATTGAATATTGTGTTGATATATATTATCGCTGATTACATCGACAATGTGGAACAAAAAGTATGAAATACTAACTTTATTAAGTCAGATTGGTATTCGTTTATTGGCATTTTTTGCGATTATCTATTTCCGTTTACATTAAATAGTTTAATCAAGATTGAAATGTGATTTTAGAAACATTATGTAATAATTTACTATAACTTAACTATATTTGCATATTTAGGCCACCATCGTCTCAAAACCGGGATTCACTCTTTCGTTTGAAATGAAATTTTTTCGTAAAACATATTTGATTTAGTAACGTTACTAAAGCAATTAGATTGTGATATATATGTTTGAGTGTCAATTGAGATTGTCGTAGTAAGTGTGTGTAGTGTGTTGGTGGTGTTGTTTTGTTATACGTGCAGTAACTAATCCTGCATGTATAAGGTTTGAGAATGGATTTTACTTCCTACACTTAGCTCATTTTCCTACGCATAGATTTTCTTAACAAACGCGTAATATACCAAAATAATTCTATTATCACTTTTGTAATATTGGTATTCTTTATATCGGGTTTCCTTGATTATTTCTATCGTATAAGTTGGAATTTACTTAGACAATCTCAAGAGTCTATCGTTAATATTGCTGTATGATATTAAATTTATTACCGAGATAGTCGAGATAGTACATTAAGTTTCGTTAATGTCAACACCATGTTTCAATCATGACTAAATTATTTTGAAACAAGATAAAATAACGGAAGTGCTTATATAATCGAATACAAAATTCAATTACATTGTACATGCAAATAGCGCGCCATATCGTATCATTTCCGACTTTATAAAGACAGTAAATTTTTTGTCTGTATTTTAATCGATTACATACAGACATACACCTTTGAGGACTTTGTTTTATAATAAGTGTAATATATAGATTGTTTCATTTAAGCCGTGTGGTATCCCGCTGAGTAGAATAGAACGCTCTCATTTCTTACCGAGGTGTCGTAAAAGGCGACTAAGGTAAGTTGACCCACTGTGTGGTATCCGGTTTAGTAAAATAGACCACCCTCTTTCTTACCGAGGTGTCGTAAAATACGACTAAGGCAAGTTAACGTCAGGCAGGCGACCGGTCGTAAAAACGCAGCCAAATCATGTGGCAGCATTAACATCAACACAAAATGTTTATATTATGTTGTGCTGGCCCCACTTAGAGTAGAATAAGGGCAGGACAATTATTATGATGATGAATAAACATTTTTATATTCTTATTTTGAGTTTTGTATTTTATCTACGCGTAAGTAGCGGCCTGTTACTATCCCACTGCTGAGAATAAGCGTCTTCTCACCGTTTTTTGGAGAGAAGGATTGGAGCTAAGACCTACCATGCTGCTCCAATGCGGATTGGTAGGTTACACATATCTCCAGAATTCTCTAGAAATATGCAGGTTTCCTCAAGATGTTTTCCTTCACCGAAAAGCGCGTAATAAAGTGCAATTATCAATTAGACACATAAGTTTTAACAGAAAAACTCATTGGTGTCTGCCCGGGTTTGAACCGGTGACCTCCTCGAAAGATTCCCACGGTGTTACCGCTGGGCTACCTCAGCTCTATAATATTTATTTATTTTACATGCGCGTAAGAGATCTTAATTTACTAATGTATGGGGAAGTAAATAAGTTACTGTCTAAATTATAAAGTAGTTCGTAACTTAGTACATTAGACATAAATCTAGATATAAAAACGTAGAAAATTTAGACTATATATATTGGGTTAATGGCGTGATCATATATGCAAATGTAATCGTAAATGGCAGTGTTAATATGAAAAATAAATATATAACTCTATGTTTAATTCTAAATAGTAGCAGTTTCGATTTTTATGGATGTAAAATGAGAACAACTTAAGTCTCCAGCTGTGAAATCACCAATTTATACTTGTCGAGTTCATAACTGAAGTAATAACAATTAAATTATTCATACTTAAGTATATCCCAGCTGTTCTGATAAGACTTATTACTTTTTATATTTATACATACAATATAGACTAGTATTTTTAAATTTAAATTAAAGGAAGATATTATAGAAATTACTTAAACTTACTATGCCTAACTAAAGTATTTTTTGCTAAATCTTTTTCTGTACTTGCTGGATGTCTGTGGAACTCGGTGCCATACAGCGTCATCAATGACTGCTTTAGCCTTTCCTTCAGCACTTTTAAACTAAGACTAAAGAAACATTATACATCTTTACCATCATAATGTAATTGTTGACATTTATATATTATACTTTGTATTATATATAGTGTGTTTGTATATATATTTATTTATATATAAATATATTATATATTTATTTTATTTTTATTGTTAAATTAGGAAATTATTAGTAGGTAATTCTAATTCATAATGTTTGATATTTGCGTACCTTTTTCTTTAATATAAATTGTCTCACCTCGTAGGTTAGCTGGCAGAGATCTCTGTCATAGGGATAAGTTGACCTTTGTAGACTTTTTTTACCAATAATGTTTTTTTTCCAACATTTTTTATGGTACATAAATAAATAAATAAAGTGCTCAATTGATAAGATAATATTTAAGAAGTTATAAAAAAAAATTCTGTAGAATATCTTGGCATTTATATATCACTAACTATTAATTATATTAATAGTTATATACTAATTGCAATATGTGGTTTATCTTATTTCCAAACAAAAAACGGGAATTTTGAGCCTGTATATTTCCCCGGTTTAGCTTTAATTGAGTTAAATTTCGTCAATATTGGTCTAGCAGATTAACTGTTAAGGCGTGAGAGATAGACTCTCGTCTTTATAATATTAGTATGTATTGCGTAACACGATTTGGTTTTAAATAATAAGAATAAAGATCAAGACAAATATCGTGTGAAGTGGTTATATCTCGGTATTGAATTGCAGAAGATTGCGAGTGTATTTTTTACTTTCAAAAGTTACTTTGGATGAGTTTGCGATACAAATTATAACATCAAGGTTTTCCGGATCATACTCCCTACGCCATGATGACTAATTAGTCATATTATTAGCTCTCCACACGTCGCCTTAAGCCGTGGTCAGCCTCACAGAACCCTTAGGACAATATTTCCCGACGCTAGTAGAGCTTCTGCGCTCTAATCTCCGCATTTCGCAACCTCGACAATGCTTTTGCACTCGTCCGTCCTGCCCAGTGACGTTGTAGAAGTCCTTAAGGCTAAAAACATAGTCAGTTCGAAATAATCAATCAAATTGTCAATATTTATATGTTTAGTTATTGTTTATGTTTAAGTAGTATTTCTTTTTATATCAGTCAATTAATTTGCTAAGATTTTACGAATTGTTAAGTGGTGCATGCGTTTTAAGCAAAAAAAATAGTTTAATTTTAATTCTCAGTTAGGTACATTGTTCTTTTGAGAAAATAAATGTCTTTAATCCGAAATAAAAGGTTTTTTCGGTAATATAATCTAGTTACAGATGCATTTTGATATATTGTATTTGTAGATGTGATTTTGTTTATTTTCCTATACGTTCGTTGCGTATGGTATGTGAGCAGGAATTCTAAGTAAATGTCCGTGTGCCGACCTCTAAAAGTAGGTTCAAGGAAAACTTAGCAAAGCCCCGTTCGATATTCAGTAGGATGTTTATCGCTAACAAGGTCACCATTAAAATTGAATGACGATTGTATTATTGAAATAAAAGATATAACTGTTATCAATATTAATCTTAAAGTGCAAGGCTTCGTCTCTGACATTCGGACATTGTTAGTCTTTGACTTCAGCTGATGACAATTCTAATGATTTATAATGATCTTATAAAACATACAGTAAGTTAAGTGCACTAGTAAGTCCATGTAATGGTGGTTGACCGTTTTGTATGAAATTTTAAATAATAAGCGTTTTGTTTGTTGTAGCTAATAAAAGCTGTTTGATACATTCAAATAAAGCTCGCTCATTGACACAAGAATTTCATATGAGGCCCAATAAATAATAAAATTTAGAATCTATAAGTGCTGGCAACACGCACGATTCCAAGTCTTTTTTCTCCAAATATGAATATCGTTCAACATCTTCCTGCCATCATCCCACTTTAAGTGGGGTCGGCACAACATGTTTGTCACAAGATTTGACTTGACACAAGAATTTCATATGAGGCCCGACAAACGATAAAATTTAGAATCCATAAGTACTGCCAACACGCACAATTAATTCCAAGTCTTTTCTCCAAATTTGAATATCATTCATCATCTTCCTGCCATCATCCCACTTTAAGTGGGTTCGGCACAACATGTTTGTCATATGATTTGGCTACGTATTTTAAGACCGGCTGCCAGCCTGACAACTTACCTTTGTCGTATTGTAAAAAAGAGGGTGGTCTATTCTATTTAACCGGATACCCCATGACGAGTCCACTTGCCTTAGTCGCCTTTTACGACGCCTTGGTAATAAATGATGGTGGTCTATTCTACTCAGCCGGATACAACATATCACATTGGGAAAAGTGTATTCATAAGGAAAAATGAATATATTTTCATTCAAAATTATCATCAACTTATCTTAGTCGTATTTTACGACACCTCGATAAGAAAGAGGGTGGTCTATTCTACATAACCGGATACCACACGGTGAGTCAACTTACCTTAGTCGCCTTTTACGACACCTCGGTAACAAATTATGGTGGTACTATTCTATTCAGCCAAATATGAATATCATTAGAAATCAAATTACTTTATTACGTCACACCAGTTTGGCCATCCAAATAATTAAATGTTCTAAGCCTATGGAAACGTTCAACCAAATGTTGAATACAACCGACATTATAGTGTTATATTGGCGTACTTACTTAGTGGAAGTAATATTATAATAATGCTGCCCGGATGTGGCCCATTCCATTGTTGCGGATTTGACCTCCAAGCTATAGAACATTTTAAGAAGAAATTAAATATGCAAACCTAACGCAATTGTTATGCTAATTTCATTACTAGGTATATTTTATATTCTTATCTATACTATATATTTTTCCTTATAAGACACGCCATTAAATCTATACTAGGATATTAGAATAAATTGTCATTAACAGTACTAATTTTTTTTTATATTAATGTCTCTAAAACCATAACCGACTATAGTTTTAAACAGAACAAAGCAAATAAGACTAACTTTGAAATACTTAACGTGAGCAAAATGTTAAGTTACATCTGTACATATTATAAAATAAAGTCCCCAAAAGCTGTCTATGATCGATTTTCTCAAAATCTACTGGCCAGATTTTGGTACGGTTTTTACTAAAAAATAGTGCAATTTTTGAGGAAGGTTGAGGTTAATGTACATTATATTAGAATTCCCGCAGCGTCACGATTTACTCGGGAAAACTTTGTGAAACACTGATTCACTTGATTGTACTGGCGGGTACTGCTAGTACTTTATAAATTTAAACTAATATATAAAGCTGAAGAGTTTGTTTGTTTGCACGCGCTAATCTCATGAACTACTGGACCGATTTAAAAAAAATTTTAGGTGTAAGATAGTCCATTAATCGAGAACGGCTATAGGCTATATAACATCATGCTAAGATGAATAGGAGCGGAGCGGCAATAAAAAATATTACGAAAACGCCAAAATTTAAAGCTTCACTTGCGTGTTAAGTAAACGGTCAAAAGTTATTCAAAAATCATATATTACAAAAAAATTCTCCTTTAAAAGTTCGTTACAGCATATACCTAGATTTTAAGGTTAACCCAGTTTGACCATTTTTATGGTTTTAAAAATACTGTAGTACGGATTTAATTTTTCTACGCGGGCGGAGCCGCTGGCAATTGCTAGTAATAAATACATAATAGGTATATTCATAAAAATCAAAATATACAAAATGTGTACATAATAATACGCCTTAAGATATTTTTATTAATTAAATATTATTAAATAAATTAGTATATTAGTATATTAAATAAATTAGTATATTAAATAAATTAGTTTATTTTAAATAAAGTTTTTGAAAATTCTAATAATTATCTAGTAAATTATATCCTAGGGATATAAGTTTCGTATTTTTGTACCTTAATAATGTAATCACGAACTAAAATGAACAAACTCCTAAATGGTTTATTTGTGAACTTTCTAAAACAATACGCCACGTTCACTTTAATGCCATTTAATTTAAACTACAATCTGTGTTTCGACGATAACTCAAATGCAACCTAACTAAAAGTCCATTGCTCTTTAAAGTACAGTTGTGAACAAATATTCTTATCTTTATATAATAATGTGTACATAAGTTTTATGTTTCATTAAAAATGAAAATTCATTTATACTTAATAAAGTTAGAATTATTTTTCAATAATGAGAATTGTATGTAATAATTTTTACTTATGCCAAATTTAATACGCGGTATGCACTTATGTACATTCCCTCTATAATGTTCTCATTATTTAAACATATTGTTCATGGACTGTACAACAGAACAATAGTGGCACAACTAAAAAACACATGTTTTGGACTAAGAATAGATGTAAATCCTAAATACACATTTTTTTCAGCGGCAATGCCGGCACAATTCATAATTAAGTATTACGCTATTCGTTTAATCAAACTATAGCATTTTTCATGCATTTTCCTTAGCAATGAAAACTCTAAACCCATTTATCTAAAAAAATATTTGTTTTGAGTTGTGCGACTATTGCAGCCCAAGAGCGATGTTGTTAGACCTTAAAATTATATATAAGCCCGTTCGTTTAAGGAAACTAAAGCATTTTAATGCATTTTTCTTAGCAATTCAAAGTATATATCTCAAATGCAAGCTTATTATTATGCAAGCTACGAGTATATATCTCAAAACATGATTTTTTTGAGTTGTACAACTATTGCAGCCCATGAGCGACGTCTAGGATAAATAATAAAACATTGAGACTACAAAACAATAAAATTTTGAATTTGAATTTGAATCTATGTAGTGTACACGTATATACTCGTGTTAAATTAGGAAAGCGCATTATGTAAAGTGCAAAAAATAATTGATATAGCGAGCTTCTAAATATATAATATCATTCTTTCTCCATACAAATTTGTCCCGTATTTTATTCAGCGTTAATAAATCTAAAATACTGATGTTTAAATATTTTCATATTTATCTTTTTATTATTGGTGTGTTACTCGAATTCTTATGGTGTAATATGTTGGACTTTAATGCTTGGGTTTGTTCATCCTCATATACGAATAGTTTAGATAAATATTTCTTAGTTAAATATATACAAAACCAACAAGCGAAACACGGGTGTATGTAGCAAAATCATATTTGTTAGTATACTTTATCACAAAGACCAAACTATAATATAATTTCCATGCAACTCACGTACTGTTGCAACAAAGATGTTTCGCGGAAAGTTGCGCAACCAATTAGCAGAGCACATTTCGTAAAGAGATTACGTAGTACTGTCTAAAATGGCACAGGGGATTATAATCTTTACGACATATGTAATACACGCGAAAATAGTATGAATGTAACGGGAAGGTTTTTCATTGGTGTGAGACTGTATGCTACGGACGGCCGACTAAGAGGAATGAAGACGGCTCGGCGTCTTGAGTGTGTTATTATTTTTGTTGAATGCAATTCTTTTTACACTGGAATTGTGCCATGATGGTTTTTAATAGATTTGCATACCCAATGAGGTTTCTATTTTTTGCTGCGATTATACTATTACATTTATTGGATAGTCTACTTACAAATAGATTTTAAAATGTTATTTTAGTTTGTTAACAATGTGTAATAATTAAAACAAAACGACTGAATTGAAATTAGTTAATTTAATTAAGTTAAAAGTTTGACGAAAAAAAATAATTGTTATCGTAAAAGTTCAATTTCTAGAAACAAAACTATCAAAGTTCAAAAAATTGTAGTAAAATTTTTAGTCCTTTATTTAAAATTTGATGAAAAAAGAGTATAAGACTCACACTCCGCCACAAAAAAAACACAAAACTTTAATAAGACCAATAATGTTCTATGGGAGCGTCGTTTCGCGCCGTTTCTGATATTAGATTAGTAAGGTAGATTATTAGATTGTTCTCGCTCAAACGAAAACAAAATCGATGCGTGCACATACCTACATGTTTCATGTAGTGATCATTCATGTCGTGCTTTAAAGAGGCCGCAACCTACCTTACCATAGCTCATTCAGTTAAGCGCTTATCAAAGCCCTAGTTAAAAAAACTGAAGTACTCACGAAGCCGCTTATAGTACATACATTGGAGATGGTTTTTCGCAGCTTTACACATATTCGAGTAAAATGAACCCAAAATATCAAATACGGAGGGTATTTACTCCCAAATACTATCCCTTTTTCTGACGTCAGTCTGTGGTGGCTTCTTGCCACATATCGAACAGAGTGATGATTAGTCAGTTTTTTTAACAAATCGCTTTAAGGTAAATCACATGTCTTCATTTATCAAAGCTTCTAGACTATCAACACTATTCCCACATTTCATATCCTCGAAGAAGTTTTAGTACTCTCCTATTCAGCCTGGGAATTATTAGCTGTAAAGGTCTTACAATATCGCTCTTTGGCTGCAATAGTCGCACAACTGAAAAAATATATTTTGAGATAAATGGGTTTAGAGTTTTCATTGCTAAGAAAAGTGCATGAAATATGCTTTAGTTTGATTAAACAAATAGCGTAATACTTAATTATGAATTATGCCGGCATTGCTGCTGAAAGAATGAGAATTGAAATTTTACACCTATTGCTAGTCCAAAACACGTGTTTTTTGAGTTACGCCACTATTACAGCCCATGAGCAATATATCCTACTTCCTACTAATATTAAAATGGGAAAGTTTGTGAATATGGATGTATGTTTGTTACTCTTTCACGGCGATTCCGCTAAACTAATATCGATGTATTTTGGTACAATTATATCTTATACATCGGGATAACATATAGGCTATAGAAATCCTGTTAATTCTATAGAAATAGGAAAGATTATCGATCGATTACGCGACAACAGTCCACGTAAACGAAGTTGCCGGTAAAAGCTATCTAAATCTAGCAAAAGTATCTAAATTTTTTTACTAATTCTTCAAAGCCGAAAAACCTTAGAAAATAATCAAATGTTTAAATACTTTCATACAGAAATCGTATATTTTAATTTTTTTTGCCTTGTTTTTAAATTTATTATCCCATACAAATTATGAGACAAAATAAACATATATACACACACCTTTCGAAAACTACGAAGGGTTTATATGAAGGTGTGGAATTCGCATTATTTCTCTCTTCTTTTCTCTATATTATATCAGCCTATTTTATATCTCAGAAATCGTTTTCGATCATATTGCATTGCACTCATGCGCTACTTTAATTAAATAGAACCTTTTAGTGAGTTTTAATTCTATTGTGATAGTTTCTAAAGAATACAATGAGATCCGGTGTTACGTATTTAAAAACAAGCTAATGAATATTTTGTGTTAAATATACCTAACAATATACCTATACGTAACAACACAGTCACGGTCTGCCGGTACAGTGGGATACAATTGCAACACAAAAATTTGCATATGACTTCGGCGGAACTTCAGTGATTAATTCATTATAAAAGTATATTTACGGGCTACAAAATGAGTTTTGTATTTATGTACGTGTAATTATGTTTTTTAAATTATAATTCCATTGACGCTTTGTAATGAACGCGCGCGAAATAACGAGAACTTTCTTCACGGTAATTTAGATGCTTTTTGATTTACAGAATATATATTAAAACTATGAAAATATTTTATATAATCTGTTGTAGATAAAATAAAATTTTAATTGATTAAGCATATGAAATTATTATATTTTAATTATTATATTTCAGCCGGATACCAAACGGCGGGTCGACTTACCTTAGTCGCCTTTTACGACACCTCGGTAAGAAATGAGGGTGGTACTATTCTATTCATCCGGATACCTACCATACGGCGATAATTTTAAACATAATATCGTTTTTTTGTTGACCCACTCAACTGCTTGATAGGAGAAATAATACAAGATCGCTATCAAAAGCTTTTAATTGACATAGAAAAAACAAAAGTTTAAACCTACTTTTCTCTGTAGCTTTTTGTTAAAAAGTTACTTTTAAGAGCTTCCACAACTTAATAAGTAGATTTCTTTCATTATATACCCAGATTAATATTGTGCGTTAGCTTAATAACATTGACATTGTTTTTAACATTATCGCCGTGTGATATCCGGCTGAATAGAATAGTACCACCCGCATTTCTTACCGAGGTGTCGTAAAAGGCGACTAAGGTAATTCGACCCGCCGTGTGGTATCCGGCTGAGCAGAATAGACCAACCTCATTTCTTACCGAGGTGTCGTAAAAGGCGACTAAGGTAAGTTGACCCCCCGTGTGGTATCCGGTTAAGTAGAAAAGACCACCCTCTTTCTTACCGTCGTGTCGTAAAAGGCGACTAAGGTAAGTTGACCCACTGTGTGGTATCCGGTTAAGTATTATAGATCACCCTCTTTCTTACCGTCGTGTCGTAAAAATACGACAGAGGTAAGTTAACGTCAGGTGGTCTATTCTACTAACCCGGATACCACACACTGTCAAGTACTGTTATTATAAAAAAGTCCAGTGTTGGCGTAACGATGCAAGATAGTAGAAAAATCCATGTACTTTCCACGCGGCCGGTCGTAAAAACGCAGCCAAATCATGTGACAGCTAGTTTATAACATGTTGTGCCGACCCCACTTAGAGTGGGATAAGGGCAGGAAGGTGATGATGATGATTGTTTTTAACAATACCCAATGAAACAATACGAGATTATTGGCTTCCATAAAATTATCTATTTGCATACAGACGTACAATTAAGCTGTAATAACAGCGTCTGTGGCGCAACAAAGAATAAGTTTCGAGCAATAATTTAATGGTTTGTATGCAAAATAGCCGCACCGTTACGTGTTGATGGCCCGATGCGCCGAGAGAGCGCGTCACGGTACACGGGAGCAAATTAGTCCTTCATTTAAATTACATTACCCCGCTCCGCATAAGCACTATACGTGACTATGTTCTAGTTTTTACGTGCTTTTATTGATGAGTGACGGCCCACCTTCGTATAAAACACTTCTAGTGGTCATATCCTAATGACTTGAAGTAGCAAAAATTGACTAATAAATAATCGTTTTTTTCTCTTTAGAAATAATCGATTTTTAAAAATTCGATTATTTCCTATCAAAATAATCGTTTTTTTTTACTATTTGAAAAGTTGCCTTTTTTTCATAATAATAATTAATTAGAATAAAGGATAACTAAAGTGGACATCTACCAATAATTAATAATACCAGATGCGCTGTTTGTGAAATTCTAATAAAATGTGTATTTTGACTACATTGGTTTCTTCCAACAATACGCATGTAATCTTATAAAACAAGAAAAAAGAGAAAGATAATGATTAAAATAATCGATTTTTATAAAAAAGACGATTATTATACATCGATTATTTTTATTTTTTCACATCTCTATTAGTGGTATTCGCGGCTCCGTTCGCGCAACTTAAGCGTTTAATAGCTTCTCAATAATGCAATGGATTTTTTCTCTTTCCCCGTAAGATAAAAAGGCGATTTATCCCACATGCTATAATATAATTAAGTTAATCTTGTGTATTAACCTATTTTGAGGCACTTATAAACTTCTAAAATATACATTGAATGCAAAGGTTGATTCCGTGATGATTAAGTATTATCCATGGGTAGTGGGTTCGATTTCTGCCCAGACGCAACATTTTCTAAACTCTTTGTTGGTTTTTCGAGTTTGGGTTATATGTTAAAGTAGTTATTTCAAAATTATATTTTGTAGTTTCATTACACATCACCTATACATACATACATACATACATACATATTATTTTTAACTAAATAATTTTATGGGTATAGAAATTTTTTTATAATCCAAGTTTTGTATATATATTTTGGATTGATTGTGTTAAAAAGGCAAGAGCTAATTATTTTGCGTTGTTATATTGTCAAAGTTGTTGACATTTGTAAGTGTCTGAACATATCGACAGCTTCACTTATACCTGATTCACACCGTCAGCTATCCTGTAGTGCGTATATTTTCCCAGAGCGAGTGGGCGTGTGAAAACTGTACCCTCTGCTTGGGGATCAGAGTGCGCTCGCTTTGAGACTCTCGAAAAATAAAAACCGCCCACTCGCCTACGTAAATATGGCAGATGAAAATCTTTTATCGCGGTCACGTACGCGGCCGCGTCACGACCGCACGTCACTCCGGGCACTAAAGAGCGCGCCGCATTCTAATTTTGAACAAACACTGGAATTTTTCGCTCAAACTTCTGCACTCGTTCAGGATAGGTTTATCTCTAGCTGGACAGGCCCCGTTACGTGCGCACTAAATGGTATCTTTATTTCACGTCTGCATCACGTCGAGCGAGCGGCGAACGTTAGATCATTCGATAGTCAAAACCAGAAGAGAAATGAAGTAATAATTCTCAGAGTACGAAGGAGTTTAAAGTTATGATATATCAGGATTAAACGCTTTTTTTGTTGGACAATTAATCACAATCGTGCTATCTTTAATAATAAGTGTGATTCCGGCCTCTCGCATAGGCAGGAGGCCGTAATTCTTGACCCTCCGCCCGAGGCTACATTGACTTTCACAAATATCAATAGAGATGTTACTATTGAATTTGATCAGTCTCCGAGAGACACCATACTAAAACTCTACGTTGTAATATCCTGTTATTTTTTCTTAATAATCGTTATTGGTGTTTATTTATTAGAAACTCCGAAACAAATTACAGGCTTTATCGGCGTACAAAAAATAAAGGGTTAGTCCAAAAAGTGAGTTGTCGGTTCGATCGCAATAAGTTTTCGATAAGGTCCGGGCGATTTAATTGCCGGTTGTGATCTGGTTTTACATAAAAAAAAAGATAAATTGCTATTCTGCCTTAAGCTGGGTAACATTCTGTTAAGATTTTTTTTCTATACACTCGAGCACTTTCACCTTTCTTGTTAGATCCCCGCGCGAGAATCATTATTTATTCTGTGCGCCGCTTCGTCTACCTGGGGACTTGGATAATCAGATCTAGATACATATTATTATGATATAGATACTTACTGATACACTGAAGTGATATTATCTATAGTGTAATAAACTTGTTCGACTTAAAGTTGTTTTTACACACTTCCGAATGAGTAATGTTGTTGACATACAATTTTTGAAGACTCATAAAGTAATAACGTGTTTTGTGTGTCTATTTCAATTCATTTTAACGATATTGTATAACAAAGGTATGGTAAGGTAAATGTAATTTCGCCAGACGGGAATAGGAGGCATGACTAAATGGATTTTTAAATCGATTTCGATAAATAATCGTTCCGGTAATCGAGTTTAGAGAAAGATTAGGGGCGGTCCACGTTCTTCGTATGTGAACATCCTCTGTGAGAAACAAAGTTATACTAAATTGATTTTGCATATTAAATTTTACTATATGAGATCGTATTAAAATACTTAAAATCTAGACATATATCCAGAAACTTCAAACTATTAGCAAAACATAAGATACATAAAATTAGTAATAATTACGACTGTAAATTTATGATAGAAACCTACCATAAATTTGCAATACAAATTAGTTTTAAAAAAAACCAATGTGGCGATATAATATGGTAGACACTCTAAGGATTAAGGATACTTTCCTTGAACAACCTGTACTTGACAAAGGCAAGCAACGTCCTATCGCGATGTATATTGTGCGGTAATTGCTGTATAATTTAATTAGAGTAAATTTTTAGTTTTACACTTTTAACAACTGCAGTGAGATAAAAAAGTGATTTCTATTAATTAAATCGTATGTTCCCAGAGGGCTGTACATCTTGGGGCAAAATTTCAAATACTGCATGATTATCCAAAAGCATGCAAGTATTCTTGCGTTATAAAACTCCAGCTTTCTTTCGTAATTGTTCGTAATTGATTTTATTGCTTCTGTAGCCATAAAAAAGTCGTCCTAAACAAGCGTTTTTCTTTTGTAGTTATGCGGATGTTTTACGGTTGAAATGCTTGCGTTGAAAATTGTTATAACTTATGTACGTATAACAATTACACATAGTGAAAATTAGCATGTAGGTATTAGTTATGGCTCCTTTACGCTCTGTTTAGTGCATCGCTCTCGAATCTTTTTGCAACATATTATATTAAATATTCTTTAAATAAATTCGCTTTTGTTCATGACTAAGAATGGATTTAGTATCTGTCTTTAATAGTATATATAGTATAAGTTTTATTTTTATGTTAAAGTTTAGGTTTGTTAAATTTTTGACATTTACAAACATCATCGAGATTTCTTTTATTTATTATCAATTTAGAATAGGTGTAGTTTTTAGAAATCTATCATTTTTGTAAGTATAAAACATTATAAAGGAAAAAAATTGTGATTTGTGTATAGAATTTTTTTTATAAAAAATATACTTTGATGCCATTAAATATTTAAAGCAATTAAGATGTTCCTTATTAATTAAAATAGAAAATAAAATTTCGCAATTTATGAGTACATGTAACTAATTACGCAAATTTTGTGAATGCTCATAATTAACGGTGTTCTTTGATGTGTCTTAAATTTTTTATACATAATATTTTTTTAAATTGAAATGTATAGGCGTATAATAAAACTTCGTAAACTCTTGAGAAAATAAAAGTAAAATTATAATTTTAATGTAGTGTATTTACTTTTTCTAATAAAGAGGTTTTGTCTGTCAAAATAAAAAGTATCTTTTACACCTTTCTGCATATTTTTAACGTATAGAGACATAAAGAATTCACTTTTAATCTCGTTAAAGCTTGCGTTAATAACGTTTATGAAATAATTGTGTAGTCCGACGCTTTATTAGCGAGCAGCGATTTCTCAACGTTTTCCTTGCGTGTAAAAAAAATCTTGATATTTTCTATGAGCGAAACTGTGCGCGCTTTCCCTTATTAGTTGAATATTTAATATTTTCTTTTATTAGTGTAATTTAGCTGGTATTCTAAAGATATGATAGAATACTGATTAGCATGTAGTTTGCATGATTAAGTAAATAGTTAACATTTGATTGGTAATTTCTGAATGTGATTTTTTTGTCGTCTTCCCCAGCCTGCCAGGAGACAGGTAAAATTAAACATTTTACGGAATTTTTGTTTATATACAAGACACTTTAGTTCGTGTGAAATATGTAATTTTTCTTGTTTTTGCTAATTGTTTCACTGTTCATTGTTTTGCTTATTATTCTATATATTCGTATATATAACTTTTTTCTTTATTTACTCAACAATAAATTTTTATTATTCTAGTTAAAAGAATAAAAATGGACAAAGTAACAATATTTTTTGCATAAATTGACTGACCCGTTGGCGCAGTACCCTGCCTTCATATCCGCGGGTCGTGGGTTCGATTCCCGCCGAGGGCCAACATTTTCTATAAACAATTTGTTAGTACTTCGAGCCTTGGTGTAAATTCTCTTATGTATTTAAAAATTATATATGTATATATTCACCTGTTGTCTCTCACCCATACATAACAAAAGTATTAAATTACTTATTTTGGGGACAGACGACTGTGTGTAAGTGTCCCATATTTAAGAAAATGTGTCCTTTTCCAAAATTGAGGATATTTCGGTAAATTATAATATTTCATTATAATATTTTTCGGTAACAACATACCGAAAAAATTAAAAAGCTATTAAACGAAAATTATTCATGAATATAATGATCGCTAAAAACTTCATATTGGATTAGGTCATATTTCAAAGCGATATTTACTCTGCTATTACAAAACATTACTTAAAAGTTTAATTATAAAACACTGCTTATTTATAGTCTTTTCACTTACATATTTATATATAAAGGTTATAGTTGTTGCTAAGTATCATTATATCATACACAGAGGGTCGAGAGTGTGTGAACTGCGGGGCGACAAGTACACCTCTATGGAGACGAGATGGTACCGGCCACTACCTCTGCAATGCTTGCGGACTCTACTACAAGATGAACGGCCAGAACAGGCCCCTCATCAAGCCCAAGCGGAGACTGGTGAGTGTAAGAATCCGACCAATTTTTATGATTTTCTAACGCTTTAATACTATTTATTACAAAATCAAATTAATTGTTCGGCTTTAGCCTATTTGTTAGCAACATTTTCCACCTGCCGCCGAAACGTTGATTGTAAATTCAAAGATACAAATCTCAAAATACTAAACTGTACTAAAGCGCAGCCAGGCATTCACTGTAAAAAGAGTGCAACTGTAGTATGCCATATGACATACATCTGTTTAAATCTTCTTATCTTATCTTATATATATACAGCTAAAGAGTTTGTTTGTTTGATTGTTTGAACGCGCTAATCTCAGGAACTACTGCACCAATTTGGTAAAAATTATTTCAGTGTAAGGTCTATTTATCTAGGAAGGCTTTAGCCTACATAACATAACGCTAAGATGAATAGAAGATGAGCAGAAATAAAAAGCTAAGCTTAGTTAGCTGCAAATCGTCATGAATCTATTCTCTGATCATCAACAATGATTATATTATTTTAGAGCAATTGTTACCAAACGTACCTCGTAAGACGTCGATAAACTGCTTCTTTATAAGTATGCTTAAGACTTGTTTTCTTGTTATATAGAAAAATAGTTTATATTTCAGCGACTTAATCAAATCTTGGTATATAAAAACTTGTAATAAATATATTAGGATAAATAAATAGAAAGGAGACCTTTATTAGCTCCAATTATCATGAACCAAACTGTTCATATTTGTTTCCTTATTTTTTTTTAAAGTTTAAGCTGCTTAACACAAAATACAATATTAATTCCTTCTTTAAAGTCATTATTGTGCAAAGTCCAAGATAGTATCAAAGTGTGGATTTTCCACTCGAGCTCCTTTGTAAACTAAAAAGTAAACTTATTTTAATAAGTTGATTTATCTTTGTTGCATTACAACATTAAGTTGGACCAAGACGAAAGCCAAAATGGGTGTTGTTTACAGTTAGGGGCAGCAATAAAAAGGCGGGGCATGCATACGAGCACGACAGCGCATTAAACGCTCCCACAAATTGGGCTCTTAAGAAACCTGAGTATTTCGACGAAAGACCTCTCCACAAAACTAGCCTCTCTATGACCGCCATAAATCTTCCAGTTAACGTTTAATCTAAGGTCGGGCACGCATAAAACTGAAACAATGCGACATCGCGGCTAAGACGTCACGTCCTCGCCGCGAGTCGCTGGCTAACGAGTGGCCCGTGCCCACAATTGTACAATTTACCTTAATACCCTTCTCGCCGACATAAACTAGAGCTCGAATTATTTGCCTTTTGTTCGCTAAATTACGTAATGTCCAAACATTATGATATAATCGCATCGTGTTAGTACTCCCAGTTCTCCGACTCTCGCTTGTACATTAAGCTCGGAATATAGGTTCACTTTTACAATTTTTTAGCATAATTTTACTATGTAAACATTTCCAAGTACTTCGCTCTGTTATGGTTTTTAAACCCGGATGTAATAATGTCTACGCGGTTTAAATGTTTAAAGTCAGTGTACTGTACCTTGATACCGTTAATGCGGCTCGTTGGGATTGAATTCTCACTTTTAATTTCGTTGTGGGAAATAACAAGACAATGCTCGTGTCGGACAGCGGCAACTACCTGGTTTTAATCCCTACGTTAAGTTTATACGTGAATAATATATAGAGTGTGTTATAAATGACTTATTTTGACACAATTGTTCACCAATGTTTAATAAATATAAAACAAAGTCATCAAAAAGTGTCTGTCTATATGTGATCGATTTTCTCAAAATCTACGGTACGGATTTTGTACGCTTTTTACTTAAAGATAGAAGAAGTACAATTTTTCCGGAAGGTTTAAATTAATAGTACATTACCGTTTAATGTGAATTGTCTTGAAACGTCGTGCGGTTGTAAAAAAAGCTCGCCTACTTGGAGCTTTACTCGCGTGTATCGCGAAAACCAGCAGGGATACACTTGAGCAATGTAATAGAGAATTGTATATCTATAAAGATACTACAAAAAAGTCCGCGACAGTACGTCTCTGTCTCTTATGGTTAACTTACAATTACTACTTTTAGATTCAAAATTTCAATTCTGGGAAAAATTCAGTGTCATACTGACTTCGTCGCGGGCGTCGCGTCTTAAATAAAAGTAACTTTTCCATTATTCATGTTTTTAGTGCCTTGATGAAATTAGCATTTAAAGCAAATGAATTTTTTTTCTTGAAATAGCGAGATGCTTAAAATATAAGTACGCATTTAATCATATTAATAATTACACACTCAAATGTCATATGCTTTTAATTTATGTTACTATGGATGTGCTCACTCAATAAAAACATGCAAATCACGGTTGGATACAATGGAATAAAAAGCATGGAATTTTTGTGATTGAATTTCAATAATACAACAGTTTATGGACAATCTTAAACAGATCTGCGACTATCTTACAAAATATTTAGAGAAAGCTTGCATTATTACTTATTTTATGATTGCTACGACTAGCCCATGAGTTTAGTGGGATTTTCATTTAACCTACTTGATCGCGTCAGCTTAACACTTATTTGTATGGCGCTACAATAGCGACATCTAGTGACCGTTGTTCCAGCGCCATACAACTTTGCGTTACCGCCAATTGGTTTAGTGTCCGGTTGAGTAGAAAAGACCACAGTCATTTCTTACCAAGGTGTCGTAATAGGCGACTAAGGTAAGTTAACTCGCCATTTGGTATCCGGGAGAATAGAATACACCACCCTCATATCGAGGTGTCGTAAAAAGTGACTAAGGTAAGATAACCCGCCGTGTAGCATCCAGCTGAGTATAATAGACTACCATTTCTTACCTAGGTTTCGTAAAAGGCGTCTAAGGTAAGTTGACGTAAGGCAGGCGACCGGTTGTAAAATACCTAGCCAAATCATGTTATAACATGTTGTACCGACCCCGTTTAGAGTGGGATAAGGGTAGGAGAATGATTTCATTTTCTTATCTAGCTTGAATGTTATTCCTTAATACTAATTTCATCTACAAAATTAGAAATGCGACCGCGTAATATTATTACTAAACCGAGACCTTGTAGAATCACTGCGTAATTAGACGGTGTTGGTTAGTTTGGTACATTAAAGTTAAAACAATAATCATTATAAAATAAACTAATTACTAAACTGCACTTGACACGAATGAGAATTGAAGTGGGAATGTTTGGACAATACAAATTAGCTTAGACGCAAATGCGACAATGGGATGGTTGGACAATTTTATATAATAAACAATGAAAAGACAATTGCCAATTAACGCTGTATAATATAATTCAATTTGTCCGCAACTTCTGAGCTTTGAGCGTGATAGTAAGGTTATTGAGTAATTTAATGTAATGAATTGTATAATTTAATATGTCATTGTTTCTTTATTTCTGTACAGTATTTGTAACATAGCATTAATTCCGTTATACATCAATCTCAGTTTGGTTTTGAATTCTCGTCGAAACAGAATTCAACAGTTAAAAAAATGCTCCAATCGCCACCATTGTCTGAAAATTTCATTAATATCGGTCCAGCTGCTTCGGAATTTACAAAAGATATACATACAAACATTCATTTCTATATATTAAGATAAAGTCTCGGTATATCGGATATTCGGGTATGCTAATCTCCAAAAACGCTTTACCAATTTTTATGTAACATTGAAAAACTGAAATTTTAAGCTCAATAGATGATGATGATGATGCTCATTTCTTATCGAGGTGTCGTAAAAGACGACTAAGGTAAGTCGACCCGCCGTGTGGTATCCGGCTGAGTAGAATAGACCACCCTCATTTCTTACCGAGGTGTCGTAAAAGGCCAGTAAGGTAAGTTGACCCACCGTGTGGTATCCGGTTTAGTAGAATAGACCGCTCTCCTTCTTACCGAGATGTCGTAAAAGGCGACTAAGGTAAGTCGACCCGCCGTGTGGTATCCGGCTGAGTAGAATAGACCGCCCTCATTTCTTAACGAGGTGTCGTAAAAGGCGACTAAGGTAAGTTGACCCACCGTGTGGTATCCGGTTTAGTAGAATAGACCACTCTCCTTACCGAGGTGTCGTAAAATTCGACTAAGGTAAGTTGACGTCAAGCAGGCGGCCGGTCGTTAAATACGTAGCCAAATTATGTGACAACATGTTTATAACATGTTGTGCAGACCCCACTTAGAGGGGATAAGGGCAGGAGAATGATGAGACGTACAAGTATATCATTTCGTTAGTAACTATCGAAGTATTTATTAAAATTTTACTAAATACATGGGACAATTAAAAGCAAAGATCCTTTGTCTATCGGATAATCGTTAAGTTGAATGGCCAAATAACTTCTAAGTCCATTGTATCTTTGTAATTATACAAGTGGCTAATTTTGCATAATAACGTACTTTACATAAAAATGTATAACATTTAATTAAAGATATCGTCTAAGTTGCAATATTTGCGTAGAAATAACATTCTTACTTTAACGACTCTCATGAAGTCTCTAAAATCATCATTATGTGTAATTTATTTAAAAAATTAATATAAAATAAACAGAATACCAGGAACCACTGTTCTTAAATGTAAAGTTCCTAAATTGGTTAAAATTATACTTAAATATTTTACAAAAGTTCATTGAAACTTTATGTAAAGTTGAATTTTATTTTTTGATTAATTAAACATTTTCGTCGGTTGCGAGTGACAGTTATATAAGAATTGCGTCAAATGTGAATAAATAACAGATAATTTTGTCGACGACGAGGTAAATGTAAATGTTTTTAATGTTGATAACATTTAAAAAATTGAGAAAAGAATCTAGTAAAATGAAATATAATAATATAACATTAAAATATGTGGTTATGTAAGTAAGAGAATATATGTAATTCAAAGTGTTTGAACCAGACAACATACCTTATACATGTAAGACAAGTCACCACACGTATCGTAACACACAAGCACTACACACACCCACCACTACAATCTCCACGATTGTTTCCCCCCGAAACCGAAATCATTAGGAGGTTAGGCTTCACGAAAAAAATCATAATGGCTGGACCTAATTTAATGAAATTTTCAGACAATCTTTAGAATGACCCTGCGGATGATCATGTAAAGTTTTGTGGCGGAGCATTTTTTTAACTGTTGAGTTTTGTTTCAAGGGATATTCGAAACCAAACTGAGCCATAGCAACGCGTGGCCGGTCAACTATTAAAATATAAGTGTTGATAACTGTATGTTATCCATCTGATATCTTTTTATTATATAAATTAAGCTTTACAAGTAGCGACACACACAACAGTGCACGTGAACGAAGTTGCTGGTAAAAGCTTGTACTTTTATATATTAAAAAATATTTAAGTATACTTCATCATTTAAAAGAAATATTAAAAATAATTTATGAGGATTTATAAACAAAAATTCCTCGTTATTTTTTTATTTATAAAAAATAAATTTCGACCGGATTATCACACATTCAATTGATTTCTTGTAAATTTATACGTTTTATCGCTTTGAAATAAATAAAATATTTTACAAATAAAAAATTTTAATGTGCGCTAGGCTGATTAAAATTACAAAATACATTTTTACGAAAATATAATGTCATTAAAGCAGAATTTTATATTTTTTATATAATTAAATATTTCCGGTGTAAATGAGACGGTGAATTACTTCATTATGAATATAGAAAAACGGCTGTTGTCTTGTTTAAATATATGACGGCAACTATAAATTAAAAGTTTTTACTTTCGCTAAACTGTATAAACTTACAAAATGTTTAAATAAAAGTGTTATAATGCGAGGTTATTTTAATTGAAGTTGAAGTTTAGTTTTTTATAAGTATGAATTAAGAAATATGCCGTTAAATGACGCATTTCATTATTACATTATTAATAACGTTTAATTATATTTAATAATTACCTATATTGCGTTAAATTATGCTCGTATATGATATCCGGCTGAATAGAATAGAACACCCTCATTTCTTACCGAGATGTCGTAAAAGGCGACCAAAGTAAGTTAACCGGCTGTGTGGTATCCGACTGAGCAAAATAGACCACTGTCTTTCTTACCGTGGTGTCGTAAAATGCGAATAAGGTAAATTGACGTGAGCAGGCGATCGGTCATAAAATACCAAATCATGTGACGACATGTTTACAACATGTTGTACTGACGCCACTTAGGGTGGGATAAGAGGATGATAATGAATGATGATGTAGTAAAGTACAAATGAAGAGTTTTTGATAAATTTTTAATTTTCGCAATGAAATGTTTTCGCAAATATGGTGATAATGCAGTTCGTAAAGGTAGAAGATGCAATATAAAACACATTGCCATGTTAAGGTTATTATGAGATTGGTGTGATAAGTTTTTATTGTTCAAGTTTTAAATGTACTATAAAAACTGTTTAATGTGACTACTTGTATTATACTTAAAAATGAAAATAAAACAGCTCAAATAAGTTTAAGTAAATATGCATATTCTAACTTTTGCCCGTAATTACTTACTTCACTACTGAGATAAAAGTAGCCTACCTTATTCTTCTGTAGACGTGTGTTCCGGCTGAGTGGAATAGACCACCCTCATTTCTTACCGAGGTGTCGTAAAAAGCGCTTAGGTTACTTGACTCGCCATCTGGTATCCGGCTGAGTAAAATAGACCAACCTCTTTCATACCGAGGTGTCGTAAAAGGCGACTAAGTTGTTGGCGAGTAAATTGACGTCAGGCAGGTGGCTGATCATAAAATACAAATCATGTGACAACATGTTTGTAACAGGTTGTGCCGACCCCACTTAGAGTGGGATAAGAAATGATAATGACTCAAAAAACGTATTTAATATAGAATGTAGGAAACAGAAAACGTAAGAATCTTATCTAGGACCTCGAAATAGAATATGGAATTATTTAAATATAGTTACACTAAATTCACTTGCAGTTTTCTTTATCACATATTTAGTAGACTAAGGGCCTGTTTCACAAGTTACCAATAAACTGTCAGTGAGCTTATTCGGAACATATCTGACACATATCTCGGAATTTTGCCTTTCTCAGGTTTCTGATAGGCTTATTCAGCACTTAAAGTCCCTATAAGTTAACAGGTAGATCATGTGGCTGTTATTTTGTTTATCTGCTGTATAGCAAATACCTATTTTAAATGGCCGCGATTTTATTATTTTAATTTTTCTTTTTTAAGTCTCTTTTTAATTTATCTTCTACTAAGTTTATTCGTCGGTTAGCTATCCGACACTTTATCAGTAACTTGTGAAACAAGTGCCTATAGAGCACCAAGGGCAACAAGGGCCTATAAATAGCCTAAAAAATTTAATTCTGTTTAATTAGATAATACTGTAATTACTCTAAGCAATAACTAATATTACGTACACATTCAAAAAGAACATATTTTTCTTTTTAAACTTTTCTTACCTACTTCAAGTGACAGTTCTCAAAAAGCTACATTATATTTCCTGAATAGATTATAAAATGATAAAATAACTACAAATATGTTCTACATTCGACCGGTTTTCTACGTTTTACTCAAATAATAAGTCATAGAATATTTTATTATATCCTGATATAAATATTGCTTTTCAACAGTTTTATTATAATAACCAAGTTGGTAGATAATAAATTATTTCATAAGTATAATAAATCATAAAAAAATAAGAATTAAAATATTTTTATATTCAAATGTACAAGGTGAAGTTATACCATAAAACAATGAATTAACTGCTATAATGACAAACATAACTGCGATAGTTTTTAAAGTTTTGTATTTAAGTTTCTCCTTGTTTCTTTTTTTATTTATATTAATACATCATATTAAGTAGTAAGTAACTTTAAAGTAACCATAACTTGGATACAATGAATTTTCAATATTCTATCGTTTTTACTGTCGTTAGATTAAGTTTTAGTTTTAAGTAAAAATGGTCGCCATTAAAACCAGCGTTGAGGTACTCCTCAACTTAAGCTGAATGGTGGTCCATTTTATAACGTCACATTTCTGTATATCTTGTATGTCATAATTTTATTTTATAATACCTCTTCTTTCTATAATTTACTGTTATTTACTTTGTTAATTTACTGTGACGTTTTAAATAAAAGGTTTTTGATTTTTTTTTTGATTATCAGCTATTAATTCAAAAATTTTCCAAAATTTGGATTCGAGAACAAATGGTCTAAAGGGATGAATATCACATGACCAAACCGGTATTAAATAGGAATTTGGATGGAAATGTAAATAGAACTAGGCGATTGGATTATCTGAAGTATGACATGCATATAAAAGGAGTAAAATCGCAAAGCCTTTTCGATTTTGTCGTGGAGTCTATCTCCTGACGATGCTTCGGTTACGGGGCGAAACAATTGTTGAGATTTAGGTGGTGAATGTGTGCAGTGCCTGTGTATTGTTGTGTCATCGGTGTCGGGTAGTGCATGAGTTCTTACAAATTCTGCATGTATCAGGTATGAGAACGAATAGTACACTCTACATTTAGCATTACATATATTTTCTTATATCGCGGATTATAGCAAAATAATATTTTCATTACTTTTGTATTATGGACCTCCGCAAAGTAACGCCTAATTCTATAAATTAAATGATTATACGATTTTTAAAAGTACCTAGTCGATATTTCTAACGCAGCCGTTCTAGTAAATATTTTATTTTATTAGTAGCTTATTTCGAAGTTGCAAGCGTGCACTCACATTATATTGCCAGTACTCCCGCTTGGCGCTTACACGAGCAATAAATCGTATTATATTCGTATTATAATGGAAACAAAAGAGTTTAGACTGCGCTGCGTAACGACGAGCGCCCTCGAGCACCTGTGTAGGAGATAAGGCTGAACTACATGGCTATAATTTACATGTTGGATTGTTTTTAGCTTTGAATTACTTCACTGCGAAAATTTGGCACATGGGTTTAACACTTTAACAGACTAAAGCAATAAAATAAAACTAGTTACAGTTACAATAGCTGTTATTATAGAAGAAGGCGTAATAAATTATATTAATTGGAATCATATTAAATTGAATTATATTAATTGGAATTATATTAATTGGAATTATATATTAAATTGAATTATATTAGTTGGAATTATATGTTAAATTGAATTATATTAATTGGAATTATATATAAAATTGAATTATATTAATTGGAATTATATACAAAGTGACAAAGTAATAATTGAATCTGCGTACGGTTTATATCTCAAATTCTTGGAAAAGGCTATTCACTGAGTTTTAAGAAAATCCATGTTATGCTAAATGTAAGAAGCACGAATTGTTCTTATGCCTTTAGATTTAGTTGAGGAGTTAGTTTGTGGTATGGTAGATTACTAAGTCTACATATATAAAATATGAGAACGGAAGGTCCTTTTTCATATTACATACAAATTTTATAAAGAGTTTCTAAAATCAAAATGCCGAATGATAGCAAAATCATTTTGATAGTGCCGTAAATACAACTTTTTCAATAATTTGTACAACACGCAATCAGGAAGTTCGTCGGAAACATCCTAATTTATATGTATAATAGCTATTGAAACTAAAATAATAAAATAATTATTTCGCAATACTCTGAGTTTTAAGAAAATCTGTAATACTAAACGCAATAAGCACGATTTGTTCTATTGTCCTTTCTAGCTTTCTAAATCAAATACAAATCTTAAAGTGGACTATAGCAAAATAATTTTAATAATGCCGCGAATACCTCTTTTTCTAGGATTTGTATATTCAAACCCAACGTAGACATCAGAGAATGCGTCGAAAATATCCCTATTTATTTGTATAATATTGTCAAAGAAAACATCATAATATAACCTGCCTATGCTTAGATACTTCTGAGACCTGTTAATCCGTGTTGGAACAGCGTGATAGCTCTAATTTATCTCTCTAAGTACAGATGAAATTTTTTAACTGTGAGTGCATATAATGTCGCCTGGTTACAAATGTTCTTCTAAAAGAATAATTGTCATTCTAGAGTTCGAAATATCGAACGTTTCAATTCCGTATCTTTAATATTCAAATGAGTTAATCTTGTATGTATATATATATTTTCGGAATCTCAGAAACGGCTCCAACGATTTTCCTGAAATTCAGCATGTAGGGAGTTTTGGGGGAGAAAAATCGATATAGCTAGGTTTAATGTAAAAAAAATCGTTTTATCCCTGTTTTTGGGCATTAAAAAAATACTTAAATTTATATTGATTTGATTTTTTGCCTTCAACTGTCAAGTCAGTGTAGCTTATTCGGGGAACGGGCAGTCTCGAATGTATATACCTAGGATCGATCCCCAACTCAATAATTATTTTTTCTTTTTTTAAAATTTTTTTTATTAACAATTACCGACTCGGTCACCCAGATATTTATACTTAGAAGTCTTAGTTGTAACGTAAATAGATTTCGGCGTATATATCGCACGATCTAAAATCTCCCACGCTATCTTATCTGCCCAGGTGGCTTGCAAATGCCTCAATTACAGACCACTACGCGGTATAATCACACGTTTAAATCACCACATCCTCCGTACGAATATACGCGGGTCATAGAACTTGCCTATTTGGCATTCACCGCCCTAACAAGTGCCAAATAAATATTACAATAAGAATTCTATGGCCTTAGGCTTATGTGATAGGTCCCACACTGTCTGCCATACGTGTGTTGTTATGACGTCACTATGGATAAGAACGTTTGTAATAAGGTTTGTGTTTTTGATTCCGGGAAGTCTGAATGTGCAATAACGACACATTTTATTAACTTTTGACATGTCGTTTGGTATTCGACTGAAAAGAATAGGCTACCCTCATTTCTTACAGAGGTGTCGTAAAAAGTGACTAAGGTAAGTCGAACCGTCGTGTGGTATCCGGCTCAGTAGAATAGACCACCGTCTTTTCTACCGAGGTTTCGTAAAAGTCGACTAAGGCAAGCTGACCCGCCGTGCGAGGTATCGTAACAGGTGACTAAGGTAAGTCGACCCGCTGTGCGGTATCCAGCTGAGTAGATTAGACCGCCCTCATTTCTTACCGAGGTTTCGTAAAAAGTGACTAAAGTAAGTTGACCCACCATGTAGTATCCGGTTGAGTATAATAGAATACACCACGCTCATTTATTACTGAGGTGTCGTAAAATACGACTAAAGTAAGTGGACCCACGTTGTAGTATTCGGTTGAGTAGAAAAGGACACCAGGTAAAGAAGAGTCCTTACCTAGGTGTCCTAAAATACGACTAAAGTATGTCGACGTTGGCAAGCGGGCGGTTGTCAAATATGTAGCCAAATCATGTGACAACATGTTTAAAACATACCGACCTCACTTAGAGTGGGATAAGGGCAGGAAGACGATGATTTGTCAGTAAATAAACAGTTTTATATGTTTAGATATAATTCCGAACCCAATTAAATATGTAGTTTTTATTGTTCATACGGTAGTGACCGCGTCGCACGGGACCGCCGGCCGCTCATCGATCACGGCGGGCCGTCGAATAAATCTTGTTTCGGTCCCTGCCGTAAGCCACAAGCGGAAGCGGAAACAAAAGTAATAATAAAATTATTTTGCTATAATCCGCGATGAAGTAAATAAAGAATATATACTACGCTAAATGTAGAGTGGACAATCCGTTTTCATACCAAAGCCCAGTATAGTTCATGTATATTGATTGTGAACTGTTAATTGGTTAATATTAATAAACACTAGATTCGTATTAATGTTTAATCAAAACTGAATTAGTTATAAGTAGAAGCCGATAAAAGGTTAGTTATTAATGACTTAATTTGATCATAGTGTTAAAGTTGACGGTGAGTTAAGTTACCGACAAAAATAATAATAAAACTATTTTGCTATAATCAGCGATAAAGTAAATAGTAAATATATAAAATGCTAAATAATAGAGTGTACATACATACCCGATACATGCAGGATTCGTAAAAATACATGCACGGGTCAATCTCCTGATGATGCTTCGGTTTGGGGGGAAGCGATTGTTGAGTTTGTGATAGTGAACGCGTGTAGTGCTTGTGTGCTGTGGTGGCGGTGGTGGAGGTTTGTGCATGTGTTTTTACGAATCCTGCATGTATCGGGTATGATTGTCCACTCTACAATTAGCATTATATATATTTCTTTTTTACTTCATCGCGGATTATAGCAAAATAATTTTATTATTACTTTTGTAATATGGGTATCCACAAAGTAACGCCTAATTCTATAAATTATCAGAAGCGGAATAAGCGGACCGATTGCTTTGAAAAAATAATCGATAATTTTAAGAATCGATTATTTTTTCACATCGCTAATTCGACTTCGTATGAAATCCCTTTACAACGAAGTTCCACGTCGATACTATAGCTTCTACACTGGGCAGCATCACTATCGATAAGGTCAGCATTGTAATCGACTCTAAGCTAGAATCATCGCTTCAAATTAGGTCGGTCGTTGCCTTCAAACTAAAGATATTCACAACTATATCAAGTAGTCCCTGATACACGTTAATAATAGAAGCTATGTTCTTCTTTTTTTTGTTTCTTTAGCAATTTTTCTGCAGTAGTAAGTAAAATTTGGTTATTTCTTTTATAGAATTAGGCGTTACTTTTCGGAGATCCATAATACAAAAGTAAAATATTATTTTGATATAATCTGCGATAAAAGAAGATATATGTTATGCTAAATGTAGGGAGTACTATCCATTTTCGTACCTGATACATGCAGAATACAAATTCTATAAAAAAAAATAACTCATGGAAAATAATATTTTCATTACTTTTGTTTGTCGACTTCAGCTGTTAAAAAAATCATATTGATTTTTTTAAAGCAGTTGCGATAACACCACATAAAGGCCTATGACCAAAATGAATAAGGCCCCGTATAAGCTTCAAACTAGGCAGGCAAACCAATAAAAGAAGACGTGAGTATAGCCAGTTTCTATACATTAACTAAAAAAAGCTAACCAGATGTAATAAACAATTAGCATTAATGTTCTGCAATAGATAATATCGTTCTCCTGCGCTTATCCCATATATGTCGGCACAACAAGTTTTAACTATGTTGTGATGTTATATGATATTTTGTGTGTAAGTCTGGTCTGTAGCGTTATAAAATCGGTTAAACCGTACAACATATTGTAATTCCACTTAAAATGTCACTGTCACTTAAACAATCAATGAAGTAAACATGTCGCGGTTAATTTAATTTAGTAAGCATAGAATGAAATTAAAGGTCAATTATAGTCCTATAAGATGAATGATAATGATTAGAACAAATGAATCTTTTGGTTAAATTGACCTTGTTCTTGAATTCACGAAACCTTATTAGAAGATGTGGTACAAAATTATTTGTGTAGAATTTTATGCTAATTACTGTTTGCAAAAAAAAAATAGCATTGAGTACCTACTAGCTGTTCGGCCACGCGTTGTTGTGGCTCAGTCTGGTTTCGGATTCCTCTCGAAACAGTTAATAAAAATGCTCCGATCCCCACCAAACTTTACAAGATTAGAATCTGGGTCATTCTAAAGTTTGTCCGAAAATTTTATTGAAATCGGTTCAGCCATTTCAGAGTCTATAATGGACAGACAAACATTCATTTTCATACATACATATATTAGAACAAGATTTTCAAGATATTTCTCACAGTATGTTAATAAAAACTATGTTATCCTTCAATGCATCTATCTATTCAATTCTGCCGTCTCTCACAGTCCTTATATAGTTCAGAGAGAAAAATCTATATTATCTATTCTAACCTATGATTGATAAAGCATATGTGGTAATCTTGCACTTTAACTTCAATGACTACGTAAAAATCCCATAGAGTTATTATAGTTAGAGTAGGGAAGACAGCCTAAAATTTGCCATATTACAATAAAAAGAAAGAAAAAAATGTGGGTGATATATCTGTCTCTCTTTTTTATATGTGATTAGACAAAGATGAACTATACAGGTTTCGTCTCAATGTTTTCACCTTTTTTCCATTCAAATAATTTGGGGGAAATTAAGTAAGTAAGATGCGTGGAAAACATTTAACTATAGATTTCAAAATTGAATGATTCTTTAGGAACATATGTATAAAAATAGGAAACATTGAAAATTAAATATTTAAAGGACTATCTTACACTGAAAGAGTTTTTAAAATCGGTTCAGTAGTTCCTGAGAGTAGCGCATTCCAACAATCATACAAATAAACTCTTCAGCTTTATATATTAGTATAGATGTATTAAACATTTTTGGTGTTGCAAAAATGTCACATAAGATTTTGATATTTATATCGGCTGGAAATTTAATAAAACTAAAAATATTTATTAAGTCTTCTAGTACAGTATTTGGGTGTTATTTCACAAAACAAAGAGCTTATAAGTTTAATTTAACGTAATACATGCGACGTGATTCATTTGGCTCAGTCATGTGTAGCTAGGTCGTTCACATCTCGCGGTCATCTGATTTAAAGATTATGGCGACTGTTGACTTGATACACGTATTTGAATACAGGTTAATCTGCGCGTTAAGCCGCTGTTTCATATTAACGCTTTTACTGTGTCATGTTTCGGCCTCTGGGACGAAGTATAGCTTGTAAGTTTGGATTGCTAGTTGATTTAGATATAAAATATGTGGTATCCGGTTAAGTAGAATAGTACCACCCTCATTTCTTACAGAGGTGTCGTAAAAAGCGACTAAGGTAAGTCGACCCGCCGTGTGTTATCCGGCTGAGTAGAATAGACCACCCTTATTTCTTACCGAGGTGTCGTAAAATACGACTATGGTAAGTTGATGTCAGGCAGGCGGCCGGTCGTAAAATACGTAGCCAAATCATGTGACAACATGTTTATAACATGTGCCGACCCCACTTAGAGTGGTATAAGGGCAGGAAGATGATGATGAAACCAACCTCATTTCTTACTGTCTTCTTTATGTCAATTAAAAGCTTTTCATAGCGAATAATATAATTATTTCTCCTATAAAGAACAAAAAAACGATATTGTCTTTAAAATTAACGCCGTGTGGTATCCGGCTGAATAGAATAGTACCACCCTCATTTCTTACCGAGGTGTCGTAAAAGGCGACTAAGTTAAGTCGACCCGCCGTGTGGTATCCGGTTTAGTAAAATAGTACCATCCTCATTTCTTACCGAGGTGTCGTAAAAGGCGACTAAGGAAAGTTAACCCACCGTGTGGTATCCGGTTTATTAGAAAACACCACCCTACTTCTTACCGGGGTATCGTAAAATACGACTGAGATAAGTTGACGTCAGGCAGGCGGCCGGTCGTAAAAACGCAGCCAAATCATGTGACAGCATGTTTATAACATGTTGTGCCGACCCCATTTAGAGTGGGATAAGGGCAGGAGAATGATGATAATGAAAATAAATAAATTAAAATGGAACAATTACACACTCCAAAGTTAGTAAATTAATACTTTTGTTAAGGGCGACAGATAACTAGTAATAATAAATATATATAATTTTAAATACATACTTAAATATAAATATATGCCCAGACTCGATTGTTTATTGGCCCTCGGCGGGAATCGAAACCGCGATCTGCGCGAAATTGGCTTTATTTGTGAAAACGATTTTGCAGGTCCCTGTAAAATTAAAACTTTCGGTAAAGTAGAACAATTGCGCGATTTAAGAGTTCAGTATGTTTCGATAAAATCGTTTGTAAAAACCGTTAAGAGCTGTCAAAAAGGTCGCAGACTCGTTCCTTTTTTTCCAAATTAACGATATGAAGAGTTCCAAAAACTTTACAGCATCACCAGTACGAATAGTCGAGCGCGGTAACATTGTCGAGAGTGTTAAATGCGGATATTGAACCGCAAAAGCTATACTAATATCCAGTTGGAGTCATTGGTGCGCAAGATTTCGTGGCATTGAGATGACAGATATTTGTATAACAGTGGACTTATATTGCTTTAATATTTACGAGTGATGTACTCAAATGAATAAGAAATATAAAAAAATTAAAATGCGCTTTAAAGTTTAAACATTATTTGCCACTTTGTAGACTTGACACTTTAAATACATTAAGAGATTGTTTAATCATTTAAATTCGATTTTATATTAACAAATAATCATAATTGACGTACAACCGGCTATATTCACATCGTAAAACTGTCGGATTGGTCTAGTTTCTAATCCAAACGCGGATTTATAATCGTACAGACTCATAATACATCAGTTTATATTCAAAAACGAGTAATCATTCGACTTATATTTCATAAATTTTAATAAATTTGCAGAAATAAGCTCATGGATATATTTTAATTATTCAAGTTGACAATTTAAATTACAAATGGACATGTAGCGATTTTTATATTACCGGATATCAAATATACAAATACATGTCACCACAGGCGTCGTAAACTTTTGAAATTGTGCTTCTAAAATACAATAAAATGCCTCCTCTAGACACATTAGGATCGTAAAGCTGTTCTGTTTGTTGAAATTTTAATTAGGTGATGAAAATTTATATAAATTTGAGCTTTACTTCCTTCTGCGTCAGATGTTTTAATTAAACTCACTAGCTACATCTTGCGATTTCCAGCTAAGTGAAGACGAAAATGAAGTTCATTTAGTTTTCTCCGCGACCATAGATAAAATGTATGAAAAAAAAATCTAATTCTTATTAAATTTTGTACAAATCCATTAAGACGTTAGTAACTACTACTATGTGTTCTTTTCTAAGTTAATTTTAACTAGATAATTATACTGTTGAACAAGCCTACTATACTGTTGACGATTACTTAGATGATAAGAATGCGTGTATATAGCTCTTTTCGAACCTGAACCTTAGTAGAACCTGAAGATAGTAATGACTAAATAAAACTAGTTATTTATTTTGAAAAGAGCAACCGCCGTTTTTCTTTCTAGTTCAACTCGATAGGAATAGCTTTCCGAACCAGCCCTATAGTTGACGATTCAAAAGCACTTGTTTAAAAGTTTACTTGAATATAAAATATTCTGAATTGGAATTTAAATACATCGCCTCTTGATGAAAAAAGTATTACTCGGTACGAATCTTATGAGATACATATATTTCTGTACATCTGCTTATAGAAAATCATTGACGCACATAGATATTAAAAGATATGTCACACTTAAGATTATTGTTAAAGATTATTGTTGCTTGTTCTTATTTATCATAACAATCACTGAATGATGTAATTGAATGACGTTGGTCGTTCTTGATAAATAAAGAATCTGATTGTCTGGAACATATTATATCTCTTGGTGTAGTAGTCTTTTTTTTGTCTGAAAAACCCAATTTGGGTCATCGCCGCCCGACGGGGACGAACGGTGGGTATGTCGGACTCCCACCGACTAAAAACCTGACAGTACTTCTAGACTCACACTATGTTATCATCGTTCTCCTGCCCTTATCCCACTATAAGTGGGGTCGGCACAACATGTTAAAAACATGCTACATGACTTGGCTAAGTTTATGACCGGCCGCTTGACGTTAACTTACCTTAGTTGGCCTTTTACGATACTTCGCTAAGAAATGAGGGCGGTCTATTCTACTCAACCGGATACCACACGGCGGGTCAATTTACCATAGTCGCATTTACGACACGTTGGTAAGAAATGAGGATTCTATATTCTACTTAGCCGGTTACCACACGGCAAGTCAACTTACCTTAGTCGCATTTCACGACACCTTGGTAAGAAATGAGTGTGGGTTATTATAGTCCACTCTACTCAGCCAAATACCACACGGCGGGTCAATTTACCTAAGTCGCCTTTAACGACACCTCGGTAAGCAACAAGGGTTGTATATTCTACTCAGGCTGATACTACACGGCAGGTCAACTTACCTTAGTCGCCTTTTACGACACCGTAAGAAATAAGACTTGTATATTCTACTCAGCCTAATACCACACGGCAGGTCAACTTACCTTAGTCGCCTTTTACGACACCTTGGTAAGAAATGACGGTTGTCTATTTTACTTAACTGGCTACCACACGGCAGGTCAACTTACCTTAATCGCCTTTCACGGCACCTTGGTAAGAAATGAGTGGTCTATTCTACTCAGCCGGATACAACACGGCAGGTTAACTTAGCTAGTCCCCTTTCACGACATCTCAGGAAGAAATGAGGTTTCTACTCAGCCGAATACCCCAAAGATTTGCCAGGCGTTTGAATTTGCAAATTCATGGTGTGGCTTGCTGCTACGCCGTGTGGTATCCGGCTAAATAGAATAGTACCACCCTCATTTCTTACCAAGGTGTCGTAAAAGGCGACTAAGGTAAGTTGACCCACCGTGTGTTATCCGGTTTAGTAGAATAGACCACCCTCCTTCTTGCCGAGGTGTCGTAATATACGACTAAGGCAAGTTGACGTCAGGCAGGCGGCCGGTCGTAAAAACGCAGCCAAATAATGTGACAGTATGTTTATAACATGTTGTGCCGACCCCACTTAGAGTGGGATAAGGGCAGGAGGATGATGGTGTGGCTTGCTGCTATCGTGCGGCTATCACGGAAGTTAATATTACTACCATTAAAGTATACAGTAGGTAGTAGTTTCTCACGAAGCGAGGTCTCGGTGAGTGACACGGCGCGCGGCGGGGGTGCCCTGCCATTATATCAATCTTAGCCCACCCCACCCGTTCAGCAACCTGCTTACATACACCTGCTAGTGGGTTCGATTCACAGCTTAACTTTAGGTATTAAATTACTTGAAATTCATATAAGTTCGTTATAAAAACAGCAGTTACAGTCTTTAAAGTCGGACGCTGAGAAGCGTATTCTCCCGCCCGGTGACGCAGTAAAAGCCACTATTTTTAACAGCATATATACGTAATTTATAGGATTTGGCGTTACGTTGCGGAGGTCTATAATACAAATAATATAATTATTAATAAAATAATTCGCGCTTAAATTTATAGCGGATTATAGCAAAATAATTTTATTATTATTTAAGCATATATACGATTAAGAATCGAGGCGATGTCCCGATATACATGGGCAACCGAGTTGAAATCTCGACCATTTATAAGTTTTCTATAAAAAGTTTTTTGCCTGACCCGCCGTGTGGTATCCAGCTGAATAGAGTAGACCACCATTTTTTACCGAGGTGTCGTTAAAGGCGACTAAGGTAAGTTGACGTCAGGCAGACGGCCGGTCGTAAGTAAGTAATACCGAGCCAAATCACATCACAATATGGTTAAAACATTTTGTACCGACCCCACTTAGATTGGGATAAGGGTAGGAGGATGTCAAAAAGTTTTTTGCTTGCAGTATGTTAACAATTCTTCGTGCAAATTTCGTTGAAGCAATCATATTGATCGTTTTATTTACTAGAAAAAATTTGCGACATATATTATAACCTGGCAACTCGCATTGCTGTAGCGTAATTTATCTAAACCTTACCTTTTACCTTTTTTATATTTGCATTATTTTGTTTATTACGGGAACTATTCCACGTCAACATGAGACTTCGAAAAACATAAACAATAAATTAAGAGTATAATTCCAAATTATAGTTCCTTAAATAATTGACTAAACAAATATCCGAAGAAGATATCAATTACCAGGAGTCATCGACAGAGGTTGTACCTATTTTATATATTTATTTATTTTAGTTATTTATGTACCATAAAAGAAAACATAGAAAAATGCAGTTAAATGGATAACCAGTACAAAGGAAAACTTATCTCTATAAGAGATCTCTGCCAGCGACCCTTAGTGGTTGGATAAGTAAAAGAAACGCAGTATAGGTACAATAAAATTTTAAAATACAACAAATATATAATAATACTACTATAGTTGATCGGTAACTGCTAAGTAAATGAATCTAAATGCTAAATAAATCTGAAAATTAAATTCGAGAGTAATTTGCGATTACGTATGACCACGTGACGCGCAAGGTGCTAAAGCGGCGAAGCGGTATTGATAAGAAAAAATAATTTAAGACATTATACGCTTCTGTGGTCACGGACAAAAGCCTAGCATACGAATAAATGAGACGCCAACAGAATTCGTATACGCAATTAACTTTCTTAACGCTATTAAAAGTTTATCTAACAAACATCTAAACGTGAACATGATTAAAGCTTAGGAATTACTTATTGTATGCCAATATTTATTATAATTCTAACTCTTTAAATAATAAAGTATTCGTAGTATTTCTTATAATTATAGTTAGGAAACAAACTTCAAATAGCTGATGATGATGCCTAGGAATAAGTGAACAAACACACACATACGCACTGAAACACGTGCTTAAACTTAAACACATACACATTTTTTAAATTTAAGTAACCATTAATTTTATAATCTTTTCCTCATTATTTTTTTTAAAGATGTACATATATTCTTATAAATTTTGTTTAATATTAATATGAGGGGTATAATATAATAAATATATAATTTTTGTATAATCGGTGACTCCGAGATACGGGTTTTTCTAACTTCGGGGTTTCCAGCAGCATTTTTAACATTATTAGAACCATAAATATTTCGTAGGTATTCATAATTTTCCTGTCCTTATCCCACTCTTAAGTGGGGTCGGCACAACATGTTATAAACATATCGTGACATGATTTCTCGTATTTAGGACCGGCCGCCTGCCTGACGTCAATTTACCTTAGTCGCTTTTTACAACACCTCGGTAAGAAATGAGTGTGGTCTATTCTAGTAGATTTTAAACTTTCGCGATTCATACTGATTATTATATAAACATACGGGTCACATCGCGTTATAATCGATTACCTTTGTATAAGGTTCAACGTTTCGGCAGAGTTGCATCCACCGTGGTCACGAACTGACTCACGGTCTATTCTACTCAGCTAGATACCACATGGTGGGTCAACTTACCTTAGTCGCCGTTTACGACACCTCGGTAAGAAACGAGGGTGGTATTTTCTACTCAGTCGGATACCACACGGCTATCATTATTTTTTTTTATCGATGTTCCTATAAATTTTGTTTAATTTTAATATGAGGGGCATATTTTTTTTGTATTATCTGGGAGACTCCGAGATACGGGTTTTTCGAACTTCGGGTTTGCCAACAGATTTTTTGTGACATTATTTGGACCATATATCATATCTTGTATTAAAGTATATATTATATAATATACAGCGAGTTGAAACTACTCCACAAGTTAGCGCTCGCACAGCCTTCGTGTCTTTCTTACTGCATTTCCATAAACACGGACCCTTTTTTTCATCCCACGGTCCGAGCACGAGGAAAAAATTCCACTTTTGTCAACGCCTTGATTGATATGGTAACCTTTTCTTGTTTTAGCAATAACCTAAAGTCTTTAGTTAGTTTTTTCTCCACTTCGTCGTATATTTTTATTTGCTACGTCAAACAGGTTTGACACATCTCTAAATTTTGTAAGAAAAATTACAATCTTCGGATTTTTATACCGGTGGCCGGATAGAGAGGTGTTATAAATTTAAGAGTTTTTTCGACTCACCGACTCATTGTTTGGAATTTAATGTTTTTCTGTACGCATTTCAAGGAGCCTGTCTACCTGTTCCAGGCGCCAGTGGCTGTGACATTTATGGGCAGGATATTGGGAATGTATTAATGTCGATATTAATAACAGGAACACAGTTTTTGGGTTGTTGTAAATATAAGAGCGCAGAGTTCTTGTTTAATTTTTCATGTCAAAATAGCGGTTCAAATTTTTTTCTTTAATAGGCGTGGGATTTTTACTTCATTAAAAGAATAAAGGTTTACAGGAAATTGACTGCTTACTTAGTTATTTTGCGGAGATCCATAATACAAAAGTAGTAATAAAATTATTTTGCTATAATCCGCGACGATTTCATACCTGATACATGCAGGATGAATAAAAACAAATGCACGTTATGAGAACGGATTGTCAAATCTACATTTAGCATTATATATATTTTTTATTTTCCTTCATCGCGGATTATAGTAATATAATGTTATTATTACTTTTGATTGCAAGATATTAAGAGCTTGATATTTGCTTTTTATTTATCTCTTACGTCATTCGTTATTTTCTCATTGAAAATAGAAGTCTATTAAACCGCCTCATATTTTTTTATAATAGTCTATCACCTAAGGTAGAATTTATTATATCCTGCTAAGAGTTAATTAGTAAAAGGTTGCGGTCAGACCTGTGGCGTAGGTAGGTCCAAAAGCCCTTAGGCAAAAAATTACTAGGGCTCTATATAAAATCATTTGTTCCGTATTCTAAGTCGTCCAAATTTGACGTACTCTATTAAGGGAGGGGGAAGCAAGTTCAGGTTCAGGTTATCAATAGGTTCAAGGACAGAGGTTTGAATTAATTAATATTTATTTCTGAGTAACTCTAAATGGCTGAATCAATTCAATTTAATGGCGAATAATTTGACTAACATTTAGATATGCCACAGAACATATTAAAAAAAAACAGGCACAGTGATCAGATAAATAATGATGGCGTCCAATGTTTTAAAAATATCTACATATTAAACATAGTACTGGGTTTAATGCATATGATAAAAAATGGACGTAAATATTCACTTAAGAAAAATTAAAATTTATTAATTAGATGTAAATCTAACATAACGGGGAATCATTTATGGAATTAAGATAACGAAGGAACTTATGTAAGCTTTTAATGAATATAAAGCCAAACATAAAGTACATAAAATAAAAAAATAATAAAAGCTTTACCAATTTTTTTGTCCATACTGTTAACGATTACCGTGTTGTATCAGGCTGAGTAGAATAGACCACCCTAATTTTTACCGAGGTCTCGTAAAAAAAGGTAAGGTGACCTCAGTCTTGAAATACGTGGGCAAATCATGTGACAACATGTTTAGTATGTTGTGCAGACCCAAATTAGAGTGGGATAAGGGCAGGAGGATGATGTTTACTGTTAATGATTTCTGTCTCGAGCCATTCCTGTCAGCAGAATCAGGTCATGCTTATCATAAACATGCATTGTCATCAGGAATGGACAAATATATAAAATTTCAGCTTTACCGGACACCGGGAAGTAGGTTAAATTTAACTTGCAAGATTCCACTTTCACATACATAACGGCAAGTTAAATAAAAGCTTTTAAAAAACAAATAGGTAAATAGCACGTTTTTTACGTATTAACGCGCGCAATTACAACCCAATACCCAAACGAATTGACTAGACGTAACTGACGATCTATTTAACTCGGGTCGCGCGTGAAATCGTCCGCTCTCCAAAAACTAATCCGTATAGCTGGTTCATTCGATTACACCCTTCCTTTCCATACAAGCCTACGGCAACGGCAAGTTTTTTTTTATCAACAAGAATGGATTGGATGCGGATACTGATAATATTAGGAAAAGTGCTATAAAAGTAAAAACTGAAGTAACGGCCTGTCACAATCCCACTGTTGACCGTAGGTCTCCTCTCTCCTTTTCTGGAAGCCTGGAGCTAAGTAACACGTCACTCCATTGCGGATTGGTAGGTTACACATATTCCCAGTACTCTCTAATACAGAACAGAACTCTCTAGAGATATGCAGGGTTCCTCACGATGTTTTCCTTCAACAAAAAGCGTGTGATAAAATCCAATTATCAATTAGACACATAAGTTTTAATAGAAGAACTCATTGGTGCCTGCTCGTTATCTCAGGGTCGATAATTTATGTTGTGACTTTTATGGAAATAATAATTTTAGACGCCTAATTTTCTTGAATTCTTGTCCAGATTGTTTCTTAAATCTTCTTGAAGATGAGGATTATTAGGTGAGCATCCCGGGAATCCTTTAAGATTTTCACGATCTTTTTCTTCAACGTAAGGTGTATGTTTAAATAGAACTATCTATGAAGTATGTTTTTTATTGAATCTGTGAAATTTTGGTAATTATTACGCTGTATTTTCGTTCTGTATAGGCTATCATGAGTTCATAATATTTTTCAAAGTTGACTTCACCCACAAGTTTCAATTCAATATTTTACTATTACCTTGACTGATGGCTATACTCTCAAAAGGATAGGAAATAATCATGGAATATTAGCCATCAATTCAATGAGCGTTTTGGTATAACTGTTGCACGTAACATTCTGACATACATTATTTTTTATTTTTTTATTTTTGTCATTTTTATTATTATCGTAATAAGGTCAAACTTGTATCACATTTTTTCACTGTTCTCCGGTCAACTTACCTTAGTCGCCTTTTACGACGACTAGCTAAGAAATGAGAGTGGTCTACTCTACTTAGCAGGATACCACACGGCAAGTCAACTTAATAAACATTATTGAAAGTTAAATAACTAGAAAGTTTGATAACTTTGAATAGAAGTTTTTCGTAATTCCGTATCATTTTATTTATATAGAAATAAGCAATCTGTGAGAGGTATTTGTAGGGTCAAATATATTCGTACTATCCTTCAATATTTACTGTAATAACTTTATGTAGTGGAATGATTCTTGTGCTACACAAATCGTTTCGCGCGAACAAATTTATTTATCGGTAGCCCGGAACGTCTGTGGACGCCTGTGATTTAAAGCCTTAAATTGCACGTCTCAGAGTTATGGGAGCGTTTCCCTTAATCTTGCGCTCGTGTTTGCTTTACTATAGGTAAATAATATATAGAATTAGGCGTTACTTTGCGGAAGTCCATAATACAAAAGAAATGATAATATTATTTTGCTATAATCCGCGATAAAAGGAAATATATGTAATGCTAAATGTAGTGTACTATTCGTTATCATACCTAATACATGCAGAATTTGTAAGAACTCATGCACTACCCGACACTGATGACTCAACAATACACAAGCACTGCACACATTCACCACCAAAATCGCAAAGCTTTTGCGATTTTGTCTTGGAGTCTATCTCCTGACGATGCTTCGGTTACGGGGCGAAACAATTGTTGAGATGTGGTGGTGAATGTGTGCAGTGCTTGTGTATTGTTGTGTCATCGGTGTCGGGTAGTGCATGAGTTCTTACAAATTCTGCATGTATTAGGTATGATAACGAATAGTACACTACATTTAGCATTACATATATTTCCTTTTATCGCGGATTATAGCAAAATAATATTCTCATTACTTTTTTACTATAGGTAACTTAAAGACAAAGTTATATTAAAATTTGCGTAGATACAATATTTCGATTAATTAATTTTAACACGGTAACAATGAATAATATCACACCTCAGCACCTGCACGGTTAAAACGGTTTCATATGTAGACAATTTGATTCTACTTTTTTGTTTGTTGTTTTTTTATGTAGGTTAGTTACCTGCTAATGAAACAAACGAATTTTTAAAATGAAAATTTAGTTACTTAAATTACAATTTATATGATATATTAATAAAAGTTTTGCGAGTTGTTAGTTTTTGCCGTATTTCTTTCGAGTGTTTTAAAAATAATTTCGTTACAACAGTATATTGAATTTACAGTTTGTGTTAGTTTTCTTATGTTTGTCTTAATTATGTTTCTTAGACGTTGTATTAAAAAATATTGTAGGATATTATTTGTAGTTTTGAAGGAGCGAGCTAGAATATGAATATGAAATACTGTAAGTAGTGGTTTGTCTCAACTTCGATTTGCAACACCATTGTTGGCATATAGATAATATTGTATTGTAAAACCTAACAAAAATTCATACTAATGATATTTTTGTTTTATAGTTAGTTACAGGACCAGTCTGTTTCCAGCCCTTACCTCAGTAGTAAATTCTCCGCAGAGGGAGTCTCTGTTTCCAGTACAACTATAGGCTACTTCTTAGCTCAGTAGTAAATTCCCCGGAAAGGAAGTCTCTGTTCCCAGTTCTACTATGAGCTACTTCTTAGCGTAGTAAATTCTCTGCAGAGGAAGTCTCTGCTTCCAGTCCTACTATAAGCTACTTCTTAGCTCAGTAGTGAATTTTCCGCAAAGGGAGTCTCTGTTTTCAGTCGTACTATAAGCTACTTCTTAGCTCTGTAGTAAATTCTCCGCAAGGGGAGTCTCTATTTCCAGTCCTACTATAAGCTACTTCTAAGCTCAGTAGTAAATTCTCCGCAAAAGACCCTCTGTTTTTAGTCGTACTGTTATTTCTTAGCTCTGTAGTAAATTCTCTGTTTTGGTAGTCGCAGCCCTGGCATTATTAAATATTTATAATAATAATTATTAAATATTTATTAAATATTATTAAATATTTATTAAATTTATAAATATTTAACTGCGCATCCGTTTCTTTTGTTTCGATCGCTTTAACAACATGTGTAAAAAAAATACATTTTCTATACAAATCGAAAGCATCATAAAAACGTAGCATATGTCGTTATAAAATATTCAAATTGATTTTTATTAAATACGCTTATAACACCGCTTAGGCAGCCGCGTCATTAGTCAGTGAGACGTCGCGCCCGCACCCAATAATTTGGGCCGCGGCGAACGCATCGCTAAATTGCCGGTTGCCACAACACCGATCTTTATTTATTTGTATTTATGAACCATTGGACTTCTAATTATATGAGCGTAAGCCGTGATTCGAGTACTTTTGTAACAGTTGGCGCTGACGTACTAATGACAGTAGGCGCTTCCTGCGAATGACGCTGTTCGTACATTTGTGTACTTGACACTATTTTCTCTATAAATGGTATCCAGCTGAGTAGAATAGACCACCCTCATTTCTTACCGAGGTGTCGTAAAAGACGACTGAGGTAAATTAACGCACCGCGTGGTATTCGGTTGAGTAGTTTAGACCACCCTCATTTCTTACCGAGGTGTCGTAAAAGACGAATAAGGTAAATTGACCCACCGTGTGGTATCCTGCTGAGTAGAATAGACCACCCTCATTTTTTACCGAGGTGTCGTAAAAGGCCGCTAAGGTAAGTTGATCCACCGTGTGGTATCCGGGTTTTTGGCGGGTCAACTTATCTTAGTCGCCTTTTACGATATCTCGGTAAGAAATGAGAGTGGTCTATTCTAATCAACCGGATAAAACACGGCGTTTCATCCAAAGATTCTATTTAAAAAAAAAAATAATATTAATATCTCTGTTATAGGGATAAGTTGACCTTTGTACACTTTTTTTTACCCATAATGTTTTTTCCAACATTTTTTATGGTACATAAATAAATAAATAAATAAATCTCTTAAATATGATATTCATAGAAATATTTTAAAAATGTTAGCATCAATCAAATCGTTTCTAATGTAATGCATTCAAGAATCGATTCGTAATAAAGCTGACCCATACCCACGTTATGTTAATTGATTAAGAAGTCAATAGTGGGGGCAGCCGAATCATTTATTAGATCGACCAGTTCGATCGATCGACGGTAGCTTGCTTTTACTCGTCTGTCAGTCCGTCAGAAGCTTAGCCCAGATTATAACGTAACACGGTAGTTCTGCCTTTGATGTCATTCAAAACGGTTGCTTAATGCTCTTAATTGCTTATTTTGGGAGCAACATGAGGAAATATGATGATTGGCAGGTTTGGTCGAGTGATCCTAAAATGAATTTCTTTATTTACTTGTAGCAATGTAACGAGTAAAGCTTCATCATCTTCCTGCCCTTATCCCACTCTAAGTGGGGTCGGCACAACATGTTATAAATATGCTGGCATATGATTTGGCTGCGTTTTTACGACCGGCCGCCTACCTGACGTCAACTTACCTCAGTCGTCTTTTACAACACTATGGTCTATTCTTCTAAACCGGATACCACACGGTGGGTCAACTTACCTTAGTCGCCTTTTACTACACCTCGGTAAGAAATGAGGGTGGTCTATTCTACTCAGCCGGATACCACACGGCGGGTCGACTTACCTTAGTCGCTTTTTAAGATACCTCGGTAAGATATGAGTGTGGTACTATTCTATTCAGCCGGATACCACACGGCGTGTAACGAGTAAAGCCTATAATAGCATATATTACCCATCCGTTTTATTTAATGTAATATATCGGATCTCCTTCTTGAACTGATCGATTTCTAGACTTAGGGTTCCTCAAGGAATTTTACGTACCAGTTTTATGTATGCTGCTTCGGTCCGGAAACATCTTGCGATCTTTTTAAGGTTACCATATTACCCTGTCTAATAACTCTAATTCAAACACTACTCAAAAAGTTAAAGGCCTCTATGTCCCATACCATTCTTCGTAATTATCTGTATCCAATCCTGCTTTGCATGAATGAATGAAACTAAGTTTTAGTTTTTGAGCGTTTCTGATTTGATATTTCACAAATATTTAGATGTGCGTGTTACATCTTATTCTTCTGTTTGAAATCTAGTTCAAATACTTGCTACTTAAATACTTTAGGACCTCAATGCCCCATTGTTTCTTCGTATTCTCAATCCACCTAATCCCGCCTTGCTTAGCGAATTAAACTTCTTAGACAGTTTGGGTTTTTGAACATTTCTGATTTGATACTTGACAAACATTTAGATATGCGTGCTACATCGAATTCTTCTTTTTTTATTTCTTAATCTGTTATCCGAACCTCATCTTCTTAACATAACCTCTGCTGAGAAGTTATATCTGATCTGATATTTGACAAAGATTTATATGTGCATGTTACATTTAATTCTTCTTTTGAATTTCGTTCTCTGTTATCCGAACCTCATCTTCTAAAACTAACCTCTGCAGAAAAAATGATTTCTGATTTGATATTTGACAAAGATTTATATCTGCTTATTACATTTAATTCTTCTTTTGTATTTCGTTCTCTGTTATCCTAACCTCATCTTCTTAAACCTCTGCAGAAAAAAGGTTAACTAAGGTGTGCATGGGTTCAAACCCGGGTAGACACCAATGAGTTTTTCTGTTAAAACTTATGTGTCTGATTGATAATTGCAATTTATCACACGCTTTTCGGTGAAGAAAAACATCGTGAGGAAACCTGCATATCTCTAAAGAATTCTGGAGATATGTGTAACCTACCAATCCGCACTGGAGCAGCGAGGTAGGTCTTAGCTGCAACCCTTCTCTCCAAAAACGGAGAGAAGAGGCCTATTCTCAGCAGTGGGATAGTAAGAGGCCGCTACTTACTAAGGTGTACACAATACACATGACAAATAGGTAATACCGAACATTGTACGGAAATCGTTATCTAAACTATTTAACGTAAACCGTTGTTGTCGGGAGGGCGAGCAGGCTGCGTTTTGTCAACCGCGTTGTATCGGCCCACGCATGCGCTCTAAACCACTGGGCCCGACTTCGATTCTCCGTTCACTTCCGTGTACAATTGATACATGACTACCAATTGGTCATACCATTTTATTGTCATTTACGATTACAACTGTAAATTCCCAGGAATATTTTTCTTTATTTTTTATATATATTTTTTATTTACACCAAAAATGTACAAGTTATATCTATCTTAAATAACTTACACGGTACGACTATACAAATCATGCCCACGTGGAATGGTCCCAAGAATGCTGGCAGCGTTTCCGGGCTGAATCGCTAATATAAATAAGGAAATAAAAATCCTAGGAAGTAATTTGAAACTTAGCTACATGCTCATCTCTGTATATTTAACACATTACCAAAAAGTTGCACTATACTAATTGTTTCTTTAGAAATGGTCAATGAGCATTTTCATTATGTAGAAGCATTACATTGACCAGTAATATTGGCTCAGTATCTCAGTTTTTCTATTAAAACTTTTATAAACTTAATTGATATTTGCAAGTTATCACACGCATTCCGGTGAAGGAAAACATCGGCTGGGAACTTACAAATCTCGAATTCGTGATATATGTATAAACTACCAATCCGGATTGAGTGTAAACGTAACAGACAGACAGAAAGCCACACAGATTTCACATTTATAATATTAGTATTGATGTGTAGCTTTTCTGTTACACTAAAGTTGACACCTGGGCAAATTTTTTAATAATTCATTAAGTTATGTCTCGTAACTTATCCTCCTGACGATGCTTCGGTTACGGGGAGAAACGATCGTAGAGATGGTCGTAGTGAGTGTGTGTAGTGCTTATGTGGTGTGTTATTGATAGATGTGGTGACTGATCCTGCTTGTAAGGTGTGTAAACGTCGCCTTCCTACACATAGCATTACAGAGATTTTCTTAACTAACGCGGATAGTAAAATATTTCTATCTTAGCTTCTGTACTGTGATATTCCACATAGTAACTGCTTCTATAAATTAGTCATTAACATAAGACATAAGTTTAACGCTCTGTAAGTCAGTCATAAGTCAGTAAGAAATACAATAATAAGGAACTAGAAATTATATTTCAACTAACAAAGATAGAGTAGCATTAATACAACAGTTCGATTCTTAAGATTAGTATTCTTTTACTTTAATTACGTACGAGAGCAAAGTTATTATTCTCTTACTTTCTAAAAGTAAAAAGAGTCAGTGAAACAAATCGATAATCACGAATCTGTAGAACGTATAAAAAAAACAAAGCATTTGGTAGAGTCTTTAGTATTGGTTATCATTAAATCTCGCTCGGCCTCTTAACCTATTGCTGCCACCGTGAGCTCTAACTGTTCGCTATCTGTATACCTATAAACTATAAGGTATAAGATATTTATATTAGCGAAGCATTGCTAGGAAACTTTTTTATCAAATCAAAATAATCTATATATAAACAAACGGGTCACATCGCGGTAACATCGAGTTACCTTTGTAAAAGGTTCGACGTTTCGGCAGAGTTGCATCCACCGTGGCCACGAACTGACTGGAGCGCCGCGGCGTCTTCGTTCCCGAGTACTACAGTCATTATTTTCTTCATCTACCCTCACTTGAACCGCACAATCCACATAAGGTCTCTTACACACCACACTGATATAGCTTTCATTTTTTCCGCGAGTTATATTTATTAATCACTGGATCCCAAGTCGTTGACAATCTGATGCCCTCTTCTCTGTTGAAAGTATTATGCTTTCGAATCTCAACGGCTTCACGCGCCATTCTCGCATAATAGCGCGATGTGGCCCATTTGTTTATATATTAATTAGTATGAATCGCGAAAGTTTAAAATCTACCAAAATAATCTATATTCAAATAAGCTTTTACGAGCACTTTTGATCAAGGATCAATTAGATTTAATGAAGCTACAACTGGTTCGGAATGTTGCTCTTACCGAGAAGAACCAGCCAGAAATTCGGTGGTCAATCTTATATCATTTTAAATTTACATTATTTAACCGTAGTCTTGTTTGAAGCTAAAAGGATTTTTAAATCCAAGCATTTTTATCATTTAAATAATCATCAATTATGTAATATTCTTTACGTATAAGCATAGTTCGTATATGTAATTTAAAAATTTTATTCGACTCGAATAATTTACACTACTCCAATGCGTTTGAATAGTATCTATTTATATAGGTTTTTACTAAATCCCTTTAGAATATGCGATATCAATTTCATTCGCGTAGAAACTGGTTCGCCAAATATGAGGGTCGACGCGCACATTTGTATGTATCGCTCGATCGCGGTAGATCAGTCGCGTAATTGACGCAATCCGATATTTATCCGAGATGCGATATCACGCGTTGACTCGATAGCCTTTACCGCGACAATATTCACGTGAAATGCTTAATGAGCCGCGTATTTACATAATTGCTTTTATTTGTTTAAGCAATCATGCATATTGTAACAGCCTTTAATTAATTGCACTATAAAAGAACGCAATGGAGTAATTACATTTACATTAAACGGTCAATTTGAGTTACGACTATATTACTATTGAATAAATACATGAAAATCGCGTAAAATTAAGTCTACTACTTACCTACAGCGGACAATACATACATTATTTTCTTTTACATCATAAAAGTAAGAGATTTGCATTTAAGTATGTTCTGTTTTGATGTCATGTTGCATTTCCTATCTTACTAATAATATAAATACGAAAGTTTGTTAGTATGGATGTATGATTATTACTCTTTCACGGCGAATTTGTTGAGCCAATATATCGCTGAAATTTGGCACAATTATTCCGTATACACCGAGGTAACATATAGGTCCTAGAAATCCTATTAATTCTACAGGAATAGAATGACGCGACACCAGTCCACGCGAACGATGTTTCGAGTAAAATCTCAAGCGGGCTAGTTTAATATAGATCGATATTATAAGGTTTTTAAAAGGAATAAACTTTTGTTTCCAAGACAAGATGATCGTCATTACAGTAGTAGTAAGAAAAAATTGGTAAAAAAATGTATTGGGACCCAATCATAGCCACATAAAAAGCAACACGAGTAAAGTGATCACATTGTTCGGGCGTGTTAAAGACCGGTTGGATGGCGAGTAACGAGCATTTCGTATACAATAGACCTTTTAGCGTCATCTCGACGCACGTCAATCGCTAGTCGGGCCCAGTGAGCGCATGTGAGCGACAGCCTTTATTATCACCGAGCGATACGGTACATTATGGTAACTATGGCGTTATTACACTAAATTTTATAACTCATTCTAGTTTACTCAAATTATGTTTACTTAATCACCATCCTCCTGCCCTTATCCCACTCTAAGTGGGGTCGGCACATGTTATAAAAATGCTGTCACATGATTTGGCTGCGTTTTTACGACCGGCCGCCTGCCTGACGTCAACTTACCTTAGCCGTATTTAACGACACCTCGGTAGGAAAGAGGGTGATCTATTCTACTTAACTGGATACCGCACGGTGGGTCAACTTACCTTAGTCGCCTTTTACGACAACTCGGTAAGAAATGAGGGTGGTAATATTCTATTCAGCCGGATAGCACACGGCGTAAATTATGTCAATACCATTTTCTAATAAAGATTAGTACGAATTTATTTTATTTAATAACTAGTATTAATGATGGTCTATTTACAAGAAGTAAAAGCGTAGTAGCGTAGTATATTGTATTAGATCAAAAGTCAGTTGTTACTTGATACATGCTACATATTGCTTACAACGGTGTCCGAAAAACCAAATATGAGGTGGAGGCATATGTGACTGATACTTTAGGGTCGATGTCTCATGACTCTAACGTACATACTAATGGGTGTTATGCTGCATGAAAAAAGAAAATACAATTAAATTTGTCTCTTAAGGCATTATAATGGCGATAAAATAAGACCAACGATCGATAAACGTTTATAAAATTAATCGTATACGCGAGTCCGACATCTAGGATAACAAAAAACAAGCCGAGTCGGTTGGATTCGTATTAAAATAAAACACATCCAAGGGACTGACGTGCGTCCGGCGTCACTTAGCAGCGCTGGAATGATGTGACAGGCTTTGCCGAACCGAATTCCTTTTTCAAATTTAAAATTAAAAACAAAACAAAAAGGTAACTTTCTGAATCTGTTCCATTGTGTTCACGTTTTGGAAAAATTTAAATGACCCGCTTTTTTGATGCTCGGAATCTTGGATTCGGCGTTTAAATACATACGGTTTCGCGGTTTAGCGCCATGTTTTTTCCATTTTCTGAGCATTCTGAAGCGTTGAATGTGCGGCAATGCGGTAGATTTTGCGCGATTAAATCCCGGAGTGCTATAGGAATGAGTTGTTAGTGTTAACGATTTGGAGCGATCTAAGTTTTATATTTTATCTCGCGTTTTACACTTGGGTGTTTTAAGAGGCTGTTTATTTTTGAGTAGTAGCTTTATTATCTGTGTCCAACCGGTTCGGTTAAAGTTTATTCACACGCATGTTCGATTTTATAGAGAGAAATATTTTTAATGCGCGGTTTTTCACGTATATACGGTAGGGCTTATGCGAGATATTTAGAGTGGCAATATGAATGTATTTATACAGGCAGGGCGGCCTCAGCCTAACAATGCTACGCTTGTCGCAGCCATGCCGCAGGGCTGGCTCAACAAGTCCATAACAATTTCGGGGCATTGCCGCCACGCTATCGTACATAAAGCTTGAATATAAAACGATAGTATGATCCTCTATAATATAGGGTATAAACGAAATGGTATATTTAATGTTTGTATCATTGCGTAATGTTAGCCGTGTGGTATCCGGCTGAATAGAATAGTACCACCCTCATTTCTTACCGAGGTGTGGTAAAAGGCGACTAAGGTAATTCGATCCGGCTGAGTAAAATAGACCAATCTCAATTTTTACCGAGGTGTCGTAAAAGGCGAATTAGTTATGTTGACCCACCCTGTGGTATATGGTTTAGTATAATAGACCACCCTCTTTCTTACCGAGGTGTCGTAAAATATTGAGGTAAGTTGACGTCAGACAGGCGGCCGGTCGTAAAACCGCAGTCAAATCATGTGACAGCATATTCATAATGTTGTGCCGACCCCACTTAAAGTGGGATGAGGGCAGGAAGATGATGATGATGATCATTGCGTAATGTATTGCTGTATTGAAAATTACTTTAAATAAATCTTTTATTTAAACCCATCATATTTGAGGCTGAATTTTGAGGTTATATTGATATTGATAAAGTTAGGGGTGTAAGGGACCGTATCAACATCTTGACGGTGCCAAGTCAACCTCACCTGCAAGTGGTGCACCTTGCTAAGCAACAGACGAGGCTCTGACAGTAGGCCTCAACAACAGTACCTCTTCTGAGGTTGCAGAGGTCAGACGGCAGTCGCTCTGCATAAAACTGTGACCGCCACATCAAAAATTTAATAGAAGAAAAAGATTGATATTGATAAAGTAAATTTAAGAGTATTGCGTGATTTTAGGGGTTGTACAACCCTAGTGCAAGGGCCGTGAATCAGGGCTGACACAGCCGCCGGTGGTCCGCACGTCAGCAGCGCGTGCGCGGCTCTGTTCAACCCTTCCAATTTACATAAACATTTAAGATATAGCTACATTCAGATAAATCTTATATTTGAAAATATTGCGAATATAATATTTAGTGAAATAGCAAATATAAAAATTGAAGCCGTGTGGAATCCGGATGAGTAGAATAGACGACAGCTTGTTAAGAAATGAGGGTGTCATTTCTTAACAAGCTGTCGTAAAAGGCGACTAAGGTAAGTAGACCCGCCTTATGGCCATCCTCATTTCTTAATGAGGTGTCGTAAAAGGCGACTAAGGTAAGTTGACCCACCGTGTGGTATCCGGCTGAGTAGAATAGGCTACCCTCATTCCTTAACGAGGTGTCGTAAAAGGCGACTAAGGTAAGTTGACCCACCGTGTGGTATCCTGTTGAGTAAAATAAACTACTCTCTTTCTTACCGAGGTTTCATAAAATACGACAAAAGTAGGTTGAAGTCACGCAGGCGTCGGTCGTAAAATACGTAGCCAAATCATGTGACAACATGTCGTACCGACCCCACTTGGAGTGGGATTAAGGCAGGAAAATGATGAACAAATCAGTACATTGAATTAACTACTTAATCATCAATGTATTGATATATTGCATTCATACAACCCACATTATAGTTCGCTAATTTCGGTCGGCACAACATTTTACAAACATGTTGTCACATGATTTGGCTACGTATTTTACGAACAGCCGCCTGCTTGACGTCAAATTACCTTAGTCGTATTTTACGACTATACCTTTTTTGCCGTTCAATGTCAAATCAGCGTAGCTTATTCGGGGAACGGGTGGTCGCGAAAAATGAAAATCCTATTATTATTTCTTGTTTTTAAGTTTCTTTTCTTTATTTTATAAAAAAAAAATACCGAACAAGGCTTCATCAACAAGGTACTTATAATTACTCCCAAATAAGTAACAAACATTCGTAACTCAAATATTCGGAAAAATTATTTTAATATTTTATTGCACGTCACAATTTATTTGAAAACAATAGTTAGTATATTTTGGTTCGCGAGGCCGCCGGCGTTCATTTGGATTCAGACAGTTTTGCTCATTTTGCGGGGCCCATTGTGTTTACTGCATTTACCATTGTTCGGGGCCCTTATAAATTGGGTCGCGCTGTTTTACAGCACTGACAGGTATATTTCAGTGGTCGATTTCGGCCGATAATTAATCCGTATTGTTAAATGTGGGGCCACCCTTGCACCTTGCGATGGTCCCGTCGTTCTGTTGTTGAAATCAGAGAAAAATAGAATGACAATTTAGTAACATCAGACTAAATGCTTTTATAGATAATTTTAGTAAATTTTTTTAGTCCAAAATTATCATGACTATAATTACAAAAAATATTCTCCTATTTGTACTTACTTCTGATTTGAAAGGGATGAAAAATCTATTTATCACTAAAACAAAATTCGTATAAACAAATCTTGATGTTCGACCGATGACCTTAGGGAACATGTTTACCTTAACAGAAGATTTCAGATTCAAACGTCAGGAACTTTGAAATATTAACCTATATTCCTTACTTCGCATATTTCTAGCGAATTCTTGGGATATTTCTTATCTGCCAATATGCTTTGGGGCAATGTGGTGGCCTACATGTGGTGGCTCTTTATTTTTTAACAGCTGAAATAGAGTGTAAAGAGTGAGAAGTGGTTGTGGCTCGATTGATGATTTATGAAACTAAAATAATAGGTTGTGGAAAGAAGAATTTATCGTTGAATTTGGCACCGAAATCTAGCGTTGTATTTAAATGCTCCGAAGCGAAATGGTTAAAACGGTGTCGACTTTATTTAGCCCCCCTTTACATTAAATTTCCCCCTGTGGGGCGTGGGCCCAACGTTGGGAAACACTGGTATAGACTGTAAACGTGCAGCGTAAGTGTGAGCGTTCAATTGCAATGATTACTTGATTTTTTATCCTTCTAGAGTCGTACTTCCGACTGCGCTCTACTCCTTACACTTTCCAACCTCAGCGAAACTTCTGCACTCGCCCGTCCCGCCTAGTGACGTTGTAAAAGCCATTAAGGATAAAAGAACATGTCAGTTTGAATAAATAAAAAACTCATTACAAACCTTATTAATATTCGGATTTATAAAGATAACAGCATAATAACATGAAAAGCAGCTATATTAATAAACAATTGATATAATGTAATTGAAAAACATTATTCTAGTTTGTTGCTGTGATCGTAAACGTTTTTTGTATTAAATTGAACTGTATGAAAAGCACGAGTGCATGCAATTGCCTCACACCCCATCTTTTACGTTTAATTATAGCAAAAAATAGTTCAAGTTAAACTAATATCATTCACGTGTCTTGGAAAAAACGTGAAGTGCCATAGAAAAAGTTATGAAAGCACGCTTTGAATGTCATTTCCTACTTACGACTGCCCGGATATAATCTATTGTATCATAAGTAAGTAACTAAGTACTTCAATGATGGGAATTGTCTTTTTCAAGAGATTTTTAATTGAAATCTCATAGTTGTTGTTCTGAATTGTGAAGAAGAAAAATAACTTGTACTTTAAAAGCATGTAATTTTAAATTACTCTTTAATATTCAGTACGTATATGTATATCCCTGCTAATATTATAAATGCGAAAGTATGTCTATATATGTTACACTTCATAGCTAATCCATTGGTCCAATATTGATTCCTCATTCCCTATGTTATCCCACTATGCATCAATTGTGCTAAATTTCATCAATATCGCTCTAGCGATTAGCTGTGCAAGGTTCATAATACTAGTGAAGTAACGGCCTGTTACTATCCCACTGCTTGGCATAGACCTTGTCGCTCTTTTTTGGAGAGAGAGTTTCGAGGTTAGACCCACCACTCTGTTTCAATGCGAATTGGTAGATTACACATATTCTCAAAATTCTTTGCAAATATGCAGGTTTGCTCACGATGTTTTTCTTCACCGAAAAATGTGAGAATTGCAATCAATTAGCACAGAAGTTTTAACAGAAAAGTCATTGTTTTCGGGGTTCGAACCCATGGCCCCTTGAGAGAGACATACATAGAACACAGCTTAGTAATGTTAGTCATTGATTATATATTTTAAAAATAATAAGGCCTATAATGAAATCATATTGGAATTGAAAACCACATGTCAGTTTTTTCGTCTCAATAACGGTACGTACGGTTTTAAAAAGCAATCCAAGCAACCTCAGGGGTCAAATATTTTCAACGTATACCACGTCAGTAGACGGTAGTCGGACACGCGTCACTTAGCCGACAGCTCGTTCCTTGGACGTTTGATTGGTGCGCCTTTAATCATTCCAGTGTGACGGCTACCCGCATCGAAACGAGCTAATGAGCAACTTGCTTAGGCTTTTACGTAATAACAATCATCTATTCTGTCTATTTGTCTTAACTTGTTTGAAAGGAACTAGTTGTTACGTGTTTATTATGAGCAAGATGCTTAGACGATTTCTTTTTCAATGAGGCTGTTGTCGGTTTTGTTAAAGCGAAATTCAGATTCAATATTGATCTATGTCAGTAATATTTAGTTACTGACTACAGATGACCGATAAATTGAGGCTCTTTTACATATTGTTATTGCATTGTTTATTTAATATCTAGGTCGTAGCCAGTATATTAAACTATTTGATAATAACTAGATGTTAACTAAAATAATAGCCGTCAATTAAGTCAATAAAATTAAATTTATTCTATTTTTTTAGTATTTATTAATTATGCTTTTAAAGCAAAGTACATAAGGATAATATGAGTATAAGAAGAAAAAAAAATAGTCGCGTGTATGTTTGCATAGCTATGTATGATGAATTCAAGAAAAAATGTTAAATACATATTTTTAGTTTAAATGCAGATTTACTTTCACTATTTTTTGTTAGTAATTTTGTTTTACAGAATATATTAACTTATCTATCTACTATATTAATTTAAAAATAAAAACAGTAAAAGTAACATTTTCAAACTTTTCTTGTTAGTTTGTTGTCAAACACACGATTTTTTAGAAAAAGAGTAGATAAAGAAAGCATAGACACATAATTTTTTAGGAAAAGAGTAGATAAGCATAAGGTATCGTCATATTTCACGTAGTTGAATTTTTGAACAAAATTTAATAATAAATGGGTTTATATTGATAAAATTTTATGAATAATACGTGACATATATGTTAGTAGTATACGATGAATATAAGAGACGCCTGAATTTGTTACTTTTACTTATAAATTTATTATAATTTTATACTTTCACAACCTTGCAAAAATAAATTCTTCCCCGAAAAAGTCTTAACTTACACGCTATGGATTATTTTAGCAATTAATTTGCGCGAGCGAGTGAGAGTTAGTGTAACGTACCCGTCACACCCTTCGTGGGGTTTATCAGTTCTCGTTAAAAAACTGATCCAATTACGGGTCGCGGGCATCAATAAGTTACCGAAACGTCCGAGGGGCCAGTTAAAATCTCCCGCACACCCATTGTAATAACGCATGCGCTCTCAATATTAAAATTTAACAAGGTATTAATTAAAAAAACTAAAGCGAAATATCTTTAAACTTTTCTCAGGGCGCATGGATGGAGCTTGTTTTTTTTTAATTCATTTTATTCGGCGCTGGGCGAGCGAGAGCCGCCCACCGGTGATTTAAAATTTTGATTTATCGAGGCGCTGCGAGATCCGAACGCGTGCTGTTGGGCCCGCGGTAATTATAAATATGACGCGGTGCTAAACTGTGCGAATTGAACCCGCGACCCGTGCGACCCTCGTTCACACTACGCCCTTCGATCTGACTGGTAAAATTTATTACATATGGCAAAATTTATTTATCAAAACTCATTTGAATGCTACACTATATTTTAGTACCTGGTTAATTTTTAAAAAAAATAAAAAAAGAAACTTTAAAAAAAGAAAAAAAAAGTGCTTGGGATCGATCCTAGGTATTTACTTTTCTCGAGACTGCCCGTTCCCCGAATAAGTTACGCTGACTTGACAGTTTATGGCAAAAATTCAATTCAATATAAACTTTAGTATTCTTAAATGCCCAAAAACAGGGATAAAACTATTTTTTTTTAATAAAACCTAGCTAGATCGATTTTCCCCCAAAAACCTCCTGCATGAATGTCAGGAAAATCGTTGTAGCCGTGTCCGAAATTCCTATGAAGTAAATGAGAAATGTAGAGTGGACTATCCGTTTTCATACCTGATACATGCAGATTCTTAGAAACATATGCACCAACCTCAACCACCGTCACCACAATACACAAGCACTATCACAAACTCGGCAATCTTTTAAATAAAAAAAATGTATTTTAAAATAAATGTACATATTGAAAAGGTTGTATGATAGATGAGCTTGGATGTGATTTCTACATTATATACTATACATAATATTTCTACATTTTATAATATTGTTAGCATATTTTTGCAATTCATTTTTCTATTTCGCTTAGAAAACCTTTCCAAATCAATAGTAACGTTGTATTTTTAAATGACAAAAATTTGCAGTTTCAAATTTTAATATTTTATATTTACTTACTATATAAAATAAACATAACGAAAAACAAAAAATTGTATTTAATTTCTTCCTAAACGGAATATTTAATTTGTTCCTACACGGAATATTTAATTTGTTCCTAAACGGAATTTTTTATTTATTCCTACACGGAATATTTAATTTGTTCCTAAAAGGAATATTTATTTTGTTCCGAAACAATTTCTTAACACATTTCTCCCAATTTATAGCTATTGTTACTGCGTAAACATTACACAATCTTTTATAATACACGTATTAAATTCGTTATAAATTAACCACTCAGTTGTTACTAATTTGGATGCAAATGTGAAATCATGGAGGCTAGACAGGGCAGCTGCTATATTTACGACTTCCTCGCTTCCTACGGGACTCAATGTTTCCACCTGTTTAATTTTATTAATTCAATATTCCACTTTAATGTTATAGCACGGTTAACAGGATTATACACCTTGTGTTACCGTCTCGGAAATTGTTATGAGATCATGTACTGTAAATATATTATTTCCATACATTATTTTTAAATCTAAATCGACAGTGTGGTTGGTTAAATGTTATTGAAAAAAAAATTGTATTCAAGAGTTTCCTTCATATAGGTACATATGGATATTATTAATTAATGTGTTTTTTGCTTAACAGCAGATTTTCCGACTTTATCGATCTCATTTTTTATATATATGACAATTTACATAAAAATACGGTTATTTTATGATTCACCATCTTCCTGCCCAGTTTTTTGCTAATTTTACGACCGGCCGCCTGCCTGTCGTCGACTTACATTATTGTATTTTACCTCGGTAAGAAAGAGGCAAAAGCTGTGAAACTATGTGATTAATAACAGATATTGCCAAATCAAATATCTAGTTCTCAATTAGTTTTTTATAAAACTTATAAGCTTAGTTTACTTTTAGAACTAGCTGTCCGGCCACGCGTTGCTGTGGCTTAGTCTAGTTTCGAATTCCCCTTGAAACAGAACTGAACAGTTAAAAACTGCTCCGATCGCCACCAAACTTTACAGGATCATTATCAGGGTTATTCCAATGATTGTCTAAAAATTTCACTAAAATCGGTTGAGCCGTTTCGGAGTCTATAAAGGACATACATTCAAAGATAAGGACTTATCCATCTGTAAATGACCATCTATGTTATTTTAATAGCTTCAATTTTTCCTATCATTATTTTTTATGATTCCCTTAGTTAACCAATTTGCATCTTAATATATCACCTATTCGCCATGCTTGTGAGTAAATAAGTAAGAAACGAATCGAAAGTGGCTTTTTTACCAATTTAGAAATTATGAAATTATTACATCATTATCAACGGTCTAGAAACCTACATTATAAATAAAACATGAACATAAAAGTGTGCCCTATAAAAAGTGTAATGGCTAGTTTTATTAATGGACTTAATCGTGGAACCATAAATAAAGCTTGAAGACAGCTATAAGTAATCTATTATGTCATTGCAGTAAATCACACAACGATAACCTTCAGGCATTCTAATAAAACTTGCGAATACTAAATGTTTTTTGATCGTAGGACACAGTGAACACCGTGCAATGACGCTTGGTAGGGACGCATTTGATTCCTTGTAATTTTAGTTTAGGAACCACCGTCGCAATTTCGTTCGTGTGGACTACTGTCGCGTGATAGGTCGATAATAGATGGCGCTTTTTAATGTCATCCTATTCCTGTAGAATTAATAGTATTTATATAGCCTATATGTTACCGGTGTGTAAGGAATAATTGTGCCATATTTCATTGATATTGGTTGGGATTAACCGTGAAAAGTAACAAACATACATCCATATTCACTTTCGCATTTATATTACAAGTAGGATAATAATAAATAAATATAAATATATATGAGATAATTACTCGTACGGTCGTCCGCCCCCAAAGTAACTAATACTTGTGTTAAGGTAACTGACAACTGGCAAATATACTTCTAATATATTTTTAATTAAATGCTCAAATACATAAATACAAGCCGTTTGGTATCTGGCTGAGTAGAATAGACCACCCTTATTCCTTAAGAAGGTTTCGTAAAAAGCGACTAAGGTAACTTGACTTGTCGTCTGGTATCCAGCTAAGTAGAATAGACCACCCTCTTTCTTACCGACGTGTCGTAAAATACGACTAAGGTAAGTTGACGTCAGGCAGGCAGCTGGTCAACCCCACTTAGAGTGGAGGATGAAGACTTAAATAAATAAATACACCCAGACTCGAAAAACCAACAAATTATCTATAGAAAATGTTAGCTCTTGGTGGGAATCGAACCGACATCCAGTCAACCAGTCACGGGTCAGTCAGCCAAATTTAAACCTTTTGACATAAACCACTTATATATAAACCGAGCCAGAGGCAAGTATAGTATTGATCGTAGTCAGGCAACACATAAACATAATATTATTAGAATTTCAAATTATTCACAGATATTTTATTTTTCATTACTTCTAATTATTATATAATATTCGTTTGGTGTAATGGAATATTCTTTTCAACGTTGTATTTAATTTATAGAATTAGGCGATACTTTGCGGAGGTCTATAATACAAAAGTAATGAGAATATTATTTTGCTATAATCTGCGATAAAAGAAAATATATATAATGCTGAATGTAGAGTGTACTATTCATTCTCATACCTGATACATGCAGAATTTGTAAAGCCTGCTTTGCGATTTTGTCGTCGAGTCTATCTCCTGACAATGCTTCGGTTACTGGGCGAAACAATTGTTGAGATTGTGGTGGTGAACGTGTGCAGTGCTTGTGTATTGTTGTGTCATCGGTGTCGGGTACTGCACGAGTTCTTACAAATTCTGCATGTATCAGGTATGAGAACGAACCGTACACTCTAAATTTAGCATTACGTATATTTTCTTTTATCGCGGATTATAGCAAAATAATATTCTCATTACTTTTGAACGTTATATTTGTTTATTCTATTTTGAAGAATATGTTGTATCAAGTTTTGTTTTCGTTACACGGTTGTTTTGGTAACTGTCTCTTGGTTTAATACGAAACACAGTGTATATCGCGGCCTCGCCTTGTATCTAATTTGAAAACGGCCGCACTGTCCTTTGCCATTCAATGCAAATTCACACGTTACGAGAAGCGATACGACGCTGAATTACCAACGTTTAGTCGCCTCTGGATATTATTTTGATTTCGTGGGTTATTTAGGCGCATTTGAACTTTTTCATTTCATGGCGTAGTATCACGACGTACATTGAACTGTTCAACTGAAGTTTCTTTACAAATACCATATTGATAGATTGCCTTAGTTACTGCGGTTGGATAGTTGATCGAATATTTTATTTCTCGCTTAACAGTATTGATGTACCTAGTTGTGCTACCTGGTATGTACTTTTTTTTTGCAATGGAAGTCCACTGCTTCGATTACTATCGATTTAAAAAAAAATCGATTATTAATGTTTAGAAAATGTATTGTTAAAAATCGATTATTATAATAAAATAATCGATTAATATAAATATTGTTTTTCCCATACCTAATAGTAATTGGTTTTCGGTCGTCCGATCGTGAATATCCCTATTAATACTATGGAAAGGCGTCCGTATCATCTTCCTGCCCTTATCCCATTCTAAGTGGGGTCGGGACAACATCTCTTAAACATAATTATTGAATAAAAACATCGTGAAAGTTTAAAATCTACCATCTCATACATACATACATGTTGTCACATGTTTTGGCTTCGTATTTTACGACCGGCCGCCTGCCTGACATTAACTTACCATAGTCGTATTTTATGACACATCGGTAAGAAATGAGGGTGGTCTGTTCTACTCAGCTGGATACCACACGGTGGGTCGACTGACCTTAGTCGCCTTTTACGACACCTCGGTAAGAAATGAGGGTGGTCTATTCTACTTAACCGGATACCACACGATGGGTCGACATACCTTAGTCGCCTTTCAAGACACCTCGGTAATAAATGAGGGTGGTACTATTCTATTCAGCCGGATATTACACGGCGTGGAAAGGCGCTCTTATATCTAAACTTATTTTGAACTTTTTGTCTTTGAAATCTATAGAGGTGAAATTTATAACTTATTGGAATATATTATTATTGTTATATGGAATTTACTACTATTACTTTGTTAATTCAAGCAGTTACCGACATGTACGGTTATCTTTAACATAAAAAACTTCTTTAAATATAAAGCGCAAGATAACGATTGAGCAACCTTCAGTAAATGGTAGAATTGTTGTAACTCGTTTATCCATCCAGATTATCTGTAGATATAACTTAAAATAAATATCAGGTCCACGGCAAATTAGTAAATAACAAGACCTAATATCTTATCTAAAGATATCACGTTAATATATCTATACATAATATATAAAGCTGAAGAGTTTGTTTGTTTAAACGCGCTAATCTCAGGAACTACAGGACCGATTTGACATGACATTGATGATATAACATGACCTAAATTAAATAGGAGAGAAGCAGCAATAAAAATAGTACGAAAACGAAAAAAATTTAAACTTTCCTTGCGTGCTCTCCTGAGTAAATGGTGATAGTTATTAAAAATCATGTATTACAAAATACCCTCTAAATGTTCTAAATCAAAGTCCGGGACAGCATATGTCTAGCTTTTAAGGTTAACCCACTTTAACCAGTTTTATTGTTATCAAAAGTCTATATTACGGTTCTAATATTTCCACGCGGGCGGAGCTGCTTTGCTAGTAATTAATATACTTACAATTTATACGTACTTTCAATAATAATCAATACTAATATTATAATTCAGAAAGTCTGTCTGTTACACTTTCACTACTTATTCACACCAATACTGAAATTTGGCGTAATCTATACATAACGACGCTGCTTTTTTAATTTTTCCATAAAAAAACGAGAAATTGTTTTATAAATAAGATATCTCTTATAGGAGGATACTAAAAAAAACTTGCATAATAGACATTACATAAATGTATGGGACCATAAAGCTTTCTGTAATTCTTGATTCCATAAACTATAGAGCAGTATCGCTTTCCATCAACAACGATTAACACGCACGTTGCGAAAGCGCGATTTTTTCTTGCATCTATGAAATAATTACATCATAAAGTTACACATAATGAACAAAGTATAACAATATGAATAAAGTTACATTTTGATGTTGAATTTTTTATGAGACAACGAGCTTTCATTTCACGTGTTGTTGTGGTTTACTTAAATTTCGAATTCCCCTCACAAACAGACAAAAAAAAAGTAAAATCATCTTTAAAAAAAATGGTCCATTAAACTTTACAGGAACAATCGGCTTGATCAATCTAAAGATTATCTTACAATTTTATTAAAATTGTTCTATAAGGTAAATATAGACAAATATTCTTTTTTATGAATTTTTAATTTTTATATTTTATTTAAAAACATTATTAGAAATTTTGTTTACCATAAATTTAACAACACCGTTATCTAATGTTCAAGTTATTATCACAAAATAGTAAAAAGGAAATGTCTTCTAAAACTGTCTTTACACTTGTAGATAAAAAGTTAATCCAAGGTCATAATAAACTTATGATTCCTGTGTCGCGACTCAGCAGAGTTAGCAACTCATTCATAAGTCTCGGTATTCGCTTCTATAATAATTCCCGCCCGGTGACGCTACAAAAGCCGTTCAAATCGAAAAAGTCAATTCGAAAAAAAAATCTATAATAAAACTCGGCAATCCATACTAGATTTACTACTTTTCTACTACCTTTCTACAGAAATTCAGCGTAAGCAATATAATTTATAGAATTAGGCGTTACTTTGCGGAGGTCCATAATACAAAAGTAATGAGAATATTATTTTGCTATAATCCGCGATAAAAGAAAATATGTGTAATGCTAAATGTAGAGTGAGATAGACTCCACGACTCGCTTTACGATTTTGTCTATCTCCTGAAGATGCTTCGGTTACGGGGCGAAACAATTGTTGAGATTGTGGTGGTGAATGTGTGCTGTGCTTGTGTATTGTTGTGCCATCGGTGTCGGGTAGTGCATGAATTCTTACAAATTCTGCATGTATCAGGTATGAGAACGAATAATACACTCTACATTTAGCATTACACATATTTTCTTTTATCGCGGATTATAGCAAAATAATATTCACATTACTTTTGTAAGCAATATGTTTATACGTAAAGCAAATATTATTGAGATACTAAAAATTCCTGGATTTGACAAGCCTTCCCGCTTCATACAAGACGGCGGTTTAATAATACTTAAAAGATTGACCGCCGAATTTTGTGCTGGTTCTTCTCGGTAAGAGCAACATTCTTTACCAGTTGTAGCTTCATTAATCATTGATCCTTGACGACTTAAAAGTGCTTCAAAAAGCTTATTTGAATAAATATTATTTTGATTTTATTTAATTTCATTTAAGTATTATTTCTATTATACATACAAGTGTTTTATCTGTCTTGCCATCGCTATTAATGCATAAATAAAAAAAGACAATTACGAAGTAGGCGCTAGGCCTTGCGTATCTGCGACGAGACCTTATTTACATTACAGTGGCGCCATCCATCAACGTCTAACTGAACTAATTACAGTGCATTCCCATGTTTTTACTATACGTAATAAGCACTGCCAACTTATTATTATAATTACAATTGTACATACCTGTTTGGTTTCGCTGTTCATTGATTGTTTTTTATATAGACCAAGATGTAAAATGATGTAAATATAATTTACAGTTACGATAAAAAATCATCATCTTCCTGCCCTTATCCCACTCTAAGTGGGGTCGCAGTCGGTAAGTTGATCCACCGTGTGGTATCTTGTTTAGTAGAATAGACCACCCTCTTTATTATTGAGGTGTCGTAAAATACGACTGAGATAAGTTGACGTCAGGCAGGCGGCCGGTCGTAAAATATGTAGCCAAATCATGTGACAGCATGTTTATAACATGTTGTGCCGACCCCACTTAGAGTGGGAAAAGGGCAGGAAGATGATGATGATACAGACTAGAATAGATCAACATCATTTCTTACCGAGGTGTCGTAAAATGCGAGTAACTTAGTTAACGTCAGGCGGCCGGTCATAAACCCAACCAAGCTAAAAGTGAGTTAAGAGCAAAGGATGAAGAATGACGGTCCATAGAAAGTGGTTTGAACTAAATGAGAACATATAGTGTTTGATACCAACCTAAAAGACTTCCAACATACAGAACTACCAACACTGACACAACATTAATTTTTAAATAGTAATTCGGATGACGCGGCGTGACGCGGGCGACGATTACGACGTACGATGTAATCCCGTGCTTGATATGTCAATCCACTGCGATTCGTAGTGTGAGTTCGTGAGTAGAATAGATCAACATCATTTCTTACCGAGGTGTCGTAAAAGGCGACTAAATTAGTGAAGTGAGTAAAAGGCCGACTATACTGCGTCCATCATATTATCAGTCTTTTGACAGCTCACGCTCATTAAGTTTTGTATTGCTTAGGTACAAATATCATACAAATAATATTTGTACTTTATGGATGGGTACCGCCCACTTAGTGATGTCACACATAATGGTTACTACGATTATGCCACAGATTAAAAATAATCGGTAGAAATCGATGTTACGAGTATTAAAAGACATTTAATAACATTATATAAAGTTTTACTTTCTTCTTAGTTAATACATGAATACAAATAAAACAATCAGGATATTTTAATTTATTTTATTAGCACGAGTCGTCGGAATGATAATCAACACTAGACTCCTCCGATGAGGAGTCTTCAGTAGCAGTTATTATTAGCTCTTGTGTAGATAATATATTATCAAACGCAATATCACGTTCCCAATCAGAGAATATTACTCTTTTAGTTCTTTCCACCACACTTGCCCAGTTCTCGGCCGTTACGTGGGTGCAAGCATTTTTTTGCAATTGCAACATTTTATTCGCTGTGAATGGGGGGCTTGTATTGCATCTCGCAGCATGCCCTTTTACTTGTGCCCATATAAGTTCTATTGCGTTGTACTGGCAGTGGTATGGAGGAATCCGAAGAACAGTATGGCCATATTCTGCTGCCATTTCATTGATTACATAGCGTTTTGCTCTCTTTTTGGTTTTTAATATTTTTATTAATTCAACTTTTAACATTGAGTCGTCCACATTTTCTCCATTGTCCCGAAGCCAATTAATTATTTCATGCTTTTTATTAGCCTGTGTTGGCATTTTGTCAATTTGACGGGAGTGGTAGGGCGCATTATCAATAAAAATTATTGATGGTTCTTCCAATGAAATGAGCATTTTTTTGAACCACTCTTCATACACATTTGCATTCATCTCTTCGTGGTAGTCATTTGATTTCTTCGATTTAAATGCCAACAGTGCGTCTTGTACAAATCCTTTTGCTGTACCTGCATGGCAAATGATTAGGCGCTCACCTTTTCCCATTGGTACTGAGGAAGTGGAATCAGCAGTATCATCAGTCCAGAAACGAGATAGTGTGTGGTTAGCGTTGAGCCATGTTTCATCCGTGAAAACAATATTTGCCCAATCTTGTATTTTCTTTGCCTCTCTTAAAAAATCACAACGTGCTATAGCTATATCTGTGCGTTCCATTAATAATTTTCTTTTATTTAACTTTTTATATGAAAAGCCAATTGTGTTCAAAACTTTGACCAAAGAAGATTTTTCACCATGAAATAGACCACTTCTTTTCAAAGAAACAATAAGTTTTCTCAAAGTTGGAATTTCTTTTCTCAAGTAGTAATCATATACATGACGACGAATAGCGTCAGCGTCAAAGTCATCAACAGCTGTCACCTTATGAGCCCGGCGCTTTCTTTTTGGTGTAGATGGTTTGTTTTGCTCCAAGCCGCTCCTGCCGTAGGCATCAGTAGTGATTTTAGTCACAGTTGATAGACTGATCCCCAACGCGGCTGCAACACGGTTTCGGACTTGCGTGATAGGTATAAGAGGTCCGCCATTTTGATTTTCTTGCTCAAAATACTCATGAAGTTTTAACACTAACTGTCTCGATTGTGCTTTCAACACACGTCCTTTCGGCATTTTCACGATCAATTAATATAAGTTTCACAAAAGTTTTTCCGAGGAATAAAGCTACTTAACTCAAGGTGTAACAGATGCGAGAGAACACTCAGCGAACGTAAATGCGTGTGACTATCACGGGCGTTTCGTTGAGAGTGACAGATCACGTCAAAATGGCGGCCGAGCGGAAGGTCTGTTGATGTTGCCAGTTGATGTATAATATATTTTTTATGATTATAATAAATACACACGGATTAACATTTATTTTCAAAAAACTAAGGCAATATTAAATCAAAATGTTGATTTCTATATCTGTTATTAGTTTACGTAGGTTATCATTAATCGAATTACTTAGGTACGTAATTCGATTAATGATAGTAGGTACTATAATCGGAATGGTATCGCATACGAGAATCTTTAGGACATCACTAAATATGTAAATCGTCAATCTGTCAAAAGATGGTTAATATAATGGACAGTGTATAAGGTAAGTTAACGTCAGACAGCCGATCATTAAACCCAACCAAGCTAAGAGTGAGTTAAGGGTAAAGGATGAAGAATGACGTTCCATAGAAAGTAGTTTGAACTAAATGAGAAATTAACATATACCGTAAAACACTACCTACAACTTTGCCCGATTTTTTGGTAAAATGTACTGAATTTAAATTTTTTCTATAAGTACTTATGTATATTAGTTACTTTCAACTATATGAACATGTGCATACAGTAGCTGTATAAATTGTATAAAAAAATTATATTTAATCTGAAATATTTTTCATTTCGTAGTGTTTGATACCAACCTAAAAGACTTCCAACATACAGAACTACCAACACTGACACAACATTAATTTTTAAATAGTAATTCGGATGACGCGGCGTGACGCGGGCGTCGATTACGACGTACGATGTAATCTCGTGCTTGATGTGTCAATCCGCTGCGATTCGTATCGGGCCCGTATCGCGACCGCTCCTATTGGCCAACCGCTGCCTTTGTTAACCTAACGGATTTATAAAATTCGGCCTATGCACGCTGTACTGTAGCTATCTTATTCAGCTGTCATACTTTATTGGAACGCTGTATTGAGCAATTAGGCTGGATATTAATAATGTCGGAGTAAGTTACGAGAAATGTCAAAGTAAGTTTGATGATTGTCGTAGTTGCGCAATCGAAATTGTAATACATAGTGATTTACGAAAGTTATAACGCCGTGTGGTGTCCGTCTGAATAGTACCACCCTCATTTCTTACCGAGGTGTCGTAAAACACGATTAAGGTTAGTTGACGTCAGGCAGGCGGCCAGTCGTAATATGTACGTAGCCAAATCATGTGACAACATGTTTGTAATATGTTATGCCGACTATGCCGACCCCACTTAGAGTAGCATAAGGGCAGGAGGATTTTCTTAAATACAACGATGTTCGAAATTCCTGTATTATTGATTTCCGTACTTCAGAATTATTTCTTAGTGTAAGCAAATAAACTATAGCTATCTTATCGTTACCAAAATATACATATAAACAAACATAAAATAAAGTCTAATAATATAAATTTAAAGTGATCGACATATTTAGTAAGACAAAGTAAACTCATATTCAACAAATCGTAAAACTGATTCTGTTGATAAACAAGTAAAGGAAATATCTGAAATATGTATTTTGTTCCCTACGTCCGTTATATATTTTTCATTCACTCAATACTTTCATGAGGGAATACCTACATAGCACACTTGAAACTAAGGTTGTGTGGGTGAACACGATGAAAATCTTTATTTTCACGCTCTATCTGTCTTTATCTAATCGCCCCGGTCTGATAAAGACGGAACGCCGGAAAAACTGGCGCGGGGTGAGGGGTAAAGGCTACATCGATTCCGCGCTTTCACTGCTAGGGGCCATGTAAACCTTTAAAAATAGTGCCTTTGCCACGCGATTGTCAACCTTAAAGTTATTTACGTAGGAGGGAAATTTCAGTAGTGAGAGGTCTACGGTAAATGGATTGCCTCCCTCTTGGGGGTTCTCATAGTGGGATCTAGATGACGTAGATATACTGATACGCGACTATGTGTGCACGATGTTCATGAACGGAGTTTGTCTATGTAGATAAGGTCGGTTTGTGTTTTACGAAGTTATACGGCTGTTGCAAGGGACGCTTCCGACGGGTTAAATTCTGCCTGTGTTTGCAAATATATGAGGGGCTGTAGGTAACCATCCCTTTTTGTAATATAATTTTATGTTTAAGCGTAGATAGGTGGATAGATTAGGGAAGACGGAGGCTGCGATTTGATTTGATTAGGAGGTGTTTGCAGAGGGTCGGGGAGATAAGGCTGATTGGATCGCTAGAGGGAGGGCAGGCCCTTATAGAAATATGTTTTTAATGTGGGTAGCTTATTGAATTAGCTGTGTTTGAGCGAGTTGGACTGTAACTAATCCGTTTGCTGTTGGTTAATAATTAAACCTAGTTCAGTAGCATAATTAAATTATCTTTAACAGTGTTATGAATAAGATTTTAATTTATTTGGCATTCTTGTTAAGTACAGTTAATGTTATTCATATTTCGTAAAATTTGGACGCACTAATTCAGAGGTTAAACTGCGTAATCCTTTTAATTATTTAATTTTATGGATTAACGCGTTTGAACTGTTATTTACTTTTCAAATGATTTGTATGCGCTCCAGTTATGATATAAAACTATGAACATATGTTTATTTGAAAGTTGCTAAGAGCTTTATGACCTCTATAATTAATGGTAGAGTTTAAACTTTCGCGATTCATAGAAATTATACATACGTATCACATCGCGATAAAATCGAGTTACCTTTATTTTAAATTCGACGTGTCTAATCTCTATCATTAATGTAGTTGAAGTCAATAAAATCCGTCTGAATCAAAAGCAATTCTTTGAAGCATTCTTAGAAAGGTAATTTATTCGACGAAAACAAAAATCTGTAACCTGTTACTTGCACAAGAAAATCACGTATGCCACCCTCAAGACAACATTCCGAGATAATGTTTTATTGGAATAAGCTTGACACCCATCACCGCCGGGACCTCAATGAAGGACATTACATTTAATTAAACGTAGAAAAACTCCAAATACCTGAGCAGGACTAACAAATATTCGAGGCATGCGTACACTTGTCCCGGACACCAAAGAGTTTTATTAATTTTTATACCCATTTCACTGTCAACATGCCGCGATCGATATCGCGCAGGCTTCCACATACTATCAAACAAATACCGACAATGATAAAAAAGCTTCGTACAAACAAATACTTAAGTCTTAAATCCAGTACATATTGTTGTGGCACTCTAATTTTCAGTGTAGTGTAAACTCAAACGGCGATGACAAAATCAGGGCTCTTTTGTGTGACGTTAACAAAGAGAACCCCATTGTTGAGTTTGGACAGAAAATATCTATTATAATACACTTTTTAAGGGATGGCAAACGCTAAAGTGGTCAATATTGGATTCTATAACGTATATTTATATATTTCTTTGTCTGTTTAATTCGAAAATTAAAATGTTCACTGTAAATTTGATACATTTCAGTCATTTCCTTTTTTGTGTAGACAAGTTTGCTAGTTTGCTTTTTATTCCTTGATGATATCTTTAAAAGGAGGGACAACAAGAACGACGTTATTGTTACAAGAAGACTAACTGAGCTTTGGTTATAAGTGAACTAATATCACTGAAAATGAAATTAAGTGTGTATTGTTTTTTTATATTACTTAATCAATTTATTACATACTACTTGTATTTCATAGACAATATTACGATTTTACTTCATATTGAATTAGTAACTATATAAATAATAAATAAATATAAAAAAAGAATCTACAAAAAAAATCGACGTGTCGTAAAAAGCGACTAAGGTAAGTTGACCCACTGTGTGGTATCCGGTTGAGTAAAAAAGACCACCCTCTTTCTTACCGAGGTGTCGTAAATTACTACTAAGGTAAGTTGACGTCAGGCTGACGGCCGGTCGTAAAATACGGAGCCGATTTGGCTTCGTATTTTACGACCGGCCGCCTGTATATGACAACATGTTTGTAGCATGTTGTGCCGACCCCACTTAGAGTGGGATAAGTGCAGGCAGATGATGGAGACGGAAGACCGTGTGTGTAATTGCCCTATATATTTATTTTATTATTAAATTCGGTGTTTGAGGAGCAAAAGTAATTCGGTCGTAAAATTACGAGTAAACAGCCGTTTTTCTATGGAAATAAAATCGCCCCCCACGACCGGTTGACTTTTATAATCGGCTTAGTCGATACCCCTCCGGTTTAGACGCACCCTCCCCTGGGACCGGAGTGATGCAGCGGGTGTTTTGGCTTGATGAGAAAATCTTATCTGCAGATTCGCGTAATTGAGTCGTGAAACCGAAAGTTAATAATTATTGGCTCGCTTTGTAAACGTATTTCACTTGTTATTGTCGATTAACCAATTGCATTAGAGTATTACAATTTTACAAATGGTATTTATTGTTATAAATTATTTTTGGTTATAAAGAAAACTTATGTTTATAAAGTCATTAAAATAATATCAATTCATGCCTTAAAGTTATATACTCCGAATATACTACTTATGACTTAATCGCCAAATTAAATATTGAAATGCATGAAAATATTTAGTAATTCATACTTCTATACATTATTATAGAACATAGTCCCCAAATGCTGTCTGTATGTCGATCGATGTGATCGATTTTCTCGACATCCACTAAACGTATTTTTGTACGTTTTCAACAAAAGATATTGCAATTCCTAAGGAATGTTCAGGTTATTAGCAAATTACATTAGAAATTCTACGGGGTCGGGATTTACGCGGGAAAATTTTTGTGACATATTAATTTCCAAGAGAGTGAAGCCGCGAGTACAGCTATATATTATACTGCGAAAATCTACCTATTTTCTAACGTCGGTCTTCTCGTTCCGGATGACTAATCACATACATACCATTAGACCATCGCCCTAAGCCTTCTAGCCAATCCACCATTGGCATAATATTGCCCGACATTAGTAGAGCGCTCTATTCTCCGTATTTTGCAACCTCAACGATGTTTCTGGACATACTAGTGCCATCCAATGACGCTGTAAAAGCCGCTAGAGCTAACAGCATATAGTAAGTTTAAAAAAAACTGAACAGGTTAAGCTAGTGTTGAACGTTGCGATGTAGCCCTTATGGTTTCTATTATTTTTTTAATATCCAACAACCGTCTTGTTCGAATTCAGACGACAAATATAGTCAATGGAGCACAGACAATGCAAAAAAAGACTTTGATGTTTCCACTATGCATTGTATGCCCTATTTAGAGATATAATACTCCGAAAGTACGAGGAGCTAACCTTTTTGATGTAGCAGAACTAAATAAAATGCAATTTACTTAACTGTACTCTTTAATTTAGTATCCGTCTGCATGTAGTTATTCCACTGCCGGTGTCTTCTTAGGGTGTTTGTCGGTGATCTTTATAAATATGCTCAGTATATCACATGAATAGAGATGACGGCTGTTATGTTATGTATTTGAACCAGTTAGTGTCACTGCCAATAAATAGTTTGACTTTAGAAACTCCGCAGCAAATTGACCACTTGGTTAATTTCTTCCTTAAACGGAGATTATTTTGTGCTTTATCTAGATTGACAAATCTTCTGTTGAAAACGTATATCCTAATCCCATTGGACATACTTTTATAATAAAAGTAAAATAGGTAACGGCATGTTACTATCCCATGGGAATAGACTTTCTCCGTTTTAGGAGAGAAGGATTGGAGATATGATCTACCACGCTGCTCCAGTGCGGTTATCCCAGAATTCTCTAGAGATATACAGGTTTCCTCACGATGTTTGTTCTTCACCCACACTTCTTATGATAAATTGCAATTATCTATTAGACACATGCCTGCCCGCCTAACTGCCCGGGGTTTGAACTCGTGACCCACTTGAACGAGACGCACGGTCTCACCGTTGTGCTATCACATTTTTTTATAATGCTGAAACAAAAAAAAATATTTAAAATGATTAAAATCAAGATACACTTATAATTGATATTTTATCGTAATGCGAACTCAAGTGTAAAATATTTCATATCTATCGATACGTATAAAATTATTACTTGACAGGAATATTGACGGAACTCGAATCATTTCTCAATGGGAAGAAAAAGTTTCGGCTGTTGCTCGGCTAATATGGCGAGCTCTAATCTCATTCTGGCACAAAGGAGATGCCATGACGAGGCGAATATTGACGCAAACCATTTAATATTTAGGTATTCCAATATGCAGTTGTACCGGCGTGTACAACAGGTATAACCAGTATTGATTTAAAAATTATAACTTGGTGTACACTATTGTTTTTGTCGGAGATAAACACGCTTAGTACATTGGCTCGAATTGACACAGATACGTATGTTACTAGTTTAGATAGCTCTTATCTGATCATGATTATCGTAATATACCCGGTTTATTCCTTACGAACACATTTACCGGCTTTAAGTGTCGGATTTTATTTGTTTCGGTAACAATGTTTGCTTTCGAGCTCGTCTGTACTATGTCGGACAATACCGCGGTGCGGTCACGATAATCTTGGTAGTATTCGAGATTCTAGTTACCGAGAATCGATCCGACTCGTTCCGTATAGTTAATATTTTACGACCTCAATACTTTTTGTTCGATAAATGACACGACAAATTAATGGATTTATTATGAGTCGGATTGTGCGGCTCGTTTTATTTTTGTGTCGGTTTAGGACGAATGCATTTTTAATTGAGTGAGGCACTTTTGTGGACTGTATAAAACGGCCACCGCATGCCGTGGATATTTTTTGTTTGATTGACGTGTAGTAATGGGCAGGTGCGTAAGGGGGCCCTCCGATAGCTACCCGACTTTTTCGACTCCATGTTCGAATGTTCACTTTTTCTTGGTTGAGTCGTTTTGCGACTCGCTTCGTCATATGCTTAGGAAGGGACTGTAAATTAGTAAGTGACGTTGGATAGTGACTATTTAATATTGCTTGCGAGCTTTCTATTTTTATAGCGTTGTAAATTACATAAGGGAGTTAAATTGATTCATGGTTTAATAACTGAGAAATGCGTTGCGAAATTTGCAAATACGTTATAGTTCATTGAATTATTAAAGGAAAATGATTTTCGAATCGTTTCATGCCATAAGATCTTTTTATGTAAGACATCGCATATTATTCTAAAAATATTATTTTTAGATTATCTCTTATCTTTATTACACATAGTTTGTATATTGCAAATTGTATATTTAAATAGATATAAAAATTATAAGGTTATTTGAATAATTATCTTAATATGTCAACCTGTCTGCGATGAAATAACATGTGGTTTTTAATTCTAATAATATATTAGCATATCCGTTCCTTAGAAGTGGATATATATTTATTTAATGGATATCTAAGTAGCACTGTATTATTACAGTTAAAGATATTATTAAAGGATTCACAGATTATTATCAATATTAACATCCTTGGCAGGTTGGTTTGTGGTTGCAGAACTATTGTTATATCGTAAAGTTGCAAGTAGACTGAATCTAAAGGATATTTAACTATAAGGCACGGAAATCCCATGGAAAGCCCTATGTGTTATACGAAATACACCCATTGGATGTGTTCGCTGTAGAATTTTTTATACTATAAATATAATAATAAATACTATAAAAAACTGAAAAAATATTGATGAAGACTAACATTGTAACTAATGTTCAATTTAATTGATATTGATGCATTTTTTCGGCATAGAATCAGGCGTTACTTTGCTGTGTTCTACTCGTATAATACAAAAACATTGGATTGTTTAGCTTTAATCTGCAATTGGAAATGTTCTTTTTATATATTTGAATCGTGGATTAAAGCAATACCTTATCCATGTCCGATTCATACATTACGTGTTCATAACTTAAGCATGCTGTATTCATACCTTGCGTGTTCAATCTTTATGCAAGCAATATTCATACCTTGAGCATTCTGTATTCATACCTTGCGTGTTCACTCTTTATGCAAACAGTATTCATACCTTAAGCATGCTGGATTCATACCTAACGTGTTCATACCTTTTGAATGCACGAATCATTAATCCAGTTTATTTTAATTTCCAGTCGCTACAGAGTGCAGCGCGGCGGGCCGGCACGTCGTGTGCGAACTGCAAAACGACGACCACCACGCTTTGGCGACGCAACCAGAACGGCGAGCCCGTCTGCAACGCATGCGGACTTTACTACAAACTACATAACGTGAGTGTATACTATATTAGTTAAGATATTAGTAGAAGGTAACGGACCTCATGATACAAAAGTGAAAATAAAATTGTTTTATTATCCGCGATAAAGTAAATAGAAAATATATATATAATGTTAAATGTAGAGTGGAATATCCGCTTTGATACATGCAGGATTCGTAATGCACAAACCTCTACTGCGGACAACGCCGCCACTACAATATCCGCAATACCCACTACACACGTTCACTATCACAAACTCAACAATGTTTCACCCCGCAAGTAACCCCCGAAGCATCATCAGGAGATAGATTCTACGCCCAAATCGCAAAGCAAGCTCATGATAATGCTTAGACCTCTTGTCGGGCGATGGAGTAAAATATGCTCGGAGGAACACTGTAGGATCAAATCAAATGAATTGAAGTGCATAATAAGCTATGTTTAATTTTTTTTCTAAATAATTTTATTTGTGCTGGGCGTCATAATTTATTAACCGTACCGTGTCCATGCTCAACGGACTTCTTAAATAATCCTTAAACCGTGATATATATTATTTGTAGATGAATGACTTTATATTAGGCAAGAATTTACCAAATTTTGAGAAATTTTTTGTTGCTTAGGTGGTGAGTGATTGAGTGATGGTATAATATAATAAGGGTTAATGGATCTTGTGCGTAATAATTATTAAAATAACTAATTAAATATAAAAAAATTGCCAAGCTCAAATAGCTTCGAGCTGGGCCTAAAGTGCGAAAAATCGATGGGAGTTTAGACCCTAAGATGTTCTTATTTTGCCAATGGGCCAATACTTTTCTTTCGGCCGAATTCATCAAACATTTATCAACTGTATAAATACATAGTTCTTTATCAAAAATAATATCGATATTCGATAATATTTTTATCAAATACCCGACTCTGTATAAAATAATTAACGATAACAAGAAACGACAATGATATTTTTTATCGCCGTCTGTACTTTTGACTACTTCACTGTTGAAATTTGATTGAGTCCTAACTGAAATGAAAAAGAAAGTATTTGTTACAATTAAGTGACATATAGGAAATAAAGATGTATCATGTTTATTTATAAATTATTTATTTATTTATATATTTATCCTTTATGCATACAGAAAATAAATTTATAAAATATACATATATATAATATGTACAAATTAGTGAGTTATCAGAGAAATGGTATGATATGAAGTGGAGCAAAAGAAGATACAAATTATGGAACAAATGAAATTATAGACAGAGAACGGTGGAGATGCAAAAGTAAACTTTAAATAAATTCGATTATTTTTTTTGTATATTATTTAAGTTTTTTACTTAATACAATCAAACTATAAACAATAAATAAGTTAGATTCCTTACGATTCGTTGACGTAAAATACAATGCTAAAACATTGTTTATATTGATCGATGTCAATGTTATCTTATTTCTATAGACAATAATTAACAGGATTTCTATAGCCTATATGTTACCCTGATGTATAAGGAATAATTGTGCCAAATTGGTTCAGCGGATTCGCCGTGAAAGAATAACATACATAGATCCATACTCACAAACTTTTGCATTTATAATATTAGTAGGATTGTGTTTACTACACATTTGTTGGTAGTGTAGTGTTATTCACCTATTACATATGGAAAGGATAAGGGTATATTAATTTTAAATAGGTTCTTTTCAAATAATCCGCTGTGTGGTATCCGGCTGAATAGACTAGTACCACCCTCATTTCTTACCGAGGTGTCGTAAAAGGCGACTAAGGTAAGTCAACCCGCTGTGTGGTATCCGGCTGAGTAGAATCGACCACCCTCATTTCTTACCGAGCTGTCGTAAAAGGCGAATAAGGTAATTTGACCCACCGTGTGGTATCCGGTTTAGTAAAATAGACCACCCTCGTTCTTACCGAGGTGTCGTAAAATACGACAGAGGTAAGTTGACGTCAGGCAGGCAGCCGGTCGAAAAAACGCAGCCAAATCATGTGACAACATGTTTGTAATGTATGTAATATTAGTAGGATTGCGTTTTCTACACATTTGTGTGTGGTAGTTTTATTCACCTATTACATGTGGAAAAGCCGAGGGTATGTTAATATTGATTGGATACTTCTTAAATAATGTTAAATGTATTTAAATACTGACTCCCTTTTGAGTCCCAAGGGCCAGCAAATCCCTCCGGATGAATTGACTGTTTCGAATGCTTGGGGTACAGCCGCACCCTATGGGGACTAATGTGTCATAACACCCATACAATTGTGTCAAGTTGAAACGATTTACTTTAATGACAGTGCTAATATTTTAAAGTTGAGATATATTTAATATTTAAATGAGTTAATTTTGTATGTATATACATATATATTTTCGGAATCTCGGAAACGGTTCCAACGATTTTACTGAAATTCAGTAGGTTTTGAGGGAGAAAAGTCGATCTAGATAAGATTTATTTTGAAAAATCTCGTTTTATACTTGATTTCGGTCTCTAAAATTTTTTTTTAATTTACGTTGAATACAATCACAATTCGCTGTCAAACGTAAAGTTATGGTAGTTCATTTGGGGAACGGGCGGTCTAGAGAGGTGAAAATACCTAGGATCAAGCCCCACCTGCCCTATTATTTTTCTTTTCAATTTTTTTTTACAACATTTAAAAAATTACCGAGCAAGTCTTGGTCACCCAGGTAGCTTAGCTAAAATTGACTTAATTACTTTAGATCAAAGTTGCGTTTGATTGCTTTTTTCGAAAGTGATAATAAAATTATTTTGCTATAATCCGCGATGAATGAATTGATGATGATTCATCGCGGATTATAGCAAAATATTTTTTTTTTAGTGTCGATCTCCGCTAAGTAACGCCTTACTCCATAAATTGGTTTTTTCGAGTTAGTTATAGTAGCTAACGACTAGTAGAGTTATTTTTTAATATTTTAACTAATTAACGACACCTCGGTAAGAAATAAGTGTGGTCTATTCTACTTACCGAATACCAAACGACTTAAATGAATAAATAATACGTTACATAACTATTCAAATACCTACTTCAATTTATGAATAGTACCCGTAAATTCGACAAGCAAAACATTCAAAAGGTTAAATGTCGACTGCATTGATCATTGAATTAAATAGGTACACAAAAATTTTAAAACAATTCTCACGACTCTCAGAGCCCTGTATTAAACCTTGTACATTTTCAACGATACATTTAAAAAGAACAAACGTTACAGAACGGTTCAATACAATGACATGAATTAACAGTCAGGCCGACCCTCTGAGATCTTGAGATTTTTTGTTGTAATATATACTTTGTAGGCTCTCAAAGACTGACAATACTATTTGGTCTAATTATGCTAAAGTAGCAGATGCTTGTTACTTAAAGAAATTGCAGAATTGTAAGATGCAATTGCATTCAATATATAACATAATAACTGGGTAATAATATCTGAGTGACCGAGCCTTGCTTGGTAAATTGGATCCTAGGAATTTACATTTCTCGAGACTGCCTGTTCCCCGAATAAGCTAAGCTGACTTGACAGTTTATGGCGAATTCATTATTCAATTCAATATAAATTTTAGTATTTTTCAATGCCCAAAAACAGGGATAAAACGAATTTTTTTGTTACATAAAACCTAGCTAGATCGATTTTTCTCCCCCAAAACCCCCTGCATGCTTAATTTCAGAAAAGTCTTTTTAGCCGTTTCCGAGATTCCAAATATATATATATATATATATATATATATATATATATATATATATATATATATATATATATATATATACAAGATTAACTCATTTAAATATTAAAGATATGGGTAACGTAAATGCATACTATTGAGGAATACTGAGATGATAAGAATGCATGGATGTAGCTTCTCTTGGACCCTGTACTAGACAGTAATAACTAGATGTAACTAGTAATAAGAATTATATTTTTAAAAGAGCAACCGAGAGTTTCTTGTTGGCTCTTCTCTGTAGGAACAGCTTTCCGAACCAGCAGTACAGTTGATGATTCAGAAGCACTTTGATAGATCCATAGAGATAAAAGTTAAAATGGCAGAAATGTATTTCTTGTAAATACTGAGTAAAATTTAAAATTCCACAGCGCTGCTGGCTTTGATATTTGCAGATTTCTCCACTATTTAAGTATTAGAAAACAAAATAGACTGAAAACTTAGAACAGAAATTTTCTAGTTTAGTCGGCAATAAATAAGTCTGCACCTGTATCTGATAATTTGCGTCTGAATTTCGGAAACCGCTCCTACGATTTTCATTAAACTTAGTATGTAGGAGGTTTCGAGGGGCTATAAATCGATTTAAAAACGGCATTTCATCCCTGTTTTCAAGCAATGAAAAACTGCTACAATATTGTTAGAAAACAAAGGATATTTATGCTGTCACTTGTAAAAATAGTAGCTTAGTTGAGAACGGGTGGTATTAATTAAAAATATCACTATCCTTTTTTTTTCATATTGCATCTTTTTTAATATCTTCTAAAAAATACCGAGCAAAGTTCGGTAACCCAGCTACTCTAATTTCATTTACAATATATCGTGGTATTCTTATCAATTGATATTCTATTATAACTATTGATTTTGTAGAAAATCAAATGTATGGACATTTTACGATTATCAAGCGTCTATATAACAGTGACAAAGAAGTAGCTACTTCAGTCGACGCATAATGACGGGATCACAATACAGGAATGGACCAGTAGCGATGTCAAGATGTGAGGAACGCCTCCTCATACATATTTATAGAGTCTTGTAAACATTCGCTGGCCCCATGGCCTTCGGAGCGAGTCTTCATCAATCATACATAAAAATGTGAGAATTTACTTGATGGAAACGAGTTAGAATCAGCATTGACGATACGTTAGCGAATGTTTATTGTAATGTGCAGCCATTTATGTTTCAACAAGTAATAACTATAGTGATTTATAATTATGTTTAATGTTAGAAAAGATTTTTGTAACGAGACGTAAATTTAATCGCGTATTTAGTTATAAGGATACTCTTAATAACAATTTTAATATCGAACTTCTGTTTTTATAACACAAAAGACATATCGTGTTTATTTACTTTAACATTATATTCATCCGTATTTTAGAAATCTGAAATTTAGTTTGTCTATCACGCCTTCATGGCTAGTCCGCTTAACCAACATTAAAGAAATGTGATACAATTATAGCTTATACACGGGGAAAACATAGGATAAAAAAATCTCGCCTTTCTTTCGGAAACAGGGAGAAAAACCCATTGCATTATTATACCTATAAAATACCTCCAGTATCATTTTTAAACAACAATATGCTAGGCAATGTTATTTTGTCGCAGTATTTTCGACTATCTTAAATAAAGTTAGTCTGCCGGTCTAGTTTTATTAGAAAACGCTTATGCTTCTATTTTCTGTGATAATTTTTTTTTTATACATCATATCTACTAATATTATTTTTAGAAAAGTTATCATGTGAAAAAAACTTAATATTTCAGGATGACATTGAGCTTGCTCCTTTCAGTTCATCTTCATAAATAACAATGAGATTTAATTTATATTCATTCAAAATACTATTTTTTTTATTCAAAAATGTTTTTTTTATGGATCTCCGCAAAGTAACGCTTAATTCTAAAAATTATTCAATATACGAGCATGTCAAAATCCTTACAAAATCAGTTTAATGTTTAATTCAGTGAAAAATTACCAACAAAAAGAGTAACATACTTTTACTATTGCTAGTATATGTATAGAATACCGTCAGTCTCATATTTTTACTTTAATAAAGGTTTGGTATTACCCTTGCTAGTCCTTGTATAACAACAAAAGCGTAAACAATTTTGTGACAAAAGTGAGGTTATTTCGCTAATTATTTAAGATATATGCGATTATTGTCAAAGGCCGGCACAGTAAAAGGTTCGGCAACAATGCGTAAATAAATACAGTATAATATAGGGAATCGGGACCGCTCGTGATCGATTTCACTCAAAAAACGCCATTCATACAATAAAGCACGGGCCTATTGTGATTCGACGTCACCCGCACAAGCCGCCTACACTGCACCGCGTCACTCTTGATACATTACCAAAGTATTTCTAATATCTTCCTGACAGAAATGATGGCATAACTCACTTGACTAATTTTTAGGTCACATTCTATTGAATTTATTTATTTATTTATGACATGCCAATAGCATTTTACACATACTTATTAATACAATTTTTCATAAGGCAAGTTCTAGGTAAACACTTTTTAAGGCGAGTACAGTGTTATCGTAGGTAGTGAGGTACAAAAAATATTTATATTACTAAAAGGAGACAAACTAAATTAGACTTGCAAGAAATTTTGATAAAAACTATTACTTAAACTTAACATTATATTTAAATTGATGTCTAATGTAGGAAAAAATTCGAATATACTATACGAAAAAATTAATAAAATTTCTATCGATTGTACGCAAGTTACTATTTAATTTACACATAATAATCCATTCACTTAGTGTTTAAATTGAGAAAATACAATAATTTATAATGAGTATAACTAGGAGGGATGAAAATCACGTGACCAGACGAGTGTTAAATATGAATGTGGATGGGCATGTGACTAAAGGGAGGGCTTAAAAAAATTGTTGGATTGTGTAAAGTATGACATGCATATAAAAGGAGTAGCGATAAAGTTGATGAATGATAGGAGAGAATGGAAAAGAAAAACATGTTGTGTCCACCCCACTTAGAGTGGGATAAGAACAGAGAAGTGACGAAAATTAAAAATTTACCAAGTATATGTTATTTTTCACTGTATAAAATGTAATTCTGAACGAGAAGCTGTTTTTTTATATATTTCGTAATTTAAAATACCAAAAAAATCATGTTTATTAAATTCATACATATTTTACCAAAGTAATACTCTGGCATTATGATATCTCGTTATCACTCTTTTACACTTCCGCAGAAAATTTTGTTTTGTATTTTACTTAAAAAAACAAAGTAACAGGAAATAGTAGATTTAATACCTACTAAGATACGTAAAAATACATTTTTGTATGTCAGATTATTATGTGATCGATAAGATAAAGTAAACGGCAATAGATTTATCAGTAATTAACTTTGATTTAGGGAAGCTACATGATTTTTCGTTATAGCTTTGATAAGAAAAATCAATATTGATATATTTTTTATAACAAAAAATTTCATTCTAAATATCGCCTTTAAATTTGTACCGACGTCACAAAAGATAATAAGGATAAAAAGGAGATAATGTATAAATCGAGTTGTTATTCTTTTTCATCGTAACGGAGTTCCATAATATGATTATTGAGGAACTTATAAATACAGGCAAATACATCGTATTAGTTTTAGGAACAAGCTAAGAATTTGCATTCAGAAAGTAATATTAAGAGAAGTGGAACTAAAACTACTAAAATTTGTAACAAAAGTGAATAGATGTTTGATATCTTACAGCTTATTTATTTTTTAGATAAAAAAATAACAGAAAATCATTTCGTATTTTCGTTCTTTACAAAAATAAACAAGTTGTTTTGATCATAGCACGAAGGCATTTATCAAGGTTGTTTAAATTGAAAAATATATAAGATTCATCATAATTATATCTTAACAATCACACCATCCTAAAATTTATTCTGGATATAGTGGAATTTGGTGGAAATAACGACCGTATTTAGTCAACAGGCTATCCAAGAAAGGACTTTAATAACAGTTACTGCTTTTTATAAGGACTAGTTCCGAGAGTTGCTCGGTAATATTTTAAAAGAAAAAAAAATGCAATAAAATAATAAAAGAAATTAAGCGCCGGGTGACAAGTGGTAATCGAAGCCAAGTTTTGAACTTTTTCGTTACCATTAGGCTATCATAATAATACGTAAAAATATCATTTGCATTCAACATCTATTAGTTAGATCGATTTTTCCTTCCCAAAACCCTCTACATGCTGAATTTCATGAAAATCGATTCCGGGGTGCAGATATATATATATATATATATATATATATATATATCTGCACCCCGCATATATATATATATATATATATATATATATATATATATATATACACGCACACAGAAGATTAGATCTCAGTCATAGGGATAAGTTGACCTTTCTACACTTTTTTTGTTACTAATGTTTTTTCCAAAAATTTTTATGGTACATAAATAAATAAATAAAATAAAATTAGCTCATTTAAATATTAAAGATTCAAATAAAAAAGCAGCAGCACTTCAAGTATTAAAAGCGATACGTCAAAGTACACCACTCGAAATACGTTTGAGTGTTTACTCAAAACACGCCTCTTAAGTTCTTACAATTGAGACCGCTTAAATTGCCCTTATAAAGTACAGTTTCGAACAACGATCATGCATTTTCGGTCTCGCCAAATGCGCTCTTGTATTATTGTTTTTATTAAAAACATTTTATTGGCCTTTTGATACATTCGTGTTTGTGGACTTGATTGATATGGGAAACTTTAACTTTGTAAGGAATGTTGAATGATGACTGGCGAGTTGTTTTAAGAACACATTCTATGTTTACCATTTTAGTTTTGAATTTGTTGGTATAATTAGAGTGTTTTATAATGGCTTTATGTACCTGTCATTTATTTTTTATTTTTACACTCACCTAAAAGTTTTGCTTTCTGAAATCAATTGACTATAATTTACGTGCAAATAATTAGAAAAATAAGTTAAAATCTCAAATTTTCACAGTAAAAGAAAAGTAATAAGTTTAAATTATGAATTTAAATTTTTAAAGATTTATAAGTTTTCAAAAATCTTTGTTTTCTTGTTTAAAACAAACATGATTTTAAATGACACAACTTTTTCCCAATGATTAGACATTTTTAATAAGGCTTCAACTTTAAGCTCAGTGGGTAACAATTTGAATGTAATCGAAAATAAATTATTTAGTTGGGCAACCACAATGGGTTAATAGGATTATGTAAGGTGCGTGGGTTCGATTCTCACCAGTCAATACAGTATTATTTAGTATTTAAACTGTCCTTACAAAGTTTGCTCAAAATTAAACTCTGCTTATACTGGAATAAGAACTAATTTAGTATATCGACTAGAACGTTTTTACCAACCGCAAAGGTTTAGGTTTTTATAAATTTGTTTAAATAATTTATCATGCCCGTTTATTCGGTACTTCCTTCTATTCGTACATGATTAAGTTTTTGTTGCTTATATTTTTTAACTTTTACGTAAGTTTTCCATTATTTGAGCGTGTACTTTTTTATGAATTATATCCGTTATAATTTTTACAATAAAAAATATGGACCGTTTCGGCAATATTAAAGGAAAATGTAGAGTCGTTAAAACCTTATATTAATAACAACATCTTCAATGCTTTTACTGCTTTTTAAAATTTTGTGTTAAGCATTTAGTGTATATTTGTCTTTAGTGAAAGAACCACCGAGATTCTTGCTGGCTCTTCTTGGTTGGACAGTTTTTTCAAACCAGCAGTAGAGTTGATGATTTAAAACCACATATTTACAATGTTGAATTTGTATTGATTATGAATTAAAAGTTCTAATTCACTATTTTAGTAATCCATTCAATTATGGGTTAATTTTTAACCAACCAACCTATCTGATACACGCTGCTGCATGTAGGTCGAAAGTGAAAGCGGCATTATATTCGAATTTAAGGTATCGTATGTGATATTCTGTATATTTTTAAGGATATCCCTGTAGTACTGTTTAAAAAAGGAATACTAAATCTGTGACAATTTGTAAGTTCGAACAAATATCTACTTTAATATCGAGGCTAAATATTGAGTACAAATTGCACTATAAATAACCATCATTAACGTTCGCCTTCAATTCCATCTTTATGTATTAAATAATAAAATACTAAACAAATTAATTTCTAATAACACTTGAGCCGTTTCGTAACTAGATCGCAACGTTAAGTGCCTTCCATACAAAAGTATTGGATTACCAGGTTGCATTCAAGCTAGAGAGAGAGCACATAATAACAGCTCAAATGATACATTTCGAATACAATGGGGCGATCAATTCAATTTTTGAATTGAGAACGCTCTCCTAGTTCTTTTTTTTTCGGCTAAAGTGCTGTTTTGTTCAGCCAACATCCGAGGGAATCTGACAGTCACTGTTTTTTCTCATGTTTTTCTTTTGCATTAGATTTAAATGTGGAATTATATGTACAAAGTGTAACCTAAATTTATAAATAGTATTTTTTTTTTTAGTGTAGTTATAGTATTTGGTAATAAAACTCGGTTTTATGTGTACAACATTAACACAAAAAATATTTACAATGATCTAAATATTTTTCATAGCCAACTTATGTAATGTCTATTTTTTTTAATTAAAAATATTCTTAATTTACCATTTAGTACGAAATAAGTGATATAACAAATTTAATAACAAAAAATACAGCATATATGCATTAATATGTGCTAATATGTTTATTTATTTAGGAAAATTGCTGCTGTTTTTTTTTGTTGTAATCACATTTTCTAATTAAACTTTATTAATACACTTGTATGTGAAATGCCTAAAGCAGACAAGATTTTTAATTACTAAAAGAAGCTTTTTCTATTATAAAACAAGACAAAATAGTACCTAATTAAGAAAGTAGAGAAATAATATAACGTTATATTTCATTTATTTACAAACAGCACAGATCCTACTTTTTAGTGTTTATACAACAGTTTTTGACATGGTATCCGGCTGAATAGAAGAGACTACCCTCATTTCTTACCAATGTGTCGTAAAACGCAACTAAGGTGGTATCCGGTTGAGTAAAATAGACCATCCTCTCTCTTACCGAGGTACCGTAAAATACGACTGAGGTAAGTTGACGTCAGGCAGAGGCCGGGCGTAAAATACGTAGCCAAATCATGTGACAATATGTTTATAGAAAGTTATAGAGTTTAGAGTTTTCACATTTAGAGTGGGATAAGGGCAGGAGGATGATAGAAAAAAAAATACTAAGTGTATCAAAAAATTAAGTTTAATTTCCTCAATAATAACGCTTGCTAGTTTTTAAGCGGCAAAGATAAAAAGAGCCTTTAAATTACTCATTACATTACATTACACATGCATCTGGCTGGCCGCCAAACGGCCAACGCGTTTGGCCGAATGTTATAATGACATCAATTTGAATATTCAACATCGAACAGCGATCCCATTTACATAGATTCGACCGTTGAATTTTGTGGCAATGCAAAATGTTCACTCCTAATTATGTGGCCCTTGTGTTTAATTTTACTGATGCCAATATTGATAAGGTTATAACAAAAAGGTTTTTAAACTATTTACACTCATTAAAAACTTTAAACATACATACTTAGTATTAAAGTGACCTAATTAAAAAAAATTGATTTGTGTCTAAATGCAATAAAGGTTAGCGTAGCGCCTGCAAAACTCAGTGTTAAAGAGGCCCATAACTTGGAAGAGCAAGAAAAACAAAAAGTTTTTTTAAATTATTTACACTTATTAAAAACTAAAAACATATATATCGCACGTTTACTGTTATAGTGACCTAATTCGAAAAAGTTGGTTTGTATCAAATTGCTATAAAGGGCAGCGTAGCGCCTGCAAACTCATGAGTGTTAAAGATACCCATAACTTAAAAGAGTAAGAAAAGTTTTTTAATTGTTCTTAGTGCATAGCATTGAAATAATGATAACAATGTATCTTACTCAGTTAAACCTAATTTTGAATTAGGTCACTTTAATAATATAATACTAAGAGTTAAAAACGGCATTTTTTTAAATAAAACTGAGCTTGATGGATTTTTTCCCCCAAAACTCCCTACACGCTGTGATTCAGGAAAATCGTCGCAGCCGTTTACCGAGATACAGAAAATATATTTATATATATACATACAAGATTAACTCATTTAAATATTAAGATTAAGATACATTATTTTATCAAAATTTCGTTGTTAAAAAATTATTAGTAAATGACGTGTTCTAATAAAAATAAGCGCCTTTTATATTATAGCTCTATTTGCTTGACGGTGTGCAAATAATTTGAATTTTTAATGCGTATGTGGTTCCCATTGCGATGCAATAATTTCAAGTTTCTGTCCTAACGCTACAGGAAGTTATGCATCCAAAGGAACTCTACAATGAATATATAATTAGTTCATTGTTATTCACCTTTTACTCTACTTTGTTTTATTGCGAAATTAAGTATATTTGATACCACTTAGATGTTTCATACTAAGTATTGAAATTGCGTCAGGCTTAATTAATGTCAACTATATTTATTTTTAATATTCTTAATAAGATCCTACTCTATATACAAAATTATAAATGCGAAAATTAGTTAGTTAGAGTATGGATGTACCTAGGTATGTTTGTTACTTATATTTATGAAATTTGACACAATTATTCCTTATACATAATATAACATATAGGCTCTAGAAATCCTCTTAATTCTGCAGGAATAGGATAACATTGAAAAGCGCAATCTATTATCGATCTTTCACACAACAGTCCACGCGATAGCGCGGGTAAAAGCAAGTAAGTTTAATAAAGTATTGAATAAGCTAAGCTACATAATATTTAAATATTTTTGTTTATTTTCAATCAAATATTGAATGGAACGTAATTTTTTGACGACAAATATTTACATTTATTCAATTCTGCTAAAACCCATCAATTGAATAAAACAACAAAATACAAGTTGGCGTTTGCGCAGTAGGCCGGAAAGATTTTATCTGTTGGCAATACAGAAAAAATGGCGCCCACCGGAAGTGTCCGAGCGCGCGGCGCGTTACCATTTTTTTTCTTTTTTGTTTTAAATGGCTTTTTCCCGGCAGCGTTTGGCCGGAAATGCGTTTGCGTAGAACTACTATACAAAGCGAAACGGTAGTAGGTGCAATAAAGTTTATATGCAATTTTGACGCTTGACACTATTTGTTAGAGTTAATTTTCGTTCACCAGGTGTGGAAATAAAACCGTTTTCCGTGGACTCCGAGGCATGGTGTGTAGCGCTAAATAGCATGTTTTTATTCATGAGGCTCCCATTCTGTTTAGCGAGCGATTCTCCGCTGATTTATTGTCTTCGTAATAAATTTGGGAAACTGGGAATCGTTTTTGTTCTCAAGAATATAATTCTGCTTTTGTAGATGTTTATACCTAGTCTAGATTAAATTAAAATCTATTCTATAAAACATCCCTATAGATATTATAAGGATCGAGATAAATAATGCAGACTGCAGTTAAATTATAATTCTATGTTATTATTTATTTTAATATAAAATGTTATGTAGATTGCAAATATTGTTGACTTAGTATATTGAATATTTAAATTGTAAACTAAGATCGCTTGTTTAATAGAAAGTGTTTAAAAGGAACTATGTATGCTGAAGCTGCGTGTTTACTACCAATAAGCAATATAAATAAAAACGTTGTAGATATAAAATCTACGATCAACGAATGCGATGATAAATTTAAATTTGTTTTCCGTGATAATATATATTTTTTAATTATTTGTATTATTCAACTAATAAACACGTATACGATTAAGTTCTATGAACAGTGTGATTTGTCTGTGGTAGCTGTTGTTGGACAATCGTGCAGAGGGGCTTTCAAATTTATTTAAAAAAGGAACAAAATGGCAGCTGCAAGTTAGTCGGGCGATCGTTAGCGCGATAGCAATGTCCTTCTCGAAAACAATTATACTTGAACTGTCTACGATGTAGTTATTTTTTTTTTTTAAATTCTGACTTCATTCGATTACTGTCTTTGCTATCTCTGATATTTTATTAAAAAGTAAGATGTCCCACATTCATAGAGTAAACTGTAAAATAAATCAATGTATAGATGTATAACTAGTAATATCCCGCAGTTTCACCCGCGTACATACCTATCTCATGGCAGTGGAAAGTCTACTACGTCGGTCGGAGCCATTTATTTTTGTTAAATATATCATCAATAGTTTCCGCAGCGCATGCGATGACAGATTTTTATGACTAATTTTTTATATGTAATATAGCCTATATTGCTCAGTAAATATGCAGCTTTCGAATGATGAAAGAATTTTTGAAATCCACCCAGTAGTTTTTGTATGAAAACATTACAAACATACGTACAAATTTTTCCTCTTCATAATATTAGTATAGATAAGATTCTCTATCATTTTTGTTTACATATTTATAAATTAATGAAAAAAAAATCGTAAGCTTATATTAAATTTTATCAACTTTAATAGTTAAATTTACTGTTGGAACTTAAATGTTAATTACGTTCAATAAAATTATTGCAATTAAGTTAATTTTTATTTTGTGTGACTATAAATTATTGATAAGCATCTCCAGATATTACGTGACAAGGATGTGTAGGCAGAGATAATTGTAGATTTGGCCAGTTTCCATTTTATCAATGCCATCTAGTATGATCTGAAACGATATATCATTTAGATGTTTCTCTTTTAAAACAATAAAAAAAATTATGAATATGCGTGGTTGAGTGTGTGAAAGAATTTGCGATTTTAAATCATCTGTATACTTTTACTTCTGCTTATTCGTGTGTATTTTTCCCGCGTTTTCTTCCCCGCAAAGGATTACAAAGTTATAATTCGTTCGTGCTTATTGTTTTTTTTCTTTTATCTCTCAAGTTTAAGCCAAAGTTATACAGGAGATGGATCCAAAGGAGATGCATCCAAGTTTTTTGAATAATGTTTAAAACGATTAGTTTCCACATAGACAATATCGCTAATAGAACTCATGCCTAAGAACTCTGCTATGGTTCATGTGGTTAGTCTGGTATATGGAAACTACCCACATATGTGCCTTGTTTAAATCAGGCAGTGAGCTTCTGAATTATTCGATTCGAGAATTCTGGATTAATTCAGAGTTTTGGTCGAGCTCAGTCGAGCAAACCTGATGATTATGACGTGAGTATACTAAGTCGATACATATAGATATGAAAATCATTCACAATAACCTAAAGTTAAAAACCATCATCATCATCATCATCATCCCCCTGCCCTTATCTCACTCTAAGTGGGGTCGGCACAACATGTTATAAACATGTTGTTACATGATGCTAATGCATGGTTGCTAAGTTGACGTCAGGCAGCCGCCTGACGTCAACTTAGCTTAGTCGTATTATACGACACCTCGGTAAGAAAGAGGGTGGTCTATTCTACTAAACCGGATACCACACGGTGGGTCAATTTACCTTAGTCGCCTTTTACGACACCTCTGTAAGAAATTAGGTTGGTACTATTCTATTCAGCCGGATACCACACGTCGTTAAAAAAAACCATCAATGAATAAAAAAATAACATAAACACGACAGAAAGGCGTATTGAACAATTTATTCCATTGCGTTTTACGTAATACTCGATCGATCGTTTCTTAAAATAGCCGATATAAAAAGCTTGTTTTATTTTCGGTCCCAACCGTCTATTAAAGTTATAACATTACCTTCCACTCCGTCATAGCTCACACGTTAAAACGTGGGTACAGCACAGGTAATTAACTCGCATATCAACCATATTAGAGTAGATACCGGTCGATTGCGTCCACTACAGATTTGGGCCGTTCCCCCTTCGGTACATCTGTAAACATCTTAGAGATAACCATCTGACGTTTGACACAAAGCGCGGTTGCGGGAGATATTATCTAAGAACTATCCGAATACCTCCCCCTCTGCCCCCCTCACCCCGCCGCCTCCATAACTTCCTCAGCTCTCCGTCTAATTATTTATTTATGCCCGCTTATCATAGCATCGATGCGCTCGGCGGCAAAACTGCGTGTTTTCATGATCACAAATTTAGAATGGAGCCATAACGTTATCATTTAGCCGATCTTAGTGACAGTCCGTTCTAAAACCTCAATACTTTGGTACGCTATTTATTCTTGTGCTTTTAGACGTTTAATCACGGTTAACTTTCGAAGTATCTTTTTGTAGACTTTATGTCGCTGTGAGATCATAAAATTTGATACTTCACTCTATGGTTGGTAGCGTCTACAAAGAAGTTATTTTGTGAAACTTAACTATTATAAATAACTTTTATTTTTGATTTCAATATTGTTGTTTCGGAACGATCATTCAATTGTGTTAATGTTAAGAGAATGTAATTATGATTTGGTCACCACTGAGAGTTTCTTTTTCTAGTTTTTGCGATATTTTAATAGTTCCTTTTTATTCTACTATTATTATATGGCTCGACAATGTAACTTTCATCTCGTGACAAAAGGAAAATTGTGAAAGTCTGTTCCGTTGAGAAGTTCCTTTGTCTGGAGCCAGGATGTTCCTTATCATAAATATGTATTGTTTTCGGGACTGGAGCAGTATAAAAATTTCAGCGTAATCGGACACCGGGAAGTGGGTCTAATTTAACTTGCAAGATTCCATCTTAATATACAAGTCGAGATAAATAATAGCTTTTAGAAAAGGCATAATAACATAATTTCGATTAATCCATGAAATCTTATTTTCATAACTTATGTACATAAGATTTACTGCAATTTGATGATTATTTATTTGTACTGCTACTAATACATAGAAGATTTCATGGTTAGATAAGTTTAAACAAATTATATTGACACCATTGTTATCAATCGATACCAGTATTTTTTATTAGGCAATACCTATTAGAACTGTAGTTCGCCTGTCAATCTAATTCAAGTTATAATTTAACTTCATGTTAATGCTTTGTTCTTTACGAAATTATAAGATTTTATCTGTACATCTCGTCAAATTTCTTCGTCTATTTTTTTATGAAATTAAATCTTCGCTGAGTCTAGTCTAAACGTTTATATAATATGAATATATGATAATAGAAATTTAAAAATGATTTTATTTATGAGGAGAATGTATACAAGGCTTTATTTTATTTTATTTAATAGGCTTACTAAACATTTTAAGCCTAAAATATAGTTTACTACAAGCTAAAAACCAGCATCCATTGATCGGTATTTTATTATATTAGATCTATCAACAGAATGATATGTAATTTTTATATAAAAGAGAATTGGAGTGTTATAGGAAGAATGTCTGAAATCTCTTACTTGCTAGCCGTGTGGTATCCGGTTGATTAGAATAGACCTCCCTCGTTACTTATCTTGGTGTCGTAAAGGCGACTAAGATAAGTCGACCCGCTGTGTGATATCCGGCGTAATAGAATAGACCACCCTCATTTCAATCGAGGTCTCTTAAAAGGCGACTAAGGTAAGTCAATTCGCTGTGTGATATCCGGCTGAGTAGAATAGACCACCCTTTTTCTTACCGAGGTGTCGTAAAAGGCGACTAGGTTGACGTCAGGCAGGCGGCCGGTCGTCAAATACTTAGTAAAATCATGTGACTTACTTAGAGTACTTAGAGTGAGATAAAGGCAAGAGAATGATTTATCTCTATTACTTGCACTGGACTACAAAATTTACCTTACTTTAAGTTGCGGTCATCTGTTAGTAATTACAATAATGGATCAAGGTGTCGTTGAACGATATCCCCTCCCCCCAAATTTGAAATAATCGTCGCGCCGTTTTACACCGTTACTACGAAACCGTCGCTCGTAATAACGGAACTAAAAAAAAGTTTATGACATCTCATTCCGAAGTGGCCTGGCCAAGGTGTAATTTGATTGAAAGCACCAAAAAAGCCTTATAATCATATAATAAGTGGTGGAATAATTACCGGGGTCTTAGGGCAGGTGATTCTTGGTGCGCACGCGCCGCCGACCCATTTACAACTTTGGCCCATGCCTTACACGTTTTCGTTCAAATACTAAATTATAGTAAATATATTACTTTGTTACGAATAATTTAGTATAGTTGTAGTGATGGAATTAGATATGTACATATTTTATATGCAGCTGCCCTTCTAATATTTGGAGTTTTCTACCGTTGATTCTGGCTAGTCGTATCAACCCGTAAATTCGGATCGCCATAAACATTTTCTTGTTCTAAGAATTATAGAACAGTACTTATAAACGACTAAGTTTCATCTTATATTTCATAACTATGATGTACATAACATTCATAACGTACATAACATTAGTCCGTTTACACCATAGTTGCCGTATTGAAACAAAATGGTAGGTCTAAGATAGAGAATCCTCTGCAAAAGGGCGAGATCGTGTTTTGCCCAGCAACATTTTTCTAAAACTGCTAACATTTTGATAAGTAACAGTATCTGCTGAGTTTCTGGCTAGTTCTACTCTTCTAGTTTCCTTAACATTAGGTACGTGAAACAGTCTGCTAAGTAAAGAATATATAGAATTTGATCAGAAAGCATTGAACTAAATAAATATATACAATTCGTACGTTGAGATATTATTAGTGTTGCGAACCAGAGTCATCGATAATCGAGAAGCTGTTAAAGTTTGTGTCGATGTCGACAGCTACCGCTCGCTGACCGCGTATGAATTAGTGTAGCGTGGTAGCCGTATGAGATTTACTGAGGACCCCGCCGACGTCTAATTGGACCGGGTTCGAAGCCACAGGCGCGAAACAGACAAATTTATTGCTCCCTATAATTGTTTTTGAGATATGCCTTTACAACTAGAACCATCTTCATTAACATAGACTGTTCACATAGAAGAAAAATCGTTCTGTATGCAAAGCGGTTTTGTATTTGCGGTTTTTATAAAACGCCTAGTGATGTGTGAAATCTAATTAAGAGTTTCGAAACGATAAAACCTGTTCATGCAAAAATACAATTTACCGGCAAAACACATTTCCGTGTATGAAGTTGGCAATAATTTTATAACGTCCAACAAGTAGCCTCACTTCATAGTCGCGTCAAATGGATTACTTCCGTTTCTATAATATTTATATGTTTAAATTCAAAGGCCAGTTCTACGTGATATCTGTCACAGATTAAGTTTTTGCTTGGGTGTTATTTACGGTATAAATTTGTAATGTTTGTACATCGAATTGTCGGTCGGCATATTTGGATTTGAAATTTGTTTTAGTTATCCAAAGTTCACAGCCGTTCAAGCACTATGTATGTATATGTTATAAACGCTATTGCTATCATCTATCTATCTATTCCTGCAATTTATTCTCCATGTCATAATTTTTTTGCTTTATCTTCTATCGATTTCTCTAATGATGTAACGTATTTCGGTTTATCAGTTTTGCATCTTGAGCTATTTTATGCTAATTTCTGATGTTTTTTTTTTATCTTTCTCAACCGATGGACGTTCACTGCTGAACATAGGTCTCCTTAAGGGATCTCCACAGCCCACGATCAAACATTTTTTGAATCTGTATATTATTTTAAAAAACAAAATATAGTTTAATATTTACGTATGTAAACCTTACACAAATAGTTATTATGCGACAGAAGTTAAATTAAACGTTTACTTCAAATATGTAGTACAGTACTTAAAAGTTGTTCGCGCTATTTCTTATCATAAAAATAAATAGTAAAAAAATGTCTACTATGTCTTATCGGCAAAGAGGTTCATGTAAACCGCGTTTAGATTAATAATATTAAAGTTTGAAACTTTGTGTCGGCAGGTCGTTTGGTAGGGAGAAATGTTTAATTACATTCAAGCGTAATTAAAAATGTCGAGCGGCGGTCGTAATATTTAAGTTTACAAATCAAGTTAATTTACGAGCTGTTTCCGCGATACGGAGAGTGCCTATTGATAAGTGAGAACTAATTAATATTTGATAAGATATAATGTGAGTCCGTCACTGTTTGAAAAAAAACATGACCATTTCAGTTCTTTTAAAGATAACTGCTGTCTAAATACCATTTGATATAATTTAAAAATTAATAATCCCGTACTGTAAATTATGTTTTAGGATTTTACTCGTTTGTTAATGTAACCTTTAAAAACACTAAGTATATTATATTAGATCTCCCTATATCTATAGTGCTTTATTTGATCCTTTGTTAAATGTAGGCTACATTATTCATCTTCATTTTCTTGCCATTATCCCACCCCCTTGTGGGGTCGGCACAACATGTTATAAACATGTTGTCACATGATTTGGCTACATATTTTACTACCGGCCGCCTGCCTGATATCAACTTACCTCGGTAAGAATGCGGGTCTATTCTACTCAACCGGATACAATACGGCGGGTCAACTTAAATTAGTCACTTCTTACGAAACCACGGTAAGAAATGAGGGTGGTCTATTCTACTCAGCCGGATACCACAAATATAAATTAATTATATACTTAATTGAAACCTCTAACGCCGTCGTGCAAATTTCATATAATAAATACCAAGACAATTGTTGCCCAGGTAAATTGAATTAAAATCTCACTTACGCCTATTAATTCAGCAAAGCATATGAACCAATTAAGGCCATAGATATGTAGAACTGTCGTATACCTCTTATAGGTCAGCATGTCCCGTCGGTCAAACGAAAACTTGTTGCCAGTGACAAAAAAAATACAAATATGACCCGTCACAGCTAACACCGTGCGTATACATCGAGGCCGTCGATAAATTTGGCGGGAATATAAATCGTATTTTCAATTATCCCTGAAGTAGCAGCTGTCCGACTACTGCCCCGAGTATTTATTTTAATCACGCATGTACAAGTATACATAATATAGGTTGGTCTTCGTCTCTGTCGACATTTCTTGAGGCACTTGCTTAATTATGAAATATTGTTTATTGCAATCACTGAACCAATTGTCAATTAACGACACTTGGATCGGCCATCTTGTGATATTTATGTGTTAAAATGTAGCCCATTTTATATATTTACGGTGCGCAATAAAGTATCAGTGTCAAATTAAAGTTGAGGAGTCGATTTTTTTTGGATATTTTTCCTTACAAGAAAGTCGTCGTTCCGTTGGGAAATAATTTATGATGTTTGTTCAAGAGTTTTTAATATTATAGCGTTAATTTTAAGTGGGTCTTGAAACATAAAAAATCACTTTAAATCTCCATTAATATATAAATCAGGCAAATACTATATTACCTATATTACCTATGTAAACGAGCCTCACATGGTAATTTTTTTTTAAATATAAAAAAGGCAAATAAAAAAGCAAAAAGGGGTAGTGCCTCTAGTCAACAACTTACACACTTAACACATATCAGCAAAAATAGTATTTTCTATTCAATGTCAATTTTAGGCATATTTTCGATATTTGAAAACAGTGACAAAACGACATTTTTTTAAAAATAAAAACTATCTAGGTCAATTTACATAAACTCCCTTAAAGCTGAATTTCATCAAAATTGAAAAGATATGTACTACTTTTTAGTTATTTATTTCTTTTTATACCTACATATATTTATAAAAGAGAAAGAAAATTTTTAAAAAAGCACATGTATAAAGTATTACTATTATTACACTTTTTAGTATTACGGTATAGAAGTCTAAGCAGATAAAGTCAGGAACAAAAATGTTAGTAAACTAAAAATATAATAAAGTGACTAAGATACTGGTTTAGCCAATTCACATAAGTTTTTAATAGCTCCAGGCACATTAAATTTATTATTCAATCGTTCATTAAATAAATCACAAACATAGTAAGATTAATAAACTACAAACTCATACTTAAAACCATAACGTAAGCCATTAAAAAGTTGAATATACTTAAGTGACTGTAATTTGAACTTACGTTATATGAACCACGTAAATTATTTTAATTATTCACTCGTACAAGTTGCAAAAAATTGCCAACAGTATAATGATAGAAAGTATATTTCTATATTTAGCTTGTATTCTATATTTTATCTATGCATTCATTTTGACGAATTGTGATATTTAAAATTTTTATGTTACTTTCAAGTAATCTTGATTAGAGTTTTAGCTAGTTATTTTATTTTTAATTTTCAATTATAGTGTCTAACAGACGTACTTATTAGTTAGATTTGGTTACCAAGGTGTCGTAAAAGGTGATTAAAGTAAGTCGACCCGCCGTGTGGTATCCGGCTAAGTAGAATAGACCAACCTTATTTCTTACCGAGGAGTCGTAAAAGGCGGCTAAGGTTTTGGTGAAGAAAAATCATTCTAGCAAGAATTTATTTAAAAAAAACGTTTTATCCCTGTTTTTGGGCACTAAAAAAACTGCTAAAATAGTGCTACATAGCAAATGATATTTTCGTTGACGTTCGTCAAGCTGTGATAGCCTAACGCGCGGATCAAATATGTTCGAAACCTGGGATCGATTCCAACATGTCACCCGGCGCTTTTTTATATGTTTTATTGCATTTTTTATATCTTTTAATAAATTACCGAGCAAGGCTTGGCAACTATATACTACTATATATTCCTCCTGCCCTTATTCCACTCTAAGTGGGGTTGGCACAACATGTTACAAACATGTTGTCGTATGATTTGGCTACGTTTTTAACGGCCGGCCGCCTGCCTGACGTCGACTTATCTTAGTCGTATTTTAGGACTCCTCGGTAAGAGAGAGGGTGGTCTATTTTACTCAACCGGATACCACACGGTGGGTCGACTTACCTTAGTCGCATTTTACGACACCTCGGTAAGAAATGAGGTTGGTTCTACTCAGCCGGATACCACACGGCGGGTCGACTTACCTTAGTCGCCTTTTATGACACCTCGGTAAGAAATGAGGGTGGTACTATTCTATTCAGTCGGATACCACACGGCGTAGTTATATACTACTATATTATTAAAAATGTAGATGCAATATGCGCAGCCGCCGGTCGCTCAATTGGCATGCCAACAACGCGGAACTAATCTCTGACAACAGAGCCGTTCCTTCGTTGAACCACGCGAAATATTTTTTTAACTTTCATATGATGTGTTAAGACAGGGTTGTATTTTATTTTTATGTACGTATTTTAAATTTTAAAACTTATCTATACTAATATATAAAGATGAAAAGTTTGTTTGTTTGATTGTTTGAACGCGCTAATCTCAGGAACTACTGGACAGATTTGCAAAAAATCTTTCAGTGTTAGATAGTCCATTTAACGAGGAAGGCTATTGGCTATATAACATTACGCTCATCAACTGGTTATAAAAAAGTATTCGTGTAATTTCGAAACAAAAGTAATACTAAAATTATTTTTCTGTGATCCGCAATTTCATCGCGAATTATTGTAAAAGAATGATTTCTTCTGTATTATGGATCTCTGCAAAGTAAGGCCTAGTTCTATAGATTAATTTATAAATTTACCTTGCTTTTTTATTGTGCCTTAAGAATCTATGTATTTCCATTTTAGCAGTTTTTTCAGAGCTAAAATGGAAACCTTGCTAAATAAAACCTAGTTAGACCGATCCCTACCCTCTCCTAAAACCTACATACGCCTTCCGCTCCGCGGGTCGCGGGTTCGATTCATGCCGAGAGCTAACATTTTCTATAAATGAATTTGTTGGTCTTTGAGCCTGGGTGTATATTTGTATTGAAGTATGTATTTAAAAAATATAAGTATATATTCACCAGTTATCTGTCACCCATAACACAAGTATTAAGTTACTTACTTTGGAGACGGACGACCGTGTGTGTAAGTGTCCCAAATATTTATATTTTATATTTCTCGATTAAATAACTTGATGAAGATACGAAGATGTATGAAAATTATTAATCATAAGTGGTACAAGTAAAGCTCAGTCAGCCCTAAAAAATTCTTGAACCCTTTCCATCCACGGTTGGTTGGATTTCATTGACGCGATACTCTTTCGCAGCTGGAAGTGAGCCGCGGCGCCACTGCTTTTTATGCGTAACAAAAAATAATTGTCATACATGAATATGGAAACTTATACGCACATTTATATTCGAATGGAACGTTGCGTATGTTATTATTAGTAATTAAACTACTACCAATAACCTGTGTGTAATACAATGAGCTGTGGTGGCCCAGCGGTAACACCGTGCGACTCTTTCGAGTTCACGGGTTCAAAAACCGGGCAGACACCAATGAGTTTTTCTGTTAAAACTTATGTGTCTAATTGATAATTGCAATTCATCGCACGCTTTTCGGTGAAGGAAAACATTGTGAGGAAACCTGCATATCTCTAGAGAATTCTGGAGATATGTGTAACCTACCAATCCGCATTGGAGCAGCGTGGTAGCTCTAAGCTCCAATCCTTCTCTCCAAAAACGGAGAGAAGAGGCCTATTCTCAGCAGTGGGATAGTAACAGGCCGCTACTTACAATAACCTGTACAGTTTAGAAACAAATGTGTATCCGGCTAAGTAGAATAGACCACCCTTATTTCTTACCGAGGTGTCGTAAAAACGACTAAGATAAGTTCACCCGCTATGTGGTATCCGGCTGAGTAGAACAGACGAACCTTATTTCTTACCGAGATGTCGTGAAATGCGTCTAAGGCAAGTTGACCCGCTGTGCGATATCCGACTGAGTAGAATAGGCCACTCTCTTTCTTGGCATGGCGTTGCAAAGGGCGACGTACACCAACATCATAATTTATTGATTTATTTAAAAAAAAATTATAGAAGTAAAAAAACAAAGTTACTTTCTCTTATTATCGCACTGCTGGGTATAGCTTTTATCTTTCCATTTTTAGAGAGAAGGTTTTGAGCTATGGAGTTTGGACCCACCACACTGACATTATCAGGAGATATGCAGGTTTCCTCACAGTTTTCTCCTTCAACTCAACTCAATTCAAAACTCCCTGAAATTATAGCAGTAGAATTCTATTTGTTTAACAAAAGAGGAATGCAATTAATTAGTGAGTTTCTTCGTTGACTGAAAAAAGATCCGCAGTCTTCGGATTCGGTCGATTCCGCGTAATATTTGCGTGTGGCCACCGTCGTTGACGCGGTCAATTACGTACTTTTGTTTATTTGCTGCTCCATTTCTCTTGACTCCAGGACAATTCCATTTAATTACTGCTTTCAACATAAAGCTGATTGAATCAAAGTTATTTTAAGCGATTTATGAATTCGTTTATTTTAGCCGTGTGGTATCCGGCTAAGTAGAATAGTATCACCCTCATTTCTTACCGAGGTGTCGTAAAAGGTGACTAAGGTTAGTTGACCCACCGTATGGTATCGGGCTTAGTAGAATAGACCACCCTCCTTACCGAGGTGTCGTAAAATACGACTAAGGTAAGTTGACGTCAAACAGGCGGCCGGTCTTAAAAACGCAGCCAAATCATGTTACAGCATGTTTATAACATGTTGTGCCGGCCCCACTATGAGTAGTTTCTTCTTCGCTATATCCTCCACGATCTGTGGTATATAATCATCAATTAAACAATTTCGTACAATAGTGCTTGAACGGATTAGCCGCGAAAGCGCAACAGACATAAGGACAGACTGAATGACAGAGAGACTTTCGTACTATAATATTATAATATAAATAAATTAATAATATTTTGATAGTATAGATCTCATAGACTTATTAAACTAGAGTAGGCGAGCATAAGTCAGACCTGTAAGTGACAGTGTCATAATAAATAATAAGAAGGAAGATGAACCTCGCACATTCAATCTTTGTCTATTCACAAATAAAAAATAGAAACAGATAGATACAACCTCAGTGCTTTCTCTTTATTTATCTTTATTGTAATCTGGCTTCTCTACGCTAGTATAATAACTTTATGATAGATCTACAAGAAACTAACAGATCATTGCATATTTAATGTTTGACAAGAAGGAAGGTAGCAGACAATGAATACAATGACAAGTCAAAGACAATAAATAATAATAGAAAAACATTAAAAAAGAAAATATAAGTAATCACACGAGTGAGGTAGCATTCTAAAACTAGTCCGACATAAATCATTGAACGGTTAACTTACTGCGATTACAAAAAAGGAAAATATGGCTCCAGTTATAAATTGTCATTAACATCTTTATCTTTGACGGTATATAAGAGAAGTGTGCATGTAGGCGTGAGCGACTCTATTATGAATGCGATTTATAAAGTGTTTGCAGTTCACACGATCTATATCTATTGTAACTTGATCTAGTCATTACAGTTATTAGATGATTTATCTTAAAAAAAACCCGATTATGCCGCTAATGAAATCAAAATCGAAAGTTGATTACGCAGAAAAATTAGTTATCTAAAGTTTTGTTTAGTATTGGACATACCAAATTTCACGATACTTTGACGCTCAATCAAAAGACTGACATTTTAAAATATATCTTATTGTGTTTATAGCCTCGATCTGTGCTTTAATAACACGATATATTCTGCCAATATCACGTAGAATGGAGAAGACACGATGGAGAATTATGTAAAACTACAATGTACAGTTGAGTAATTAGTGCATGTACTTGTTAATCTACGACAACACAAAAGACGTCACATTAATATAAAATATAATACAAAACATTACTGCGTGACAAACAAACATTTATTTTCATATTTTTAAATTTTATTAGGGATGAGACTGGAGACTGTTACAATAGCACAATGTTTGGATCTACATTTTACTTTTTTATATGCAAATAAAAAAGGTTATAAGGTCCATATATATCTTTGCACGAAACGTTTTGTTACATTTAATTTACTATAACCTGTCACACGCCAATGTCTTATCTCGTTTATAAATACAATTAATTATTTATACAGACTTCTTTCTATACTCATTTAACCATAACTATTGATATCAGTTCTACTAATAGTACAGGACAATTGATAATAACAATCAAGATAATAATTGTTATAGATGTCATTTATATTTTTTAAATTGTTAATATGTCGGTGGCCTCAACGCCCCAACGGCCTTTACTGCGTATATTACACTGCGAGCCCAAAAGAATTAAACTGCAAAATGCGAAGAGTTTAGCACAGAAATTATTAGTGACCGAGAAAGTCCTTTAAGGTCTGTGTGGTTGGTGCGAGTTATTTTTTAACAGCGACATCTAGTGGCCGCAGTTTTAGCAACACACAAAATGGCATGAACCTAACGCGATCGAGTAGGTTAAAAAAACTCGAACTAAGGACATCAGAGTGATTTTGTAAATTTCAATAATAAAACTCAAATATACTTCAATTTTGAAACATAATGAAAATAATATGAAATAAAACGTAGTTATGTAACAAAAATATTGGAAGCGTTATCTGAACAAAAACAAAAGCGGTATAGAACTTTAATCTGTTTCAATAGACCCATTTAAGAGACTTTTTGCTTGATAATAGCTGTACATTTTTTATTGTTGTGTAATTGGTTGCTAATTCTTAAGGTTTGTCGTGCAGTACGGCTGTCTAATTTATCTGATCCTTATCGATTGATTTACAGCTAACCGGGGTTTGTACAATTTCTCTCGCTGCGTGGCCCGTTGCATTCCATTTTGTTCTGGTTTTGTTGCAAATGGAGTATTCGTAACCGTACTGAAATTCGGTACTATTCCAAATAATGGCTATTCATTTGTTCGTTGTCTTAAATAAATTGGATTTAACCATATCAGGTTATTAAATTCGCCTCTAAGTAATATTAATCTTATATTATATTATTTAGCCGTAATTACGTAATTGGCAATTAAGTAATTGGCTACGTATTTTACGACCGCCTGCCTAGACGTCAACCTACCTCAGTTGTATTTTACAGCACCTCGGTAAGAGAGAGGGTGGTCTATTTTACTCAACCGGATACCACACAGTAGGTCAACTTTTCTTAGTCACCTTTTACGACACCTCGGTAAGAAATGAGGGTATTCTATTCTACTCAGCCAGATATCATACGGCGGGTCGATTTACCTTAGTCGCCTATTACGACACCTAGCTAAGAAATGAGGGTGGTACTATTCTATAAAAATACTACAAAAAATAATCTGATATAAACAAAAATTATCATTTCTTTTGCAAGGTGATGTTAATCATTTATGCTCATTTTAATTAAGTTACAAACAATACTATAATAAAAGTCACTGCTATTGATTTCCCTTTGTTAGTTCGCAGTTGGAAGCATTAATACGTACGTGATTCCACCTTAATTATACGAAGTAAGCGAACACAAAGCTCTCTAGCTGTCGGAAAAATTACCCGCAGCGTAGACCGTGAGCGTTTTCCATGGCATTGTACATGTGAGCCTGTTATTTTCCCATTTCAGTGGTTATGGTGGCTGTGCAGATGGGGCGAGATAACCGTTCTAGAAATCTAACGTAATTATTCACACGCACCGCAAAACCTAACGAGTCTGAAATATTTTTATGCGTGTTGCTCAATTTTTTCGTTGCGAAAGCATGCTGGTGTTACGCACAACAGATTTGAATGCGTACTTCTAATTATGAATTTTAATTACGTTTTGATTATTAATAAGAGTAGTAATGGCTCAGCGATTATAATTGAATGAAGAATTTGCGCAAATTCAACTATCAAAGAAAAAGATGTAAATACCTTGAATACTTAACAAATTTGGACAATTCAAAACCTCTGTATAACGTGCACAGTATATCTTTATCCCATAGTATATGATTCGATCGAGACAGGTTACTTGTTATCATTTAAATATAAAAGATTACAAGATGAGTACGTAATTTGAGGCGAATAAAACTTCTTTCTTTTACCTCTTTATTACAAAGATCAACCTTACCTCAATATAACAAACCTCAGTTTCATCATTATCTTCCTGCCCTTTATATAACTCTAAGTGGGGTAGGCACATGTTATAAACATGTTGTCACATGATTTGGCTACGTATTTTACGACCGGCCGCCTGCCTGACATCAACTTACCATAGTCGTATTTTACGACACCTCGGTAAGAAATGAGGGTGATACTAGTCTAATCAGATACCACACGGCGTTTTATAACATCTATTAGGTTTTCATTAAAAAATTCAGTTTCCGCGCAATTTATATTACTAGTAATAGTCCGCGGTTTCACCTTCGTACATACCGCTCTCATGGCAGTGGAAAGTCTACTAAGTCAGACTATTGATTTATTTTTGTTCAATATATCATCGATAATTTCTGCAGCGCATGCGATGACAGATTTTTTTAGTACGGATCCCAATTTTTTTAAATGTCATGTATAGCCTATGTTGCTCAGTAAATATATGCAGCTTTCCAATGGTAAAAGAAATTTTGAAATCGGTCCAGTAGTTTTTGTATGAAACATTACAAACATACATACAAATTTTTCCTCTTTAGAATATTAGTATAGAAAACGAACTTAAAATATCTCGTTCAAAGTCATGCTTCCACACCATAAGGGTGATCGCGTGTGCAGTTCACATTCACCTACATGCGCTTTATTCTAGCCTTGCAACTATAATCCTTTCAATCTCATGTTACTCTATGGTTTACTTGGTATTATTGCGATATATAAACACACTACATCAAATGCTGACCTGGATTATGAAACTAAAGGTCAATTTAGAGGTACATCTGTAACATAAACAAACTGTATTTTATATTAAGACTTCGTTTAAAAGTTGGAAACATTCTTAATACGTTAGTATGTGATATGGGAGCTCATTGCCGCCTGGATCAATAGAATATTAAAACTAAACCGGTAAGAGGCTATTGTTATGGGATTGCGGGTTCAAACGCCGAACTAGCACTCGTAAGTTTTCTAAAACAATACGAGACTAATTACTATTTAAATTGCAATACGCTTTTTATTTTTTTCTTAGTTTTTTTATATGCAATTGTTGTTTACATATATCTAGTTGTATCAGCGACTTCGTTCGCTCCAATTTAAGCGTTTAACTACCTTCAATAATGCAATGTTTTTTACCTCTTAGCGAAAATAAAACTATATTGTTGTATTACTTTTAATTGTAACAAATTTCATTAATCTTTATTGAAGAAATAATTTACCTAATGTTATATATATAAATAGTTTAATTTGTTAATCTTTTACTTATTTTTTTTTTTTAATTTATACTTTTAATTTTAATTTTCTACATTTATTTACCATTATCTTACTTTCATATTTATATTTATTGTATTCTGTTCATTTCCTTCACTCATTTTTGGAAAGTTTGTTGGCATGCGTATTAATTTTATGTTATAATTCTTTGTAATAATTTAAGTGCCGTTCGTTTTTCAATTTAGAAATAAATAAATAAATTAATTAATATTGCTCTAGGCGATTATCCATGAAAACAGATAGACGGACATTCGCATTTATATTATTAGTATAATTGCATAAAGTGATCGTGAAATTATTCAGAAGGGCCGGTCATAGAAAAGAGGCGGAATGTTGCATGCAAAATGCATATATCGTTAGCGAACGGATTCGCTAGCAAAGTCGTATGACCACGATATATCTCCGCGTAATTACTATGGTATTGCTTAAGAAGGCGTGTGCGATGAAAACAGAATTCAAATGATAATTTGAAGTACAGTCGCGAAATTAATACCATTTTAATATTTAAAGACCACTACTGTCAAGTTGCTACGCCGTGTGGTATCCGGCGGAATAGAATAGTACCCTCATTTCTTACCGAGGTGTCGTAAAATACGACTAAGGTGTATTGGAGGATGATGATATTTTCCTATACGGCTATAACGGTTTATATTTAGGTACATATAATATCAGGCACCTAACTACATAACCTTATTGTTTTACGATTGCACGTTAACGGACTACGGACATATGCCTTCCTGTACATCGCATCGTCAGTGGGAACTGCAATGTAATTAACCTGACATAATAGCCAGTTATTAAGTAATTCCACAACATGGCCGCCTTAAGATTTAGCCACTAGTAACATTACGCTATATACTATATACCTCAGCTTGAGATATGCGCCTTCCTTTATCAGACTATAACCATAAAGGAACTGTTTCGCATGCGAGCCGCGTGTGATGAGTGCAAACTTGGTTACATTTTCCTGTTTAATGTTATTGTTTGTTTTTAATTTGATCTGCGGTTGTTGAATAGTGTTCTCGGTTTCTTATAGCTCAAATAGACGGTTCGGTATATAACGCTAAAATTATAATTAAAATAGAAGAAGTAAGAAAAATAGAATAAGGTAACTAATATATGTCCGCGAAGTAACACCTAATTCAAAAAATAATTAGAAAAATAAAGCCGCCATGTCGTATACAGCTGAGTAGAATAGACCACCGGAAAATTGAACTAGGAATAAAGTATGGCTGCTTAATTAGAAAATAGAATAGAGCACCCTCATTTCTTTCCGCTGTGTCGTTGCTTTTCAAGACGACTAAGGTAAGTCGATCCGCCGTGTGGTATTCGGTTGAGTAGAATAAACTACCTTTTTCACCGAGGTATCGTAAAATACGACTAAGGTAAGTTGACGTCAGGCAGGCGGCTGGTCATAAAATACGTAGCCGAAATCATGTGACAACATGTTTATAACATGTTGTGTCCACTTAGATCCCCTACTTAGAGTGAGATAGGGGCAGGAGGATGTAATGAGAAAAATAAAAATAGATGTTCATTTAAACATCAAAATCCGAAAAAAATATTTTAAATTATGGTAGAATTCTAGATGTAGTCTTTGGAATTTGCAATGGCGTTTCCTCCTGCTTTTCTGACGATCTTTCTTGTACGACTAAAAAATTATAATTGATTCTACCTACTGTAGTTCTAAGCTAAATTTTCTACTCTAGTTCTAAGTTATTTTATTTTGGATGAAGTATTATTTTTGCGTCTTGATTGTAGAGGAACAAATTCTAAATTTCACCTACCCGCAGTTCGTTTTGGCGACATGGAATAAGAGTATGACGCTCGCTAAATAGGGTTATAAACTTTCATAGCTAGAGATTAATTTAATAATGTTATTAGTGCGAAGCTGTTATTAATATTATTATTAAAATGCCAAAGAGAACAGAGAACCAAAGATATAGTGTATATATAAATCTAATATAAGTAGTACACGTCCATCTGTTGAGTATGGCATCATTTTTTCTGTTATGGAAGGTCCTTTGATCATCCAATTGCAGTAAAACTTGCGTGCTAATTCCCAATGTCCCTAATACGTTCCTACGAATCGCCCACACATCTCGACGCATACCGCGCCGTCGCCGTCGTGCAATTGAAGCAATATAAAATGCATTAACATTTGCGCGCATGTCGGCAGATTTAGCGCACGTAATTAGGTCATTGTGAAGCCTCCGCGCTGAAGACTTTGTGGTATGGGTTGTAAATTAGAGATTCGACATCTAGAGGGATATTCTCTCTAGAGCAATGTTTCCCAAAGTTGAATCTACGCTCTAAGGGGGGCAATTTGATTTTGAAAATGGACTCGTCACCAGTTTAACCCTTTTCGCTTCGGGCCTTTTAAATGCAATTATAGATTTCGGTGCAAAATTTCACGAAAAAAGCAAATTCTTCTTCCTAAAACCTATCGTTTCTCGAAGTGAATATTTTTCAAATTTTAAGGTATTTTATATACTGGGCAAAAGAATTTATAAGGTGGCGCATAGCACAATAAAGATTTGTTTAAAGAAATATGTTGGGCTCGGTGGGAATCGAACCCGAAACCCGAAGAGCTGAAGGCAGGGTCAGGTCAGGCTAGTTTAATAACAAATTTCATCAATATTGCTCTAGCGGATTGGACGTGAAAGTGTAACAGGCAGCCAGACTTTCGCATTTATAAAAGTAGTTTGTATATGAAAAATTAAGAAGTAAAAAATTTGTTAGCGCCACACACATCACACCAAAAGCGCAAACAAGATCAGGTCATACGCTTGAATGTCCTGGCGGCAGGCGCAATGAAATCGTGCGTTTAGGCCACATGCCGCCGCAAACTTCCACGGAAGGCGATGAATAACTCATTGTCCGTCCGTCCGTCCGTCGTGACGCACGCTTCTTGGAAGTAACGATGCAATGCAGAAAGTGACCGAGATACTTGACCCGCGAAATGCACAAATATGAAAGTGCATTTCGCACGGGAACAATGAAATTGTCCGATGCTTTCGATGGGGCCGCGGTGGAAAACGTCGAGATGTGAACTCTTGCTTCACGTATATTTACATAAGTAAAATAACTAGAACCATATATTATTCAACTAGTAGTGCCCGCGGTTTTGCACATGTGGAAATAAGTATGTCACAAAGTTTTTGCCGCATTATATTTTAGACGATTAACATAAAACTATAATGCACCCTTCTCCTTAGGAATTCCAGTATCTTTTAGTAAAATCCGTATAAAAATCTGTTTCGTAGATTTAGAGAAAATCGATTACATACAGACAGTTTTTGAGAATCCTATTTTATAATATGTATAGATGGGACTTTTAATATCTATAAAATGATCAAAGTTCTGTAAAAATCATGATAATGTCAATTTTACAATAATTGCTTGAAGAAAGTGTTATTGCTAAGTGCCTATTTTAGGGTTGGCATGGATGTCGCTTGTGATTTTATAAAACTAACATAAAAGCAAAATAAGTAATACATTGCTCCCAGTTATAGGAAATTCTAGTAGCTGAACGTAGCCAAAAATTCCGTTAAATCGTAATTTTTAACATATGTACTTGACAAAGTTTCTCTTTTGGAGACTTGTAAGATATCCATTGTAAAGTTGACGCGTTGTATGCATGTTTAATTCCTATATCTAAAAAAAACAATATATTTTGTGTTAAATTAAAGGTATTAAAAGTAAATTATTCACAAGACAGACAACATCAATTAAGGTACCAATTTTCTGTATAAAATTAGAAAATAGCGGTATGAGACACTCGTTCAAGAAAATGCATTGCGCTCTAATAACTGAATTCTCGCCGTTTCGCCATTAAAATGCGAAATGACGCAACTGAAGTTTCCCACCAAATGTGAACAAATGTAGTCACAAAGTGCATCGGTGCAGTAATTAGGATGCGTAGTAGGTCCACTTCACGCATGTCGGCTTCGACCACCAAACAGCTAAATATTCGCACACTGCCCATTGTGATACCATTTTATGGTCTCGGCTCGCCTTTATACTTCTTACTTAGCATTCCAAATTAGTTTGCAAACGTTTTTTATACAGCTTTAATGTCATGTCACAGCAATAAAGTCGGAACGCGTTGGTAAAACTGAGTCAGGCCGCTGCGATTGTTAACAAGAGGTTAACAATCGTAACGTCACTCGGTAAGAATATTAAAAATTATTAATTTTTATTCTCACAAGGTCAACAGTGTAAATCGAACGTTTTTTGATGTGATCCCGGTTATAGTGTGTCCAGAGTTATTACAAAAAATAAACTTAAAAACGCCATCTAAACTACCAAGGCAATCAAAATATTCACCATTTACTACAAGCTCGGCAAAAAGCAACTTGGGCCACCATGCCACCTTGAACAGAATACAACGTCGCTACAATTATTTATCAAAAGAACTAGATGTAGACATATTTAGCGATAGCATCCATACTTTCAGACATAATATAATTAAATTTAAAAGAAATAATTAAGTTTACAATATTGTTACATTTTATATTTTATAATTTTATTTTGATATAATATTTTATTTTATAATATATTTAAATAATGTACGCGTCCCTATTACGTGGTAACTTATAATTAAGACTACATTTAATTGAATAGTTTGTAGAGTATTTTATAGTATTATTAATGTAAGTCTTGTTGGTTATCCTAATAAATAAAAATAATAAATAAAAATAAAATATATCAATACTAGCTTTCAACTTTTATTAGAGATTCTGTGCTATCATTAAACGGTACATCTATTTCGTTAGAAACTAAATTTGTATTTCTTTGATACAGGTAAATCGGCCTTTGACGATGAAGAAAGAGGGGATACAGACGAGAAACCGGAAGCTGAGCAGTAAAAGTAAGAAGAAGAAGGGTGGCATGGGAATGGGTGGCGGTGCCTGTGCGCTTGCTTTGGGTGGCGTCATGGGTGACATGATCAAACCCCTCGGCGATGCTACCAAAGGCTTCGGCGGGTCCGCATTTCCTTCAGCTATGGACTTCGGTAAGCTTATCTCGTTTTAATGTTGTTTAGAATAAAACCAATTGCTTAAATTAATTGACAAATTAATTGAAATGTAATATCGAATCTATCTATAACTCTTCTGAATTATCATTTTTCGGTTAGTACTAACTGCTTTTTAAAAAATATCAACTTTTATTAACTAACGGTACCCGCAAGTTTATTTATGCTAACTTAGCTTTTAAGTACCCTCAATACATGCAATATTCGTTTCTTTTTACAGGGACATAATTTTTTTTTTATTCTTTATAATACTTTACGTGTGGTAATTTATAGAAATAGTGGTGTTTATGCCACGTAGTATCCGATGAGTAGAATAGATCACCCTCATTTCTTGCGAGGTGTCGTAAAAGGCGACCAAGGTAAGTTGACCCGCCGTGTGTTATCTGTTTGAGTAGAATAGACCATCCTCATTTCTTACTGTGTCGTAAAATACCATTAAGTTAAGGAGACGTCAGACAGGCGGCCGGTCGTAAAAACGCAGCCAAATCATGTGACAGCATGTTTATATGTTTTTCCCACTTAAGTTGGATAAGGGCAGGAAGATGATGATGATTTAATTTAATAAATATTTTTAATTTATATTGTAAAATTGAGGTTTCAACCATAGAGGCCGCATCTCACCACCACGGTGCATTCATATATCTACGTTCGTTCATTTTTATAAACTCTATGTTCTCCCATAGGTCAGCATCAAGTAGGCTTAGTACATCCGGCGGCTGCACACATGTCCCACTGGTATGGGGCACCACACCAAGGCTTCGCTCCGCCACCTTCGTCACATAATCCCTACCATCACCACCACCTCGCGCAACTAAATTCAATGGTACGTATTTAATTTTCATTCCCTTAATATTCTAGTACCTCGTTGACCAAGCTTTGCTCGGTAATTTTTTACAAAAAAAAAATTGGGTTAGGTGGGGCTCGATCCTAGTTATTTTCATTTCTCGAGACCACCCGTTCCCCGCTAACCCCCATAAGCTACGCTATAATTCAATGTAATTTTTTAATGCCCAAAAACAAGGATAAAATTACAATTAGCGTAACAAATTATGTAACACTTCCGTTCTAGTCTGAAAATGGTTTAAGCTAGCCCAATCGATAATACAACAATTTTAGTTTGAGGAATTTTCGTTTCCATCTCAAAAGATGAAAAAATTTCAATAAATTTTTAGGTATTTCACCAGAAAACTAATTGTTTCAATAAAGCTGTTGCAATAATCAGGATATTCAAATAAAAAGTCATATTTTAATAAATTTTATTAGTCTTATTTGTTAACCTAAATACTTTGAATAATCTACTTTACAGACTTACATCGCTGAATGCAATTGTGAATTTTAGTTTATATTATGTAACTTAACGTAAAAAATGCAATATTTTATAATGTTGTATATATATAGATCCCTCTTTTATTTTAAACGCACTAGATATTAAAAATATATTTTTATTTACAGACCGGCTGGAGGAGTGAATATACGTGATAAGTCAACCAAAAAGGAGCATAACTATGTATGTCGGTATGTCGGTGATTGTGTAGGTATTAAGTCCCTCGGACGGAGCGAGCCAAAACAAAGGCATCACAAACATAGATACTGTGATTTCACTTGTAGAATAAAATGGAGTATAACGTCGCTCTTAATGCAAAACGATAAGATAATATATATAATATAAACCACATCCTATTTTTTTAAATTTAGTTAAAACATCGATAAATGAGAGATTTTTATAGAGTTATTATATTCAGAGTAGAGGAAGCCGGTTTCACAGGAGACACCCATAGGCCTTTGCCAAAAGCTAGTAGAGCTTCTGCGCTCTACCCTCCACATTTCGCAACCTCGACGATGCTTCTGCACTCGCCCGTCCCGCCCGGTGACGCTGTAAAAGCCGTTAGAGCTAACAGCATACAGTCATTCAAATAAAAATGATTTGAGAAATCATAGTTAGGTCTGTGAGTAAGAATGTGAAAATATATAATCAGAGTGAAGATCAAACTCGTATACTTTATCTCTGTCTAATCACATATAAAAAAGAGAGACAGATAGACATCCTCATGAACTTCCTCTTTATTTCTCTTTATTGGAATATGGCACAATTTAGACTGACCCAATTGTAAGTATAATAACTCTATGAAGACATCAAGCGTTTTGCATTAAAAGTTATAATGGCATATATGTGCTATGACAACTAATGTATAAGACTGTTAAACAGAATTGATGTTTGTAACAGTATACAAACGCACTTTACAACATATCTGATTCAAAAACGTGAATCATAGAGAATTCCCAGTGAAAGACTTTTATATTCCGTCATTTGTTTCCTGCAAGTATTAATATACAAGCGCCGCATCACACTGAACTATTAAATATTCTAATAAAATTATACGGAAGTACGAAGGTATGTAAAAAAAATATTTAAAATCTTTTATAATTTGCATTTTATTTTATATCTTTACTAAAATATAATTCGTTACATATTTATTAGTGTCATAAAATCGTGTACAAATTAATTGATTTCGAATTTTTATACATCCTATTGTATTATCTTGAAGAGAATCATTAATTTAATTATACTTAAAATATCTTCATTTGAACAGGAAATAAATTTAAATTATATTACATAAATGTAATAAATTTTATAAAATTTAATGAATGTATAAATTCAAATATCGAACTGTAATGGAATAGAGTAAATATTCCAGCGTGATCCGGCGCTATATTCCTTTTACAAGATAAAGTAACTAGCGAAATTGTACAGTATTATAATATAGGTAAGGTCGGTTACTATGTCCGCTTAGATGATTTATATAAATATATAAGTAGGTACTATTCGTAAATAATTTTGTGTATTTTGTACATATCTTACTAAGTTATATTCTGTTCCTGTATAGATTGTTTTTTTTTTCTTAATGTATTTAATTTGGACTGTTCAGTTCGCTATAGGAATTGTGATGTGTTCAAAAATATTACATACGTTTCTTTTGTAAATTCGATGTAGTGTTATTAAAATGCAATAGTAATTTATATAATAGTTGTAATTCGTGCGAGTTGTAAATAAATTCACGATAAAAATATTGTCTATGAACAGTTGTCAGTGGATATCATTTTGAAACCTTATTTAATTCATTGATTGGCCACGAAATTGAGTTGTATCCTAATTATTTGTGAATGCATGTTGATTTTTTTTTAATAAATTATTATCGCTACAATATTATTTTGTATTGTACCTTCATTAAATTAAGATGCTATTGTGTGGCCATAAATTTAATACGAAGCATTGTTTTTAAGAGCCTAAACTTTTTCAACTCTTAAAAACAAGGTTTCCAAATCCAAAAATTTTGTAAATATTGAAAAAGTGTAAATGACCTTTCTAAGGTAGGTGTAAAACTGTCAAAATAAAATGTAAATTAGTCATCACTGCAGAACGACCTGTAACGATATCCCGTACCTAAAGTTTTTAGTTTATTAAAACAGAACATTGTGAAGTTGTGTATTTTAAATAAAATTGCGAATAAATTATCAATACTTATTGATATTAAAACACGGCTTTTTATTTACAAAAACATATTATGCTTTAAATTTACGTCAATAATTTTGATCACATTTTTTGTAGTTATCGTTCCAAACTTTAATTATTTATTTATTAATAAAAAATCTATTAAAATACTTAGTAAAGATTTCAAAAATATATCAATTTAACAATTCTTAAAACACTTTGTTATTAAAGTAATTAAGAATACCTAATAAATGTCTCTAAGTTAGGATTACAATATTGAGACTAATGCCAATATTTATACTTCCTAAACTTAATACAATAATTATTATTTTATTATCCAAATGTTAAAATTGCTAACAAATCATTCATTTATTTTTAACTAATTTTAATCGTTTATGTTAAAAAATTCGATCTTTCACATACTCACTTTACAGTAGACAATAAAGACATTACGGTATACACCTATTATAATTTTGATTTTTAAACAAATTGATAATAAATTGATATGGGGACACTTACACACACGGTCGTTCGTCCCCAAAGTAAGTAATTTAATACTTGAGTTATGGGTGACAGACAACTAGTGAATATATACATATATGATTTTAAAATACATATTTAAATACAAATAATCACCTAGGCTCGAAGACCAACAAATTAATTTTTAGACAAATGTTGGTCATCGACGGGAATCGAACTCGTAACCCTCAGATCATTACCCACAGGCCAATCAAAAGGGCATAACACTGGTGATGTATATAGTACACAGTAACAACACAAATAAAATTCTATCAACGTTGTATAGGTATCAAACAAAATTGAAAAGATAAATCCCACAAAGATCCCTTATACAATCTAGATAGGAAATCGCACAGTGAAATGGACCCTCGAAATCCGTCGCATACATTTTCAATGTAGACAGAATTAAATTTGAAACCGATTCAATTGACCGTTCGCCGTCTTACGCGGCCATAAGTCACCGGATCAATTCCACCATTCCGCAGAAAAAGTCCAAAACTGGCACTTATCTCCCGGCAAATTGAAAATGCAACCGGCCGTGTGATTGTCGCGCAACGAGCGCTGCCGTCACCATACGGACCTATTCAATTTTAATCGCATTTCAGAAGAAAGGGCCAGAGATAATGTACCTATAAAATAGGGTTGTCACATTTTTTTAAAGAAAAATAGTAGTAATCCTGCCATTATCCCACTCTAAGGCACAACATGTTATAAACATGCTGTCACATGATTTGGCTGCGTTTTTACGACCGGCCGCCTGCCTAACGTCAACTTACCTCTGTCGTATTTCACGACACCTCGGTAAGAAAAAGGGTGGTCTATTCTACTAAACCGGATACCCACGGTGGGTCAACTTACCTTAGTCGCCTTTTACGACACCTCGGTAAGAAATGAGGGTGGTCTATTCTACCCAGCCGGATACCACACGGCGGGTCGTCTTACCTTAGTCGCTTTTTACGACACCTCGGTAAGAAATGAGGGTGGTACTATTCTATTCAGCCGGATACCACACGGCGTTACACAGCTAGTATACTTAAGAAAAATAGTATTTTGTTTGAAATAAAAAAAAAATATAGTACTTTTGAAAAATTCAGGAAAAAAATAGTACACAAGTATTTTCAACCATTATTTATTTTTCTGTGAGCTTTTTTGAAGCCTTTTTCTTTTCTTCTTTTTTTCTTGGGAGGCGGAGGAAGCATCATCACTCTCCATCTTTTTGTTGTAATTTTAATCCGAAAATAAATAGTCAAAAATAACCACAATGTTTGTCCAGGTAGCATTAATTGACAAATTGACGTTGACGTTAACATGTGGCAATGACAAAGTAGTTGGTAAGTGTTACAAAATAACTGAACCTCGTACGTACATGAATGAGTTTCGTTCAAAAATTCCCTATGCAGCGCTGCGGGTGCGTTCCATTCACAGTTAATTAAAAAAAACGCGACAGTTGAATTAGCGATAAAAATATAGTATTTTTCGTCCTATATTGTTTTTCTATAATATAGTACAATTGACAAAAATATAGCACGATACTATATAATACAGTACGGGTGGCAACCCTATCCCCGACGATAGGCCTTATTTAATATGTTGGTTTTATTTGCGGTACCGATTTTAAGGGTGACATTGTTGTACACAATTAATGTTTGCTATTGGCCTTTTTAAGTCGGTTTATTTCGCTAGTTTGTAAGCGTTTTCGCTTCGACGGATTTGCGGTCGCGACGCGGCCAGCTGTGCCCGTGAGCCGGATAGACTTGTGAACCTTTTCGTGTGGATTAAAAATTAAAAAAAGATTTGACATTCGTTGAATTTACGCATTGATTTAATTAAATATAAAAAGATGCTTAAATCCTCAGGAATTAAACTCCCAAAAGTATACTAATTCTTTATGCAATGTACAAATATGCATTTCTCTTTTGGCAGTGAGACAATAAACGTTTTATTTGTTTTAAAAAACCGTTAATGAAGGTATCACTGCTTTGAGATTTAAAAATGTAAACCAAAGCTAATTCCCAATTATTGTGATACTTATTAACTAGCTATTGATTTTTTTAGTACAAAACATTTTATAGTTTATTTTTGTTTTACTGTGTATTTGAAGAATTATAACTTAATTAATAATTAATGAAAAACTTGATTTATAGAAAGAGCGACTAAACGTTCCAACCACAAATTTAGTTTGTAACAGTTTTTTTTGTTAAATATTCTACAAGCCCAGATCTTGTATAAGTAGCTAGTGAACACTTTACCGGAAACCCGTATTGCTAAAAAAATCTAACATACATTTATAATGACTTGATGAATGTATAAATCTTTTTAATGTGTGCACAGATTATTATAATTTTTATAGCAAGTATATAGACATGAATAATCAATAACGCAGTAGAGTAGAGGACTATTTAATATTATTTTTTGAAAATAGCATAATAAATTGTCAATAATTTATAGTGCGTTCATCTACCAATGCGTGAAATTAAATAAACATTTTATTCATATAATGTGTATGGTGACAGAAATTTACTTAATACTCGTCTCATAGCGAGTTCCAAATTCAAAAAGAGTTTTATAACATTTAGTCATAGTTCCATATTCAAACCAATTAAAAACACCAACACCCCAACATTGTAACAGAGGCAAGAAATATTAAGTACGAATAAGATGTGAAATAAAAAAGCAATGTGCCTTTCAAAACTGGCATGGTTTATTTTAAGCGGGATTCAAGACAACCGCATAAGTCACTTCGTACCGGCCGGTGATATATGGGATACTAGCGCGGGAAAAAATGTCGCGCAACAAAAAGCGCGCCATCACTCCCCGCGATTTATTGCGTGAGGCAACACCGAGGAATATTCGAGTCTTATAACACTGGCCGCATATTCTTACACCTAAGCGAGAATGCACGTACCCCCCGATGTGACGGAACTTCGCACTTCGCTAAATTACGACTGTAAAACAGTTGTAATTCCTCCCAACAAAGGTATTTTCATATATACGAACGTGTTACTCGAGCCTAAATTGAATTGAGATAAGAGCATTGAAAAATGTTGAGCCGAACGAATAATGACTGACGTTATAATATTACAAATAAACACTTCATCGAAAAGCTGGATAAATAATTATTAACTTTGTCTTGTGTTATTTTTGAACTTTTCTATAATAACGTATAATATATTTTTATAAAATTTTATAGTATTCATTAACAAGCACAACATTTAAGGAGCTTCAAATTATTATTCATTAACTGCCTGAAATATAATACAGAATAGATCAAAAAATATTTAAGGAAAATTAAAAATTTGAAATGTTATGTAGTAAATTGGAAAATTCTGGAAACACAAGGATTTTCTTATTTAGTCAAGAAATCGTCTACCGACTACAATTTATGTAATAATTTATAAACCGTATACTGTATACCGCAGCTATAATAAATTAATGGAATAGGTACTTAAAAGAAAATGAAGAAATCTCATTAATTACTTAATTCTCCATATCATTTAGTGAAAAAACATCCACTGAAACGTAGACTAATAAATTCTGGTTTTCGATTTAATCTTAAAAAGATTGAAAGTAGGTAAGTAAAAAACAACACAAATGTGTCAATAACTAACGCCATAAATATGTAGGCTACTAAAATATAAGTGTTATAAAATTGGCAAACAATATCCACTCTGATTTAAAAGTGTCAGGGGATGGCATCACAAATCCCTAAGTCAGTCATAGGGAGCAGTGACTCGTAAGTAAAGAATCGTACATACTCCACTGCTCGCGACTATCCGTCTGATCCGGGAATCAATCTTGGACTTACCCGGTCTTATCTCGCTGACCCCGCGCCATACAGCGTCAAGACACATCTGACTAGCTTTTCAATTTTATTGTACAACGCCCGAATATAATAGAAACAGCGCACAAATCTCAGTATAGCGCAGCAGTGCAAACGTGCGATTGGAAAGAAATCCTTGATTTGCATATTCTCATGGGGTAGTTTAGAAAACATATTTTAATCTACTTATATTATAAGTACAGTACCTGGGTGACTGGTCATTTTTTGAAAGATATAACAAAAAAATGTGAATTGAAAAAAAAATGAATAAGTAGTTGGGCAGGGTGGGGTTCGAACCTAGGTATTTTAACCTCCCTAAACCGCCCGTTTCTCAAATAAGCTACCATAACTTTTGGTTTGATAGCGAAAATTGTCTCTTGAATTCAACGTTAGTTTTAGCATTTTCCAGAAAACAGGGATAAAAATACATTTTTTTAATAAAACCTACCTAGATCGAATTTTTCCCTGCAAAACCCCCTACATGCCAAATTTCATAAAAATCGTTTGAATATAAAAAAGATACACTCTCCTGCCCTTATCGCACTCTGAATTGGGTAGGCACAACATGTTTTAACCATGTTGTGATATGTTTGACTATGTATTTTACGACGCTTGCCTAACGTTTACTTACCTTAGTCGTATTTTAACGTCACCTCGGTAAGAAATGAGGGCGATCTATTCTACTCAACCGGATACCACACTAATATTATAACTACTATAATATTAATTCTACTTACATTATAAAGGCGAAAGTTTATGAGTGTATGTTTGTATCGCTCAAAGGATTGATAGATTTGTACGAAATATTACGTAAACGTAAAAAACTTAATTTAAATTACGGAAAAAACTTTTTACGATCTCACAGAAAATTACAACTTTTGATTTTCTTTTATAATTAGGTGCCTATATGATTGTTATTTAAGCTTATTTTATCATAAACTTACACGTTATTCTGTAAAACCGATTTTTAAAAAAGTAGGGACTAATATTTTTACAAAATTTACACGTATATAACACAAATTTCTGGGTACAGATCTAAAAAAAAACCTTTTATTTACTTTAAGACTAGCTTTTCATCCATTTAAACATTCCAAACAAAATTAAAGATAAAATTCAAAGATGTTTAAATTTTAATACGATTCTTGGTTTAACTAAGTAATAAATGACGGTGAAGCCAGTTTCGTTTAGTCGTTTGTTGATTCAAAGAATTTTGTTCATGAAAGTTCCCGAGCACAGAGCTTCCGAAAGTGTATTATGATGTAAATAGGACCTGTTTCACAAGTTACTGATAAAACGTCATATAGTTAACTGACAAATAAACTAAGTAACAGATAAATGTCTCTAAAAAGAGAAAAATTAAAAAAAAATCGCGGCCATTTTGTAATAGATATTTGCTATTCAGCAGATAAACAAAATAAAAGCCAGATGATCTACCTGTTAACTTATTAGGGACTCTACATGCTGAATAAGCCTATCAGAAACCTGTGAAACGCAAAATTCCGAGATATTCCGTATAATATAATCCGTATAATTCCGTATTTTTATACTTAGTATATATTTTCAATATTTTCCTATTCACAACTAAAATTCAGTTAGTTAATCAAATTAATCAGTATAGACTGACTGGGTTTAGTGAAATGTATTGTAGGAAACACATGAGTTGGTAGAGCGATAATTAGCAAAAGAAACTTAGCAACGATACAGACTTTCTGAAGATCACACAAAGTGGCTTGACTAGCAAAAGTCTTATCCTCGGCAGTGGGTTCATTAATCTTCTTTTAAAAGCTGTTATTTAACTTGCCGTGTATGCATGTGAAGGTGGAATCTTGTAAGTTAAATGATCCACTCGGTGTCCGATTGAGCTCAAATTTTACTTACTAGTCCAGTCCCATATATGGGACACTTTCACACACGGTTGTCCGTCCCCAAAGTAAGTAACTTAATACTTGTATTATGGTAGACAGACAACTGGTGAATGTATACTTACATAATTTTTAAACACAATACTTATATTTAACTTAAATACAAATATTCACCCAGACTCGAAGTACAACAATTTCATTCATAGAAAATGTTGGCCCTCGGCGGGAATCGAACCCGCGACCCGTGGAGCTGAAGGCAGGATCACTACCCACTGCGCCAACGGGCCAGTCTGTAAATAAATGCCAATAGGCCAAGTAAATGACTTTAACATAAAGTTTGCCATAAGTTTAATTAATTTAATATTGTAGTACAAATATCCCACAATCTCTTGTAATAAGTTTTACGAGATTAACTTTGGAAGCCGCTGGCTCTCAAAGATAAGGCATCAGAGATAGTTTAAATAAAGTTTACATTAAGTATGCACGATTATCCACTGGAATCCGACAGATACGGTGGTGGGTGGAAATAAAACTTAATAAGAGATGTAGGTTATGATCAACGTAGCTTCATAAATAACATTCTAAAAGGTTTTGCACCAAATATCCCACAAAGATCAACGTAGAAAATTGACATAGCCCTTACTTTAGTACTTAATGTAGACTTAGAATATAAATGTATCTTATAAACATACAATATACATTCTTACACAATATATATTGTATATTAATATATATACAATATATATTGTATATATATACCCCACCGAGGTGGACTGACGACCTCAAAAAGGTCGCGCTGAGCCGCTGGATCCAAGCGGCACAAAATCGTGGATTGTGGCGATCCCTTAAGGAGACCTATGTTCAGCAGTGGACGTCCACCGGTTGAGTAAGAAGAAGAAGAAGATTAATATATATAAATATATATATTCTTACACAATTCATATCATTGAGCATATCAATATAAATAATTATGCATTCATTTGTAGATAACTTCATAATCGTAATTTTGCAGTCCGCAAATTGTGTTCATAGTTGCAATAATTATGTGCATAAGGCATAATTTTACTAACATATCCTTAAATATAAGCTTATTATTTTAGTACTAGCTGTGCCCTCAGCTTCGCCCACGTGGAAATCTGCTTGTCACAAAGTTTTCCTATCTCAATTTGTAAATTGAGATAAAAACCTTATACATTAAGGTTTTTATTAACTTAAACTTTCCGGGAGAATTGCGTTACCTTTTATTGAAAACTATGCTAAATCCATTCAGTAGATTTTGAGAAAATCGATCACATACAATCACACAGCTTTTCGGTTACTTTGTTTTATAATAATTATAGATTAATTAGGTCTTTTAATTATTCTGGAGAGTCTCGAATCGACAAACACCTTCTGCATATTAAGCGTCACTCACGTACAGATTTAACATCTTAAATATGGAAGCTAATTGGATCGGTCAATAAACTAATTTTTGACTTGGCTTTGGTGCCCTTTTAGGGATCTAGACTCTTCTCATTTAGCTCGACGCATGCCCACAGGTTCTCGTGTTCCAGATAAGTTTTAAAGCAAATTTCCAGGTATCATAATTATGATGTCTGTTTGGTATTTCAATTGTCTAAATTGGAATAATTATTGCAATGGGATTAATTAATTGATGTTTGAATATGTGTTGATTATTTGTTTCTCGTGAACTCAATCTCAAGCTTACTATACTATTTATGTAATATTCAAAAAAATACTGTTTTCATATTAACTTAGTTAAGCTTTTACGTAACTTAAACATCTTTGGAGGAAGCGTGTCTTATTTTTTGAAATTTATTCAGTTATAAAAAAAATTAGGTCAGAGTTTTAAGCGTATATTATTTTAGATTACTTTGTTGACCGATTCTTGCGTGGTAATTTTTTTTTAATAAAAAAAATAATAATATAAAAAAAATAAAGAAACAAGGAAAGGGCTGGTGATATCTGGGACTCGATCGCGGGTACTTACTTCATTAATCCGCCCGTTCACCACTGAGCTATAACAACTTTACAAATGACAGAACAATTAACCTTTGCATTTGCATTTTTCTATTTTGAAAGTTTTTCAATGCCTGTAAACAGGGATAAAACGATATTCTTTTAAATAAAACCTAGCGAGATCGTTTTATTGCCCCCGAATCCCCCCTACAAGCTGAATTTCATGAAAATCGTTGGAGCCGTATCCGTGATCAGTAATTAGTGATTAAAAATTAATAAGATGTTGAAACTAGTATACGTAATCCTTGTCTAATTACACATAAAAAAGACAAATGTAGCACCCTAATTTGCTTTCTCTCTATTGTAATTTGATACATTTAAGTCTCTGTGGTTGTACCACAGACAATTGAACGGAAAGAAGTTGAAAGCAATAGATATTATGGGTTGTTCGTCTAGGTTTATGCTTCTTTATAAATATATAGCAATATTTCAATGTAATTCTAAAATGTCGAATAGTTTAATATGTATTATTTTTCCAGCGTAAATATTTACCCTCAGTAAACTACAACTTAATTTAATTCCCATTGTACATTGACATCGAAATATCCTTCGTTCGTGCCATAAGCTATTTCTTACAAGATATAAGCCCTGCAATGTGCAAACATGTGCGGCTCATAACAATATAGGTTATCTGTAATTTAATAGCCGTAAACACCATGCACCTGCACAGTATCATCGCTGGGCTGATTTGGATCATAAAAGGAGTAGATCAATTTACAATTCAAATCAAATCAGTAATAAAATTTTATCACCACTCTCATTAGTTAAACTAACTCAACCAATTAGACAAGAAAGTTCTGGATTTCCTTTGAAAAACTAAGCAGTTTAAAGGATAATTTTGTATCCGGCCTTTTGAAGTCGCCGCGAGATATATAAGTCAAAAGTGAATCTTATTATTTTTTTAAATAAGTATAACTATTATTTTATTTTATAATTATTATTTATTATATTATTGTTAATTATAAAAAAAGTTTAAAAAAGTTATAAGAATTATTACTATTCACAAATCGGTTTAACATAGCTTTCTTATTAGGAGGAAAACCAAACAGATTCCTGAAATAGTTAAATACGTCATCAGTTAGATGCAATAGGTCATACTATATACAAAAGTAGAACATTATATGATAAGTTAAGACAATAAAAATCGTGTTATGAGTAAATAAAATATCATCAATTAAATTTTATGTAAATTTTAAGGTGTCAGTAATTTGATCTGCGATTTACATATTGTCTTATCTACCCTCCAGTTACCGATAATTCTAAGGAAATTCGTGAAAGGTAAGTTTCGTCATATTCGAATTAGGATGTTAAAAGGTTGTTTTTGCTTTTTTTATTTAAAAACAAAAATTTCAAAATAAGAACTAACATTTCTTTTAAAAAACAATTCAAAAGCAATTCAGGAACCAAGTCAAGAACCTGGTAATTAGTAGACCCGTTGGCTAAAGGTGCGTGTCCAAACTTCCGTTCCTCGAAGCTTTGAGGTTCAATCAGCGGCTATAAAAGCCTACGCAGCTTTAGACAGGTGCTTCTCAATTTTTATTGTACAAGAGATTGTTACTATAGAAAATCCATAATCTGAACAACACTTTTTCACTTGAGTCCGTTTTAATAATTTATATACTTTTTGTGAAGACTATTCAGAAATATAATTAAATTAAATTATACAATAGCGGCCTGTTACTATCCCACTGCTAAGAGTAGGTCTCTTCTCTCCCCCTTTGGAGAGAAGGTTTGGAGCTAAGATCCACCATGCTGCTCCGTTGCGGATTGGTCGGTTACACATATTCCTAGAATTCTCTAGAGATAATATGCAGGTTTCCACATAATGTTTTCCTTCACCGAAAAGCGTGTGATAAATTGCAATTATCAATTAGACACATAGATTTTAATAGAAAAACTTATTGGTGTCTGCCCGGGTCGGAACCCGTGACCTCCTCGAAAGTGTCGCACGGTGTTACCGCTGGGCTACCATACTTATACAATATAATCTTTATTAATATACAATGCTTTTTTAATTTTGAGATTTCTTGCATCTTTGTTTTCTGCAATGCAATTCAGTTTTTCCCAAGAAATATATACTCAATTAATTACACATTGTTTAATTTCAAAGATAGTAAACAATAATACACAAATTAAAGCTAAAACGGATGTTCTTTTTAGATACCAGTTATAATGAAATAATATGTCAAAGTTGTTGACGTACTATTTAATATAAAAACTACTACTTTATTTGTACCATTTTTCAATATTTTTCGGAATCTCCAAGGGTTATTAAAAAATATGAAATTACTTTATATTGCTAAATGACATAAAATAGTAAAGATTTAAAAAATGGTAATAAATTGAAATTGAATGGAATAAATTGTTTTTATTAGTAAAGAAAAATTAAAAACTAGCGTTTTCATTCATCGAATCACGTGGACACTAGCTCCTAGTCTACACAAAGTCTATGCTGTTCTCTATGACAAGGGTGTAAAATACAAGGGGAATTTGCAATCATAATTTTTATGAATTTATGATTATGACTTTTATGACACGAGAAATGGGAACAACGATATTTATACGGGGTTTTTTAATTGTATTTGGAAATATATTGGTCTTTGTTTAAATGTACTGGTACATACGCATATTAAATAACAATAACATAACACCTTTTGTCTTTTCGTTAATGATAAGCATTAAACATCAAGTAAGAGAGTGTTGGAAAAATGAAAATACCTATGATCGAGCCCCACCTACCCAATATTTTTTTTTGAAGTTTCTATTTTTACTATTTATTAACCGACGAATAATTATTTGGTGCAGACGTATTGAATTTTAAATATTGGGGCAAATAATAATTTTGGAATGCTAATTACGAATGTAACGGAAACTGTTGCAGCTGACCCGGTAAAAAGTGTCGGAAATCCGATAAACACGACAATATTATTAATTTAGTATTACAGTGTTATATCTGTGGCACGTGGGATATTAATAACTGCCTATTACACGCTACTCTGTTTATATTAACCGTTATTTTATGTAAAAAAAAATCTTTATATTAATTTGTGTTATTGTCACCAGTTTTTGCTTTTTGTTATTTATATCTTGTTGGGTGTTTTAGTGGCATGTGCCGCGTAAACCAGCAGATATACACTAAAATAATATACTAGAGAATTGTAGTTCTACAAAAATACTATAATAAAGTCCGCGACAGCGTGTCTCTACTTAACGTGGTTAACTTACAACAACTACTTTTATGTTCAAAATTTCAATTCGGGAAAAATTTTGAAACACTCTGATGGTTATGCGGGCAAAGCCGCTAGTACAGCTATACACTGTCCATTATATTAACCATCTTTTGACAGATTGACGATTTACATATTTAGTGATGTCCTAAAGATTCTCGTATGCGATACCATTCCGATTATAGTACCTACTATCATTAATCGAATTACGTACCTAAGTAATTCGATTAATGATAACCTACGTAAACTAATAACAGATATAGAAATCAACATTTTGATTTAATATTGCCTTAGTTTTTTGAAAATAAATGTTAATCCGTGTGTATTTATTATAATCATAAAAAATATATTATACATCAACTGGCAACATCAACAGACCTTCCGCTCGGCCGCCATTTTGACGTGATCTGTCACTCTCAACGAAACGCCCGTGATAGTCACACGCATTTACGTTCGCTGAGTGTTCTCTCGCATCTGTTACACCTTGAGTTAAGTAGCTTTATTCCTCGGAAAAACTTTTGTGAAACTTATATTAATTGATCGTGAAAATGCCGAAAGGACGTGTGTTGAAAGCACAATCGAGACAGTAAGTGTTAAAACTTCATGAGTATTTTGAGCAAGAAAATCAAAATGGCGGACCTCTTATACCTATCACGCAAGTCCGAAACCGTGTTGTAGCCGCGTTGGGGATCAGTCTATCAACTGTGACTAAAATCACTACTGATGCCTACGGCAGGAGCGGCTTGGAGCAAAACAAACCATCTACACCAAAAAGAAAGCGCCGGGCTCATAAGGTGACAGCTGTTGATGACTTTGACGCTGACGCTATTCGTCGTCATGTATATGATTACTACTTGAGAAAAGAAATTCCAACTTTGAGAAAACTTATTGTTTCTTTGAAAAGAAGTGGTCTATTTCATGGTGAAAAATCTTCTTTGGTCAAAGTTTTGAACACAATTGGCTTTTCATATAAAAAGTTAAATAAAAGAAAATTATTAATGGAACGCACAGATATAGCTATAGCACGTTGTGATTTTTTAAGAGAGGCAAAGAAAATACAAGATTGGGCAAATATTGTTTTCACGGATGAAACATGGCTCAACGCTAACCACACACTATCTCGTTTCTGGACTGATGATACTGCTGATTCCACTTCCTCAGTACCAATGGGAAAAGGTGAGCGCCTAATCATTTGCCATGCAGGTACAGCAAAAGGATTTGTACAAGACGCACTGTTGGCATTTAAATCGAAGAAATCAAATGACTACCACGAAGAGATGAATGCAAATGTGTATGAAGAGTGGTTCAAAAAAATTGGCTCATTTCATTGGAAGAACCATCAATAATTTTTATTGATAATGCGCCCTACCACTCCCGTCAAATTGACAAAATGCCAACACAGGCTAATAAAAAGCATGAAATAATTAATTGGCTTCGGGACAATGGAGAAAATGTGGACGACTCAATGTTAAAAGTTGAATTAATAAAAATATTAAAAACCAAAAAGAGAGCAAAACGCTATGTAATCAATGAAATGGCAGCAGAATATGGCCATACTGTTCTTCGGATTCCTCCATACCACTGCCAGTACAACGCAATAGAACTTATATGGGCACAAGTAAAAGGGCATGCTGCGAGATGCAATACAAGCCCCCCATTCACAGCGAATAAAATGTTGCATTGCTAAAAAATGCTTGCACCCACGTAACGGCCGAGAACTGGGCAAGTGTGGTGGAAAGAACTAAAAGAGTAATATTCTCTGATTGGGAACGTGATATTGCGTTTGATAATATATTATCTACACAAGAGCTAATAATAACTGCTACTGAAGACTCCTCATCGGAGGAGTCTAGTGTTGATTATCATTCCGACGACTCGTGCTAATAAAATAAATTAAAATATCCTGATTGTTTTATTTGTATTCATGTATTAACTAAGAAGAAAGTAAAACTTTATATAATGTTATTAAATGTCTTTTAATACTCGTAACATCGATTTGTACCGATTATTTTTAATCTGTGGCATAATCGTAGTAACCATTATGTGTGACATCACTAAGTGGGCGGTACCCATCCATAAAGTACAAATATTATTTGTATGATATTTGTACGTAAGCAATACAAAACTTAATGAGCGTGAGCTGTCAAAAGACTGATAATATGATGGACGCAGTATAGTGATAGTATAAATTGGAATTTTACTTTTTTACTAATTTTACTTAAACTTCGTATTATAAACTCATTCAAATTTTAGTTAATGTATAGAAATCGGCTATATTCACGTCTTATTTTATGGATTATATTTATTAGCTCGACTAGTATATATTAATTTAACCTATCATTTAAGTTCCATAAGTGAAAAATTCAATTTTTTAATATTAAAAGTTCTGTATGTTACATTTGTTCATAAGAATTTAAGTAAGGCTAAGATGTCCGATGGCACAACAAATATTGGGAGACACTCGTGTATTACTACTATAAAACAATAGCATAATATCCCACACTTAGTATTAAAGTGACAAATTACGTGGAGTAGCCTAAATACCGTAATTTTAAATACTAAAACTCGTGAATGCTAAAGAGACTTATAACTTAGAAGAGCAAAAAAACACTATTTTGTAATAGTTTGTACAGTGATGTCATAAATGACATTGAAATAAAGATTACAATGCATCCCATAAGTATCATCCCATCCCATCCCTTAAATGTCCCATATATTTATATTTATTTATCTAACTCAATTAACCTAATTTTGAATTAGGTCACTTTAATACTAAGCGATATATATCATCACTGAATCATTTCTTATTCAATTGCGAAACTTAGCTTTTACTTTGATGTAATAATTCTACCGCCTTTCAACACTATTATACATTTAATACGGTAAATTAATGAAAGACTAGGGCAGGTTGAAGTCTTATATTAAAGAATTATCACTTTAATTTTTTTTTGTTCAATATGTCCTGTCCACTCAGCCATTTGATGTAAACCTATTAAGCTTAATGCACGTGCTCGATTCTCACCTGTTAAAAGATATGCGTGTAAGGTGTAACGCGTATAATTTTGTTCTTTGAGTACATTTATTATAGTAGTGTATGTAGAAGTTAGCCACGTAAACATGTATTATTGAAAGTATGGTGTTCACTTATTACTCATCATGGACTCATCAGATGACTATCCCTTTTTTACATGAGGAAACCCTTCATGGGTACTACTATTCGCTGCGGGGCGAAAGCAGTTATGCCGGACTCCTACCGGATAAAACCTTATGGTGTTCCACCTTGCTGCTTGGTGGCGAGGTCACAGGAATACTGTCTATACCCTAGTCAGCAGCCTACCCTTTCTACTCTTGTAGAGCCTGGACAGACTCTTTCACCATAAATCAGTTGATTATCCCTAAGACAAAGTTTTGTATCAGATTTTTTATACTACACAAACTTTGTAATTTTTTTATGGTGTTGAATTTTAGATTAAGTTATTTATAGAATTAGGCGTTACTTTGCGGAGGTCCATAATAAATTCAAATTCAAAATATTTTTTATTCAAGTTTACTACTTTTGATACCACAGTACCACTGATTCGGAAGTTTGCTGCTACCGAGAAAAACCAGTAAGAAACTAGGCGGACAATCTTTTAAAATATTAAATAATACAAAAGTAATGAAGAATATTATTTTGATATAATCCGCGATTTAAAGAAAATATATAATAATGCTAAATTTAGAGTGTACTATTTGTTCTCATACCTGATAAATGTAGCATTTGTAACAACCTGCCACTAATAACACAACAATACACAAGCACTGCACACATTTACAACCACAATCCCAACAATAGCTTCGCCCGGTAACCAAAGCATCATTAGGAGATAGAGTCCACGACAAAATGGCAATGCGATTGCTTTGCCATTTTGTGCGGGTAGTTGTTACAAGTTTTGGATGTATCAGGAGTTAGAACGAATAGTTTACTCTACACTTAGCATTACATATACGTATTTTCTTTTATACGGATTATAGCAAAATAATATTTTCATTATTGACTGGCTCGTTGGCGCAGTTGGTAGTGACTAAGCCTTCAGGTCCACGGGTCGTGGATTCGATTCCCACCGAGGGCCAACATTTTCTAACAAAAATTTGTTGGTTATTCGAGCATGGGGTATATTTGTATTTAAGTATGTATTTAAAATTATATAAGTATATATTAACCAGTTGTCTGTCTACCATAACACAAGTATTAAGTTACTTTGGGGACAGGCGACCGTGTGTGTAAGTGTCCCATATATTTATTTTTATATTATATTTATTTAATTATATATATTAAAAAAACTACATTCATGTCTAGATTTTTTATAATATATCAATCGAGTGTTTCATTCAAAATATTTTTTTTACAATAGAAAAAATATTTTATATGAATTACTAATACCACAATAGTGCTATTAGTAATTCATATAAAATTTAATGTTTTTGGTGTTATTAATGTTAATGTTATTGTATATTATAGAATAACGCTTGGTTACAATTTAATTACTAATTTCAACTCATAACCAAATCCATAAATTGAAAACATTAGAAAACATGAAAACAGTGACCAAACATTTGGAATTATTATGGATAATCCCTTAAAAACCCAATGTTATGAGGATTTCAACAAATTTATATCAATTTTACCAGAAATAAACGCTAAGTAACATAACACGTACAACTTGATTGAAATCAGTACATTTATTTCTTCTCAGCTATGTATGATATTGAAACAAATTTACTGATGTATTTTTTATGAACCCAAAGCAGATGTAAAAATATTTTAGTGTGTCAAGAGTAGTGCGACGAACCTAATGAATTATTAAAAATAGTCTTATAATCTCATTTTATGTACATAGATATCCACTTAACCGAAATTTGGCAACACAAACTGTCAGAGTGTATTGCCTGTGATTTATTAAGCTGAAACTGACTATTGTGCCCACAATTAGGGATGCGACTTGGAGAAGAAAACAACGACTAATAAATATCGATTTTTTCGAATCGAAAAATAACCGATTAATATAAAAATCGTTTATTTTTTTACATCGCTATCCATAAGGAGTCGGATGGAGATGGGAAGAGTTCGCTGCATTTTGTAATGAGAAATAAAGACATCCCGAGTTTAACCAAAAGTGAATGTAATAGAGAATCGCAACGCTAAAGTAGATAGCATACTAAAAACTGTGGATTTCGAGATCTGAGGCAAATTCGCGCCAAAAACGCACATTAGTACATCCAATGCCATATTAGTTCCTAGATTTGAGCGACAAAAATTCAAATGGCGTAGATATTATGTAAGAAGACCTATGTCTAACAGCAGCCATTCTTACTTGAAGAGACACACATGCTCAAAAATACGAATACTTACTCTTGCACACATATTCAGTCACTTTTGATTTATGTATTAATCAACGATCATTACCGATAAAACCATAAAATAGTTTACCAAACGACAATACAAGTCATGAAGACTTGACTCATATGAATAGCCTTTTACATATTTCTATGTCTTTATTTATATATTATACATGTTAAAGTACTTTAATATTTTCACTTAGTAAATAATGAATAAAAAATTAATGTCTCAATAAGCCAGTATGGATGTCTTTACAAATGACGTGTAAAGTACGCTCATATTATGATGAATTAGTACTATCTTGATCGATTGTCTAATGCTTTATAAAGAGATATTTAAAATAACTTTTCTACATTCAATGCCAATCCCAATTGAAGTGGCTCAGTAGAATAAACCCCCTTCATTTCTAACCAAGGTGTCGTGAAAGGCGATTAAACTAAGTTACTGTCAGGCAGGTGTCTGGTCGTAAAATATCTAGTAACATGTTTAAAACATGTTATGCCGACCCCACTGAAAGGGCAGGAGAATGATGATTTTAAACATTCAAATGAGACAAACCATCGGGATCATACAACAAAGGCAAAAACGTTGGTTCACAAGATACAAAATTTTCTAATTTCTCTAATTGTAATAACAAAACATTTTTAGTTCAGTTATTTAAATTTGAATTTGGAATTCGAAATGTTTTTTACTATTTCTTCTGTTATATTAAAAACATAACTATACCCACGATATCATATACCATTATAAAATTATTAGCTACGGTGTGAATTACATCCTGAAGTAGTAAGTAAGTAACGGCCTGTTACTATCCCACTGCTGGGCATAGGCCTCCTCTTTCCATTTTTGGAGAGAAGGGTTGGAGCTAAGGACTACCACGCTGCTCCAATGCGGATTGGTAGGTTACACATATCCCTAGGATTCTCTAGAGATATGCAGGTTTCCTCACGATGTTTTCCTTCACCGAAAAGCGTGTGATAAATTGCAATTATCAATTAGACACATAAGTTTTAATAGAAAAACTCATTGGTGTCTGCTCGGGTTTGAACCCATGATCATCTCTAGAGATTCACACGGTCGCACCGCTAGGCCATCACAGCTTACATATCCACATCCTGAAATGTATTAAATGATGGCTACCATTTATAATATAGGTAAAAAACGCTCATTTCGCAAGAGTACAATGGATTATTATTTTATTATAGTCCTTGAGAAAGCACCTTGTTAAACAAATACACCTGATCGATCCTTGCACCTTGCTACAAGCATGAGCGAGCCACCTGTCTCTGTCATCCCCTTTTATTTTATTGTCTATCCTTGTCTTTCATTAAATAGTCTAGATTTAAAATTGCGGCTAAAATATTACTTGCATTTATTGCAACTTAAAAAACTATCGAAGTTTAATGTTTACATTTTATTTAAAATTATAAACATGCTTTAGCCCTTAATCGACTTAATATTAATCGATTATTTTGTAATTATAATGGATTTTTAATATTAATTTTTTAAACCATATAATTCGATTTTTAAAAAGAAGATTACTATATTAATCATCGTGCCTTTTTTCTTTTTTAAATCTCTTTTTCTTGTTTTCTAAGATAAAATATGCAATTGTTAGATGATACTCACGTATCCAAACTTCAAATTTTAATCGAATTTCACGAACAGCGCAACAAAAACAGTAATTTTATTAGTACTAGTCTACCTTAATTGGTTTTTATTCTAATTAATTATTAATATAAAAACAACTTTTGAAGTCGTAAAAATCTATAATTCGTAAAAAAAACAATTATTAATTATGAACAATTCTATTTTTAGTAATCGATTTTTTTGATACAAAGTACTTGATTTTTTACAAATCGATTTATTTTGAAGAAAGCAAAATCGATTTTTTTCCAGTCCAATTAATATCCCTAGGATTATAGACTTCCAGTCATTTTGCTGTGTTCTAACCATTCGACCTTCACATGTGCGATGTAAATATATTAAAAGTTATGTTAGTATATTCTAAAAAATGTATGAAATTCACTACCGATAATTGCATTATTCAAACTCATAATAAACCTCCTATAAAAGTACTTTGAATATTTTATTATATACTCTATTGCAAATGCTACTTAAAATCTACCTTCTAACGAGATAGCGATTTCAGATGCCTACTTATTCGCTACAGATAAAAACTACATATTTGAATCCGCTCGCATTTTGAGTTGTTTCACCTCATTACCTGCACGAATAGCTTTAAAACTACAACGGATATATTAATAGAAACAACACATTTGAAATTCAACGTTAACTGCATAAACATAAAGTCTAATAAGCTTTAGAAGATATCTAACAGTTAAGGTTGCATGGGCCGTTCTTTATTTACAAATTTATACTTAAAGGATATCGTAGGAAAGTTGGGAATAGATTGTTATTTAAATGAGGTGATTTAAATATTTTAATTAAGGAAATTAATGCTCTGTGTTTAATGTAACAAAGTTGAAAATAGTTTAAGAGGCTGTTTTATAAAGGTGTGAAGACACGCGCAAGCAGGCAATAGTGAATGCGACAATTTCGCTCATTGAAATACTGGAGCTGGACTAATGCCCACTATCCTTTATGTCTCCAATTAAAATAATTCTCAACATATGCAGAATGGAATCGTCTTATTGCATTCTTTTCTATTGTCGTCGAGAGATGTTTTTGTAGTTTAAAACCATACCTAAGATGCATTAACATTTTATATAAGTTACTTCTTCTTGCCCTTATCCCACACTAAGTGGGGTCGGCACAACATGTTATAAACATGTCACATGATTTGGCTACGTATTTTACGACCGGCCGCCTGCATGAAGTCAACTTATCTTAGTCGCTTACGACACCTCGGTAAGAAAGAGGGTGGTCTATTTTACTCAGCCGGATACCACACGGTGGGTCAATTTACCTTAGTCGCCTTTTACGACAACTCGGTACGAAATGAGAACACAAAAACTTTCGCATTTATAATATTAGTAGGATCGTAAAAACTATTTATACTTTTACGCAAACGTCTGTCACCATCTTTAATTAATTGAGAAGTTGCAGTAGATGCGTGTAAAATTTACATAAACAGAGCGTTTGCTATCGGCAAATAAAAACAAGATTTCAAACTCCGTCTCATGGGATAAATCGAATAAAAAATCGATTTTAAGCGTTCGATCTTCGCAGTGGATGCAATTAAAGGGTTCTGGGAATCGATGCGCTTGCAACCGGGCTGTGTGCGCCTGCACGAATATAAGAGCTTCGTTGTTAGATATGAGACGAAAAACTGGGATAAAATAAGTTGGAAATGTATTCCACAAGCTGTGGTAAGCTGTGGTAGCCCAGCGGTTACACCATGCGCCTCTTTCAAGGAGGTCTAGGGTTTAAACTCCGGGCAGGCACCAATGAGTTTTCTAGTAAAACTTATGTGTCTACTTGATAATTGCAATTTATCACACGCTTTTCGGTGAAGAAAAACATCGTGAGGAAACTTGCATATCTCTAGAGAATTCTGGGGATATGTGTAACCTACCAATCCGCATTGGAGCAGCGTGGTAGGTCTTAGCTCCAATCCTTCTCTCCATAAAAAAAAAACGGAGAGAAGAGGCCTATGCCCAGCAGTGGGATAGTAACAGGCCGTTACTTACTATTTATTTCACAAGACATACTGCTTCATTTCATTTCATTTCATTGGTTATTCAAAAGGTTTGAGGTGCTATTCATCTACAAATACGCAATGTTACTAGTAAGCTGCAGTCGCAGTAATTAATTCTAACATACCAGGCAAACCTCTTTGCTTTTGGTTTGTATTTTTTATGTTTCTTTCGTTTACATAAATAAATAAAAAAGGAATAACAAATAATGTTTTAATTAAAACAACTTCATCACCCTTATCAACCTGCCCTTATCCCAGTTTAAGTGGGGTCGGCACAACAAGTTATCAACATGTTGTCACATGATTTGGTTACGTATTTTACGATCGGCCGCCTGCCTGACGTTAACTTACTTAACTCGTATTTTACGACACCTCGGTAAGATAGAGGATGCTCTTTTCTACTCACCTGAAAACACCCTCTAGCTCAATTTAACTTAGTCGCCTTTTACGACACCTCGGTAAGAAATGAGGGTGGTTTATTCTATTCAACCGGATACCACGCGGTGTGTCGCCTTATCTTAGTCGCCTTTCACGACACCTCGGTAAGAAAAGAGGATGGTTTATTTACTTAGCTGGATACCACACGGCGGAAAAAAAATCAACAAACTACTTGCAACTTGGCAAACAAATTAATTTAATTAAAACAACTTTTACCCATAAAAAGCTACTATTTCTAGCCAAGTAGTGTATTCAAAGATGTTAATTTTTTTTTATAGCGAGTTTTGGACCTTGACAACATCGGTAAATTACAACTGTGTTTCTTCTGATGATAATGAATATGTTCATTTCGTAAAGTGGACTTTAGATATTGGTGACATTTTATTATCTCTAGAGTACTTGTAATTCTTGATGAGTTGTAAAAAGCATGCCGACATTCCATATCAATATTTACTCGATATGTTTAGCGCTTATTTTTTGGCGGAATTGTTTTGCTGGTGGCGTTGTAATTTCTAGGTAACATCTGATTTACAGAATTTGGCGTTACTTTATGGAGATCGATAATACAAAAGTAATAATAAAAAATATAATAAAAAAAATTATTATAGCAAAATAATTTTTTTGTTGCTTTTGCTTACATCTGCCAATCACTAAATTTTTTACAATTATTTTTTAATATAAATCATATTTAACCTACTCGACACAATGTTTCATAACGAACTTCGACATACAAAAAAACTTGAAAACATACCATAGGTGGCCAAAGTTATGATCTAAATGATGATTATCATAAATGATTATTTAATTATCATAAATGCCAATAAACAGTTTTACAACGTGCCAACAATTTAGAGTACTAAAAGTTCTTAATTATTTTATGATGGTAAACACAACTGACTTATAAATAGATGTCGTTAAAAATATAAATAAAGTTTTACATGAAATACTTCAAACCAGTTTTTGATGAATGACATAAATCAACATAAATAATTATATCATTATAAGGCTTGATTTAAAGCGGACTATGTTTGAGCCTTAACTAGTGAAGTGACTTGAAAATTTTAAGCTAATCGAATTAAATTACTTAAATAACTGAAATAAAATTACTTAAATACTTAAGGAACTTTTTAATTCTAAAGTAAAACAATATACATAAAAAAATGTTTCACAAATGCAACAAACTAATATATAAATCTAATGTATGTAATAAACTATTATAGGTGATGGCTTTAAAGATGTTTTTATATCTTTGTTACAAATAATATTATTATAACTAAGATTAAAATATTATTAATACATATGAATATTATACAAAATATAAAATTACATTATACATTGTAACTATAGAAACTAACGTCAGTTATATTAATTGACTCAACCGTTGAAGATACTTAAAGACTCCGCTATACCATAAATATTTTAAATCGAAATATTTTATTGATATAGTTTTTATTTGGAATTTTCTGATGTATACTAATTAATTAGGTTGTGATAAACAATGTATTTTTATGATGTTGACCAATATCAAGAGCCTTTTTGATTACAGACCTAATTTTGCGATTTTAAGAGAGAATTTATAACAATAACAACTCAGATTCATTTAATTATACCTTCCAATTAGGGTTTAATTGGTTAAATCGTACTATAATAAAATTGCAAATACCTAAAAGTAAAAGTTTAGCTAGCACATATTGACCACATTTAAGTAGACTATTACAGTAATTCTACTAAAATTTAAACCTCAATTATACACAGCTCTTTAATTGCCACATAAGTTTTAACTGATTAGATATGAAGTAGACCTGCGCCTGCGAAACCTGAACGCTGACGCAAAAAGAGGAACTTAAGCTGGTATTTTTTGAAAGGAACATCTTACGAAAAAATTTCGGACCACTGCGTGAAGCCAACGGCTTGTATCGTAGAAGCATGAATCATGCACTGCACCAGCTGATTCATAAAGAAACGATCGTCAGGTTTTGCAAGTTATAAAGTCTCAGATGAGCGGGCCACCTGGAACGCATGGACAATGCTAGATTATAGATGCAATTTCCAAGTGGATTTCACAACAGAAGAGACCCAGAGGTAGACCCAGAAAGCGATGGATAGACTGCGTCGTGGAAGACCTCCGATGTATGGGAAGACTAACGTCTTGGAGACGGGAGGCCAGGGATAGAGCGAAGTGGAAAAGACTCGTTGAAGAGGCCAAGACCCATAAAGGGTTGTAATGCCACAGGAAGTAAGTAAGTAGATATCTAACTAGATTATTTTATATATTAACTAGGTAGATAAACTTCATATGAAGTAGATTAGATTACCAGACCATTAGAGACTTTATTATTTATATATAAATGTCCTCAATCTTTACAAAGTATTTATTAAAAATCATTGGTAAGTGAAAAATATTCCTTAAATTCTAAATATTTTTTATAGACTTACTTAAATTTAGTTGGAATCGCACATCACTACTCTGAACATATAACTGTTTATGTCGACATTTACCCGCTACTGAAACTGGTTTGTCTTATCTGTACTAAATTCTTCTAAGGAGATAAATGTCATAGTTTGCGAGGAGTGAACCAATGGGCAACATCTTAAAGATTGTGGTCCAACCATGGCTAACCATCATTAGATTTTTACGTAAGTTGATGGAAACATTATCTAACTAAAAACTTGGGTGTAAGTGCATTTAAGTTTTTCTACGAGATGTACTTTGATGTTTTTTTAAATGGCTAATTTTTTAAAGATTGGTCAACTTTACACTTGCTTCACCGTTTAATGAACAACATTGGGTCCATTGTTATATAATTAATATTACAACAATTCCATTTGTTATAAGAAATACCCCTGTTTTGTTAAGTGGCTATAATTTGTCGTTTAGATCACATTATACCACTATACAACATTGCCGCCTTATTGTCTGTTATATGTACATTTAAGATAGCATAACAGAATAGAGAATCTCCAGTTGAAATGATTAATATGTAATAAAGAAAAGAGGGAAAAGGGGAAAATATAGAAAACTATAAAACGCTATTCTTTTAGGTCATGGTTCAAACTGGTTCTGACCGAGTCATACTATTATACTACTATAATGAATTCTCTGTTAAGACTCATGTCTCTAGTTTATATTTGCATTTTATCACAGGCTTTTAGGTGATGCAAAAGAACGTGAGAAAGCTTGCATATAATAGAGAATTCTGGGGATATATGTAACCCTACTATTCCACATTGGAGAAGCATCGTTGATCCTTCCTCCAACTCTTCTCTCCAACAGACATAGGAAGCATATGTCTTATAGAAATATGAATCTGCTAAATTAAAGCTAGCGGTCTCCAGGGATATGATAATTACAAAATATAAGAATTCAATCTATCCCGTGCCACTGGTTTAAACCTAACGTGTAACGTGTAACTGGCGGCTTGTTATAATTGGATTAGAATAATGAGCTGATACTGGTTATGCTACTTGATTATACCAGATTAAAGTGAGATTAATATGAAAGATGCAGAGATGTAGAAAAATATTATAAGACTCATGTAAGGAGTGCTTTTACTTTTATCATAACGACATATAGACGTGCGATTGAAGATCATTCCTTCAAAAGTATTAATAATATTATTTTGCCATAATCCGCAATAAAAGTAAATATGTATAATGCTAAATGTAGAGTGTACTATTTGTCTGAAATCTGATAAATATCTGTAGTATATGTAAACTAATATTGTATGATATAGCACACGCATGTCCCTTCACGTCCACTCTCACCGAGGGCTCTCGTGTTACTAATGTGGTGCATCATGAGACCGTGTATGTTTCTTTGTACATCAGTATTAGTTTGAGTTAGTGTATATTCATGTATGTAGTATATATAATATGTGTCTTGAATATAAATAGACAAGGTAAGTTACACATTTCAACACGCATACACTGTCGAATTCGTCAAAACTTATGGCACTACCGATGACTCAAAAATCGTTCGCCCTATAACTGATTTTGATGAATTTTTTTTAAGATGACGATCTCGTTATTGTAATATTTCGTTGTATATGATATTTTTGCCCTATTATAGACCTACACAAAGTAATACTATATTCTTTAGATTATTCGTTTATTACTTTTTTATCTGAGTTAGCCCAGCGGTGATAACGTGAGACTCTTTCAAAAGTCTCAGATTTAAACTCCGGCAAGGTAAGCAATGAGTTTTTCTGTTAAAACTTATGTCTAATTGATAACTGCACTGTTTAAACTGTGAAACTATTGTATACATAAAAAAGCCAAAATCCCCATTAGCTATCTGTATGTATGTGATCGATTTTCTTAAAATTTCCTGAACGGATTTTAATGCGGTTTTTACTTAAACGTAGTGCAATTCTTGAGAAAGGTTATTGTTATGGTTATATAGAAATTTAATCGGAATAACTTTGTGACAGATTAATTTGCAGATAAAACAGCTAGTATAAAATAAAAGGTAGTAAGTAGGTTGTAATTGGAATATTGATAATCAAATCTTAGCTTAGTTATCATCGTTATCAAGAAACAAAGCTCGCAGACGGCTAAACAAGGTGTTTACGAAACGATTCCGATCGGAAAAAAAGGACGATCAAAACAAAACCCTTGGCGAATAAATTATAAGGAGAGAGTACGGCGCTGGCCGTGTTGGGCCCTTAATTGGGCCATGTTGAGGGCCCAACGGAAAAAACGTAACATTTGTTAGGTATTCAAAGAATCGTACACTTGTTGCTTGCGACCAGTTTTATTTTGCATTGTACACAATGTCCGCTTTACTGTTTTATCGGTACTAGGGTTGCCACCCGTACTATACTATATAGTATCGTACTATCATCATCATCTTCCTGTCCTTATCCCATTCTAAGTGGGGTCGGCACAACATGTTACAAACATGTTGTCATATGATTTGGCTACGTATATTACGACCGGCCGCCTGCCTGACGTCAACTTATCCCAGTCGTATTTTACGACACCTCGATAAGAAAGAAGGTGGTCTATTCTACTTAACCGGTTACCACACGGTGAGTCAACTTACCTTAGTCGCCTTTTACAACACCTCGGTAAGAAATGAGGTTGGTCTACTCTACTCAGCCGGATACCACACGGCGGGTCGACTTACCTTAGTCGCCTTTTACGACACCTCGGTAAGAAAAGAGGGTGGTACTATTCTATTCAGCCGGATACCACACGGCGTTATATAGTATCGTACTATATTTTAGTCAATTGTACTGTATATTATAGAAAAACAATATAGGACAAAAAATACTATATTTTTATCGCTAATTCAATTATAGCGCTTTTTTTTTAATCAACTGTGAATGGAACGCACCCGCAGCACTGTATAGGGAATGTTTGAACGAAACTCATTTATGTATTTACGGGGCTTAGTTAGTAACTCTAACTCCTTTGTCATTGTCCAGCGAAAAGTAATAATAAATAATCATGGAAAAATAAATAATGATTGAAAATAGATGTGTACTATTTTTTTTCCTGAATTTCCTAAAAGTCCTATATATTTTTGATTTAAAAAGAAAAATGCTATTTTTCTTCAAAAAAAAAGTGGCAACCCTAATCGGTACTCATATTACGAATATGAGAGCGGGTCTAAGGCCACCACGGCGACTAAGGTAAATCGACCCGCCGTGTGGTATCCGGTTTAGTCGAATAGACCACCCTCTTTCCTAGCGTGGTGTCGTTATAGACGACTAAGGTAAGTTGACCCACCGTGTAGTATCCGGTTTAGTAGAATATACCATCCTCTTTCTTACCGAGGTGTTGTAAAATACGACTAAGGTAAGTTGAGGTCAGGCAGGCGGCCGGTCGTAAAAACGCCGCCAAATAATGTTACAACATGTTTATAACATGTTGAGCCGACCCCACTTACAGTGGGATAAGGGCAGGAGGATATATATAACATTTTTACTTTTATAGCTCTGATATTATATTAACAAAATCAGTCAAATTTGAAATAATAGTTTACTAGTAACGCTTTTAATTTGCCTCATTAAAAAAAAATTTCAATCTTGTTCCCAAAATTGTATGAAAGTATCAGTTTCCTTTCAATAGAATCCGTTCGCTTAAGCATTATATAAACCCCACGGCCCACCTTCAGTTTTAAATTACCACAAGTTTGTTGTACTAACATGCTCAGTGAAGGGCTCTAGAGATTTACTCTTAAGCAGAGTTCATGAAAAATCTCAGATGGCTAATACTAAAGTGTAATGAGGCGAGCGCGTGTCAGTGAAAGTAAATTGTTTATTATTTTTTTATGTCGTTTTCATGGCGCAGTGGCGGGTACAGTAAGGGTGGAAAAATGGATCTTTTTGTCTAACAAGGAATTTAATTTTTTGGTAAAAAGTATTTTGAACTGTTTTATTTATTTTTTATTTTATTTATTAAAGAAAGCTTACAGCTATTTACAAAAGTTTTACAAACACATTAATTATTTTATGCGAATTAAATACTGTATATATACTACTAGTGATATTCGCAACTCCTTTTGTTTCAAATTAACGTTTCAGTGCTAAGATATCTTTAATATTTAAATGAGTTAATCTTGTATGTATTTTATGAATCTCGGAAACGGCTCCAACAATCTTCCTGAATTCAGCATGGACGGGGTTTTCAGCGGAGGGAAAAAAAATCATTTTATTCCTGCGTTTGGGCATTAAAAAAATACTTTAAAATGTAGAATTTAAAGCAAAAGATTTTTAGTTATCAAAAGGTAATGTTGCGATAGCCGAAGGGTAACGGGCGGACCGAAAAGAATCTAAACCCGGGTTCGAATCCCATATGTCATCGGCGCCTTTTTTTATCTCTTTTTAAATATTTTTTTGATATCTTTAAAAAAATGACTGAACAAGGTTCGGTCAATCAGGTACTGGTTTTTAATTGTAGTCACTGGTAAGATAGGAAACACTAGATAAGGATGAAGTTAAGGATCTTACATCTATGATTCTATGCTACGCTATGCTATCTATGATATCCAAGATTTTTTACCTTAATATACCTATTTAATTAAATTATTTGTAATATTAAAAATTGTGTGTGATGGTAATGTAATTTATTTAAATTTTATGACTTTTGTAAATTTTAATATTTCATCTGTTTCTGAATTTTTAATGTTTATTATTTTTTTTGGACATTGTTACTATTTATTATTTATTTACTATTTATTATATCAGTATTTATACTCATTCTTAAAATCAATTTTTATGTAAAAATAATATTTTCGCTATCTTGTAATATTTTTAATAATTTTACAATTTAGCATAAGCTTGAGTATTGGTGGAGCATGAGAACAATTTTGTTTTTTAAATTTGTCAACCTCATAACCATGTTCCAAGCAAATGTGTTAAATAAATAAATAAACAAGTTCTCCTTTCTAGGATATTATCAGGTTTGTTAAAGCGTAAGGTTCAAGCAGGTGATACTGTCGGGACAAACAGTGAAACCCATATCCCAACATGGGGAAATGGGTGGAATAAATCAAATCAAATCAAATCAAACAGCATTTATTTACATATAACACTTTCATAGTCCATAAAAGGAGCTGACCAGGCGCCCTTTACCGACATGCCCCAAGCTTAGATAAGATAAGACCTTATCGTAACAAGGATAATCTGCTATAGACCGGATCAATGGTTTCGGATGTACCAGCCCCTTAAAATATATTTAGAGAAGCGCTTATATAGGTTCATAATAGAGAAAAGATGGTTTCTTTACAGATCCACGTGTCACATTAAGCGGTGTACACGGCAAATGTATGCTTTCGTAGAGTCGCTAAGCGTTACTCTGTCAAGCATGAGCAACGACCGGAATAGGGGGTAGAGGTGGGGGGTATTGTAAACACAATTACCACCCCTCCCACAGGGCAACAAATGGCGGCTAAACGACCCATTCGCCTGTGATTTGTTAGCAATACACCAGATTTACTGGATGCTTCTTAAGGTGCTATAAGATTCTGATTTATTTTACATTTTCTTAAAATAATTAACCTGAGAATGTCTTCTTTTAATAACCGTTATCAATTTACATAGTCTATACTTCTAGTTCATATATGAATTACTTTATAAGATTTAGGCCAAAAACAAGAAATAATAATTCCCCTTCTTAATACTAAGTAATAACAATACATACCTATATCTTTAAATTCTTACATAGAAGGGCCTAAAGTAATGCTTACATTTTTTTAGTCTTAATTTTCCATAAATCAGACTCGAAGAATATCCCTTGGTAAGCGGACAGCTTTCAGTTGAAAAGAAAACGATTATGGGTTATAAATTGTGTTAAATGTGAATATGCACAAAGTTGTGTGTGTGTGTGTGTGTGTGAGAGAGATAGCGTGTATGTAACCTACACCTATAACCAAGTTATTATTTATTTATTTATTTATTTATTAGGACATCCAGTAGTTGCTACATATAAAACTTACGTATAATAAAAATAGACACAAAAAATAAATTAATATGTACAACTTATGAAGGTGTCACAGCATGCACCAAAAATTTTTTAAACAATTTAAATAAAAACATTACATAAAGAAATAAGCAAACAGTTTAAAGTTAATAGATAAAAAAAACAATTACATTTTCTGTAAACGAAACATAAAGATATTATATTGTAGACAGCGACATTTTTAATCAGTGTTTTAATTTATTGTTGCTAGCAACACTTCATAATTACCTCTCATCTAGAGTATAAAAATGGTCAGGTCAAGACCAGAGGTCTCTTTTACGATCGGTACTTGCGTGCGAAAGCTCTGTTATTCAATGCGTTAACGTCAGCTATTTTGTTTGTTTGGTTACAAATGTATTAATTTTGTTCTCTTTTTATAAATCCTACTTTGGATCCTAACATCCGAAGCGGGATAAAGAACTCGTAGCTCACTGCATAAATTAAATGAAAAGTGTGGTAGAATTTGGTAGATTTCATTTTGTTTATTTATGACATACCCACTTTTTGTTTTAGATTGAATTGCACGTATTTGTGACAAAGTATTTGTGTATTTTGTTGCAATTGCTCGTATTTTACGTTATTTTGTGAAATAGTGCGTTCTAAGTTAAATAGTCGTGATTGGTTTCTCGTTTGGAATACGTAACGAGATCGAAAATTGTGTTTTGTGTTTATCGCGAGAAAAACTTAATAAAGAGGGTTGGTTTTAAATGCGTAATAACGTCTTGCAACGTGTTGCGAGCGGCCGGAGGCGGCAGAATTCCTTAAATGACTCACGTAATCAGTCTAATTCGGATGACTGAAAACGACGACGTTCGATTCGTAATACTAAACGCGTCTCTGATAATTTCGGAAAAAGTCTTACGGAGTGACAGCTGTAATAGGTTACAATCGCCCTCTCTTTATACTCCTGCGAACATGCTCGCGTAGTAGTTTGTGTTCCCGCTCGTGCGAAAGGATACTTTGTATTATAGTTCACGGTCTGATATATAAAGAAGAAATCGTTCCACTTTACATCAATAATTTCATTATCGCTCGTATGATAGGTACCATCCCGACGTCGCGAGACTTGCGTTTGCTTTCATTTTAAGCGATCTAATTCTCCTAACTGCGTCGGTACTTCTGACTTGAGTGGACCGCATGTACCTACATCACTCCTTAGAATCAACTTGTTCACAGGCATCTAATCTTGCGCATGCTTTTCATAAATCCGTTAATAACATTTGGGATAGTGTGAATAAGTTGACCGTGCCAAACGGGTAAATGGATAAACTGACGAGGATTGTAATCTCGTGTGGTTGCATGTTAAAGGGTTGATGCAAAAATGTGGTTTGTCGTGGTCAGGTAAGGCCGAGTCCCGTAAAATAGTAGCTTCGTGAGGCACGGGAGACAGTTTCTCGGTCTTGGAGGTTATTTCAAGGTGTTTTTAAATCTGTTTAAAGCTCGATGCTCGTGTAATTTAACATCGACATCCACAACGCTAATTCAATATTTATGACTATGAGATTGTAATAAAGTTTTCTCAGTCTGCAGGAAAACTTGATGCCGGCATTCGTGGTGGTAATCCCGGCATGTGTGGTCAGTACGTGGCGGTAAAGGTGTTACCCCATGACCGCTGCACACTTCGCTTGCTGAGTGGAGGCTGCGGCAAGGCTACGCAGACTGCGTACGTGGCGCCGTGGAGAGGCCAGTGGAGTGCCATGTCTGAGGCATGCGCCGCCTTCATTGAGAGTGATTCTACTTTGGCGGCGTGCACCACTGTCATGTAGGGTGAGGGGAAGCTAGTCACCCCGAGCATTTTGCTACACCCTGGCGCTTGGTGGGTCCCAAGTTGCTGAATAGGCTGATCGAACGATCGGTCTATGGCCTGTTTATCAGGTGGCCTGTGACGTGTTACGTCGGGCGAAGCGCGCGTGTCGCGTGACCGAGTCATGATTATCCATGGCGATGGTTGGGTAAAAGTCCTAGGCATATGGTTTGAAATTTTAAAGAGACGTCTCGATTATTATTTAGAGATGAATGTTAGATGAGATCGATTGCTCAGTAAAAAAGCTGAAGTATGAATTAATTGAATGACGAGGTAGTGGAAAAGAGGATGTTAATTTTATTTGGTTTAATTGAAAATTTTCTGATTCCTTTTTTAAATACAGATGAGGACCATGACACTGCCTTTGCGTCATCAGTCAGTGCATCTGACTCATCCACGCTTCCATCAGTCACTCATGAAGCTACACCTGTCGCTGCCAACAATGCTGGTCCGGTGGTACTGAGACAGTTTTGGTCGAGGACGACATGCGGTCAGGAGAGGCCGTGTAGACAGCGACATTTTTAATCAGTGTTTTAATTTATTGTTGCTAGCAACACTTCATAATTACCTCTCATCTAGAGTATAAAAATGGTCAGGTCAAGACCAGAGGTCTCTTTTACGATCGGTACTTGCGTGCGAAAGCTCTGTTATTCAATGCGTTAACGTCAGCTATTTTGTTTGTTTGGTTACAAATGTATTAATTTTGTTCTCTTTTTATAAATCCTACTTTGGATCCTAACAATATTATTATCGATTGCATCAAATTAACCGCCTCTTAACAATCTTACTGTCTTTTTTTTGAATTTTCGTAAAGTGTCGTTAAAAATATCCACTTCTCCGCAGATGGAATTAAATAATTTAGGCAACCTAGACATGGGCGAAAACTGTTTTAGATTGGTTTTAGCAAAAGGCTGGTAAAGTAAAGTCTTTGGAAGTCTCGGCACGCGGCGAGGGACACGGAACTTAATACATTGTAACAGAGACGAACAGTCAATTCCATTCCTAAGTAGTTTATAAAGAAAGGTCATATCAAGCAGTTTTCTACGGACCATTAAACTGTCCATTTTAAAATGCACCAATTTTTCATTGTACGTAGGAAGCTGTTTGTGAAGCCTGCATGAGTATGCAAGATGCCGCAGAAATCTTTTTTGTATTCGTTCAATTCTTAACTGATGAACTTTGTAATTTGGTGACCAAACGATACTGCAATACTCAAGTGTACTCCTAACGTAGGCATTATAAATCAATATTTTAGTTTTTGGACTGCGGAAAAACTTGCCATTTCGAATTAGAAAACCTAACATTCGCGAAGACTTTCTTATTATTTTATCAATGTGAGGTGAAAATGTAAGCTTGGAATCGAAAAGCACTCCTAAATCACTTAATTCATTCTTTTCTAACAAGGCTGAGCCATTAATACAATATTGTGACTGAATAACATTTCTATTTCTAGTAAAAACAATAAAATTACATTTATTTGTATTCAGTGACATGTTATTATTGTGACACTAGTTAGAAATGGCGTCTAAATCCTCTTGAATTAAGGTACTGTCCGTTTGGTTCCGAACTGGCTTTGATATTTTTATGTCATCGGCAAATAGATAAATACTACTATGTTTAACATGTGACACTATATCGTTAATGAACAAATTAAATAGCCAGGGCCCTAGATGAGAACCTTGAGGGACTCCAGATGTCGCTTTATAACAATTTGAGCTAAATCCTTTTACTACTACGTACTGAGATCTTTCTTGTAAATATGAATAAAACCAGTGCAATATAGAACCACCAATACCATATGATATCATTTTATCAAGTAACACCTTATGGCAAACCTTATCAAACGCCTTCGCAAAATCCATGTATACTACGTTAACTTGAATACCAGCATCTACATTATCGACTATTTCATTATAGAACGTAACTAAATTTGTATTAGTAGAACGAGATTTAATGAATCCATGTTGTTCATTAACTAGAAAATGGTTAGAATATGATTTCAAGTAAGGATAAATTAAAGCCTCAAATATTTTGGCAAAAGTTGACAATATGGATATGGGTCTGTAATTTGATATATTATCTTTATCGCCATTTTTATGAATCGGGACCACTTTAGAAGTTTTCCAATAGCTTGGGAAAATTCCGGAAGTTAAAGATTTATTAAATATTATAAAAAGAGCTTCACTTAGTTGCGAAGAACATTTCTGAATAAAGTATGGTGGAATGCCATCTGGCCCGGGACCTTTACTCGTGTCGAGTTTTTTAAGATAAGTATAAATAGTATTTTGTGCGATATGTATATTTCGTAAGGAGTTGATATAATTATCACCATTACACTGGTAGGCGTTAGGTGCACCATCAGTAAATGTTGTGGAGAAAAAAGCGGCAAATAAATTACTTATTGCTGATCCATCAGACGCCACCTGACCATTATAAGACATAGATTGAGGAATATAAGCTGTATTGTCATTGCACTTATTTTTAAGATAGGTCCAAAAATATTTTGGATTGTTACCAATACTTTCTTCAATTTTCATTACATAATCATTGTAGCAAGTAGTGACCAAACTTTTACATCTCTTGTTTAAGATGCTTAAAGAGATTTCATCTAAAGGATTTTTAAAAACTCTGAATTTATGACGTAATTTGTTCTTTTCCTTAATTAACCTGATTAGAGACTGGCTAAACCAAGGTGGATATTTCCCTTTATTAACTTTCTTTTTACTAATGTGCGCGTTAATAATTTCATTAAGTATTCTATAAAAATCATAAACCATATCATTTACCGTGTGACAGTCAGAAAATGTGCTTAGCCAGTTTATTTCACTTAGCTTTTCATTTACCAAATCATAATCTGCTTTGAAGAAATTATATTTATGAACTTCATTGTTTGTACTAATTGATTTATTATTTTTAAAGGATATTAATATATCTATTGGAACGTGCTGTGGATCAATATCCACGAAAGCAGCTGTAGACTCATTAACGCAAATGTTAAGCATATTACTAAGAACCAAATCTAAAATTTTGCCTCGATTATTGGTTACGGCATTATACTGAGTAAGATTATTAAGAGAGATAAAATCGATCAATAACGAAGCAATAGTCGAACCGCTATAATTTGCGGTTAGGCTAGAATCAAAACTACTGTAGAACCACTTAATACAACTCATATTAAAATCCCCTACAACGCATACATTTTTTAAGTTATCAGAAACTCTGTTAAAATTATTTAGAAAATTCTTAGCTATGTTAAGATTAAGCGGAGGGGGAAGATAAACAGCACAAAAAGTAATATTAACATTGTTGGCGACCTCCACTTTAACAAAGAGATCCTCACAGAGACTTTCACAATCAAACAGACGAACTGAATTGAACCTATTGGAGACCGCTATAAGCACCCCTCCTCCATCTTTGTTCGCATGAAAACCTGTATTTTCGCGATCCCGTCTGTACACAGTGTAACGATTGTCAAAAATTTCACTATCATTAATATTTTTGTTTAACCATGTTTCCGTCAATATGACGACATCATAATCAGTGCAGGACAAACTGCACAAGAAATCATGAGTTTTAGTCCGAAGACCCCTGACGTTTTGATAGTATATATTTAAACTATTGAATTTTTCTGTAGTATGTACCAAAAAATGCACTATAATTTTTTTTGTTTAAATTAATGAATGATTAATAGTAGATTATGATACTGTTGCATAATAAGGGTTCTTATAACACTCGTGTTATAAGACCAAGTAATGTACAATGTCATACACTACTCTATCTACTCTCATACTATAATACGTAAAACAATATTAATAAAAACCAAACTTTGTTTAAATATTGATAAGATTTTTTAAATATCAAATGTTAGCGCCAAGGCGCAAACATCGATTGCGCATGCGTGTTACGTCGCCGCGGACTCGTTCATTGAAACTTTAAGGTAGAGTTTCAACCTCCTTGGTCCAGCTGGAGGTTGTATAGGTGTATCGTTATGATTAAAAAGTTATATTATGATACAGGTGTCGATACAAGACCTGTATCGTAATAAAACTTTTTAATTTTTTATTATTGGCCTGTACGTAATTTTGTCATAAGAATTTTGGTTTCAGTTTTATAATCTTTGTATTATAGTATCAGAGTAGATAAAATATATTTTTCGCAAATGGAATCCAATAATTTTAAAGAATGAAAAATTGTATAAGATGCAACAAAAACACTGTACGCTTGCTCGTCAAAGATTACATCGACTTGAACAGATCGAAACGCTTATCACATAGCGTTCGTGTTTTGACATTTCCAATCCACGCATACCATACAGGCTGAGGTGTTGTGCAGTTATTCCAATCGAAATTGATCACGGAAGACTTGTAGCTCGTTAATCCGTACGAGGCGCCGCGCGGGGGCGGGCCCGGCCATCCCGCACGTATAAACAACTCAACTACAGCATTTAATTATCGCTCTTTATTAAACCAGACGCCCAGCACACCTACGGAGCGGATAACAACTGATACCAATCGTGGATGAAACATTGTTCCGATGTGAAGTGTCTTAACACCTACTGACGGTAAGAATTTGAAGCCTCATTGTATGTCCATTGTTTTTTCCAATTGGAAAGTCTATAACAAGTCTTTGTCAATCTAATATGAATGTAACTGAATCCGATTATCAAACATTAATATGTATAGTTGCGGCTTTTTTGTTTTATTACTGTTATTTAACATAGGATTATTGCTGGAACTGGGTAGATTTAACCTGCTCTATTATATAATATATAAATATCGCGATCGAATAATAAACACTATAAAAAAATAACCGCTTCATTTGGAAAATCAAACTAAATGAGATTTTCAAAATAGCGCTGTCAACGTTTAAAAATTGTTTTTAATCTCAAATTAGAACAAACTGTACATGACAAAATTGAATTGAAGTCGGCTAAGCGGTTTCAAAGAATAACGCGATATTTATATAAAAATATATTTTTCATGGTAGATATTACATTAAATTATACAGTTGAACAAGACAGGGAGTTGAATCAAAATTAAAAAGTCCAAAGTTAAAAAGTAAGACAAGCAAGGAGCGTTGAAATGCAAGTATAGGTCCCAAAGAGAGTTCAAGACCTCAAACTACCAACTAATCATAAGATATGTAAAGCATAGAATTTTATACGGCGGGTTGGCTTTACCTTAGTCGCCTTTTACGACTCCTCGCTAAAAAATGAGGGTGGTCTCTTCTACTCAGCCGGATACCACACGACTTTGCGCCGGTTAACAATAATGAAATAATATAATAAATAGTCTGGATTAAATACGTTGACGGATTAACCAGTTAATGCGCGGGTTTTTCTATAAAATAAGGTAGGAAAAAAAGCAGGCGAAATTCGAACAAATATACACTTAGCTGTATGAAATACAAACGGGCAAGAAGTAATAGCATCAGATAAAAAAATAAAAACAAATATTTATAAATGGCAAGAGGTACTCGGGATAGCGCAAATCGGAACACATTTGATGCGCGAGAGGGTGTCGTTCACGTTGCTAAGGGGGTTGATTATTGCAAATTCCTACTAATAATTTATAGAATAACTCAAAACTTTGCGAAGAACAAAATTGCAAAGCGTTTTTTGGGATTTTGTCGTAGAGTCTATCTCCTGATGATGCTTCGATTGCGTGGCGAAACGATTGTTGTGGTATTGAATGTGTGTAGTGTTTGTGTATTGTGGTATGGTGGAGGTTTATGCATTTGTTTTTACGAATCCTGCATGTATCAGGTATGAAAACGGATTGTCTATTCTTCATTTAGCATTATATATATTTTTTCTATTTTACTTCATCGCGGATTATAGCAGAATAATTCTATTATTACTGTTATCCCACTAATGTAATAAATGCGAAAGTTTTTGAGTATGGATGTATGTTTGTTACTTTTTCACGGAGTCCGCCGAACCAATAACGATGGCATAATTATTGCTTATACACCGGGGTTACACATAGTCTATAGAAATCCTGTTAACTCTACAGGAATAACATTACATCAACCTATCACGCCACAACAGTTCACGCGAACGAAGTGGAGGTTAAAAGCTAGTACACAATAAATTATAACAAAACGCCAATATTCTCGTTTATACTTATTCAATAAATAAAAAACAGTTTTCCCAGAGTCAACCCATTTACTCAAAAACTCAATGACACATATGACAGCCACAATACTTTTTCATATTAATGACCAACTCTATGAAAGAGGTTGTATTAGAAACATCATCATCATCTTCCTGCCCTTTTCCCACTCTAGTGGGGTCGGCACAACATGTAATAAACATGCTGTCATATGATTTGGCTGCGTTTTTACGACCGGCCGCCTGCCTGACGTCAACTTACCAATATCGTACTTTACGACACCTCGGTAAGAAAGAGGGTGGTCTATTCTACTAAACCGGATACCACACGGTGGGTCAACTTACCTTAGTCGCCTTTTACGACACCTCGGTAAGAAATGAGGTTGGTCTATTCTACTCAGCCGGATACCACACGGCGGGTCGACTTACCTTAGTCGCCTCTTACGACACCTCGGTAAGAAATGAGGGTGGTACTATTCTATTCAGCCGGATACCACACGGCGGAGGTTGTATTAGAAACATGTCGTAACAAAATAGACGGTGTTTTTCTGTGAAACAAATTCGCATCGGAGTCACAAAAACCTTAAGGTAAGAAACGCGTACATTTCGAAGCGATACGCCCACGCTTGCGGCGTAGCACGACCACCGCTACACGCCCACAGAGGGCGCGGACTGACCGCTGAGCTTTTGGCTAAAAATTTTATATACCAAAAGCTGCAAATAAATGTTGAATTATCAATTCAATATAAAGCTAGATCATGTAAATTTATTTTTATATAATTACCATGACTTCGATTAATCAAGAAAATAAAACCATGAGTCCGGCACTAAACTAACGTAACTAAACTGAGTACGTAAACAGTTTAGAAGAGAGACAACAATGCGAAACTTCTTGTATAAATAACTCAGCTCGTATTTTATTTCTATCACAGAATAAATCTAATAATCAAAAACATTACTATAAGTGTCCCTACCTATAGCTTTGGCAGCCTATAATAACTTTTAAACCGAAGCCGTGTAGTATCCGGCTGACTAGAATAGACCACGCTTATTTCTTATCGAGGTGTCCTAAAAGGCGACTAAGGTATGTTGACCCGTAGTGTGGTATCCGGCTAAGCAGAATAGACCACCCTCAATTCTTACCAAGGTGTCATAAAATACGACTAAGGTAAGTTGACGTCGGGCATGCAGCTGGTCGTAAAATACATAGCCAAATCATTATTGTTTATATCATGTTGTGCCAAATTCACCAAATGTCCGTTTAAATGTTGTTATAATTAACGATGAATGAAACCAAAAAACCAACTTTTTTCTGGGGATCGCATACACATAATTTTACAGATGACTACGTGAATGCTCTTCAACAATTAATAGTTGGTTCGTAAGAATATTTCGGCAATTATTGTTCATAGAGAATGTTTTAATGAACCTCTTAATTATCTTAATACTAATTGAAGGTACCAATGTTTGTATGTTTACATTTACGAAGAAAAACTTTTTGTATTCGCTGTAGCTTGTCAAAGTGTTAATATTCAATTGTGCCTAGTACGATTTCAAGTGAAAATAAGCAATAAAGATGGGCAATTACCGTAATTATTCCAAAATTACTTTTTGATATAATAAGGTTTCATTATTACTTTTATCGCAATACTCTACTATACAATATATGCAATATTCACGATACAATAAACTATGTGCCTTAAACTCCTAAAAATTACATTTACGGGATACATTTACGGCAACTCTATAGTGATGAAATTAGCATCTTATACTAAGATGTCATAATAATTTAATCAAACTAAAATATATTGGTTCTAAGATCATGACCAGTTCAAAAGGTCAACTTAAACTATCTATCAAGAGTAACGTATATTTGGCCTTTAAATAAAACATATTATAGAGGAAATCGATATCTAGCCATGTACGTCCAGAAATTGGATGACAACATTTAAATAACATTAATATTCAATGTTACGGGTTTTCTAAAAACATATTCAGGAAATCTCACTAAATATACAAATGTTTCTAACACTTTTATAGCACAAGTTCGTAAAAATATTTCGGCCACTATTTTACATAGAGAAGTAAACGTACGAGTTTAAATAACATATTTCGTGGAAATTATAACACCGTTCAAAATAAAACGTTAATTAATACGTTGGATTTTTAATTAATACTTTAAAATAGTTTGTATGTTTAAATCATCATCCCCCTGCTCTTATCCCTAAGTGGGGTCGGCACATGTTATAAACATGCTGTCACATGACTTGGCTGCGTTTTTACGACCGGCCGCCAGCCTGACGTCAACGTACCTTAGTCGTATTTTACGACACTTCGGTAAGAAATGAGGTTGGTCAATTCTACTCAGCCGGATACCACACGGCGGGTTGACTTACCTTAGTCGCCTTTTATGACATCTCAGTAAGAAATGAGGGTGGTACTATTCTATTCAGCCGAATAACTACCGTTAATGAATAACCGCAATTACTCTGTCTCAAATTTAGCATCCTACACATTGCTAGATCCTATTAAATTTTGTAAAGATGGTAAAGGTATTTAAATCCAATAAGTTGGCCTTTGTTCCTCTTAGCTACGTCCCTGTATCCGCGCCCAATACCGAAGCGCTTATATCGAGGGCGCGTGAAATATTGTAGACACAATCTCCGCCGCGAGCCTCCATTGTAATGAGATGTTATTTATTGAACAACCCTGTTCTAATCACCCCAGACACCTTTAGCGGCTTAACAATATCATACAACAAAACAAATCAACAATAATAACAGCCTATTTTAATTTTTATATTAAATTTAATAATAATATTAAATTGTTTGTGAAGAAAATATAATAAATAATAGAATTGTTTCTAAACGAACACGGAGTGAAAGAGGTGTAAGCGAGAAAGAGGTCACATATTTCAACAATGGTGGTTGAAACTTGAAAATTTTGCGCGGGAACAATATTTAAAAGAAATCGAATGAAATGTTCAAATCAAAGCCATTGTGTTTTATTTACACAAAGCGATAGTTAACATAAAAAGATTGTAACCAAAACAAATTTAATTAAACCATAGTTACCACGATCATTTGGAAAGTATATACTCGTAGAGGCATTCAAATTAAAATTCAAAATATTCTTTATTCAAATAAACTTGTAAACAAGTGCTTTTGAATCGTCAACTCTACTGCTAGTTCGGAAAGCTGTTACCATTTACTACATTTTGAGCAATATTACTCGACTGAATAAAACAAATGGTCTTTCTAATTTTCCAAGCTCAAAACTTTTAAATTAAACTCTCTTTTTGATGGCGTAAATATATCAGATATGATTGCATGGGCTAAGCATTTTTAAGTGTCAGGTTCATGTACATTTTATTGATAATCTTTTAAAAATTGCAAATATATAAACAGGTATCATTAAGTTATTAAGTTACTCGCCAGTTTTGACGTTTTGTAAATTGATGTGTTATCTGTAACATACAATTTTTATATAAATAAAAAAGACTATATACCAATTAATTAATTATATTCAGAAAAACTTACCAAGTATCAATGAATCTAAGAAAACAGATAATCAATAGTAACTTGTAAAATTATTCGATAAAGATTATTTTTATTGTACCTCCTACATCCATTTTGATTATAAGAGATAATTTTATTTCATAACTACATAAGCTTTTATAGCTACTAAGTCGATTTTTATATTTAGAATGCTTATACAATCTTTCTTAAATTAGCATACGAATAGCTGATAATTTTAGTAATTATATTGATAACATAATAAACATAAAATTATAACATAAACAAGTGTAGAATCTATACAAATCTTATATATTATCATAATATTTTGTTTAATATGATTTTTATTTAGTACTAAAAGACTTATATCGTAAATTTTAAAGACAATTCCGTACTTTTCCATATTATTTGCCATATCGTATGAGATAACAAAAACTCTTATTTTGTAGTCTATATTTAAGCTACTTAAATATTATGAGAACATGCTACTACAAACTACGATGGTTTATTCAATATTAATACCCGCGACCTAAAGCATTAAAGTACGCTCAATAATACAATGTCATTTTCACTGTTCCCTAAAGAAAAAAGTATTGTTATCTTATTGGTTATACCAGTGTACCTTATATTTTGTTGAATTGTATCAATATCGGTGCAGTGTTTGTTCAATAACATCTGTGACATTGTTTAAGATAGGCAAGTTTAAAGGTTTGAGAGCTGTTGCTTAAAAAATATATTTCACTAGAGATTCTTCTTTCCCTTTCTTCTTCCTTTTCAATTTTCTTTTCTTGTTCAACAGATAAACGTCCTCTGTTGGGCAAAGGTTTCTTCAAGGGATCTCCACACCATACGACCTACTGACACTCGGAGCGAGGTTTATGCTTTGCATTGAGATATTATTGCGATGTTAATTTACTTTTTAGTTGCAATTGTTATTGTATAATATATAAAAATAAATATTTGATTATAAAATTGAATTGGCGAAATACAATAAAATAAGTACAGTAACATTTCCTATGATTAGTTTTCTATTTTACTATAAACATATCTTTAATATGAACCTACATTTCATAGCCACGTTTAAATTATTGCGATTGCTCGATCTATAACATGTACTTATAAAGTATACGCCCATCGCATATAATATGAACGTAAATGCAATAACTTATATTAACCGTATTTCATTGCAAAATTTGACTTTCAATATACCTAATCTTTGATCATAAATTAAGTAACAGACCGATAGGTATATTATTTGGCTGAAAACAGATATACAAATGCAATTAATTGCCTATTACGTAAATATGTTACATACTGTTTTTTATTCATTTTCCTAGTTTATTTTCTTTTTATTTATTCATTTGATACACCAACGATATATTATAGATACATTAACAATAAATCCTTATTTTAATTCTAGTTCCATTATAATTATACTGCCACTCTTTTTAAGAGGTCACGGGTTCAAAACCCGGGCAGGCACCAATGAGTTTTTCTGTTAAAACTTATGTATCAAATTGATAATTGCAATTTATCATACGCTTTTCGGTGAAGGAAAACATCGTGATTAAACCTGCATAACTCTAGAGAATTCTAGGGATACGTATAACCTACCAATCCGCATTGGAGCAGCGTGGTAAGTCTTAGCTCCAAACCTTCCCTCTAAGAGAGAGGAGGCCTATGGCTAGGATTACAACAGGCCGTTACTAATACTTAACTATATTTTTTTTAAAAAGACACACACGGTCGTCATTCCCCAAAGTAACTTAATACTTGTGTTGTGATAGACAGACAACTGGAGAATATAATATATATTTTTTAAATACATACTTAAATACAATTGAACACTTGAAGTAAATAAGGCACTAAGTACCTAAAAATTAAAATTCGAACTACCTAAGTTTGCAATTTGGTTCTTAAAGCCTTTTAGAACCAAATTTTAATTTTTAGGTACTTAGTTGCCTTATTTACTTCAAGTGTTCAAATATACACCGAGACTCGTAGGTCAACAAATTCATTTATAGAAGCTGTTGGCCCGCGGCGGGAATCGAACCCGCGACCCGCGGAGTTTAAGGCAGGGTCACTACCCACTGCGCCAACGGGTCAGTTGTAACTCCTTAAGCACTTTTATAGAAAATGCGTTCCCATACCATTCGATCTATAACACGTACTTATAGGTGCACGCCCTCGGCAGATAGCACTAACGAGGGTAGTTATCTTGGATCGGACGCGTTTTTCATTTCAGAGCCTGATTTTATTCATATTTAGTATTCATGCAGCTATCCAATCGGTTGAGAGGCGTTACCAGACTATCATAGGCACCTATGTAGGAATTTCAAACAAGTTTACACTTTGTACGCTCTCTAACCGGAATAGTTCAATTTATTCTTAGATCAAAAAGAAAAGAAATAAAGAAAAACCTTTCATAATAAAAAAATATATATAATGTACACTACACATAGCTATGTACACATAGCTTGAAAAGACTAAAGGTTAACAAAAAGAAAAGTTGAGAAAAAGACTAGGTGTGACGGCACAAAATGGTTAACTACTAAATGGTTAAAAAAAAGTAAAGAAAAAATAGTAGATGTGACGTCACAAAATGATTAACCGCTTCTTGGTTCGAATCTGAAGATCCAAACACCGATTTTCAGTAGCCGCCATTCTCTCACTCACTAACTCACGGACGTTTACAATAGATAACTGATACTAAAAAAAAGATCGCACAGGAGTAAAAGGTAAAGCATTTTTCGGCTTAGTCTCACAAATACTACAGCGGCTTTCTCTAAGTGGATACAAAAACGCGCCAATTGACACAATAAATATTATCTTGATTGCGAATCATAAGTAAATTACAATATTTTACAAATGCATTAAGCCCATAATATCCACATTAAACATACATACACATATTTAAAAGTAAGTTGTTTTACACTAAGTTGTTCCGGAAAACTCTGCTTAAATATTATCAAAAAAGACCTGAAAATCTAATCAAATCATAGAAGTTGAAATAAAAAAAGCACTACACTACGTATGCAGGATTATGAAATGAACCTACAACAGAGTCAACAATAAACTAGACAAATTAGATAAGAAACTCTCGACTCGACCACCTCGCAATCGAATCATGACAAAATTATTTTTACTTTACAATATTGCCTAAACGATTTTGGAATAGTAGATGCCGTAAATGCCTATGTAATATAAATAGTTAATAACATTGAATATATATTTTATTGTGTTTATTAAGTATCATACCAGATATCTTAAAAAGTAATTATTCTATTAACGAAAGGTCAATTACTCGACTGGCTACGAAGTAAAAAAAATCCCGACTCCCTTTTTAAATTTTTGTATTTAAAACAGCTGTATATGATTCAGCTTATTTATCGAAAGGGAATCATTAATTAATTTCCTATGTCAGTTTTATTAATAATACCTACTACATTTTTGACAAATCATTTCCTGTTGTAATACCCCACCTCTTTTAGTATTATTGTGAAAACTAAAACACTGGAGATCACATATATCAATGAAATCCATTTACAGCCACTGAGCTAAGAGAACTGAAGGACAAACCATCCAAAAACCCTCTATAAAGTGTTCTATAATATAACAATGACGAAATAATACGACGACAAATAACGGTTGTAAACACATATACACCTTATAAACTCATGAACGGTTGGATTGAAATTTTATGGATAAAATAATATTTTAAAACTAAGTTACGAAATTTCTATGTCCAAGCCTCTCGTTAACGAAGGCAAAGAATGCGACTGAAGGTTATAAAGTTTATGATTCAGAATTTACCAATGTTTTTATTATATTCATAAAAACTACAAAAAATTGCAACTACTTCACGTTTCAGCGACTTTACTCTTACTGTTTTTTTGGTCGATATCGCTTCTTGGTTTATTAAAGTCGTGATCAAATATTACCGAGTCATTCATAGCTTTATATAAAAAACGTAAAGATTGGCAGAAATTTAAGTACGGAAATGTACCAATTAATAGATAATGATTAAGAATAGATATGGTGACGGTTTTATTTGAATAGTGTAGAAATATTTGCTTGATCGTGCTAAATGTGTTGCACGGAAAACTAAATTCAGTTGACCTTATTTACTAAACATTTTAAAAGTCTGGCTGGGTGATATGGTTATTTTTATTGCACAAAAAGATCTGCGTTCGATTTTTCAATTATATTCACACATTGCTTTTCAACTTTCTCAGGTAAACGTGTGCTCTGCACTTTAAAAAAATCTAATTAATAACTCGCAATACATTCTTGCAATGTTAATTGATTAAGTTAGAGATATCTCTGGATATACAGATTCTTGTTTGAGATCAGATGTTGTTGTGTTCAGATGTTTACCTTCACCATAAAGCGCATTATAAATTTTAAATATCAATAAGGCACATAAGTAAGTAACGGCCTGTTATTATCCCACTGCTGGGCATAGGCCTCTTCTCTCCGTTTTTTTTTTTTTTGGAGAGATGGAATGGAGCTAAGATCTACCACGCTGCTCCAATGCGGATTGGTAGGTTACACATATCCCCAGAATTCTCTAGAGATATGCAGGTTTCCTCACGATGTTTTCCTTCAGCGAAAAGCGTGTGATAAATTGCAATTATCAATTAGACACATAAGTTTTACTAGAAAACTCATTGGTGCCTGCCCGGGGTTTGAACCCTAGACTTTCTCGAAAGAGGCGCACGGTGATACCGCTGGGCTACCACAGCTTCATAAGGCACATCAAAAAATTTAAATAAGCTTTATTACAAACAATTGAGCTGCTATAAGTTTTATTCTTAAACCGTATAACAAAGACTTATGGAGTTTAAGAATAGAGTGTTCTGGAATTTTCTTCCTTAAGTGAAATAGTCTCACTAAGGAATTATAATGGCAAAAACTATATTTATATGGACTTAGTAACTTTGTCCAACACGTATTAGTGGTACACTCCAACGAAATGATACGAGTTTTTGTAGTTGTTTGTATTTTATTTATATAGACTTTATATTCATAGGGGGTAAGTGAGTCAGCGAGTTATATTCTCATGATCGCAGCTTCTTTTTTTAATCTTATAGTTTAGTCTAGTCATAAATAAATTTGGTCAAATATATACTAACGCAGTGCAATCTTAGTGTTTTTCAAATATATTATTAATAATTAGATTGCAATATTAAGTTCAACATGTTATAAACATGTTGTCACATGATTTGGCTACGTTTTACGACCGGCCGCCTGCCTAACGTCAACTTATCTTAGTCGTATTTTACGACACCTCGATAAGAAAGAGGGTGGTCTATTCTACTTAACCGGATACCACACGGTGAGTCACTTACCTAAGTCGCCTTTTACGACACCTCGGTAAGAAATGTGGATGGTATATTCTATTCAGCCGGATACCACAAGGAATGATTAGAGTAAAAAATATTATTATTAAATAGCTTCTGGATATCTGGGAACATTCTTTCAAATATCTGTAACGGTTATTTAATGACATTTTTGTTAGAAATACGATACTGCGTTATAAACTGTAGACGCGTTTTTTATATTATCTTTATCAAAACTATCAACATGTAGTTACCGGATTAAAATCATATTGTGGGAAAAACTACTGAGATAAATAGGTAGCTGCATTAAAATAAATATCAGATTTCAATCTATATTAAACTGACATTTAAACCGTTTATGTTCTATTTACAAATATTTCGGTTTTTTATTTACATTAGCCGTAGTGACCTAGCGATATGAGTGCTTGAATCTCGATCTAGAGACAATAAATTCAAAGTATGGGTAGGCATTTACTTGCAGATTTAAGTTCTTACTTTAAATAAATGCATCACTGCCTGTATGGCGCAGTTTGCAGTGACCCTGCCTTCAAATCTTCGCTGTTCGATTATCGCTGACGTTGGTTCGATTCTCTCCGAGGGCCAAGATTTTCTATAAACAATTTGTTGGTTCTTCGAGTCTGGGTGTATATTTGTATTTAAGTATATATTTAGCTTATATATGTATATATTTACCAGTTGTTTGTTACCCATAACCAAGTATTAAGTTACTTTGGGGACGGACGACCGTGTATGTAATTATATGATTATTTATTTTTTTCATTTATCTATATTCACATTTAAATTCTTAAAAGTTCCAATTATGAATATATTTATAGGCAAATTATCATTTATGACAATTATTTTGATATTTTTGTTCTCTGTCGACTTTGCTTGTAGTTTAAAGCCATTTATCTCGGAGAATGAAGTCCGTTGTTTTCTCTTTTTACAGTCGCAAATTGTATTTATTATTACATTTCTTTTTATTTTTTATAAATTTACTATCACTATCATTATCGTTAGGAAATTTGCACATATCGGCAGAAATTGGGGAAAACTTTTTGGTTCCAAAAATTTTTTTTTTTTTGTTATTTTGAATAGTTAAATAAAACAAAAATTATTTTCAGAACTAAGAAAGTAAGCGCAAATATTTGTGACTATTATGTGACTTAACTATAGTAGTAATCATTTCAATATGATATAATCCAACAAAACTCTAGCATTCGTAAATGATGTCCTAACTTTTTGAAAGTCACCACTCAAAAGTAAATTTTCTTGTATTATGTATGTATGTACTTATGAGATTGTAATTAATCTAAATGCACTAGCAATGATCAATACAACTTGTCTGAACTTTTTTAATAACTGTTTGTATTATTTGAAGTTATTAATCATATTCTGTTAAAGTTGTACTCAATGATTGAATTTAAGCGTGTACCCGACGAATTTGCATTTGTTGATAGATATGGGATTGTCTCTATTCTGTAGATTAGTTTAACATCGATGTTCCCAGGCCGTTCAAAAACAACAAATATAGAGACGATATCCATTCACAAAACCTATTATGTTAATTTAAAACACATCAGAGGCCCGATAACATCGGGCTCGTTCGCACCACACCTCCCGAAACAATAGTTAATAAGATGATTTATATCGATCCGAGATAGTGCGTTCGACACGTCTAACATCGCTTTAGCATAATCTCGATTTCGGATCGAGTGCTATATCGATTTGTACAGATGTTCCGAGCAACGCCCGGCGGAGGCGGTGCCGATAGCATAACAGCTAATAAGTTTCGTACAGGTACCTCCAACACGCAAATCATCCCGAACAGTGTCGGGGTTTACTAACATTGGAAGATGGTAATATCAAACTTTTTTGTATCTACGTTGGTATGTAGATACAAAAGTAGGTTTATCCTAGGTTTAAGGATCGATTGATTAATATTTTAAGATAAATACGTGCAAAACCTGTTACAGTCGAATTTTAAGTGTTAACCAAATATGTGTTGTATTTAGGGTGTTGGAAAGTTGTATAGCATAGTTTTGGTTTCATTCTGAAATCATTAACTCTATGGATAAGAGAGTACGAGATTTTTTTAAACATTTTAACAGCAGAAACAACAATAATATTATAAATGCGAAAGTCCATGGTCTGTTTGTCGGTCTATTTGCGTCACTATCATCATGATTTGTCGCCACGTATATTTGCTTCAAATTTTGTTTATTTGTTCACTACTAATGGGATAGTAAATACCTATAGTTAATCAAGTTAATAAAAAAAATATTAATAACAAACGCTCCGGCATGTTCGATAATATTAACATGACTATACTAAACGGCTTTTTGTTTCCGCACCAATATTACGTGTAAATTTAAATGCGTACTTAGTTTTAAGTAAAGCTAATTATACTTACGTAAAAAGCAATTAAAATGAGATTGAACAATAGTGATTTTTCGATGCACGTAATGAAGAAAATCCGAGTACAATGACAATAATTCATTAATTACACGATCGTATCGGTATTGCAGAAACGACAATGAGCTAGGCAGAGTGACGTTACCGCCCAGAATGTGGCAATTAATTTGGTAAGAGTTGGTTATTTGGACGCAGCATGACACGGAGGTTTCTGGCTCGCCCTCTATCAGAGTTATTATAGAATAATGAAAGGTGCGCCGCCCGCTGAGAGCTACAATTGGCCTGCTTTTTGGAATTGGAAGCCCGTTTAGCTATTTTAATTTTTAGTTTGTCTACTAACGGAGCCGTTTCGTAAGCCGTCAATATCGGGGCAATCAGAGATACCCGTACCGCTGTTTAATTGTTGATTGCTGTTTGCGGTGGATTCGATTCGGGATTAGATGATGAGTCAGGCCGTCGAGACAATCGTTGGCCATAGACAAGATAAATGTGGCAATGATTGAAAATTTCTCTTATCGGCGTATATTGTCTCTGTCCGCAACTACGGTTATTATTTTATTTATTTATTTTTACTTTAGCTACGTAAAAAGTAAAAAAAGTAGCGTCCTGTTACTATCCCACTGCTGAAAATAGGCCTCGTCTCTCAGTTTTTTGGATAGAAGGATTGGAGCTAAGACCTACCACACTCCAATGCGGATTGGTAGGTTACACATATCTCCAGAATTCTCTGGAGATATGTAGGTTTGCTCACGATGTTTTTCTTCACCGAAAAGCGTGTGATAAATTGCAATTATCAATTAGACACATAAGTTTTAACAGAAGAACACATTGGTTTCTGTCCGGGTTTGAACCCGTGACCTCCTCGAAAGAGTCGCACGGTGTTACCGCTGGGCTACACAGCTTCAGTTCAGTTCTAGCTACGTAATACAAACTAATTAGTTAACCAGTAAACTAAATGGGACCTCTGGCGACGTAAACAGAGAGATTATGTACAACTGGTCTCAAGTCTCAAGTTGCCGTATCTACAAAATAAACACAAATGCAACAAGAGAGATATTGCGTTTCAGCGTGTACGGTACGCAATGGAACCGAAGGTGTTCAATGATATGATGATGATGATGAATAACAAATGTTTATTTAATTGACTACATGCTAATAACAGGTTAAAGTGAGAGTATAAGTCAAAAGTAAAGAGGTAATAACAATGAAAAATATCTTAGCTTATATACTACGAGTTTTTACGGGGGGAGCAAAATACAGGGAATATATTATCACTTACATTATATTTCCTATATGCCCATTTCGCATAACATTTTTATTTATCCATAGATTACTTATTATTTAAAACTATACTGTGAGCTATGGTTTTGCTTGTGAATTATTTGTGGCTGTACGTCACAAGAGGCAACCCGTCCTACAGGCGAAAGCAAGGCCGTTAAGGGTTTTTAGTGGACTTAAATCCCAAATAACCATATCTGTTTCCTTAAATGCACCTGGTATGTTTGGAAGATTGAATCCCAACGTAAACAAAAAAAAACTATCTAGTAGTAATGAAGTGAGCTAGAGCTCCTTGAAGTCTCTCTATATTCCAATCAATGAAGGGATCCATAGAACATTCTAAAATTCAAGATAGGGATTATATAATTGTGGATTTATTGCGGATTATAGCAACATAATTTTATTGTTATTGTATTGTGGATCTGCTGAAAGAAACGCCTAATTTTATATATATTATTTACAATTTCTTCTTTCTCCCAAAAGTTTTCTGGTAGATCTTCGTTTTATTGCTTTTAGCAATAAGCCCGCTTTTGCACGTTTTATCTTTAATATTTAAATGACTAATTTAAATCTTGTATCTTATTTATATATATTTTCAGAATCTCGGAAACGGCTCCAACGATTTTCCTGAAATTCAGCATATAGAGGGTTTTGGAGGAGAAAAATTGATCTAGCTAGGTTTTATTAAAAAAAAATCATTTTATCCCTGTTTTTGGGGATTAAAAATACAAAAATTTATTTTGAAATTGAATTGAATTTTTGGCATTAACTGTCAAGTCAACGCAGCTTATTCGGGGAACGGGTGGTCGCGACAAATAAAAATACCGAGGTTTGAACCCCATCTACCCTATTAATTTTTCTTTCTTTTATTTTGTAAAAAATTACCAAGCAAGGCTCGTTCACCCAGATATTTTTTTTCTTTAGTTGAGTTTCTTTGTTTATATACTTGGTGCAATGTAATGTGTGTGCAATAAAGAATTTCTATCTATCTATAGATAATCGTTTCTTGAGGCTGGAGTGGTGATGGGAAAACTTGAATATAAGTTTTCTAGTTCAATTCTAGTTTAGAACACAGTCCAATCCTAGTGAATTATTTAACCTTCGTGTCATGACACGTTACCAAACAACTTGCGACATGGCTGCCATTAAAACTTTTCCCATGGCGCATGTAAATATTTAAGGCCATAAACTAAAACCGTGAGTTGCGAAACCTTTTCTGTATCTAATCAATGCCAATTATAACGTTTTCCCTATGGAACACAAACATTATTCAGTTTCTTATACTATGTGCCCCACCATTTTCACTTCACACGATGAACTATGTCGGTAATTTGAGTTCTTATTTATATATTGTACCTTTCTTCAGCTTTTTGATTAAATATCATAGAAACATTTCAAGCATAGTAACTCTCGACTGGACCATTGGCGCAGTTGGTTGTGGCCTTGCCTTCAGCTCTGCGGGTCTTGGGTCCGATTCCCTCCGAGGGCCAACATTTTCTATAAACAATTTGTTGGTTCTGGTTGTATATTTGTATTTAAAATTATATATGTAGATATATACTCACCAGTTGTCTGTCTATCATAACACAAGTATTAAGTTGCTTACTTTGGGGACGGACGACCGTATGTAAGTGTCCCATATATTAATATTTATTTATTTATATAGTACCACTTTATAATCGGAATCGGACTAACAAATTTATATAGAATATGGTAAATGGTGACTTGATATTTACCAACTACCTTTAAAAGCCTAAAAAAAAAATTTCCGACCACTGTGTTTCAATTGCGCAAATAATCTCGTCACGATTTATTGAATTAATTTCTTTTACGGTAACTCCGCTTCTATTTCTATATTATTTTTACTAGCCTTTAAATTTCTTTCAACTGAGACGAAAGTTGTTAGAGAGAGTGTCGAGAGAAAGAAATAAAATGTTTACTGATGTTAATGAGCGAACTATCAGTATGAAAGAACCCTTTTCATACTCAAGCACTTTCGACTAGTCGTCTAATCTAATGGTTCTCACACAAGACTGGCTACTAAATTAATTATTAACAAATAATCATTAACTAATCAGCTTACTGTCGTAGCAAAAAAAATCCATTTACAATCGGCGACACGATCGCTGGGGGTGCGTCATGTGGCCCGGCGGTTACTATCGCGGGATCTTCACGCGTCGCCGCCCGTACCCCTTGAGACCTCCGTATGTCCAGCAAGCACTAAGCAGTCAACATTAAAGTTTTTAATATGATATATATTAGTGCTTAAATACTCTTCGATTTATCAACGGTCTACACCACTATTCGTAATATCGCTATTTAGCTGCTCATCGGTCATTTTGTTCTTTCCCTTCCCTATGTCGTTAAACACTAAAACCTATTGTTTTTACCGTTTCTATTGTTTTAACAAGGGATTTTACAATTCAGCAAATAACAAAGACTTATGGTTTTTCCAAATTCAGATAAAGTTTGCGCATGAGCAATTTAAATTTAGACTTATTAAGTCGCGAAATTCGTAAAAATCCATTAAAAATCCGAAGCGCTTAACTAAAGAAACATCGATGCACACACACTTACACACAAATATAAACGTATCTTTTTATAATATAAGTAGGACTAATATGGATGCATAATCATTTTATTTACCTATTTAGTTTTTTTGCTTCCCATGCGACGTCAAAATGTGTGATACGGTCGAACCAAATTGTTTGAATAAAACACTAATAAACCCTGTAACGGAGCGTAAAATTTGTTACGTCACACAATCGACAACACACTTAAGCGATTTCACGAATAGGAAACGTAAACGGGCATCGATCAAGGTGAGCTTTAATCAATGAAGTTATGTCGGTCTCTTTGCGGCTTAACTAACCGAAGCGGGCGCAGAGTTACGAAAATTTTGTACCGACAACGTTACAAAATTTTCGATCGATCTAGCAAGCTTTTATGTAAAAAAAGTTCGTTTTATCCTTGTCTTCGGCATAAAAAGTTATTAACATTTAAACTCAATTTTTGTCGTAACTTGTCAAGTCAGAGTAGCTTATTCGGGGAACGTGCTGTCTCGAGAAATGAATAGAGATCGAGCCCCATCTACCCAATATTTTTTTTATTTTTTTTTAAGTTTATTTTTTTAATTTGTAAAAATTACCGAGTAAGGCCCGGTGAACCAGGAACTTTATATAACGTTCGAGCTTAAAGTTATGTGTGTTGATTAATTGTTGACAACAGTGACATTAAATGGATCCCACCGAGTATATTATGATACTACTCGTTATGCAAAGATTACAGTGTACATAATAAAATGGTTATGTTTTTAATTTCAAATTGTTCGTTAAAAACAGTATCTTATTGTCTTCATGATTTTTTATTCGTCACCTAAATCTTAAACTGTACGATAATGGTATGCAATCTAAGCTACTGTTAAATAAAATATATTAATAATTTTTTTTCATTTAATAAGCTATTAGATAATTATTTTGCTTGCCGATTGTAAGAAAACAAAAAGCAGTAGCTGGTAGCTCTTTAAAAGATAGCATTAAAAGAACCTTCATTCACTGAAGAAGAGACTTTAAAAGATCTGGAGTTCCCTCCGACTTGATGAATCCGCCACAAGATCGTGGAAGCTCAACATGTTATATAGTAGATGTGTGAAGAAAAAGAAGATCCGTGCAATGGCACGGATAAGTAATGACTTAAATAAAAGCTTTGTAGATTATTTGCTTAAGCATTCCATCGAATACACTACGATGTGTTTTAATTAGTACACCGCGTTTCAATGAACGTTCGACGCCATCTAGTTCTGTAATTTCGAAACAGAAGTTACTAACATAGTAACAAACATCATTTTTAAATATAGCACGTCAGTTGTTACATTACCATAATAATTATCATGTAAAACCTAACCCTTAAAAAATACACATGTATGGCAGGTGACCTGACGTATGGTCAATTCTAATAAGTAGTAAGGTAATAAACATAATGATTAGATGTATAAAACTACACCGCTATAAAAAAAATTGAGCTGTAAAATGTTATAAAATATTGGTATACTTTAGTCAAACATTAAAATCTAGAAAGTATAGAAACAGCTGTTTAACTAGGATGTAATTATAATATATACTCGTAGTAAAACCTCTCTTAAAAGATGGAAGGAAATAGAAATTAAATTCTTCTAGCTGTTCCAAATCAGATTTTAAGATTTCTGTAAGATTTTTCGTTCTTCGTGAAGCGCATGATAAATTGTAAATATCGGTAAAATACGTGTTTTTTTTATTAGAAATCTTTCTAGTGCCTGCTCGGGTTTGATTTCGTTCACTAGTTAATAGTGCTCATGTGTCCTTAAACGTTAAGCCATCACGATAGAAAAGTATATTAAAAGAAATCATTAAATGCATATTTGCTATTGATGATGTGATTTGACTCTCTCCAGGGGGTTACGGGTTCAAACCTTGTGAAGGCACCAATGAGTTTTTCCGCTAAAATGTTTGTGCTTAATTTATATTTGTGTATAATTTATCACATTCTTTAAGGTGAGGCAACTTGCTTATTACTGGAGTATTCCTGGGAGCAGTGTGGAAGGTCCAAGCTCCAATCACCTCTCTAAAAAAGGAAAAAAGAGGCCTATGCCCAGCAGTGGTACAGTAAAAGGCCGTTACTTTTCAAGACGCTGCTTGTTCCTATTTGTCAAAGAAGGTAAAATAATAAATCATCATCCTTATCCAACTCTAAGTGGGGTCGGCACAACATGTTATAAACATGCTGTCACATGATTTGGCTGCGTTTTACAACCGGCCGCCTGCCTGGCGTCAACTTACCTTAGTCGTATTTTATGACTCCTCGAAAAGATTAAGGGTGGACTATTCTACTAAACCGGATACCACACGGTGGGTGAACTTACCTTAGTCGCCTTTTACGACACCTCGGTAAGAAATGAGGTTGGTCTATTCTACTCAGCCGGTTATCACACGGCGGGTCGACTTACCTTAGTTGCCTTTTACGACACCTCGGTAAGAAATGAGGGTGGTACTATTTTATTGAGCCGGATACCACACGGCGGAAGGTTAAATAATAAATGTTAGGTACATTAGTTTTGTTTCTTAGCTCGTTGGCGCGTCGCTACAAGTCCCACAAGTTTCGTGCTGAGTCAGCATCTCCTCTTTAACTCTTCCAGCGATTGTTCTGTCCGGCATTGTCATGTCATACCTCCCCCGTGCCCCGCCGGTTAATTACTTTTCATTAGACAATCAACGTATGTTGTTCGGAATCGCTCATTGTGAAATATGTAAGTTCGCACGTGTTTGATAAATCAAATGTATATATTTCTTGCTATCAATCTTAAGTTAAGTTGACTGGCCCGTTGGAGCAGTGGGTAGTGACCCTGCCTTCAGCTCCGTGGGTCGCGGGTTCGATTCCCGCCGAGGGCCAACATTTTCTGTAAATGAATTTGTTGGTCTTTGAGCCTGGGTGTATATTTGTATTTAAGTATGTATTTAAAAAATATATAAGTACATATTCACCAGTTGTCTGTCACCCATAACACAAGTATTAAGTTACTTACTTTGGGGACGGACAACCGTGTGTGTAAGTGTCCCATATATTTATATTTATTTGTTTATAAGTTTTTTTTATCGATACCGGAAACTTAATGTAGCACTGTTGAAATATTGGCTCTAACTGTTGTTTGAATTACCATGTGTATTGTCAATTATTTGCTACTTTGAATTATTGTTTCTATTCCTGAGAGCTTTGAATAAAAATTTCTAAATTATTTCTTGTGTATACGTACATATGTGTGTGTTACTAAAAAGATTACCCCAGCAGAGACTAAAGAAAGAAAATGTATTATACCTAGTTAATGAAATAAACATTTTGTTTTGTATAATAATACCTATATATAAGATTCAATACACATTAAACTAAATTATCCCTGTTTTCGGGCACATAAAAAATTCTAAAATATTGAATAGAAATCTAATTATATATGCAGTCAAATACAAAGCTTTGACAGCCTAATGGTAACGGGGGCACCAAAAAATATATAATATAGGATGATTCCCACATGTCACCCGGCGCTTTCTTCTTTTTTTATTGCATTTTTTATCATCATCTTCCTGCTCTTATCCCACTCTAAGTGGGGTCACATGATTTGGCTGCGTTTTTACGACCGACCGCCTGCCTGACGTCAACTTATTTAAGTCGTATTTTACGACACCTCAATAAGAAAGAGGGTGGTCTATTCTACTTAACCGGATACCACACGGTGAGTCAACTTACGTTAGTCACCTTTTACGACACCTCGGTAAGAAATGAGGGTGGTATATTCTACTCAGCCGGATACCACACGGCGGGTCGACTTACCTTAGTCGCCTTTTACGACACCTCCGTAAGAAAAGAGGGTGGTACTATTCTATTCATCCGGATACCACACGGCGTACCCAGGTACTAATTATTATGACTCCTAATCATCCTAACAATAACTCATTTCTATATGAAACATTTGTGAGTTCACAGTGCAGTACATTACCTAACTAATGTGTAGGCGTTGTAATTACTCAATTCGACAGGCCCCATGTATGTAACTCATATTTTAGCCTATGACAGCGTAATACTAATGGCGTTTAGGATTTATGGCTGATACTCCATACTATTGCATCTCAGCAACTGAAACGTTAAGTTATTATGACTTTATATCATATCAAATCATATAAAATAAAAGTAGCTGACCAAGCTTTGCTCGGTAATTTTTTACAAAAAAAAAAACAATTGGGTAGGTAGGCCCTATCCTAGGTATCCTATCCTAGGTATTTTCATTTGTAGAGAGCACCCGTTCCCCGTTGGCAGTTTTCGGCAAAAATAGTGAATATATAAAATATTCCATTTTAATTTTTGCACAAATTTGCAATAAAACCTAGCTAGATCGAGTTTTCCCCTCTAAAACCTCCTGCTTGCTGATTTTCAGAAACATCGTTGTCGATTCCGGGATACCGAAAATATACATATACATATATATACACATACAAGATTAACTTATTTAAATATTAAAGATATCGTGTCATATAAAAATATCGGGCACACAGGTAGTGTATGACCGAGCTTAGATTGATACTTTTTTAATAGGTATAAATAAGCTTGAAAAACTTGAAAAAAAGCAATTTATTAATGCTTGAATGTTTTCAAGCATTAATATATTGCTAAAAAAAAATAACGGGTTATCCCTGTTGGGATGTCCTTGGTTATCCCTGTTTAACCCGTTATTATTTTTTTAATGCAACCTAGCTATATTGAGTTATCGCCCCCGAAACCCGCTTCATACGGAATTTCATTCAAGTCGATGGAGCTGTTTCTGAAATACGGAATAACGTCAGGTAAAACGTCACGACACGTCAGGTCGTAAAATGCGAAGCTAGATCATGTGAGCATGATCACATAATCACATGAGGAGAATGATAATCTTCCCTCTAGTCCAGGGCTTCTTAAACTGTGGGTTTCACTACTGAAAGCAAAAGGCGTTGCAAAGATCTGATACTTTTCAATCATTATTGATACAACTACATGGCTGTAGCTGTCCTTTAAAGAACTTTTCTAACAAAGATTTATTGATATTTCTCCTCCTAAGTTCCTTCATTACCCCTTTTCATTAAATTTAATTAAATAGATTTTATTAAATTTATGATTGGTTAGTTTACAACAATTATAAATAAAATTTTAAAATTAGTATACACACTACGTACAAATATAAATACAAATAAAAATCATACAAGATACTATTGTAGTTTTATTATAACTATTTTTTTGAAAAAAGTGGCAATGCCAAACTGTTATTTACATTGTAAAATAGTGCGATATTACATCTACATCTACGGTTAATATATATTTCATTATATGGAGGAGGGGGTCGTTTAAAATTTCCTAAGCTTGAAGGGGGTCGCTATATAAAAAAGTTTAAGAAGCCCTGCTCTAGTCCATTATGACTCACTCTAGTGTTATAACTCTATGGCTATCGCACATAGTCTTAAGATAATGTCACAGCTAAATTAACTGTTATAATCGTGTGGTGGATTTATTGAAACTGCATTTAGATTTCTTTATTAACTTGTACAGAACCATTCAAGACGACGTGCGGGGACAGAAGGGAGGACCAATACAGGACATACATTGACATACAACATTATATGACATTAACGAAATATATACTGAGGTTTTGGAAGGTCAACGCGCTCTTACCACTGGTCAATCACGGGTCATAACCCCCTTTAATCCGTGTAAGAATACTTAATGTAAATACGGTTTTCTAACAATGAATTTGTAAAAGGGGCAATTAAAACCGCTGGAGCGATTACTATGTAAATATGCTAAGAACGTCCTGTGTGTGGAATTCGCTTTAAGCAACGCAGATTTATTTTTCTACACAACTTCTACTAACCTTGAAAATATCTAGAAAAGTCATCCAATCAATGCATCAATCAATCCATAGCATTATGTCCTATGGAATATTGCTATGGGGTAAATACGCGCATAGTGAAAAAATTTTTGTTTTACAAAAAAGAGCTATACGTGGCATTTATAATTTAAGACCGCGTGATTCCCTGCGAGAGAAGTTTAAGGAAACAGGTATTCTTACATTTGCTTCACAGTATATTTTAAGCAATTTAATTTATGTACATAAAAATAAAAATAATTATAAAACGATAGGTGATGTATACAATAGACAAAGCAGGAACCGAAATAAGCTTGCGGTTCCTGCTTTGCGCCTTGCAAAAGTGCGTAACTCGTTTGTGGGTTTTGGTATAAGATTCTATAATAAAATTCCGCAATCAATTTCGGCACTGCCAATACAGCAGTTTAAAAACACTGTTAAAAAGAGGCTGATACAGAAAGCCTACTATACTCTTGAAGATTATTTAGAAGATAAGAATGTGTGGATATAGCTCTCTTTGAACCTGTACAAGACAGTAACGACTTAATGTAAATAATATTAAAAATTATATTTTTAAAAGAGCAACCGCCGAGTTTCTTGCTGGCTCTTCTCGGTAGGAACAGCTTTCCGAACCAGCAGTAGAGTTGACGATTCAAAAGTTTATTTGAATAAAGAATATTTTGAATTTGAATTTGAATGATCAGGTTATTATAAAATATTCTTTTCATTGGTTCCAAGAAAGTAGTAAGTAAGATCAAGAATTTAAGTTAGAAGTAAGTATAGGACAGTAATAGGACTAAGACAGAATAGTAATAGGACTAACTTTGGGGAGATCCATTAAACAAAAGTAATAATAAAATTATTTTGCTATAATCCACTATAAAGTAAATCTGGGATAAGCGCAGGAAGATGATTTATTTATTTATTTCCAAAGGAAACAAACAGTACATAGTTAAACTTAATAGCTAGTAAAAATATATCGATCATTGACCAATAAAGTTTCCACTAGTTTATAAATCATAAAAGCTAACAATAAGACAGTAAATAAAAGTTTGCAAAATCCTATACTATAGAAAAAAAAACAATTAGTTCCATGCGCAAATTTTTTATTATCAACAAATTTTTTATATATCACTCATCTAAATCGATTTTTCTCCCCCAAACCCTCCTACATGCTGAATTTCAGGAAAATCGTTGGAGCCGTTTCCGAGACTCCGAATATATACAAGATTAACTCATTTAAATATTAAAGATATAGCTATAAAATGACCTGTGTATATTGGGTGACTAGTTTATGACAACAAGCATTTCATGCCTGCCCGCAGTTCGTGGCTTCCTTGACCCCGGTCATAACAATTAATTAAAATACAACGTAGCTGCTTGCAACCGGCGCTATACGAAAACGACCGTCAAAATGTCAAGACGGCGAAAAATATAGGCCCCTAAAGTAAAACCACATAGAGCCGGTAAATGCAAATGACCAACCATATTTTGTCAGCGTAAAACTTAATTTAAATGAACCCTATTTGGTGTAACTATTACTTCTTGGGCATCGTTACAAATTGCTTCTAATAAACATTAACCGAGCTGGAAATAGTTTTGAGTCTTTATTACGTTGAATGTGTTTAATAATATTAAATATATAGAATAATTATACACACGGTTTCTAATTGTTTACTTGTGTTATAGGTAAAATACAGACATCTACACACACGGTCGTCCGTCCCCAAAGTAAGTAACTTAACACAAATTCTATGCAATTCTTGACAACAAGAGGCAAACCAAAAATTATAAAAAATAGCCACATCTTTGTGGCTATTTTTGTAAAAATGACATTATTTCTGGGCATAGAAATGTAGGGCACTGTGTAAGTGGAAGGAACATGTTTTGCAGTTATGTAAAAAGGTCAGCAAATACGTATACGTTTTATCTAAGCTAAAAAGTTACACTTCAAGCTGCATTAATGGCATATATCAATCAAGATATGGTATAGTTATATGCGAAGTGGCAACACTTTTCGTGTTGCCACTTCGCTCAAATTGTAATATAATGAATAAAATATTTATAAAATATAATAAAACATTTATAAAATATTAATAAAAAAAATGTGTAAATTTTACGCAATGCCGATTATCTACAAAGTTCTAAACCTCTATATAAAAAATTAAAAATCTTACTACTTCCATGTATATATATATTTTTGAATGTGCAATATTTGTATAAAAACCCCTTTAAATCTATTTAAAAACGTTTATCAAAGCAAAAGGTATCAAAATAATATACGCTTACCAATACAAAGGTAAAGTGTATTCAGTGAAAATTGCTATTGTATGGTTATAAATTTTTTTAATAAATTGCCGAATAATATAGAAAAAATTGTAAATTTACCAAAAAGGTATTATTCACATACCTTCTAGAAAATTGTTTCTATTCACTTAAAGAATATTTAAATTACTGTACCATTAATTATAAGTAATTTATATTTTGGACGTCGGAAACGGCAGATATGTTTGTACTTACCTTTAAAAAAACACCTTTCTAACCATATATTTCCAAATAAACTATTTGAATTTGAATTTAATTATGTGCATTGTACTCAGAAACTATACTTATTATAAATGCCAAAGTGTGTTTTGTTGTACTCTCAGTTCCGAACATAAAAATGGTAATAAATAGTAAATGTAAGTGACATGTCGTCGTAAGCTAATTAATGAATAAAATATTTCTTATTATGCTACTCGTAAATGCATTTTTAATTCGTTTAATAAACAAATGATCGCAATTTAAATATATGGTATATTAGACTGAGTGCCTCAAGGGTTTTACATTTTAGAGAAGAGGGTTCCCGATTTGAAATCGATTGGAAATAAACTCCGAGGTTATATATTTATAAAAACCCTACTACAGTTTCCTTCAACAAAAAAAAAGCCTTTGTCCATCCTAATAAGAAACGATTAGGATAAGAGGGGAGTGAGAAAAGTGTAAAAGCACAGCTTCCACACTCTTCTTCTCTTATTGTAATTTCACTTCGCAGTAATCTACAGTCACTTCTTCAGTTTCCAGACTCTGTAAAAGCCGTTATGGTCAAAAGAATATAAAATATGAACATATTTTTAAATAATAAAAGCCTTGTTTGCATAAAGTGTTTGAAAGGAATAAATTCACGTTGAATGAGCAAGTAAACCATGGAGTAAAAAAGTTTTTTAAACCATAGAGTATAGATCCTATATCGTAGAACTTTCGTGTCTACGATGCATGTAAGATATGTCGACTAATAAAACAAAGTGACATGATTTGTAATCAAAAATAAAGATAAGAACTATATTTTTAAGTCCCGTTAAACTTTTTTATTGCATTTAACGTGATTTTATATCACCCGTTGGTAGAATAGAAGTTACATCCTGTAATTTAAGCATAATAAATGTTATTTATTATTTATTTATTTGTACAACTGTTAAAATATATTGCGGTGTTCGTAAAAGAACCGTTTTAATTGTTAATGTGCGTTGTAGCGTGAACTACTGATAACTCAATATAAAAATGCAGTGTAGTGAGTATGCTAAAATACACAGTTTAAATTGTTTTGTATGTTTATTTTATCACTGAAACTTAAAAAGAATCCTATAGGATTCTATAGGATCATAAAGGATTACTATAGTAGTCATCGTAGATAGTCCAGTTTTATAAATAACATAACTATGATTAGAAGCGGCTGAAATTTTAGGAATAAGTCCGCCTTTAAACATGTGTTTATTTTTTTTATTTTTCTTTTTCTTTTCTAAACATATGTATAAAAAGAATAAATAAAAATAAAAAAACAATATTAATAAAATATTGATGGAAAGGAGTAACGAAAGAGTTGACGAATGATAAAAGAGGATGTAATAATGAAAGAATAATGACTGGCCTGTTGGCGCTGCTGGCCTGACTTCAGCTCCGCGGGTCACGGGTTCGATTTCCGCCGAAGACCAACATTTTAAATAAACATATCAAATCAAAATAATCTATTTTTAAATAAGCTCTTTTAAGCACTTTTGAATCTTCAAGGATCAACATGATTAATGAAGTCACAACAAGTTCGGAATGTTGCTCTCACCGAGAAGAACCAACAAGAAACTCGGCGGTCAATCTTTTAAACATTTTCAATTTAAACTATTAAACCGTGGTCTTGTATGAAGATGAAAGGATTTTCAAATTCAGGCATTTTTATCATCCAAGTAGTCTTCAATTTTGTAATATGCTTTACTTTTAACAATTTGTTGATTCTAAAGTCTGGGTGTATATATGTATTTGAGTATGTACTTAAAATGATATATGTATACCTACCAGCTGTCTGTCACCCATAACACAAGTATGAAGTAACTTTGGAGAAGGAAAACCATGTCTGTAATTGTCCCATAGGTATATTTATTAATATTTTCGTATAATCCCACTTTTCTTCGGGCTACCTCTAGTCACATATCCCTCCACATAAATGTTTAACACTCGTTAGGTCACATGATCACCTTTTTATATTATTTTGTTTATATTATCTATACTTATATATAAAGCTGAAGAGTTTGTTTGATTGATTGTTTGAATCTTAGGAACTACTGGACCGATTTTAAAAATTATTTGAGTGTAAGAAAGTTCATTTATTGAGGAGGGTATAGACTATAACATCACGCTAAGATCAATAGGAGAGCCGTAATAAAAAATATCACAAAAACGGCAAAATAAAAAGCTTTCGTTGCGTGCGCTAAGTAAACGATGAAAGTCATACAAAAATAACGTATTACAATGGTTGTTTCCCTCTAAAAGTTGTTAATAAAAGTCCGCTATAGCATACTATATAATAACATCACTTTAAAATGAATAGGAGAGGTGCAGCAATAAAAACATGTTTTAAATTTCAATTCGGCAAAAAAATTGTGATACTCTGATTTTGCGGGCAAAGCTGCTGGCACAGCTAGTTTTGATAAAATTAAATATATTCCATTTTGAGTCGCACTCCCGTGTTGGAGGGGGATTTCCCCCTACCCCCCAAGCGCAGCCGTGAAAAATGCGAATTACGTTTGAAGATGGCCAACCAGTCAGAAAGTCATTGTTGTCCCTGATAACGGCGCGGGCCGCGTTCTGAACGCCATTGCTCGTGAAATTATTATAGAGACGGACAAGTGGGGAATTAATAAAGGCTTTTGTGTAGGCCAATACATGAATTTGACATCCTTAGGATCAAGAAGAAAGGTATAAAATTTTCAAATCGTTTCGTTTATTGACCCCGGTTTAATAACATTTTTCATCAGCTTTCGGTTCGGTAGAAGCTGTGATAGACCAGCGGTAACACCGTGCGACTCTTTCCGGGAAGTCACGGGTTCAAACCCCGAACACGCACCAATGAGTTGTTATATTAAAACTTTTGTACCTGGTTATAATATAAAAATATCAGACGCTTTTCTGTGAAGGAAAACATCGTTAGGATATGTGTTACCTACCAATCCGTATTAGAGCAGCGTGGTAGGTCTTAGCTCCAATCCTTATCTCCAAAAAACGGAGCTAGGAGGCCTACGCCTACATGGGTTACTGTACTATGGGTTAGTAACAAGCTGTTACTTTTTTTAACTTTTATATTCCTTCGTTAGTCAAACAGAAAAAAAACCGTTATCGACCTAAGATTCAGACTTGTACGCACCAACAAATGGAATAAACAAGTGTATCCGCGCTGTCAACTTACCTTAGTCGTATTTTACGACATCTCGGTAAGGAAGAGGCTGGTCTATTCTACTCAGTCGGATACCACAGGGTATAGACAGGGGATAGAAAACAATGTAGTGACATTACTGTTAAATATTCAGTTACATAAGAAACTGCCTATTTAACAGAAAGAAATTATACTGGTCTATTTTTTTTGCGGTTAATTTGTACAACTATATCTAAATATGTCTATGTCACTACTACGATGTGCGTTACCGAATCATTCGATGTAGGATCCACGATCTCAGAAAAGAGACAACATACAATCAACAACCAACTAAAAACTTAGAGTACAAATAAATAGGCAGTATAAGATAAAATTTTAGATAAAACATGCTCCATGTAAAAGTAGTAAATACAAAATCACATACACAATATATAAGCGATACAAAAATTGTATTACAAAAAAGATAGAAGTGACATTATTTAATCGCAAGTTGCTGAATCACTATACACTGTCCATTATATTAACCATCTTTTGACAGATTGACGATAGTGATGTCCTAAAGATTCTCGTATGCGATACCATTCCGATTATAGTACCTACTATCATTAATCGAATTACGTACCTAAGTAATTCGATTAATGATAACCTACGTAAACTAGATTACTACTTGAGAAAAGAAATTCCAACTTTGAGAAAACTTATTGTTTCTTTGAAAAGAAGTGGTCTATTTCATGGTGAAAAATCTTCTTTGGTCAAAGTTTTGAACACAATTGGCTTTTCATATAAAAAGTTAAATAAAAGAAAATTATTAATGGAACGCACAGATATAGCTATAGCACGTTGTGATTTTTTAAGAGAGGCAAAGAAAATACAAGATTGGGCAAATATTGTTTTCACGGATGAAACATGGCTCAACGCTAACCACACACTATCTCGTTTCTGGACTGATGATACTGCTGATTCCACTTCCTCAGTACCAATGGGAAAAGGTGAGCGCCTAATCATTTGCCATGCAGGTACAGCAAAAGGATTTGTACAAGACGCACTGTTGGCATTTAAATCGAAGAAATCAAATGACTACCACGAAGAGATGAATGCAAATGTGTATGAAGAGTGGTTCAAAAAAATGCTCAGTTCATTGGAAGAACCATCAATAATTTTTATTGATAATGCGCCCTACCACTCCCGTCAAATTGACAAAATGCCAACACAGGCTAATAAAAAGCATGAAATAATTAATTGGCTTCGGGACAATGGAGAAAATGTGGACGACTCAATGTTAAAAGTTGAATTAATAAAAATATTAAAAACCAAAAAGAGAGCAAAACGCTATGTAATCAATGAAATGGCAGCAGAATATGGCCATACTGTTCTTCGGATTCCTCCATACCACTGCCAGTACAACGCAATAGAACTTATATGGGCACAAGTAAAAGGGCATGCTGCGAGATGCAATACAAGCCCCCCATTCACAGCGAATAAAATGTTGCAATTGCTAAAAAATGCTTGCACCCACGTAACGGCCGAGAACTGGGCAAGTGTGGTGGAAAGAACTAAAAGAGTAATATTCTCTGATTGGGAACGTGATATTGCGTTTGATAATATATTATCTACACAAGAGCTAATAATAACTGCTACTGAAGACTCCTCATCGGAGGAGTCTAGTGTTGATTATCATTCCGACGACTCGTGCTAATAAAATAAATTAAAATATCCTGATTGTTTTATTTGTATTCATGTATTAACTAAGAAGAAAGTAAAACTTTATATAATGTTATTAAATGTCTTTTAATACTCGTAACATCGATTTCTACCGATTATTTTTAATCTGTGGCATAATCGTAGAAACCATTATGTGTGACATCACTAAGTGGGCGGTACCCATCCATAAAGTACAAATATTATTTGTATGATATTTGTACGTAAGCAATACAAAACTTAATGAGCGTGAGCTGTCAAAAGACTGATAATATGATGGACGCAGTATACTTAAAAGTTTACAATTGTATTTCTTATTTAAAAGTTGTTATTTGACTGTTATTAATTATTAATCTTATATTACTAATATCTTAAGTTTTTATCAGAATCACATGCAAAAGAACTGGTTTTATGTGCTTGTAATAAAGTTTGGTCAAAATATGTACTGCTTTACTTATTATATACTTTATATTATAACTTAGTCAAATGTTAATAAAGGTTGAATTTATAAACCCTAAAAAAATTAAATTACTACTAATTGCTAAAGGCATTGTAAGCCAAAGTCCCACCAGAGTCTGCACGGATTTGTACGATATATGCTATGATTTTTAATCCAGCTTTAATTTAAGTTTAAATTTGATACAGTGCCATAAAAAACCAATAAATTTGTTTCCGTCTCTAACTACCTATTCTATTTCATTAACAATAATATAAAATCACATCAATGAATATCACTATCACTGAAGCCATACTAAAACATCTGAATTTATAAAAATCCTATGTTTTTTTCTACCGGACCATCCAAGAGAAAGACGACGATAAAAATGTTAAACTTAAGTAAAACTGTTGTAAATGTCAGAAAATATTCAGTATATGTACTGATTGTATTTTTTGTTTTTAATATTTGGACGTGGGATTTTTCGTTGGAATACGCGTCGCTACTAAATAGACCAAATAGAGTTTCATGTAAATATATTGCATGTACTTTACTATGTTTAGGTCGGTTCCACGTGCCCGGCCGGTCGTTAATTGACTTTCGGCTCCGAGTGTTTCGGCCAGTCATCGTTCTAGTTTTATATTTTTGGCGCCTATTTCCAACCTAACAGCCCTCTATATTTTTTACATGGCAGATCAATTATGATTTCGAATTGGTTTGATGAATCTGAATAAAATTCCATTGCTGTTGTTTAATTGCCTTGTTGGCTGTTTGAAAAATAGTTTAATCAATACAATGGGCGAAGGTTTTGTTGTTAACTTAGTTACAATCGACTTGTTATGTTTCATGTCAAATTAGAAGATTACAAAACTTATTGTAATGAAATCATCTCAAAGATCTTATGATGGTATAATCCTTCTGGACATGATTAATTGTTATGTACTCGAATATGTCTGTAACATTGCCAAAATCTTCCAAATTTTATTTAAGAGATTATAATGAAATAATGAATACATAAAGAATTAATTTTTTACTTACGAGGGGGTGCAAGGTAGATAATCATCTTAGTCTGTATCTTCAATTTCCAACTCAGGGTAATTAAGAATTGATCATCAAGCGGTTGATACGTTTTTATTTTTGATGAACTGGCAATGCTCGGATGTCTTATAATAGTAATAATAGTAATAGCCTTAAGTAATAACTGTATTGCCATTTCTATGGGCTTGCTAAATTACTATCATATCATCATAAATCATAAACTCGCATCTCAAGATCAACATTGATTCATGCTTAAGCCTAGGGTTATTAAAATTTATTTAATGTTTAAACAACTTTTGTTAAGAAGTCACAGTAAAATTATTTTGCTGTGAGAATCCGTATTTGCTAAGAGAATATAGGCATTCTATGAAACTCGAACCAAATAATTTGTTAATTAAAAGCCCCTTGAAAGCCTTTCTTAAGGTTTCAATTTAGAAAATTGCATTTATATCTCATGGTCAACATTAATTATACATGCGTTCCGGACATGCGTGCACGCATTCTTCTCATTAAAAAAATTAATTTCGATGCAAATAACGAGAAATTAACCGCAATTTTCGCCTTCGATGTCGCGATCAAATCATTTAATTGTCATGTTGGTGATAAAAATATGAGTGTATGTTAATTATTTAGGTAAAAAGCTAGCGTTGCGTCCTGCGTGGGCCAAGATGTGGCTGTAGGGGTGCGATAGGCGATGTGATTTTGATAAAACAACCAACGGCTACGGTTTGCGAGAAACTTACAAGGTTCGGCGACTGAATGCGGGCTGGTCACGCGATTGGCGTCACTGGCACCGTGATGAACGGACTACTACTGTATAGAATAAAACGGACGATTAATTTAGCTAACGTGTAAGAGGCAATATAAATGATTGTTCGCGGAGTCTTATTATAAATATACTAGCAATTGCAAAAGCAGCTCTGCCCGCGTGTTAAGATTAAAACCGTATTCTAGTATTTTAATAACCATACAAATGGTTAGAGTGGACTAACCTTAAAAGCTAGACATATGCTGTTATATACTTTTTAATTATTATTTAATTAACTTCCTTCATATTTTGTAAAAATTATTTGCACATTTGAACATCTAGCAAGAAATAAAAGGCTTTTATTTTTATTTTCTATTTTAATTACACATATATATGCTGTAGCGCACTTTTATTTATAACTTTTAGAAGGGAACAACTTTGTAGTACATGATTTTTGTATGACTTTCATCGTTTACTTAGCGCACGCAATGAAAGCTATAAATTTTGCCGCTTTTGTGATATTATTATTTCTTTATTGCTGGTCTCTCTCCTATATATCTAAGGGTAATGTAATGCCTTCATCGATAAATAATTATTTTACACTCAGAGAATTTTCCAAATTGGTCCAGAAATTCCTGAGATTATTGGCGCGTTCAAACAAACAAACTCTTAAGTTTTATGTATTAGTGAAGAAAATGATGTAGACGTACGCATTTATAATATTAGCATGGATATGGGTCAAAATGTTTTGCTCAAACGAAAACGTAGCTTCATATCCGTTAGTATGCGCATATGTTACTTAAGCATACTAGTCATGGTCTATAGATTAAAAAAATAAAATGGCATAAAAGTTTTAATATTCAACGGCGGTATAATTTTATTGAACCTTGATATGTTTTGTGTTTTCTTTATTGATTGAGCCATCGAAGTTGATCTATTGGCGATATCACATGTACTTCTTTGTCAACCGATGGATATCCGCTGCTGGACATAGGTCTCTTTATGGGATCTCCATACCACACGATCTTGGACCCAGCGGCTTCTCGCGACCCTTTTGACGTCATCAGTCCATCTCGTGGGGGGTCTACTGCGTTTTCCGGTGCGGGGTCGCCATTCCAACCCCTTGAGACCCCAACATCCATCGTTTCTCCGCACTATGTGCCCCACCCATAGTCACTTGCTTCGCGACACGTTGAGCTATGACGGTCACTATTGGCGATATCACATGTACTTGTTCTTCTTAGTCAACCGATGGACGTCCGCTGTTGGACATTGTCTCTTTATGAGATATCCATACCACACGATCTTGGACCCAGCGGCTTCTTGCCTTTTGACGTCATCAGTCTGAATAAGAACCAGAGTTCTTCTACGGATCTCCTCATTTCTGATTTGATAAAGATACTCCGAGCTTAGCTCGCTTCTTCGCCTGCTGAGTGATTCTTTGCCTTCTTATGAGGCCCTTAGAATATAGGCCCATAGGCCCTCCGTGTACATCACATGTACATGGTAGCATTATTTCATTTTCCCATAATTAGGCAAGTATGAAACGACACGCGAATTCATTAGCGTACGAGTGTACGGAGGAGCGTCGCAGGGGCGCGAGGCAGACGATGCAATCGCTCAATTGTACTGACAGCAACAACATTACATTTATTTTGATGAAAGAAGAATAAAGAAAGAAAGAAAGAATTTGCGAATCTCGAAAAAAATATTATTAAGCTCCAAACATTGGAGTGTTACTTGCTGCCCTTATCCCACTCTAAGTGGTGTCGGCACAACATGTTATAAACATGCTGTCACATGATTTTGGCTGCGTTTTTACGACCGGCCGCCTGCCTGACGTCAACTTACCTCTGTCGTATTTTACACCTCGGTAAGAAAGAGAGTGGTCTATTCTACTCAATCGTGAACTACATCTAAAGCCGAAATAAAAATTTAATAAAGTCGTACAATTTTATGAAGTTGCAACTTAAATCCAACCTTTCTTATCATTTATATGGTCCTCAATAGTATAAGCTTTGATAATGAGTTTCCTTTTTATTGCTTTTTTGAACTTGTGAAAAGGCAAGTCCAAAAGAGATTTTAGAATTTTATTATAAAGACGTATACCGATGTCCATAAGCTATCTTCGAACTTTCTGAGTCATTAACCTAATTATTAAGTCGGTAATTCTTATTCCGATTGATTCAATTCTATTTGTTTACTATTTAAGAATTACACACCACTTATAGCCGTTTACGGCTGTATTCAAATAATTTTAATATTTTAAAATATTTTACCTATATTTAGTAAATTAAGATTATAATATTAATTATTTTTTAACGGTATACATATTTTACCGTTCTGTAAATGCCTGTCATCGGATTAAAGTAAACTATTATTTATTTTATAATGAAACTTGTAAACCTTAATATAAAATATGATTCATATACCTACTATAATTAATGAAAGATGTGTGCAAATATTTTCCACACTCAAATCTTACAAAACTGCAAGCTCTCAATTAAAAAACATCATCATCCTCCTGCCCTTATCCCACTCTAAGTGGGGTCGGCACAACACGTTATAAACTTGCTGTCACATGATTTGGCTGCATTTTTACGACCGGCCGCCTGCCTGACGTCAACTTACCTCTGTCGTATTTTACGACACCTTAGTAAGAAAAAGGGTGGTCTATTCAACTAAACCGGATACCACACGGTGGGTCAACTTACCTTAGTCGCCTTTTACGACACCTCGGTAAGAAATGAAGGTGGTACTATTCTATTCAGCCGGATACAACACGGCGTCTCTCAATTAAAAAACATACAAATGAATATCTAACTTGCCAACCATACATATATATAGCAAAAACGTTGGCAAGTTCCGATGTTATCAGACGCACACGTAACTATGTTTCATGATTAATTAAAAACTATAATAAATATAATTAGCTGTCAACGTATCGGAATCCTGCCATGTCTCCAATCGTTTCTTAATACGCACCAATATCTGAAATCATTTATATGCACGGGTTTAAAGGAATGCCTTGCGGTACGCCATTTATATTTTACGCACACAAGATTCTCTTATAAACTTTAATACTATAGTATTATGGTACAGATTGCAATAGCATTGCATATTTGCACTGCAAATTCTGTTTAGTTTTAAAGATAGGGCAAGCAGGTGTCACTCGCCCCTTATACAAAGGATGATATCAACTTATTGATACCTAATTATTCATCGAGTAATTTTTTAGAGTAATTGATATTTTTAAAACTTAATCAGCAAATGCGCGTGAATAAATATGAAGGCTGGTATATTTTTCGATAGTGATGTTAAAATTTACATCGACAAAAGACGGCAGGTGCTCTTTATTGAATAATTTACTTACCATTACCGTATAAGATAGTAAAAAATTACTTCAAGTTAGTCTCCGTGATTCGCAGTGTTCTATTAATTGCTATACAAGTTTCGTTTGGTTCCATCTATACTAATATATAAAGCTGAAGAGTTTGTTTGTTTAAACGCGCTAATCTTAGGAACATGTTCCGCTCCACCCGATCATCCTTGAGAAATCTGCACTCGAAATTGTTGATGAGAATATATACTTGGGACATAGGGTCCGGCTAGGTAGGTCCAATTTCGAGAAAGAGGTCAGTTGCCGAATCCAACTCGGATGGGCAGCGTTTGGGAAGCTACGCGAGATCTTTCCGTCCAATATTCCTCAGTGTCTGAAGACTAAAGTCTTCAAACAGTGCGTGTTGTCAGTGATGACCTATGGCTCTGAATCTTGGTCGCTGACTGACATGGGCCTGATAAGAAAGCTCAGAGTCGCTCAGCGGGCGATGGAGCGAGCTATGCTCGGAGTTTCTCTACGTGATCAAATCAGAAATGAGGAGATCCGTAGAAGAACCAGAGTCACCGACGTAGCTCAGCGTGTCGCGAAGCTGAAGTGGTGATGGGCGGGGCACATAGTGCGAAGAACCAGTCCAGCAGTAGACGTCCATCGGTTGTTAAAGAAGAAGAAGAAGAATCTTAGGAACTACTAGACCGATTTGAAAAAAAATCTTTGAGTGTAAGATATAAGATAATCCATTTATCAAGGAAAGCTGTAGGACTTGCTCGATAAATGGACTATCTTACACTTCAAGAATTTTTCAAATCGGTCCTGTAGTCCCTGTGATTAGCGCGTTCGAACAATCAAACTCTTCAGTTTTATATATTAGTATAGATATAAAGCATTTTTTTTTTGTTATTTTTATTTCACTCCCATTTTAGATATGTAGTTAGATGTAAACTGTGACATAACACAAAACTAAGGGTATTCTTATAAAACCCACGCCTTTTTTCAAAAGCATGTGGTCACCATAATTATAGTAACAAAATTTAGTCAAATAAATAGGCAATTTAAAACAACACGTGGCAACTAACAGTTTGCCGACAACTTGATTGCTCCTCAAATTGTCTTACACCACAGTGTTGCGTGATCATCACATATTGTTTTGGATTGCATCTATTTTAAAAAAAATTTATTTAAATAATTTATAGAATTAGGCTTCACTTTGCGGATATCCATAATAAAAACGTAATAATAAAATTATTTTGCTATAATCCGCTGTATATTAAAATAAATAATATATATGATGCTTTTAGCCGTGTGGTATCCGGCTAAGTAGAATAGTACCACCCTCATTTCTTACCGAGGTGTCGTAAAAGCCGACTAAGGTAAGTCGACCCGCCGTGTGGTATCCGGCTGAGTAGAATAGACCACCCTCATTTCTTACCGAGGTGTCTTAAAAGCCGACTAAGGTAAGTTGACCCACCGCGTTGTATCCGGTTCAGTAGAATAGACCACCTTCCTTCTTACCGAGGTGTCGTAAAATACGACTAAGGTAAGTTAAGATACATGCTGATTGGCAAACTACGAGTAGGTATGTTTTAAAATGCATGACAGGTCACAATGATATATTTAAGTATATTCTGTATTGTCACGTGATTTGGCAACGTATTTTAACGATGACCGGCCGCCTGCCTGACGTCAACTTACCTTAGTCGCCTTTAATAACACCTAGCTAAGAAATGAGGGTGGTCTATTCTACTCAGCTGGATACCATAAGGCGGGTAAATTTACCTTAGTCCCCTTTTATGGCACCTCAGTAAGAAATGAGGGTGGTCTATCCTACTCAGCTTGATACCATACGGCGGGTAAACTTACCTTAGTCGCCTTTTACGATACCTCAGTAAGAAATGACAGTGGTATTCTATTCAGCCGGATGCCACACAGCATCATAAAGGAAGAGAAATAAACAAAAATATATAGACACTATTTCCACTATTTCCACAGAGTCTGTAAATAAGTAAGTAGCGGCCTGTAACTATCCCACTGCTGGGAATAGGCCTCTTCCCTCCGTTTTTGGAGATAAGGATTGGAGCTAAGACCTACCACACTGCTCCAATGCGGATTGGTAGGTTACGCATATCTCAAGAATTCTCTAGAAATAGGCAGGTTTCCCGATGTTTTCCTTCACCGAAAAGCGTATGATAAATTGCAATTATCAATTAGACACATAAGTTTTAACAGAATAACTCATTGGTGTCTGCCCGGGTTTGAAACCGTGACCTTTTCTAACGAGTCGCACGGTGTTACCGTTGGGCTACCACAGCTTATACAGAGCGATCCGAACGGGGTTTATCGGACGCTCGCTGGAGTTAGGTCCCCGAGGCGTTCGATGCATCTGGTGCTCCCGATGCATCGTCCAGCGGAGGGAGGGGCCACTTTCAGAGAAGCCCCGACCCAGAGGTGGCGCACTCTGGGCTACAGAGTTGCTGCTGGCGGGGATGGGGGGCAATGTCTTCATGGGTACCCTATCCCCGCCACCAGCAGCGTAGTGGAGCACACAGGTTATTTTAGTCGGTGCGAGTCCGACATAACCGTCGCCTGTCCCCGTCGGGCGGCGGTACCCATAAGGGGTTTTTTCCTGTATAAAAAAAAGCTTATACAGAGTCTGTACTAATTATAAAATATGTACACCCTTTCCAAGCACGTAATTCATACGTTAACATTTCTTGCCGCTCGTAAATAAAATTCTGCAAGAGTTACTATGTATTTTGTTTGATAAGCGCAAATTCAAATTTATGCCCACGGTGTGCATTTTCATCGTGTAAAGGCTGGTTGGAAAAAAAAACATGGCGTATGTGCTAATCTCACGTGATCTTTGTTTCATGTATATGTTTTTTTCAATCTGGTGATGAAATGTAGCTATTTAAAGGGCATTTATTAACGTTTCTTCGTTTGTTTATCTTCAAAGTCTGTAATCCATTTTTATAGGAATAATATTCGAGTAATTCTTATCATTTCTTAGCAAAAGCTGTGATGGCCTAGCGGAAAAGCTGTGATGGCCTAGCGGTGCGACCGTGTGAATCTCTAGAGACGATCATGGGTTCAAAACCGGGCAGACACCAATGAGTTTTTCCATTAAAACTTATGTGTCTAATTGATAATTGCAATTTATCACACGCTTTTCGGTGAAGAAAAACATCGTGAGGAAACCTGCATATCTCTAGAGAATTCTGGGGATATGTGTAACCTACCAATCCGCATTGCAGCAGCGTGGTAGGTCTTAGCTCCAACCCTTCTCTCCAAAAATGGAGAGAGGAGGCCTATGCCCAGCAGTGGGATAGTAACAGGCCGTTACTTACTTAACATAAACTTAACATTTTCGTCATGACTATGCAACACAGCTTATCCAATAAAAATTGTTAGAGTAATTAAAATATAAAAACCGGGTCACATCGCGATAATCACGTTACCTTTGCATAAGGTTCGACGTTTCGGCAGAGTTGCATCCACCGTGGTCACGAACTGACTGGAGCGCCGCGGCGTCTTCGTTCCCGAGTACTACAGTCATTATTTTCTTCATCTACCCTCACTTGAACCGCACAATCCACATAAGGTCTCTTGCACACCACACTAATATAATCTGCACGCGACATAGCTTTCAACGATTTTTTCCGCGAGTTATATTTATTAATTACTGGATCCCAAGTCGTCGACAATCTGAAGCCCTCTTCTCGGTTGAAAGTATTATGCTTTCGAATCTCAATGGTATCACGCGCCATTCTCGCATAATAGTGGGCATCGGTTGACAGTACCTTGGGATCGTGAAGCTCAATCCAGTGATTGCTCCCTGAATTAAGCAGATGGTCTGCGATCGCTGATTTCGTTGGCTGGTTATTTTTAACTGCAGCTATGTGCTCTTTCCCTCGCTCAGCAATGGTTGGTTGTGACCCGGTTGTTTATATTTTAATTAGTATGAATCGCGAATGTTAAGAGTAACTCGTGAATGTATCATTTAGTATTTATTTAATTTTAATTTTTAGGGGTTTTTCGCAATGTAAATGCCAATGGGTCGATTTACCTTATTTGCCTTTTACGACACCTCGGTAAGAAATGAGGGTGGTCTATTCTACTCAACCGGATACCACACGGTGGGTCAACTTAGCTTAGTCGCGTTTTGCGACACCTCGTTAAGAAATCAGAGTCTGGTCTATTCTACTCAGCCAGATACCACACGACGGGTCGACTTACCTTAGTCTCATTTTACATCTCGGTAAGAAATGAGGGTGGTTTATTCTACTCAGCCAGATTCCAGACGACGGGTCAACTTACCTTAGACTTAAGAAATGAGGGTGGTCCATTCCACTCAGTCGGATACCACACATATTATCCGATATGACAATTTGTCAAATTATTGACGTTGAATGCCGCTCACCTACGCCATCTACACCAACGCAAATAATCGCTTTCAATTGACAGCTGACTGTACAACTCTGTATTGGCACATTACAAAGAGTCACCATGACTACGTCAAATGTTAATCAGTTGGAAGAAATAAACGGTAGTACATATGGAAGCAATAAGTAAACTGCGATTAAATTAATTATTAGTAAAGTTAAGTTTAAACTTATAGTTTTTACAATAAACTAATACAAAAGTAATCATAATCCTCCTGTCCTTAACCCACTCTAAGTGGGGTTATGTTATAAACACGTTGTCACATTATTTGACTATGTATTTTTCGACCGGCCACCAGCCGGCCAACTTATGTTAGTCGATTTTTACCACACCTAAGAAAGAGAGGTCTATTCTACTCAACCGGATACTATAAACTTACCTCAGTCGCTTATTACAACACCTCGGCAAGTAATGAGGGTGGACTATTCTACTCATCCGCATACCACACGGCATAACTAATACTGTTAATATTGAAATTATTTTGCTATAATGTGCGAGTAAGTAAATAGAAAACACAAAGCACTAAACACATTCACTATCACAGACTCAACAATCACTCGTGCAACCGAAGCATCATCCACGACAAAATCGCAAAGCGACGCATCAACCAAGCATAGTTATATACTAATTGGTTCAGCCCTCACCATTTATTTTGCTTCCGAACACGTGTAACAATTTTGAACTAGAAAAAAATATCTGATCGTTAATGAGGGTGCCATTGTGATTTTTAATAATATCAAGTTGTTCTAAAATGTTAAGTCCGCGGCTTTTAACACAGGTGTGTAGAATTGGCTTAAAGTAAAGATCTGAAAAGTAACGGCTTATTCTATAAATTACATAACTAATCATACTTTGATTACAATGGTTGCTTATCTATTATATTAGGTAAATTACAAAATTTCTACCATTATGAATATAAATTTAATTTTGATATTTATATGTCAAAAATATTAGTTACAAGTCAACTTAAAAAGGCTTTTAAAAAAGCTTTTAACAAAATTTCATGTCCCTACTGTTAACCGTTGAGAAGTTCCCTCGTTTGGAGCCAATCCTGGCACTACCATCAGGTCATGCTTATCATAAACATGCATTATTATTGGGACTGGAGCAGTATGTACAATTTCAGTTAAATTAGACACCGGGAAATGGGTCAAATTTAACTTGCAGAATTCCACCTTGCAATTGCAAGTTGAATAAAAACTTAATAATTGAGTTATTCGAAGTTTGCAAAACTCTCGAGTGTCTTAATATTTTTTTAAATTTCAATAATTAAGTGAAAGGAACCATCACTTTCACCATATTTTGACTGGCCCGAGACGGGACCATAGTGACCCTGCCTATAGCTCCGCGGGTCGGGGGTCCGATTCCCGCCGAGGGCAAACATATTCTATTTGTTGGTCTTTGAGTCTGGGTGTATATTTGTATTTAAGTATGTATTTAAAAATATATAAGTATATATTCACCAATTGTCTGTCTATCATAACACAAGTATTAAGTTACTTACTTGGGGACGGATGACCGTGTGTTAAAGAGTTATGTATTTATAATTTTTTATTTATTTATTTCCTATCACTTTTCTAGCCTTTACTTGACTGTGGTATGTAATATAAGATAATGTTGAACAACGTATTCAATAGTTAATTAATATTGTCTTTAGTTCGTTAAAATATCTTACTCGATAGGAAAAGAAAATTTATCAACCAATTACCTTAATAAAGTAGCATAAACATTGATGATGTTATCTAACAATTATGGGGGGCAAATATTATGATTTATAGCTTATATATCTTTACGTTTAATATTTTTAAAAATCAGCTTCTGTTTAAAATGGTGAGCTATAGTCCTAGAGGCTACAGAAATATCTTCCATCAGCTGAATCCTTACGTGGATGAGTCAACCCAATTATGAAATACATAAAAATACTCACAATTGAATCAAAGCTAGGCAGAATTCGGGACTACACAAGATCATTTTGACCAAATTTCTTTATGCCTGAGGAACAACGTCTTTGATCAATCCACGTGGCTCGTGATAAGTTGCTTCAAATTCTGATCTCTATTTATGAACCTTATAAGAAGTTTTAGAAATTAATTAATAAACGATTGAAATCGTACTCAACGAGTGTTAAAATAACAAACGAAGATATCAAAAGAAGTGTCAGATGCGATTTAATTAGAATAATGGTCAAGTAGAGATTGATGTACGTTGGAAACTTAAAATAATGTAACGGTGATGTACCAATGAACCTCTCAAACGGACTTTAAGAAACCACTGTATACAAGCAGAACTAAATTGACTTTTAGAATTTGTTGAAAAAGCTTTAGGGGTGTGTACATAAATATGTAGTGAACGACTTTTCGTGGCATTGATGATTGAACACTAAAATTGTGTAAAAAGTGCAAACTCTTGTAAAAAAAGTCAAAAGATTTTATCGTTAGGGGTGTGTACATAAATATGAAGTGATAGACTTTTCGTAGCATTGATAAACACTAAAATTGTGTAAAAAGTGCAAATTCGCTAACATATAAAGATTTAATCGTCGATGATTCTTCGTTTAAGGTGTAAAACGATTGTTCAGTGTGGTAGTGAATGTGTACAGTGCACACAAAGTACAGAATATTGTTGTGTTATTGGTGGGGAGTGCAGGAGTTTTACTACAGACTATATAAATTATGTGTGTAATATTTAATTTAAAAAATGTATTATGGACCTCCGCAAAGTAATGCCAATTAAAATACCTATGTATCCTATTCATTGCATTTCTTACAACTGTCTCTTAGTCATTCAGTAGTACTTTAATGCACACCATTCATTATCGGTCCGATGCCGATCTCTGTGTGTTCCGATGACGAAACGCGCGACAAATATGATGCATTGGGACGATGGGCGATATCGAGCCTCTATAGGGAAAAGTAAATCATATGCCACCCTTCCAAGAACCGATATACCATTCTCACCTTTATTCTGTAGGAGATAAGATCGAAACGGTAAACAATTTGCTGAATTCAGTGGTAAAATAAACTTGTCCGTTATTATCGCAATTATTAGTGCAGGAGAATCAATGAGGCCTCATTTGGTGGATTACCTGTCTACTCTGGTGAAATGAGTGATCGGACTCTCATTGAGATATATCTCGAAATTTTACTTAAATAATGGAAATGTGTATTGTAAAGCAAGCCAATCGGTAAATGCAAAATGTTCATTAGACTGATATCAATGTACTTTCCAATATCTGGATCTACTTCAGATAAATTGTTGCAATTGATTGTTACTTGATGGAGTAGTACACATTATTATAAACCATTTAATAATTTTTAGATGTACTAAGGTAAGTTGACGTCGGACAGGCGGCCGGACTGCGTTTTTAGGACCTAAAAACGCAGTCAAATCATGTTACAGCATGAAAATTTAAATAAATGCTGCTAAATTTTAAAGATAATTTTTAATTTTAATCTAATATTTGTTCAACTGACTTAAAATCAAGTTCTTATACTTTCTTTCTTATAGTGCGGTAACCACCATGCCAAAGGTCATCGAACTTTAAAAGGAAACGCTTTAACTCTCAGGTAATTAGAATCCCAACCCAAAATGGGTGATGAAGTATTCTAATCGGTCACCAGCATTGTGCCCGCGATGCGCGATAAGCCGCGTCACACGGAACATAAACGAGCGATTGTGGCCCGCACACGGCGCTTGCGCGCTTTGCATAACAAAGGGCGCAATTTGGACGAAAAATAGGCACAATCTGGAATCATCTCGGGTACTCGGCAGCGCCCGGGTGTTATCAGGTGCTCCTGCGCCTACTAATCAGTTCTTGTCGTGCTTTATGTTCAAGTTATATACAAAATAGAACTTTAATTTGAGCCACTGAACGTAGCATGAGTTGATAATAACTCATCTAGAAATTTTGTAGAATTAGACGTTTCTTGCGGAGATCCATAATGCAAAAGTTCAGTTCTTGTCGTGCTTTATGTAAAAGTTATATATAAAATAGAATTCTAATTTGAGCCACTAAACTTATGCATGAGTTGAAACGACGTTATCAATTCCCGCCGCGATAACGTCGTGTAAAGAGCTCATGAATAAGTGCCCCGGATGGGTTCGAAACTATTCGGGCTAACCCGATAGAATAAGACGTGAGTATAGCCGGCTATACAATAACTATGGTACTATTTTATTCAGCCGGATCACAAGGCTAGGTCACCCAGGTTACTAATAATAAATTGGATATGGTCAAATGACGCTGACGTCAAATTACCTTAGTCGCCTTTTACCTCGGTCAGACACCTCGGTCAGAAATTATTTAAATTTAATAAAATATTGGAAAATTGTTATATTTTATTTTCAAGTTAGACATTTCCTAATCTCATTCTAAACATGTCCGCAGATTCAGAGCGTGATAGAGATCTAGGTATTTATTATTCTCGGGACCAGACTGCACGACTTGCATTTCACCTAATGAATATTTTAAGAGATTTATGTCGAAACATGAAATGCTAGAGAATTTGTATTTAAGGCTAACAAAAGCAGTATCTAGATCTTGTTTAATGGTGCAGCTTTAGAAATAGTTTTTTAACAAAGTATAATTATCATATGAAGATGTTTTGTGATCAGATGACATAGGTTTGATCTCTTGAACCTATTGTTGCCATCGATGAATTGTCATTCAAATCTTGTAAGACTTTATTTTGAAAAAGGTTAAGTGTCACAGATAAAAGATAAAGATAACGTGCCTTAACTTCCTGTACTTGCCTTCAAAGAAAGCAAGTCAATATATTTTTAAATACGTGTGTTCAAGTATCGTTTTTTTTCGTCTCTGTGTAGACTACATTAAAATAGTGCCTACATATTTTTTTTCTGTAAACCATTAGGTATTATTTAGCTTTAAAAACGTTAAATATTTTTACGGAAATTTGGTTTTTTCGATGGAAAGTAACATATATAACTACATTTACAGTAAGATACATATCCTTAATGTAAAAAAAAACCTGTATTACATAAAGAAGCTTTATGGCTTGTAACGTATCTTTATGAATAAATAGTTAATTATACTATTTAATCATGTGAAATAATAAAAACGTGTAAAAGTGACTGAAAGTGTAACCTGAAGTGTAAGTGTTAACAATTATATAGTGATAAGAGTCAGTCGGTGATATCACGTAAATATCTACAGTTAATTAGCATTAACATAGAGTTAAGTGACTTTCTACTGAACGGTTGCGACACGGTGCGTGTTCGCAGGAACAATTGTTAGTTTTTAGTGTATTTACATGCGGTTGCAACAATGCGCGGAGTTGTTAATATCGCTGGGAATTAACCGGGAGCGGATTGTCGCGTACAATAAACAATACAAAACGGAGTCGAGCAAAAACAAACTATAGAAACGTCGCCAACAAGAAGAATAGGAAAATTGCTTAAAAAAAATCTATTTGTTCGCGTCTCGAGATGAACGCGCCTATAGTGAGCCTATAACGAGCCAATCGCGCGCAGGCCGGCGCCCGCCCCCGGCGCGCCGGCCAATCGCGCACTACACGAAGCCGCAAACGCAGTTTCCTTTTTTAAAAGTTTCGCCCTCGACTTCCATCCGATTTCCCGCCTTAACTTATGGACGGTTAAAAAAATCTACTGATTTATTTATTAAGACACCAGTTTTTGCAACGCCTAAATTATGATGTCGCCTGAAGCAGGCTGAACTCGGCGCTGAAGTTTTTTCCGTGTCAATCAACGTTGCGTGGAAAGGTTATTATAATTTCAATGTAACAATTTTTATTGCGGAACGTGCTGGCATCTACGTCAGATGCATCTAACCGATTTGGCGGACACTTTCTTCGTCACGTTCCCACGTTGAGTGATCTGCAGTCGGGGCACACGTCCACACATGACGCCCGGCGAGCGGCGGTCAATGATTCGCGGCCTTCAACCGATCCTTGCATACGATCGACACGCTTATTCGTTTACTGGAAACAAAATAAATATGACATTATTGATTATACACCAAACTGATTTTTTTATCAGAATTCCCTTGAAAATGAAAACGAAAGAAAAAAATTTACTACCTTTTTTTACTCAATCTGAATCTTCACGTCAAATAAACGATATACCTACGCGAAATCAGGGTACAGACTCTCATGTAACGTAGGCGGAACGAAAACCCACTATTCTGGAAGAAAAATTATAACTTCAACGATTCTTACTCTTCATTTTGCAACATTACTTTTAAAATGCTAACTTATTAAGGGATCAATAGTGTTAAATTTAGATTAATAGAGTAAGTGTCAATGCTATTTGTCTTGGAAATATGCAGTCGACCCGTGGCAGAATTAAAAATTTTTGGAAACCCACAAGGATATTTGCTTTTAAATAATTCTTATTACAGAAGTTTGATACAATTATATCCTCGTTTGCACAAACGCGGTTTACATAACTTTTGTTCCTAGTATGGATATCCGCAAAGTAACGCCTGCTTCTATTAATAATTATTGCTACATTTTCAAAATTCTAGAATGAACTTTTTGAATTGTAGCCTTATTCTAACGTAAAATTTCCATATTAATTCAATTTAGGCATTTTAAGATTTCATGTAAATCAGTAAATATAGAATGATGCTTAAATACGTTATTTTGGGAGTAGCTCAAAATGAAGATTCAGATATTCATTGTTGCATTTAGAGTTTGCTGTAGTTAAGGCACTGTAAGTGGCAACAAAAAACTTCCTAGCATGTTTTCGTTTTTTCGTTATCAAGCTGTGGTAGCCCAGAGGTATCACCGTGCGCCTCTTTCGAGAAGGTCTAGGGTTCAAACCCCGGGCAGGCACCAATGAGTTTTCTAGTAAAACTTATGTGTCTCATTGATAATTGTAATTTATCACGCGATTTTCGGTGAAGGAAAACATCGTGATGAAACCTGCATATCTCTAGAAAATTCTGGGGATTTTTGTAACCTACCAATCCGCATTGGAGCAGTATGGTAGGTCTTAGCTCCAATCCTTCTCTCCAAAAAAAAAAAAAAACGGAGAGAAGAGGCCTATACCCAGCAGTTGGATAGTAGCAGGCCGTTACTTACTATGTTTTCATTATCAGTCACATGAGATAAAATAGAAGCTGAGAAAGGGTGTGACATGTTGTATAGGCGAGGTAATAATCTTCGAAACTATTAGATATTAGTAAGCCTACGTATTTTGCAACCAAACGTTTATCTATTTGGCTTCTGACAAGAATATGTCATACATAATTTCCAGTAATCGTGATTGAAAAGGACTAATCAAAGAAAAACTGTGTAGAAATACCTTTGTCAACATTCACCAATCGATTATACTTAGTAGTCTAATCTGCAAATTTTTATTAATTTTTAATATTTCCGTTTATTATTTACAATAAAAAGAAACAATTTTTATTTATATAAATATGAAACGATTTTTATTAAATTATAGTAGCGTTTAGTAATATTAAAAATTTTATTATAATAAAACCAATATTTCAAAATATACTATTTTGTTGTACATGATCATAGAACGACTAAGATGGTAAATGTTTTATTAGAGACAATGTTTTATTGTCTTTATTAGAACTTAGAACTTTTATTAGAATTATATAGAACACGATTTCAAGATTCAAAGTTGTCTTCAGTATTGCACTATGTTCCTTTAATTAAAGTTGATAGTTTCTTCTTTGCATTGAGTTTGGCTTTATATATAAAGTATCGAAACGTCTTCTATAATGGTATTTTTTTATAAATTAAACATTCTGACGTATGAAAGTAATAATAGTAAATTGGCCTAAATGTTAACATTTATAAATTATTATATGCAATAATTTACCACAATTATAAATTTCAAAGACACAGTGTGATGATGGATTTCGTGGTGGTTGTTTTTGCTAACATAATATTATTATTGATAAATAATTTAATTACGAAATTAGTCTAATTGAAAATGTGATCTCAGAAATTTTATTTTAAATCACTTTTAATTTAATTTCAAAATTATTATGTTGGATGAAAATCATGTGACCAAAAGAGTTTTAAATATGAATGTGGATGTATGGCTAGGGGGAGGCCCTAAAAAGATGGATGGATTGTGTGAAAAATGATATTCATGTTAAAGGAGTGGCACCAGAGTTGACGAATGATAGAGGAGAATGGAAGAAGAAATATTGTGCCGACCCCACTTAGAGTGGGATAAGGGTAAGAGAATGATGATGATTATTTTGCTTCAATTTTAATTTAGTTTCAAAATAAAATGGATACTAAAATCGATTCACGTTTCTTGAAACAAAGTTGTAAGAAAGTAGTGAATGATGACATAGACATTCCAGCGATCGCTAATCATTCAACACTTCGCCTAACACCTGCATGTGCAAATATTTGTCACGAAGGGAAAACGATTCCACACTTAACGTGTTGAATGATTAAAATATTTTGTTTAATCGAAAGCTAAGAAGCTACCTTATGACAGATCGATTATTTATTTCTTGTTTCTATGTTTCTAGGGATTAGATTACTTAGATTAGTCGTACGTACTTATAATCAAAATGAATAACAATTATTCATGTTTAAATTTACATTTAATTTAATTTTTAAATTTAAACTATTGGAGTAGTATTCATAGTTAATGTATAGAACCAGCTATACTCACGTCTTATTCTATCGGGTTAGCCCGATTAGTTTCGAACCCATCCGGGGCACTTATTCATGAGCTCTTTACACGACGTAATCGCGGCGGGAACTGGTCGGGCTAACCCGATAGAATAAGACGTGAGTATAGCCGGTTCTATACACTATTTAATTTAATCTTTTAAGTATTACATACTCAAGTTTGAAAGGTTAGTAGATATACCTATATATTTATTTGAAACATCAACGTCATATTATAAAGAGATTAATGATGTACAATATTACATCTATCCCTGCAATAATATCAAAAATATAAGTGTATAAATAATAATATGTAAAATATAATATATCAAAAATAATTATTATCTATTAGTTCTAAGAATAAATAAATATATGGAACATTTACAGGGCCGCCCATCTCCAAAGTTAGTAACTTAATACTTGTGTTATAGGTGACAGACCACTGGTATATGTATTCATATATTATTTTAAATACATACTTAAATACAAAAATACACTCTGGATCGAGGAACCAACAAATTGTTTATGGAAAATTTTGGCTTTCGGTGGGAATCGAACCTACGAGCCACGGAGCTGAAGACATGGTCACAGCCAACTGCGCCAACGGGCCAAGAATGCAATATCATTATTATATCAAAGTGAGTAAATAAAAATATTTGACTGTGGTTATAACGCTTAGTATTATCGTTTCTATTTAATAAACCCAGGTTAGTAGACCACTGTTTGTATGAAGACCAGGATAACCATCAAGGACAGACGGCCTCAAAAAAGTCCCAGAAGCTTTTAGACTCCAACCGCACGTATAAATCGATTGGAAAATTCCAAAAAACTGAAAATCCATTAACGATAAAAAAAAGAGAAAGCCTTTTTTACTAGACATCCGTCAATTAAAACCGAAGATACATATTTTGAAGAACCAATACACGTTGACCCTTAAAAAGAAGATGAACTTAAACTTCAATTAAATAATACACAGTTTCATAGAGACTTTTGGTCTCAGCGTTATACCTTAGAAGTTTGTATCTTCAGGACCAAACGCAATGTGGGTAGTCGGGAACCGAACCCAGTGCATTGCACCTACACTAATCTCTAACACGATGGTAATATCACACTTCAACAGGTCTATAACAAAACAACGCGATCGCCTACTTATTAAAGCCAAGCAACGACACAATCAGTAGCTAGGGCGTCTACTAGTAGTAATGAGTCAACGTTCATAACGACAACTATGACTAGGATATTTAGAGTATCTTTGTTACTGTGTACATGCAATTGTTCTCAATTTAATCACTTCATATCACTCAATTTAGACTACCTTGTGATGAGTAAAACTATTAATCTTAATGAGTTGGTACTTACTTAAGGTCTCAGACCAATTTCGTGATGAACTACAAAATCGCTAGGCAAATCAGCTTTGTTTATAGGATACCAATTACTTCTCACCACCAAATTTCACCAGTACCAACAATTCCTTAAGTTCTTAGAAACACATTTTCACTTCTCATAAAACTAGCAATATTACCTATTAATACAATTGATTACAAAAGCGCCAAAGAAAAAATAATATAACATCGATTTTAACGGCTATTCGTTAGCTAAACTTTAAAGCGACCCTTTCAAACCCATATTGTTAACGAGAAAGTCATCACGACTAGGCGTGATAATAGTAAAATTAATTAAAAAGGATCGCCCATCACACAACCCAATTTAGAAATCAATCAAAAACCGTTTTCCTAAATTAATCGATCTTTGCCCAAAACACATATCATTTGCCTAATTAGATTGGGCGTTAAATCGCCAAACAACCATTTATAAGCTGTGCATTTAAAAATAATGCGGCATAAAAAACTCGTCAAAGATATTGTCATGAGATACGGGCAGACTGTTCGCAGCGATCGTTCGAAAAAAACTTGAAAAAAAGCACCCGAGGCGATCCGTGACTCTTATTTTTTTGTTTTATTATTTTTAATTCATATTATCGTACGGCTATCCCCTTTAATTTTGTTTTTAAGTATGGCCCTCGGTATGCTGGCAGCTACGTTTATGGATATTCAGAATTCCGTGGCGTATCGTCCACAGGTTTTAGTTTATGTAAATGTGCTCCTTGCAGGTGCGCGGTATTGATTGTGACAGATGTAATGCTTGCAAGTTCACTACAACTGCCTTCGCGAACAGAATCATCATCAAATTTAAAATATTCTTTATTCAAATAAACTTGTAAACAACTGCTTTTGAATCGTCAACTCTATTGCTGGTTCGGAAAGCTGTTCCTACCGAGAAGAGCCAAAAGAAACTCGGCGGTTGCTCTTTTAAAAATATAATTCTTATTACTAGTTACATTATTACTGTCTTGTACAGGGTCGAAGAGTAGCTATATCCACGTATTCCTCAATAGTATAGTAGGCTTTCTGTATTAGCCGATTATTAATAGTATTTTTAAACTGCTGTAATGGCAAAGCTAAAATTGATTGCGAAATAATTCTATAATAATAATCTAGGTCATCATAGTCATAGCTAGAATCATCATCAAATTCAAATTCCTTGCGAGTGCTTTTGAATCGTCAACTTCACTACTGGTTCGGAAAGCTGTTCCTACCGAGAAGAGCCAGCAAGAAACTCGGCGGTTGCTCTTTTAAACATATAATTCTTATTACTTATTTACATTAGTTATTACAATCTTGTACAGGGTCGAAGAGTAGCAACGTCCACGCATTTTTATCATCCAAGTATTTGCGGAATTTTATTATAGAATCCTCCCGTCAAACAGAGTAATTTGCGATCCTAATAATTTAGCTTTGTATTGCTCTGTTAATTAGGTTGAATTCCTCCGTATTTTGGCTACGTATTTTACGACCAGCCGCCTGCCTGACGTCAACTTACCTTAGTCGTATTTTACGACACCTCGATAAGAAAGGGGGTGGTCTATTCTACTTAACCGGATACCACACGGCGGGTCGACTTACCTTAGTCGCCTTTTACTACACCTCGGTAAGACGTGAGGGTGGTCTATTCTACTCAGCCGGATACCACACGGCGGGTCGACTTACCTTAGTCGCCTTTTACGACACCTCGGTAAGAAAAGAGGGTGGTACTATTCTATTCAGCCGGATACACACGGCGTACAAACTATAACAATCATAAATGCGTAATCAAATAACGGCAAAAGAGCAGTGTATTAAGTTAGTTCTAATTTAAGCTGTGGTAGCCCAGCGGTAACACCGTGCGCCTCTTTCGAGGAGGTCTAGGGGTCAAACCCGGGCAGACGCCAATGAGTTTTCTAGTAAAACTTATGTCTCTAATTGATAATTGCAATTTATCACACGCTTTTCGGTGAAGGAAAACATCGTGAGGAAACCTGCATATCTCTAGTGAATTCTGGGGATATGTGTAACCTACCAATCCGCATTGGAGCAGCGTGGTAGGTCTTAGCTCCAATCCTTCTCTCCAAAAAAAAAAAAACGGAGAGAAGAGGCCTATGCCCAGTAGTGGGATAGTAACAGGCCGTTACTTTTTTTACTTAAGCCTTTATAGCATTTATAACTCGGTTATAAAGGACTAAATTGACTTTCAATGTTTAAAGAACCTTTAATAAAGTGGCGGTCATAAAAATTCGCTCATAAATATATTTTATTCAAACGCCAGTTTAAAAACACGTAAGCGGTATAGACAAACGAAAAATGACAATATCCTTACTAAAATTATAATTTAAAAAAAATTAGATTTTTTTTGATGTTTTTGTAACAGTTCAGCTTAATTTTGTTCAAGCTTAGTTTCGAGCCCATACGGGACTCTTATTCATGAGCTCTTTTTAGGCATTATAACGCCGCGATAAAGGACTTGAAACTAGTCGGGCTCATCCGATAAAATAAGATATGAGTATAGCCGGTTTCTATACATTAATTTTGAATGAAATTTACGTAATAAAGAAAGAAAGATCCAGATGTTTTGTAAGAAAGACGGTGATGTATTCTACTCAACCGGATACCACACGGCGGGTCAACTTACCTTTGTCGCCTTTTACGACACCTCGGTAAGAAATGATGGTGGTCTATTCTGCTCAGCCGAATATCAAATAGCGGGTCAACTTATCTTAGTCACATTTTACGAGACCTCGGTAAGAAATGAGGGTGGTCTATTTTACTCAGCCGGATACCACACAGCGGGTCAACTTACCTTAGTCGCATTTTACGACACCTCGGTAAGAAATGATGGTGGTCTATTCTACTTAGCCGGATACCACACGGCGGATCAACTTACCTTTGTCGCCTTTTACGACACCACGGTAGGAAATAAGGTTGTTCGTTTCTACTCAACCGGATACCATACGGCGGGTCAACTTACCTTAGTCGCCTTTTACGACACTTCGGTAAGAAATGAGGGTGGTCTATTCAATTCAGCTGAATACTACAGGGGTCTTATAGTGACTAATTTTATACAATAAATATAAATAAGGACCACAGTATCCCATGAATTTACTTTTTAACAATCACAGGCGAATTGTTTTCCTACAATATAGAAATCCATTTTGTCAAAACAAATAGGTGATTTGAAATACGAGAGAAGATTTGATAAAGTACTATCCCGGGAATCTCCGGTTTTATCGACTCCGCCTACAAAGTGCAAGGGCGGTAAAAGATTGTGTAAGCTTATTGCACGTTGAGTTATGAAGTGGGAACATTATATTGAGAACTTATAATTGTCTATGACTATGTTCATATCTGTGATAGAAATGTATTTTACAATAGTCGTTTCAGCAAAAAGCCTTTTTTTAATTTAATACAATTTTAAATTCCTAATCTGAAATATTTTTTGAGAAAGTGTTTCCTGGAATGAAAGAAAGAACGTTAAACTTCAAAATATTTCGTGTATATTTAAGATTTATATAGATTAACTTTATAAGCCTAAATTGTTTCTTTATAAGGCTTATAAAGAATATTTGTTTAAGGTAGACCTTAAAAAAATGTTCTGTGATTTTGATGGTGTTATTTAGAGTGTATTTTATATAATACTAGCGGCCTGCCCCTGCTTCGCACGGGTTTAAAATATATATACTGGTTAAGCGGATTCGGCGTGAAATATAACAGAAATATACAGACTTTCGCACTTATAATATTAGTAAGGATTAGTAGGGATGTTATTTGAATGTATAATATGGGACGCTGCAGATTTCCCTTTGCCAATGAAGGTACCTGTTTTCCTCTTCTTTTAACATTAACAGACATTAAATATTATAAATCAAAGTCCTAAACAGTTACTATTTAGCATTTAATAAGAATACATACAGAGCGGAGCCGTCGGCAAAAGATGGATTCGACGATACGACAGTTTCTCGATCGAACTTCGCCGAGTATGAAATTATTGGGAAACTCACTTCGTGCTCGATGCATCTGCCTCCGCTAATATTGCTTGCAAACGATCCGAGAAAGGTAGGTTTTATGAGATAAATCTGTGAGATAGTGAAAAGGCTCGAGCTCGACTTACATATAGTAACAATTTGCGAAGTTTCGCAATTTCGCCATCTCGATTATGCATTAATTTAAAATGTCCTAAATGTCTGTTTTATTCTTAATTAATTTTTTTGAATGTATATATTTATAAAAGTACTTTATTAAGATAAATAAAACAAATTGTAAGTATGAGATTTGGAAAAAGAGTTAATTACTTAGTTATACAGAATACGAAACCCCTAAAGAGGTCGTTTTAATCATAATATAGATGGCACGAAATGTTATAGAGAATCGCGTAGATTGAGATGATTAAGTAAGGATTGTGTATTATATAACATACTAGCTGCCCGGCCACGCGTTGCTGTTGCTCAGTCTAGTTTCGAATTCCCGAATTTCAAAAAAAGGTTCTGATCGCCACTACACATTATAGGATCATCATTGAAATTCATCTGGGTCATACTGAAGATTGTCTAAGAACTTCAATATTGGAGTTTAGGAGCCTACATAGGACATACACATAAACATTCATTTTTATATATTAAGATTGCGTATTATACCTATTCTATGCTTAGATTATGCATTGTTCTTGACAGAAAATCGAATTTATATATAAATACATTATACAAATAAAGTTATATGAAATCTTGAAATATTTTTGTGAGATTTATTGAAGCAATTGAAGAATCAACATTCAAATGGTCAAATACCAAATTCGCTAAGTTCATCATAAAAGACAATCTATGGCTTTACCAGAATAAACACGTTAAACACAGCGTTATAAGATGTATGAATAAATTTTACTGAAACCTTACGTAAAAATGTGTTTATTGAATATGTGAAGAGTTGTCCAAAGCAGGAAGGAATCCCGACTACATTTTGAGTTATGCCAGGTTTTTTCACTTCGCCTGTTAACTGATTTTTAAGGAATTATGACGCATGTTATTGATCCACAACATTTGACAGTTATGTGAAGCGTTAACCGTGTGATAAATGTTCTGAAAGACAATTGACAGTGATTTGTTGATTGATTTGTTAAAAAGTTGTGTAAATTTATTGTAGATATTAAGGAAAAGTAACTATTTTGGCTATATCGTTAGTTTTGATTAATTCCACAATTATATATATCTTATACTAATTTAGGTAGTTAATTTATTTTGTTCATTCTGTTCTAGGCAAATTCTTAATTCCATTACTCGTGTGTTTGCCAATTTACGTGACACTGGCAGAGTGATTTGCGCCTAATTTGCGCTGTACGCCATAAAGCAAGATAATAATAAAGACAATTGTCAAAACAAATCCTTTAAGGGTTGGTCTCTCAGGACTTAAAATACATTGTCGATAAATTAAAAGCACATTTAAAAGTAACGTTTCTACGTGTTTCGGCCCGGGGCCGGGGCGGGCCAGCCACCTGTACGATTTGAATATACTTCCAGATCGATATTTTATGTGATCGCCTCTGTAATTAACTCGGAATTAATCATCGATACCCAAGGATCGAATGTTCACGCCTAGGCGTTATGATCGACACTGGCACTGTTATATTCGGGCTATTGCTTTTTTACATTAATAACTTTTATATACCACCGTGTGGTATCCGGCTGAGTAGAATAGATCACCCTAACTTTTTACCGAGGTGTCGTAAAAGACTACTAAGTTAAGTTGACCCGCGGTGTAGTATCCGGCTGAGTAGAATAGACCAATCTCATTTCTTACCAAGGATTCGTAGGCGCCATGCACTATAAAACCCCAATGCAACACAAGACTACACGCTGCTCTAAAATAGTATCGCCGCGTAACTGAAGCATCATCAATAGATAGACTCTATGATAAATCGCAAAGCAATATAATTTTTATAAAATTGCTTAACGCGAACAAAATCGCGGGTACGGTTTGTTGTATACGCGTATTTCTTCGATACGTATTTATGACATCTTATAAAGGTTGGACTGATTTACAAAATATTTATGCGATTCAAAATGTATCTTCATTTTTTTTTGTTCTGCTAATGGTTAAGCGGTTTTTTTTTCGGATATAAACAAACATATCTCTGGCATATGCAAATCAAATCAAATCGAAATAATCTTTATTCAAATAAGCTCATTAAGGCACTTTGAATCGTGAAGGATCAATATGATTAATGAAGCTACATCTGGTTCAAGATGTTGCTCTTACCGAGAAGAACCAGTTACAAACTCGGCGGTCAATATTTTAATTATTTTCAATTTTTCATTATTATACCGTCCTGTACGAAGCTGAAAGGATTTTCAAATCGAGGCATTTTTATCATCCAAATAATCTTCAATTTTGTAATATGCTTTACGTATACATATTAGAAAATTAAATAATATAAAAACCGTAAAATAAATATATCAAGATATAAAAATATACGACTCATGTAGAATGAGGGAAATATAATAAACTCCATAAAAGTACTTTTATGTCATCAAGGCTTCACACGAATAAGGTATCTAGAGGAAACAATAAAAGTAAATTAGACATATCGATAAACATTTTACATATATTAAACATTTGCTACCATTATGTTTAAGGAAACATAAGTTAGCTTTGTCCGCATTGTTTAAAGTTATTAAGTTCAACCATTTTAACAAGATTTCTTTAACGTAACATTTCAATTTATCTCATTTCTTCTCCAATGATAAACATATTTATACAAAGGTCGTTTGAAGAGATTTCCATGATACGTTGTTTTTATTCTCACCAATTAAATTGCGATCTTTTTGAAATCCTATCCAATCCAACTATCCTCATTTGAAGATGTATGTCCAACTGCCCTCCATTGAAATTGTATTTCCAACTCTCCTTTATTGAAATTGTATGTCCAACTGTCCTCCATTGAAATTGTATGTCCAACTGTCTTCCATTGAAATTGTATGTCTAACTGTCCTCTATTGAAATTGTATGTCTAACTGTCCTCCATTGAAATTGTATGTTCAACTGTCCTCCATTGAAATTGTATGTTCAACTGTCCTCTATTGAAATTGTATGTCCAACTTTCCTCCATTGAAATTGTATGTCCGACTGTCCTGTATCGAAATTGTATCCACTGTCCTCCATTGAAATTCTATGTCGAACTGTCCTTCATTAAAATTGTATGTCCAACTGACCTCTATTGAAATTGTATGTCCAACTGTCGTCCATTGAAATTACGAGCTCCTTAGAAACATTTGTCCATTCTTTGTACCTCCTTCCTTCCTTCCTCAGTCGAGAAATTGTAAAGTTCAGCATTCCGATCGATAACATAACGAAATAATCATGTAAATTACAAAATTCAACTTAAATATATCAATAAGCTTCAAAAATGAATTGCAAAGTTTAAACCAAACAACTATGAACGAAGTAAGTTGATTGGAATAATAGTCTTCATTATTATAATTTCTAGGAAAGTCCAACTTAAGTAATGTAGAAAAGTTTTTATATGAATGCACTCGATCAAGTTCATAAATAAATAAATAAGGCCGAATATAATAACAAGTCCGCACTTAAGTAATGGCTGCCAGGAGGCAGTGTTACATATATTATGAGCTCCATCGATTTTATAATTTTACGTACATTTTTTAGCGTTATATTAAAACTCTTAAACACTATAATTTGGTGGCCGAGGTTGTCGACTTTGTTTTAGAGGCATTTCGAATGACTTGATAAAAAGAAGCGCCCGCGCCTTAATACCGCATTTCCTTCGATAATATTGGTGGAATACTGGTGATTTCACTCGGCTTTCCTGTCATATTTTTAATGTTGAAGTTTTACAAGTGAAATTGTTAAAAAGCTCTCAGCTCAAGTTTAAATAACCACATACTGTAAAAATTTCTTATCATACTGTACCAATGAGTTGATTTCTATTGAAATGTACAGATTTTCTTTCGAGAAGTTCATATCGATTTAATCGTAGATTTTATTTCATAAATAAAAATGTAAATAAAATAAATTAAGTTCAGCCGTTCTTTGCATACATTATACCTGTTAACTCCTTATGGTATCACGCGATCTAATTGTTAGGTTTAGAAATTACGACGCAGTTATTTTTATTTTCATTTTACATTTTACAACATTTTACTTTGCAAGAAAAAGGGATAACTAAAATGGATATTATGTCTAGGTAGCACCCTAATTTCTAAACTAACATGATAAAAGTTTGTTTAAACGATTTTGCTGTATTACGTGGTCGAAGAAAGTAAGTTTATCATCATCCTCCTGCCCTTATCCCACTCTAAGTGGGGTCGGCACAACATTTTATAAATATCTTGTCACATGATTTGGCTACGTATTTTACGACCGGCCGCCTGTCGAACGTAAACTTACCTTAGTCGTATTTTACGATATATCGGTAAGAAAGAGGGTAGTCTATTCTACTCAACCGGATACCACCCGGTGGATCGACTTACCTTAGTCGCCTTTTACGACACCTCGGTAAGAAATGAGGTTCGTCTATTATTCTCAGCCGGATACCACACGACTTAAAGGAAGAAAATTTATATCTTAGCTAAAAGCCTACTTCAATAAATTATGGAAATGTGAACTTCAAGGAGCCACTACCAATTATATTACAGTTGAAAATTTGTATAAACAGAACAATGTTACTAATACAAACATACATTCTTTCATACAGTCCTTCATAGAGCAGAAGATATTTGTAAAAAGTTTAAATTATATACATACGTTGTAGACGCATGTTTAACATCGATTAAGCAATAAATTATAGCATGCTATAAAATTATTTAATTATAAGAGGATCGATGACAAAAATCGCAACACGGAGTTCTTATAGCTATAAAACGATTTCAAGGCTGAGTTGAAACATATTAAAAGCTCAACTGCTTTAATGGGATGTAATAGGCGGGGCAAAAATTGGTGAGGGCCAATTTCAATATATAAAAAAAATAAGTAACACGTAGTAAATATTAGTGCTAGTTAACTAAACTTTCCTTCTTTACTCTGTCCTTTAGGTTGCCTTGAAAAAATCGCTCCTAAGCGATAAGGCCGCCCATTGTACGTCTAAATCATGTAAGACAAACGTTTTATGTACAGACTATTTCATTTTACATTAGGATTATGGCGAACAATAAAGCATATTTCTATTTCTATTCTATTATATTCCTTTCCTCGTAAATGAAGTAGAACGATATAATATATATGGGCATACATACAACCATTTGTAGCAACTTTAATCATCTTAAAACATACTATCAATTCCAAATACTGAGATGAATTTAGTTATCTGAATAAAGACGTATCTATTGTAATGAATTAAGAAACTTCACAGTGACGTGAATAAAAAGTGTTTGGTGTATTTCCACATTACGAACCAGCCGATACATCTTTTGACTATTGTACTCTAGAGCAGGGCTTCTTAAACTTTTTTATATAGCGACCCCCTTCAAGCTTAGGAAATTTTAAACGACCCCCTCCTCTATATAATGAAATATATATTAACCGTAGATGTAGATGTAATATCGCACTATTTTACAATGTAAATAACAGTTTTGCATTGCCACTTTTTTCAAAAAATAGTTTTAATAAAACTACAATAGTATTTTGTATGATTTTTATTTGTATTTATATTTGTACGTAGTGTGTATACTAATTTTAAAATTTTATTTTTTGTTGTAAACTAACCAATCATAAATTTAATAAAATCTATTTAATTAAATTTAATGAAAAGGGGTAATGAAGGAACTTAGGAGGAGAAATATCAATAAATCTTTGTTAGAAAAGTTCTTTAAAGGACAGCTGCAGCCATGTAGTTGTATCAATAATGATTGAAAAGTATCAGATCTTTGCGACGCCTTTTGCTTTCAGTAGTCTCGCGACCCCCCTGGGGGTACGCGACCCACAGTTTAAGAAGCCCTGCTCTAGAGTAAAACTACATATTCAATTTTGATATCATAATCTATCTTAGTAGATAACCAAATAGTAACTAAAGGTATTTAAGCAATAAATCAACAATGTTTGTTTTACCTACAATACCTAGTGCCGTATTTATAACACGTGTAAAATAATCATGCGAAATTGGAATGTCAACGATTTCAATGTAAAGTTAAAACCTGGATGTGTTTGAATAATTTGCGGTGTTGTACGGCGCCGTGGTAAGCAATTGTCGCGGAGAACGCTTAACGATAGCATCGTGCCGACGGTCAGTCGCCGGCGCCGATCTAGATCTCGGACACTCCAAAGACATGGCCGTGGATAAAGTCCTCAACGCGGCGGCAAGCACCCGCGCGATCCCTTTGAACACCTCCCCATACCGACCGATCGTGATGGCATCCTAGAGCCAACGAGTACCATTTTTGCATGCAACTTTTTTCAAGGCATTGCCATTCGACGCTCAATATATCTTTTTACTCGATTGATTTATTCCATCTACTTATATGATTTTTTTTATATATTTATTTGGCAATTCAACACCGTTTTTACAATTTAATTACAAAGTATGACTATATATTATAAATAAGCCAATTTAGAATTACACTTCTAATGCATTAAGCTAATCTTATCATTAATTACAATACAAATATTTGCCAAAACTAAGATTTGTGTATGTGGATGTGTGTGTGTCTGTGTATGTGACGTCTGTTTGTACTTGCGTGTGTGAGTGCGTGTATGTGTGAGTGCGTGTATGTGTGTGTGTATGTATGCAATTCATAAATAAATTTAGGCACTAGTATGGCTATTAAAAATTTTAGCCGTGTGGTATCCGGCTAAGTAGAATAGTACCACCCTCATTTCTTACCGAGGTGTCTAAGGCGACTAAGGTAAGTCGACCCGCCGTGTGGTATCCGGCTGAGTAGAATAGACCACCCTCTTTCTTACCGAGGAGTCGTAAAATACGACTAAGGTAAGTTGACGTCAGGCAGGCGGCCGTGCGTAAAATACGTAGCCAAATCATATGACAACATGTTTGTAACATGTTGTGCCAACCCCATTTAGAGTGGGATAAGGGCAGGAGGATGATATATCAATTAAAAATTTCTAAGCTTAGATTTTCCTTATTAATATTGAACAAATCTATGTTACTATACTATATATGTTACTCTCGCATCGATATTCTCAAAATCACTCGTAAAAACTGTCAAGTTAGAGAACGGATGTTCGCAATGTCAAAGATCTGTAACAAAGGATTCATAAAAAATAAATAAACCCACTTCGCTTCGTTGTAGTGACATTACGTAGTTTTTAGGTGTAAATTTTGTCACCGTGAGTGTGCCTTTCGTCACTCTGAAGGTGCCTGCGCACGCATGTGTATGACAAGTTTTTCTGCAACCGAATCTTAATAAATATGCAATTATCTTGGCACTCATAAAGTCGAGTCACGTGACCAATTATAAATATGAGTGTGATAATTTATTAACCAATTGATTGATTATTGAAAAGAACAATCGAATACAGTACGATTTTGTTGTTATATTAATAACTAAGAATAATGTATCCAAAACGATTTACGTGCTTTGCTTGCTTAATTAATAATTACATATCCCACAAATCTCCAATTAATCACATTTTACGAATTCAGAATACAAGATATGACAAACATTCAGCACAGATTGTTAAGATCGAATTATTGTTCACGATGGCATATTTAAACCATTTAATTTTAGATGTTTTAAATGGTTTGTTTTTTTGTTGGTTTGTTTAACTTTATTTTATTATTAAACGGCATTTATATGCTCGTTTTGATTTTACTAGTTTTGAAATACGCAAATTTAGAAAGATCGTTGGCTGTTGTCTTGGTTTATTTTAAAAATCCTGGACTCATTAAATTCAATAAATTTAAATATATACAGAATTCAAAGAATACTCGTACGAATACTAGTAAAAAAGACGAATAAAAAATTAAAAGTTAAATATCAGTAATTTCTGTCTCACTTCATGCATAAGTATATTTCAGCTAGAATTAACGTTTTAGAAAAAAAATACAGACTGCCACATTACTAAAATAAAATATAAAAATTTTAAGTGAATATACCGCTTTTAGAATTTTGCTGTACAATGTATATGCTGATTTTGATGTAATAGTGTAGGAAAATTATGTCTTTTAATGATATTTTAAGTTCCAAGAGAATAAATTAATGGAGCTTAAAAATTGTAAGGCATCTTGTGTTCGACGATTATTTTGTGACTTTAAATTAACAAAACATTGTTTATTTTCACAAGTTACATATAACAACAAATTATAAGATGATATATAAAGGTATATATATATATATTTAAAAATCAAAATGTATAATACGTCCGGATTGGTGCATAAAGTTTTCGGAAAAGAAGTTTGGAAGGAAGATCGAAGTTCTCATTCAGTGAAAAAAAAATGGCCACACTCGTCACTTCGGAATGCTGCTTCTAAAGAAAATACAATGACAAGCTTACTAGTTATAACGTACAGCTTAATAGGTACTAAAATAATATTTCGGAAAACTTTAAATATTCTTTAGGTTATATCCGATAGCGTTAAATAAGTATATTGGGTATTTACCTTCACAGCCTTTTATGGTCGAAGATAAATTGAAAGAGATATTTACGTATATAGTTATTATAAAAGCTTTATGGTTGGTATGGTAGTTTTAATGGTTGAAAAACTATGTTTCAATAGTAATATGTGTGTGAGTTTCTTTATGTTAAAGAAGTTAATCTTTATGAACCGATATCTAAAGATCAATTTATATTTGAAACAGTTTTTCGCTAATGGGTTGCAATAGTGATACAACTCAAAAAATCATGTTTTGAGATACAAGGGTTTAAAACTTTCATTGCTAAGGAAAATGCATTAATAATGCTTTGGTAAGTAAACCAACCAACAGCCTAACATTGAACCATGAGTCCTGCCGATATTGCTGCCCCTGAGCGATTTGTTACCCAACTTTAATAAAAACTTTGATATTTACTATTGGCAATACTAATACCATGGTTATTTGTCTACATCGACATGTATGCGACGTTTTTAAATATTTTCATTAATTAGTGACATTAGCGTCATCACGTTTAATCAAAGATTACAGACACTATCTTTTTTAATTTGTAAATTATAAAAAGTGAATATTACAACTGTTATTTATATAAAATAAACCCAATTTTTCCCATTATAAACATGTTTATTTCATGAATCATGAATCGCATTTTTTGCGATTTTGTCGTGGCGTTTTTCTTGACTATTATTTGGGCACGGAGCAAAATGATTGTTGATAGGTATTGTGATACTGAATGTGTGTAATGCTAGTAATATTGGCGGTTCTTGTTTATAGACCATACAGTTTATGAATCCAACATGCATAAGGTATTAAACGCCGTGTAGTATCCGGCTGAGTAGAATAGACCAACCTCATTTCTTACCGAGGTGTCGTAAAAGGCGACTACGGTAAGTTGGCCCACCGTGTGGTATTCGGTTTAGTAGAATAGACCACCTTCTTTCTTACCGAGCTGTCGTAAAAATCGACAGAGGTAAGTTGACGTCAGGCAGACGGCCGGTCGTAAAAAGGCAGCCAAATCATGTGACAGCATGTTTATAACTAGTTGTGCCGACCCCACTTAAAGTGGGATAAGGGCAGGAAAAAGATGAAGATTATAATGCATAAGGTATTAACACGGCTGGTGCACCTAATATTAGCATTACATACATTTCCTTTAATCGGGGATTATATCATTACATTTTTAACTACTGTTTATTTACCCTTACCATAGTTATAATCTTCAACTGTCCTGGTAGCCAGAAGAAGCTCAGATAGCGTGAACATGATTCTTTGGATGTCCCTATTCTAGGAAAGCCAGGAGCAACGGAGTGCGTTCCAAATGCCATCACGTGGCATCTGATAGTACGCCGATGCCGGAATGTTGCACGTCTCTGCGCCTGCGTCGACACGCAAACGATCCTTCCTTGATCCAAGAGTTAATGTTAAACTTAAACGTACACGACCTTAATACTTTCGTCAGAATTTTTTTGTTATTGCTTAATAGGCAGTAAGCGATAAATAAAATAAAATAAATTAATAAATATTGTGATCGCAAGCGATGATACAGTCTTAAATGAAGCGCGCTTGCCTAGAAGATGCCTATTCACTCTTGTTTTAAAGTTTTATATTATATGAACTGGGAAAATGATTCGGCTACGGTCAGAAATGAAGGTGGTCTATTCTACTCATCCGGATACCAGACGGCGTGAACCGGGAAAATTAATGGTGGGATAGAATTCTATTCCCTTGCCATGCGCAACGTTCGTGAGATGTCAATGACGTAAGGGTGGAACTTCTCCCGGTGCCTAGCGGTAATGATAGAAAGGCGATAGAGGAGCAAGGTGGAGTAGCACACTCTCCGACATATATCCTGTAGAAAACCTGTATAAACAATTATTGAGGGAATGAGAGTGTGTGAATTTTTATAAACACCGATCAAATATTATTTCACCAGCTAAGAAAAATTATCATCATTCTAAATAAGGTACTACCTATTTTTAATAATTTAATTTTTTGTATTTTTTTATATTATTTTATAGGTTTGACTGGCCCGTTGGCGCAGTGGGTAGTGACCCTGCCTTCAGCTCCGCGGGTCGCGGGTTCGATTCCCGCCAAACATTTTCTATAAATGAATTTGTTGGTCTTTGAGCCTGGGTGTATATTTGTATTTAAGTATGTATTTAAAAATATATAAGTATATATTCACCGGTTGTCTGTCAACCATAACACAAGTATTAAATTACTTACTTTGGGGACGGACGACCGTGTATGTAAGTGTCCCATATATTTATTTATAGAAATTCCCTAGAAACAATTTATATGGCAAAACAACGTTTGCGTTGGTTGGTGAGCTAGTAATGTCTAAAACTAAGGTGAGAATGATTGCAATAAAACAATAGTCGTAGTTTCGTTGTAATTTGACGATTCGAAAGTGCTTGTAAAAGCCAATTTGAAAAAAGAATTATTTGATATTTGAAATAGAAAACTTCAGGACAATTTTTTTGCTAACTATAGAACCGTCTAATAAATGAAACTTTTATTAATTAGGTACATATAAGTTACTAGATTTATATTCGAACCGTTAAAATCTCACAGAAATGTGTCTCTGGAATCTACCAAATCCAATTATCGATTCTGAACAGTACAAAAACATATTGACTACATCAAACATCTATCAAAATATCATTATGAAAATTTCGACCACCAAAAACCGCCGAGGCATAACGCTTGCGCGGCGACGACCGCCGGGCGCGCTGCGTTGCGGGCATTCCCGCCTTTTTGTCACCACCAGCCCAGAATTTTTTAGATGGTCTTAAGAATGGATTTGTTTGTATGAAGCATATTAAAATTACAATTGACTTAGTCGTATTTGATGACACCTTGGTAAGAAAGAGGGTCTTCTATTCTATTCAACCGAATACCACACGGTGGGTCGACTTACCAGTTGCCTCTTACGACCTCAGTAAGAAATGAGGGTGGTCTACCACCGCCGGATACCACACGGCTTGGTGATGGAAAAATTTATGAAGCTGGAATGGCTATAGACGGCGCTCATATCAAAGGAACTGAAGAGTGTTAAGATATAGGAGTAGAAACCTAGCATTTGAAAATCTCCTATGGCATGATATTGTATGACGCATGGTCAACATTGATCACCGAAGAACATATTTTTTTAAGAAACCCCTTTCTAGATCTTAAATTGGTTAAAAATGTTTTTTCTAAGTATCAAAGAGACTTATTTTACGAAAGCAAAAATTTCCCAAACCTAGACACAACTTATGATAAAAACAATAATAATCGTTATGAAATCGCCAGCGATACATCCTCCCCATCGCGGGCATCATCACAGAGAATGAATTGTATAAATATTTATCAGCACGCATTATGCCACCGCAGCATCGCGGCATCACCGGCCGGCGTCTAGAGACAAAACGACCACGACAGAAATACAACATTCTGGAGCGACATAATTGTTTTTGCAGATGGTCCGAAATCTTATCGAACGAGGCGCACACCGCGAGTGCCAGTTTTGAGAGCGAATGATTTATTCAGCCGAACCCCTGTTCTACTTTTTCGACGGTTCCCTGTCAATAAACGATGTTTTATATCCCCAAGAGTTAAGACTGTGTAGGTGAGAGTAACCCACTAACGACTTATTGTTCGTTGTCTCTACACCGTTCATAACTAAAGGAACTGAAGAGTTAAGTTGTATACGCTCTACTCTCCTTAAGTTAATAAGTAACTAATGAAATGCATCTTCCTTTTTGTTAAGGCCCATATACTAACGTGATTGACGGAATGAATGTGCCAAAAATGGTGGCTTCCAGTCTCTGCCATCGGTCACACGGATAAATTGTTGTGGTATTATCAGAATCCAGTACGCCATTTGTAAACTTGACGCAATTAGACTATATTTGGGATTTTTAAAAAAGGAACACGCATGGGAACACTGTGAATTTAATTTGCGCTGTACATAATGGCAATTGATCTTGATAAATTATTTAGTGTTTGAGGAATATTTTATTTAAATGGACATTAAGTGTTACCGGGCATAAATTACATTGAAACATCTTACTTTTAATCAAAAGCTTATCAAACAAAGGTGCTAGAATCGCCCAAACTGTCAAGACTAAACGGAAATTGGTAACCAAGATGGACGGGTTTTTAAAACGCCATTGTTGGTCACTCCAAACTATTCAGGTTAATCCAACCATTTTGAAAGTCGGAAATACACTAAAGAAAGAAACTTCATTGGTAACCTAGCATTACTTTACAGACAAATAATACATACTACATTCAAAAGATTTAATTCAGTGATTATCGATTAAGCATTTACATGTTTAATTAAAAATATATAACCTTATTTACCTAGCCTGTTGGAGCAGTGGGTAGTGACCCTGCCTTCTGCTCCGCGGGTCGGTCGGGATTCCCACCGAAAGCCAACATTTTCTATAAATGAATTTGTTGGTCTTTGAGCCTGGATGTATATTTGTATTTAAGTATGTATTTAAAAATATATATATAAGTATATATTCACCAGTTGTCTGTCACTTGTCTTAAGTATTAAGTATTAAGTAAGCATACTTTGGGGACGGACGACCGTGTGTGTGTCTAAAAAAATTAACTCGTTGTGAGTATATGTGCTGAGTTATTCCCGTATCAATCATTCCGAATTCAAAAATTTCAGTCTTTCCTTATCAAACAATTCTGAAAAGTGAAATCCGTTTGTCAGTCTGTTATAATTTTACTGTATACTTACTGAATAAAGACATTCCCGTATGTACATCGAGAACAGAGAAAAAACACATATTTGATTATTGAGGGTAACTTAAACGCTTAAATGAATGGCTGATTAAATATGTGAGAAAAACTGTTTCGTTTTAAAGAAAGATATATAAATAAATAAAAAAAAATAATAAACTGAGTCACAGGTATCACAAATCTATACTTATCATATAAGTCCCTAAATCTGTCTGTATGAATGTCATCTATTTTCTCAAAATGGACGGATTTTTATTCGATTTTTGGTGTAATTATTGAGGAAATGAATACTACAATCCTCTGGAAAATTTCACGCGTTGTGATTGACGCCTGAAACAATGTGTGACGCACTTATTGCCACGCGGCAGGCACAGCTAGTTAAGATATAATTTCAAAAAGATATTGACGACAATTCCATAGTCTTTGGCCCTTTAAGGGCAAGTTAACGCAGCGATGAAATAATACCAACAAATTATAAAAACAGTTACTTTCATATTTTGTACCCAGCTATAACAAATCCCGAACAATCCGCAAATCGAAGCAACATGAGGCATTGTCAGGAGATGCAATAAATCAACGGGCTGCTCTATCCGTCCGTCGTGTCGCATCGGTCGCAGGCACCCTGCTGTTTAACCGCACAAATTTACGAGCACCTCCGAACATTTCCCGGCCCTACACCGCGAGATGCCGATCAATTCCTCCGTGTTATTTCAACAAAATATCGTGATTTATACAAAACTGCAAGACTAACATTGACATTCGAACTTGTGCTTTATTTGTATATACACTTTTAAACTCCATAGATGCTTTATTTGATGCTTTTACGTGTTTCTTTGCTCCACGCCGTGTGATATACGGCTGAATAGAATAGTACCACCCTCATTTCTTACCGAGATGTCGTAAAAGGGGACTAAGGTAAGTTGACTCACCGTGTGGTATCCGGCTGAGTAGAATAGACCACCCTCTTTCTAATCGAGATGTCGTAAAAGGCGACTAAGGTAAGTTGACTCACCGTGTGGTATCCGGTTAAGTAGAATAGACTACCCTCTTTCTTATCGAGGTGTCGTAAAATACGACTAAGATAAGTTGATGTCAGGCAGGCGGCCGGTCGTAAAATACGTAGCCAAATCATATGACAGCATGTTTATAACATGTGCCGACCCCACTTAGAGTGGGATAAGGGCAGGACGATGATGAGGTGTTTCTTTGCTCTGTTGTCTAATTTCACACGTTCTCGACATTTAGTTCATCTGGCTTCTAAACTCCAAAAATGCGTTATTTGAGAAGGTTTTTGACGTGTTTTTTGGCCCAGTTATCTAAGTTCACACGATCTCCGCATTGGCTTGTACATACAATGATATTTTACTATCAATTTTAAAAAGAACAATCTAGGAAGGTCAAGTTGACAGTTCGGAAACCAAGACAGTAAGCTTTACATAAAATAATTTTAGCTTAAAATCTTCAAGTTCTCTCTTAAAATCAATTTACGTTTAATTTAATTTCTAAACACTATTAAAGTCATAGAAAGTAAATTGTTTAATACTAAACATAATTAAAATTTCTTTCTTTTTTAACTTTGACACTGCAATATGTTAAAAGTAATAATAAAATTGTTTTGCTATAATCCGCGATGAAGTAAAATAGAATATATATATAATGCTAAATGTAGAGTGGACAATCCGTTTTCATACCCGATGCATGCAGGATTTGTAAAAACCCATGTACAAACCTCCACCACTACATTTAACATTATATATATTTTCTATTCGCGGATTATAGCAAAATAATATTACCTATTATTATTTTTGTATTATGGATTTCCTCAAAGAAACGCCTAATATGTGAAAAGTATCTTAAATCGCTTAAATTTGTGGACTGCAAAAACTATGAACGTTATTATCAATTAACAACAGTTATGTTTATAACAAATTCGAATAACACTTTTCAGTTCTGTAAGGAGAAATATATTATGGAAATAATTGTAAATAGTCTTTATCGATAAAAAGTTTCAGTATTACGTCTAGTAAAATTATAATCAAGACTTTTGTATATCTACGCTGATAGTACTTCACGATCGGACGATAAACAAAACCATTCAGATAAAGCTGGAGTAAGAATGTGGGAACGTTCACAATATGCATCCAAAACCGAAGATTTCAACGCCAACACGAATAAATATTTCTTTTATTCCAATTTGTCAGCTAAGCCACTCTCAGCTGCAACTTATCTCCGTATTCCACGGTAAGCTCCCGCCAAAACAATACCGCAGTATCGTTAAAAAACGTGCCCGAATACGGCATTTATCATCGTTGATTAAATACCATTGTTTTGTATCGAACGGAGTCGGGAACTCCGCATCTCTTCGTCCTTTTGCGTCTTCCAGCGTCTCGCATTATGGCTGCCTGGAGACAATAAGTCTGTTAAATTGGCCCCCTCTATATAATGGTTGTCTGTGTATTTATTCCTGTGCCAGACTCGTGTTCGCTTGGTCGCCTTCGTCTTGTAAATTCTTTTGCCCATGGAAATTTGTTTCCAATGTATGAATTATGATTGTCCTCGATTCTTGTTGGCCCGACGCATTTAACTTAAACGAAATTTTGTTTGTGATTTGACAAATTGTTAAGACAGTAATTGTAGTAATATAAAAATATATATATTTAACACTTTAAAACATGCGATGCTTGCAAAAGGTTCGCAAGTTAAAACTCCAGATACAACCTGGGCATTTTCTATTAAAGGTTACGTTTTATTGATATTAACTCTACAAATATTATGATAAAACTTATATAATATTGTGCCCTTATCTCACTCTAAGTGCGGTCAGCACAATATGTTATAAACATGTTGTTTCATGTTTTAGCTAGGTGTTTTACGACCGGCCACCAGCCTGACATCAACTTAACTTAGTCGTATTTTTTTACACCTCGGTGAGAAATAAGGGTGGTCTATTCTACTCAATAGGATACTGGATACTACATGGCGGGTCAACTTACCTTAGTCGCCTTTTACGACACCTCGGTAAGAAATGAGGGTGGTCTATTCTACCTACTCAACCGGATACCACACGGCGACACATCTTTTGGCAAAAATCATTCAAATTTTATTGATATTAACAATATTGCTCTACCAATATGATGGTAGAACTTTTATATGTTTATATAAAAGACAATTATGGGTTATATTTTACCTGGTAATCCGCATTTGTGAGCTCCGATTGTTTCAATATATAAAAAAATATACTATAGTAAGAGTTAATTTTGTAACGATAGTTTGATTGTAAAATGTTTAGAATTATATCGAGAATTGTAAAATTAGATCATTTTTTAAAAGGATATATTTTTCTTGAGCATTAATAAGGTTTATTTCTTTAAGCATTGCGCACATTCCACACATGTGTCCATAGTTTTCCCATTGATATCATTTAGTCCTGAGTTTTATCTATATCGCAGTTTAGTTAAATACTAGTCCATCAGATTGTATGTCTAGGTATTGTGCACTTAAATAAAACGCAGCAACACGTACCACAATATCTAGATTGAAAAATGTTAGCGTTCTTAAAACTGAGGTATTATTTCGAGAATAAACCGTACCAACAAGTACGTGATACTTTGCTGGCAGTCGGCGCACTTCAAAGGCACGTGGGGTTAGTGTTTTAACGATTGCATCTTTATAACAACATGTGTCGTCCTTACTGATTAAGTCGTAAATATTTTGTGTACTTAATTCGAAATAATTATAAGGCTGTGTGGTCTAACGCGCTGGTTTTAGGCACTAGGTCCGGGAGTCTGACGTCTGTTTGAAACCCACTGCTGTCTCAAATATATATATGCTAACCTTTTTTTTCTTATCACTAAGTGTTTGTCACACACACGCACATACGCACGCATGTACACATGCACACACACACACACACATACACAGCGTTTTCGCTGGAGAAGTCGAGGGTCCAGTTTTCTGAGATCAGACGGCTTCTCGCCAAACTCCCTACGATGTGATGGAAATGGAGGGCTAAAAGTAGGAATGTGCCTATATATCATGCTCTCGAGAGTTGAGATTATTTTTCAACCCAGTTTTGAACCATGCCATGTTGTAGAAAACCATACCTTAGTTCCAAAGACAGATACAGGAAGAAACGATACATGCATAATTGGATTAAACACAAATGAAGCTTTCCTTAATTTATATAAATCACATCTCTTTTGCCAGTTGAAATAAGATAAAGAGGTTTAAGATATATCAACAATTTAACGATACTAGTCTTTACCCATAGCTCCTATATGGTTTTCCATATAATATGTTTTGTAAGAAAATTGAATCCACAAAGTATAAGAAAAAAATAAAAGTAAAACAAAAGTACTTTCACAGCTCCGTTTCAAAATTATAGAACAGATTTACCGGAGCTGAACTTTCACTCACGTATAGATTTTGATATTAACAATGAACACTTGGCTTATCTTATCTTTGAGTATTTTACGTCAAATTCACAATAATTGGTGGTTGTCTTCTGATCTATTCAATGTTAAGCTTAATCATAAAATTATAAACTGTTCCATAAAAATAAGTCCAAAATATTTATATTACTGATGAAACATTAATGTGTAACCGAAAGGATCGCAAGATGGGTATGCGGATTAGTAACTAATTGTTAACAATGTCCATAACATTGATTTAATTAGTCGTTATATGAATCGTAAAATCCAAGACAAGAACTCATTGTAGAAATTCATTCAGGCATGTCGCCGGCAAAGTTTCAGATACAACCTGCAAAACCTACATTAATAAAGCAACGCAACCAGAAAAAGAAAATATGACATAAATTATAAAGAAGAATCGATATATTTATTGAAATATTAAACTCCATCAAACAAGGTCCCAATTAGGAGTTCATCGCGTTTCTCATTACAATCTTAATAAATTAATCACAATATACTGTACTAAGCGATTGAATGCGACTGGGTTTGCAGAACGCATAGCAAAAAAGGATAATGCGATTGCAATGAAAAAAAGTATGCAGATAAAAACATACGTAGCAACAGAAAAACTCAAGCCGTTCATGTATGAACATGTTTAATTAATTTATTAATTAGCATCAATTAATCGTAATACGGCGGCGCAAAGGGAGCCTTAGTTGCGCTTCAATAGGCTTTCCGGGTAAAGGTTTTTTGACGACCATAATTCTGACGGCTAGATGTTATTAAATGCGATTATTTCTCAGTTGCGGGCATAAACGTTTGAGTAAAATTTATTACACACGATCGCTTGTTGCAGAAAAAGCAGCTGCGACCGATACGGTAAATAGCGGGCATACATTTGATTTCTTATGGCGCAATTCTGGAAACAATCATACAAGCATGCGGGGATCCGATGTCGGACCCGGCCGTACAACTTTCTTATGTAAATTCGAATATTTGCCGATGATGCTTCGAGTACGGACGGATAGTGGACATTGATAAATAAACAGCTGTCAGTAGGCTGTCCGAGCGGCGGCGAATTTCGAAAATGGTTCGTATTCATTAATAACCGGAATGGATAGTGTGTCGCGAGCGAGATGTTGCGATACGCTACCTGTGTTCGTGATTAGCCCGCGAGCGCGAGCTGCGAGGGACCGGTCCTTGCAACGGAAAAAAATAGAATACCTATTCTATTTTTAAATTACGGACGACAAGACACGCTGATTTTTTTTTAATGTTTTGTGGCAGAAGTCGCTCTTCCGGCCAAGTAGGTACAAAGTTTATTTTTATACTCATATCGGGAAATGATAGTAATAACTGACTATGACTAAACTTGGCTTTATGGCGAAGAAAAAGAATACGAATCAATGTGCATAATTCAATTGCTACTCGTAATATGTGTAAACTTGACTGATGTTTTTGCCAGATAATTAGAGATTAACTACTTGTAATATAGAATCTGCATACTAACTTCTTACCAGGAAAAAATATGGTAAAATTCATTGTTTAACATGAGATTACTACAACATTAAGTTCATGATGGATACTGTTGTAGAATAACTATTAACAGGTTTTTCTTTTATCTTAACTTTAACTTAAACATTAAAAGAGCAATTTTAACGCCGTGTGGTATCCGGCTGAATAGAATAGTACCACCCTCATTTCTTACCGAGGTGTCGTAAAAGGCGACTAAGGTAAGACGACCCGCCATATGATATCCGGCTGAGGAGAATAGTTCATCCTCATTGCTTACTGAGGTGTCGTAAAAGGCGACTAAGGTGAGATAACCTACCGTGTGCTATCTGGTTTAGTAGAATAGACCACCCTCCTTCTTACCGAGGTGTCATAAAATACGACTAAGGCAAGTTGACGTCAGGCAGGCGGCCGGTCGTAAAAACGCAGTCAAATCATCAATGTTTATAACATGTTATGCCGACCCCACTTAGAGTGGGATAAGGGCGGCGGTAAATGATTAAAAGAGCAATTTTAGGTAATCCCAATATGTAGTTCCTGGCCGAAACGCGGCGGGATATTTAGTAATTTTACACGCAATTGTTATATTATTAAATTCCAATTATGATACGCTAAGTCTTAGCATTCGGTTACTGGACGAAGTTCGCGTTATATCAAGCAGTATTACAATGTTATTATATCTTTATATTAACAGGCTTTTACTATACTCTAAATACAGCTTTAATAGCGTTATCCAAGGAGTTGCAAAACCCCATTCTTAATACTACGCTAAGCGTTAGCATGTTACTGAACGCAACGCGGCGGGACGTCAAACAAGGTCACGGTTTTATTAAGTATACTTTTATCGACGATTAGCATAAACTTTTGCCAGACGTAGCATTAAGTTTTATTGTGGTATTTTATTTAAAGCGTTGTAAATATTGGCAGTTAGTTCCTCTTGAATATCTCAAAAGTATTAGGGGGGGTGCATGTTAAGGGATGTCCGACGCAGAGAGATAAATTCATAGAGAACTGATGTTTACCGAAATATGTTTGCATTAATACTTTTATGCAATATAAGCACTACACTAATTTAAATTTGTAATAATTTCTGAAGTAAGCAAAAATACGTTACAATTGTGAAACGTTAATACACTTGTTTTTGGCGTTTAGAAAATTAAGGATTAATGGAGTTTCTAAATCGATTTTTGTCTTATAAGTAGCTTCCTGATTTTTATTAGTAAGATACTTATCATAAATGCGATACGGTTAGTACATTTTTTATTATAATATATGTCATTTATTACTATACCTATTGCATTTCTTAGTAGCATTACTTTATAGGGTATCTTTTTGGAAAAGTTGCCAAAAATGATACTAAAAGTTGTTCTAATGCTTCAATTGACCAATTAAAGTTAAAGACACGACAAAAACAATAAAATTATTATATAGCAAAATAATTTTATTGTTACTTTTGTATTATGAATCTCCGCAAAGAACGTCTACTGCTATAAATATAAAAAATACGAAGGAGTTTCACTTATATTTCATCTGCAACTATATTATCAATTAGCAAATTGCAATTATCGATTATACTCATAAGTTTTTAATAAAAAACTCATTGGTGTCTGCTCGATGTTTGAACCCGTGACCTCTTCGAAAGAGTCGTATGTCTCGAGTCGAGTCTAAGAGTCGTAAGAGTCTCACCACTGGGCTATCACAGCTTTTTATTCTAGTATAGTATATAATATAACTCTATGACATCTGACTCTGGACATGCACAATAAGTGGGAACAATAGGTTTCTTGCCCTTGCGTCTTACCTACCCGCATGTTTCATTATCTTTACTTATTAATAAATAAATGTGTAACTACCTTATAGTTTTTATACTTTTTAGTTATTAATACTCTTTAGTTATTAATTTTAGGTATTACGCAAATGTATAAACAAAAAAGGATTAAGTATAAGTATAAGTGTGTAGTATATAGGTATATTATAAATGTAGTGTATGTTATGTCGACGGCTCTGGCGTACGGAAAAACTGTTACGAGTTTATGTTTGCGCTAACATTATGTAAACTTGAACTTATTGTAAAATAAATAAATAAATAAATAAATAAATAAAATAAATAAATGAACTATATACGATGTATGTAGACAAAAAATGACGGGTTATTTTAAATCGTCGTATTTTTGAATTTTTTGCGTCCCGTTCCGGCTCACCTAGATGTGCGCATGCCATTACGGTTTCAGCGGCGGCGTTTCGTCGACTCATTTATGGGTCGTATACTTGCTTTACTGGGGTCGTTCTAGATAACGGTACTGATGGTTGTTAGATTAGGCTACCGATCAACGTTACGCGTCCTTACTTTCATAAAATTAGCACATTTTACCGGTGATCGAGGAACATTTCTTACCGAGGTGTCGTAAGAGGCGACTAAGGTAAGTCGACCCGCCGTGTGGTATCCGGCTGAGTAGAATAGACCACCCTCATTTCTTATTGAGGTGTCGTAAATGGCGACTAAGGTAAGTTGACCCACCGTGTGGTATCCGGCTGAGTAGAATAGAGCAACCTCTTTTTTTACCGAGTTGTCGTAAAAGGCGACTAAGGCAAGTTGACCCACCGTGTGGTGTCCGGCTGAGTAGAATAGAGCAACCTCATTTCTTACCGAGGTGTCGTAAAAGGCGACTAAGTTAAGTCGACCCGCCGTGTGGTATCCGGCTGAGTAGAATAGACCAACCTCATTTCTTACCGAGGTGTCGTAAAAGGCGACTAAGGTAAGTTGACCCACCGTGTGGTATCCGGCTGAGTAGAATAGAGCAACCTCTTTTTTTACCGAGGTGTCGTAAAAGGCGACTAAGGCAAGTTGACCCACCGTGTGGTGTCCGGCTGAGTAGAATAGAGCAACCTCATTTCTTACCGAGGTGTTGTAAAAGGCGACTAAGTTAAGTCGACCCGCCGTGTGGTATCCGGCTGAGTAGAATAGACCAACCTCATTTCTTACCGAGGTGTCGTCAAATACGACTAAGATAAGTTGACATCAGGCAGGCGGCCGGTCGTAAAATACGTAGCCAAATCATGTGACAACATGTTTGAAACATGTGCCGACCCCAATTAGAGATGGATAGGAAGATGATGATTATATATAACTCAATATATGTTTTATAGGGAATATATATATAACAAATATTATACTATGATTTTTTTCTAACTTTTCTTCTTTTCAACCGATGTATGACATGTATACATGTCTCTTCACGACATCTTTCGGATCACTTCTTTTTTATTAATGACAAACAATTTATTTTCTTTTAATTAGTGCATTCTATATAATATAATATTCAGCTCTAAATTGACGTAATTAATTCTTCTTCTTATTGATTAATGGCACTTTTACTGCTTTTAATGTTAGCAGTAATTCCGCCAATGTCAGCGTAGTGGAAAAAACAACATGAATGAGTTAAAATATCTTTTGATAGCAACTTTTTGTGGAGATTGTTCGGTGAAATTGTTAAACCTGCATGAAAAACACAAATATATGTTAGATACATAGGTTAGATAGACGTTATAAATAATAATAAAATAAACAAAATTAATTAATTGTGTCAAAAATTTGACTATTGTCAAATTAAGACTATAGACAAAATTAATTAGGTATAAAAATTTTCGTTGTTAAAAATTAGAATATTATATTAAATAATTCATAATTAATTAATACAAAACACAAAACCTCCTTTGAATGTATAGATAAATATATTTAAAATATGGTCTAAGACAACTTTTTATGTCTAGATAAGTACATTTTTAGAAGTTTTCAAACCCACGCAAGCGATATATCTTCTACTTAATGGCAGTTATAAAAACTTTTGACGCGAAATATTTCTAAATATCATCTTAATGATAATCAGTGTTCAATAGATAGTGGGTACCCGATGTAGCTACCGTGGCCAACATGATTCAGTAGCTAGTTGACTAACGCACCCATTACTTATCTTTTATCTATCCGACCCGAAACTCTCATCATTTTGTCTATGGTTAATATACTGGCCGGTTAATGTTTTTATGCGCTCAGCTAAAAAAACATATCTTTATTTTTGATCTATGATCGTTACCAGAAGCTAGAATTCGGAGATTTCATAAATACATATAAATGCCTTGAATATTTTTATAAGAATTATGAAGGGTTACTTTAGAGATGATTGATTTTGTATTTTGGTTTATACTATTCATTACTACAAGAATATCGGTTAGCAGTATGTAAAATAAATCTATTATAATGTTATTTCGTTACTTAATTTAGTTCCCATATCCTGATAAAGGCTGTTCAGGCGGCCGGTCGTAAAATACGTAGCCAAATCATATGACAACATGTTGTGCCCCCCACTTAGAGTGGGATAATGGCAGGAGGATGATGATGATAAAAGATAAAACGGATAAAGCCTGTTGTTGTTTTAGTAGCTATTTTTTTCAGAATTGACTAAGTATCTTGTTTCAAAAACTTGGCATTTTTTCTACTTAAAATACCAGTGTTCTTATTTTTTTATATTATATAATAATTTTATTAACTTATGGAGTTACTATAAATTCAAAAAATAAAAATATTTAAAGTGTAATTGAACAAACACCTTTACTTGTTTTTGCTCGCAAACAATCATGCGTTGCCTACAATAATGTTAGCTTTTTTGAATTGTCTAAGTGCTATTAAACTTAATAGCTTCAACAGTCCCACTGGGCGTGACTGGGGCGTACAGAATCATCGTAAACGGCGTAGAGTTAACCGCGGAAAGTAGAGCGCGAAAGCTCCACTAGCATTAAGGAACATCGCCCTAAGATTTTCCTAATTAAGCCTTAAAACATGCTTAATATAAAACGTTAATAAATGAAGTTATTAAAACTTTACTACTAATTTAAAACAGTTATGAAAAACACTTCTCCATATGGACTTCACTTAAAACATGGCTAAACAAGTCGGTGTGGATAATTAGAAATATTTATAAAGGATATTAATAGGCAAATGACATCGGACCAGCGGGGGACATACTACCGGCACAAAACTGACCCCCTGGTACGACATAAACTAAGATTTGTTTCTTAGAAGGTGAATGAAAGGCGAATAAGTAATGTTTTCATAAAATAATGGTATAAAGAGGCATGCAACGAACAGCAGTATTTATTAAGGAATATATTTTTAACATAGAGCATTCTATTATAGTATAATTTTTACATCATAACTTATGTGTGATACAGTTTTGAGGAACGTAAACTCAAACGTCAAAACTCAACTAACCCTTTTTGCTTTTAAAATGAAAATTAATCCACCCTTAAGGATCTTATATAGAAGGAAAATAAGGTAGAGTTAACTTAGACATTAAAGAAAGAATAAGGTAGAAAATTATTCTATTGCTTCATTCTTTTCTCTATCCTTATGAAAAGAGCGAAGTTCAATTCCCAGCAAACACTTAATACAAATAAATTAAAAAGTTTGTTTTCACCTAGAACATTTTATCATAATAAAGTGTAATATATAAAAATGGATTAAATAACAGAATAATAGTCTATGAAATATCTAGTTAGGTTAGGTTAGGTTAGGTTAGGTTAGGTCAACCTTATTTTTTCATAATTATAGCGTCAAAAATAGAAGAAAGTAAAAAAAATACAGATACAAATATTTAAACACAAATTTCTGAACCTACAAACGGTTACGATTAATAAATTTCTAAACAAACGGGTACACGATTGAATTTCTAATTCGTTCCGAAATACGTTGTATATTTAAAAACAAACCATAGTAATTTATTGTCTCACTAAGCCATAAGAAAAGACACCTCCCAGCATCTCGTTCGCCAACCCAAGTAGTCGACATAATTACAATTGTTCATTTAAATACAAAGGCTAATTTAATAAGCCCGACTCCAAAACGTAAAAGTCGAATAAAAAACCACAAAAGGCATATAGGCGATCGGCCCAGCCTGGTGTTGTGGGAAATGGGACTGTTTATACTTCAAATAAATTGGAAGTCATTTTTTAGGGGACACTTTTTATATTGTTTGGCTATTGAGTACAATGGGTGGACAAGAACGGCTGTTATGTAACGTTTTTAACATCATTATAAGTGAAAAGCAGTGAGTGATGATGTTCCGACGGTGCTCGTTACTTCGGAAGGTTCACGGGTGGTTCCAAGAACTTTCACGTAGGTGGCTGAGTACTGATCTTTTTGTAATAGTGTAATATTTATAATGGATCCTCTTCGGAATATTAAGTATAAGTCATTCGTTATATACTTTTGTGACGATTATCCTTCTTGCTTATGTTACCCGGTAACTCCCTGTAATCCGCCTGAATAGATCACCCTCATTTGTTGTCAAGTTGGCGGAAACAAAGTCGCGCTACTACTATCATTATTATAAAAAGATAATCATCATCTTCTTGCCCTTATGCCACTCTAAGTGGGGTTGGCACAACATGTTATAAACATGCTGTCACATGATTTGGCTGCGTTTTTACGATCGGCCGCCTGCCTGACGTCAACTTACCTCAGTCGTATTTTACGACATCACGGTAAGAAAGAGGGTGGTCTATTCTACTAAACCGGATACCACACGGTGGGTTAACTTACCTTAGTCGCCTTTTACGTCTCCTCGGTAAGAAATGAGGTTGGTCTATTCTACTCAGCCGGATACCTATTATAAAAAGATAATATCTAATTTTAAATAAACTTAAAATATTTTGAACTGCAACGAAAAAAGTAAATACCTTTTTTGAAAATTAATAATGCACTAAATTTAAAAAAAATCTAACGTTAAAATCCAAGTTCGTTATTTTCGTTATTAGGGCTCTCGTGAGAAATCAATGTACTTATCTTTACTTAAATTTAATGGAAAAAAATTATTGTATTATAAAAAATTTATTAAAACAGTACAATAGCTTTTCTAAAAATATATATTTATGAATAACAAATGGAAACGTCCGTTCATTTTTCTAAATAACAATTTTCCCACGCGACGAACACCATAGACAAGATCGGTCACCACGACGTCTATTAAGAACAAATGTTTCATAGACAATAGTTTAGTAGTAATGTTTCAATAGCACATCGATTAACTTTATTATTGTAAATGAATATAACATGAACACAACTTCGCCCACATAATATGATGACATGTATTAAAATATATATTTAAAGCATTTTAATTTTTACTAATTATACTTATTGCTTATATTAGGAAATAATTGAATTCCTTAATTCTTACATAAAAAGTAATTAAGTAGCAGTCTGTTACTATCCCACTGCTGAGAATAGGCCACTTTTCTCAGTTTTTGGAGAGTTTCGGGAAGGAGCTGAAACCTACCACGCTGCTCCAATGCGGATTGGTAGGTTACACATATCTCCAGAAATCTCTAGAGATATGCAGGTTTCCTCACGTTGTTTTCCTTCACCGAAAAGCGTGTGATAAATTTAAATTATCAATTAGACACACAGGTAAGTTTCAACAGAAAAACTCATTGGTGTCTGCACGTGTCGAAAGAGTCGCACGGTGACACCGCTGGGCTACCACAGCTTTACATAAAAAAAAGTAAAAAAAATGAAAAGTTCTATTAACTTAATTATGGGATATTAATTAAATATTATCCGATACATTCTGTTACTTACTAATTCATGTTCGATTCATTATTGTGTTTAGAACAAAATGCATATTCATTTCTATATAAAGACATTTAAATTTAATTTAAAGATAATTGAAGTAACAATAATTCTGATTATAATTTATTCAATAAAATAAATAAAGTTTTAAAGTTACTTTCTTAGTTCGGTCTTATTTCATAACAATGATTAATAAAAGTTTGTAGACATCGTTAGTGAAACCAGTAGCATCGGATATTTTTTTAAAACATCACTTACTTTGAAGTATTACACTGTAATCTTTGGTCTGATAGAAAAAGCGTTAAGGGTTAATTTTACGAACACGACTCTTAGACCTATTAATTAATTGCCACATAATTTATAGAATTAGGCGTTACTTTGCGGAGATCCATAATACAAAAGTAATAATAAAATTATTTTGCTATAATCCGCGATGAAGTAAAATAGAAAATATATATAATGCTAAATGTAGAGTGGACAATCGGTTATCATACCTGATACATGCAGGAGTCGTAAAAAACACATGCACAAACCTCCACCACCGCCACCACGATACACAAGCACTATATACAAAAGTAATAATAAGCTTTGCACTTTGCGATTTTGGTCGTGGAGTCTATCTCCTGATGATGCTTCGGTTGCGGGGCGAAACGATTGTTGAGTTTGTGATAGTGAACGTATATAGTGCTTGTGTATCGTGGTGGCGGTGGTGGAGGTTTGTGCATGTGTTTTTTACGACTCCTGCATGTATCAGGTATGATAACCGACTGTCCACTCTACATTTAGCATTATATATATTTTCTATTTTACTTCATCGCGGATTAAAGCAAAATAATTTTATTATTACTTTTGTAATTGCCACATATCTTAAACCATTCGATCACAATTAAAATATTGAGTTAACGTTCAATTAATCCTTATACTCTTTTAACGAGCCATGATGAATGAATGGTTAAAAAAAAAGATAGATAAGCTACCTTGTCGCCACTCTAAGTTGTAACTGATGTTATAACTATGAAAAAATAGTATAATCATTTAATATTATAGGTAATTATAATAATATACGAATATCCGCCGTGTGGTATCCGGCTGAATAGAATAGTACCACCCTCATTTCTTACCGAGGTGTCGTAAAAGGCGACTAAGGTAAGTTGACCCACCGTGTGGTATCCGGTTTAGTAGAATAGACCACCCTCTTTCTTACCGAGGTGTCGTAAAATACGACTGAGGTAAGTTGACGACAGGCAGGCGGCCGGTCGTAAAAACGCAGCCAGATCATGTGACAGCATGTTTATAACATGTTGTGCCGACCCCACTTAGAGTGGGATAAGGGCAGGAAGATGATATAATAATATACGAAAAACTATAACTTATTATATACCTAAGTCTTATTTATATAAGAAATCTCGTAAAGACAGCCGTTGGTGAACGGAATTATAGCAAAATGTAAAACAATATTAAATATACATTAATAAAATCAAAATACACATAAAAATAATGTGTGTGTATGTGTGTGGAATATAATAGACCTGGGTCGCCTGAGATTTAGAGTTTAACGTGGAGAGCCTTTTTGCCATTTCTTAATATTTTCTGTAAGTATTTTCTGAACACTATCCAAAACGTGGGTCATAAATGCAATTAAAGGTTTGTTGATTTTAAGACACAGAAATTCTGTTAAAAATTACCAAAGTATCGGGGAGAGCTAAGCAAGTTATTTATCATCATTACTTGCTATTTTTACTTTTATCTATGACTATTGTAATGACATATTCTTATATATTTTTTGACTTTTGAAATTCTAATATGTTGTCAATTTTATAATGATCATAATGTAGGTACTGTATTTTTGAGCATGCTGTGTCCACTTATAAATAAGGTAGCATTAGACTTTTAAAATGTATATTAATTAAGTTAACAAAAAATTGGCGGACCTATTAAAATAAATAAATAAAAAGAAAAATAAAGTAGATAAATTTTGTTGATTTGAGTACAGAATTACGATTGCTTCAATTCATGATGTTTTGCTTATTGCTAGATTTGCTATTAAAAGGAAGGCTTTCTCAAAATCGTATAATTTAATACGTTGTTTCCAAAACATACCTTAACTCCCATATACGCCATACGCTAGTACACTCAATCAGCGTCGTACATCAAGTTCGATACGGATCAATCGATCTTGGCCACCGAATCCAGCGATTGTGTCGGCGTTCGATAATGTTCAGTAATGAGCGATATGATGAACGATGCCTCTAGCGACTGTTTTCTGTGTTACCTAGTAGGAAATGCGACTTTGGACGCCTTTAAAGTTAAAATCATACTCAATTACAACGATTTTGAACACAACGCAAAATTAAACAAACAAACAAATAATATTTATTATTGACTAGCTATGCCAGCAGGTTCGCCCGCAACAAACAGTGTGTCAGTTGGAAAACAGTGTGTCAGTGTGTGAAATTTGTTCCCGAATTAAAATTTTGAACATAATAGTAATTATCGTTAATTAAATATAAGAGATTTTTGAGACTTTCACGTTTACTTAGCGCACGCAAGGAACGCTTTAAATTTTGCCGTATTCGCAATATTTTTTATTACTGCTCCTGTCCTATTCATCTTAGCGTGATGTTATATATGTTATATAATGCCTTCCTCGATAAATGGACTATCTTACATTTGAATTTTTCAAATCAGTCCAGTAGTTCCTGAGATGAGCGCGTTCAAACAATAAAAAAACAAACTCATCCGCCTTATATATTAGTATACATTAGCGACATCAATTTTTCCACAAATAAAGAGAAACACCCAAGTGTAAAAAAGTAACGGCCTATTAATAATAACCCATTGCTGGGTATAGACCTCCTCTCTCCGTTTTTGGAGAGTACGATTGAGTCAAGACCTATCACGCTACTCCAATGCAGATTTTTTAGCTTAGCTTACACATATTCCTATTCTACTCACCTGGTCCAAAAGGTGGGTCAACTTATCTTAGTAACCTTTTACGACACCCCGCTAAGAATTGGGGGTGGTACATTTCTATCCAGCCGGCTACACCTCCACATAAGTCCTAACTACGAACCCAAAAATAAAACCCAAACAAGCAGTGGAATCTTAAGTTATGATCTTCCATACGTGCCATTGATATTTATATAGACAATACAACCATATATCTTCAGTATACTTCATGCAAATTGGTAGCCACCAAAGCCAACAAAAAGATTTGAATAATTAATTAATCAGTAGCAATAAGATCGTATCGATACTCGAAGCCATTCAATATTTTGAGTATACCATTAAATAATCGATTCCTACGACAGTATCGAACAATGTAGCCTCGATGTAGGGGACACACGGATAACTGATGTCTGACATTAATCCTAATGTACCGATCTACTGGCTAAACGTCGCTTAATCTAAACAAAAATATTTCAGTGCACCCAATAAAACTATGGAGCGGAGAAAAAAAAGGTGGAATGGTACACGGTGCTCGTAAGGTATTCGATGAGTATGACTTCTGGGAAGCAATGCCGTCCAATGTCATATCACGACGGGTAGTGTTGGACGCGGGATAAAATACACTTGTCGACTTTTATTTTTATATCAGGCGAGTATTTTAATGTAAATAATATTAGCTATTTTAAATGTGTGTCTTTTTCAACAAATAAATAAAAAATAAATAAATATATATGACAATTACACGCACGTTCGTTTGTCCCTAAAGTAAGTAACTTAATACTTGTGTTATGGGTGACAGACAACTGGTGAATATATACTTATATATTTTTAAATATATACTTAAATATAAATATACACCCAGGCTCAAAGAACAACAAATTCATTTATAGAAAATATTGGCCCTCGGCGGGAATCGAACCCGTGGAGCTGAAGGCAGGATCTGAAGAAGTGACTCACTTTTTAAAATATTTTAGCTGTTTCAGTTTAATCGTGGATTAAAGCGTCATTTTTTTGCTTGCGCATTGTATGTGTATGTGCTGGGATTTTATTTATTTACTATACTTTACTTACTATATTTATTGGTTTTTAATTATTTTTCATTATAATTTTTTCCCATACCACGCACGTTAACTAGGAACTCTTATCAATGAACCTGTTTTTCAGTAATTTGCAGACAGCAAATTTTGGTATTATACTTTAAAACAAATAATATAATTTTTTACATCATTATATAATCGATATAGAATATTAATAAAACAATATTTCAATTAATTCATTTTATTCAGTTAAATGAAGTTATGAGAATAATTCTAGCGCTTTTTGTTAAATTACATACCTCTGAATAGGAAGCTATATAACATAAATTAGCATCATTTGTTACGATAAAAAGTATGTTAAAATTCTGTTTCCGTCTCACTGCTGAATGAAGACATTCTCTATAACTTAAGAAATAATACCGAACCACATTGCCCCAATACTTATCTCCTAGGATAACTTACTTCCAGCTGAGGGATAATTCTAGGCCACAACATTTATACCTTAGTTGCAGTAATACACTCAAATTAAAAAAATTCTTTATTCAAGTATACTTGTAAACAAGTGCTTTTGAATCGTCAATTCCCCTGCAGGGTCGGAAAGCAGTTCCTACCGAGAAGAACCAGCAAGAAAACGGCGGTTGCTCTTTCAACATAATACTTATAACTAGTTACTTTACTTATACTATTTAGTAATTATGTCTACCTACATTGATAACTAACTCAAGCATGTCATCGACTAAAAGATTTATAAAAAAAATACTTAAAGTATCGATACAAGGTTGGTTAGCATCACTATTCCAGCAGGCGCAGGCGCACGACAGATGATCAGTCATGGCCCAGATGTTGCGATAAGCCAGCGGTAGCTGCTCATTAATCTACCCACTCCTCCTCCCCACCAAACACCACTTCAATAATTAACTGGACATACACACACGGATTCTACGAATCTCGACCGGTGCGATCTATCCAAATTTCTATGTAGTAATAGATAGTAAGTGTCATACTATCCGATCAGATGAAAGTTTAACGTGTACGACACGACTCACGGTGGCTTATGTCAACGGACACCCGTGTTTGTGTAACAGAACTCTTCATCGATAATATAAAACTAATTTATTTTAAGCTACAAACAAACTTGGCAATGCGAAACTGGTTTTTGCACCGTAAGACGGCGTAATAACCGCGCAGATATTGCGAAGCTTAACGGCCTACATTGTAACGCGATTTAAATGCCAAAAGCTGCAATTTCAGTGTAAGAATCTTAATAACTGTTAGTCTAAGAGTCCGCGAGAATTTTTGGTGTGTTAAATTTAATACTTGGGACGTAACAGTGAAAAGGGTCACAATGTGTCTTAGGAATTGTCGATCCGTTTACTCGCAGTTCTCGCTTTTCGTGAATGATGTAATTAGTTAAACTTAATTAAAATCCCATCATAAGCAGGCTTTATGGGCTATTTATTATTAATGTCTTTGAGTCAATTTATAAACAACCGTTAAGTATAATTTACCTAAACCTTCCTCAAGAAATGTACTTCTTTTAGTAAAAAACGTACAAAAATCCGTTTAGTAGATTTGGAAAACAGCTTTTGTATGTGTTGTAAAACAACAAGCTAAAACACGTTGTGCCGACCCCACTTAGAGTGGGATAAGAGTTGGATAAAAGTGGGAGAATAATGATCATCATCTTCCTGCCCTTATCCCATTCTAAGCGGGGTCAGCACAACATGTTATAAACATGCTGTCACATGATTTGGCTGCATATTTACGGCCGGCCGCCTACCTGACGTCAACTAACCTCTGTCGTATTTTACGACACCTCAATAAGAAATGAGGGTGGTATTATTCTATTTAGCCGGATACCACACGGCGTAGTGGGAGAATAATGATATGGTCTGTATTTTATACGTAAGCTCTGAGCCTATGCAAGAGTCGTAGTCATCAGGTGGATAAGTTTACGAGCATAGCCGGAGTAATGTCTATGTCATAAGGTTGTTAAGGGATTCGATCGAGCTAATTAAAGGAGTTAGCGCGCGACGGGCGGCCGCTGCCGTATTCAACCCTTGACTGTTATTTGATTTTTTTATTTCAAAACTGATGTTTACGATAATTTATCAGCGTGTTTGATTTTTATTAGACGAATCACGAGAAAGTTCTTTTTTATCGTCTGTGGAATTCTGTGTACAATTTTATTAAAAAATTTGACTGTAAAAGTATTATTACTGTAGGTAAAGAGGTAAGTATTGTTATTTAAGTAAGAGGTAAGTATGTAATTATAAAATTTTAAACACTATAAATAAAATGTGAATGTAAATATAGGTATAATGTAAATATAATTCAAATATAAATATTCAAAATATTAAAATGTATAAAAATATATATATTGTAATGAAATATACTAGGTAATATTAAATATATGATATAATATATAAAATAATGTAAATATTCTTGTGATAATAACTGTTCAAGATAAATTCATTCATAATTCGACTTAAAAAAATAATCTAAATTATTACTATTATTTTAAACTAATTTATTCATGATATTTTCCTTAAATCTTCCTTGAAAAATATTCCAGGGAACACAAAAGTAATATTACGAATATAAAGTATATTAGAGAATAAAGTATATTAGAGTATAAAGTAATATTAGAAATATTACGTTTAATCATGAAATGTATTCTGCTTCAACTGAAAGACAAGATTTGGTCACTTTAAAAGATATTGGACTTAGTATTTACTTTGAAGGACTTAGTTTTATATATATTAAGTTTTAAATTTTTGTGTACAAAAATGACGAATATTTACACTATTTTATAAGAGACCGCGAAAGAATGTCTGCCTAGAATATTTACGACTTCCTACGAGAAAAAATATTTCTATCAGACAACATCAATTTTAGAGTCACGAGTATCCAGCATCCATCTAATTTAGTAAATTTACCGTTTTCAGTGAGACGAGTTTGGTGTCCTCATTCTTAGAAATCGTAAAAGCTGCGCGGACTCGGTCCGTGAGGATAACCGGGAGATATGCTTTCTTAGTAATTACACCTTCTCATTTCGGATTCTTTATGTCTTCTTTAAACCAAGCATTTTATTAAAACCTTCAAAAACTTGTTTATTTATAACTTTTACTTATCTACATCTGAACACAACGTTGTCGAAAAAAAATATATACTATTCAAACACCAGCATTGAAATATATTGGCTAATATTTTATTATACTAAACGCTATATCTTATTTAACTTATAACAATGAGCCAAGACATATCAATAGCTGAATATTTTTTTATTTAAGCAATATACGTCTACTACTTCAAGGGTACGACAGTAGGATGTACGAGGCCATTCACGCAGCAAACAACAGACCCCGTTGGCGCAATATAATTCGCACAAAAGTGATCCGTGGTGGGGGTCACGACCCTCAGCATTGAGGAAGACGACTCTAGGAGGGATTTTAAGGGATCGCTACCAAACATGAACCTATTCCGCTAGTATTCTGCGACTTATTCTGATGTTCTTGACGTCATCATCCAAGAAGTGTCTACTAACGCTCAGTTTTCCAATGCGTGGTCGCTCCTAGATTACTTGATACATTGCGGGCCAATCATTTTGATGAATGTCTACTTGGCTTACAGACGTCAGACTAAAATATAATATATACGTGGTCGCATAGGAGCTCTCTAATACAAAAGCTGTTGGTTCTTCATGTAAATTCCACCACACTTTCCCTAGCCTATGCGACACGACTTTAGTTTTTGGTTCAATAAAATGATTTTACCTTTGACCTATTTTGCTCCAATTCGGATTGACAGTTCCACATATTCCTAATTTTTCCTAGGCATCACAATGTTTTTTTACTCCATAGACTACGATGTAATGTAAACCATTACATACAAACTTTAGAACAAGTCCGAGGTCCCTACGTAGAGTTTTAGAGAGAGCTCAGGAATCCCTGATGAGCATCATGCTTATAAGTACGTATCGTAATTAGATATTTACGTATTAACAACAACAAAAATTACTTCGATCCAAAATGCAAATGGCAGTTTGTGAAGATGTTTACGATGCCAGCGTTGACCTGAATTCTTCTTGGTCTCTGTAAAAAAATTCCATAGCTTTAACAAAACGATGCGGAGCGGAATTCAAAATTGCGAAACGAACTGTTACGTTGACAACTTTAAAATCAAGTTTGAAAGTTACAAATGATTAAGTGAAATTTGAAATATGGAACAGCTTTTTTATTCGTGTCTAAACGATTTATTTTCACGACGTCAAATACCCAATTGGTTAACTATGGCCATTATTTTCCATAGCAACGCGATACGAGCATCATTTTGCATCCTTAGCTTACATCTCAGTCTTGCTAAGCTTCTTACTTACTGGGGTACTGGCTGTGCTTACGGCTTGGAAATCAGTGTATCACAAAAGACACAAACGTAATTATTGTGAGTTAACCATAAGAGATAGAGACATCCTTTCGCAGACTTTTTTGTAGTATTTTTGTAGATCTACAATTCTCTAGTACAGTACTTTAGTGTGTCTCTGTTGATTTACGCGGCGCACGCGACTTTATCTTCCAGCAGGCGAGTTTTTTTACAACTACGGTACCTCAAAACAATTTACTTAAAACCGCGATGAACCTAAACATTCTGAAAGAATTGCACTATCTTTTAATACAAACCGTACAAAAATCAGTTCAGTAGATTTTGAGAAAATCGATCACATACAGACAGACAGCTTTTAAGTACTTAGTTTTATAACAAGTAGGTATAGATGTTCAAACCCTTTTCCTAGTGATCACTTGACCTTATAGCTAGGCTTGACACACATTTGTTACTGAGACCCTCATACCTCTTTCATGTGTATATCACATTTCTGTATAGCGCTATGGCAATAATATCCATAATACAAAACTAATGAGAATATTATTTTGCTATAATCCGCGATAAAAGAAAATATATGTAATGCTAAATGTAGAGTGTACTATTCATTCTCATACCTGATACATGCAGAATTTGTAAGAACTCATGCACTACCCGACACCGATAACACAACAATACACAAGCACTGCACACATTCACCACCACAATCTCAGCAATTGTTTCGCCCCGTAACCGAAGCATCGTCAGGAAAAAGGCTCCACGACAGTGGGGTCCATCTGGTAATGGTGGTTGTCGTCGGTTGTGTCGGGTAGTGCATGAGTTCTTACAAATTCTGCATGTATGATGACAACGAATAGTACACTCTACATTTAGCATTACATATATTTTCTTTTATCGCGGATTATAGCAAAATAATATTCTCATTAGTTTTGTGTTAAACTCTATATTATTAATCGTTTATATATTTTATAGTTACTACTTTCAATATTGCACGAAGTATTGTCTACCTTGCTTTGTTTAGTACAAACCAAGTACGCAAAGATATAAATCAACAAAGTCTAAGTTACGACTGTGGTTAAACGCCACTCTATTTCCATCTCATTAAATAACTCCCTTCTAATTGGGTCCATGTTTATTTTGTGATTAAAGTAAAGCAGCATTGACTATTTCTATATATCAATTTGATGTGTTTACATCATATCGTCCTTTTTTAAATTTGATATGTAGATAGCAGTTTACTAATATGTACAATCTTCTTCTAAGTCGTAAGTTATTAGATATCATACTCTTCAAGGGTTTTTAAATTCAAATTCAAATTCAAAATATTCTTTATTCAAATAAACTTGTAAACAAATGCTTTTGAATCGTCAACTCTACTGCTGGTTCGGAAAGCTGTTCCTACCGAGAAGAGCCAGCAAGAAACTCGGCGGTTGCTCTTTTTAAAAAATACAATTCTTAATACTAGTTACATTTAATGTTTCTATCTTGTACAGGGTCGAACAATATTTATATCCACGCATTTTTATCGTCCAAATAATCCTCAACAGTATAGTAGGCTTTCTGTATCAGCCTCTCCTTAATAGTGTTTTTAAACTGCTGTAACATACAAGGCTGCATAGCAAGGCTAACATACTGCTGTAACATTTAAGGCATACAATCTTGCGCCGCTTGAATCCAATGTTACCTCACGTTATCGTTTTAAATGTGGTACGTTTGTTGAAAGTATATAAGCATTGGCTATTTTAACACCTCGGAACTCTGAAATATATGCTCTTTCAGAATAAATTTAATTAATCGACGATTCAAAACTGCTTGAAAGAGCTAATTTGAATAAAGATTATTTTAATTTGATTTAATACTAGTTGTGACTGCGCCTTCGCCCGCGTGGAAATCAATGTATTTAATTAAAATTCTAAACATGAGATTAACTTAAGTTATTTTGAGTTAACCATAATAGAGACATGCTGTCACGGACTTTTTTGTAGTTTTTTTTTGTAGATTTATAATTCTCTTTTACATTACTATAGTTTATCTCCGTTGGTTTGCGCGGCGCTTACAACTAAAACTCCAAAAAGGTGAGTTCTTTTATGAGTTTTTCTCCAAAACAATTTTCAAAAAACCGTACTGTACTATTAACCTAAACCTTCCGAAAGGATTGCCTTTTAGTGAAACCCGTACAAAAATACGTTTAGTATTTTTTTAGGTAAATCGATCATACAGACAGCTTTTGGTGACTTTGTTTAATAATAAGTATAGATATTCTGACTAGCCGGTTGGCGCAGTGGGTGTTGACCCTGCGTTCAGCTCCACGGGTCGCGGGTTCGATTCCCGCCGAGGGCTCACATTTTCTATAAATGAATTTGTTGGTCTTAGAGTCTGGGTGTATATTTGTATTTAAGTATGTATTTAAAAATTATACAAGTATATATTCACCTGTCTACTATAATACAAGTTTTAAGTTACTTACTTTGGGGACCGTGTGTGTAAGTGTCCCATAGGTATATTTATAGTTTATTTATATTTATTCTTATTTTCCATTAAACACTAAAGTTTTCGTGTCCTTCGTGGGAGTCGTAAGTGGAATAAGTTAGCCATGGGTGCAAGCAATGCAGTGTTGAATAGACAGCTTATTAATATCGTCCGGCGGTCAAAAGTTAATCGGGTTTAAGTCGCTCGCATCGCCCACGAAGATCCATCATACTCGTCATTATTCACACACAAATTATGTAATTTCAATAAATGGAACTTATTGAATAGTGATGAGCGTCGGTAGGCCGCCGTGGCACCCCCGTCGCGATCCTCGCAACCACCCATTGCTTACACTCTCAAACGTTATCTAACTTATTTGTCGCACCTAATACATTACTTCATCATCAGCATTAACTATTAATAATATCCAGCTAACGCGCAATGTAAGCGCACTTTATAACAAGCATGTATATAATCCTAGGACCAGTGGTGAAAGGCAATCTTCAATAAGCACTTAGATCCTCATTGTCTAAAATAAATGTATTTTGTTTGAATAAATCGAACGCTTAGATGGAGGTCGCGACGGGTGTTAATGAATCTTATCGAAACATTACTGAGAATATTATTTTAAAGAAATTCTTTAAAAAAATTAGCAAAACAAAATCGAAGCTATGACGAAGTTAGTACATGACAATGTAGATTCTCTAGTTTTACATTAGCTTTATAGGATTACAAAGTTTGTACCACAATTGCAAGAAACCTTAGCTGTGGACATTGTCTAAGTATTGTAAGTGAATGTAAATACGTTATGCACTATACATAGTATCGTTCGTACCTTTGTAGATAATTTATCATTATCTTAAAGAAAGGTACAATAATAGAGCGTTAAGCGACTCGCCACACGTCGGTAATTGATTTATAGGCAAATATTAAATCTGTTCTCACCAGCTCCGCTGTGAGTAATGACCGTGCCCAATGCTGTTTGAGGTTTTGTTGTACAGTCCACTCAATACTGTGATTGACAGTGTATTTCGTATTTGAATAATGAACGTCGAAAAGTTAAAAAAAACCACGCAATTTAAAAGGAATCTCCTAATTTACCCACGTATCGATCATCTGTGTACGGCGAATGTAAAATGTCAACAAAACGTCCAAATGCAAGAGCATCACACTTATCAAAACAATACAAAATGCGGGATGTTGTCGATAATGATCGCGGGCACGACAAGGCTCTAAGTCCATTTTTTGTGGGTTGACATCGCGCTAATAATACTCATGAGAAAAATGCGCGCCGGACCCCCGTCATCCTCCTTTTGTTTTTAATTTCTACCTCAGTGGCACCGATTTAATTGGGCTCAACTCGAGCGAGCGCACCTTCGTATTTCACCTCGGCTCGCTTCATTTGAATATTTAAAGCATTTCGGGTCCCCGTCGCATTATTTTGTTTATTTACACAAATACAATATTATATATTTATTTCAGGGCCATCGTCGTTTATTAGGTGACGTGACTTACCGATGTCGCGTCCTTCCCAGTATCGGCATAGTTAACGCGTTGGATTCACTCGCGTTCCATTTAAGTTTGTGGTTGTTTGTTTGAGTTTTCTTTTTACCCTCGCGTCGCGGACGCGTGTGGCGAGTCGCGCTCTTCGTTGTTTTCTCGCCAGCCCTTATCTTGGACAAGATTGCTCGTTTATAAATGAAGTTATATCGTCCCAATTGAACATAAGGCTACGGAGGCGAGGCGAATTTTTAATTAGTTTCCGAAGATAGTCGATTTTAAGAAGGAATGCGGGAACCGTGTTATGTGGATGCACTGATTTTTTAATTGAGATGTAAGCGCTGTAGCGTGATTATTCTGTATATACTCGATCCGTTTATAATGGACAGTGGATTAGTAGTAATATAATTTTTAACCCTATATGCAACTACGCATAAAACTGCATACGCGGGAACCAGTGAACTTTCTTGAAGCCCGAAACCCCGGTGAAGTTCGGACGATTAGAAATCGTGATTGATAGAAATTTAAATGAATTATTTGCATCCTACTGCTCTTATCCCAGTCTAAGTGGAGTTGGCACAACATATTAGAAACGTGTTGTCACATGATTTGGCTACGTATTTTACGACTGGCCGCATGCCTGACGTCAACTTGCTATAGTCGTATTTTATGACACCTCGGTTAGAAGGAGGGTAGGTAGTCTATTTTACTCAACCGGATACCACACGGTGGGTTAGATTCCCTTAGTCACCTTTTACGACACCTCGGTAAGAAGTGAGGTGGGTACTATTCTATTCAGCCGGATACCACACGGCGAAAATGATTTGTTACAACATGTTTTTAATACGACCTCCTTCATAGAGTTGGCGATTAATATGAAAAAGCGTTGTGGCTGTCATATTTTTATGTGTCATTCGTTGAGTTGTTGCGAAAAGAGTAAATGGGTTGACTCTGGGAAAACTGCTTTTTATTTATTGAATAAGAATAAAGGGAGAAATATAGTCGCTTATTATATTCAGAAGTGGGATGTAACCTAAACTCACAAATAGAATGGACATAAGGAATATCTGGAAATTTAAAGAGTTCAAAGAAAAGACAAATGACGATCAATATCTTGAGACACACGGAGAGTGCGAATTTCGTATAATTTGAGAGATAGTTGGGATATGCGATGCTATGGAATAAAAAATGGAGTTTTTATTGGAGAGAGTAATGATGGTAAATGGTATTCGGTTAATTGATTCTGTGAGATCAACGTGACGATGTGCTATGTGAGGCCTTAGACGCGCCCGTGACTTTTGTTCGATGGAACTGTCAGCTAGAATGACGATTGTTCTCTGGATCTTTCCAGTTGTAACGATTGTTTTCTAGACTGTGGACATCTGCAACGACTGTCAGCTAGGCTTTGCCTAGAAGTGGTGATTGTTCTTTGAGCGTTATCATTTGCGAGTCTGTTTACGTGTGTATCTGCTGAGTTGGTTGCCACTAATTGAGCTGTGTTATGCCATGACAGTGATTGAGGGTGAGCTTGAGGTGCGAAATGCTTATGGTGCGAAAAGCTTAAGGAGTTGAGGAGTTGAGCTTAGAGTTGAGCATAAAGCGTGAGCGTAGTCCTGTCATGTCATGGCATGTGCGGTTTTCTTTTACAGATTAAAAGAGCATGTATTGAGTTTCTTGCCGATTCTTCTCAGTACAATCAGCATTCCGAATCGGTGGTAGATTCATTCCCAGAAGTCAGCTTATGAGATTTGCGGGGTCGCAAATGTTGTCAGGATGGTCGACTGTTACAACATGTTTTTAATACGACCTCCTTCATAGAGTTGGCGATTAATATGAAAAAGCGTTGTGGCTGTCATATTTTTATGTGTCATTCGTTGAGTTGTTGCGAAAAGAGTAAATGGGTTGACTCTGGGAAAACTGCTTTTTATTTATTGAATAAGAATAAAGGGAGAAATATAGTCGCTTATTATAGATTTATTTGCACATATTTGCATAAATAATAAAATCATATAAAATATATGTTATCAGAGATATATTAATTGAAGCCACACACACTCGATATATTATATGTACATATACCACGGAAATAATATATGTTTACTTGTTTATTTTTGAGCTAGATAGCTGTCAAAATGTGTATTTAAAAGAAATCACTTAAAGCATCATTTAATTTACTTTTATAACATAGCAACAAAAAAATCAAATAAAGCATTAAATTAAATAAAAGAATAAATTATTGAGCAGGAACGAGTGCAACCACATTGAAACCAATATTATCTGGCTCTCGTGCGATAAAATCACGGCAAATCTTTGCAGCATCTTCTAGAAGATTTTCCGCTGTAGTCGGTCCATGGTTTATAGGTACAGACTTACGTCCGTCCAACTCATAAAGGTTTCCATCTTTATGGATAAATGTGACGAAATGATTATTAACTGCTTCGTTTTCATCTACATCTTGATTAACCGCATTTATAGTTTCTTTATAAGCTTCTAACATATTAGCAGATTTCTCTAAAAGCACTCCCTTAGCTTCTGCATCTAAATCTTTAGCGTCGTTTATATAGTTCTTAAGAAGTCCATCTTCAAGATCGATTTTATGGGTATTGTTTGCAACGCTGTGAACTAACGCAATAGTTCCACAAACATTGCTGAGAACTTGTTTTAAATAAAACACATCGTTGGGAGCCTGTTGACCTTTCTTTAGCAACTCACTTTCTTGTTGCGCTCGGTGTTGTTCATAACTATCAGACAATGGAAATAAAAGTACAACAGCCAGTACGGGTCGCGGTACCCAATTCAAGGCGTCCTCTTCCAATCCAACGACATCTACCATACGCCATTTAGTTGGTACTCCTAATTTTTGTAAATACTTGTTCATCGTCTCAGGGTTGGATTCCATTGGTAATGCAACAGCCATAGTTAGTTTGATCTTGTACTATTTATTGTGAAATATTAAAACTCGAGAATATTTCTTTTAGACAAATAAGTGTCAATTGCATTGTAAGAATATTTTTCATATCGTTTATGTCAAACAGAACAAAAAAGTTACGAATATTTTAAAGTAGGTATAATATTATGAAATTTGTAACTTATATTACCTATAAAAACAAAAAAATAATATTATATTATCCGATGAAATTATTTAAGTACACTCCGAGATCTACCCGAGTCAAATGGATCTATAGGCTAACCGTTTAACTCAGACTTCGCCGAGTCGCGCCGTCTAAATGCGCTTTCCAAAAACAAATCAGATCAACATCAAATTAAAATGGGACCACTCCGGGAGCTTACATTTTGGGAGTTGACTGTTTACATCAAATCTAGTATAATAGGGGCCGTAGTTTATTTTTGCCAAAGGGCTTTTGGTTGGCACAATACATAGTACATATATCGGCAATGTCTTGGACTTATTTTCATTAATATCATCATCTTCCTGCCCTTATGCCACTCTAAGTGGGGTCTGCACAACATGTTATAAACATGTTTGTTTGGCTACGTATTCTACGACCAGCCGCCTGCCTGACATCAACTTACCGTAGTCGAATTTTACGACACCTCGGTAAGAAAGAGGGTGGTCTATTCTACTTAACCGGATACCACACGGTGGGTCGACTTACCATAGTCGCCTTTTACTACACCTCGGTAAGAAATAAGGGTGGTCTATTCTACTCAGCCAGATATCACACGGCGGGTCGACTTAGTCGCCTTTTACGACAGCTCGGTAAGAAAGAGGGTGGTCTATTCTATTCAGCCGGATACCACACGGCGTTTTAAAATTCATTTCCATTGAGTCGGTTACAAATTATCGTCATAAGGAAGTGTTAGCCCCGCCTACATGAGCACGCGTAGTACCGTCGGCGCGTTGTCATGCAAGCGGATTATTGTATTTATCGAATGCATTTCGATATAATAAGCGCTCTTACACTATAATTGAAGGTAGTCGTCGATCGGAAACGCCTTTTGTTTTAATAGAGAAACTTTACCTGAGATATATCTAAAGATAATCATAATATCTCTTGATTTAGAGAATTATAGATTTTGTTGCTATTTTACTTATATTAATACACTACTTAAATTGTGCCGTGTGTATCCGTCTGAGTAGAATAGTACCACCCTCATTTCTTAACGAGGTGTCGTAAAATGCGACTAAGGTAATTTGACCTACCGTGTGGTATCCGGCTGAGTACAATAGACCACCCCCATTTCTTACCGAGGTGTCGTAAAAGGCGACTAAGGCAAGTTGACCTACCGTGTGGTATCCGGTTGAGTAGAATAGACCACCCTTTTTTTAACCGAGATTTCGTAAAATACGACTGAGGTTAGTTGACATCAGATAGCTGGCCGGTCGTAAAATACGTAGCTAAATCATTTGACGTGTTTATAACATGCTGCGCCAACCCCACTTAGAGTGGGATAAGGGCAGAAGGGTGATGATTAATAAACTACATAAATTACAATAAATCTATCTAACCGGGAATATCTAGAAATTTATATATTTTTTGAATTACACATAGTTTCAGTAGGTAAGTAAAAAAAAAATTAAAAAGTTACCTATAAAGTAATATCTTAAAATTATGAGTAGGAATCATTATTAACTAAACGATTTTAATTGCGGTAATTGTTTAATAAAAACTACGTTTAATTTTAATTTAATTGTTAAATAAAACTACTAACTATCTAAAATAAAAACTAACTACTACTAACTAAAACTATAGCTATATTTTATTTAACTAAGTCTTGAGACAATTCAAAACTGTTATCTCATGTATATTCTCATCAACACGTTCAACTTAATGGATACCAAGAATGTTTGACAAAATTTGACACCATAATGAGCGGGAGCGTCTTTAGACGATCGATTCAGAATACCTTACCTACTTTAACGATGATTTGCAACAACTGTTGAAATATTGATGTTGCAAATATCCATACTAATATTATAAATGCGAAAGTATGTCCGTCTTACACGGCTTATCGGCCTTACCATAGTTGATGGTTTTTGGAGCAATCAAAGCTTTTACTCGTATACCAGGGTAGCATATAAGGTAACAGGAATAGATATTGCATTATTAATGGTGCCTAAACGCTTAAGTTGGTGCGAACGGAGTCGCAGATATCACAAGTTTAGTTTAGAATTTTTTTTTAAATAAGAATTTTTTAAGAATAACAAATTACTTTGCTGAGGTCGATAATACAAAAGTAATAATGAAATTATTTTGCTATAATCCACCATTAATCGCGGCACATAAGTAAGTAAGAAAACATTATTTCCTATATGGGGTTTAATCTGTAAGAGTCCCAGTTCTTGTCGTTTAGTAAAGAAATAAAAATAATTTATATAATAAGTTGTGATAGTCCAGCGGTAAGACCGTGCGATTCTGTACAAAAGATTATAGGTTCAAAATCCGGCGAGACACCAGTGTTTTTCTATTAAAACTTATGTCTAATTCATAATTGCAATATATCACTTGTTTTTCGGGACGGAAAACATCATGAGGAAACCTGCATATCTCTAGAGAATTCTGAAGATATGTGTAACCTACCAATCCGAATTGGAGCAGCGTGGTAGATCTTAGCTCCAACCCTTCTCTCCAAACACGCAGAGAGGAGGCCTATGCCCAGCAGTGGGAAAGTAACAGACCGTTACCTTACCTTAAAGAATTAGACGTTACTTTGCGGAGATCCATATTTTGTAATATGGATCTCCGCAAAGTGATAATCAATATAGCAAAATAATTTCATTTTTACTTTTGTACACATTTTTAAGGTGGAAATATTGTGCAATACCAAGTAATATAAGGAAATTAAATAAAACATCCAATTTTCCATCTAAATATTTATTTCGCCCATTTGCATAAACGTTTCGACTAAAATTGCATACGGCTGCATTATCTATACAACGCTCACTTCTTACAACTAACTGCTTTACTTTGTACTTGACAATTTCTTATGATGGCCTTCATACATAATCGTATTATCAGTGAATATTATTATATAAAAAAGATGTTAACATCATTTTGTTATCACAAAAATTTTTGGGTTTTTGCCACTACTTATATATCTTTGCCACTGCGCAATTATCCTTACAACGGACCGAAAAATTTTATATTTACTGTATAAAAAAAAATCACTTCTGTACGTCCCCAATATAAATATATTATTTGTTTATGAATGACGTTAACGTCGAAGGGTTAATACTTCTGTTATAGTTAATATTATTAATTATAAATAATTTTTGTAAAATTTAGTTTATTTTAAATTAAAAATTTAATTTAGAAAGTTTTCTAATTATTACTCACGTAATTTTGAATTTTGACAATATCTAATTGAAGATATTTCGTTAATTTATTCTTCACTAGTAATATCCCACGGTTTCATCTGCGTACTTATCGATCTCATTGCAGTAGAAAGTCTACTATGTCGGACTATTGATTTATTTTTGTTAAATATATCATCAATAGTTTCAACATGCGATGACAGATTTTTATGACTAATTTTCTACACCTTATTACATTTTTATTACGGATTCCTATTTATGAAAATGTAATATAGCCTATGTTGTTCAGTAAAGACGCAACTTTCCAATGGTGAAAGAATTTTTGAAATCGGTCCAGTAGTTTTAGTGGGAAAACAAAATACATAACAAATTTTTTCTCTTTATAAAAGAAGTATAAATAAATTAATAAAAATAAAATATAAAAAATTCGACTGTATCTAACGTCAGAATCTTCTCAATTATGATACCAAAACCTAATAAAAACATTCTATATTGTAAAAGCCTGTTTGTCAGTGACACAAAATCTCCTGACCCTATTCCCTAATACATATTATATTCACTGACAATACTTAACACTTATTCACGGACAACAGTACAAATTCAGACATGCAAGTTTTTATAATAAGATGACGAAATAAATAAACAATTACACAATACCATTGAGATAATACGATATAAAAATAGTCGAAATATTTTTGGTAAGATTACAATATTACATTTAAATCGTATTTATTGACTACAACTAGTGAGACATATTCGCGGAACGAATACGCTGTAATGGAAACTATATAATCATTAAGTATAGAATAATATCAGTCGAAATCATAGTTGCTTAGGTAACTCAATACTAGTGTTTAGCGAGGCACTGTTTGGAATAATAAACAATTGAACACTTGAAGTAAATAAGGCACTAAGTACCTAAAAATTAAAATTTCGAACTAAGTATGCTATTTGGTTCTAAAAGCCAATTTTAGAACCAAATGGCATATTTATACCAACCAAATATTTACTTCAAGTGTTCAATTAATGTATCATCAACTTATCATCTTAAAAACTCGCAAATCAAAACAAAAAATCAAATTATTCTTTATTGTACAACAAAAAATAGCCCATATATAATGATTTAAACTTATTTGCTAAACCATCATTTCATAAGGATATCTTGAAACGCGAGAGACGCCGTGTGGTATCCAACTGAATAGAATAGTACAACCCTCATTTCTTACTGAGGTGTCGTAAAAGGAGACTAAGGTAAGTCGACCCGCCGTGTGGTATCCGGCTGAGTAGAATTGATCAACCTCATTTCTTACCGGTGTCGTAAAAGGCGATTAAGGTAAGTTGACCCACCGTGTGGTATCCGGTTTAGTAAAATAGACCATCCTCTTTCTTACCGAGGTGTAAAATACGACTAAGGTAAGTTGACGTCAGGCAGGCGACCGGTCGTAAAAACGCAGCCAAATCATGTGACCGCATGTTTATAATATGTTGTGCCGACCCCACTTAGGGTGGAATAAGGGCAGAAGGATGATGATCTTGAAACGCGAGAGTTGTTTATTTGAACGCATCTCTACAAAGTATACGCTGGAAGCCTGTACTTTAAATTTCTTTATTTTCCAAACAATGCCCCGATTCACAACCCCATCAACACGTAACTAATCGATTAAAATACAAATATAAAGAAGCCCTAAATATAGTAACTAGTAGGTTAATAAGATTAAACATTAAATATAGTTAAAAAACCTTTCAGAAATTGTTCGTTGGAAATGTGACTTTATCACATGCGATTACAGATCTATAATTTAAAAAGTTTGTGTAAAATTGAAAAATATCACTTGATTATTGGAAAGACTTGTATGAAAGACAATTTCCGGAATAAACGATCCCTATAATTGTTTTTATATCTTAATATTAAATCACTTAATAATAAAACATTATTGACTACCGAAATTTTTAAAAAAGTCTTCTGTCCTGTGCATACTTGAGTAACTCGTGTAAAAACTGTGCAAAACTGAAACCCAAAATGGTTTATGTCCAGAAAAATGGATTATACAAGTATTTAAAAACAATTTAGCATTGAAAGTTTCAGGTCACAGATAAAACGAAAGAAAAATAGTTAAAATTGTAATACATTTATAATAACATCTTAATAAAAAAATTGCACAATTATTAAATTACCCTCAACGTACTTCGTTTGCATACGAACTTATTGGACGCTGCTAATAGGTGTGTATAAAATAAAATATACGAATATAATAATGCTAAATATTACAATTTAATGGTATTTTCTAGTCTATGAATATATTTTTTAAGAAAATAAAAATGATCTAGGTCTGCATTATATAAAACATGAAAGAGCTAAAATTGATTTAGCCTGAAAAAACTGTTTCAGTTTTAAGATATTGGGATTGTTATTTGTGCAAATTAAAATGAAATAGCGTGGGTTTTAACATAAAAAATAAAAAATTAATTAATCGTATACATAAAGAACATGGATTTTTTAAAATAAACTATTTGAAAAATTTAAAATATACTATTTTGAAAAATTTAAACTATTTGAAGCAAATATTTCTTATAATCAGAAATCTTGAATAAATTGGATTAACACAACTCGCTATGTATTGCATTGACACAAAGGTGTAAAAAGTTGTTTAATATAATGCCAGAAACTACGTAAAGTTACTAAATAACTATTATTAGTTCTTTATTTATTTTAATAATGGTGTAAAACGGTATATAATACTTATTCTATTGGATTTCTGTATAAAAAGTATAACTTGGTTTAGATGTTTAGTTAACTAAATTGTACTTGTTGAAAAAATATAAAGAACAAACACTAAAACTATTATCAGTTATTTAGAAGAGACATATAATGCAGCTGTTCGCTATTTCATGATTGAAAATTATTAATAGCTAGTTTGTTTTGGTCTATATTCGCCTAATTTGAAGCATTCTTATGGGTTTTGAGCAACAAAATATCAAATAGGAAAATATTTACACTTGCCAAAAAAGCTTGTGTGGTAAAGTTATAAAAAATAATGAATACTATATGTTAAAAACATTCAATACCGCTGCACGTTACAATCACATTTATAATTTTATTAAATACTAAAAAAATACGCAATTAAAAATAGCAAAAATAAATATCTCAAATGAAAAATGAAAACTAAATGTAAAAATTCATCGATAGGAATATAACACTATAAAAATAATGATTCCAAAAAAATAAAACGTTCTTTTTATAATTTGACACATAAATATCACCGATATAGTGTGATTTAGTAATACTCTACACCAGGGCTTCTTAAACTGTGGGTTGCGACCCCCAGGGGGGTCTAGACTACTGAAAGGGGCGTCGCAAAGATCTGATACTTATCAATCATTATTGATACAACTACAAAATTAGTAATTAAAATTTTAAAATTAGTATACACACTACGTACAAATATAAATACAAATAAAAATCATACAAAATACTATTGTAGTTTTATTATAACTATTTTTTGAAAAATATTTATATGGAGGAGGGGGTCGTTTAAAATTTCCTAAGCTTGAAGGGGGTCGCTATATAAAAAAGTTTAAGAAGCCCTGCACTACACAATATATTCTATTATGTTATAAAATAGGAAATAAAATGATTAAAATTAAATACTGCTAAATATGTAAAAAAATATTTACGTTCACAAACATAAATAAAGGGTACAAGAACTTGTGGTCTGCTAAGTTAAAATTTCTGTTATAAAATATAGTCAATAGTTTTAATCAGTAAGACTTATGTACAGAAAAGTTTTAAGTAAGAAATATGTTTATACTTAAAGCATATTACACAATTGAAGATTATTTGAATGATAAAATGCATGGATTAGAAAATCCTTTCAGCTTCAAACAAAACTGCGGTTAAATATTGTAAATTTGAAATGTTTAAAAGATTGACCGCCGAGTTTCTTGTTGGTTTTTCTCGGTAAGAGCAACATTACGAACCAGTTGTAACTTCATAAATTTAATTGATCCTTGACGATTTAAAAGTACTTGAAATAACTTATTTTAATAAGGATTGTTTTGATCACATATTCTGGCTATCCCTAACTTAATTAAAAGCTTACGACTCTTGTTTTGCATGATAAAATACTCGCATATATATTATGTATATATGCGCCAAGTTACCTTTTCTAGATCACTATATTTACTAGGGATTGACCCAGTATTCGTTTTTTAATTTTAATAATTTTGGTTCGAGAATTGTTTATGGTTTTATTTTTACAAATGGGTGTAAAATCACTATATGTCCGCTATTACTTCATTTAAACATATCACATAGCTGGTTATACCTTATTATTAGTCCTATTTATGAAATAACTTGCATTCAAATAAATGTCTTTGTGTCAGAACTGAACAAATATTGAGTACATTATTATTCCATAGTTGTCATTTATTTGGATAAAAATGTTAACTAATTTATTGGTAATCAAACACAAAATCAATAAAGCATTAAATCAACTTAGCAGGCCACATGAACTTAATCCTTAAATTATTCCATAAGTGATAAAATTCTCAGTCGAGTCGAGTCCTGCAGAGTTATTTTACCCTAAAAAATTATCACTTTATATGGCCCCGATGTAAAACTAAATGCATTTATAAATATATAAATAAAACCATTGTTTCGTCAGATTCTATTCTAAGAATAGCTACTATCTAAGTGAAATGATATGTAATGAACGCAAAAATAATAAATATACGCCTTCAATTAGTAATAGCGATTTCTTGCCGATAACTTTTGCTATAAGCAATTAAGCAGGCGTTTTGTATTCAGATTTAAGATGGGTAACTCGCGAGCTAAAGACAAGAAAGATATATATTATTGCAAAAGATATCACTCTCTAGGTCGCATATGTTTAAATTATATCTATGTATCTTTATAGTTACAGAGTCAATTTTCGTGACTTACGGCTCTTTCAGAGTTTGAGAGAAAGAAATGGACTTATATAGCAATTTACACGTAAAAGAGAGAGACGGATAGCTATTGCATGTTTGTATTAAAAGTCCCTGAGCCGTACTGAGTAAAAGATATACAAGAGTGCTATATGTAAGATCGAAAAGATATAAATCACACTTTTCTTGTCAGTAATACACTTTTGCATATATCTAATTTCGACACCGAGAAAAGCATAGACATATTATACTAGAATCGGGGTACGATTGACAGATCTGTAAGTTATACACTGTCCATTATATTAACCATCTTTTGACAGATTGACGATAGTGATGTCCTAAAGATTCTCGTATGCGATACCATTCCGATTATAGTACCTACTATCATTAATCGAATTACGTACCTAAGTAATTCGATTAATGATAACCTACGTAAACTAGATTACTACTTGAGAAAAGAAATTCCAACTTTGAGAAAACTTATTGTTTCTTTGAAAAGAAGTGGTCTATTTCATGGTGAAAAATCTTCTTTGGTCAAAGTTTTGAACACAATTGGCTTTTCATATAAAAAGTTAAATAAAAGAAAATTATTAATGGAACGCACAGATATAGCTATAGCACGTTGTGATTTTTTAAGAGAGGCAAAGAAAATACAAGATTGGGCAAATATTGTTTTCACGGATGAAACATGGCTCAACGCTAACCACACACTATCTCGTTTCTGGACTGATGATACTGCTGATTCCACTTCCTCAGTACCAATGGGAAAAGGTGAGCGCCTAATCATTTGCCATGCAGGTACAGCAAAAGGATTTGTACAAGACGCACTGTTGGCATTTAAATCGAAGAAATCAAATGACTACCACGAAGAGATGAATGCAAATGTGTATGAAGAGTGGTTCAAAAAAATGCTCATTTCATTGGAAGAACCATCAATAATTTTTATTGATAATGCGCCCTACCACTCCCGTCAAATTGACAAAATGCCAACACAGGCTAATAAAAAGCATGAAATAATTAATTGGCTTCGGGACAATGGAGAAAATGTGGACGACTCAATGTTAAAAGTTGAATTAATAGAAATATTAAAAACCAAAAAGAGAGCAAAACGCTATGTAATCAATGAAATGGCAGCAGAATATGGTCATACTGTTCTTCGGATTCCTCCATACCACTGCCAGTACAACGCAATAGAACTTATATGGGCACAAGTAAAAGGGCATGCTGCGAGATGCAATACAAGCCCCCCATTCACAGCGAATAAAATGTTGCAATTGCTAAAAAATGCTTGCACCCACGTAACGGCCGAGAACTGGGCAAGTGTGGTGGAAAGAACTAAAAGAGTAATATTCTCTGATTGGGAACGTGATATTGCGTTTGATAATATATTATCTACACAAGAGCTAATAATAACTGCTACTGAAGACTCCTCATCGGAGGATTCTAGTGTTGATTATCATTCCGACGACTCGTGCTAATAAAATAAATTAAAATATCCTGATTGTTTTATTTGTATTCATGTATTAACTAAGAAGAAAGTAAAACTTTATATAATGTTATTAAATGTCTTTTAATACTCGTAACATCGATTTCTACCGATTATTTTTAATCTGTGGCATAATCGTAGTAACCCATTATGTGTGACATCACTAAGTGGGCGGTACCCATCCATAAAGTACAAATATTATTTGTATGATATTTGTACGTAAGCAATACAAAACTTAATGAGCGTGAGCTGTCAAAAGACTGATAATATGATGGACGCAGTATAGTGTTACAATAGGGATGTGACATCATTAATAAATAATCGATTATTTCCATTTTAAAATAAATCGATTTTTTAATAATTGATTAAATCGTATTAAAATAATCGATTATTAATAATCAATTTTTTTCCTAGTATTTGTAATGTTGCCCTTTTAATATACTTTAATAATTAAATAGACTAAATGCTTAGTAAAGTGGACAACTACCAATAAATAATAACAGATGCACTGTTTGTTAAATTCGATTAAATTGAGTAGTTTGGCTAAATTTATTTCATCAAATAATGTATATCTTAAAAAATAAGAAAAAAAACACGATTGTAAAAATGATCGATTTTTAAAATTTGATTTGTAATATTTAAAAAATCGATTATTTTAATGAAATATTCGATTAATATAAAAATCGATTATTTTTCACATCCCTATATTACAATAAATAATAAGAGGGAAGATAAAACTCCTATACTCATCTTTGTCTAATCACATATAAAAAAGAGAGACAGATAATAGGATACATTTTAGGCTGGCTTCCTTACTCTAGTATAATAACTCTATGGAGAAAAGGCGAGTCAAAGGTTATTAGACTTATCTCTAAATAGTATTAGTACATGTTAGTATGTATAATAATGTTTTATTGCCATCCCACCATCCAACGGATTTATTAGTACAGGATACCTTAAATTTTCCGATGACACTATCAAAGTCAAAAATACCAAATTGAAAAAAAAAGGGTTTCATCTGCCATTGTAACAAGTCATTGAGATTAAAGGAAACTGTGTAAACAGTATAATAAAATGTCTCATAAATTAACTAACTTATATAGCGTCCATTTTATACAAAAGAAAAATCTATGCAACGGATATCTAAAAAGAAAAAGTCCTACACAAAGTGGGATATTGTTTCCTACTATTCAAACATAATCCAATATAAAGTAGGATTTGCAATATTCGAACATAATAGATTTGCTGATGGCAATTTCTGATACAAGCAATTTGACATACTTTCACATACAAGAGAAGAGAAGCGTTAATCGTCACTCCTATTTAATTTTCAAGAAAAATAGTACTTAACTTGCACTTTTCATTTTTTTTTCCAATTGTCATATAAATTTTATTTTATTTCATCCAAAATTATTTCTAATTTCAACATATATATCACTAGCCTGCAATAGTTGCCACTATAACTCAAAAAATTATGTTTTTGAGATAAATGGATTTAAAGTTTTCATTGCTAAGGAACATGCATTAAAATGGCTTAATTTGCTTAAACGGCCAAATATTGACTTATGAGGTGTGCCGGTATTGTTGCTGAAAATATGTACTGTGTATTTTAACATTTACACTTTTATATCGCACCTAGTCCAAAACACGTGGTTTTTGAGTTGTTCCATTATTGCAACCAATGAGCGATATGATTGTAGAAGCCAGAATAATGTAAAGTGTTACACGCGTTTTATTTCACAATCGTCGTCTATCTCTATAAAAATATAGGTACCTTTCTTGTACTATTAAAATTATATAATTTAGCAATTAACTAATAAAATACATACAACTAAAAAAATTCTGCTCAAATGCACAATGACGCAATAAAAAAATACATTTATCTAAAGCTCAAACCAGTTCATGTAAATTAAATCATATCCAATACATACAAGTAATATTAAAATGATATTAAACAAAACTAATAACGTAAATATATTTTCGGTGTGCCTTTATAATAATAATAATAATAATTTATTTAAATTAAAAGACATAACATCCATTTTGTTAGTAGACATAAAAAATAAAATATATGAACTTATAGGCTATGTTAGTATTACAATTAAAATAAGAATTAAAATTAAAATTAAATTATGGCATAACGACCATTTGTGAAGCACTGCGAGTGCATATGCATTCGAATCCAGTGCTTCATAAATGGGTTATCCAATTTTCCATAAAGTGTTTTCAGAATACCGTTGGAGCTACTACGTAATCTGTTCATCATTGATGCTGCTCTTTTCCTTAAGATTGCATAAAAATCGTCTGTTCGAGCTTCAGCAAACATCAATGACGCACTACAGAAACGCGGCAACCCCAACAGCATTCTGAACCCATTATTATATAGGATACGCAGTTCATTGTAGGCCTTCAGCGTATATGTGACCCACAGGCTGCACGTGTAAAATGTCTGGCAATATGCCTTGAACAATATGAGCTTTACGTCTCTATTACAACGCGCAAACCTACGGGCTAACATATTGCATCGAACCGCCAACGCCCTACGTTCCCTTTCAATGTCCTTAACATCAGAGAGGTCATCTGTAACGATATGACCGAGGTATTTAAAATAATTCACTCTCTTTAACGTTACACCATTTAAATATACTGGGGGGATGTCCCCTAGAGCACTACCTCTACTTTTAAAAACTAGTAGCTCGCTTTTTTTTACATTATATATGAGACCATGTGACGCAGCATATGACTCACATATATTAAGGAGCCTTCTGAGTGCGTTGATTGATGGACTCAGCAGAACCATGTCGTCAGCATAACTCAAGTTATTGATTATTGTTCCATCAATGGAACATCCAACCTTAGTTCTGCGGAGTTCATCAATCAGCTCATTAATATATAAGTTAAACAGGGCTGGAGATGTCAGTCCGCCCTGCCTCACTCCACATTCTAGGTGATATGTATCTGAGTAAGAACCAGCCCATTTGACCCTGTTTGTTTGTGAGCTGTACCAAAATCTGAGCATATTAATCACATCTGAAGGTACATTCAGTTTCTCTAACTTGGCCCACAGCTTCTCATAACAAACAAGGTCAAATGCTTTGGAGAGGTCCAGAAAAGCAGCATACACAGGAGTTTTTCTGTCAGTATAGTATTTCACGGTCTGCTTAAGTGCCAGTATAGCACTCTCAGTTGATAGATTATTTCTAAATCCAAACTGTGCATCATTTAATTTTAGATGATCACTCAACCTGCGCTCAAGCAGACCGTCAAATACTTTCCCTATTATTGCCGCTAAAGATATAGGCCTATAGTTACATTTGTCACCAATATCTCCTGTTTTGTTTTTAACTACAGGCACAACCAATGTCTGCATTAAATCAGCTGGGAGGTAGGAATGTCGAATGCAAAGCGTATAGAGCGTCGCGAGAATACGATATACTTCAGAACCTGCGTGCGTCAAGTGCTCCACACTCAGGCCATCGTGACCCGGAGCTCGCCCTCGCGCCAGTCTGTCTATGGTCATCTTTACCTCTGCAGCGCTAAAAGATAGTGATGTCTCTATGCTAGACACTCTAAATGCTTGCGAAGTGTTAGGTAGTGTTTTTTTAACCATGAAGTGTTCCTTAAACATATTCGCTATACGCTTCACATCCGTTTCCCCATCCACACTAACAGGGAAGCTCGTTTTATTTTTTAATTTATTTGTGCCTTTCCAAAAATGTTTAAAATTTTTATTTTTATGCTGCTCTGCCAGCATATCCATCTGAATCTGCTCTTTGTGTCTATGGCAATATTTTAGCTTATTTTTAAAATCTTTTTTACTACTCATCATATCTTGATAAACCTTACCACAGGGTGGCATACCATTCATTTTCCAGATGACAAATTTCTCGCGAGCTTCCCTGTGAGCGTTTTTAACATGTTTATTCCACCCAGGCAGGCGTCTACCTCTCTTAACCCCTCTCGGCTGGTTACTCGCAACCGCAGCACCCTGAAGCGCTTGTACAATTTTTTGATATATTTCATCAATTTGTCCCCTATGACTTATATCGAAACAATTCCTATCGCAACATAAGCTTAATTCCGGTGGGAAATGTATAGTTGATAAAACATTATTACATAATTCTCGATACATATTGATTTGGATTGCTTCTCCCCAATTAACTCGTGCACTAGTATTTACAGAAATCGCAGGAAGAAGTGTTTTTCTTCTTGTAACATATAAATTACAGTTCACTTCAAGAGGAAGATGATCAGACCAATATGTACCGTAATGCACCTTACAATTTTGAACTGACAACCATGCCACCTCAGTAGCCAAACAGTGATCAAGCCACCGCCGGCACCCATGTGCATCGCTTATAAATGTATAAGTATTACTGTCCCGCCCTAGTTTAGACACATCCACACATACCCATTTTTGATCTGAAGAAAAACTGAGAAGTTCCCTATATAATGGCTCGTCAATATGTGCATTAAAATCGCCTAAAATGTATACAGACTCAATGCCACATGAATCTATAATAGCTGCAATCTCACCTAAACATTCATTAAATTCTATTACATTGTCAACGTTATCAATAGGCATATAAACGCTAAAAAACAGCAGTTCCCGATTCGCTGTTATACACTTAATAGCTGACATGCGATCACTGGTACATGGCACTATACACACTGATGTGAAGACACTTTTGCGCCACAAAAATGATATTTATATGAACAAAATCAGAAATATGTCCATCCATAGAAAAACTCAAAAAGCTCAACGAATCGCAAGATTGTTGTGTAACATATTGTAAGGGTCCTAAATTGCTGTTATGACCCTAATTCAATAGACGCAATGTTGACACCAAACGAACAAATGAACGATTTGAAAAAAAATATATAAATAATACCTTATTTGTGTTATATTTCATACGATTAAATTATGTTTTAACTGCAATACCATCCAACGTAATATATCAAGGTTTGTTTAATTGTCTTTCTTTTGCGACCGAATCAAAGTGATTTTCTGTATAGAGAGTGTCATGTGCTAGTTTTTATATCAGTTCCATATGATTATACGAAAACGTGGGCAGAAGACAATAATAACATTTCAAAATAAGATGAAAGTCACAGTTAACTTATTTAAAACTCCAATACGAAATATTCCGTCATTGTGCCTTTGACCCAGTCGTCACGAAAGAAAACGCGCGAAAGTAATTGTTAGCAATGCGACTCGCCGTTCTCATGGTGGCCGGAGTCGAAGCTGCTGAGGTGGCCAAGACCCTTAGGTGGGATGGGGGGAGGAGTTTCACCCTCATCCACGTGCAGCGGTTCGGACATCATTGAGATTATCTCCTCATAGCGTAGGGATTCCACTAGCTCCAAATCTGGAATAATGTGTTTCAATTATATCGCTATATCTTTACACTTAAGAGTCAATTTTCGTGATGAGTTTAGAGCAGATGCGATCAGATAGAGTTTAGATCAGATGTGACATGGAGTAGAAAAAATCGATTAATAAATAATAGATTTTAATTCAATTAAAATAAATCGATTTTTAAAAATCGATTATATCGATACGAAATAATCGTTTTTTTTAAAAACATTTTTTCTGACATATTAAAATGTTGCCTTTTTTAATATTAATAATTAGGTAATTACACTAAAGGCTATTAAAGTGGACAACTACCAAGAAATAATATCAGACGCGCTGTTTGTGAAATTTGATTACAATGTGTAGTGTGGCTAAATTGTTTTCTTCCAACAATGCATATCTATTATCTAATCTTAAAAAACAAGAAAAAGGATACCTAGGATTAGTTAAAAAAAATCGAATATTACTGCATCAAAATCAAAATTTTACATATATGTAATAATTATTTAATAAGATGCTCGGAACTTTACAAGGGGGACGGCGCGTACGCAGTCCCCACTACCAAAAATTACGCGTCCGAGTTATCCGCATTAGGGATAATCGCAAAGGTCAACCCAACCGCAGTGCAATGGAAGGGCCTCGCTCTGGGAGAACCGCCTACTTGATCACGGTTTCTCCTACGCCAGGTAAGTATGCTTCTCAAAGCTGGCGTCTGGGTAGTCATTATTTGAGATATAATCTCCTTAGCGCGATACACTATCTAACAAACGTTGTACAGCGACACCTAGTATTATGGCTCTGTACTGCTAACACAGCTGGTTTCTATTGCTTAGTAGTTTTTCATTGTCAAATAGGTGGCAGCACCAATAAAATACTTTCCAAAAAAATTATAATATTATCTATAGTACCTGGTTAGCGCAGAGCTTGCTCGGTGATTTTTTACAAAATAAAAAAGAAATTTAGAAAAGAAAAAAATAATGGCGTAGTATATATTATGGTAGTTTGTAGTTGTAGTTTCTAAATTAAAAAAAAATAAAAAAGCCAACATCACGCGGTGTTCCCAGGCGGTCACCCATCCAAGTACTGACCGCGCCCGACGTTGCTTAACTTCGGTGATCGGACGAGAACCGGTGTATTCAACGTGGTATGGACGTTGGCAACTCCCAATTTTAATTTTTTAATAAGTATCAAACATGAATTGAAAATGATAGTTATGGAACAACAAACGTTTATTCATAATTAAACTTTGCAGAAAATTATGTACTTAAAAAATATTGATCAATGGTCAAAAGTAGGCTTGAAGAGATCTATCAATGGGATTTTATATATATTTCTACGTCTTGTATGTCTTTTTTTTACAATAAAGAAATTAAAATAAATAGAAAATTTAAGCTCACCGTGGTTGTGTCTATGGTCATCCGCGTTGGTGTAGTGGTGTGCGTCAACACTGACCCCCGAGTCGCGCTCCTCGCACGCACCGCGGCCCGAGCGACGTGGCACAGCGGGTGCTTCGCCCCAACATCGTTTGTCACCTGATACACGTGGAGGCAAAGGGGGGGCATCACCGGGTTCACTCCAGGAGGTGCGGCTATGACGTCTGGTCTCTACCTCTTCCTCGACAACATCTCTGTATTTCTCTAAAGGTGGACGAGTAGGACTTCTTGGGTCCCCTGATTTGGGCCTACAAGGCAATGGTGGCGCTGACTTGATCATGGAATTGTCGTCAGGACAATCTCTGTTGTCCGCTACGGGCAGACTGCTTGACATTATGCTTTGTTGATCCAGTGTATCTTCTAAAGAATACTGAAAAGGATTGAGCTCAAGTTAGGATAACAGGCACATACTTTGATGAAAATATTTTTACGAACTTTTTTCAGGTAAATTAATAAGTTACGTTATTGAGGGATCACCTCTGCGAACAATTATATGACAAACTGTTTATAATAAAATTTAATTTTTAAATAAAATTTATTTAATTACTCACTTTACCTAATAACAAAACAAAGAAATAGAATAATCTAATCTAATATCTCTAATAAGCACAAATAAAAAATTTGTACACCCTAAAACGCAAGCTTGAGAGCGCTTTGCGTCGCTTAATTATTTTTATCTACATGGGGGAAAGAGATGGTTATGCTTTTTATTACATTTCACACAATAAATCAATACTCAATGATTTTACTGCGTCCGTTCAATATAAAAAAAATACCACAATAGAAACGACTATATACATCAGCTATCATAAAATGGACTTAAGCAATACTTTTACAAGGTTTACCCGCAACTTCGTATGCGTAAGCTTTAAAACCCTCAATATGTGATAAAAACGGTTACATTTATGGTCTATATGTTATCCTGGTATAGCTTCAAGTGTACCAAAATTCATCGATGTGGCCCCAGCATAAAAGCCTAACAAAAGACCACTTAACAAACCAAAAAGACATAGACTTTCGCTTTTATAACATTAGTATGGATATTAAAACCGCAATACTTACAATCGGCTTGTTGTAAAGATGCCCTTCTTCATAATAACTGTCATTCTGTTGAACGCTATGAGATCGCTTATCTAACGCTGGAACTGGAGGCAAAGGTGTGCTAAAATAATAAAAAAAATCAGGTAAATTATAGTGTTGAATATAATTTGATTTTAACAAATTCTTATAAAAGTCTTGGAAAATTTGTTAAGATTTCTTACTTGACAATACTTTCGGATAACTGACGTCGAGCCCGCGCTAAGCCTGGCCCAAGATTCTGTCTCAGCTGAGTAAATCGTTCCACAAGTCGCCTGAAACCAAGTTATATCCAATATTAAGTATATTACACGAAAAGTAAAATTTCATATTCAAATTCAAAATATTCTTTATTCAAATAAACTTGTAGACAAGTGCTTTTGAATCGTCAACTCTACCGCTGGTTCGGACAGCTGTTCCAACCGAGAAGAGCCAGCAAGAAACTCGGCGGTTGCTCTTTTAAACATATTATTCTTAATACTATTTACATTCAGTCGTTACTGTCTTGTACAGGTTCAAAGAGAGCTATATCCAAAAATTCTTATCTTCTAAATAATCAATAGTTTAGTAGGCTTTCTGTATCAGCCTATTTTTAACAATGTTTTTAAACTGCTGCAATGGCAAAGCTGAAATTGATTGCGGATCAATTTCATTACATACTTTTATTAGTCCTCATTTAGGAGGTATTAGATAGCACAAGTGTTGGCAACCCCTTGGAAGGAAATTGTAACTGTAATTTACATTTTGTAAACAATTAAATAAATAAATAAAAAATAAAAGCAAAGGCATCTTCTCGCAATAGAAAGACATATAGCATTTAGATTTAAATCGCTGTTCATATAATAGCCATCCCATATATTCCATCATCGAGGCCTTTAAATTAAAGATCTCCTGAACACAATTTTTTAGAATTTCTAACGTGTAGTGGGGTATTTGTTTGGAAAGCAATAAACGCGTGGTTTTTCTACTGCACCCAACATTGGTAAACTAAAGTAATTGGACGAGAACCAATGTTTTATCGTATGGAGATTGAAAAGATAAATTTCACAATAAGCCTAGCCCTTACATAAATAGCTTAATATACATTAATTCCGTCATTTTTATTGGAATAGACGCACGTATTCATAACTTTAAAATGTAAGGTAGCTTCATTGTAATTTGACGATTCGAAAGTGCTTGTAAAGGCCAATGTGAATAAAGAATTATTTGAATTTTGAATTTGAATAAAAAAAAATAATAGAATTATATTTATATGGAATTCTGCAAAATAATGGCTACGTCTCATCATCCTCCTGCCCTTATCCCACTCTAAGTGGGGTCGGCACACATGCTATAAACATGCTGTCATATGATTTGGCTGCGTTTTTACGACCAGCCGCCTGTCTGACGTCAACTTACCTTAGTCGTATTTTACGACACCTCGATAAGAAAGAGAGTGGTCTATTCTACTTAACCGGATACCACACGGTGAGTCAACTTACCTTAAGTCGCCTTTTACGACACTTCGATAAGAAAGAAGGTGGTCTATTCTACTAAACCGGATACCACACGGTGAGTCAAATTACCTTGGTCGCCTTTAACGACACTACGGTAAAAAATGAGGGTGGTACTATTCTATTCAGCCGGATACCACACGGCGGGTCGACTTACCCTAGTCGCCTTTTACGACACCTCGGTAAGAAATGAGGATGGTGCTATTCTATTCAGACGGATACCACACGGCGTAAGATGAACTAAACAATAAAATCGATAAACTTACCTATTAATATTACATTCTACGCAATAATAGTAAGGATATAGTTATTTTTATATAATAGAATTCCACAAAGTTATGCCTACTTCTAAGCTGTGGTAGTCCAGCGGTAACACCGTGCGCCTCTTTCAAGGAGGTCTAGGGTTCAAAATCCGGGCAGGCACCAATGAGTTTTCTAGTATAGAACTTATGTGTCTAATTGATAATTGCAATTTATCACACGCTTTTCGGTGAAGGAAAACATCGTGAGGAAACCTGCATATCTCTAGAGAATTCCGGGGATATGTGTAACCTACCAACCCGCATTGGAACAGCGTGGTAGGTCTTAGCTCCAATCCTTCTCTCCAAAAAAAAAAAAAAAAACGGTGAGAAGAGGCCTATGCCCAGCAGTGGGATAGTAACAGGCCGTAACTTACTTTACTTTTACTTATGCCTACTTCTATTAATTTTCTAAATATATCAACTTACCTATGCAGTGGTTTAACTTCCTCCGGTGCTAACCGACCATGTAAAGCAAGTCCTGCCTCCACTACAGCCAATTGAGAAGAGACCAATCTTCTCAATTTAGCCGCAGCAGCCGCCTCCCTCGGTGTAGCATTTCTATTGAACTCAGCAGTCAAAAATGCTTGTTCGTATTTCGTGATACCCCCTTGGACATTGGCATCTATGGTGCCTTGTAGCCGCATGGAGAATGGATTGATATTTTGTGTGGGATCCGTGGTATATTGCGATATGAGACTTCGTAGTTCTCTTTCCGTTGCTTCCATAGTTTCGCAGGCGAACTATAATGAATGGATAAATAAAGTATGAAACGAAAGAACTCAATGTTTCTAAATCAGAATAAGGGAAAACTTTTTTTTAGTGAATATTTCGTTTCTGGATGTACGGTACGCAATGGAACCGCAAGTGTTCAATGATATAAAAAAAAAAACAAAAAAATTTATTTCCAAAAAAAAAAGAAAAGGTGGTTACATATTTTAGGAAAACTTAACTTAAATCGACTAAATATTATGACTAAGTATTAAGATTTACAAGTAGCCAGACCAGGTAATCCTGTATTTTGGGAGGCCAGAGTTTGCCTTTAACATTGTAAATATAATTATAATTACACTTAGAAAAGAAGAACCGAGTGGGATAGAGAACTATTCTAAACATATAAACAAGCGAGATTCAGTTTAAAAGTTGTTCTGTATCCAGATAACTTTGAGTGGTATATGACGTGATGAACAACAAATATATATTTAATTGACTGCATGCTAGAGTATAAGTAAAAAAGTGAAGAGGTAATAACAATGAAAAATACTTTAGCTTATATACTACGGGTTTCTACAGGGGGAGCAAAATACAGGAAATATATTGTCACGTACATTATATTTCCTGTATGCCTATTTCGCATAACATTTTTGTTTATCCATAGCAGGGAAAACAATGCTGATTAATAAAATTTATCATTCTTATTCATAATATTGTAGCAGAAGCTTTAGCAGCGGCTTTACTCGCGTGGAAATCAGTGTCATAATTTTTTCTGAATTGAAATTTTTGACATTAAAGTAGTTATTGTGACTTAACCATAAGAGATGGACCCATGCTCTCGCGATCTTTTTCGTAGATCTACCATTCTTTTGTACATTACTTTAACGTATCTCCGCGTTTACGCGGTGCACGCGAGTAAAGCTCCCAGAAAGCGAGTTTTTTTTTTAACTGCCCGACCTCTTTAACACAACATAAAACCGTTATGGTGTATAACGGTTTTATGTTGTAACCTGAACCCTTCGGAAGAATTGCACTAACTTTTACTTAAAACCGTTCAAAAATCGGTTCGATAGATTTTGAGAAAATCGATCACGTACAGACAGACAACTTTTGGGGACTTTGTTTTATAATAAGTATAGATATACTAATATAAATGGAAATATAACATTTTTATGCATCATGAGGTAAAGTTACATTGATAGTAAATCATAGGTAATATTAAATTTAATATCACTGTAATATAATAAAATAAAATGTTTGTCGAAAAATAATAAGCTATACATACTTCCACTGGAGGGATTTCTTCCATAGATCTCGATATGACTTCGGACCATCTCAATATCCCTGGCAATGTATTCTCTGTCACTAAAGTTGTTCTTTCTATCCATAAAGTCTGTGGAATAAACAAAAACAAATCTATCGATTGCTTTTTTGGTATTAAATAACAAAGCGTGTAAAAAATAATTCTACATTTTCCTGCCCTTATCTCACTTTAAGTAGGGTCAACAAGAGTATTTTACGACCGGCCGCCTGCCTGACTTCAACTTACCTTAGTCGTCTTTTACAATCACTCGGTAAGAAATGAAGGTACTCTATGCTACTCAGTCGGATACCACACGTAGGGGCGATTTACCTTAGTCGTCTTTTACGACACGTCGGTAAGAAATAAAGGTGGAATATTCTACTCAGCCGGATACCACACAGCGGGTTAACTTACCTTAGTCGCTTTTTACGCCACCTTGATAAGGACTGAGGGTTGCATATTCCACTCAGCTGGATACCACACGGCACTAACCTTAGTCGCCTTTTACTTTGGTAAGAAATGAGGGTGGTTTAACATTCTCCACGAAATACCACACGGCACGATGTAATCAATTATTATTATTATTATTAAATACCTTAAATTCATTATCCTTGTCGATAGGTGGTTTTTGTAGAGGTCGATCGCAAAGGAACGTATCAACGTCGTTGCACGCGTAGAAGCGCTTGACTTGTTCCGGCGCGCCCGCAGGCCACGAGCGACGCGAGGGAACCGGTTTCACGTTGCAAATTTGAATGTCTGTTGAGCGATCGATTGCAATTTTAATCACTGTATGATATATATTTATAAAATTAAAAAAATTAATTAAAAATATTGAGACCTGCAGTTAACATTATATTGTAACGAACATGGAAAAATAAAAACACTTGAGACATAGACGTCAAAATATAAAAGTTATATAAATTATATAATAGACATGATCCTCCTGCCCTTATCCCACTCTAAGTGGGATCGGCACATGTTATATTTTATAACATGTCATATTATATAACATGTTATAAACATGATGTCACTTGATTGGCTGCGTTTTTACCACCGGCCGCCTGCCTGACATCAACTTACCTTAGTCGTATTTTACGATTCCTCGGTAAGAAAGAGGGTGGTCTATTTGACTCACCGGATACCACACGGTGGGTCGACTTACCTTAGTCGCCTTTTACGGCACCTCGGTAAGAAATGAGGGTGGTACTATTCTACTCAGCCGGATACCACACGGCGGGTCGACTTTACCTTAGTCGCCTTTTACGACATATCAGTAAGAAATCAGGGTGGTACTATTCTATTCAGCCGGATACCACACGGCGACGCATTATATTGTTACGAACATGCAAAAATACTAACTTAAGACATTCACATTAGCTAGACTTAGGCGAAATATAAGTCTGAAACTTTCGATTGTTTACAAATTGGGATCCACACCCCTAGGACTCGATTGAAGAATATTCCAGATATAGTATTTTCTAGATCGATTAAAGTGGATTGTAAATATTGAAAACCTGAAATAGTTTTCATTGAGTCACCAGTAATTTCCTTCGAATCCACGAACCGTGCCCGTAATAATCTATACTTATATTATAAAGAGGAAACATTTGTATGTAACATACATATGTAATGTTTTCCCATAAAAACTACTGGACCGATTTCAAAAACTCTTTCAAAATTGGAAAGCTGCATATTTACTGAGCAACAAAGGGTATATTACAATACATTTTCAAAAAAAATAGGGATCCATTATAAAAATGTATGAAGGTGTAAAAAAATAAAAATTACGCGGGGAAACCGCGGGATATTACTAGTATTTTCTATATATATATATATATATAGATAGAGGGACCAATTAAACTTTTTTTTTTGTGTTCGTCTATAAGTGGAAATTTATAAAATAGTTTCCCAAAAATTTATATAAACAGTAGTTAACTCACATTGGCCATCTGCAGCTATTATTGAGTCATCGGGTGGCGTGTTCCGCATCAGTATGTGCGCTGAGACGTATTCAGACTGAAGACGTTGTGTGAACGCACCAATGCGTTCGTAGTCGTGGCCACGGTAGACAAACTGCTTGTTCTATATTGAAAGAACGATACTCGTGTAATTATGTATAGATTCCGGCTATACTCACGTCTTATTTTATCGGATGAGCTCGACTAGTTATCGGGCTCATCCGATAAAATAAGACGTGAGTATAGCCGGAAATATACATTAATTATGAATAACACTCAGGATAGTTTAAATTCAAAAATACTCGTGTACTATATATATTTAATTGGTTTAAAATTTACGTCAACGGTCCTAATCTTTCAACTCATTTCAACATAGTACTTAAGAATATTGTAAAACTACATAAAACAAACAGATACCTAAATATAAGGACTTTTTACCTGTTGTTGGTATGTTATGTTATGTTGATTACAGAATGACATAGAAGAAGTTGTAACCAATACACTGAATTCTCAGGAAATTGCTATAAACGCTAAGGGCCTGTTTCTCAAGTTACCTATACACTATCAGTAAGCTTATGCGGAACGTATATGACACAAATCTCGGAATTTTGCGTTTCTCAGGTTTCTGATAAGCTTATTCAGCACTTGAAAGTCCCTTATAAATTAAAAAGTAGATAATGTGGCTGTTATTTTGTTTATCTTCTGGGTAGCAAATACCTATTAAAAAATGGCCGCGATTTTTTTTAAATTTTTCACTTCTTAGAGTCTCTTTTTAGAGACATTTATCCGCTATTTAGTTTATTTTTCGGTTAACTATCCGACACTTTATCAGTAACTATTGAAACAGGCACTAACTTTCATTATGATTAGGATTAGCTAATAATAAACTTACCCTGACAAATAAAGGACATCCTTTTCCGTAGAATCCAACCCGAAAATATTCCGGTTCAGGTCTTAACTGTTTCAGCACGGAGTCGAGAAAAGTCGCGTGCGTACGTAGACAATGTGCTAGACGCGCGTAATCGCAAAGCTTTACCTCGTACAATGTCGCTAATTCACGGAGCAGGGGCAATCCTTTTTCCCAACACTAAAATCGTAATCATTCATATTTAGTAATTATTATTTACAAAAATCCAACAGACCTCATAAACCTATCAATGACTAAGATATAACTATAAGATTTAAGTATACTTCAAAGTTAATAATATATACACATTCTTAGTAACTAAAGAGATTATAAGTATTTCGAGCTAGCCGGACCAACTTGAAGTATTTGAAATGAAATGAAATGAATTCGGAAATATAAAAATGCACTTATACAATGGCAACGAAGACACTGCAAAAGTATAAACTGAACTGCAGATGTCAACGCCCGCCGCCTTAAAATTTAACAATAAACAGTGTTCCAACTAACTATTAGAGTTGATTATATTAAACTAATATTAATAGATCGAAATAAACCACAAAATAGAAAAAAGAGACGGTGTAAAATTTGAAAGGAGCAATCGACTTTCGACCTAAAATCCATAGTCTGATCATAAACAACGTCTCCTTGATTTAAAACACATCACTTTGGATCAAACTCTATTAGACAGAAGAGCTTCTGCACTTTATTATCTGCATTCTACATATTAAGTATTTTTTTTACACTCGCACGACCTACTTCAACCAAAACTACACAACTTAGGCTTTAATTATATATATTTAAGGGAGCGAACATTAATCAAAGCACTAGACAATTACCAATATGTGTTATTATGCGCCCAATATCAGAAACTTTACTATAATTATCAAAATATATTAATTCCAAGTATTTGTATATTACCTTCCCACGATCAAAATATTGCAGGACTTGATTATAAAGAGCCTCCTTGCGTTTCCACTCAACTGCCTCGGGATGTTCTGGATCTACTCCGATTTGATCGCTATCCCAACTTAATGATTCCGCATACAGCTGAAAATATTATTCAAACTTTGATAAAAGAAATCAATGCAACTAGCTAGTTATATATATATATAATATTGCATTCTTTGTATATTTTACAGAACTACAATTATGTAGAACCTTTGTGGCATTTTAATCATTATTTAACGCATTCTACGAATTAAATTTTAAGTGACTCTTGTCTACAAAATCACTTTCCAAAGATTCATTCATATCTTATTAACTATACAAAAAACATTGATAGCGGCTAAATTGATATTATTAACACACTATAATATCACATTTACTGTAAATTTGGTGAATCAAGTAGGGTAATATAACTAAATACATTAGGAATAAAAGACAAAGCCATGATACAATCTTTTCAACAAGATAAACAATAAAGATTTCTCCGCTTATATGCCATAACTGCAATATTTATAATAGATTATGAGTGTAAGAAGTATTTAATACATCAAATGAACTTTATTCTTGACTAGCAATCGCCAGCGGCTCCGCCCGCGTGGATAGATTAAAGCCGTAATATAGTATCTTGATAACAAAAATGGTTTAAGTGGGTTAACCTTAAAAGCTAGACATATGTCGTGGACTTTTATCTAGAACTTTTAGAAGTGAACTATTTTGTAATACATGATTTTTGAATAACTATTACTACTCCTCTCCTATTCATCTTAGCGTGATGTTATATATCCTCTAGCCTTCCTCAATAAATGGTCTATCTTACACTGAATGAATTTTTCAAATCGGTCCAGGAGTTCCTGAGGTTAGCGCGTTCAAACAATTACACAAACAAACACTTCAGCTATATATTAGTATATTTATAAAAATAATCTCTAATTTATAAATATAAATATAAAATAGTGTCGTACCAGAAGCGTACACCCGGCTTCTACCCAGTTGTCCGATGCTATGTGAAGGTCGTGTAATTTGTAAACGTAACGTAAATACATCTCTTTACGATCGATCTCGTTTTTGTAGAAATTCTGGAACATGTATTATTGAAATGATTATTCACAAAATTATAAAAATGATGAAGGATCCTATGAAGTTTATACATACAATATTTTGGCTGCATTTAATTTAAAATACCTAGGAATTTATATATTATACTCTAATGTACCTAGAAAACAACTTAAGCGAACAGTTAGTTATAAGACAAATTCATCTTCCATGATTTTCAGATAATTAACTAATAGTAAAACATTTTGCTGTAGTCCGAAATACATAATAAATATAAATGACTACGGATATAACGGATTAAATAATCTGATTTTTCCTATTTAAGAGCTACTTTCTAAGAGGTTCAGGCCCAAATTTTATGAGATCCTACTGTAAATTTCTATCTATGAGTCTATCTATAAATCTATGAGTTTTCTACTATAAAAAGCTATTTGTTAAATTCATATTTCATGGAAGCCCGTGTCATGCCTGCTAAATATGTGTTATCTGGCAGCGTAGTAGACTATTCACCTTGGAGAGTACGGATTCAGCAATAGGACATTGGCAGTCTATCATACTAATCGATCCGGCAATCGATCATGTTATCGATTGCCAAATCGATTAATACATGTTATTACTGCGGGAATCCGTCTGTCTGTATGTCACACCTTTACTAATCACCTGAAGCCATTTCGATGAAATTTGGTGCGATTTAAACTTATATAACTAGATAATATACAGGATGAAAAGTCCCACTTTTTTTCGGGAATATGAAGCAAAACTGTGTATATGTTGCTTTAATAACGTGAGTACTTTACTGTAAAGAATGATATGTATAAACAAGAAGTAGCACGTGAGTTGATGAATGATATAAGAGAATGGAAGATGAAGACATATTGTATTGACCCCACTTAGAGAGGGACAAGGGTAAGAGAATGATGATGAGATTCAAGTCGAGGGTATATCTTGCATGCTATATTAGAAAAGATTTGGACTCACCAACAAGTTAACAGTAGCAGCCATGCGTTTGTCACGATGTTCGGCGCCCTGCATCACTGCGCGATAGTCCAACAGTCGCTCTAACAACCTAGTAACACAGCCAACGAAAGCAGCGCCGGCTTCACGCCAGCCTTCGGTCGACACACGCTCCATTAAACTGGTGATCGACATAATACGTATAATGAAAAATTTATATTTTTAATATAACTGTAGAAAAGCATTGTTAAAAAAATTATACTACTTTTATACTATTATAGTTAAGATATAATCTCAAACAGCTTCAACGAATGTCCATATTATTTTACTACTATAGTTACTACATATATATAAGAAAGGTCGCGGATGGAGTCGCTCGCGTCTGCAGGAATAACCTCCGAGCACCCTGCACGTACCCTATGGGTATTGCTAAACGAGCAGACAACGCCAAGCTGGGGCGGATATGATAAGTCGAATCCTGACCCGATCAGGAGAGACTATGGGGGCCTGGAGAAATTAAATAACCTCCAAAAAACTCAGAATGCAAGGGGAAACCACTGCGACTAATTTCCCAAGAGAATGTTCACGCTTCGGACCATCACGTTCAACAGTGAGCACGCGACTCAAGGAGGAGGAGGATACGAAATGATAAAATACTATTCAGTGGTATCATCATCCTCATCTTCCTGCCCTCCCACTGTAAATGGGATCGGTACATCATGTCATAAACGAGTTGTCACATGATTTGGATTCGTATTTTACAACCGGCCGCCTGCCTGACGTCAAAAGAAGTAAGGTAAGAAACAAGGGTGGTCTATTCTACTCAGCGAGATCTATTCTATCCAGTGGTAAAATATCATAAATAAGAGCCAGCAAAAAAAAGAAAATCAGGTGAAAACTATTGCATCACAATATTTGTTTCGAAGCTAGACCATAAAATGATTTTAAACAAAAAAATCTCCCATACTTACACAGAACTCAAATGCTCCCTGTAGCATGCATTAAGATTAAAATGATTATTTGAAATGTCATATAAAATTTTTCGATATTACATTAATAATAATTTTGTGGCCAAAAAAATACTATAAAAGTAAGAGACGATTTAGAATGAGCCAAATATTTAATAGTGAAAGCTTAACACTATTTAAATAACACTAAATTTTTACTTAAAATTGTCTTAGTCCCTTTATAATCTATTCAAGCCTCATTAAGTAACCAACAATCGTAATTCTTCTGGCCTTATCGCACTCAAAGTGGGATCAAAAGCCTTGAGTCGGGGTTGTGGTTGGCACAACATGCTTTTCTTTTCCATTCTCTTCTATCATTCGTCAAGTCTGGCGATACTCCTTTTATATGCATGTCATGATTCACTCAATTCCCTTCTTGGCCTCCATCTAGTCACATATCCATCCACATTAATGTACGAGTGGTGTTTTGCGTAATAAAAGTCTTTAAACGTCGTTAATAAATAATAACTTTATTTCGCGTCTTACTTCGTTAGGTGCGCCGGCTTAAGAGAACGCCATCTTGCAAACATCCTCATATCTCGCTTTCACACTGCTTCTCTCACTGGCACACGCTTTCGTTCAAAAACAATTACACTTACTTCTTACATACTGCATTCATTGGTCTTTAAACATACTTTTATTTTATCCAAAATTCATATTTAACATTCGTTTGGTCATATGATTTTCATCCCTCCTCACTATATGTCCATACCAAATTAATAGGCAACAATCAACTTACACAGTATCAAAAAGTCTTCTATAATGGTCATCAGCCTTATTATCAGCTACCAATGAGTCCAACTTATCAACCAATGCCGCTTCGGTTCTTCTAGCTGACCCAGTAGCGGCCCTTTCAGCTGCCATTAGCGCTACTAAAGCACCCAAAGCTGCTCTCCGTAATTCAGGTACAAGTGTCACTTCTAAAAGGGCGCCCACTGCTGGCCCAATCAGTTGTAGTTGTGCTGCTCCTAAAATAGTTTAAAGTATCGATGTAAGGACACGTTGTATTAACCCCTAGTAAAATATATTTTTGTATGTTTAAAATATAAATCTTCGCCATATCAACGTTCAATAGTAAAAAAGACGAAATAAAGTGCAAATTGAAATGTCACGTCAATTCAAAAATTATTTTTTATTCTACTACATTAAGTACATATTAAATTTGAATAATAAGCGAAAGATATTTATCATTAAGAACCTTCATAAAGCACATTAGAATACGTCTTTGTATATTTAAAATATAAATCTTCGCCAAATCAATGTTCAATAATAAAAAAGATGAAATAAAGTGCAAATTGAATTGGCACGTCAATTCAAAAAATATTTTTATGCTACTATATTAAGTCTATATTAAATTAGAATAATAAGCGAAAGAATTAACAAAAAGAACCTTAATAAACCAACCAAATTACTTATGCAAGTTTTAGTTTTCACATTTTATGTAAAGTTGTGATAGAATATATCGCTATAATCTGCTTTATAGAATTAGGCGTTACTTTGCGGAGATCCATAATACAAAAGTAATAATAAAATTATTTTGCTATAATTTCATCGGGATTATAGAAAAATAATTTTATTTTTACTTTTCGCTATAATCTGCGTAAAGAAAATCTATGTAATGCTAAGTGTAGGATGCAAAAACAGTTATTATAAATTATTCGTGCAGGATTAGTTATGGAACATATCACAAAACACTACCTCTAACAATACACTACACACATTATCTCTCAACGATCGTTTCGGATGTAAAAGGAATATTTCAGTATGGAAGGACGGTATAAAATACAACGGCTAAATAAGGTTTGTGTATTTTTCAAAGATATTAATATCGCTATTTTGCACTATTATAGGTTATTTGATTATTGATATTTTAGGTATATTACCCAGTCTAGTCCAAACAGCTAGAAGGTGTAAAGCGGCCGCAGCTCGCATACTCGCTCGTTCGGGCCCGCGAGCCCATCTCTCCGCTTGCAGCGCGCTCGCTGTCACCAAAGCCACGCCCAACTCGAGATAACCCGACCATAACTGAATATAACATCATAATATCTTTAATATTTAAATGTGTTAATGTGATCTAGCTAGGTTCTAGCATTAGAAAAATGTCATTTTATCCCTGTTTTAGGGCACTGAAAAAATGCTAAAATGTTGAATAGAATGTAAATGAAATGTTAGCTGGAATTTTTAAAGTTGTGATAGCTCAATGGTAAACGAGCGAACTAAAGCAGTAATAATACCAAGGATCAAGCCCCTGTTATTAAATAAGCTTATATTGCTTTTTTATGATTTAAAAAATAATAACCGAGCACGGCTCGGTCACCCAGATACTTTCAATTTATACTATAAACTACTAATATAAAGAATATTTGTAAGGACTCCCTCCCAGTCAACCTTAGGCCATACGTAGTAGAGAAGTTGGTAGGTAGAATATATAATTATGTTTTTAATTTATTTTAAATACTAACCCTTTAACTTAAAAATTAAAAAAAAACCTTCAATTATACATTATATATTAATTCAAAATTACCTCGATAATAATGATAATTTTTTGTTAAAATATTACAGTATACAGGATATGTAAAATTTTCTTTTACCATTTAGGTATGAGACTAATTCTAGTAGTGTTATAGATTCTAATATTATTAATAAGTTAGTAAACATCTGCGTTATTGTAAATATTTTGTCCCTACAGATACAACGATCTTCAATTTAAATGGGTCTAACTTCTCTAAAATACTTCCAATGATATGATTTTTCTTTAACAACATATGAAAACCAATTTAGTTACCTGACAGTCAAACTGTGGCGGTTCATCGCCTAGAAACCTTTCCAACAAAGGTTTCGCCAAGTCTTGTAAAGCGGATAACAACACTTTACAACTCTGCACCCTTAACACCATCCAATCAGACGGAAATACCTGAATAATATAAATTAAATAAAATATCCGAATTATGCGATTTTAACTACATAATAAACTTGTTGTGGTAATACAAATTCGGTAGTACAAATGAGTGTTATCAAAAACTCGTTCCAGTCAGTAATAGTATATTAGCATAATGTTCTTATATTTAATGCATATTAATTAAAAGATAAAGAAAAACGTTGGTTTAAGTATGCCAGTACCTATTATTGGTGTATATATAATATTGTCAGGAATTCAAATAAAACCAAATAATACGAGCTGAATTGTTTGTATGCCATTTTTCACAACGTAAGGTGTTATGGATTAAAGTGATTTTGCATAGGATAAAGGTTTAAAACTTGAATGTTACGTTGGCTATTCCTAAATGGGTACTGAAGTTCACGCGGAAAATAATTCTTTAAACCTGAAATTTATACTATGCAACGTCATAGTGACCCTAAATTGATCGAGAAACCACTATAAGTATTTAAGTAAAAAAGTTCAAATTACAAAGCATGTAATATATCTTTAATATTTAAATGAGTAATTCTTGTATTTATATATAGATATATAAGATTGGAAATTACCTGAAATTTGGTTAGAAAAATCGATCTAGCTAAGTTTAATGTTAAAAAAAATCGTTTCTCCCTGTTTTTGGGCATTAAAAAATACTAAAATTTATATTGAATTGAATTTTTGCCATAAACTTTCAACTTAACGGGCAGTCTCGAGAAATGATAATACCTAGGATCGATCCCCAACTAAATAATTATTTTTTTCTTTTCTTTTTAAGTTTCTTTCTTTATTTAACCAGGTACTATACAATAAGTGACCTAACATAAGATATACTTACGTCCTGTTCGATTAAATGTCTGAATACAAGAAAAGCTCGCATTAAGAAATCTTTCAAAGGCTTTCGGTCATGAGGGTGCGGTGCGAGGTGACTCCAGAGACGCTGATAATGCGCAGGCCTCAACAGTTCCATTACACCGAGAAGTCCTGCTACCATTGACCCCTAGAAAACGCACTCAAAGATAATATTTGCCATTTTACATATATAGTCAAAGAACTAAATCATTCATTCCACATCGTTACTGATATGGCCATACAAAACCGATCAAAGAAACTTAGCGTTAACTTGCCTGTGAAGGAATAGACAATTTTCAATTAGTGTGCTTTCCATTCTTTCGGTCTGAGTCTCAAACTTAAGGTACTATGCTTCGTAACTTTAAGATTGAGAGTTAAAAGCTATGGAAAGTGTTACGTCTGGAGTTTTTCTCAAAGATAGTATGATAAAAGAAGAAATCCAGAGAAAAGCCAATTAACTAGAATAGCTAAACTAATAGCAAAAGGAATCACAATCTATCGCGATTGTGGTAGGAAAATTATAAAGACAACGTAAAAATGAGCTTAGATTTTTACGATGAATGTGGATTATTTTAGCCATTGGAAATGTGCATCTGAAGCCTGATAAAATTAAACGGAATAAATGTAAATATGACATTGACATCCTAAAGTAATGAGAATATTATTTTGCTATAATCCGCGATAAATTTTATCGCGGATTATAGCACTTCCGCAAAGTAACGCCAATTCTATAAATTACATTGACATCCCCAAAAATATCATCATTATAACAAAATACCTAAGTATAAAGTGCTTAAACATGGACCGCAAGCATTTTGTAGGTTAAATAAAAAATTAGACATCTTACCAACACAGGCGAGTTCCCTCCAATAAGATGGAGTACAGTCTCAACTAGCACGTCCAATGTATTTAGACACAGTACATCAACGTCAGGATCTAACTCGTCATCATCTATGGGTTGATCAGGGTCTTCTTTCTTCCATAATAACGTAACCAACTCTCCTATCATATCAGCACACTGGGACAATTCGTCTCTACGAGCGAGGTGTACCCGCAAATGATGGCAAGCGGTTGTTAGGACAATATTGCGTGCTTCTATAACAAAATTTTGTACTTTTGAACTTTCTTCCCTAAATTGAAATATATAGTATGTATATATATAATAATATGTATAAATGTATATAAAGCATTGGGATTTAGATTGATTTTTTAATGCAATGCACTCATTAATTGGGTTATGTTACTTTCAATCTACGTTTGTCAGTCTATCTCAATATTCATCTGTTCGCGATAATAAAAAAAAACTAGTGAACGGATTTTTCTGCGATGTTCACCAATAGACAGAGTAAGTAAATAATTTGTAGAAGTTTTTGTGTAAATTTGTTGAAATATGACGATAATTGATAAAAATTGCGAAAATAGTCATAATGCGTGGCAGCTTTGCGTTTCAAATGTAAGAAAATCTGTAGTGGATATAATCCGCTTTAGTAGGGCTGTAAAAAAAAATCGGAATTGGATATACTTTAAGGATAACTGACTATACTAATGTTAAAAAAAAATGGTCAGGTACAATGAAATATTTGGAGAAATATTTAACTATTTGCTATTATAATCATATAACTTACCGGGATCTTGACCAAGTGGTCCCTTCAGAATATCTTGAGCAGCTTGGAGTCGAGCTTTAGCTAAAGTTGGAGGGGCGTTGGCCGCTGGTGCGTCCAGCATAGCAGCGGTTATACGACCAGCTTCTACTGGGCCGAGTGCTGAAGCTACTTCTTTGGCTACACTAGACCACGACGTCATTAGAGCAACCTGAAATTGGAGTATTACACTAAGCATTCCGTATTCTCTGGTTTTTTAAGGTATAGGAGTTATAAATAAGACAAACCTTAGCCTCAAAGACTAAATACTGGTTTGAGTGAGACAAAACAAAGAACGTGCGCACCTACCGTATTAGTGGTCTACTATTAACAAAGCGTGTAAAAAAACATTTCTTTTAAAAGAAATGTTTTTTTACACGCTTTGTTTGTATACATCGAATTATGCTAATAATCTAATAATTTTAACAGTAGAGTCAATTGATGCGGTCGCTAACAATATCCATTTAAAACATACAAAGCCTAATAATTTAATGTTTTTTTGGAATTATTTATATGCTCTAAGCTTCACAGCGTCACCAGGTGAAATGGGTGAGCACATAAGAATCACAGAAGTTGCGAAATGCAGAATATAGAGCGCAAAAGCTCTACTAACGCCAGGAAACACAACCCTGAGTGCCTCCTATGAGGCCGGAACACGACTTCGGGCGATGTGTAGTGGGGGGCTAGTTGTATGACTGGGATTATATAATACGGCATCAGGAGTGTGGGAAATCACGGCCAATAAACATTATATAACCAGGGCCTCGACTTCTCCGGCGAAGACGCTGAAAACGTGCGGTAATAATCCAAATCCCTTCTAGTACTTACTTGAGCAGGCGCGAGATGTTCCCTATGAGGATGCTGAGCCAAGGCTTTTAGTGCATGCAATGCTGCTCTAACGTCTCTCCGGAAACTGTCCTCGTACTGTCCGCCAGTGGCTCTTGCGAACAGGCATCGAGAGCGAACCGCTAAACGGAACACAGCACCCAAAGATCGAAGACATTTCCGAATTGGTTCTTGACCTTCAGCGCCAGCGGCCCATTCTGCGCAGTGCTGGACTGAAGACAATAGCCCTCTGAAAACAGTGAAACCATAATTTATCTAGTCTTAACGTATCGTACCACATAAGCTATGGTAGCCCATAAGGTACGGTAACACCGTGCGACTCTTTCGAGGAGGTCCAGGTCCAAACCCGGGCAACCAATGAGTTATTCTGTTAAAAAGTTATGTGTCTAATTGAGAATTGCAATTTATCACACGCTTTTCGGTGAAGGAAAACATCGTGAGGAAACCTGCATATCTCTAGAGAATTCTGGAGATATGTGTAACCTACCACATCCGCATTGGAGCAGCGTGGTAGGTCTTAGCTCCAATCATTCTCTCCAAAAACGGAGAGAAGAGGCCTATTTCCAGCAGTGAGAGAGTAACAGGCCGCTACTTACAAAGTATCGTACTGATATTATAAATGCGAAAGTTTGGATGTATGTTTGTTACTTGAGCAAATATCGATGAAATTTGGCACAATTATTCCTTATACACTGGGGTAGCATATAGCATATAGAAATACTGTTATTTCAACAGGAATAGGATGACATTGAAAAGCGCCATCTATTATCAACCTATCACGCGACAATAGTCCACGCAAACGATGTTGCAGGTAAAAGCTAGCACATTAATAGATTAGAATCAAGTCAATTTAATAAACTTTTAAAAAAACACGCTTTTATAGCACGTCGAAGTAAAAGCGTGGGGTGCTTCGATATAAATATACGAAGATGGCACAAAAATGTTCTTATAGGAAACTGATGAATTTTTTTGCAGTTAATACTAGCTTATATTGATTCCTTTTAGACGGTAATATAATTTCTTTAGCTTTTTCTTTCACACACTAGTATAAGATCTTTGAACCCAAACGTACAAAAAACGAAAACCCAATGTTTTTCAGCTAAAACCCATAATCCTTACCTCCAACTTAGGCCAAAATTTAGTAAACTTGGACCTATTAGTTCTAACAATACTTTTAAACTGAATAGAACTTCAAATAATTGTAACAATTACAATAGACAAATGAATATTTTAAAAAAATTAAACATACGTACTTATACACGAGAGCTGCCGAAAAATGTTCCTCAATGTACACATCGAGAACAGGTCGAAAGTGTTGAAAACGAGTTTCGTCCAACAAACTGCAGATCGACACGAGGACTAGAAAAACTGTGCCAGAATGTGGTGTACTGTCAACATAAATTAATAGGACATTATGCATCACAAAAACCTATTTTTTAAACTGACTTAAACCGTTATAGTTTATACAAAATCAAATGGGTATCAGAATATAAAGAACCTTTTCTTATTCTATACATAGCTGTAATGGATTGCTTAATACCGATTGTTCAGTACTTCAACACTACACATTCTGCGGCAGTAATCTCTGCCACTGGTCCAATGGGATCGCTCGGTGGTACCGTATGGTAACTGTCAGACCGCCATAGCAGTATCTGTGACTATTATTCAAAAACTTTTTTGTACCGTGTGCCCGTTCACCGAACTAAATCCCTTAAAGTGATATCCTAGTGTGCGATATACCTGGCAGTTTCGGGAGCTGAACGTTCCAGAGGAACGGTGAGTTTTTTACTTTTCAAGCGCGGATACTGTGTAATTTGAGGTTCACTGGACACATCTTTTCAGAACCAGCAATATCTTTTAAGGTCCATCGAAATCACCAGACGACCGATGATAAAAATAATGAATAAATATATTGGCAATTACACAGACGGTCGTCTGCCTTAAATTAAGTCACAAAATACTTGTGTAATACAAGGTAAAAGACAACTGGTATATATAATTCTAAGTATATTTTAAGACACCCAGACTCAAAAAACTAACAAATTGTAGTTGGAAAATGTTTTTCCTCAGCGGTATCGAACTCACGACCTTGGGGTCCTGTGCCGGGCCAGTCACTATCGGCAGATATTCTTCGATGAACTAATGTTGGTGGGACATTGATACATCTATTGCGACTTAAAATACGCGTATCTAAAATCCTCAATAAAAAACGCAACAAACAATTTTATTTTAATATTAACATTTTGCAATTTAATGTTAAAACCGTTAATGATATTAACGTTAACCAATATACCAATATCATTAACCAATGTAACTTAAAAATAAATTCCAAGACATTATACGTTTATACCTGTTTCCATCTTCAGTAGAAAACAAAGCGAATAAAGCGTCCAATACGTCGCGAAGGAATTTGATCAGTTCTTCGCAACTAAGTCCATCTCCCAAGCGTAAAACTCGGAGTAATGTCTCTTGAACTTTCTCGGGACGAGCGCGCCACTGCAATAACGCTAGCAAGTCCTCTGAAATAATATTTTATATAGGTTTACTATAGAAATCAAAACCAAGCCAAGTCTGCCTGTCCGTCTGACACAATAAAAGCTTGTAGAGCTGGGAAACATACGTTTTTCTTTCGGAAGGGGGAAGGAGTGATAACCCAGCGTAATACGTCACAGGTCCAATGAGTTTTTCTATTAAAACTTATGTAAGCAAAGTAAGTAGCAGTCTGTTACTATCCCACTGCTGAGAATAGAACTCTTCTCTCCGTTTTTGGAGAGAGGGATTGGAGCTAAGACCTACCACGCTGCTCCAATGCGGATTGGTAGGTTACACATATCGCCAGAATTCTCTAGAGATATGCAGGTTTCCTCACGATGTTTTTCTTCACCGAAAAGCGTGTGATAAATTGCAATTATCAATTAGACACATAAGCTCTAACAGAAAACTAATTGGTGGCTGCCCGGATTTGAACTCCTCACCTGGTGACCTCCTCGAAAGAGTGGCACGATGTTACCGCTGGGCTACCACAGCTTATACAGCTTAAAACTTTTGTGTCTTATTGATAATTGCAATTTATCACACGCTTTTCGGTGAAGGAAAACATCGTCCTGAAACTTGCATATCTTTAGAGAATGCTAGTGATATGTGTAACCTACTGTTATAATTTATTATTAATGATGTGTACATCATGTGATGGGTACATAGACAACAATACTGAAGTCTATGGTAATAGTAAGTAATGATCAATCTGTCGTTTTACAACACCTACCAATCCGTATTCAAGCAGCGTGGTAGGTTTTAGCTCCAATCCTTCTCTCTAAAAACGGAGAGATCTTACCTCTCACCTACCGTTTATTTAAACTTAAGTGTTGAGTTGATTTTGTCTCAGGTCTTTGTATATAAAAAGATTACCCAAAAAAATACTATAATGTTTAAACTTAATGAATTATATAATTATATATGGCATGTATGTATCCACTGAAAATTGATTGGTCTTTGTTTTAAGTTAGCAAATTGTAATTACTTTTTTTTTTCAGTAAATTTCGAGCTGTTGTAAAAGGCGACTAATATAAGTTGACCCACTGTGTGGTATCCGGTTAAGTGGAATAGACCACCCTCTTTTACCGAGGTGTCGTAACATAGGACTAATGTATGTTGACGTCAGGCAGGCGGCTGGTCGTAAAATACGTAGCCAAATCATGTGACAACATGTTATATGTTGTGTCGACCATACTTAGAGTGGGATAAGGACAGGATTCTGTTACTATAAATTAAATTACGATTTATTATAAAATGAACATAAATGAATATTTCTCACCGTTTTGTGTTAACTTTGTCGAGCATAGCAGTGTACTTATAATACAATTTTCTTTGGTACTTCTTTGGAATGAAGCTAAAACGCCGTTAGTAGCCGGAGTCCGACCACTGTCATTGGCACAAGACGGGAGCGACAGGTAACTGGCAGTAAGTAATCTAGAATAAAAAGATTAATTTAACTGCGGCAAAGTACATTTAATATTAGTTTATAATATTAAAGTACCTGGTTGACCGAGCGTTGCTCGGTAATTTTTTAAAAGGTACAACAAAATGCAATAAAAAAGAAGAAAAAAGCGCCATGTGGGAATCGAACCTAGGTTTCGAATATTTTTTGTCCGCACTTTACCATTAGGCTGTCATAGCTTTGCATTTGACAACTCAAATGATGACTTACCTATTTATGAAACCTAGCTAGATCGATTTTTCTCCTACATGCTGAATTTCAGGAAAATCGTTGGAGCTCTTTCCAAGATTCAGAAAATATATTAATATACATATATACATACAAGATTAACTCATTTAAATATTAAAGACTAGCGGCCTGCCCCTGCTTCGCACGGGTATAAAATATATACCCCATGTCAGTCTGTGTAAAAAAATGATTAAAATCGATCGAGTAGTTTTGATTTATTCATTACTGCCCGTGGCCCGCACGCGTTAAATTTGGAGAAAAACAATTTCCTTTCCCTATACCAAGAAGATTTCCTGCTATCTTTGGAATATCTAAATTCATATAATCTCCGAAAATGTTCACTTAAATTACATGCTGTAAACGGCCATATTGATCTATATTAAATCAACTATTTATTTAAGGTACTTAATTGGATAAGGATTAATGCTGTATTGTATAAAAATTGCTTCAAAAATATGGCATTATTTTTCGTCAAAAGTAAATGACAAAAAATGCTATAGTGGGTTATCCATAAGAGATAGACATATACCATCGCGGACTTTTCTGTAGACCTTTTCATGGTGTACAAATACTTAGTACATCATTTTGATAAATCTCGTAGGGTTTAGCCTGCGTTTGCAATGTAAGCGGAAAAAATGTAATTATTTACAGAAACCTCAAAAATTACAGTATTTCTCAACTCCGTATTGAATGTATTATACGTACAAACCTTCCTCTGGAATCACTCTATCTATTAAAAAAAACCACATCAAAATCGGTTGCGTAGTTTTAAAGTTTTATGCGTACATAGGGATATAGGGACTTTGTTTTATAATATGTAGTGATAAACTAGCTATCGTCAAATATCCATCATAAAACGTAAAATAAAATATTTACATTCACTTCTATTATTATAAGTACTCCGCATTATTATTATAAGTACGTAAGTCTGTCTGTTACATTTTCACAGCTCTTCCGTTAGAGCAATATTGACGAAATTTGGTACAGCTGGCTTATATACCGGGGTAAAGTATTTTTGTTTATTATTTGGGAATAGGAAATAACAATATATTGCATGATAAATGGTATTGTCATTTTATAAGTTTATAGAAACAAAGTCGCAAGAATCTGTAGTATTAATATATATAAGACAATTAAAAGTAGTTTTTAAAAGCGGCAAATAAGAATTATGTTGCTCTGTAAACCAAAGAAACGACAATTAAGATTCTATTTTACTTACCGATTCCCTTTTAAGATTAACTTATATATCCATTCTGTTAATATGTTAATACGAGTATGTTTTTGCTCTTCAAACTATTTAGATTTTGAAAGAGTCAAACAGTGCTCTTTTCTTAATTCAAACTTGAGATATTGAAAAAGAATTTATATTAATTTATAGAATTAGGCGTTACTTTGCGGAGGCCCATAATACAAAAGTAATGAGAATATTATTTTGCTATAATCCGCGATAAAAGAAAATATGTGTAATGCTAAATGTAGAGTGTATTATTCGTTCTCATACCTGATACATGCATAATTTGTAAGAACTCATGCACTACCCGACACCGATGGCACAACAATAAACAAGCAATGCACACATTCACCACCACAATCTCAACAATTGTTTCGCCCCGTAACCGAAGCATCGTCAGGAGATAGACTCCATGACAAAATCATAATCTTTACGCCATCGGTGTCGGGTAGTGCATGAGTTCTTACAAATTCTGCATGTATCAGGTATGAGAACGAATAGTACACTCTACATTTAGCATTACACATATTTTCTTTTATCGCGGATTATAGCAAAATAATATTCACATTACTTTTGTAGAATTTATATTCTTTACACATATACTTACTTAGATGGATCGTCACACTTGTATACATATAAATCGTGTGCATTGTCCCTCAAGGTGGCACCACTAGCTTCCATGAGACGAGCGAACGAAAACCCAAACAGTTTACGCTCGTTTTTGTCACGTGCTGTGAAACAATAAAGAATCCATCAATAAAGAAGAACAATAAATAAAGAATAACAATAAAGAAGAATAAAGAATAAAGTTAATTAATAAAATTAAACGAGAAATGGAAATAATCCAAGGGTCGCTAGCAGAGATCTCTTGTAGAGATAATTTATCCTTTATATTTGGTTTCCATTTAACTGTATTTTTTGTATGTTTTCTTTTATTGTACATGAATAAATAAATAAATAAATAATCTACGAAATAAATTAATCCCGAAACAGTATTTTAAAGCAATACTTTATACCAATTCGTTGGTCAAATGGTATTTTATAAACATTACATTCTCCTGCCCTTACCCCACTCTAAGTGAGGTCAACATGTTATAAACACGTCACATGATTTAGCTACCTATTTTACGACCGGCCACCTACCTGACGTCAACTTACCTCAGTCGCCTTTTGCAACACATCGGTTAGAAAGAGGCTGGTCTATTCTATTCAGCCGGATACCACACGGCGAGTTAAGTTAATTTCAGCATTGCCATTACTGCAGTTTAAAAACACTGTTAAAAAGAGGCTGATACAGAAATTCTACTATACTCTTGAAGATTATTTAGAAGATAAGAATGTGTGGATATAGCTCTCTTTGAACCTGTACAAGACAGTAACGACTTAATGTAAATAATATTAAGAATTATATTTTTAAAAGAGCAACCGCCGAGTTATTTGTTGACTCTTCTCGGTAGGAACAGCTTTCCAAACCAGCAGTAGAGTTGACGATTCAAAAGCACTTTTTTACAAGTTTATTTGAATAAAGAATATTTTTTTTTTTTTTTTTTTATAAGGAAAACTTACAGCTATTACATTACAATAGATACAAAAAAATAAATTACAAAATAAAGCCAATTAAAAGTTTTCACAGATAGAAGATAAATATATACATACGCTAGCATGGATACATACATACATAAATATAATATATATACGTAATAAAAAATTTACATTATATTTTTGAAATAAAATATGTAGTTAAAAGTTTACGAGCGGAGGTTGCAGAGGTACTATACAAATCTAAATCTACGTTACTTTTACACAATTTATTAAATGCAATAGGTGCTCTAAGAAGATAACTATTTCGTCTGAATCTGGTATGAACAAACGGTACATGTAGCAGAGAATGAAATCGAGTTCTCCTGACTGGTACTCTGAGTACTACTTTTTCCAAAAGATGCGGGCATTCAATTTTACTTGTAGTCAAATTAAGCAAAAAAGTTATGTCATTAATATTTCTTCGAAGTCTAAGTGGTAGTAGATGTAAGTGTGCGCACATAGCATCGTATTGAGAAAATTGCTTAAGATTAAATTTATACTTTAGAAAACGAAGGAATTTTTTTTGGATATTTTCTATACGCTTTATGTATAGGTCGTAATCGGGATTCCATATTTGGGAAGCATACTCTAAACAACTTCTAACTAAAGCGCAATACAGAACTTTAATCGTTTTAAGATTGGTAAAAATTTTCGAAGTACGAATCAGGAAACCCAACAATTTAGAGGCCTTGGCAGCAATATGGTCTATATGTTTATCGAACATCAATTTGCTATCAATGATAACTCCAAGATCTCGGATTTCAGATACACGGCTAAGAACATGGTTTTTAATTTTGTATGCAGATTTATGTACGTTGAGTTTACGGGTAAAAGAAATGACAAAACACTTAGATATATTAAGATCTAGCCTGTTGGTATAACAGTACTCATCAAGTCTCCATAAGTCTTCTTGAAGAAGCATTTGATCTACGGAGTTATTAACTACCCTAAATATTTTCATATCATCTGCAAAAAGTAAACATTTTGAGTTCTGAAAGCAAGCGTCGATGTCGCGGATAAAAATGGTAAACAATAAAGGACCTAGTAAAGAACCTTGCGGTACGCCTGATGGGATGTCTAGCCAAGCGGAAGTAAAACCATTGAGAACCACAGCTTGTGATCTATTTGCCACATAAGATGAAAACCACCGAAATAAGTCCCCTCTAATGCCAGCCATTGCTAGTTTTAGCAGAAGAAGATTGTGATCAACTCGATCAAATGCTTTACTGTAGTCAGTGTATATTGTATCAACTTGGTCACGATTATCCATTTTCTCAGATATGAAATCTGTAAATAGCATTAAATTCGTTATAGTAGATCTCCCTTTTATAAAACCATGCTGAAAGGGACTAAACCATGATTTTAAATTATAGTACAATTTATCGAAAACAATCCTTTCCAGTACTTTGGCCAGTAGGCAAAGTTTTGATATGGGTCGGTAATTCACTACGTTACGCTTTACGCCTTTCTTGTAAATAGGAGTTACAAATGCAGATTTCCAGATTTTAGGTACAACGCCTTCTTGAAGTGACCTCTTAAACAATATAGTTACAGGATAAGATAAAGACATTGCGCAATTGATTATAAAGATAGGCGGTATTGAGTCCGGTCCGGGAGACTTGTTAGAGTCCATTGATTTAAGTAATTTATAGACTCGGTCTTCAGTAACCTCTATGCTACATATATCATTTTGTGGAGTAGAAGATATAATTAAGTTATCTGTTGAGTGACTCAAGTTGTTATTTCTTATCAAAAAATTGGAATGAAAGTATTTTGAGAATAGGTCACAGATGCCTTCGCCTGAATCACTTTGAATACCTGAATAATTCATTGACGCAGGTATGGAATTGTTTCTATTTAATTTGTGCATGTGAGACCAAAAATTTTTAGAGTTAGATACTATTGAAGATTCCATTCTGTTAACATACAATTTATAACATTTTTTTTCGATTTCAATAGCCTTACCTCGTAGACGTTCAAATTCACAAAAGTCTGCGAGATTACCATATACTTTATATTTGGAGTGAAACTTAAATTTTCGTTTTATGATTTTGATTAGTTCACCAGAATACCATGGAGGATATAACTTTTTAGTTTTCAGTATACGAGTGGGAATGTGTTTTCTTCGGACGCCATTTAAAACATCATAAAAAAGATTAACTGCACTATCAATATCATTAGTTGATTTTAGGGTTTGCCAATTATAATTGGAAAGTTCTTCATTAATAACAGAATAATCGGCACGATTGTAATTATAGACTGGACGATTACAATAAGTAAGAGATTTTTCCACAGATATCTCCATCGATATGTGCAGCGATGGATGGTAAGAATCTTCGGGAGTCAATGGATCAAGGCTATTAGCTACATATAAATTATTATTATTACATAAAATTAAATCAAGTAAACGATTGAACTTATTTTTTATAGAATTAAATTGGTGCTAGTTACATGTAATAAGTGTATCTATAAAGTTAATTTCCTGAAAACTATTCAAATTATGGGCGTGACAGATCATCAACAAAAATCCAATCAATAGAGCTCATATTAAAGTCACCAAGTATTAGAAATCTGTCATCTGGGTGGTCAGCTACAATAATTTCAAGTTTATTTAAAAAGTTAGTGAGTTGAGTTGTGAATGATTTTCCAGAAGCATCTTCACATAGGTACAACGTGCATATATGTAGGTTGACATTTGGATTACGTCTAAGACGAATTGTTACCCAAATATCCTCTGCGGTGGAGTACCAATCAAATCGAGACTCGGCAAGTATATTTTTGCGAACAGCTATGGCTACACCACCACCCCGAGCTTGACCTGTTACATCATAGTTCCGGTCTCGCCGCCAAACACAGTAACGATCATCAAATACCTCATCACTATTGATTTGTTCATTTAACCACGTTTCGGTTAGACTAATAACATCATAGTCTGATAACCCGAGTGATTGCTTAAATTCATTCGTTTTTGTGCGTAAACCCCTGACATTTTGATAGTATATACTCAGATTAGCCATTTATAACATCGGACTATAAAATAATATACAAAGAATATAAATGTCAAGTATATATCTGAATATATTACAAATTGGCATATTACATATACAATATCAGTAAAAATAGTATATAGACAAGTGTAATAAGGCATCAGAGGGTTTGCGCACGAATGTTGCATACCAAATTCAGAACAAAAGCAGTAAAACATGTTATTATACGTAAAAAGAAAAACCTTATAAAACAAAGTGGTAAAATTAACTACACTATTATATTTATTAAATCTAGATATAAGAATTAATAAAGGGTTTGCATAAAATTTTCCTTTAATATTCGTTTTAACCAGATTCAAAACATTATTAAACAATATTTTATACGGGAAAATAACTTTAATTAATTTAAAATATTTATTTAACAGGTTTTTTAAGCTATTACACGAATAACAATAAATAAATAACAAAAAGTGACAAAATGTTTTCAATACTGTCATAGAATATTTTAAATTATGCTTAAACTTAGTAAATACCAGGTAGTAAAAAATGTTTCGTATCATTATAACATAACAAATATTATAGGAAAAAAATTCATCATTAAGTAGTGACAATAATATATCAAACAAGTTAGCTATCAAGAACGATAAATTCAATTCAATAATGCACTGAGTCAAATTTTGCAGGTATATGAATAAAATTATTTTACGAGAACGTAATTGCACATAGAAAAATAGACTGTATAGGCTAAAGTCGCTGCAAGAGAAATTGCGCTTTAATATAAGAACGATATGATTGAATTTGCTCCAAAAAACTTGTGCAACTGTTGCACTCAAGTTGTATAAGCTAAACAATGAGTAAGAATCTAGTAGATTGACGGGGTGGTTAGCTAGAGGGCCGCGTAGCAAATGCAAGATACAAGTAATATTTACATACGTGACATGTTTAGTAAGGATTTTACAGATTAACAAATTTTTTGTAAATCTACTTCCGAATTTATAGTAAATACGTTTGATGTTAATGACTTTCGTGCCCATATTTTGCAGTGCTTGACCCATATAAATTGAAAATTTTTATTCTTCTTTAATGATTTGGCTTTGGTTAACAATTGTTTGTAATACGGAGTCAAATGATCATTAATATAAATGTTACTACTACTTGAGAAGCCAACTAAGTTAGATGTCAACACTTTGCGTTTCCTCATAGCTGCTACGAAATCTTCTTTTACATACCGATTAACAAAAGAAATAATAATAGGTTTCGGTACATCCTTCTGAAATGTAGGAACTCTTGTAATAATATTGATATCTTCTTTTTTTAATGGACACTCCAACACACTTCCTATCTTCATAACTATATCAAACAAATTTTCATCATTCCTCAGGGGTACACCTTTTATTTCGATGTTATTTATACGAGACCACTGATCTCTCTCATGATTAGCTTGACATAGTTTTTTTAATTCAGTTTCAAATCGAGGCATGTCGTCAGCTAATTTATTCAGTTTGCTTACATTGGATTCCAAAGTTTCAATCCTATCCGAGAATCCTTTAACTGTCTCATGAGCAAACTGAACTGACTGCTTCAAGTCCATAACCTCCGATTTGATTGTTTTCAAATCCTCTTGTAGTCCACGTAGAGGAGCCAGTTGACTTGCAATACTGAGAAGTTGCTCGTGTAGCTTTTCTAATGTAATTGCACTAGGTGAAACACATTCAGCTTCTGGATTAGATGTCACCAAATTAGTACCACTCTTGCAGTCCGGGCACTTCCAAGTAGCTTTATTTTTACCAAGTCGTCGATAACCTGCCTCCGTTATAGAAGCGCATGGAAAATCGAAATGCCGTTGACATAAACTACACAGCACGCCATCGTTAAATTCCGAGTTGCAACGCCCGCACTTAAACATATTAATTGGGAAGTTGATCTCCCCTGGAAAAATATAATGCTATGACTTATGCACGTAAGAGATCGAAGTCGTGCGCCAAGGTCGCGATCCAGCGAGCGATTTTGAATTTGAATTTTAATAACTTTCCTTAGTCGCCTTTTACAACACAATTGGTATTTTTTGGTAACACAAATTACTCACAAAATATGGATGTTATTTTAACCTTTATTACATTTTTGTTGTGGATTTGTAAGGCTGATCATGAAAACAAAATTCTTAATACGGTTTACATATACATTATACATACAATATAATTGTTAAAGTACCCAAACGTTTAGAGCATGTGAACCTAGATTCGTGGGATTATACCTAGAAATAGATATATGTTTTTTTTTCTATCCATAAAATGTAGGATTATAAATTCTAATAAAGTTAAATTATTGTATGGGTCTTCAGATTCTTTTAGCTTTAATTAAGACTAGTAATATTCCGCGGCGTTATCCGCGTTTATACCGATCTCATGTGGAAAGTCTACTAAGTCGATTGATTTATTTTTGTTAAATATATCATCAATAGTTTCCGCAGCGTATGCGATGACAGATTTTAATGACTAACTTTTTACACCTTATTACATTTTAATTACGGATCCCTATTTTTTAAATGTAATATAGACTATGTGTCTCAGAAAAGATGCAGCTTAATGCATGGTTAAAGAATTTTTGAAATCGGTCCAGTAGTTATTGTGCGAAAACCTTACAAGTACAGATACAAATTTTTCTTTATAATATTAGTATAGATATGTATATGGGCTGCGTCAATTATGCAGTACGCAACTTTAACAGCCAATTAACTAGTATAAATGTGAAAGATTATAAAATAAGTTCAAAATTAGTATCAACTTACTAGAACAATGCCTGAACTCAATACGGACGTGTGCATGTGTGAAGGTCTCCAAGGGCACCGTCAGACGAAGCTGTTCGCCCCAAGCGGGGCTGTTATTGTGATATAGCACCAGTGACTCGTATGAAGTGGACCCTATACCACTGGCTCCCCAAACGCAGTCCTGAAATATTAGGGAATGACCCAGATATAAAAGTTTTCTCACGCCATTTTCCTTTATCAAAAAGCATGTGATTTAAATAATTTATAGAATTAGGCGTTACTTTGCGGAGATCCAAAATACAAAAGTAATAATAAAATTATTTTGGTATAATCCGCGATGAAGTAAAATAGAAAGTATATATAATGCTAAATGTAGAGTGGACAATCGGTTATCATACCTGATACATGCAGGATTTGTAAAAACACATGCACAAACCTCCACCACCGCCACCACAATACACAAGCACTATATACGTTCACTATCACAAACTCAACAATCGTTTCGCCCCGCAACCGAAGCATCATCAGGAGATACACTCCACGACCAAAATCGCAAAGCTTTGCTATTTTAGCAAAATAATTTTATTATTACATGATTTAAAGAAATCTATAGGCAAAGATAGGTGCCTTCCCGGGGCTTGACGATTCAACTTCATTCAACAACATTATAGATATTCGTATCTTCGTATATTTGTATCCGAACTAGTTGTATTAAATAAATAAATAGTAGTATTAAAAAAAAAAATTTGAACATTACTCAAATTGATCCTTGACGATTCAAAAATGCTTGAAAGAGCTTATTTGGATAAAGATTATTTTGATTTGATTTGCGATCAGTCAAATGTAAACCAGTAGTAAAGTAGTAAAGTAACGGCCTGTTACAATCCCACTGTTGAGCATAGGCCTCCTCTCTGGGTTCCTGGAGAGAACCACGCTGCTCCAATGCGGATTGGTATGTTACACATATCCCCAGATTTCTCTAGAGATATGCAGGTTTCCTCACGATATTTTCCTTTACCGAAAAGCGTGTGATAAATTGCAATTATCAATTAGACACATAAGTATTAACAGAAAAACTCATTGGTGCCTGCCGGGGTTTGAACTCGTGACCCTCTCGAAAGAGACGAAAAGCCTGGATTTGAAAATCTTTTCAGCTTCATACAGGACTGCAGTTTGATTATGTAAAATTGGAAATGTTTAAAAGATTGACCGCCGAGTTTCTTTCTGGTTTTTCTCGACAAGAGCAACATTCCGAACCAGTTGTAGCTTCATTAATCATATTGATCCTTGACGATTCAAAAGTGCTTGTAGGAGCTTATTTGAATAAAGATTATTTTGATTTGATTTTGATTTGAGTCGCACGGTCACACCGCTGGGTTATCACAGCGTAAACCAGTAACCAATTATATAAAGCGAAACATTGCAATACTTACATTTATCACTTGTCCAGTACTATCATGTACGCTGACAGTAGATAGAACGTTTTTCGCAGTGCTTTTACCACCTCTCTCAAACTCCGCCCTTTCCAACGTCAAATAGAGATCATTCCGCACGTCACCCGGCATTATGACGTCGGGAAATCCCCTTTTGGCGGTAACTGTAGCTCCTGATGCGACTGATTCAGAGATACTGCCCGTGTTTGTTAGAAGCCTAAGGGCCACCACTATACCTATTAATTATATTGTTAGTTAATAATTTTAGCTTTGCCATTACAACAGTTTTAGAAAAGCTATTAAAAGGAGGCTGATACAAATTCAAATTCAAATTCGTCATCTCTACTGCTGGTTCGGAAAGCTGTTCCTACCGAAAAGAGCCAGCAATAAACTCGGCGGCTGCTCTTTTAAAAATATAATTCTTATGACTAGTTACATTCAGTCATTACTGTCTTGTACAGGGTCTAAGCGAGCTATATCCACACATTTTTATCTTCCATGTAACCCTCAACAGTGTAGTAGGTATTCTGGATCAACCTCTTTTTAACAGTGTTTTTAAACTGATGTAATGGCAAAGCTGAAATTGATTGCGGAATTTTATTATAGAATCTTATACCCAGACTTACACAGAAAGCCTACTATACTGTTGAGGATTATATAGATGATAAGAATGCGTGGATATAGCTAATCTTTGACCCAGTACAAAATAGTAACGACTTGAATGTAAGTAGTTGTAGGAAATATATTTTGAAAAGAGCTGCTGCTGAGTTTCTTGCTAGCTCTTCTCAGTAGGAAAAGCTTACTGAACCAGCAATGGAGTTGACGATTCAAAAGCACATGTTTGCGAGTGTAATCGAATAAAGAATATTTTGAATTTGAATAAGTAACAAACTTTTTAACTACAGGAATTTACGCAATGGACAAAAAAGTATCAGCAGAGTTTCTTGCTGGTTCTTCTCAGTAGGAGGAATTTTTCGAATCAGTGGTAGCTTCTTTAAAAGCATTTGACGATTTTAACCTACTGGAATCAGTCTATATGAATAAGGAATATTATGAATCTTAATAAATAAATAATTTTTATATAATATACATCGGGTACGTAACAAATTTTTGAGATATTTAAGTAACATAATATAATTTTTTATAACAGGATATAAGAAAAAAGAACGTGTATCCAAAAGTTACCATAATTTGGTTGTCCAGGTAAAATGTTGCACTTGTTTGTTTGTTTCCGTATCAGCAGGTCATGTAACTGGTGAAAATCTTTCTCTTCACATTGGTATACCTGAAATAGGATAATTTCTTTTTATACTTACTTATATACATATATACTTTCTTATTATGTATATATTTTTCATGTGATGAAGGGCACGTGATAACTAGAGATATGGCATATTAGGTAGGTATTTATGTGGTTGATGGCAAATCAGTAAGAGCGCGGAGTTAGAATAGCGAGTTTAAACTGTACTAACCAACTATAAACTAATATTTACGATATAGATATTCTAGAAATTTCTAAAGATATGCAAATTTAATATACCCCTTTTCCTTCACCGTTATATTTCTAATACATGATGTATTAGAAATATTAATTTTCCTCATTTTCATATGTAATAAATGAGTAATTTGGTCACATAATATTTAAAAATAATTCATATCTTCCAAGTCCCATTCTTTCCAGTTTTTTGCACATTCATCTTAGATTATACAGTCACTTACTATTCAGCAAATAAAAGTAAAGTGCAAACTTGTTACTGATAAAAATGACAAAACAACAAGCAAGTTAAAATGGCTAATAACACTAATTTCGACCTGATACTCTGTATCATTTTGACGTCGTGTGCTATCCGGCTGAATAGAATAGTACCACCCTCATTTCTTACCGAGTTGTCGTAAAAGGCGACTAAGGTAAGTCGACCCACCGTGTGGTATCCGGTTTAGTAGAATAGACGACCCTCTTTCTTACCGAGGTGTCGTAAAATACGACAGAGGTAGGTTGACCTCAGACAGGCGGCCGGTCGTAAAAACGCAGCCAAAATCATGTGGCAGCATGTTTATAACATGTTGTGCTGACCCCACTTAGAGCGAGATAAGGGCAAGAAGATAATGACTGTATGATTTGGAAGGATTAAATAGGAATATCCCATACCTTAAACGTATACTCCTTTTCAATAGTCTGAGGCTCTGGCTGTCGCAGGAACTCAGCGAGAGGCAGAACACCAGCACCGAGCGGCCTCCTTGCAACTGGTCCTCGCCTCTCACCAGTCCCACTACCACCAGCTCCCGCCCATCGCCCCACTCGTATCACCCACGCGACAAGCCACAATTCTCTGGATAGATCTGTACTTGAGAGATCCTGTAAGTTTTATAAAAAAAAAGTAAAGTAAAGTAGCGGCCTATTTAGGGTTGCCACCCGTACTATATTATATAGTATCGTACTATATTTTAATCAATTGTACTATATATTATAGAAAAACAATATAGGACGAAAAATACTATATTTTATCGCTAATTCAATTATAGCGCTTTTTTTTTATTCAACTGTGAATGGAACACACCCGAAGCACTGCATAGGGAATGCTTGAACGAAACTCATTCATGTATTTACGGGGCTTAGTTAGTTAGTAACTCTAACTCCTTTGTCATTGTCCAGCGAAAAATAATAAGAAATAATCATAGAAAAATAAATAATGATTGAAAATAGATGTGTACTATTTATTTCCTGAATTTCCTAAAAGCACTATATTTTTTTGATTTAAAAAGAAAAATACTATTTTTCTTCAAAAAAAAGGTGGCAACCCTAGGCCCTTCTCTCTGTTTTTGGAGAGAAGGATTGAAGCTAAGACATACCACGCTGCTCCAATGCGGATTGGTAGGTTACACATATCTCCAGAATTCTCTAGAGATATACAGGTTTCCTCACGATGTTTTCCTTGACCGTAAGTTTTGTAAGAATCGATTTAATTATCTTAATTTATAGAATTACGAGTAGTTTATAGGAAAAAATGCTCTACTTTGCGGAATTCCACAGTAAAAAAGTTATGATGGATTTACATTACTATAATCCACGTTTATTAAGAATATCTATGTAATGCCGAGTGTTGAAAGCGGAACCTTTCACATACCTGCAAGATCAGTCACAACGATTATTATAAAACACGACCACCGACAATACACTACACTTTTAAATTTGTACACATAATTTGTTTCTTGTTTATACTCCAAACGCTACTCATAAAATGTTACTCTCCTATCAGTCTCTCAAAGGTTGACTGGTAGAGATCCTTTTATGGGATAAGTCCGCCTTTGTGCTCTTTTTTATAAGCTAGTAATATTGTTTTTTACTTTGTAATAATTTTCTTGTAAAATTGTGTACAATAAAGAAATAAAACAACAACACTTAGCATTACATAGATTATCTTAACAAACGCGGATTATAGCAAAAGATTTCTATCCTAACTGTTGCATTATTGAGTAACAAAACTCTAAAAATTTTAAATAAATGTTTGCAGTTTTTTATAATTCAAATCGCATTCCTCATAATATTTATTTTATTAAATCATTCTAACTTTTTACTAATTCGAGCTTGGATGTATTTAAGTATGTATTTAAAATTATATATGTATATATTCACCAGTTGTCTCCATAACACAAGTAATAAGTTACTACTTTGGGGGGCGGACGACTTTGTGTGTAAGTGTTCCATATATTTAAAAAAAATACAGGATAATCTAAAAAAAATTGTAACATGTTTACCTTCGCCTTCGCATTGTGATTTACTGCTTAAGTTTTTTCCTTGTGCCTTTCTTTCCTTTAAATGCGATGACGAAATAATTAGTTCTGTGGAATAGACTTAACGACTATAGCTTGTCGATTATTGCTTACCGCAAAAAGCGTGCTGTTCGCGTGCAGTCTATCCACGTAGTTGGAGAACCCATCTCTCGCTATTCGCACCCTAAACCTTTCGGACAATGGTTGCGCCCTTCTTGCGTCATGAAGCCATAAAAGTAGCTCTGCCTCATCTCCCCCGGCTGTATGGCCAAAATCCCTCATACTGCACATCAGATAGTGCGATTGGACCGGCGTTGGTGTTATGTTTGTGTTGTTCGTGAGCGTTCCGGAATTGAAGCTGCTTCCTGAGCCGCATGCTCGACGTAATGTTCCTCGCCACTAAAAAAATATTGAAAAAGAAATATTGGCTGTAATTTATTCGTATCTGGCTTAATAGAATACACCTCCCTCATTTCTAAACGGGGTGTCGTAAAAGGCGACTAAGGTAAGTCGATCAGCCGTGTGGTATCTAGCTAAGTAGAATAGGCCACCCTTTTTCTTACTGAAGTGTCGTAAAAGGCGACTAAGGTTATTGACGTCAGGCAGGCAACCGACCGTTAAGTACCTAGCCGAATCATGTGGCAACATGTTCATAACAAGTTGTGCCGACCCCACTTAGAGTAGGATAAAGGCAGGAGGATGATGATTGGTTATAATTTATTCACTGTTTAGTAGACATTAAAGCAGCAAATACTTTTTTTTTCTCCTTTTTACAATCTCTAATTGGGAGTTACATATTTGAGCCATTTGCTGTTGAGAAACTATATATCCATTAATAGACCATAGAATCTAAGTGTAAACAAGAGGGTATGAACCTACCCTCTCCTACTTTTATGCACAAAAACTGTTTATCGTGGCAACGAATCCATCTTTCTTGGGTATATTTCATTCAGAAGTGGGTTTTAGTATGTTATTAATTAACAATAAATATTTATTTTATTTATATCTATACTAATATATAAGGCTGAAGAGTTAGTTTGTTCGAACGCGCTAATCTCAGGATCTACTGGCGCAATTTGAAAAATTCTTTGTGTGTTGGATAGGCTATTTATCGAGGACGACTAAAGACATATATAACATCACGCTAAGATGAATAGGAGAGAAGCAGCAAAATTTATAGCTTTCCTTGCATGCGCTAAGTAAAACAGTTTAACAATTATTCAAAACTATTCTAAGTTCTAAATAAAAATCCACGATATCATATGTCTAGCTTTTAAGGTTAACTTCAACCATTTTTATGGTTATCTAAATACTATATTACGGTTTTAAGCTTACCACGCGGGCGGGACCGCTGGCGATTGCTAGTTTTTTAATAAATAAATCTGTGTTTAATAAGGTAAGATCAGTTACACATTTTAATGTTGCTGAGTAACACCTACTTTATAAAACAACGTCGATATTAAAACTTATGACAACCTCGTTGAAATCACTATGACAAAGATTGCGGCAGGCATTAAGAAATTTGACCTTTTGTACGGTAAATTATATAAAAGACCTACAAAAGACGTAATGCTAGCCAGCTAAGTGCCACGTCTTATAAAAGGATATTGGCAATCATACCAGTGTACAGATAAAAAGAGCGAAGGCGGTCCAAACGAAAGAAACCTTTGTTCTTTATTGGAATCTATTAAGACTACTAGCGCGAATTTAAATTATTTTTATTTTATCTATATATAGTAATATACAAAGCAAAGAGCTTTTTTTTTAATAATAATCTCAGAAACTACTGGACCGCTTTGTAAAATTCTTTGAGTGTAAGATAGTCCATTTATCGTGAAAGGCTATAGAATATATAACATCACGCTAAGTTGGATAGGAAAAGAGCAGCAAAAACTAACGCTGTCTTGACAGTTACTGGCAAAAATTCAATTCAATATAAATTTTAATATTTTTTAACGCCCAAAACAGGGATAAAACTTTTTTTTACATAAATCCTAGCTAGATCGATTTTTCTTCCCCAAAACCTCCTGTATAGTACCTGCAGTTTAAGTGACGTTACCCCATATTTCAAAATCGCAAGTTCGCAAGGTTTGAAATAGTTGGTCATTGAAAAACGCGAACTTATACAAACTGTCAATAGGCAGGTACGTATGTTTATCTAGGACGCGTACTTATAGACGATAGGTACGAACTGATGCATCATATAGTTGATGAAATAATCGACGTCGGTCGCACACAAAAGTTACAACTACGCAACAGCCGGGATAGAATGGGAATTGCAAGTATTGCTTAACTGTTTTAACTCGCAAAGAATAGATCGGCATACCTGAACTAAATGTATATGTAGTAAAGAGAATAAGTCAAGTTAAAAATGCTTTTAAAAAAGCTTTTAACATAATTGTATATCCCTACTGTTAACTGTTGAGGAGTTCCCTCGTCTGGAGCCAATCCTGGTCATGCTTATCATAAACATGCATCGAGACTTGACCAATATATAAAATTTCACCTTAGTCGGACCAAGGGAAGTAAGTGGGTCTAAATTACCTTGCAAGATTCCACCTTCACATACAAGTTAAATAAAAGCTTTTAAAAGTGCAATATTTTAACCATAACAAAATTTTCTAGTGTTCTCTCTTCCCCATCCCATACCCATCTGCTGATATATTTAAGGTACAAGTTAATATATTTTTAAGAAAGTAATTTAGTTTAGTTAGTAATTGGTAATTTAATTTTTGTATATATTAATTTAGGCGCCTATGGAACTGACATATCCTTGAAGGAAAAAAGTCCTAAAAAAATAAAGATAAAAAAAAACAAAATTTAGCTACAATCTACATGTAACTTACATAGAGTATTTTACAGAAGAAATAATTATCATTTATGATATTGAACAGAGTTGACGAATGATAGAGGAGAATGGATGAAGAAGAAATATTGTGCCGAACCCACTTAGAGTGGGATAAGGGTAAGAGAATGATGATGTTATTGAACCCATCAAATGTTATTTTAGATCTTATAACAAATACATATAAAAAATTATACAAATTATAAAATTTTAGAGTTTGTTAAATCAACTTTGTGTAATTACATCTAAACAAAAAAGGTAATGATAAGAGTTATTTATAATCATCTCTAATACGTGTTTTTAATCATTTTTGTACTATGTAGGTCCATAAAGTAAGGCCTATTTTAATAAATTATAACAAGGAAATGTTATGGCGGTAACTCTATAATCACGTTATCAGCTTCAGTGCGATATGGCGCTAGAAAACCACATAGCGGAACGTCAGGTAGCATTTTATACGACGGGACAGCAAAAGTACATTAGAATAGTTAATTCGTACAATAAAAGATGAATTTAATATAAAAATCAAAATTTAGAAGAAAAAACTTAAAATTACTAAAACAATTCTCTTAATAAATCCTTATAAGGCTATTTTTTAAAGAAAACAAAAAAAAAATAACTAGTCGATTTTAGATTTTATCGAGGAACCTATCTCCTGATGATGCGTCTGTTACAGAGCTAAACATCATTGTCCTGTCCTTATCTAAGTGGGGTAGGCAAAACATGTTTTAGCCATGTTGTGATGTGACTTAGCTAGGTACTTTAAGACCGGCCGCCTTCCTGACCTCAAGTTACCTTAGTCGCCTTTTACGACACATCGGTAAGAAATGACGGTGGTCTATTCTACTCAACCGGATATACACGGCACCTAAGTCGCCTTTTACGACACCTTGAGAAGAAATGAGAGTGGTCTATTCAACTCAGCTGTATACCACACTGCATGGTGAAAGAGCGAAACGACCGTGGAAATCGTAGTGAATGTGTGCAATTAATAATTTAATATTGTCTGCCAATCATGTAATACTTTGTAGTACTTTGTAGTAAAATAGAAAGTGTTAAATTAATCCCATACAAGCGTATACAATAGCGAAAGCCATCACACAGTCCTGTTATAAATTAAGCAGTGCCTCTGGCACAAATGGTTCTTAAAGATCAATTTTACCAAACGGAGAACCAAAATAAATTTAAAAAAAAAGAAAAAACATGTTTTTATATAACAGTATACAGTGCTTACTGCCGCGGCCCGTTCCGCACTCTCCGCGTGCACCCTGTATAACTCCACTAGGCTCGTGTCCTCCGGGTCAACGGCTTCGGCGCCGCGTCGAGGCACCAACTCTAGGCCGAGCTTTCTGCAATAAGGAAAACAAAATATTTATAACTCTCACATACGATCATGACTGAAACGAATGTATAACATTATCCTACTGATATCCTTATATTATAAATGCGAGTATGTGTGTTTATCTTTCACGGTGAATCCGCTAAACCAATATCAATGAAATTTGCATAAGTATTCCTTATACACCGGGGTATCATTTATAGGCTATAGAAATCCTGTTAATTCTACAGGATTAGAATGACATTCGCTATCTATTATGAAGCTATCACGCGACAACAGTCCACGCAAAAGAAGTTGCAGGTAAAAACTAGTATGGATGTATGTTTGTTAGTCTTTCACGGCGAATCAGCTGAACCAAAAGCAATGAAATTTGTCACAATTATTCTTTATACATCGGGGTAACAGATAGGCTATAGAAATCTTGTTAATTCTACAGAACATTCGATAGAATGACATTCGCTATGTATTATGAACGTATCACGTCACAACAGTCCACGCGAACGAAATTGTGGGTAAAAGCTGGTGATCAATAAATACTACCTATCACCAATGTTGATAGGTAAAAAAAAGAAAGTAAGTATAAGTATACTATACCACGGCTGGGAATAGGCCTCTTCTCTCCGATTTTGGAGAGGAGGATTGGAGCTAAAACCTACCACGTTGCTCCAATACGGATTGGTAGGTTACAAATATCTCCAGAATTCTCTAGAGATATGCAGGTTTCCTTACGATGTTTTCCTTCACCGAAAAGCGTGATAAATTAAAATTATCAATTAGACACATAGAGTACCTGTAACTCTTTCACGTCAACGTAAACGTTTAAATACTATCAATAATGCAATATTTTCTCTTTTTCCGTAAGAAAAATGGATTTTTTTATCCTACATGGTACCCTGGCGTATAAGCTGGAATTATATGAATTAGGCATGTAGGATTATATTGACAGCACATCTAGAGTTCGAATCCATGACCGATGAGTAACATGGTGTCACCATTCGGCTACCACGGGTTTCACAACTCCGTATTATTAACAACTCTAAATATCCGTCACATGAAAGGACTAAGGAAATATCTAGTAAAAAAATGAAAACTTAGAACGACTAAGTTTATATGAGTTAAAGGAGTAAGGGGAAAAACATTAAAATAACACGTTTAACTGGAATTTCAATACACATATATTTCTGAGAAAATTAACGCAACATTGCATCGATATTTTTTTTCACCATATGTAAGACTTGGCATAATTACGATTAAGTCATTAAAATCTCTTCGTTTACTACTAAAACTAACATCATCATCCTCCTGCCCTTATCCCACTCTAAGTGGGGTCGGCACAACATGCTATAAACATGCTGTCCCATGATTTGGCTGGATTTTTACGACCGGCCGCCTGCCTGACGTCAACTTACCTTAGTCGCCTTTTACGACACCTCGGTAAGAAATGAGGTTGGTCTATTCTAATCAGCCGGATACCACATGGCGGGTCGACTTAACTTAGTCGCTTTTTACGACACCTCGATAAGAAATGAGGGTGCTCTATTCTACTTAGCCGGATACCACACGGCTAACTAGTAAAACTTACAAAAAATATAAAATAATTCATCATAAATATTAATCTCTTGCGTAAGCTTAAATAATGGGGCTACAAAATAATTAAGGGCAGAGGGAAATTTTAATTTATTATTTATATGTATTTCATATTCCGTACGCACCTACTGTCTACTTTGCAAGTTTGCATATATCCAGTGTATTAAAATGGTTGCCTGGAAGAGATCGCTGTCTTAGCGATAAGGCCGCCAATTGTACAATGTTTTTATTTTATTTTTGTTTAGTTTCTTTTTAATTCTTTTAGATGTAGTAGTAGTGTTGTTTGTTTATTAATGTACAATAAAGAATATTCATTCATTCATAACTAATCATTAAGGGTAGTAAGAGCTAAATAAGATAAAAACAATCAGATCATTGAGTTAATGCAACTGCGACCCAAATTGTTCCCTATAGTGTGATTATATTCGAGTGTTAAATATTTCGTTATGAATTTCATACCTTCTTTGTAAAAGAAATACAGCAAATAAGCTTCAATATCACACAATAAATGCTGATTTATTTATTTATTTATTATATTTTTACATACCTACCTATATGTAGAAAAGAGAAAGAAAAATTAAAAAAGCACATGTATAAAGGCGGACTTATCCCTAAAATGGATCTCTTCCAGTCAACCTTTGACTATAGAAAGGACAGGAATTGAAGAAGAAAGAAAGTACGAGTCATATAGAGAAAAAGAAAAATTTAATACAAATTTAAATATTTATTCTATTAAATAATTTTGCTAAAATAAATAGATGAAAAAATGCTAATAATACAAAATTACTTAAGATAAATATTTTCTAGTCTGTTACTAAAATACCGAAAGGGAAAGAGATTTGCGGATTGATACTAGTAAAGCATTCCACAGCTTAACACCTTGCGTCATATTTAAGTGGATTTAAGAACTGTCTAAGCTACAGATATTAGACATTCAGACGAATGAGGAAATCCATAACAAAACATAATGAGTTGTCAAATATTCAAATGTTCAAACGCACGTATTTATTAACAATGAATATGGTATATTCCCAGTATTATTACGGTTTTCCCCCTCCTAAATGGTGATTCAAAAAAAGGAAACCTTCAGTACAAAATAACATTCATATTAATATTATTATTAAGATAGTCCTTTTTTAAGTCCGAAAGGAGCAAAGGATCGATGAGGTTTTTAAAATCAAAATAGCTTGGAAGTGATATACACGATATACAAACAACGCAAGCATAGATTTTGCAAATTTATTGATTTAATGATTTTGACGCCGTGTGGTATCCGGCTGAGTAGAATTGACCAACCTCATGTCTTACCGAGGTATCGTAAAAGGCGACTAAGGTAAATCGACCCGCCGTGTGGTATTCGGCTGGGTAGAATTGACCAACCTCATTTCTTATCGAGGTGTCGTAAAAGGCGACTAAGGTAAGTTGACGCACCGTGTGGTATCCGGTTTAGTAAAATAGACTACCCTCTTTCTTACCGAGGTGTCGTAAAATACGACTAAGGCAAGTTGGCGTCAGGCAACGGCCGGTCGTAAAAACGCAGCCAAATCATGTGACAGCATGTTAATAACATGTTGTGCTGACCCCACTTAGAGTGGGATAAGGGCAGGAGAATGATGATTGATTTTATGATTTTGTTGTTTGTCGACAAGCGGTAGTAGTTTAGGAAAAGATTCAGCTTAAGAATTGACTAGAAGGAGATATATACATTTAAACCAACTTCCACCAAAATAACTAAAATGCAGAAGCTTTATCATAGAATCTGTCTTGAAAAATTTTGACTTGTCGGCTCCCGCACATTGACTTAAATCAAGAGCGGAGTCAACAAGCGAAGTTTTTGTACGTAAACTATCATCGAATTTTTCGCAATATCCCATATTAATATGAATGACTAGTACTGACAACGAACCGGATTTGGCCCGAGAACCGCAATTTTTCTATCCCCTCTAATAAATACATCAGATGTTTGTTTTATGACTCGATGTGTTAGCTCGACTACGTTCGTAAAACCTGAGGTTGTTTAAGCTAGAAAAGTAGCTATTCTATATAAAAATCGCTGCATGTTGCTCCAATAGGATACGTCCGTCTATCTATGGACAAAGGAACGTAGTGGAATATTATAAATTTTTAACTGGTTCATGTCTTACATAGCAATTTTCCAGTATTCCGAATATTGAAAAGGCTAAGATAAAAGAACAATGGATGGACATATGAAATCTAAAAACTCACTCTACTTCCCGCGATTTCGTTCGTGCTAACTTAAGTGGCCAAATACCCTCAATTATGTGTTCTTTTCTTAGTCCTGAAGGAGAAATGGGGATTTTTATTTCAATGTTAACCCGGCATATAAAACTTCTCATCATTCTCCTGCCCTTATCCCACTCTAGGTGGGTTCAGCACAACATGTTTAAAACATGTAGTTACATGTTTTGGGTTGTAATTTTACAACCGGCCGCCTGCCTGACGTCAACTTACCTTAGTCGCCTTTTACGACAGCTCGGTAATAAATCAGGTTGGTCTATTCTACTCATCCGCATACCACACGGCGGATCAACTTACTTTAATCGCCTTTTACGACACCTCGGTAAGAAATGAGGGTGGTCTATTCTACTCGCCCCGATTACCACACGGCACTGGTATATAAACTTCTATTGTACGAAATTTCACTGATATTGCTCGGGATTAGCCGTGAAGCATGACAGACTGACTTTAGTATCTATTACCTATATAATTATGGACACTACACATAAATCTCTTCGAAGTTACTTCCAACTTATAGTTTTCTGTGTCATGAAATTAAGGAAAAGGATAAATAACGCTTTGTAAAAATTAATATATAAAATAAAACAGTTTTATATAAATGGTCCCTAAATGTGATTTAAAAGCACTGACCTGTTTCGTAACAAGTAAAAAAGCAACGTCACGCAAATGGTCACCGACATGATGTGAATATTTTAATATGAATCACTAAACTGGGATTCTAAGAAGTAAACGTTACCTAAAAATGTTGAATACTAAAGAGTCTTTTTCTTTTTAAACTTACGTGCGATAGCCGTTTGTAAGAAATTATATTATTTACTTATAAGACGCAGTAAAAACATCGAGATCGCAGTTCCACAGTTGTGCCTTTCTATTTCAGTGCTTTAACCCGAGTAAATGATGCAATATAAATAAAAACACCATAAGCAATAAGAACAGTATTCAATTTTAATTTAATTACCCTTTACACTCGATCTTAAGTAGTGATTAGTTTTATATATTGCGACAAGGTTACTTAAAATGAGCATATTGCAATTAAGTATGTTATCTCTATTTAAATTTGATCATGACACTAGGCTGTGTTAGGTCAACAGCACGAGCTTGATACATAACGATGGTGCGTGTATTCAAATTCTGGATACCGGGGTTACTGCATTCCTTACCAATGAGTTGTCAATGGGTTCAATCAAATAAATGGGTTGCACTCCGAGAATGCCGGCAAAAGTGAAAACTTCAATATTAACGTTGCGCCTTTTTGCTATTTTATAACGGCTAGGGAATAAATATGCACGAATTGCTTTAAGGGGAGGTTAAGAATCCTATTCTAGTTTAGACACAGCACGGAATCCCGTGAATAACCTGAAGAAACTAGTGATAACTGGAAAAGTCAAATGCAAGAGACCCAGGGGCCGGAGTCCATAGAGATGGTTGGATTAGGTATCCGACCACCTGGGTACAAATATCAGCCACTCATTGCACTGCACCGATGACCGGACCAGGTGGCGAGAACTTGTTTCTAGAAAAACTGAGGCGGGAAATCACGTTGCTCAGTAGTGAGCCAACGGTTATACAATAATAACTTCACTAAACCCTTGACATCATAAGCGACATTTAACATCCCTATCGAATTTAGATACGTGTCTATCGCCTGCGGTATCACACGGCGCTAAATTTAAATAATGATATGCGGGAGATACACCATTTTGAAGTCAAATTAGACGATAAGATGATAATCGATCACGTATACGCCGTTGTCGAATGAGCTTTCAATCAAGTCACGTAGAATCAGACAAATATAAGCAAGCCGCGAACAACTACATTGTAAACCAAATACATCTTTATTGTAACAGAATGATCGTTGTAAATCTCTTGGCAGCGTTTAACTCTAAAACACATTTTTATATTAAACGAGACGAGCCTTTAGAATAAAGCTAACACAAATAAAAGTATAGAGAATGCGAAACTTGAATTCTTTGGCAAGGTTTCCGAACGCAAGATCTTTTTGCATAGCAAGCAAAAGCTTGCAATGTTTTGACTAGACTTCGTTTATAAAACATTAGCCATACATTTTATATATTTTAATGCAACCATTGTTCTAATATAAGACGCATGATATAGTCTGTCGTGCGTTTTTCTTTGTCATCTTTTTTCAAACAAATAAAAACTAATATCTAATATATATAAAAAGAAAGTATGAATGTATGTTCCTTGAATAGACCGATTTTAATCAAATTTTAACCTAAACTTTAAATTTATAGCAACGCATGGACCAAGTAATTTATAAAACTTTAAAATTCCATCAAATTAATGTTATAGCCAGAAATGAAAGTTTGGTTTCTGTCTTTAACTGAAATATTATTAAATTTTAGGTATTTTTTTCAGTTTGGTTCGGTTTTATGTTATTTTTGCTTTTGATCGATGTTAATAGTATCGCACAATTATAAAAACATTGATGTCAAAATATGATTTTGATATTTTATATTAAAATAATTATAACTTCACCATGTAAAGGGGTATGCTTTGTGCACTACAAACAAGTTTTGAGTTGCTAGCAGCTGCTCCAAATCCCGTTGCAATTCATTTTCGAATTCAGTTTATTATGTAATAAAAATTATCGTATTATAAAACGTCCCCAATGAGGTCTGTCTGCATGTGATCGATTTTCTCATAATCTACTGAACGGATTTTTGTACAGCTTTTACTAAAAGGTAGTGCAATTTTTCCGGTAGGTTTAGGTTAATAGTACATTACGGTTTTATGTAAATTGTGTTGAAAAGATCGCGCCGTTGTATAAAAAACTCTCCTTCTGGGAGCTTTAGTTACGTGCGCCGCGGTGACCAACAGAGATACACTATAGAATTGTAGATCTACAAAAATACTATCAAAAAGTCTGCGACAGCATGTGTCTAGCTCTTATGGTTAACTCACACTAACTACTTTTGTGTTTACTACTAAAAACACTGATTTCCACTTGGGCGCTACCACAACAACAAGCTAAGCTAAGTTAATTATAAAAATTAGTGATATAAAAGAAAATTATTATATTTCGATCAGTTTTGTTTTTTTTTTCTGTTTAGTTATTTTTAGTTAATACTGCATTTTATGGGGACCATTACACGTGTTGCGAGAAGCGACAAATAAACTAAGTAGCAAATAAAAGTCTCTAAAAACAGACTCTAAAAAGTGAAAATTTAAAGAAAAATAAAATCGCGGTCATTGTGAAATAGGTATTTACTATCCAGCGGATAAACAAAATAACAGCCACATGATCTACCTGTTAACGTATTAGGGACTTGAAGTGCTGAATAAGCCCATCAGAAACCTGAGAAAAGCAAAATTCCGAGATATGTTCCGAATAAGCCAACTGACAGTTTATTGGTAACTTGTGAAACAGACACTAAATTAAAGGTGAAACTAATAGTCGACGCTGTGTATTTTCGTTTCACAAGAAATCACGAGATTGCAGCTAATTGTTTTCTTTGACAAAAAAAAACCATTGACTTCAAAGATAATTTGGCTTCATAATAAAATAAATGATAATTAATATAGTTTAATAATAAATTTCCGATCAATCGAGAAACAGAAATATAACGTCGATAAAAACAAATGTTGAAGATAATGTCGTCACAAACGCCCCTAAGCCCGTTGCCATGACATTTAGTGTTTCAACACCATAATTTAAACCCATAAAAAATACCTATGACCTAGTAGTATCTCTGAAGTGCGGCAACAAAATCGATGAAACATCTTCTAAGACAGACAGACGTCATAGCCTTAATAAATTTCAATACAAGATGTATATTGTTTATATATAAAAATAAATGTTTGTCTGTATGTCCTTTATAAATTCCAAAACGGCTGGACCGATTTTATTGAAATCTTCAGTCTCTTTAGAATGACTCAGCGGATGATCCTTTGATGGAGTCTGGTGGCAATCGGAGCATTTTTTAAAGTCGAGTTCTGTTTTGAGAGAAATTTGAAACCACACTGAGTCACAGCAACGCGTGGCATGACAGCTAGTTGTTTATAATATTATCAAAATGTTATTACATCAATATTCTTCTTCTTTTTTCTCAACCGGTGGACGTCCACTGCTGAACATAGGTTTCCATAAGGGATCGCCACAATCCACGATTGTGTGCCGCTTGGTGACCTTCGCGGTCTTTTTGAGGTCGTCAGTCCACCTCGTAAGGGGTCTACCAACACTGCGCTTTCCGGTGCGAGGTCGCCATTCCAGCACCTTAGGACCCCAACGCCCATCAGTTCTACGCACTACGTGCCCCGCCCATTGCCACTTCAGATTCGCGATACGATGAGCTATGTCGGTAAATCTGGTTCTTCTACGGATCTCCTCATTCCTGATTTGATCACGTAGAGATACTCCGAGCATAGCCCGCTCCATCGCCCGCTGAGTGACTTTGAGCTTACATTAATATTAATGAATACTTTGTACTACACATTGTACAGTTTTCATCATCATCTTCCTGCCCTTATCCCACTCTAAGTGGGGTCGGCACAACATTTTATAAACATGCTGTCACATGATTGCGTTTTTACGACCGGCCGCCTGCCTGACATCAACTTAACTTAGACGTACCTATTTTAGTACACCTCGGTAAGAGAGAGAGTGGTCTAGTCTACTGAACCGCATACTACACGGTGGGTCCTCTTACCTTAGTCGCCTTTTAGGACACCTCGGTAAGAAATTAGGATAGTACTATTATATTCAGCCGGATACCACACGGCGTATTGTATAATATTAATATCGATGTAATATTATACAATGTGTAGTGCAAAGTAATAATTTAGCCCCAATTTATTCAAGTAAGGGGTTATATTTTTAAAGCCGTGCGCCAGAAATGTGACGAAACCTGTTTTGAGCGACATTGGTAGAAGTCGAACGGTCGCCCCGAATCTCGAGTTTCGTAATAATGTGAATTCATTATTAATTATGTTATTTATTTTAGAGTTAATTTGTTCGACGGTGATAACTTTAACTCCGACATTCATTAGTATACTAATACTTTTGGTTAAGGTTTTAGAACTATTTTTTTTTACTCAGACGGTAAGACGAAGGGTTTGTTAACGTTTAAATCACCTAACCATAAAACGAGAGGGGTTTCACGAATTGAAATTTATGAGTTATCTATAAAATATTTGATTGATACTAAAATTCATCACGCACTTCTCTATATAAAAGAGACTAAAAGTCATTTAGGGTAAAAGTTGGGATGTATAACCTACCAATTGTGCACTTTTTTGCGATGGGAAAAAATGTTAAACTCGCGTCAGGACACGTGACCTGAACGAAAATCATAAGACGGAGAGAGAGTAGACCACTGGCGCGGCTTAGGAGAGGAAGTATCCCCCAATTTTTGTACGGCGCGGCAAAAATGTATACTTGCTCCTGCTATGGAAGTTGATTTTTCTGAGATAAACTTTTTAATGTAAGCCTATATGTTATTCCAGTGTATAAGGAATAATTATGCTAAATTTTATCGATATTGATTCAGCGGATTCGCCGTGAAAGAGTAAGAAACATACATCCATCCACAAACTTTCGCATTTATAATATTAGTACGATAGGATAGGATTTTCTCAAATCCTACCAAACGGATGTATGGTTTTTAATTGAAAGTTTGTATTTAAAATTGAAACACTTCACAAAGATAATTTCGATGTTACATCACGTCGTGCTCAAAAACTGAGATAAAGCTAGTCAGACGTCTAGATATCACGACAGTGGAACTGGTTAATCAAGTTTTGTTAACGTTTCAGCTCATTGAACTTTGGATGATTATAGTTTTTAGTTAATACTAGCAAATTCCCCTGCAACATCCGCGTAACTACGTAGAATTATTAAATCCTTTATTTATAGAAGCAGGCTTTACTTTTTTGTTCATGGAGCCTATGCTCCTGATGATGCTTCGGTTTTGGGTAGAAACGATCGTGGAGGTTGTAGTAGTGAATGTGTGTAGTGCTTGTGTGGAGTGTTGTTGTTGGCGACGTTTTGTGATACGTGTGGTGACTTGACCTGCATGTATGGGGTATGTGATTATTGCCTCCTTCATACAGCTTTACATATATTTTATTAACAAGGTGGATTACAGCAAAATAATTTTATTGTAACTTCTGTATTAAATCCTTCATTTTGCCCATTTTACAAAATATATTACACATACTACAAATAAAAAATATCCACCAGTAAGTTAAAGTAATAATGTTATATTTTAAATTTATAAATTCTGCTAAGCGGAATTTGAAATATCTGAAATTAATAATTATTACTATAAGCCGTGTGTTATCCGGCTGAGTAGAATAGGCTACCCTCATTTCTTAGCGACGTCTTAAAGGACGACTAAGTTAAGTTGACGTCAGGCAGGCGACCGGTAAATTAGCTAGCCAAATCATCTAACATCATGTTCAACAACATATTATTGCGAACCCACTTATAGTGGGATAAGGGCCGGCGAATGATTATAATACGTTAACCCGGTATAAAAGTTTAGATTATACCAAATTGTATTAATATTGCTTGAGCGGATTCGCCGTGAAAGCGTAACAGACTGACAAAAAGACTTTGGCATTAATAATAATTATAAACAATAAATAAATAAATAAATATATGGGACACTTCAGACACGGTCGTCCGTCCCCAAAGTGAGTAACTTAATACTTGTGTTATGGTAGACAGACAACTGATGAATATATAGGTATTTATATATTTTTTAAATACATACTTAAATATACACTTTAAATATAAATATAATATTATATACATAACATCTATAACGAATAAGTTTTAATTATGAGAAATTACGTTATCTGTTTCTTAGATGTGACAAATTATTCGAGGCAAATTTTGAGCGGGAAACCATGAGGCATGCCATATACTTTTTTTTTAAAGGAACATTCTGCGCACAGGTAGAACGGTCGAAATGCCTAGCCAATGACAGTGAGGCTGACCTCAGCTCCAGACAAGACCTCTGAACGGCAAATTATTATTAATTGTACTGGTTCGTTGATCGTTCAGAGCGAGAATGCACACTTGTGTTCATAAATTTTAATGTATTCTACATTTATAAGAAAGAACGAGTTGTATTATTTAATAAACGGTAGGTAAAATAAGGTCGAAGAAAACAATATTGGCTTCTTGTGTGTGAATTAAATTGTTCCTTTTGTGATATAAAATATTAATTATTACTTTAATTTATTATTACTTTAATTTATAATAATAAATTTCTGAAACAATTTATTAATATGTTAATTAATTATTAATAAATTCATTTATAAAATATCTTAATTGATTTAAATTTCCGCATTGGAAAACATGGTGGTGCGCATGCACTAAACTTTCTTTCTCTAAGATAAAATATAGCCTTTTAAAGAGATGAAATCTTTTATTACATCAGGAATATTATCATGCCCCTACTACTACTGCTACTACTTCTACTACTACTACTGCTACTACTATTACTGATACTTCCATTTGATTCACTAATCTATTTGCTTATAGGTAACTTTATATTCGAAAAAAAATTAAAGTTAATAAACTGATTCTTGTTCTTAGGAGCCAAAAAGGCCACGAAAATATTATCATATAAATATTCCTCTGTTATGTTTAATTATTTGATAAACGCTTTAAGTTTGAGTTCTTATTTATTGAAATGTATATTCTACATTTAAAGTGAAATTGACGAATTATAACGTTAGTTAGAAATAATAATTATATTATTATTCTAAAGACTGGTGTTATAAAAAATGCTAAATGATTTTTAATCTTTAAAAAAATACAATACCGAAGTATACCGGCGTTCGTAACAAATACATTTTAAGTTTCAGAAAGAAAAAACCATATCAAAATTTGTACAGTGCTTATCCAATATTAATATTATTTTATACCTATAAAAAATGTTTAATTCTGACTAACGATATTAAAGTTATTAATATGACAAATTTTGTCCATCGCGGCATAGCATATAACGTGTTGATTTAGACAGTAATAAATTATAAACCGAATAAACGTCTTAACGAAAGGCAATATTTTAAAAATCAAAGTAGCCACGTACAAACAAAGAATAATAGAGTTAATATATCATTCTGACATAATAATAGGAGTGACCAATGTATTAATTATAAGCTGCGAGCGATTTTCACCCGTTACAATCAGTAATCATATTCGTAGCCGCTTTAAATTGGCGTATAAAACTTTGATGCATCCGACACGAGAAGTCAAGGAGTCGAGATGTACAGAACTCGTTCCCCGGTGGTTTCTCGAGACCGACTACTGTGCATTTACTCAGGTTCGTGGAAAGAGAGAGAAGATAGCATGGGTACCGTTCGAAGTGTTGGTGCGAGGAAGAGGGGCGATCATGCGCGCACGCTGCCGTTCGGTAGTGGCACACGCGCGAGTCGACGCTGGAGTCGATCGAGTGCGCTTTCCAGTTCGCGTTCCCGACTCGTGAGCAGCTGGTGTGCGGCGTGGCGGCCGCTGTAGCGTCTCGCTTTACACCAACCAAATTAACTTCATAACGTATCCCGAATAATATGACGTAAAGCTGACGTGACTACGTGTAACCGTACGCGCCGCTGTGTTTGTTGTGTTGTGATACGAAGATACGTGCGCGTTTGACGAAATCTCGGCGGGTAAAGTTACTGTTACTTTTAAAAAAGGTAAGTCGAGTTACAAAAGCTCCGAATGTATTGGGACACGCTTAGCGGCTATCGACGACGGTGGAATGCAGTTTGACGGCATACATATGAGCATGTGCAGGAACAAAAGCCCCGTGCGCGGTCGTCGAGGCCTTTTTTATTTGCCCCGCTTTCTTGTGTGGACGGTTGGTTGAGACGTGACAGATGAAGATGACGTATAGTATACAGGTTATGAATCAAACGAGTTACGAGGTGTTAAATCTCCCACAGGTAGCGGCTGCGCTCATTTACCTGAGGAATGGGGAAGGGACGCTTTGCCCTTTACCGAGAACTTTTTGAATAGATTAGTCAACAGAAACTACACATTACTAAAACTCCCTTTATAAACGAATTCTAGAAAATATCTCCAATATTACATTGCGTTATTAATGATAATTGGTGATTAAGAATCATTTGTAATTAAAATGAATTCTGTAATTAGAGACAATGAATAATTGTTGATAATGAATAATAAAATTAATTTATTTTTAATTTCTCTAAATGCCAATCATTATTTTGAAATTCTAACATGACCTGCATCCAGCAATGTTTCTATCGTCAAAAACAATATATTTATGATATCTCCTTCATTTTATTTTTTCATCTTTAACTATATCATCTTTTCACGTCTCACAATTTCATTTAAAAGGATTAATACACGCTTCTTATTTTAGTCAAAAACTACAGTTAGCCTGCATTAATTAGTTCCATCCCACTGAGGACAGTTGTAATGCTACCAAAATTAGACTATAATTAGGTCATTAGACCTACTTAATCTAATACACATTACTTGTAACTGATTCTGATGATATTTCATTTCAAAATTCAATAACAGCAAATTCAAATTCAAAATATTCTTTATTCAAATAAACTTGTAAACAAGTGCTTTTGAATCGTCAACTCTACTGCTGGTTCGGAAAGCTGTTCCTACCGAGAAGAGCCAGCAAGAAATTCGGCGGTTGCTCTTTTAAAAATATAATTCTTATGACTGTTTAATTAATAAAATGTGAGCGTTAATAATATGTGAGTATTAATAATTAATAGGTGAGTCTTTGCCTTAATAATAGTTTTTCTACACATACCTTTAATTCGAACGGACAATGTTGAGATAGTCTGTCGATGTAGACATTATGCAATTAAGATTATTATCTCTGACATTTATCTAAGAGCCGAGTGAACGAAAATTGCCGGTATCTCAAATTGTGATAGAGGAAACAAGATGTATAAAACTAGCTAATACTGCAACTTCTTATACATTACCTAATCACATTTCCTTCTTATATATTTTGAAGGAATATTCACTTATGTATTCAAAATAAAAGAAATATTGCGTTTGTATGTAATATATATATCCAAAATATTGAAATTTTGAAAGAATTTTAAAAAACTCTTTTTTTAGTGCAATGTAAATGTAAATATACAAATAACAGATTGATTTCAAAGTCATTTCTATTCAATATTGTACATGTGAATTTAAGCAAAATAAAACAAATACAATTCAAAGATTCAGGTCTTCTAAAACCAGTGTCATGGACAGATATCTTTTAATACATATTAACTTACACATGTAAAGATAAATTTATTTTGATGTGAGATGAATTATTTAGGAAAAATCTTCTACATAGGTAATCTGTAATAGCCTTAATATATCTAGTATATATTAAGGCTATTACAGACTACTTATATAGAAGATGTAGTATTAGTTACCTTTCATAAAACTGTTAAGTATATTATCTGGTTTAACACAAGCAAGATGGCTTTCATTATCCTGGTATTATGTCAGTAATTTATCGATACAGCGGCTTTAGCTTCTTTATTTTTGAGAATTATCTATTCAAATTCACTCCAAGCGAAAAAACACAAATTCTCGAAACTTATTTGAATAACAAATTACAAAACGCAAGACGCGACTAGAAAACAATACGAGGGCTTTGGAATAGTCCTGTCCCATGCTAATAGTAGTATGCTGCATAAATTTTATGACTTTCTTTATGGTCTAAATTAAGGAAACATAATGTGTTATCAGGTAAGATATGAAGATTTTTATATTAAAAGATTAAAAAAGGACTTACGGTTTATTCAATATTTTAGTTAAGTCCACTTAATATCTTTTAATCTAAATTTATTACATCAATCTGTTATTTCAGACGTAGAGATTTAAATTATTAAAAATATACTCAAGTTGATCCGCCGTGCGGTATCCGGCTGAGTAGAATAGACCACCCACTTTCTCACCGAGGTGTCGTAAAAGGCGACTTAGGTAAGTTGACCCGCCATGTGGTAAGCTGTTTAAAATAGACCACCCTCTTTCTTACTGAGATGACGTAAAAGGCGACTAAAGAAATTGTTTTGAAATTGATGTCAGGCAGGCGGCTGGTCTAAAAATACCTAGCCTAGACCCCACTTATAGTGGTATAATGTCAGAAGGACGATGATACTCAAACAATACATTTCAACAAGAATGAATACGATTTATATTCAGAATGTAGTTCAGCGAATGGAAAATAGGTACATATATCTTAAACAGGTCATAAACAAGGGATTCTTGTCACGGACCGTGCCCACCACCTGCATTGTGATCCCAAACGTATGATAATCCAACCACTACATCAAGATATGTTTAGCCATTACGATCCTAATTTAGAGGTGGTAGATAAAGTTTTGTAAAAACAAGGTCATAACAATTTTACGTATTATGCTTTTGTTCATAAAATTTGCAAATTGCGTAAAATTTGCCAGCGTGTACCAATTTCGTTATTGTTTTTTAATATGCGTGAAAAGATGATGCAATATAAAACAAATATTCATTGTAAGACGGTGACAATTTCAATACAAATGAGTAAAACAATTTTTAGAAATACATATTTCACAGAGCTTAATTTTATGAAATTACAATACACAAGATCTATATAATCATCATCATTCTCCTGCCCTCATCACTAGTGGGGTCCACTACAACATGTTTTTAACATGTTGTTACTTGATTTGGCTGGTTATTTACGACCGACCACCTGAGTTCAACTTACCTTAATCGCCTTTTATGACACCTCGGTAAGAAATGAGGGTGGTCTATTTTAATCAGACGAATACCACATGGCGGCAAGTTCTATTTAATATATATGACATTATTTACACCTTAATGTAGTAATAACTGGTTAAGTAACTTTTCAGAGTTCTAGTTTCTTAGCTGCAAACCGGTCTTTGATTTCAAATTTATAGTTGATTAACAAATGACGTTTCAATAGTTACGTAAATTCGAAAGGTTGTTGTAATGGCTATTGAGGCTTCCAAGAATTTGTCACTCAGAAGTTTATAAAAACGTAACAGTTATCGGTAATTTATGATCTGAATTTTAACTGTACAAATAACGTCATGGCATCTGAAACATCGGCTAGAATAGACCACCATCATTTCTTACCGAGGCGTCGTAAATGGGGGCTAAAGTAAGTTGACCCACTGTGTGGTATTCGGCTGATTAGAATATACCATCCTCTTTCTTACTGAAAAGTCGTAAAAGGCGACTACGGTAAGTTGACGTCAGGTGGTGGCCAGTCGTAAAATACCGAGACAAATCAAGTGACATGTTTATAACATGTGCCGACCCCACTTAGAGTGGGATAAGGACAGGAGAATGATGAATGATGATATCTGAAACATATGTTGACTTTGAATAATTTGATGCCATGGCCGTTTGTCTTACAGTTATACATCGCTTTAATAATTATAATTAGAGTAAAGCAGCATATATATTAGATAAGCATATTATTACATTAAGTTATACGTTACATATGACAAAGGTCATAAGGTCATATATCCACACGGTTTGATCAAAACAAATGTCGCGTATTGTGATACTTATAGGGATAATTAGTTTTACGTTTACTGAATATTAAATGTAATTATTCGTTTTCCAATTGCGAGTATCATAGTACTGATGATTCATTACCGAACAAAAGCATTGCTGATTTGACGAATTTATAAGTTGCACCACATATTTTAATAGTCACGTTTCTATGTATTTGATACTCATCATTTAAATTATTGGCTGAAATCAGCTAAATAATTTAGTGTGTTTAAAAAAATTGTGGTATTTCAATTTCAATGTCATCCACTATGCATGAGGAATTAAAAATATTATACGAATATAATTTATCTAGACTCCGAAACATCTGGACCGATTTTAACGTAATTTTTAGACAACCTTTAGATGATCCAGCGGATGATCCTGTAAAGTTTGGTGGCAATCGAATAATTTTTGAACTGTAGAGTTCTGTTTCTAGGGATATTTATAACCAGACTGAGCCAAAACAATGCGTAGCCGGATATCCAGTAGGCTTATAAATTTAAAAAATAAAATAAATTAAATATCCGCAGTTTTACTTAATATGGATTATGATGTACAAAAATAATATATAATAACGTCGTATCAAAAGAGAATAACGAGATTTTAATTCAAAACTATTGACGAAAATTAAATATTTTGATAGGAGATTTAGAATTTAATCTCAAGAATAATCTGAATGGAAATCAATTAACACGATTTAAGAATATTGAAGAATATAATAAAAATATATCGGCTTGTTATTCTATACGATGGAATTATATGCACAACAACTTATCACCTCTGAACGAGCTACATGAAACCCAAGCCACATAAAGCAACCGCAATCTAGGTTTTGCACTCATTTCCGTAATTCATACCAGATATCTCAAAAACCAGAATCATACTGAAGGACGGCGGATGCGATGACTACGCGTATTGAGTTATCTCTTACACACCCATTCACTGAAAATTACGTACATAGCCTACTTTTGCTGTTTTTGTGATAAAACCATTGAATCAAAATTACAGGAAGATAAAAGTATATTTGTAATGAAACCTTACCCAACTAACTAAATTATTCGTTAAAAGTCATCAGAATTCTTAACATTTTCGTACCTTTTCAGTGAATCTATGAATTTGTTCTCGTCCATTTAAATGTTAAAATACTACCAATTGTGAACTACTAGCCTTGCTGGCGGCTTCGCCTGCATGGAAATCAGTGTATCACATTTTTTTTCCTCGTCAATCCAAGAGAGTTCTTTTGTAATAATATTATTTCTTTATATTTTAGTAAAAACCGTACAAAAATCCATTTAGCAGATTTTGAGAAAATCCATCACATACAGACAGCTTTTTGGGTCTTTGTTTTATAATATGTATAGATGTTAATATGATATGTGTGAAGTTTTATAATTTTTCCCGTTCAGGTTTTACTCCTATCACCAACTAACAAACCCTAACGACTATTTGGTATCAAAAATTTACATAGATCATCATTAAATAAATAATAAATAACGTCACATGATTTGGCTAAGTATTTAGGATCAGCCGCCTGCCTGACATCAACTTTATTTAGACACCTCAGTAAGAAAGAGGTATATTCTACTCAGCCAGATACCACACGGCGTATACCGCACAAAAATTTAAATAGATAACCAACATTATTAAAAGAATACTACATTCAATAGATGTATACTAAGGGGTAATAATCTTGCGAATCACGTGTTTCTTATAATTTCTAAGAGGAAACAATGTGAAACCATTCATCAGTCAATGGAGTTAATTATGTCGGACATCACGAGACGTCATCGTCCGCCGGCGATTTCCGACACTGAGATTGCGAACAATTACATACACCTGCAAGATTCCATCTTTATCTATTATCGTTCCTATTTATATTTTATTAGATAAAAAAATACGAACAGAATTGCATTTCAATCAAATATCCTTACTATTATCTATAATTTGAAATGTTTAACAGCAGATTTCTAATATCTCAATATTTAATTGTATGATTTTGATGTTAAGATATGAACACTGCAAAAATATATCTATTATACAGAAAATTATAAATATGTTCAAAGTATATAGTTGTAATTTAAAGATAACATTAAATGTACATACATATACAAGTTCTAAAATTATATTTGTTGTATTCTACAAATTACTTATTTAAAACGACCCACAAAAGACGAATTTTGAAATTGAAATATTCGTCATAGTAGAGGTAAGGCTTTGTGATATATTAGTATTGTTAGCTTAGGTCGACATTGATGTAAATTATACCCCAGAAGAAAAACTGACACATTATGGAGCTATGATAGACTTTTAACTAAATAGACAGATAACGACGAAAAGTTCGCAGGAAGTATTAAGCGACTTAAAAGGAAATGGCGTGAAATCTTAAACCTATGCCCAACAGTTCATCAGTTGACATAGAAGAAAGAGATAATACACATTACTTACCCTGGTTAAGATTTGTAAAACATCACAGTATAGAATTTTTATTACTCTCATATTTTTTTTAATGACCGAAAATATCGTTAAGACTACCGAAGCGTTCAATGTTCTTTCATATACGGAAACCAATTACGAACGTAAATGGGTACGAGATTCTTTCCCACGAACACGATGTATTGTGAACGATGTTCGTACGGACGACGCGTCTCCCGCAATTAGTATTAGAGAGCAGACGCGTGCCGGGCAGCTGTTAACACATGCCTAAATAACACTCGGTATCATTACGCTACTTTATCGGCATCCGAAACTTAATACTAATCACGGCCATTGGATGGTCATGACTACAGATTTACTGTATTATGCTCTGATGTACAATCAATATCACTATTTTCATCTATATTGTAGTAATTTGGCAGCTAGAATATTGAAGTTTCTATAATTTTTCTCACGCCTCAGAGAACACCTTAAGCAATACTAAACATAATATTGACTATTGATTGTGGATATTTTAAATTTCTATGTATAAACATATAAGGTTATATCCTATTTATAACATTTATAAAACATTAAACACATTACTCATTCATATAGGAATACGATAATATACGTAAAATACTTGATGGAAGAGGCATATAAATCTTTATTTACTTATTTTAACATTTGAAATTTTGCAATATATCACAATGCGAAAGGTTGTGATTATGAATGTATGTTTGTAACTCTTTCACGAAGAGTTCGCTGAACCAATATCGATGAAATTTGGCACAATTATTACTTATACAGCGAAATAACATATAGGCTATAGAAATTCTGTTAATTCTGCAGGAATAGGATGACATTGAAATGCGCCATCTAATATCAACCTATCACGCTCCAACAGTCTACGAAGTTGCGGGTAAAAGCTATAGCCCTATAACCGTGAACTTAGTGGAGCCGTTCGTTATTCAAGAATACCTACATTATACATTATCTGACTAGAATACGTAACCTCAAAATTACTTAAAATATTGGTCGATGGCAAATATAGCAGTGGTGGCCATGTTTAATCTTGTCGATTTTCTGGTGTCGAATATGCTCTAACTAACCGTGACCGTAAATAATCTACCAAAAATAAATGAAGTGTAGGTAAATCGCTACGCGACAGTTGAATTCGAAACGGTTGAAGATTGCCACTACCCAGACTGGTAAACTGGTTTCCGCGTAAAATTCGCGTTGCCACGCGATGCATCGTTCTGGACTGAGGGAGGTAAGGCAGAGAGGGGAGGGGGGAGTAAGTTGAAAACGCAGGAGGCGAACAGCGGCCGGTCGACGACCCGCAGGCCCTGCGCCGGCGCACCATTTGCCTTTACCGCAACCGAGGCCAATCCTAACACGATTATGAGATTCTAATGGCAAATTATAAGCAACATAGCAGAATGTTTGCTAAGTCGATGTGCAATAATATAACCAAAGTTTTGTTATAAGAGAAATATCAAAGATTTTTATAAAACCTTTACAACTCAGATATTATTATATTACATTTAGCTTAATATCCTGAAATGATTGACACCTACAACGAAATACGAACTTAGCTGGAATCTATAAATGTAGTTTCCAGTTGCACAATACACAGCTAAAGTTACATTGGATCCTCGTTATTAAGCATATTAGAAGGTGCCATGTAAATGGGCGCAATTGAGGACGACACCAATATATTAATTTTCGTTCCCTCCACAACGCCTTTACTAATATATCTTAGACATACGACACCGCGTAGGAACGAGATCAAGAAGTCGTCAAGGTTGGATCCATTTGTGATGAATTGCCACTTATCATTGTTACTACCGATGTATGTGTTATATATATAGCATTCGTTTCAATCTCTATTCAAATCGCTGATAAGAATAAAGGCTTTGATAGATATAAGTAATTGAATACAACCAACAGAAAAAAAACAAGAATCATTGAACTCGGATCGCTATTACAGGGCGTGGGTGTTAAGTAGTTCTGACACTTTTATATTATATTAGAGGTCAATGATTGAAAAATCATAGTAAGTACTCGACTCTACATGTATTATGGATGTTCCACGCAGAGATTCTATGAATTAATGTTGCTCATCTCTGTATGTTAAACTTCCAAACACGCATTAAACTGTTATATCAATAAAAGTAGGACAAGTAAACATTGATATGTTGAAATCTATTCCAGACGAATGTTAACACCGAGTATAAAATTTACCGCGTAAATTTATATTTGTAGGGACAGCGCATGGCACTTGTTTTTAGTTTTATTTATAGTCAGTATTGTGTTTGAGCCTACAGATTTTATTTATAGACGTTTTTAAATAATGAACGTATCGAGGAGATGCATTAGAAATACTATTTATATTCCTATCTGTTACATATTCTTCAAGAAATTCAATCTTGAATTATTTTACTTAGCTAATAATATACTAAAGGACTATGTTAAGTATGTATATAAGGTTGGAATAACTTCACCGCACTGCAAACTCCAGTGTTTGAGAGATATTTCTTTACTTGAGTTTATATGTTTGAATTAACGATGTCTATTGTTTTAGGACTTCAAGACACTAAATCAAAATGGCGGTTTTCGGTCTGGCATCAGCCGTTGCGGGCTTTGTCAAAGTCCGCTACCTGATCGACAAAGCTGTCATCGACAACATGGTTTTCCGGATGCATTATAGAATCACTTCTGCAATTATGTTTCTTTGCTGCATCCTGGTCACTGCTAATAACCTTATTGGTAAGTTTTTGAACTTTATAACCCTTTATGTTCTTATATTTTTTCCATAACCCACTGTGTTTACGCAGTGGACATAAAAAATCCGATATGATGTAAGGTAAGGGGAGATAATCGCAATCACAAGAAACAACAATTATTCTAAAAATATTTTACGTTAGTTTTACACAACAATATTATGTTTCTTACATGAAATTTATGTTACTACTATATATTTCATAATAAGTTTTACTTAAGTTTATATTATTTATTCCCGAACTGTTTATGTGGAGGAGCTTTTAGGATGTAATCGATTACTAGTGAAAAACATAAATATACTGACGCCCGTATTAAAGCTGCATTTAGACTCTCTATGTTTAGGTCAGCAAAGTTAGAATACCTTCATATTATAGCCCGTAGGAACTTAACAAAGTCACACTTTTGAGAGTAATATGCAATTAAAGGAAGGAAATTCTATAAACAAAAAAATATACGCCGATGATATTCGCTGGATATAAATTTGAGATCATGTTACCATACGGTTGGCTGTATTGTCAAATATACCTACTTACAATTGTATCCGCTATTTTATCAAACTAAAAAATACAATACTTCCGATGACTGATTAGCATACTTCAATAATATGTTTAATAATAATATCATAATAACATGAAAATTTAATATTGTAATACATTTCTGTATCGCACCGTGTGAAAGTAGTAAACCGAGAGAAAGTGGCCAATGAATTCACTTACTTTATTTTGATGCTAATACAATTAACATAGGCCCCACGTAATTCCGCCCGAATTTTTTGACCTACTAACATTAAACTATGTAACCTGAAGATGACTGGAAGTAACTGTATGTCTGATAAGTCATTTAACTATTTACGGTAAAAATGACTCACTGTCAGTCCATTGTTCAACAACCATCTGTCATGTAACAGTTACCTAAATTTGGACGTCACGAGAGAATTGGTTGTGCACACAAATATTGGAGGCGTGCACTAACGTGATAATGATGGGATCATTGAAGCGAACCGTGACACTGAACTATTTATCACGAACGTAAATCATTATTTTTTCAGGTGTTTTTTAAATCATTTTTTCTTTTGTATTACACAATATTAGGGTGAATAGAATATTCTTTAATTAACTCATTATCCTCCTACCCTTATCCCCACTCTAAGTGGGGTCGGCACATATTGTTGTCACATGATTTGGCTACGTATTTCACGACCGGCAGCCTGATGTACCTTAGTCGTATTTTACGACACCTCGGTAAGAAATGAGGGTAGTCTATTCTACTTAACCGGATACCGAACGGTAGTTCAACTTACCTTAGTCGCCTTTTGCGACACCTCGGTGAGAAATGAGGGTGGTCTATTCTACTCAGCTGTATACCACACGGCGGTAATATGTATGTGTGCAACATGTTGTCACATGATTTGGCTACGTTTTTTTTCCGACCGGCCGCCTGCCTGACGTCAACTTACCTCGGTCGTATTTTACGACACCTCGGGTGGTCTATTGTACTAAACCGGATACCACACGGTGGGTCAAATTACCTTAGTCGCCTTTTACGACACCTCGGTAAGAAATGAGGGTGGTACTATTCTATTCAGCCGGATACCACACGGCGGAGTATGTATGTTAAATGTTGATTAAAATTTTTAAAATAATAATAAAGAACGAACTTCAATTTTTTAATAGCAACCGTAAAGGTTTAATATTAATAAGCCTTTATTACTTTATGAAATAATGACTCCTTAATGCTTGCAATCCTTTGTTTGCTAAAGCATAAACATTAAATATACATAAATATAAATATAATGTGATACAAAAAATATGTTTATATCGTGAAAAACTTGGTCGGTACTAAATTTTTTATATAATTTATTTTACAAAAAAGATAAAATATAACTGTTTGGAGTATTTAAGTTTGTCATTAAGTTAATTATAAATTAAAGTTGTGGGGTTTAATTTTGTCAACAGAATCCTAGTGGAAAGTTGATTCGCATGAAAATACAGTTTTACCGGTAAAGTGATAGCTAACCACAACTAAAAACCACTAGAATGTTTATATATAAAATTTCCGTGTCACTATGTTCGTTTACGGTAATCTTTGAAACCACTAAACCTATTTCAATGTAATTTTGTAATTGTGTATAATTTTATGTCCGACTTGAGGGTTAGAATACTTTCGAAATCGATAGGTGGCACTGTACATATAAGAGGTCTTTAAAACACCACGTATCCAAACCAGTTTAAACCACCATCATTTCTCACTGAGGTGTCGTAAAAGGCGACTAAGGTAAGTCAATCCGCCGTGTGGTATCCGGCTGAGTAGAATAGACCACCGAGGTGTCGTAAAAGGCGACTAAAGTAAGTTGACCCACCGTGTGGTATCCGGTTTAGTAGAATAGACCACCCTCCTTGTTACCGAGGTGTCGTAAAATACGACTAAGATAAGTTGACGTCAGGCAGGCGGCCGGTCGTAAAAACGCAGCCAAATCATGTTACAGCATGTTTATAACATGTTGTGCCGACCCCACTTAGAGTGGGATAAGGGCAGGAGGATATATAATATCCAAAACCAGTTTAAAATTAATGACGATAGATCCTTCTTTTGATACACTGCAAAATCTGAAAACATGTCCATCGTGTACATTATTCAGGACAATACACCGATGGCAGTAGTTTCAAATTCAAATTATTAGTTTTTCAAGTAGACTTTTTTCAGTTCAGTTTTGTTTACTTTTGAATCGTCAAATGTTTGTAAAGAAGCTACCACTGTCGCTTTAGTATCTACTTTTGTCACAAAGTAGGTATCTACTAAATGTGAGACATCTCATCTTTATCGACCAGACTAGGATAACAGATATTTATCCTAGTAGATAGTTCCTATAAGTTCCAGATAGTTCCTATTTAAGTTTGAAAAAATCCAAATCATTGATGAAAGTATAGTTGAGTTTTTTAATTTATATTACATAAATTATTGTAACTATTTCGTCTATTATTGACGTTTAGAACAATTTAGTCGCCTTAGCATATTTTAAGTGACATCAAATTTCTGTATACATTGAACTACAGTTTTCATAAGTTTTTGCTAAGTCACTGATCTACGCCAGTTGCTAATAGGTAGTCTATATATTTATGATATTATTATGAATATATCCGCCGTGTGGTATCCGGTTGAGTAGAATATACCACCCTTATTTCTTACCGAGGTGTCGTAAAAGGAGACTACCTAAGATAAGTTTCCCCGCCGTCTGGTATACGGTTGAGTAGAATAGACCACCCTCATTTCTTACCGATGTGTCATAAAAGACGACTAAGTTAGTTGATGTTAGGCAGGCGGCCGATTTTAAAATACGTAGCCAAATCATGTAACAACATGTTTATAACATTGTGCCGATCCCAATTAAAGAGTGGGATGAGGGCAGGAGAATGATGAATGTATAAACAAACAAAAATTGTAGCTTTGCGTCGCAATATTATAATACCCCTCCATAGAGCCGCAAATAGCCGTCTAATCGCACTATAAGACCCAGAGATAACTATATCCTCATTTATTATAATCCCGCTGTAGTTCCGTAATCAATAATATAGCTCTAGCAATTAGAGTTAAAAATAAATAACAATAACATATGGGTGATGAAACGATCGGTTGTATACTAAAGAATGCACCATAAAAGTGCTATAAACAGGTTAAAATCCATTTTACGAGCGCTAATATAACTTCCTTCTATCTAAACAAATCAAATTAAGATGTATAAAAATAAAATAAATAAGTTACACGTTTCTTGCCGTTTGGTGTCCGGCTGAGTAGAATAGACAAACCACATTTTTTAGCGAGATATCGTAAAAGGCGAATAAGGTAAGTCGACTCGCCGTGTGGTATCCTGTTGAGTAGAATAGACTAACCTCTTTCCTACCAAGGTGTCGTAAAATGCGACTAAGGTAAATTGACGTCAGGCAGGTGGCCGGTCGTAAAATACGTAGCCAAATCATGTCACAACATGTTTACCACATGTTGTGTCCACCCCACTTAGAGTGGGAAAAGGGCGATGTCAAAATAACATTGATGTGTTTAACCACAATTTTAATATTATTTCTTTTAATTTATGTATTAGTAGTACTTTTTTACTGGTTTGTTAAATTATTTTTATTTATAGATAATCTTACTTGTAATTAATTATCGTTCTTTCTTCTTTCAAGTTTACAAAAACAAAAAATATAATATGCTTTACAAATGTATTTTGTACTCACGCGACTTTTCTCGATAGAAAAACGATATGCAGTCTATTTTCTAAACTTAAATAAATGGCAATTTTAGGGAATTCTTTCTTGCGACATTTCAAAGGACTATTGTTCAGTTTGGACTTACAAGTACTAATCTGCTTATTGGTATCCTTAAATATAAATAAGCACTTTCTACGTACATATGTATCACTGCAACATGACTTTCTATCAGCATATAGCTACAACAACAGTCAGGCATAAAATTTAACATGTTTTTCTCTTACCAATCATATATAGCTACGCTAATATACTAGCAATCGCCAGCGACTCCGCCCGCGTCGAAAGATTGGAACCGTAATATAGTATTTTAATAATCATTAAAATGGTTAAAGTGGGTTAACCTTAAAAGCTAGACGTATGTTGTCATGGACTTTTATTTAGATCTTTTAGAGGAGAACAATTTCGTAATACATGATTTTTGATTAACTATCACCGTTTACTCAGCACACGCAAGCAAAGATTTCAATTTTGTCGTTTACGTACTATTTTTGATTGCTGCTCCTCTCCTATTTATGTTAGCGTGATGTTAAAGGGTATAAAGACTTCCTCGATAAATGGACTATCTTACGCTGAAAGAATTTTTCAAATCGGTTCATCAGTTCCTGAGATTAGCGCGTTCAAACAAACAAACTCTTCAGCTTTATATATTAGTATAGATAAACAATGAATGCATTTAATTGCGCTAGGTCACGTTCCAAATTCTAAACATTATAATATTACAGGATCCATATTGCTGCAATGTTGTTCATTGTTTATCGATATATTTTTTGTCCGCGTAGGGCGAAGTCGAGCATTAAACCTACTTGGTTAAATAAAAAAAAACAACTAATGAAATAAATATAAAAGAATTATCTATTTCATTCCGTTAGGATTGAAGTTCATGATCTTCATCGAGACGTGAATCATATCAAGGCTCAACTACGTTAACTGTTATTTTATACTACGTCATATGCGGAAATTCTCTATGAATCATTTTTAACTTTTATCTTGTTTTATTGTTAAAAAATTTACCTTTCCAAGTGTTTTTAATTGAATTATCTGTAATCATCGCACTAGTTAGTACCTTTCTAAGTTTGTTTCATGTATAACTATTACTAGAATATCTTCTAAAGTCTAATACGTTCGTGCTGGTGTTTTAACTTATATATTTATATATCACTCTCAGCTAAGTAAATAATAAATACCATCCAGCATTACCCAAATTAAAAGAGGCAAAAGATAAATATATAAGTAGTATAAAATATACGGAGTGAAAGTAAATAGTAAATTTCTTCATAAATAAAATATCTCGTGATAATAAAAGATCTCAAGTACCAATAAGAATAACGTTGCTAACTAACGCAATTACTTGATCTAGATATAATATGCTTTCTTAACTGTGTCATATCGTTTTAATATTAAAACCACTTATTAATACTTTATATTTACAAAAGAAATTATTATATAATTAAAAAATTATGTGCTTTTTATTAGCATTATACTAGAAAGATAAATCTTTTAGCTGTACAGATATGTGGCTCGTGGTCTGCAATAGTGACACAACTGCACAACTAAAAAAAAACATGTTTTGAGATAAATAGTTGGTAGGTGGTGGTAAAGGTTTCATTGCTAATGGAAATGCTTAAAAATGCGTTAGTTGGCTTAAACGAACGGCCTAACATTGTTTTATTAGTTATGCAGGTATTGCTGCTAAAAAGAATGTGAATTTTAACATTAACACTTATTCCTATTCCAAAAAAATGTTTATTGAGCTATGCTGTTATTGCTGCCCATGAGCGGTATGCTTTTTTGTTTTACAAAATAATTATAACTATCTCATATAAATTGATAAACTTTAGTTAAATGAGTAGGTGTATGAATGAACAACGTTTTCTGCATATCTTGAACTGTTTATTATCTTTATGTGAATTCTTTGTTAGTTATGTGAGATATCTTTGAGATGTGGTCATTTATACAAAGTAAAGTAGATTAAGCCTAACTCATAAATCATTTACATTAATTTGGAGGTTTCGTGTTAAATTTTTGTGTCTAAAGGTATATGAACATCATTTCATATTAAATTTCAAATTACTTAAAAATCACTAATATAGATTTTTTTCTTTATGAGTTTTCAAAACTAAAAAACACGCTTGAATGAAACAGTGAACAAAACTAAAAAAAATACGTAAAAATATTAATAAATAATAATAAATATTTTAAAATACCACGAAGCGCTTGCGCCATCGTTTTCATATCCATACATATACTATATCGAACATCCCGCTCTTTTTGAATAATGCTAATTTTATTCGTTATTTTTCACTTTTTGGTTCGAAAGTGTGTTTTTAACTCTCTTTATAATACTGCTAATCTTAACATTATTTTACGCGGATACTTTAAATAGAAATTGTGAACAAACTTTTACATTCCATTTTGCAGTCCGATCTCAAATGATACGCCATTCTATTCTTTACAATACTCCTTTCACTAAAGGAGTCATCGCTGTCATCGACAAGAACGTCTTTATATAATTACTACAAATGCCTACTTATATTCTGATCCCTCAGTGACATGATGAACGGTCTATAAATATTTAAAAAGATGTTTATTTCGTGTGGTCAGATAGTGTTTTCAATATTTTGCACCTGTCGTATACATTTTGGGAAAAAGGAGAATATGTAAAATAAAACAAATAACAATTTTCATATGAAAAAAAAACAAAACTTTTTGTTCGTTTCGTAGCATCGAACTGTTATATAATCAATGGCGATAAGAAAAGTCCTTTAAGAAATATATTCGCGCATCGATACTTACATTTTTCAACGTTATTAGTAATTTATATGAGAAACTTAATAATTAAAAAAAAAGAAATTTAATAATTTTTTGGTGCATGCTGTGACACCTTCATAAGTTTGTTTGTTTGTAATATCTTCATTACATTAATAATAATAAAAATAAAAAAACAAATAATTTGCAATGGCGGGTTTATTCCGGAATCGGAAGTAAGTTAAGTTTGGTAAGTTAAATTATACGTACATGTTAAATTATTTTTTGTGTCTATTTTTATTATATGTAAATGCCACTACTGAATGCCCAAATAAATAAATTAATAAACTATTTTTGACGTTATGTATTCGAAATACAAATGTATAATTCCTTTTTAAACAAATATTACGGCGAATCGTTTTGTAGGTTACATGTTTTGCATGGTAACTTGAAAATGGAAACTATAAACTCAGCTGAATTTTATTGCCATCAGCATCGGTCCAACATCGTTGCGTTGCAGTGCGTGATAAATCTAGTTACAAGCAATCACATCTGCGAGCCTTATTATGCTAGGGATATTGTAATCAAAACCAGCACACGAAGCAATATAAACGATAACACCATAGAAATGTTGCTATGGAATTACAATAAAATGCAACGATATGCCTTGTAACTAAAAATAGAAAATTATTATGGATAGTATTTTGGATACGACTAGCCGTGTGGTATCCGGCTGAGCAGAATAGACCACCCTTATTTCTTACTGAAGTTCAGTAAAAGGCAACTAAGGTAAGTTGACCCGCCGTGGGGTATTCATTTCTTGTCGAGGTGTCGTAAAAGGCGACTAAGATAAGTTGACTTTCTTGTGCTATCCAGCTGAGTAGAATAGAACACCCTCTTTCTTACCGAGGTGTCGTAAAAGGCGCTTAGGGTAAGTTTACGTCAGGTAGGCGGCCGATCATGATGTTCATAGCCAGATTATGTGTCAACATGTTTATAACATGTTGTGCCGACCCCACTTAGAGTACGGTAAAGGCAGGAAAATGATAAATATTTTTGATACAATAAACAATAAGAAACAGTTGAATTTCTCAAATTCGGCATTCAAATTATAGCAAAGGCTATTTATTATTCTTGAAAATATATCGAAATTCCTTTATACAGAAACTTGGACAGTCTTAGAACTATAAATTTATTTTTATGTCCAATTATAAAAATTTATTGTTTCCTTCATATAGTTAATTATCGATCGAATGTTAAAAAAATATGAGGCTTAAGTCCACCAAGCTTTATCTTTTCTTCTATATTAACTTATACATTAGGGACATATTTTATTGATAAGACTATGTATTAAAAGGTCTTATCGAGAACTTGACGAGCTTTTATTACCCGTTAAATAATTACCTCATTAGTGAGCCGCATAACTTAAGTATTAGTTTGAATTCAAATCGTTGATACATCGATGATAAAAAAAAGAATTCCGTCTTATGTAGTTAATATTTTCTTTATCATTCGTTTTATCTAAAAGATTAAAGCTGAAAATCAATGCCGAGCGTCTTTCAAATAAACTTTTCGGCTTTCACGAAGATGACTTCCGTTTTTATATAAATAAATATATGGGACACTTACACACACGGTCGTGTATATGTGTAAACAAGACGATTGATATTATAACTTATAAAATTACGCGTTGCATAGGTCCATAATACCAAAGTATTAGTAAAATTATTTAGCTATAATCCGCAATAAAAAGTATATATCATGCTAAATGTAAAGTGTGCTATCTGTTTTCATACCTGATATATATATAATTTGTAAAAATGTATTGCACTACCAACCACAACCGCCCCGTAATGTACTGGTACTGCACATATTCACTACCACAAATGGTCGCAAATACAAGCACGACGAAAAAAATTCTTTGCTCGGTACTCAAACTGTAAAACTGCTACTACAAAAATTGAGACATCTAATTTGAATATCACGTTAGTCGGTCGACAAATCTTCGTCAGTTTAACTGTTAAAGTTATAAGGTCAGCAGATATTTGAGTCCACTAGTTAAAAATTTAATCAAGTAAATCATTCCAACTTAAAGTAACGTGCAAACAGGTGTTTGAGTTATCTCAACAGGCCGAAGTTTACCGTGACCTAGAATATAACTAGACACTAACCACTTGTATTACCAAATACGACCGTAAGGCGCGAATATTGTATTCAAATTGCTCGTTAAGGATTATATAATAAGTCCTTTTAAGGTTGGCCTCATTGCTACACCGTATAGATATATTTTAACGTTGATGCAATATGAGACAAATCAATAATAATAGGCCCACACTGCTTATTCTAAATCATCGATGATCATTATAAAACAGAAACGTGGACGTCACTCGGTTTCGTAATATTGATCTTAAGTTATAGTAGAGAACTGGCGCAAATTCCAATTGCTTAATACTGTACTTAATCCATTTTAATATGAAAAATACAAACGCCGTGTGGTATCCGGCTGAATAGAATAGTATCACCCTCATTTCTTACCGAGGAGTCGTAAAAGGCGACTAAGGTAAGTCAACCACACGGTGGGTATTGATGGCATGGTATGGTATGGCTATTGACCTCTTTTTAACAAAGATTCTTCCTGTTACAATAAAATAATCTTTCTAAAATCTATATAAATGTTAGAATGACGACGATTCAACAGTGCTTGAAAGAGCTTATTTGAATAAAGATTATTTTAATTTGATTTGATAAAATATGTTTGATAATTTCTTTCTTACTTCGGAACGAGAAACTAATCGATGTTATTTTATGAATTAGAACAGAAGAAAGCCAGGTTTTACACCGCTAAATCCCTTGTACGGATCATACACTTCTATTTAGCTTCTGTTTTGGAGTATGTTATCCATTAGTAGGATGTCATTTAGCCATATCAGCAATGTTTATGCGTCATATATCTGAGCTATCTATAAACAAACAATAATTAACTCTTATCACTGCCGTATGTGGTTCAGTAGCTTCACGTGCAGTTATGACCAGTTATATCAAGTTGACCTGTATTTTAAAAAATAAAAATAATTGAACAAATTTTTCAAATTTCAACAGAGATCTATATTTGTATTTTGCGTAAAATTCTTCTGGAAAATATACAATTTTTCATCCATCCAATAATTTAATCCATCGATATATTGAAAAAAAATCAGCTGAATCTGAACATTTTAAAAATTACAATTAATGTATTTTATCATTTTTATCTATAATAACTTTTTTAAACACAAATATTTATATTTAATGGACTGATACTGCTGATTGCATCTTACCACTTTATCATTAAACTTAAAATCTACTACTTTATCATTGAAGTAAACATAGTACGTAAATGTTGTTGGCAACCGGCGTCAAGTCTTTTGCCCTTAGGCGATCGTTAGCAATATAGAGGATATTGCTAACGATCGCCGATTTTTCCAGATTGTCTATTTCACAATATACCCAAAATACCTCATAATCTTCAAAGGCTTTCAATAGCCTTGGACTTATTTTAGGCTGAGAAAGTATCGATATTTGCAATGGATCATCCATGGTATTCTCAGCATTTGCTCGCAGCACCACAATTCGCATAAGTTCCTATAAGTGAGCGTAAACTTTTCTAGATTCGTTTTGTCTATTTGAATATACATAATCACATCATATGATCATAATGTCAACATACAGCAATAAACCTGAATAAACGCCATTTTATTACCGCCACCCGTATATTAACCTGTACGTCACATTTGTTGCTATAGCAAAGATGACCTAATTACATACAGTGACCTTACAATTCTATACTGAATTTGTAAATATTATTTGCACCTCGAAGGATTATTGCTTGACACACATTCTGTTTATTTATAGGGTTTCTATAGCCTGTTACTATCTTACGCTGGAAATTGGCCTCCTCGCTATGGACTATTGGACTGCTCTATGACAGAATTACGGAATTTAATATACGGGCTACACGTAGCATACTTTGTAATAATCTATTAAGCTCAAAAGTTTATGTATAAAGTTTATAGGCTTTCAATTCAGGTATTTCAATCAATCAAATTTGCTTGCTTCGCTTATTATAATCGTGCACTCCGATACTAGACCACCAAGACTTTGTAAGGTTAGTAGTAAATAGTAAAATTACACCCCGGTCACTAACTTTGCATTCATAATTTAATTTAACGTTAAATGCACCAAGTATGCTAAATGGTCGTTATAGGCCAATTAGCAACCATGTGACTTGCTTCAATTGGCACTGATCTTCTAATTATACATTCAGCGCATATAAACAGATGCGTACTACATATTTCGGACGTTTCAGTAAAACTTTCAAAAAATGTTAATATTAAAAAAAATCTAAGACGCTTGCTTAGATACTTAAATGCACGTGTTGTGTGTTTAGAAAGTGACACTTCCAAATATTATTCTGCACTCCACTCCCAAATACATATAAATTAACTTTTCCTTTCTTTTTCCTTTTTATGATATAATATTACGTTAATATTATAAATATTGTATTATAATATAACTAAATGTTAAATAAATTTATAATAAAATAAATATAAAATTGTAAACTTTTCAAAGCCTTTTGTTTCTTTTTTTTTTCTAATCCTTACAATCACAGATTTTCATATTTTGTCCCGGAGGGATCCGTTTCTCAACCACTGTTTCACAAGGGTCCTTACTCCTCCACAACAGGGCCTTAAGTTTATCCAAATTTTAACTATCATTATAATGCCGTTTGAACCAATCCTGGTATCAACAAGCTTATTATATCCTGATACAAGAGTAACCGATTGCCTGTGCATTTGGGTCTAATTTGCAAACGACCAGTAAAGAAATTGTTTAACAGAATCAGAAGTTAATCCGTTAAAACGATAGATATTGTTCAACAATAAAACTGATTATTAGGCAACATAAGTTTCAGTCTATGTCTGTCTTGTAGACAGTATACATAATTATCAATCTAAAAGCTCAAGGCAAGAAACTATAAAAATCTCTGTTTCGAGTGAACATCACGAGTAAACGGATGAAACAATTTCGATCGTTCTATTTTGTTATGTGCATTATTGTCAGGTGAAGGTTCTTATAAAAGAAAACAATTGCAAGTTCAGCAAAACAAAAGAAAATAAAAAAAAATGATTTTCGTATATAAAGTAATATACATATCCATTACAAGCTGTGATGGCCTAGCGACCGTGTGAATCTCTAGAGACGATCATGGGTTCAAACCCGGGCAGACACCAATGAGTTTTTCTATTAAAACCTTATGTGTCTAATTGATAATTGCAATTTATCACGTGCTTTTCGGTGAAGGAAAACATCGTGAGGAAACCTGCATATCTCTAGAGAATTCCGGGGATATGTGTAACCTACCAAACCGCATTGGAGCAGCGTGGTAGGTCTTAGCTCCAACCCTTCTCTCCAAAAATGGAGAGAGGAGGCCTATGCCCAGCAGTGGGATAGTAACAGGCCGTTACTTACTTACATATCCATTACTCTAAACGCTTATTATCTACCTATTCGCGTCTATTATTGCCGTGAATAGTACCGCGGAGCGCAACTAGTTTAAAATAAATGACTATTTTAAGCCATTCAAAAAGGTTTAAAGCTTATCATCTTGTATACACTGAAGCTCCTTGGTCTAATTGGTTTTTAAACTGTTACGTCAGCAGACCCGATATAATATCAGTAAAGCATGGCGTCAATGTCTTTATATTACTACTATACAGGGAGCAAAATTTAGTTCAATGCCACTTAACAATAAAGGTGCAGCAAACAGCGAATCTTGTGTAACAGTCAAAGCATAATAATAGCAATTATTTGCGATACATATAATAGTCAATTCATTAAATAGTCTCAGATTAATTAAATACTCTTTCAGTTAATATGCTATCATTATTCGTTAATTCATCATCACCTTGTAACCTGAAGAAAACATATAGTCCATTTTACCGGCGTCTTTAAATAGCAGCTTTGAAGCGAGGATTTGGCAAAGGACAGACTTTTTAGGCTTCTTAAAGTTTTCTATACAATCAAATCTAATGTATGTGAACAGACATTAACTCGTTACTACTTAATCTTCATGTGTTGCTATACTCCTTATGTCAATAACATGAGGAAGACAACTGTTACCTAATTTGTACCTAACATTAATTAGCTATAAATCATATTCATGACAACGCATATATTTACAATAAATCGATTTCCGTCGAATTATACTTATTTTGTCCTGTTGAATAATGCGTTTATGTTTCTGAGAATTTGCGGACGTGATTGCAATGTGAAACTTCAGAGAAAACGAGTTAAATGACTCAAATATAAAAAGTCCCTAACTGTTTAACATAAATAAAGAAAATACCTCTTGGAACCTCTTATCATCAGACACGGATGATTGAACCCTCAATAATTATACCGTTACGGAAATCAATCACGCTACTACTCTCAAGTTTTGCACAAAACGACGCTTAGTCGGTGACATGAAAACTAAAATTTTAAATTTAGGTAATTTGCTTTTTAAAATTCGCCATATTGACTAACAACATAACTTTTATCAAAATTAAAAATTGAATGTCAGCATCATGTGATCATCAAATTATTATATACAACAAAAAAATATTAATTAACAATTAAGCTACCAATAGTTTGGAGGAGCAGCATTGCTACGCAGCGGAATTACTAAAATCTTCGACGATAAAATGTTTATTTTAAAGAAAATTATTTTTATGTGCCTAAAATATATTTAATAAATCGATTAAAAATTGATCTGGAAAATTATTTTAGATATAACTGTGGTTATTCTTAAATTTATGATGAAAGCCATATCAAAGCTGCGCTTTCAAGTTAGTCATATTTTTAAACGTAAAGATAGTAGTTAAATTTGTATCCTATATTAATATGCGTGTCTATAGTACTGAATGCGGGCAAGGTGATCGAGTCACGGCCGACACAATTGCAGCAGGTAGGGGCAGCTGTACTATTAAACCAAACATGACATTAGTCCATCCGCATTATAACGATACAATGTCGAGGACACGAGGAATCACCGATAGCTATATACATATTAGTACCAAGTATTAGTAAACTTTAATTATTATCGAACTCAATACAAAGACAGCATGACAACCCCTAAGAATATAACCAATTTTAAGATTTAGAATAAGATAACCAATTATATTCTTCAACGATTGTTAACGACTTCAATATTAAGTCATACTCGTATAAAAAAGTATTACAAATATTGTAAAAAGTATTACAAATATGAAAGAAAAATTGTTAATTTCTTACACTTGACGTCTAAACAGATGAACTGATTTTGATGATATTTGATATCAAAATTGTATACTTGATAGATTAGACGTAATAGAAAAAGAAAACAGGTGTTACACAGGTTAATGCAGCTGAAGTTTGCATGTATAGTTTAATATTGAATTATTTTCGTAAATTTCTTTGAGGTCCCTTAAATGCAAAGATGGCGACTGTGAGTTGCGCACAGACATTTTATAGACGTTTATATATGTAGTATATGTAAATATCACATGAGGACATAACATTTAGTCACTGGAGTGATACCTAATTCTAAGTACATACCTTAATAAGCGCAGTACAAACAAGAAACCAAAAGAAAGATATCTGATAGATGACTTTTAGATCATGGTATATTATGTCATTCCATATATTTTATGTTATTTCAGGTGATCCGATCTCATGCATCAGCGACGGCGCTGTACCTGGACATATCCTGAACACCTATTGCTGGATTACTTACACGTTCACTCTGCCCTTCAGTGGCCACAGAGGCGCGGCACATCCCGGCCTAGGCAGCGATTATATGGAGGAGAAACGTATCCATTCTTACTATCAGTGGGTGCCGTTCATGCTATTCTTCCAGGTAAATGACTTTCTTTATGTAATATTTAAAAGCTTTTATTAAACTTGCAATGTATGTATTTGAAGGTGGAATCTTGCAAATTAAATTTGACCTACTTCCCTGTGTCCGATTGAGCTGAATTTTAACAGACGGGTCCAGTCCCGATGACTATGCATGTTTATAATAAGCATGATTTGATGCTGCTGCCAGGATTGGCTCCAGACGAGAGAACCCTTCAACAGTTAACAGTAGGACACGAAGTTTTGTTAAAAGCTTTTTTAAAAGCCTTTTTAACTTAATTTTTTCCGTACAGTTATATGTACACGCAAATTAAGCTGTGATGTGCTGATACAGTTAACAGTTATATATACACGTAAATTAAGCTATGGTAAAACATCGTGAGAAAAGCAGCATATCTTTAGAGAATTTTGGGAATATGTGCAAAAAACCGATCTGCATTGGTGCAGCATGTGGGTTATATCCTCCACCCTTCTCTCAAAACAGAGAGGAGGTCCAAGTCCAGAATTGGACGTTTCACGAATTATTAATATTATGATTGAGCATTGACACGATTGAAGTCAGATATCAAGCTTATCTCAAAGATGTTGACTTAACTAATAGTATAATATGTAACAACATTTGATAGAGATAAAAAAATGGTACGAGGTTGTCAACTTAAGAAAAACACCAACTCTTCCCAAAGAACCATACTTGATAAATAAATAAAATGAGTAGTTAAGTAAATATAAGTAGATGATAAAATAAAGGTGACTATTTTATGATGAATTTAGTGGGTTTGTGTAAATTTAACTACATATCGTCATATAAAACATGAATAAAACCCTGGGTGTATTTATCATCATTCGCGACACATCAAGTGTAAAATTTTATACACATCTAAATCAAGATAACAGCCTCATTTTCTTAGAAGAAATTGATAAAAAATAATTGTTTTCTTAGTTATTCATTAATGTATTAGTCATAATTTCCTACCCGAGAATTGTATGTTCTAACTATCTAACAATAATCATAACACTTCTAGGGCCTTCTGTTTTACATTCCTCACTGGATCTGGAAGAACTGGGAAGAAGGCAAAGTTCGCATGATATCCGAAGGCATGCGAGGAACAACTGCGATCATTGCCGATGACAAGACGAACCGACAGGTAAATTGAAGTATTGAATGCTTATGGTTATTAAAGTTTGTTGTAAAGTTATTGTTTTTGATGAAGATGAAGAAAATTGTAGAATGAGATCTTACTTCTTATTACCTTAATAATGACAAAATTCCATAACATCACGTACATTAAATTATTTAATTCTTTACAAATAAGTTTATTTTGTGTATGAATGAATAATCTTTCATTCAGACTAAAAAGGTAAACGGGCATAAGTATCATTACAAATATGTACATCCTAATACAACTTGTACTAACGTACTTCTTAATGATGAACATATTGACCAGCTCAATTGGTGCAATTAAGATAAGACGTTCTAATAAACGTCGACATTCTTCATAATTGACCTCAGCTTCATTGTTGATACTATTAACAAATCAATATTTAATGCAGTGAAACCTAATTCCTAGTTGCATAGTAAATATTTGGTTTCATTAAAGATAAAGGTTGGTTGGTGTATGCGCAATGCTAAAAAAAGTAACCTATAAAGTCACAGCATGTAATTATGCACTTCTGAGTTTAATATACTACGCTGATATTTGTGTCTAATGCAATAAATTATCCTTATGTTTTTAGAACCGTTTGGTCCAGTACCTTCTCGATACGCTGCACATGCACAATTCCTACTCTTTTGGTTACTTCTTCTGTGAAGTTCTCAACTTCATCAATGTTGTAAGTATACTGATTGGTTTTGATATCATACTGTTAATGGCAAAAGGATGAATATAATGCTAATTAAATTTTTAGGTTGGCAACATTTTCTTCCTGGACACGTTCCTTGGCGGAGCATTCTTGTCTTACGGTACCGATGTCGTACGATTTTCAAACATGAATCAAGAGCAACGTACTGATCCTATGGTAAAATTTACAAGCTTAAATTATGCATTAAAATTTTTCGCCCAAACTATATGTTCTTTAAATTGAAAGCACTTTTAATTGAAAACTTGACTTCTGTCGATTATTTTTTTATATGTATAATTACTTTTTTGCAGATTGAGGTATTCCCCAGGGTTACCAAGTGTACATTCCACAAATACGGAGCTTCTGGTACAATTCAGAAACATGACGCACTATGTGTTCTTGCTCTGAACATCTTGAACGAGAAGATATTCATTTTCCTGTGGTTCTGGTGAGCATGTTTTCGATTAAAATATAACTACTTACTTTAAATCCGTACACGACTTTATGAGTAAGGGTCTGGTAACATTTATACATAAACTACGCTTGATTATAGAAATTATAAATGTGAATAACCTTGAATTAATGAGTGAGCCTATTTAAGAATAAATTATGATATTATAATTCTAATTACGAAGGGAAACACTTTTCTGCGTAAAGGAATATGAATAAATCAAAAGACATATTATGCGACAAACACGACTGTATAATTGTCATTTAGACAAAACATGCAACTTCCATGCAATGCAATATTATATTAATCTTATACATATACTAAACCGATTATAATAGATAAACTAGATCTAATACAATCCTGACTCCTAAATTCTTGTTTTAGGTTCATCATCCTATCGATCGTTTCTGGCTTGGCTCTCGTTTACTCAGCAGCCGTTATTCTTTTGCCGAGCACCCGGGAGACTATACTCAAACGTCGATTCCGTTTTGGATCTCCAAACGGAGTGGAGGCTCTTGTTAGGAAGACTCAGGTATGTAAATAAAGTTTAAAACAATTTTATCAATTATGTTATCAAAACATAATGTTTATCAGAGAATATAAGTCTGATATTCAAAACTATTCTGAACGGACTGCATAAGAGTACATATTAAAAAAATAATATCAATTTTAGGTTGGCGACTTCCTTCTGCTTCACTTGCTTGGACAGAACATATCTCTTCGCGTGTTCGGTGAGGTATTGGACGAGCTATCTCGCCGTCTTCATCTGGGATCTAATCCACCTTCGGCGCCTTCTACTCTAGAAATGGCGCCGATTTACCCTGATATTGACAAGTTCTCCAAGGAGACGGAAACGTAAGCAGACGTAAGAAATACAGCAATACATCCTCTCAATAACAAGAAATTATTGCAAAGTATTGGCTCCAACGCATTTTTGGGAGCTCCTCGCACAAACTTGTCTGTTTAACAATATACCCAGTTTTCAAACTTTGAGTTTGAGCCATATTTCTCAACACGCAGAGGATGTCATTGCTCATAAATAAGTACACGATATTAACCATCGACACATGTTGATGTTCTCAGTACACGAATTTTTTTGTCATGACATTCCTTATTTTTATTGTAGGCAATTTTGTTTATCATAAAATCCGCCGTAATTGCCTTGCTAAATAAAGCTTGAGCTTTAACAATAAGGTCTCAATAATATTAAGACATTTTGTAGCTAAAATTAGTTTAAAGGATTGTGTTAAGATTTTTCTGTGGTTGAATTGGTATGTTACATCTGAATGAATTTATGTTTGAACTCCTAAACGTTGAAGACTGTTTGTAGGTATAATTGATTTGGAACAGAAAGTTGTAAGTTGAATCTAAAATATTTTTGTTTAGTAATTTTTTTAAATTTATGAACTAAGCAAAGTACGCGTATCTTTGTTTTGTGATTAGGTCAATTGAAATTATAACATTGTTGGATCGTATTGCATATCACCGGCTCAAATGTTTTCCATATTTAATATTGATTAAGAATAATATTGCAACAAGATGCAATAAGTGATAAAGATCTTTAAATGTATAATGTCATAGATATATAATCCCTATAATAAAAAGACAGAAAAGAATTTGAAGGCGTTAAAAAAAGTACAAACGGTTTCTCATTATAGACAGGTATCAGTTTGACTTGCCTTTTAAACTTTTTTTATTATTATAAGTTTAGTTTTAGGATAAAAGAATTTGGTGCAAAAGACAAGGTGTTTATTCTGTAGAAGATATTATTATACTCAAGTAATTTACTCAAAATATTGTGCCATTTTACAGGTATGTTTGGAATTGTGTAGCCAGAATTGCATTTTCTAAGAAATGTGTCCAATTTGATGTTTTTTATCATTCCGTAACAAATTTGTCCTATGTAAAGATATGTATTTAAGTGGTAATTTCAGTCATTGTAGCCATATTGACTAATATAAGATTGATATCTTATAATCTACTGGACTTCCATGAATCTCGACTGAAGCATCTTCCAATACTAGCATAATAAGTCCCCAGTAAATTCATAGGTTTATTGTAATTAAATATTTTAATTATAGAAGGGATGCAATGTTTTGGCTTACTTATTGCATGATTATTCCTATATTATCTTAGACCTATTATTGTCTAGTTTTATTATGAACTCTCCGTATTCACTATAATTTTTTATCTATATTACTAGTTTACTGTATAGGCGATATTATATAACTTTAGTCGACGTCTAGGAACAGTTATCATTCCGATGGTATTCCTAAGTTTTTCATAATAGCTAAACTGGTCTTATGACGATTTACGAATAATTTTACTTTAGTTATCGGTTATATTTTCTTTGCAATAAAAGAATATAAAAAATTAGTAGTTTTATTTACACCTAGAATAAGAAAACGTTTAACAAAATTGTAACACTACTAAAAATTAAATACGAATTTAATGCTAAATAAATTATATTTCTTTTATGTGTAGCGATTCGGTCAGTTGGGAATTTGATTTTAATTAGTGAACTGAGTAGAAAAGACCACACTTATTTCTTACTGAGGTGTCGTAAAAGACGACTAAGGTAAGTTAACTCACCGTATGGTATCTGGCTGATTAGAATAGACCACCCTCATATCTTACCGAGGTGTCGTAAAAGGTGACTAAGGTAAGTAGACCCACCGTGTAGTATCAGGTTAAATATAATAGACTACCCTCATTTCCCTCGCCGCTCGTAAACTACCTAGCCAAATTATTTCACAACATGTTTATAACATGTGCCGACCCCACTTAGAGTTAGAATAAGGGCAGGAGAATGATGAATTCTATTTATGTGGACATAATTACACAATTCACATAACACAAAGCTATAAAGGATACAAAACCCGTCTTACTTTCGGGAATAGGGGAAAATCACATTACATTATTGAGGGTATTCAAATGCTTAAATTAACGCGAACGAAGTCGCGGTTTTACCACTATTACAATCGTAGTCTGGTGAACCGATCCTTCTTCTTTTTATCTGACGGATGCCCGCCAATGGACATTGGTTTAAGTTAAGAGATTTTCCCGCCTCACGATCTCATACCAATCACTAAGTAAACCTAGTGAGGTATCTACCAAAGCTACATTTTTCCATCCAAATTAGAGTTTATTAGTTCAAAGACTTTATATTCAAATTGACAACTTCCGAAATTTAGTTGTTTCCACTGCAGCTACATTTCTGCCATATTGGCAAATTTAAAATCAGATATGACGAACTCTGAGTCCACCATTTTAAGTCACGTATTAGACCACCGTCGAATCGCCCGTCGATCTTTTGGAGGTCAGACCTCGATTTTTGGTCAAGCCGTAGACCACCGTCGACCTCCTGGGGGTCCATCTCAGCCACTTAAAACTGGTAATTAAGACACCATACTGAAGATAATTTAAAAAAAATCACTCACCGATTTCCCCAGTCTAACTTCGCAACCAGCTTCAGTCGTAGGGCTCTCGTCTGATCCTGTGTTAGTGTTCCAGTTAGGAGAGCTCGTCTTCCAGCCAGCAATTCTCGCATTACCTTCGCGACCGCACTGAATCTGTACGTCTCCCGCTCCTAAAAATAAACCGTATGTGCTTTAATATTTCAAAAATTAAGCCAAATAAATCTTAGGCCGGTTATACACGGACTTCTCTAACGGTAAGCCCGTGATCAACATAAACGGACCGCTCTTGCAGTTAAATACAACAGCTCGAAGCTGCCATTGTAAACTGCTCGAGCAGTTAAGATGCAGCAATTTCTATTTTAATTCAAATCAGTAGCATCGTGGACTTTGAGGAGGAAGCGTCTGCAACGTGGAATGACTAGTTGTCAGCTTGGCAACTGCTTGGCCACACGAACCGCCCGAAATATTTGCAGCAGCTTGAGCGGTTCGTGTATGGACGCACACAGAAGTCTTTAGTTCACTGAGCAGCTTTAGTTGAGTGTAGCTGAGCAGTCCATACTGCTTCAAGCTGTCCATACGGCTTCAAGCTGTCAGTGTATAACAGGTCTTAGTGTTGGAACATAAATCAGAACTCCAATCCAAGAAATTGACAAATTTGACTTTTACGTAAGATCGAATGATGCAAAGTGGGTTTTTTTGGAATTATTGGGATTATCCAATCTAATCATGACAGGAATAATTATCATACGAGAAAAGAAACAAATGGAAAAATATATCGTCATTCTTTTGACCTTATTCCACTCTAAGTGAGGCAGGCACAACCTGCTTTAAAGATGTTGTTAGCTGATTTGACTAGTTGTTATACGCCCGGCCGCCTGCCTGACCTCAACTTAATCGCCTTTTAACACCTCGGTAAGAAATGAGGTTGGTCTATTCTATTTAGCCGGATACCACATTGAATAAAATATGTACACCAGTTTTATAACTACCCCCAAAAATATAACAGGATAAAAAGAAAACCGCGATATGTACAAAATGAAATTTGTATTTCTCTCGTTTACTGACTTACTAAAATATATGCATACTCTCCATTGATTTATATGTGAATTGTTGGCGCCAAATTTTCTTTTTTAAAGTTTTAGAATTTTTAATTTCAGCAGAGTATTTGTTGTTATTTATGGATGGCTATATATACATAGTAACCATACCATATACGTATATGTAACACCCATTTTGCATTTATTTATAAAGACGGGTAGGCGTACAGCTCAGTACAACTAGCATATCCGATTAACGAGTTCCTTCCGTTTTTTATTGTAGTATAATAGCTCTTGGCTGGAATGACGTTAAATGGAATAAATATGATGCATGTAATAGAGAAGCGTAATTACTTAACTATGCCTTGATTTAACTACGATCAATTTATAGAATTAGGCGATACTTTGCGGTATTCCATAGTAAAGAAGTTAATAACAACAAAAATAAAAAATAAACAGAAAAAGCAAAGGTTTGCGATTTTGTCGTAAAGCCTAGCCGTGATGATGATTCGGTTACGGGGCGAAATGATAGTTAATATGTCGTAGTGAATGTAATAATAGTGAAGTTTGTTGTTAGTGTCGGGGTTTTGTGATACGTGCGGTAACTAATCCTACATGTATAAGGTATGAGAACGGTTTTTGCTTCCTACACTTAGCATTACATAGATTTTATATACAAGATATATATGTAAATACAAGATTAACTCATTTAAATATTAAAGATAATAAACAATTTTAAAGACGTACTATATTATTCTATTGTTACCTTACGATTAATGAACTTGTAATATGCAACATTCGACGAATAAATACTGGTGTGAGATTTTCCTAGAAAGACAGGAAATGAGACAAAAAATATATCAAGACTAACCTGTATGGCGACGCTCGCGTTTAGCTTGTTTGAAGCAACCAAACAAGAATGCGACGAACGTCAAACAAATATTTGTGCTTTTAACAATCTCTAAGAATTATTCGCTTCACAAGATTCTTGGGTTTCATGCATTCAAATTCAAAATATTCTTTATACAAACAAATTCTAAACAAGTATAATAATAATAATAATCTTTATTGGTGCATAAAAACAAGTGCTTTTGAATCGTCAACTCTACTGCTGTTTCGGAAAGCTGTTCCTACCGAGAAGAGCCAGCAGGAAACTCTGCGGTTGCTCTTTTAAAAATATAATCCTTATTACTAGTTACATTTATTCATTAGTCTTGTACAGGATCTAAGCGAGCTATATCCACACATTCTTATCTTCTAAGTAATCCTTAACAGTATAGTAGGCTTTCTAAATCAGCCTCTTTTTAACAGTGATTTTAAACTGATGTAATGGCAAAGCTAAAATTGATTGTGGAATTTTATTATAGAATCTTATACCCAGACCCACAAACGATTTACGTACTTTTTGCAAGGCGCAAAGCAGGAGCCGCAAGCTAATGTCGGTTCCTACTTTCTCTATTATAAACATCACCTAGGTATCGTTTTATAATTCTTTATATTTTTATGTACAAAAATTAAATGTAAGAATACCTATTTCATTAAACTTCTCTCGCAGGGAATCACGCGAGTTTAATTTGTAAATACCACGTATGGCTTTTTTTTGTAATACAAATTTTTTTTCATTATCCAAATAAAACCTAATTCATTTAAAACCTAATATATCGTACACTTAGTTTTAAAGTGACCTAATTAGGCTTACGAGTTACATAGAAAGGAAAATATAATCGGGCTGGTGATATCTGGACTAGATTCGGGATATTTTCATTTAGAGACCGCTCTATCCCAATAGCTATTATGACTACAAATGATACCGCAATTAACCTTCGTTTTCTAATAATATTGTGGCAGTTTTTCAGTACCTGAAAACAGGTATTCAATTTAAGCTTATGTGACAGATGTGCAAAATTTGGAAACAATGATCGTCAGATATTTTATGACCGCATTCTAACAAATGTGTTAGCTAAATTCGAACTTTCGGGTTTACTATTTATCGGGTTTATAATATAAACATCAGTAAAGATCAGCAATAAATGGTTAATATAGTGCAGTATAAATATTAATGTTTTTTTTATAAGTACCTATTTCATATATAAAAGGATATTCGTAAATAACAGTCAAGCACGCAAACATGGTATTAAATAAATAATATAAAAATATATGGGACTCTTACACACACGGTCGGCTGTCCTCAAAGTAAACAACTTAATACTTATGTTATGGGTGACAGACAAGTAGTAAATATATACATATATAATTTTAAATGCATACTTAAATACAACCGGGCTCGAAGAACCAACAAATTGCTTATAGAAAATGTTGGCTTTCGGCAGGAATCAAATCCCCAACCGGCGGAGCTGAAGGTCACTATCAACTGCAGCAACGGGCCATTCAATTAAAATATATAAACGGATCATCATCGTCCTGCCCTTATCCCACTCTAAGTGGGGGTAAAGTAATGTTATTAGCATGTTGCCACATGATTTGGCTACGTATTTTACGACCGGCCGCCTGCCTGACATCAACTTAACATTAGCGTGTTTTACGACACCTCGGTAAGAAAGAGGGTAGTCTATTCTACTTAACCGGATACCACGCGGCGGGTCGACTTACCTTTGTCGCCTTTTACGACACCTCGGTAAGAAATGAGGGTGGTACTATTCTATTCAGCCGGATACCACACGGTAAAATATATAAACGGGTATTAATATATAATCTTTCATTATTTAAATAGATGAAGACAATGAAGACTTTGATATTCGAAAGCGCAAATTACTGCTTAGCAATTGTGCAGTGAAAAACTTAAAAATGAGTTTTAAAACTAACAAAAACTCCCACATTGTATTCAAATTAAGAACGGAATTGCTAATAAAAAAAACTTCATTAAAAAAATAACGTTACATTGAGTTAGAAAATAACTTGTACGGTTAGATTAGAGTTATAGATCCTGTCTAATCTCCTTAACTGTTGCGTCTTAACGGCTCTGGCGACCGACTTATTACGTCATAACCGTTTTATTCTTGTTTAGGCCAACTTTAATAGACAGATACGACAGAAAATATAAGTATTATTGTATATATATTTTTAGTATATATCTCAAACATTCCACGCTCTTTTGTCACAATACTAATAGTTTCTAGTAAAGTAAATCTATAAAAGCAAACAGGCCAAAAAATTGGGGTTTTAACCTCCATTCTGTAGCAGTCGTATATCTGTTTTTTCCTATTTATTTTCTGGTTTGCAATTGTAAAATTGTTACTAAGAATAATGTGATTTCCTGTAATTGGTACTACATAATCAATTTAAGACCATTTGCATATTTTTTGGGTTATATCATATGTTATGCTTTTGGACATCCGCATAAATAAATAAACAGGTCATCACCATACAATACCACAGTATAGAAATAGAATCTCTACCCATCTCTATCGAAAATCTATATCTATCTATCTATGCTACAATAAGAGAAAAAAAAGTGAAACATGTAAGGGAGACGGCTGGTTCTCTTTCACACAGATTGTAAAAAATCTAGGGAAACCAGTTCTTGGTTTAAATAAAAATTAAAAAAATATATTGATGAGTCAAATACTTTAAAACATACCACATAAAGTTTCTTCCACAATCGGGCCCATTCTCTCAAAACGCACGCTATTTCGCGTACCAATGGATCGTCTTTTATTTCGGCGATTGCTGCAACACCATTTCCCTTTACCGTGCAAGGCCGTATAGAGACCACACAAGCGGGAAAAATACCCCAAGCTGATCTGTTTTTAGTGCTGAACCCGCGAAACCAACCTGGAAGCAAAACACAGCCTATTAAAAGCCCAGAAGTAGACAAAATAATCTTTACTTATCCTATTAACATTATGAATGCGAAAGTTTGTGAGTATGGATGTATGTTTATTACTCTTTCACGGCGAATCCGCTGAACCAAATCGATGTAATTTGACACAATTATTCGTTATACCCCGGGATAACATATATGCTATAGAAATCTTTTTAATTCTACAGAAATAGGATGACTTTGAAAAGCGCCATCTAGTATTATCAATCTATCACGCGACAACAGTCCACGCGAACGAAGTTGCGGGTAAAAGCTAGTTAAGTCAATAAGTTCAACCTTTTGTTCAGTTTTTCGTATACAGTAAATTTATGAGGCCAATATGAAATTTATCAGAACATTGGATTTAATGTACTATAATTATTTTAGTATTTTTTGTGCAAGATATTAAAGATAGTATGTATATTCAATCTTTTTTATTTCCAATAAATATTAGTCATCATTCTCCGTCCTTATCCCACTCTAATTGGGGTCGGCAGAACATGTTGTCACATGATTTAGCTACGTATTTTATGACCGGCCGCCTGCCTCACGACAACTTACCTTAATCGTATTAAGTAAGAAAGAGGATGGTCTATTCTACGTAACCTGATACCACACGGTGGGTCAACTTGCTTTAGTCGCCTTTTAAGACACCTTGGCAAGAAATGAGGGTGCTCTATTCTACTCATATAAATATAGTTTTATTCCTCAAATATATTACTTAATATTTAAATTGCTTTAGCAGTAAAACAAACAAAACAATTTCTCTATTAAATCTAGTAAAAGATTTTCCATATAATTAGAATCATAAGCTTCACATAATGTCAATATAACTTTACCTCCATTTTCTTCTAAAATTTGAATTGTTTCTCCGATTTCCAAAGGCAATCCCGAACGAACATCTCCTTTCCAATTATATACAGCTGCAATAAAAAATTATACATTACAAATATCTTCCAATTAGCACTTCATAACTCAATTAACATTAAAGTGTCCATAGATCTATAAATATACAGAAATTATGATTCACAAAGTTTTATGAGTTAATTGAACTCAAGCTATAACTGACATAAGTGTAACTACATTAAACCAGATGCAATCTGAAGATATAAACACAACTCCCATTATTTAAATATAAATATAAATATATGGGACACTTACACACAAAGTTGTCCAAACCCAAAATACGTAACTTAATACTTGTGTTATGGTAGACTGACAACTGGTGACTATGTACTTATATAATTTTTAAATACATACTTAAATACAAATATACACCCAGACTCGAAGACCAACAAATTCATTTATAGAAAATGTTGACCTTCGGCGGAAATCGATCTGAATCGAAGCTGAAGGCAGGGTCACTACCCACTGCACCAATGGGCCAGTTAGTTATTTACATACATGTGAGTAATAAATAAATAAAAAATAAATAAACAATGTCTGCCTTTTAGCTGTGGATTATCTTTTCTTAACAGTCAATATACTATTATACTGTTAGCCATTATTGCCTTAATAGCATCACCAGGCAAGATGTCCTATAGATGCATCTCAAATGGTGTGAAATCAAGATCAAGGGTGATGTATAGCAAAGAGATGGTAGTATTACTGTAGTCATATCAGATGTATGATGTAGTATATTTATAGTAGAAAAGCAATGTAAAACAGCAATATTTGAATGTTATACTATTTGTTTTTGTATTTGCGATCTTGTTCTTAGGGTTCTAAATTAGGGTAATTAAGGACATTTTTAAGGAGCATCGATTTTACCTTTATTTTTATAACAATATACTTAAATCAAGGACAATTTTATATTACAATTTGTTTTAATTAATACTAAATTAAATTTGTATAACTTTATTTTCACATATTTATCTTTTTATTATGTACCGCACAGAAGCTTAATAAGGTTTAATAACTCAATTGCTATTGCTGGTACTGAAGGTGTTATAGGTTAAACAAAAATATTGAGGCATTGAAAAACCAATATTTCATCATAATCCTTTAAGTTCATATAAAGAGACCAGAGATTTTTCCAATCTATTTAGTCATAATATTACCATAAACGTGTATTGTATGTAAGTTATAATTTTTTTTTTAATTTATCATATCAAGTGGATCCTACATATCTCCCATATGTGTAAAAATGGAAAAAATATTTTTTTCACAAACCATTTCAGTTAAATGGGGGTAAATATTCTACTTTTCTATTATGATACAAGAATCACCTACGACAATGAGTGTTCTTACACAAGATTTACTATTTATCTTCCAAGATTTCAATTTTTCTAGTTCATACATAAACTTGATATTGTATAAAGCTGAAAGTTTACAGTAATAATTTATTTATAAGTCTTTCTTTATCACAGGGGTTTTTTAAAACTATAAATTGCATATTTTATCTGTTTTACACATTATTGTCACACTAAAACAGGTACTTTATTCATAATCATGATCAATAACAAAAAAGCTAATAGAGGATCTAAGTGTAAATATATAAAAGCTCTCAAGTGCCCATTTATGAAAAGATAATAATTTACTACCTATATATAATAAAATCTTGTTATGTGTATATTGGATTCTGAGTTTTTATTCTTCATTGACATGTAAAAAAAATACTACATAAATAATGATATCGGAAGTAGTTATTTAAAATTCTTAACATGTATTTACGTTTCCTGTACTTATGCAGGATGTATTAGCGATTGAATTTAAACGTCAAACTTACCGACAGCTAATTTAGGTGACTTCGATGGAATCCACATTTTACAATACGTAATTGGGAAATCACAAGAATCACGTGAGAAATTCAAACTAAATCATTGTTTTGTTTGAAAAATAAAATACACTGCAATTATAGTGAATCTGCATCAAAAACTATTTTTTTAACCACAGACAAAGATACTTCCATTTTTACACAGACACGTAACAATAATATTGAAAAGTGATTTAAATAAAACTACCTATATGTACTATAACTTTCACTACTGTTATTCGTGGTAAAATATAAGGTATAGAATTCTAGGCTCTTTTTGTATTTTAAATTCTTAATTTAAATCTTAAAAGTTATTTTATAAGCTCTCAAAAGACTAGTTTCCAGGCCGTTACTGAATAAATAAATCAGGGAGTAATTTTGTCATTAATAGGGATGTCACCTTCACTTTAAAAAATCGATTAATAAATAATCGATTTTGCTCCCTTCACAATAAATTGATTAAATCGAATCTTGAAGTGAAAAATAGATTATTTATTGATGGATTTTTATTAAAAAATTTCTTTTTTAATTTAAAAATTAATTTGTAAAAAGACCAATTAAAAGTGGACAATTAGGAATAAAATATAACATGCGCCCTGTTTGCAAAATTCGATTAAAGTGTTGTTTGGCTACATTTTTTTCATCGAGCAACGCATATTTTATCTTAAAAGTCCAGAAAAAGAAGAAAATCAAGAGTGTTATTCGTATAATTGATTTTGTTGCAAATTGATTTATATAATCATCGATTGTGATAAAATAATCTATTGTTTTTTGACATCTGATTCAGTGATTATTTGTCTGTCAAAAGTCAAAACAAATTAGTTTTTATAGATTAAATTTAAAAACATTGTTCAAGTTCGATTTCGGTGTAAAAAATATTTAATAGCCTATGCTATTACTTTGAACAACTTAATTTTTATAACTTAATAATTATACTTAATTTATTAGAAACATGTCTGACGACTTCATTCCACTCAATCAAAGTACCCCTGTTCAAAGGGGATGGCAAGGTAAAAACCATAATAATCAGAATGGCTATCAGAATAATTGGCAACAAAGAAACCAAAGGCGTCGCGGACAGAATAACCGATGGAATAGTAACTCTCAACACAGTAATAGCTTTGGGGTAAGTGTTTCTGTTTTTTAAATAAGTACTTCCAGAAAGTTATTGAGTATTTATTCTGTCTTTTTCTGTGTTATATATTCACATTAAGTACATGCAGTGTTTACCTTTTTATTCAAATTTAGAATTTTTTGTGAGAACATTTAAAAAAAGAAGGCAATACTGTAATATATAATACCTATAATAGTTTTTATATGTACAAATAGGTTATATGTTGAATACAGATACAATATAAATATAAATTCGGACTATAATGACTGGTACATAAATTTTTGTGTATATTTAAAACATTTTAATATATATCTCTCAAAGCCATCCATGAATTATTACCATTAACGATGTGAGCTGGTTTCTTATAAAATTGAAATTGTTATAATTATGTTTAATACCTAATTTATATGTTTTTCTAACTTTCAGAGTGATTGCAACAGCAGTTATGGGCGTGACATTAGAAGCAATATTGATGCCTACTTACATCCATCAATGTTAAAAGATCCATGGGAACATTTGCGGAATAATAAAGAGTGATGATTTAATCTTGGCTAGAACAAATGGAAACGTTTTTCAAATTTAAAGAAGTACAAATAGTATTTATACAAGAAAAATTGGAAACAATCAATTATGAGAACAAAATTTATTTATTGTTTAATTACCAATTAATTTAAATTTCTTAATAAATATAATTTATAGACATACCATTAGCTTGATATACAGTATGATAAAAAGATATTCAAATAAAGTTTAATATTTCACAACATTTGTAACTGCAATTTTGCAAACCAAATTTGCAGGTACAGTATTTCATGTGCTATATTGTGGATTTGGTTTGTTAATATCATTCAAAAAATATAGTTCACCTAGTTATCGGTTAGGAGAATCCATTTACAACATTACAACACAAAGACAAACTCTTTTTTATTATTTCGTCCATTAACCCTGTTTTCTGACTTATATTGCAAAAAATGAGGTCACTGGTTTACACTGTCTGGACAATTGTTTCTTTAAAATAATCAACCACTTCATTTCTTACTATATATATTTCAACAATAAATTCTATACTTTAAATTTCAAATATTTATCTTTTACACAATTAAACAGAAAAAATAAGAGTATGAATATCATCATTGCCCTGCCCTTATCCCGGTATAAGTGGGGTCGGCACAACATGTTATAAACATGTCACATGATTTGTTTTCGTATTTTACGACCGGCCGCCTGCTTGACGTCAACTTACCTTAGTCGCCTTTACCACACTATATACATACCAATAGTATAGTGGAAGTCTTGTTTGAAGTGTTTTTTTCCTATTAGTAAATAGATCTAAAAACAGTAGTAACAATAATATTACTTTCTTGTGATGGCCTAGCGGTGCGACCGTGTGAATCTCTAGAGACGATCATGGGTTCAAATCCGGGCAGACACCAATGAGTTTTTCTATTAAAACTTATGTGTCTAATTGATAATTGCAATTTATCACACGCTTTTCGGTGAAGGAAAACATCGTGAGGAAACCTGCATATCTCTAGAGAATCCTAGGGATATGTGTTACCTACCAATCCGCATTGGAGCAGCGTGGTAGGTCTTAGCTCCAACCCTTCTCTCCAAAAATGGAGAGAGGAGGCCTATGCCCAGCAGTGGGATAGTAAGAGGCCGTTACTTACTTACTTACTTGTAATCCGCGTTTTTGTTAAGATAATACATGCAATGCTAAGTGTAGGAAGCAGGCAACAATCACATACCACATATATGCAGGACAAGCCGCCACACGTATCACAAGACGCCGCCGACAATACTCCATACAAAGCACTACACACACTCACTACCACAATCTCTGTGATCGTTTCGCCCCGTAACCGAAGCATCATCGAGAGGATAGGCTCCACGAACAAAATCGTAATTCATAACGATTTTGTTCGTGGAGCCTATCCTCTTGTGATACGTGTGGCAGCTTGTTCTGCATGTATGTGGTATGTGATTGTTGCCTGCTTCATACACTTTGCATTGCATGTATTCTCTTAACAAACGTGGATTAAGCAAAGTAATATAATTGGAACTTCTGTACTTTGGATTTCCGCAAAGTAACGCCTGCTTCTATAAATCAGATCTAAAAACTTTAGATACAATTATTGCAGTCAATGTTTGAAATGGCGTTCACAACTCAACAACTACCAGAGTTTTAGCTAGCTTTAAGAAAATTCGGTTAACTTAAGATATATTAACGCAGTATTGTTTACCACCTTAAATTTCGGTCATTGGAAAAAGTATTATTATTAGTTTAGCATGAGTTCACTGAATGATTTAATTAGTTATATTTTATTATATTAAGTATATTTTACGTAAAATATTTTAAGTCAAAAATAAAGATAGGGATATAAATTTTACGCACATAATGACTTTGCCAAAGACATTGCTGAAGTCGTGATAGCCGAACGGTGAGATCACTTGACTATATCCTGGTGTCACAGGTTGAAGCCCAGAAATGAGTTTTACTGTTAAAACTTATATACTGAAATTTATCACACGTTGTAAGTGAGACCACTCTGGGAACGACGAAAATCTAAAAAGTCGATTTTCTTCTTATTGGACCCTTTAACTTTAAATCGACATGATTGAAATATAACACAGCTATATTATATTAACCGATGCTTTCTACTATACGAGTAGGTACATTAGTGAACGACTTTGAAATCAGATCAAGTTTATGAGATAAGCGCGCACAAACCACAGGTAAAGTAAGTAAGTAGCGGCCTGTTACTATCCCACTGCTGAGAATAGACCTCTTCTCTCCGTTTTTGGAAAAAAGGTTTGGAGCTAAGACCTACTACTCTGCTCCAGTGCGGATTGGTAGGTTACACATATATCCAGAATTCTCTAGAGATATGCAGGTTTCCTCACGATGTTTTCGTTCACCGAAAAGCGTGTGATAAATTGCAATTATCAATTAGACACAAGTTTTAACAGAAAAACTCATTGGTGTCTGCCCGGGTTTGAACCAATGGCTTCCTCGAAAGAGTCGCACGGTGTTACCGCTGGGCTACCACAGCTTTAACCGGAGGCTTTTAAGGGAAGGACCGTCTCTATATAGTGATCTGGTATCTAACGTCGTGCCGGTCTAATATAACCGTACATTCTGATGACTGTAATTCGTTGTATATACACGTTTACAGTAAATTAAGTAAGTGTAAGTGTCCCATATATTTATATTTATAACCCTTGAATAGAGAGAGGATACCCACGCCCACCTGTGGGATAGTAACAGGCGGTTACTTTACACCGAGTTTCTAGTCTGATTCTCTTGTTAAAATTGTATTCAAAACTCTTGTTTTATTTATCCCTTGGATAGTTTGTTAAAATTACTATTTCAAAATAATATTTAAAATTCAAATTACTTCACGAAAAGAATAATTAAATACTAAAACTGTGAGTATGAATGATGAGAATAAACCCGTACTAATAAAAAAATGGAAATTATTAACGATGTTGATGAAGATATATAATATGATGAAAACCAATAGGTAAACAAACACAATTTTAATGTTTAATTGAATTTGAATTTAACACCCCTTTGGTCACATGGTTAGTGATCAGTTGTAAGCATCAGTCTTTAAAAAAATAATGGAATATATATTTTGGCATGACTGTACGTAGCGGTTTCTTTTGCTATCAGCAAAACTAAAGTAAAACAATTTACTAAATTACCCTAATCAATTTTGGCAGGAGACTCCACGCTATTTCGAAATTAAGAACTTGTACTATACTCACACTTCAGTAGAAATTATTAAACCAAACTACGAATAGATCAATGTTCTTTTTTAATAAAAAACTTGGTCTATTTGAATGTTTAATATTAGGGACCAAACGAACAGCAAATGTGCGTCTAAAAGAAAAGCTAACAGATAAATTACAGATTCTTTTTAGTATATATTTTGGATTTTCTCCTCGAAATTCTTTCTTTGAGCTATGAAGATAGTTCTGTACAATAAATATTGATCACCGAAAGTCATAAGGAGATGACGCTCTAAGACAAAGAACAATGAAAATGAAACATTCTTAGTTTAAATTTTAGTTACCGTATATAGCTATTATCCATAAACTAAAAAAAGACCGTATGACGCCGAGATTTCTTAAATATATCCATAATCACTTGTGGACATCCATCGCTCGAAAAAAAGGCAAAATTGTGTGTTGTGTGGATAAATTATGAATTACGAGTAAAAGATTGTGGACAATATTTTAAGGCGTTAACCTACGCGCTCGATTCAGCACTAAGTTTGTGGAACGCTTCAAATCTTTACATATAAACATGTCTTACATTTATAAAATGCGCTTCGAGTAAAGTTATTGCGCTAAATATAATTTATTTAAGATAAAGGTATGTATGTTTCAGCTGTCATTTGCATTCGACTATACACATTCGATTTATAGCAAAAAGTATGCGCAACGCTCTATATATAGTACACATGTCTATAAAATTCTCCTCGAGTAAAGTTTTTTCGCTAAATATAATTTATTAAAGGTATGTCTGAGGTGTCATTTGCAAAGTTCAGTGGGGAATGGGCGGGCTTGATAAGCCGAATATACCCAGAATCGAATCCTAGATAACACAAGCATGTTTTTCTTTATTTTATTGCATTTTTATATCCTACAAAATAATGAGAATATTATTTTGCTATAATCCGCGATAAAAGAAAATATATGTAATGCTAAATGTAGTGTTCTATTCGATCTCATACCTGATACATGCAGAATTTGTAAAAACTCATCCACTACCTGACACCGATGAGAAAACAATACACAAGCACACATTCACCACCACAATCAGAACAATTGTTTCGCACCGTAACCGAAGCATCGTCAGGAGATAGACTCCAATTGGAGTCGAAACAATTGTTGAGATTGTGGTGTGATGTGTGCAGTGCTTGTGTATTGTTGTGTCATCGGTGTCGGGTAGTGGATGAGTTCTTACAAATTCTGCATGTATCAGGTATGAGAACGAATAGAACACTACATTTAGCATTACATATATTTTCTTTTATCGCGGATTATAGCAAAATAATATTCTCATTACTTTTCTATTATGGACCTCCGCAAAGAACGCCTAATTATATAAATTATTTTTATATCTTTAAAAAAAATTACCGATTCTGGCTCGTTTAGCCATAGTATTAATATGGATTTAGTCATTTATACACAAAACAATATAGCACACGTACTTCATTTAAGGAACAGATGGTACTTGACTAAATGTGAAGCTAAATAAATTTCGGGAACGTACGTAACAAAATCATCAAAACGCACTTTACCATTTAAGTATCACGCCTCACATGTCGAGCAATTACCAACCAATTTTGCACCCCATCTCTGATGTATAATGCAACCAAATGGACTCGTATGGCTAATAGAATTATAAGTCTTTTAGAGGACCCCATTGACGAAAAAGGTGGGAACGGTTTTTAAGAAAACCCAATCAACGTTTTTTTTAATTTAAAATGATTGAAACGGACTGGAAAAATGGTAACAGTTTTTCGTAAAACAATGTATTAAAACAAATTCTTGTATCTGGCTGAGTAGAATAGACCACCGTTTCTTACTGAGGTGTCGTAAAAGGCGACTGAGGTAAGTTGACCCACCTCGTGGTATCCGCATGAGTAGAATAGACGACCCTCTTTCTTACGTAAGTTTGTTAACGTAAGTTAACGTCAGGCAGGCGTCTGGTTGTAAAATACGTAGTCAAATCATGGGAGAACATGTTTATAACATGTTTTCTGACCCACCTATAGTGGGATAAGGGCGGGAGGATCGTTGGATACCACATAAACGATGACGTGTATGATATAAATTGCACTATAAAATTTACTGGATTTTCATTAAGTGGTCCTAGTTTGGAAAAGGTTTTGTTCTACCTACCATTAATTTTATGGCAATCTAAATAACTATTATATATATATTTATAAAACAATCAAAAAAGGCTTTAAGATATCACCGAATCGACAATTAAACGAATTATTTATATGGAAGTTAGGCTAGAATTAGGGTATCTAATCTTAATCTATAATAATCTATATTGATGTTAAAATGTCATTATTTTGCTATAATCCGCGAGAATAATTTTCCGATCATTTACTTCAATTTCAATTTAATTTGGATTTTTATCGCGGATAATAACAAAACAACATTTTCTTTACTTTTATACTATGGACCTCCGAAAAGTAACGCCTCTTTAAATTATTTTGATGTCTTCAAAACTACTATATATAATAAATATGATAAGAACTATCATAATTATTATATACACTATAATATTAGTAGATTTTTCATATTGCTTTAAATTTACCTACTTTCTTTTTGTTGTTTCTTTCATTCTGTTGGTTTTCCATTTTTATTTTAATTCATTATACTTAATTATTACTTTTTTTATTTCACTGGTTGGCTGGAAAAGATTCCGATTCCGGAATAAGCCCGCCATTGCACGTTATGTTGTTTCTTATTATTTTTATATTAATTAATGCAATAAAGAGATTACAAACAAACAAAAGATGTTGTTCTTTTTGTAGAATTAAAAAAAGGGTATTTAAACGCAATATATGGTTTATAACTTACCAAAAGCACATTCCAAGGGTCGCAAAGTCTGTTTTAGAATTGAGATACTCTCGTGTGGTTTGGTCGACCCTTTATGTGGTCATGAAAGTTGTAGAAACTTTAGTAGGTATGGCTTATTAACTTACTAAACTTTAGCCTTTGTAGTTCTGTATTATTTATATCTGTTTAAATTGTTATTGTTGTCTACATTCATATTACGCCGTGTGGTGTCCGGCTGAATAGACTACCCTCATTTCTTACCGAGGTGTCGTAAAAGGCGAGTAAGGTAAGTTGACCCACCGTGTGGTATCCGGTTAAGTAGAATAGACCACCCTCTTTATTTCTGAGGAGTCGTAAAATACGATGTAAGTTGACGTGAGACAGGCAACTGGTCGTAAAATAACTAGCCAAACTAGCCTAGCTAAAAACTTGTTTAAAACTTGTTGTTCCGACCCCACTTATAGTGGGATATGGGTAGTAGAATGATGTACATAACTTCCTTACACACAGTCAGAAACTATTCTTTATATGATTATTTGTTGATTGCCCTAAAGTTTTTATTATATGAGATGCAATTTTTTTTTTATCTTTATCTTTTATTGTTGTTCGCATAACCACCACTTTTTGAAGGGGCAAGAATCCTTTTTTTAAAATATTTATTTAATACTCTTTATTGTACACCAAAAAGAACTAACACTCTCAACAGTATATTATATCGCTAAACAGCGATTTCTTCTATGCAAATGTGTAGGAAATGACATTAAAATAATGAGTGGGTGTACTAAATAAATGATAAATACGAAAGATTATTTATATATATTTTAAATTTTAAAAAGATTTGCTCTCGCTATCCAGATACATGGTAATTCGTGTCTAACGCGGATATCAATTTCGGATATAGTTTTCGCGCCACAGCAGCCGCTGTCGGAGACCGATTAAAAGATCGTCTGCCGTTGCATCGGTCTAGCGGAAGCTCGCACCGAATAATCGCATCGATCGCCAAAAAACTAACCCACATACGCACTGGCAGCGTAGCCGGAATTATTAATCGTGAGGAGTGATGGGTGGTGGGTGAAGGGTGGTGGGTGATGGGTGGTGGGTGATAGGTGGCTAGAGGGCGCAGGCGCGGGCGTGCGGCGGGCACTCCGCGAGGAAGGCTCGCGCGCTTCGGCCGCGTTCGAGGCGCGAGCGACCGCGATGCGCGAGCTGCCGGCGCCGCGGCCGCTCCCGCAAGCGCCGCGCTAACCTGCACCGATGCAGTGGCGAAAACTAACCAGGTTGAAGTCTTCGCCGGGCGGACAGTCGCGCGCTCGGAGGATGCTCTGCTGCGGCCGCAGGAAGGTATGCCGTCCGATCGATAGCGCGCGCCGAAACCATCGCCCCTCCCGGCCCGGACGCCGACGCCGTTCGACGACCCCGCTTAGCAAGGCCTCGCTAAGACCCTGTGAATTCCCCTGAACCTACTTCCTATTGTTATCACGCCCAATTACGATATGGCATATGTGTCATAACAGAGCCTAGTAAGAAAAAAGTAAGTAGCGGCCTGTTACTATCCCACTGCTGAGAATAGGCGTCTTCTCTCCGTTTTTTTTGGAGAGAAGGTTTGGAGCTAAGACCTACCACGTTGCTCCAATGCGTATTGGTAGGTTAGACATATCTCCAGAATTCTCTAGAGATATGCAGGTTTCCTCACGATGTTTTCCTTCACCAAAAGCGTGTGATAAATTGCAATTATCAATTAGACACATAAGTTAACAGAAAAACTCATTGGTGTCTGCCCGGGTGTGAACCTGTGACCGTGTTACCGCTGGGATACCACAGCTTAACAGAGCCTATTAATCTACTATTCGATTCGCAAACTTGATATAGGTATAGCCAACTTTGTCATTTGTATGTATGTTTGTAATGTTTTCACACAAAAACTACTGGACCGATTTCAAAAATTCTTTCACCATTGGAAAACTGCATCTTTACTGAGCAACATAGGCTATATAACATTTTCCAAAAAAATAGGGATCCATTATAAAAATGAAATAAGGTGTAAAAAAAATAAAAATTACGCAGGTGCAACCGCGGGATTTTACTAGCAATTTATATTTCGGATCTTTGTATATTTTGTCAAAACACTTATCTGCGATTTCTGTTGTACGAAACTTGTAATGTTACACGAGAGTTGCTCGTTATTGAATAGGCATTCTATGGCGCCAAATCACTAAAGCATCCCACTATACACGTTGACGTAAAATACCATCTAATAATAGCTTCTAAGTTTAGACAGTGCTTTTATCGATTAAGTTTAAATAAAGCAACCCGTAGCAAATTGTCTGAAAGCCTACGACTTAAGCGGCTTTGTCGGAACACAGAAAGCGTTTCATATTTCACCCGCGCAAAGAAAACTTACATATCAAGCATACAATTTCCTTTAAATGTGCTTTATTTTTTAAACAAACACGCTTTTATATGCTTTATTTTTGACACTTGTAATAGTGTTAAATTCGCTTTAAGTGATAAGGGTGACACGTTATCAAACGAGGAGATAGCTATCTCGCCATCTTGTCGAATTTTCATCTTGCGCCAAGGAGATGTTGAGTTAAAATTTAATTACGTCTTCAACGCTTTAAAACTTAATGTTGTAAATTAATAGATATTAAGTTAAAGCTCATTTACATGACGTTAAGCCGCTGTTAACATAATATGGTTGTCGAGGTAAATTTTAGACCTGCTTTTTTATGGATAATAATTTTGTTGATCATTCTTCATATTAATGGGAATAATGCAGACTAAAATCAAACCTTGTTAACTTATGTTAACCTTATACATTTTTTTTATAAATCTTCTATGGGCATATTAGCAGAACATGTGGTTGTAATAATAAAACGGTTCAGTTTTGAAATACATGTATTTGTCCGCCCATATTATAATGAACGTTTTATTTAATTTGTTAATCTGTTTATTACATGGCGATTTTTGTATTATGCTTTTAATGTTACATATTTGTATGTATGTTATGAAAGCAGACAAGAAACAATATTTTTCTTTCATATTGCGTTTATTTGACAGCAAATGATGACGCTAAAAACCGTATGGTTTTTACAGAGGTCCTAGAGTTCGTCTTTGAGAAGAAACTTATTAAGAATCGTTGTTTAACTATCTGTTTTTAAGATAATAGTTCCAATCTTAACAAAAAATATCTATGGTAGTAAAATATTTGTTCGTGATTTTGAAGTATTTTTACAAATAGCGTACAAAAAAACGATTTCAAGTCAAAGGCCATTTTCTGTAAATATCAAGTATAATTCACTAAAGCAAACCGTTTTTATTATGATTTACGAGACGTTAAAAATTCTTAAAAAAAATGGTCAAGTATTTCAAGATGGAAATATCTTCTATTTCCATCTTGAGAGATAAACACCATAAAAGACGCTGTGACCTACTTTCAATGTTGGTTCACCCGCCCATTGCGTTGTTTAAACGATATTGAACCAAATCTGTAATAGGCTGAACTTTGACTGTAATAAAATTTAATTAATGTATGTTTTGAAAGTCATAAAACTTAACCATTATCGATTCTTTTGGCCAGCTTAAATGTTGAAATTAGCGGCCTTAGATCAAAAAAATTAAGATGGATTGAAAAAGCATCATCGCTAATATCTACACAAAAAGCTACCAAAACTAAGCTATCAGCAAATGAGTCTTTGCGCGTATTGTTATAATAGACCAACTTCATTTCTTACCTAGGTGTCGTAAAAGGCGACTAAGGTAAGTTGACCCAAAATGTGGTATCCGGTTTAGTAGAATAGACCACCCTCTGTCTTAACGAGGTGTCGAAAAATACGGCTAGAGTAAGTTGACGTCACGCAGGCGGCCGGTCGTAAAAACGCAGCCAAATCATGTGACAGCATGTTTATGGCATGTTGTGCCAACCCCACTTAGAGTGATAAGGGCAGAAGATGATAATGATAATGATGAGATTAAAACTGATTTCAACATAAACAATTTGACGATGTATTAAAAAGCGATTTTTTTACAATAAACCAGATTCGATTCGTCGATATGCAATTGTTTAGGCTTAAAACAAACACTAATTATGAATTCTTAGTAATCCCGGTTTTTATATTACATTTTTCACAGAATTAGGTCACGGTTATATGACTTCTGTACGGCCTCATTTTTCTTCTATCAACAAAAGATGAAAAAAACTGAATCAATTCAACTCTATTCAAAAGCATGAATGGTAGTTTTTTATTTGTTTAATAGTATAATGCACGTTAATGCTAAAAATGATTTTGATTTAAAACTGAAATCTTCCTCTTTATACGTACTATAATATAATTGTGTAATTGACTTGTACTGTATAATTTGAAGTAAGCCGAGAAACTTGGATCTAAATACTTCTGTAAATACAGATTTGACTTCATTTTGACACATCGTAAATAAAAAAACTTCCATAGGTTTATTATAGATGGCGTTTTGAATGTCATCCTGTTTAATGCTTCCTGAATTTAATTCCTGTTGAATAAACAGGATTTATATAGCCTATATAATATAGACTCCCCTAGCAAACTTAAATTCTGAAGATCTTGTTGTGCCGGCACTCCACAAGGATATATTTTAATAAACCAGTATGGCATAATAAGGATTTTACCTACCTTGGATGGATCATATCCAATAATGGCGGCTCTAAAAAGCAAATCAGACGACGGGTTGGCATGGCAAAATCAGCAATGTTGCCAACTTGATAAGGTATGGAAAGATCGAAATATTCTGAAAAGGACAAAAATAAAGTTGGTACAAACCTTGGTCTTTTCGATCTTCCTATATCGCGCAGAGTCCTGGACCCTCAAAGCAGCAGACAGAAAACGTGTTGATGCTTTTGAGCTGTGGTGCTGGCGTCGTATGTTGCGCATTCCCTGGACAGCGTTTAGGGCCAACATCTTTGGCCTAAACGAGGTCAAAAAAAGGCTTTCCACCTTATGCCTCCAGCGAATCCTATTCTACTTTGAACACATAGCACGAAAACCCGCAATTAACCTGGAGAAACTGTTGATAAAGGGCATAGTAGTAGGCAAGAGACCCAGGGGGCGGAGTCCAAAGTGATGGTTGGATCAGTTGTCCGAACACCTGGCCCCAAACATCAGCCATTGTGCCGTTGACCGAACCAGGTGGCGAGCAGCAGTGAGCGAACGATTAAAGGAGGATATACCCTATATCTTACCCTCATTTCTTACCGAGGTGTCGTAAAAGGCGACTAAGGTAAGTGACTCACCGTGTGGTATCCGGTTAAGTAGAATAGACCACCCTCTTTCTAATCGAGGCATCGTAAAATAAGACTAAGATAAGTTGACATCAGGCAGGCGGCCGGTCGTAAAATACCTATGTAGCCAAATCATGTGACAACAATAACATGTTGTGCCGACCCCACTTAGGGTGGGAAGATGATGATGTTACCCTATATGTTACCCCGGTATATAAGGAATATTTGTGCAAAATTTCACCGATATTGGTTCAGCGGATTGGCCCTGAGAACTTAACAGACAGACAGGCAGACAGACTTTCGCATTTATAATATTAGTAATAACTAGTAATGTGTATATATTATATGTATACAAGATTAACATTATTTATAGAAGTTTATACATAAACGATATTAAAAATAAGTTTACTAATACAAAACCTTGAAATGCGACACGGTGTATTAAATCCACTGGCGTCACAGTAAATAGGGAGGGGCGTGACTGGGAAATCGTAGTGTGTAATCACGGGTCGCAGCACAGCTCGTTGGATTACTAACATTTTGATTGATCCTTACACCGTGACACTTTGAATAGTGATTTTGTAAATGTTACCTAGTTTTAGGTGGCCTTCAACCTTGTATTACATCGGTTTATAGCAATCGCCAGCGGCTCCGACCGTATGGAAAGATTAAAACCGTAATAAAGTCTTTTGATAACCATAATGATGGTAACGCCGTGTGGTATCCGGCTGAATAGAATAATACCACCCTCATTTCTTACCGAGGTGTCGTAAAACGCGACTAAGGTAAGTCGACCCATCGTGTGGTATCCGGTTGAGTAAAATAGACCACTCTCTTTCTTACCGAGGAGTCATAAAATATGACTAAAGTAAGTTGACATCAGGCAGGCGGCCGGTCGTAAAATACGTAGCTAAATCATGCGACGGCATGTTTATAACATGTTGTGCCGACCCCACTTAGAATGGGATAAGGGCAGGAAGATGATGATAACCATAATAATGGTTATAGTGGGTTAACCTTAAAGTTAGACATATGCTGTCGCGGACTTTTATTTAGAACTTTTAGAGGGGAACAATTGTGTAATACATGATTTTTGAATAACTATCACCGTTTACTCAGCACACGCAAGGAAAGCTTTAAATTTTGCCGTTTTCGTAGTATTTTTTATTGCTGCTCTTCTCCTATTCATTTTAGCGTGATGATATATAACCTATAGCCTTCCTCAATAAATGGACTATCTTACACTGAAAGAACTTTATATATCGGTCCAGAAGTTCCTAAGATTAGCGCGTTCAAACAAACAAACAAACTCTTCAGCTTTATATATTATATAGATAAAACTGCAGGAGAAAAGAACGAATATTACCGGACATCTGGCAGTTTATTTTGTCTTAGAACGTCCGAGAGCACCTTAAGCATTCGATTTCGGCTATTGTCACTGACATCTGATAATAATCGCTGATCTTAAGTGGATCCTATTATATAACTCTGCCATTTTCTGCAGTTAATATACCTTTCAAACGCTGCGAAAAACATGCCAATGTTTGCGTGGAAAATTCAAATATTTATCTTGTTCCTTTGTTGACTATTCCCATTTACCTAAAAAACATCAGTGAACTGATTGTAAAATAGAAACTCGCCGTATTTATATATAGGTTTTTGTAAGTTTAAGAGGAAATTTATTTTACAATTGTTATAAATATAAATGAATATTCATATATAAGTTACATGTTCGAGAAAGTCGAGGTACGATAAACTAATCATCCTCCTGCCCTTATCCCACTCTAAGTGGGGTCGGCACAACATGTTATAAACATGCTGTCGCATGATTTGGCTACGTTTTAACGACCGGCCGCCTGCCTGACGTCAACATTAGTCGTATTTTACACACCTCAATAAGAAAGAGGGTGGTCTATTCTACTTAACCGGATACCACACGGTGGGTCAACTTACCTTAGTCGCCTTTTACGACACCTCGGTAAGAAATGAGGGTGGTCTATTCTACTCAGCCGGATACCACACTGCGGGTCGACTTACCTTAGACGCCTTTTAAGACACCTCGTTAAGAAATGAGGGTTGTACTATTCTATTCAGCCGGATACCACACGGCGTGAGGTACGATAAACTAATAATTTTTAATATTATTTTTCAAAACTATATATATCATATGTATGCTGTTAGTATACACGAACGGAAAACATTTGCCATCTACGGTTTTCTGAGTCATATAGCGCACCCTGGTCTTAAAAGGCTTCAATCTAGCGCCCATAGCTGATGTCATCCAATATAAGTTCATGGACAAATATTTAACCAGGATATGTTAATGCTTCTTTTTCGAACTGTTCAGTTTAGGTTGTCATTCGGCAACGACTTAAACTGGGCGTCTTTAACATGTCATGGTATGGAAAAGCAAAACAATTCAGTTTAGGTCTTTAATTAAGTCGCAATAAGAGTTCATGGTAGGCCTGCTGGACTGAGCGACAACAAAGACGGTTTCTGGTTACGGAGTTAAGCTGTAAGAAAACATTGATATAAGTATAAAAAAATTGAAGCTTATATTATATTAACTTTATATAATTATTTAATTGAAGCATATATTAACCAAAATTATAAGATTACAAAAATAATAGTAACAATAATCGAAACTGGCTGCTACACGAGCACGAGGCATTCAAACGAACATTCAAATTCACCCATCATTACTACAAATATAACTAACAATTTCCAGCGACTCCGCCTGCGTTCGTAATACTTCGTAGATTGTGAGAGAATTTTCGTTATCACCAGGAATCGATATCTGTTATAATATGATTGCATGTATAATAGATATTGATGTTATTTGTTTCGTTCACAGTAAATATTTTTGTTTTTTTATTCTACCTATTAACGTCATTTGCTTAAATTTTTTACCGTGACACCTTTATAATATAATAAATAATATAAAATATAAATTAATAAATTAAAAATAATTTAAAATATGTAATTAATTTAATATAAAATAATTATTTTGTTTCTATTCTTATTATATTTAAGTTTTATATGTAACAACTACTGACTGTCCAAATAAATATATATCCAAAAATGTGTATATAATAAAAACATTGGTTAAAATGACGCATTTGTAAAAAAAAAATGAATAATATCTTACAGAAAAGTTATTCTTTAAAGATAAAATGTGTTTTTTACAAACTCATGTTGTGATAATGAGATATTTATGATCTTCAAAAATTTTTCGTACCATAAATTCAAATAGAAATATTCGAAAATGTATAGATATTTCAAAGCTTATTGTTCCACAGACTAAAACAACAAAGGATGTAAAAGTTGTTTGTTTTATACAAAAGATAAAAGGCCCTTGTACGAAAATTCATCGAGAGACCATTATTTGTCCCAAATTCTAATAAAAATTCTTTCATTAAAATAATCTTGAACTTTTATGTCCGTGTAAGATTTATACAATAAGTAATTTAATATTAGAAACGGATACTGTATAAATCATTTCAATATCTTTATTATTTAAATGTATTAATGTTGTGTATATATGTATATTTACTGAATTTTGGAAACAACTCCAAAGATTTTCATAAAACTTGGTATGTAGAGGGTTTTGGGGGTAAAAATCGATCGAGCTAATTTTCATTAAAGAAAAATGTCGTCGTTTAAAAAATACTTACATTTAAATTTAATATAGGTAAAACTCTATTTTGGTCGTTAATTGTCAAGTCAGCGTAGTTTATTCGGGGAACGAAAATACCTAAGATCGAGCCCCACCTAATTGGGTAGAATATATATATATTTTTTTAAGTTTTTTTTATTTAAAAAAAAAATAAAAAAAAGATAGATAATAGGATAAGAGTTGAGTTTATTTATAAGAACCAGGTACTTATAAATAAACTCAACTCTTATCCTATTATCTAGTTTGAAATATAGGTTAGTTGTACAATATCGAAATAAAATCTATGTTAATGAACTTTATTACTTACTCTGCGGTTAGAATTGTACGAGTATAATTAAAACTATTTCAAGTTTAGACATTAGCAACTAAGCGTGCCTTTACAATCTGTATTTCCATAACTGGTGTGTGTGTGTGTGTTCATGATTGTTTTCAATTATGCAAATAGGGTTAGCAGCGTAACAAAGCTATTACTGCGACCGTTTTATGAACCTGATTTATTTAGTGATTTTATATAATTAAGTGTTACTTTGCGGAGATCCATAACACAAAACTAATAATTAAATTTCTATGCTATAATCAGCGATAAAGTAAATATATGCTAAATTTAGAGTGGATCATCAGTTTTTATAACTTGCAGAATTCGTAAAGCTCATGCATAAACCTCCACGGCCACTACAATACACAAGCATTACACACGTTCACTATCACAAACTCAACAATCGTTTCGCCCCAACCGAAGCATCTCCAGGAGATAGAAACAGGGTATGATAACGGATAGTCTATTCTACATTTAGCCTTATATATATTTCTGTTTACTTTATCGCGGAATATAGCAAAATTTATTACTATAAATATTATTACTTTTGTTCTAGTGATTTGTGTGTGTCCTTTATGTATTTTCTTTACATAGTTTGTAATTGGGTTTAAAATTGTATGTGATAGAATTAAATACTCGCCTTTGATACTCACTTATCGTTTAATGAATGTCAACGACTCATAAGAGTCATCTATTTATAAAAATAACAGTCTCCTTTTGATTATAGTTAATTTATATCGCTTTATATTTCGGTACTGACATACATTACTCCTAAAGTATCCCTGTATTTGATATTTAAATACTTAAAACACTCAGCAGAGACAAGCGTTATAAATAGTAAGCTGTGATCAGTAAAACAATACCTGAATAGGTATAGAATCTAAGCTTCAAAAGGAGACACGAGTTTGTTCCACGAGAAAGTGACATTTGAATATCTATTTATGAAATCTGCTGTATTAATAATCAGAGCTGTTAATTTAGGAATAACATTCTTAGCATCAATTTATACGTATCGGAAAGTGTAAGGTCAAATGCTTATGACAAATGCCAGACGTGACGTCATCTAATCCCTGGAGTATTCGGGCTAGACGGACAATAAAATCGATTAAGAAAGCGGCGGATAACGCCACATAGAAAATATTAAACATAAAGCATTTAATTTATTTAAACTATCACATATATTAAATATAAACTTTTGACTGAAGTTGTGATATAAAGAGCTATATTAATTTAATAATGCAAATAATTACAATGCCAACATAATTAGCCGTGTGGTATCCGGCTGAGTAGAATAGACCACCCTCATTTCTTACCGAGGTGTCGTAAAAGGCGACTAAGGTAAGTCGACTCGCCGTGTGGCATCCGGCTGAGTAGATTAGACCACCCTCATTTCTTACCGAGGTGCCGATAAATACGACTAAGGTAAGTTGACGTCAGGCAGGCGGCCGGTCCTAAAAACGCAGCCAAATCAAGTTACGCCGTGTGGTATCCGGCTGAGTAGAAAAGACCACCCTCATTTCTTACCGAGATGTCGTAAAAGGTGACTAAGGTAAGTTGACCCACCGTGTGGTATCCGGTTAAGTAGAATAGACCACCCTCTTACTTACCGAGGTGTCGTAAAATACGACTATGGTAAGTTGATGTCAGGCAGGCGTAAAATACGTAGCCAAATCATGTGACAACATTTTTTTTTTGCTATTATAAAGAACAACCAGAAGGAAGTACTTTATTGATGTTGCGATCTAGCCAAGAGGCTAATAAGCAACTTAAAGATTACCTAAACTTATATCTAAGAATAGGTCCAGTGACTTATCTTAGTCTTTCTTGGTATGTGAGACACTTTGTTCTTGTGTTCTTTCAAGTAGCACTAGCACTACACTATCACTATATTAAACTAACTCAAAAGGTTTTGTCCTTTTAAGTCTTCTTACGAGTCCAGTGACAACATGTTTATGACATGACGGCATAACATGTTTATAACATGTTGTGCCGACCCACTTAGAGTGAAATAAGGGCAGGAGGATATATACTGTCCAAAATACGTCCATAATGTTACGATTTTCATAACAAAGCAGTGGTATTGTACATAGTATGAAATTAATAATGCATAACTTCGTATGTGGTTGAGGATCTTGTGACTTAACTTCATATTCAAGTTGAGACGCAATAAACCGCCGCCACAACTAAAGCTTCTATGCTCATTAGAAGTTTAGAAGTTTCTCTATTTCTCATTCATTCTACAGAACGGTTTTAATTAATTTTAAGAATCTTTAATATTTAAATGAGTTGATCTTGTATGTATATATAATTTTTTTTATTTTACTGAAATTCAGCATGCAGGAGGTTTTGGAAAAAAATCGTTTTATGTCTGTTTTTTGGCATTAAAAAAAATACAATAATTTACATTGAATATATAAAACACTATTATTGTCGAAAACTGTCAAGTCTTTTAGATTAGCTTATTCGGGGAACGGGTAGCGTCTAAAATGAAAATACCTATAAATCTTTTTTTTAAGTTTTTTTTTTAAATTACCGGCTCATGCCTCTACATGCTGAATTACATGAAAATTTATAGAGCCGTTTCCAAAAAATATATATAAAAGATTAACTTGTTTAAATATTAAAGATTAATTTAATACATTAGCGACAGTTGATCGAACTGTTATTGTTACCATGAAGTTTTAAGCTGAAATATTAAGGGCTAAAGCTTGTATTGGTGCTATAAGATTTCTGCAAACTAAAGCTCTTTTTATCTTAAATACTTTGAATGCCTCATTTACATAATTACAATACTCCTGAATGCGTTCAAGAAAGGAGCACTCTGTAAGAGAAATCGTCTTGTTTCTCAGTTTCAATGGCTTTAATGATCGGTATGTGAATTGAAAACTTCGAGTTGCAAGGTATATACCTAACAATAACAATTTATGTTGCCTCTAAATTTACCTTAATATGTCAAAATAAATATCCATCATGTGGTATACGGCCGAGTAGAATGGACCACGATATATTTAAAAATACTCAGGTAATTAGTGATATTTATACTTTATTATATTTAATTTTATAAATATATTCTATTGTATTTATTATATTATCATATTTATTATATACATTATATTCTTTTATTATTTCATATTACTGAAAGGTCCATTTTCTGTTTGTTGTAATGGGTGAAGTTAAATTTTTATTTTAATTCACTGTACTAATATTTACTAAGAGATTTCGATTCCGGAATAAGCCCGCCATTGCAATTTATGTTGTTTTTTTTATTATCATTTTTACTTGTATTAATGAAATAAAGAGATTACAAACAAACAAACCACCCTCATTTCTAACCGAGGCGTCGTAAAAAAATCTATATACGCGTAACGGCAATTGCTAATTGTCTAACATACGCTGTCATAACTAGGTCGTTTCTCCCTTAGTGGTCCGCTTGTCTATTATTTACCAAAAAATCCACATTGCATCATTCCCACACTGGATTTCTTGTGCGAAAATGAACAATAGAAATTTGGAAATGTAATTTCTTAGATCATAGATTCACATTAAGTAGCTACGAGTACAGCTACGAAAACTCGTAGCGAGCTACGAATTATTTGTGTTGAATTTAATAATAAAAATTATCACATACACTCTATTATAATCTTTATGAAAATTGAAAATACATATACAGTTGTAGTCATTGATTATATTATTTTCGTTAATAATGTAGCTCGCTAACAAATATCATAAAATCTGGTAGCAAACCAATAGTCATTGATTATTGATTATCTTTAGTATAGTAGCTCGCTAACAAATATCATAAAATCTGGTTGCAAACCAAATTTGATTTTGGAACATAATGAACGAAAAATATTAATGTCATTTCAAAAGGTATGGGGTGCCATTTTTTTCTAATACATATCAATTTATCTTTTTTAGAATAATCGTAATATTATACGTTCGATATTTTTTATTCTACCTATTAAATATTTTTTAATAAGAACTATTTTTCTCATTTATTCTATGTTCTATAAAAGCATGTTTTTTAAATGGAGATGACCCGAATTTTTCCAATATAATAAAAAAGTCATTTTTTTGTATTATAATGTCGCCGGTCAACGTTTATTAATAAGTGTACAAAGTATGAATTAAATTTGTCAGTTCAAAGTCATATAAAATTGAGATGAAAGGAGTCGGTTACATACAAACAAACAAGCATACAGGTTAATAGTTCCTTTTTGATCCAGTATATATATATTTGAAAGTAAAAATATGACATGAAAAGTGTCATGGGGTAAGGGCACTAGTAATTGACCATGTATTAGTAGTTGACCGTTTTGTATGAAATTTCAAATAATAAGCGTTTTGTTGTAGCTAATTAAAAACATGAATTATTAATATTAAATTTAAAATATTAAACAATGGGCTACAGTTCTGAGCTTTTGGGCAGTTGTTAATAGATGGCAATAGGTAATTACAAATTTATTTTTTATTAGCTACAACAAAGAAAACTTATCTTATCATTTAAAATTTCTTCCAAACGTCAACTACTAGAACATGGTCAATTACCAGTGCCCTTACCTTACTCGAATATAAAACTTACGTCATACGAGTAACATTTGAAATTCATTAAAAGTACTGCTAATGGCATAATAATTGTTCAATATTTCCGAGTCTGCTTACGTTTCTGTAAATCAAACGATTTCATTTGAAGATAACACAGGTATGTATTATAATTGTGATATATTCCTAATGAATGCTCTATTCCGACATGGTGCAACGGTGTTTATGTCTTAATAGAATAGAATAGAATAGAATAGAAATTTACTTTATTGTACACCATAATCCTATTATACAAAAGAAAAATAGTTTGAACATAAAATATTTTTGTATAGATGATTAAAACATACAATGGGCGGCCTTATCGCTAAAGAGCGATTTCTTCCAGGCAATTCAAAGTCTTAATGTGCACGAGTTATGACACTAAACTTACAGTAATCTTAAACAGTAGTATTTAAACTGAAATACAAATTTTAATTCAAAGTAAACTTAGTATAATCCTTTATATTTGTCTGTCTACAATTCTTTTCAATTGTAACTCAACTTCTGTTGTAAAAAGACACAGGCAGTTGTCTCTGCCCGTGTCTTTTTCACTGCATCTCTCTGTGAGGGTTGCCTGGAAGAGATTACTTATTAGTAATAAGGCCGCCCTTTGTACGCATTATTGACGCCTTTGTACTACTATAAGCATGTTATTTTTTTTTGTGTGTAATCTTGTGTACAATGAAGTTTTTATATATCTATCTAAATTTGAAGGGTTTGTATGTATTTTATTCGATTGTTTGAACGCACTAATCTCAGGAACTACTGGAACGATTTGAAACATTCTTTGATTGTAAGACACTCCATTTACCGAGGAGGTTTTAATTAGGGGAAAAAATTGTGAAAAGAAGAAGTTTTTATCTCAGTATGCATCAATGCTTAGCTTCGGATCAAATTATGGTAAAGTTTAAGTTTCTTTCAATAGAAAGTCCTTCATTCCTAATCCAAATATTAAAAGAAGTTTGGGAAAATTTATTCAGTAAATGAATACTTTGCACTTTATATAAATCTATATTTGAAAAATAACTTCCTGCACTAGACAGTTTCTGGCGGTAAAGAAAGCTATTTTTAAAAAAGGAAGCCTCAAGATCTTTTATCGCTACCTTCATTTCAAGCAAGCGTATACATACACAGCTGTATAAATTTACAGCGGAAAGCGCTTTAACGCTTTGATTATAAGGTTTCATTCTTAAGTTCATCCGCTCCACTTTCGAATCGTTTGCACCCGACGATCTAGAGCTCTTCGGACTTCGAGTTGGCACAAAATTTTAGTTCTACGCTTCTCATTAGGCATTGCTCACAGAAAGGCGAGAGAGGAAAGGGGGGGAATCGGGATGGGGGAGCATGAGGCCATTGTGCTAAGACGGGTGTTTTGTTTCGTATTTTTGTATGTACTATGTAATGTTTCAGGATGAACGCAATGTGTCTTCTATTTCATATACATATTATACACTGAGGTGAGTTGACCCACCGCGTGAAATCTTTATTTATTATTATATATATAACTTTATTTAGACCGAGCCTTACTCGGTAATTTTACAGCAATTAACGAATTTTTTAACAAATTAAAAAAATAAACTATAAAAAAAAGAACAATAATTAGGTAGTAAGGCATCGATCCTGGATATTAACATTTCTCGAGACTGTCCGTTCCCCGAATAAGCTACGCTGACGCCGGAAAAATAGAAAATAGTATTTTTTTAATGCCTATCAACAGGGATAAAAGAATTTTTTTAATATAAAACCTAGCTAAATCGATTTTTCTCCACCAAAACCCCCTGCATGCTGAATTTCAGGAAAATCTTTGAAGCCGTTTACCCGAGATTCCGAAAATATATTTATACATAGACATACAAGATTAACTCATCTAAATATTAAAGATAGAGATGTAAGATTATAATAATTAAATTATTTATAAAATAAATTGATTTTTAATAATAAAAATTATTTGAATTTTTATTATAGAGTCATACTAGCTTTATTTGTATTAGGTCAAATATCAGGCCAAAAATAAAACATCAAGTTAAACGGAAACATAAAATATTTCGTCAACTAAGAACTGTTTACAATGCATTAGCATCTCAATCCTGGTAATGGGAAATCTCGGAATGATGCTGGAGCTTATTTAAATTTTCAAACGGACGGACGTCTATCGTTTTTCGTTCTGTCTTCATAACGGAGGATAAACACTTAGGTCGGAAATCTTTTAATGCCGGCTGACTTCCGGAGGGAGAATTTTGATTATAGAACGATAGCTTCAAGGCATTATCGTGGAAGATTAATTTATTTTGTGCTATGTAATTAACAATTAGTGATGGTCAAACCTGATACTTGCCAGGGGGTCGCGGGTTGAACACCCAGGCAAGGTAATTTTATTTATAAACTTATGTACTTGTAATGTAATTGATTTTTTAATATATATGTAATCGATATTTTATTGCCGTGTGGTATCTGGTTGAGTAGAATATACCACCCTTATTTCAAACATTGAAAGTTAAGAAAAAAGGCCGAAGGGCGATTTAGTGCGAGATATCTAACGTGAACGAAAACCAGTAACACTCACGGAAATCTCGATCTGTTTTTTGCTAACACATTCTTACACAGCCTTTGATTTAATGCATTATTTTAGGTGTTTGGTTCTATTACTGCTTACTTGTAAACTTCAATGGTAATCATTAGCAGTATTTACAAATCGTCTTTTTTATTTATCACGACCGATCAACGACGCTTCAACAAAGTCATCAACCTCCTTTCGCTTATCCCACTCTTATGTTATAAACATGTTTTCACATGATTTTGCTACGTATTTTACGACCGGTGACCTATCTGACGGCAACTTACACTAGTCATACGACACCTGTGTCGTAAAAGGCGATTAAGGTAAGTTGACCCATCGTGTGGTATCCGGTTGAGTAAAGTAGACCACCCTCTTTCTTACCTAGGTGTTGTAAAATACGACTAAGGTAAGTTGACGTCAAGCAGCCGGCAGGTCGTAAAATACGTAGCAAAATAATGTGATAACATGTTGTATTGACCCTACTTAGAGTGGGATAAGGGCAGGCGAATGATGATGATGATTCGTGCGTGCGATTTGCTTTAAAAATTGCCCTTAATTTGAGCTTAACATCGTTTTGACATCGCGCTATAAGACGCTACGAAGGTTTTCAGTACGAAATCGATATTCCATAAATGCTAAGCATTTCGCTTCCTCATTCCTGAAACGCCTTTGACGTGTAGAATTCCCTTCCTCGTTCCAATTTCTCTGTCATCTCTGATAAGGTAATTGTAATATACTGTAAGCAAGTTGTTTAAATTAACACTACTTGTTGAGTATCTATATCTATCTATCTTTAATATTTAAAGGAGTTAATCTTGTATGTATATTCGGAATATCGGATACGGCTCCAACGATTTTCCTGAAATTCAGCATGCATGAGGTTTTTGGGGAGAAAAATCGATCCAGCTAGGTTTAATTTAAAAAAAAAAACGTTTTTATCCCTGTTTTAAGGCATTAAGAAATACTAAAATTTACTTTTAATTTCTTGTATGTATGAAATATTATAATTGCCGTTAAATGTCAAGTCAGCATAGCTCGGTCAACCAGGTACTGCTTATTATAAAACAAAAAAACCAAAGCTGTCTTTCTGTATATGATCGATTTTCTCAAAAACTACTCAACGGATTTTTGTGCGGTTTTTACTAATAGGTAGTGCAATAGGTAGTTTAGGTTAGGTACATTATGGTATTATGTAAATTGTTTTGAAGAAGTCACGCAGTTTGCAAATTCGCCTGCTGGAAGATTTAGTAGAATGCGCCTAGAGAGTTGTACTAGTGAATTGTAGATCTACAAAAATACTGCAAAAAATTCTACGACGGCACGTCTCTATATCTTATGGCTAATTACTATAACTACTTTTATGTTAAATATGTCAATTCGGGAAAAATTTTGTGACACCGATTTATTCGCGGACGAAGCCGCTAGTTTACGTATAAATAGTAAAAAACTAATACCTATTATAAAATCCGACTGTTAGTCTGTAATGTTATGTTTTAATATGCTCATATACTGGGATATAATATAAAAGGAAGTAAAAAACTAAAATAATGCTCTTCGCGAATCATTTATATACTAGATACAAGTATTGCATTACAAACTACCATAGTACAAAAAAAATATGTTTTTCGCTAATTTATGATTGAAGTAATTCCTAATTTTACTAAACATGATCTTCTCTACCCATAGTACATAGTAGTATATAGTAGAATCTAAATCTGAAACAATGTATGAATTAATTATAATTTAAGAATAAATAATCAATCCACATTTTTTAATTATTAATAGAAGACAAAATTAAAGGTAATGTAACAAGGCATATTATAAATAATTTATAGAAGTAGGGGTTGCTTTGCGGAATTCCATAAAACAAAAGTACGCAAGAGATACAGTTATAATCCACGTTTAGCAATCTCGGATTTTATCAAAACAATTCTATTATTACTTTTATATGTTAAAAAACTAAACAGTTTACTTAATGACATTTAAAAGCGTAATACAAGGAGTCATTAAAAACAGAAATATCTCAAGCATAAACTGTCACCATAAAATCGATTAAAAACGTGTTGGACCGGGAAACAGCGATTTTCATTAAGCCAAGAAACTTTAAGTGGGCGTGGCTGACGTCTAGAAACGTCGCTGTAGGCGGCACTAATGACCTGAGCCACGTACAGCCTAAATGGGACTTTATTTATCAAGTGGTTAAGTTCAATTTGCATCGCACCATCCATTACAGACACCATTTTAGCGAGAGGAGGTCAGAGATTGACAGGAAGTTATTAGAAGATCGGGAGGCTAAAATATTTGAATTTTGTTACATTTAGCAATTTTGAAAAACAGACTAATAATTACAGAATTATATTTTTAAGAACTGTGATAGCCTAGTGGTAAGAGCGTAGAGACTTTCTTAGGGAACGGAATCAAACCCCCGGACAGGCACCAATGAGTTTTTCTACTAAAACTTATGTGTCTAATTGATAATTGCAATTTATCACACGCTTTTCGGTGAAGGAAAACGTCGTGAGGAAACCTGCATATCCTAGGGATATGTGTAACCTACCAATCCGCATTGGAACACCGTGGTAGGTCTTAGCTCCAATCCGTCTCTCCAACAAAAAAAACGCTCTCTTTTTTTTTGAGGAGGCCTATGCCCAGCAGTGGGATAGTAACAGGCCGTTACTTATTTTACAATTTTTTTACTCGTAATTATATTTTTAAGAACTGTGATAGCCTAGCTGTTACACCGTGGGACTCCTTCGAATAGGTAACGTAATCAAATCCCGGACAGGTACCAATGAGTTTTTCTATTTAAACTTATGTGTCTAATTGATGATAGCAAATTTATGACACTCTTTTCGATGAATGAAAACATCGTGAGGTAACCTGTATATGTTTGGAGAAATCTGGTATATGTGTAACCTACCAAACCGCACTGGAGCTGCATGGTGAGACTTAGCTTTAACCTTTCTCTCCAAAAAACAGAGAAGGGAGGCTTATGCCCAATAGTGATATAGTATTAGGCCGTTACTATACTAAATTTTTGTAATATATTTTAAAGCAGTTTTAATCTGCTAGTAATCACGTTTGAAACGTAATTAATTTTGCACTCGTGGACCAGAGTTTTACCGATTTTAATGATTTTGAACGCACACACCATTCTGTTCATAAAACGAGGCAGGAGGCCTTTGCTCAGAAGTGAAAAGGTAACTGACTGATAAAAAAGTAGTGACGTGGTTTAAAATGAAAATTGCTTTCTTGAAATAGGAGTTATAGATGCCGTGTGGTATCCGTCTGTGTATCTCGGTAAGAAACAAGGGTAGTCAATTCTACTAAACCGGATACCACACGGTGGGTCAACTTACCTTAGTCGCCTTTTACAACACCTGGGTATGAAATGCGGGTGGTCTATTCTACTAAGCCGGATGCCACACGGATGATCTCTCAGTACTCTAAATATTATTAAAATACTTAAAATACAACTAAGATCTAATGAAGAACCAACACGTAAGTAAAACTATACCGTAACCGTAAACTAAAATTCTCTTAAAATATAACGTGTAACTGGGATATTCTACGATTATTTAAATTTCTTCCTTTCAAAATTTATCTCTTTCAACCTGCACGAACTCTTATAAATGCGTTATTAATGTATGAACTTGATAATGGCGGTCACGTAACGCGTTTCTAAAATGTCTTCCGGCAAAGTTGAGTACGGGATGACTTTGTAAGATATGAAAGTTCCTCTACGAAACAGTTTTGTAGTAAAGCTCATTAGAGATGGTTACATTTAGGAAACTTCGGAAAATCGATGAGCAAACTAAAAATGTAAGTAAGTAAGTAACGGCCTGTTACTATCCCACTGCTGGGCATAGGCCTCCTCTCTCCATTTTTTGGAGAGAAGGGTTGGAGCTAAGACCTACCACGCTGCTCCAATGCGGATTGGTAGGTTACACATATCCCTAGGATTCTCTAAAGATATGCAGGTTTCCTCACGATGTTTTCCTTCACCGAAAAGCGTGTGATAAATTGCAATTATCAATTAGACACATAAGTTTTTACTAGAAAACTCATTGGTGCCTGCCCGGGGTTTGAACCCTTGACCTCCTCGAAAGAGGCGCACGGTGATACCGCTGGGCTACCACAGCTTATAACTAAAAATGTAGTTAAAATTAATAAATCCATAGATATTGTTCGACCCTGTACAAGATAGAAAACGATTAAATGTAACTAGTATTAAGAATTGTATTTTTAAAAGAGCAACCGCCGAGTTTCATGCTGGCTCTTCTCGGTAGGAACAGCTATCTAAACCAGCAGTAGAGTTGACGATTCAAAAGCAATGGTTTACAAGTTTATTTGAATAAAGAATATTTTGAATTTGAATTTGAATAGAACGGATAAATGTTGTGATAGTCATGGAGTTGTTATACTAGAGTTGGGAATTCAGCCTGACTGGCCCATTACAATAAAAAGAAATAAAGGGACTGTATCTATCTATCTCACTTTTTTATGTGTGATAAGACAAAGATAAGTATACGAGTTTCATTTTTCCTCTCAATATTTATTGTGACATTCTCGCTCACTGGCCTACTGCTCTCCGAGTATCAAACTCTAGTATAACAACTCTATGGCAATATTTAAGATAATTAAAATAATTAAGAAAACTGCAGAGAATAGGTTTTCTTTGTGCTAGGGAGAAAGTTTGACATTTGTCGAGACTGCCCGTTCCCTTAATAAGCTACGCTAACTAGGCAGTTTATGGCAAACATATTGTTTTATATATTTAATATAAATTTTAGTATTTTTTTATGCCCAAAAACAAGTAAACAACGATTTTTTTAATAAAACCTAGCAAGACCGATTTTTTTTCCCCTAAAATCCCCTATTACATGCTGTATTTCAGAAAAATCATTGGAGCCGTTTCTGAAATTCCGAAAAAATATATATACATATAAAATTAGCTCATTTCAATATTAAAAAGATAAAGATATTTGTTTTTGTTATCCATCACGATTTAATATACTTAGTACGGACAAATTCCACTATTTCATGATTCCTACTGGCATAACAATAATTTATATTTTTTAAAAAGATAAAAAATGAACGTTGTGTCTTTAATGGTTAAACAAAACAGTAAACGTACCATTCAGTACCAATGACTTCTAACGATTCCTTATTACTTTTGCAATATTCATATTTTAAAATTAATATTTTGTAGATATTCTTTTTTCAATCAAGTTAGTCTTAAAAATAATGTGGTCACTCTGTTTTGCATCCATAATTAGTGTAATGGGGGCCTTTTACTCCTATTACTATCTATATCCTACAGATTTTTTTGTAACCTTACTAACTATAGTTTACTACCAACCAAATTGTATTTAATTGTACAATCTATTTTATAAGATCTAAATTTTTTGTTTTCAATATTAATCTACGAATAAACTTTTATTATCAATTGTATTATCTTTAATAATTAAATGAGTTAATCATGTATGTTATATATATATGTATATTTTCGGAATCTCGGAAATGGCTCCACTTTTTTCCTGAAATTCAGCATGCGGGAGGTTTTGGAGGGGAAAAACGAACTAGCTAGTTTAAAAAAAAATCGTTTTATCAGCTTTTTTGGAATTGAATATATAAAACACTATTTTTGCCGAAAACTGTCTAGTCAGCGTAACTAATCAGAGAATTTACGGTCTCTAGAAATGAAAATACCAAGGATCAAGCCCCACCTATCTAATTATTTTTTTTTTTTTTTTAATTTTTTTTTTGAAATAAATTACCGAGCAAGGCTCGGTCAACCAGATACTTATAGTAAATGATGTTAGAAGAAACATACTAAACCAGTACTATCTTCTTCAGATTCGCATTATCATTTGTATTTCATAATTATATGTCAAAATCTGCTCAACTAATCACTAAAGCAAATTTTGAAAATTACAAAATTTGGAACATAAATCATAGATACGTGATAAAGGTGATTTTAACTGTGATTTTTGATAACAAGAATTTATATATATCTATACGTGTGCAAATGGTAACTTAGTCCAAAATTTAAATCAATTTCTGGGCATAAGTATAAACTACATGAACCCCATGTATTCAGGGAATACCGCATTAGGTATGAAGTCACAAAGTGACTCAGCACAGCAGTAAAATTCTTTGTTTCTTGGTAAAACATGAGTCAACTATTTTAAATATTACGAATTGCATTTTTTAATGACGGACTATATTGCACCGTGTAGTATCCGGCTGAATAGAATAGTACCGCCCTCATTTTTTACCGAGTGTTGGTAAAAGGTGACTAAGGTAAGTCGACCCGCCGTGTGGTATCCGGCTGAGTAGGATAGACCACCCGCATTTCTTACCGAGGTGTCGTAAAAGGCGACTAAGGTAAGACGGTAAGGTAGACGTCAGGCAGGCGGTCGATCGTAAAATACGTATCCAAATCATGTGACAACATGTTGTGCTGACCTCAGATTGGGATAACATCAGAACGATATATAATCTACAGGAACAGGATGACATCGAAAAGCGCCATCTATTATCAACCTATCACGCGACAGCAATCCACGCAAACAAATTGCGAGTAAAAGCTTTTACTATAAAAACTAGCGGCCTGCCCCTGCTTCGCACGGGCTATATAAAATATAAAGTTTGTCACTCAGTGAAAAAAATGATTAAAATCGATCCAGTAGTTTTGATTTATTCATACTGCCCGTGGCCCGTACGCGTTAAATTTGGAGAAAAACAATTCCCCTCTCCCTATACCAAGAAGATTTCCTGCTATATCTACTATCTAAATTCATATACTACATATTTATTTTTACATTTTTCCGTATGTATTTTATTTTTTTTAATTAATTACAGAATGTATTTATATACAACATTTATTGCTTTCTTATCATTATTAGATAATACAAACATATTTTCTTTAGAGGTTTCTCTTGAGAGAGCGACAGTTGCGCGTCCGATCACTGCTAAATTCGAAGTGCTCTAGGGCGAAGCGCGGCCCCCTCACGGGATTTTAAATCTGTGATATCTCCGAAAATGTTCATTTAAATTACATTCTGTAAACGACCATATTGATCTATATTAAATCAACAATTTATTTAAGGTATTTAATTGGATAAGGATTAATGCTGTATTGTATAAAAATTGCCTCAAAATAAGGCATTATTTTTCGTAAAAAGTAAATGACAAAAAATGCTATTGTGGGTTATCCATAAGAGAGACATATACCATCGCGGACTTTTCTGTAGACTTTTTTAAGGTGTACAAATACTTAGTACATCATTTTGATAAATCTCGTAGGGTTTAGCCTGCGTTTGCAATGTGAGCGGAAAAAAATGTAATTATTAACGATATTTATTAGAAACCTCAAAAATAACAGTATTTCTCTACTCCATATTGAATGATATTATACATACAAACCTTCCTCTTGAATCACTCTATCTATTAAAACCGCATCAAAATCTGTTGCGTAGTTTTAAAGAAATAAGCATACATAGGGATATATGGACAAACAAAGAATGTGACTTTGTTTTATACTATGTAGTGATAACAATTTTTTTTAATAAGAAAATATTTCATTAATATCACATAACTGCTTTTATGCTTTTAATAACATGTAATATAATGAACAAATGTTATATGAGTGATCTTTTAAATGTAATGCATTTGAAGCATTAAATAACAGAAAAAAGGTATTGAAATTTTATAGCTTTCTCTATAACGACTAGTTCAACCGTATCTCGGTCAACCTACATTATCCATCTACAAAACAACTATGTACTTTTATACTGACGACAGTCTTATTTTACGGTTGAATATAAACTTTACTACGTTAATAAAATCATAACTTAAATTAATTAGAAAACTTGAAATTTTATATGCTAAGTTTATGTTATTAAGGTAGGTCGAAATAGCTTTGACATTACAGCAGTTTTAAAAAACATATGTAGTGTTTGTGTATTGTGTGTGGCGGATTGTGCATGTGTTTTTCCGAATCCTGCATGTATCAGGTATGAAAACGGATTGTCCACTCTACATTTAGCATTATATTCTTTCTTTCCTTTTGCCCTTATCCCACTCAAGTGGGGTCGGCACAACATATTAATAACATGTTGTCACATGATTTGGCTACGTATTTTACGACCGGCCGCCTGCCTGACGTCAACTTACCTTTGTCATATTTTACGACACCTCGGTAAGACAGAGGATGGTCTATACTACTCAACCGGATAACACACGGTGGGTCAACCTACCTTAGTAGCCTTTTACGACACCTCGGAAAGAAATGAGGGTGGTCTATTCTATTCAGTCTAATACCTAATGGCGGACATTTAACTTTACCTATATATATTTTCTATTTTACTTCATCGCGGTTTATAGCAACATAATTTTTTTTATTACTTTTGTATTATGGATCTACGCAAAGTAACGCCTAATTCTATAAATTATTTTAAAAAAACGTTTAAAAGGAGGCTGATACAAAAGCCTACTATGCTATTGAGGATAAATTAAATGAAATAAATGTGTGGATATAGCTCCTATTCGACCTTGTACAAGACAGTAATGACTTAATGTAACTAGTAATAAGTATTATTTTGAAGAGAGCAACCGCCGAGTTTCTTGCTGGCTCTTCTCGGTAGGAACAGTTTTCCGAACCAGCTGTAGAGTTGACTATTCAAAAGCACTTGTTTACAAGTCTATTTGAATAAGGTATATGTTGTTAATGATGATTGAGATTAGGAAAATATTCGATTTGTATTGGCATATTATAAATGTAACTCACGCTAAAAACAATTCCAATTAAGGTTAATGTTTTTTTTCATTAATGTTTCATGTAATTATTTATTTATATTTTTGCTTTGAGTTTGATTGCGTTACATTGGATATACTGAAATCATTAATGATCAACTCCAGTCATCTAAGAGTCCGGCTGATTAGCCGCAGACTGGCTTCCTATGTAGCGACGGTCACCCCATGTATTTATTATATGTAGTAGTAAGCTGTGATAGCCAAGCGGTGCGACTCTTTCTGTGGGAGTTGCAGGTTCAAATCGACTTACATTTGTTCCCAAAATTTATTTAGCTTCACATTTAGTCAAGTGCCATCTGTTAATGAAATGAAGTATATGTGCTATATTGTTTTGTGTAAATCCATATTAATACAAGTACTTCATAAGCTCTGATAGCCCAGCGGTGAAAAAATCCCGGACAAACAGGGTTTTTCTATTAAAAATTTATGTGTCTAATTGATAATTGCAATTTATCACACGCTTTATGGTGAAGGAAAACATCGTGAGGAAACCTGCTTATCTATAAAGAGTTCTGGAGATATGTGTAACCTACCAATCCGCATTGGAGCAGCGTGGTTAGGTCTTAACTCCAATCCTTCTCTCCAAAAACGGAGAGAAGAGGCCTAATCTCAGCAGTGGGATAGTAATAGGCCGCTAATTACTTACTTACTATAATAAAATATTATAATACTTTTAAATATTATCTATACCTGACTTTTATAAACTGGCTGTATAGAATCATCATTCTCCTGCAATTATCCCACTGTAAGTAGGATCGACACAACGTATGACGTATTATGGCATACGTATTTTACGACCGGTCGCCTGCTTGATGTCAACTTATCTTGGACTGGCCCGTTGGAGCAGTGGGTAGTGACCCTGCCTTCAGCTCCGCGGGTCGCGGGTTCGATTCCCGCCGAGATCCAACATTTTCTATAAATGAATTTGTTGGTCTTTGAGCCTGGGTGTATATTTGTATTTAAGTTTGTATTTAACAATTATATATGTAAATATTCACCAGTTGTCTGTCACCCATAACACAAGTATTAAGTTACTTACTTTGGGGACGGACGACCGTGTGTGTAAGTGTCCCATATATCTTAGTCGTTTTTTAGGACACCTTAGTAAGAAATAAGGGGAGCTCTGTTCTACTCAGCCGGATACCACATGGTTTAAAAAGAAGCCGTTATATAAATGCTGGTTTATAGAAACTGATGGAATACATATATGGTGGTGGTCGTAAATATCAAATTGTTCAATTCCAGATATACCAATTCGGAGTTCTTTGTCAAGAGCTCCTTTCAACGTGTATGTTTGTCGATTTGTATACTGTATGAATAGGTACCTAATTATTTTTTATTGATTTACCAATTTTTGTTATTTTGCATACACTTTTATTAACACTATTTTTCTTTTAGATTCTTTTTGTTTGTACTGTACATGTTAGTTTGATTGTGAAAATATATGTAAACGAACGAATGTTTACTATCACTTTGTAAAGTAACGCACTTACTATTTTTACCGTTTACTTGATAATTTTTTAACTTTTCTCTATCTTTCAATGTCGTATTTTTATAAGTAAATTTATTTTTCTTTTTTTCTAAATAAGTGTTTATTAAGTACAATATATGAGAAATATCACAGAGAACTTAATTAAGTACAGCCTAACAATTATTCCATATGCAAGTATTCCATACGCAATTCTTTGTTTCAAACTCGACTAACTGATATACTGAATAAATTTATTTTATCGTGTATAATGCACTACAGACTTACACGTATACACTACATATTAAAACATTTTATTTTATTTAATTATCAGTCTCTCACCCTTATCCCACTATAAGTGGGGTCGGCACGATATGTTGTATCATGATTTGGATAGGTATTTTATGACGGGCCGCCTGCCTGATGTCAATTAACTTTAGTCGCCTTTTACGACACTGCGTTAAATGATCAGGGATTTTTGAATATACTTAATATTATGTAGGTATATATTTGCCTGCCATTAAATTCTAACAGCTGTCACTCCTAGTCTGTAGGAGCAATATTGATTGATTGAAATTTAGCAAAATTGAAGCCTATAATATCGGGCCAAATTCGCGTTTTTCCCCCGGGAACAAAAAAGATAAAACATTATTAAGGGGAATTAAATACTGAAAGCGATATGAGTATTTAATAAATAGTTATAGCTCTATATTTGTATAGAACACTAGAACTGTAGGATGTTGAAAATTTAATATATGCGTAATTGAAGACTCCTTGACACAATATACTTGATCCCAGTCGCCTAGAGTCTAGACAGGCGCCGGCATCGCCATTAGATGGCATCTGACACTCTGACGTAACCCGGTTTGTCCTTCAATAAAGAACCCTAAGTATATTTATTATTCTTGTTATAAGCTTGTTCTCTTCGCAACCTCTAAAACTGCCTATTATTTTTACAGTTAATATATGTTATTGCTATTTATTCTCATCATAAATCTTATGAAGATAATGATTAGAATTATATGGCTGTCGAAATATAGAGAAAAGTCAAATGTTAAATGAATAGGTTATTTATTAGTTACTGTTTTAGTAGTTTTGCTTTAATTTTAGTACCTGGTTGACATGGTTAATTTTTTACAAAATAAAAAAAAGAAACTAAAAAAAAGAACAAAAAATAATATGGTACATTTCTCGAGACTGCCTGTTCCCGGAATAAGCTACGCGGACTTGACATTTTATGGCAAAAATAGTAGTAATATAGATTTTTTTTTTCATAAAACCGAGTTTGATTTATTTTTCTCCCCCAAAACCACGGCGGGTCATGTATTTATTTACTGATTTAGTTTTTTTTAGATTAAAAATATGAGTACAATATCATGTTAAAGACTGATTAGTATACTATACATAAAGCATAGATTTTCTATAATCACGAATTATAGCAATATAATATTATTGTCTATATACTTTGCTAAGTAACGCGTTATCTGTTAATTACTACTATTGAGAAACTATTTTTCGTATGTTTCTATTTGCTAATAAAAAAGGCTCCAAAACTAATGCAAATATTATTTTGCTACGAGAACGAATAGTAAATTCTATATTTAGCATTACAAACAATTTTTTTTATCGCGGACTATAGCAAAATAATATTTTCATTAGTTTTGTATTATGGACCTCCGCAAAGTAACGCCTAATTCGATAAATTATTTTAAAAAGGCTTCACAACTAAAATAACGTAAAAGAGCAACTAAAAGGATATAGTATGACGGGTTAACACTTAGAACCGGGAAAAATCTTGAATAAAAACATCCTTAGACATGTCTAGACAGTTGACAGCGTAGCCTTGGCAGGGCGTCATTCCCCTCCGTATTCCATACATTCACTATAAACGTCCGCATATAAAAAGGCAAGAGTTGTATTCAAGACAAGATGAGACTTAAGAATTCTCGCAGACATTCAAGAAATTTTATTATTACTTATATAAGAGTTAGAATTGTTACGCCGTGTGGTATCCGGCTGAATAGAATAGTACCACCCTCTTTCTTACCAAGGTGTCGTAAAAGGCGACTAAGGTAAATTGACCCACCGTGTGGTATACGGCTGAGTAGAATAGACCAACCTCATTTCTTACCGAGATGTCGTAAAAAGCGACCAAGGTAAGTCGACCCGCCGTGTGGTATCCGGTTGAGTAGAATAGATCAACCTCATTTCTTACCGAGGTGTCGTAAAAAGCGACTAAGGTAAATTGACCCACCGTGTGGTATCCGGCTGAGTAGAATAGACCAACCTCTTTCTTACCGAGGAGTAGTAAAAAGTGACTAAGGTAAGTTGACCCACCGTGTGGTATCCGGTTAAGTAGAATAGACCACCCTCTTTCTTACCGGGAAATCGTAAAATACGACTAAGGTAAGTTGACGTCAGGCAGACGGCCGGTCGTAAAATACGTAGCCAAATCATATTACAACATGTTTGTAACATGTTGTGCCGACCCCACTTATAGTGGGATAAGGGCAGGACGATGATGATAAGTGTTAGAACTGACTAAGGTAAGTCGACCCGCCGTGTGGTATCCAGCTGTGTAGAATAGACCAACCTCATTCCTTACCGAGGTGTCGTAAAATACAACTAAGGTAAGTTGACCCACCGTGTGGTATCCGGTTGAGTAAAATAGACCACCCTCTTTCTTGCCGAGGAGTCGTAAAATAAGACTAAGGTAAGTTGACGTCAAATCATATTATGTTTGTAACATGTTGTGCCGACCCCACTTAGAGTGGGAAAAGGGCAGGAGGATGATGGTAAGCGTTAGAATTATCCTGTTTACGTTTACTATATATTTTCCCATTCGGAGTTTTAGCGCATTAAATTAACTTACAAGGTGTTTTAATTGCATTATTTCCTCGTAGGGTAAACAATTTAGATTTGGTAGATTATAAGCTTGTTTTCAACACGCACGGTACACTAAAACTATTGGCACCTTGAACCGCTTCTGGTGTATTATATCGACCGTTTTATGTAAATATTTACATAATTCATGCAATAAATTTTGAATGTAGTACCAATTATAATACTACGGAATTTCGAAAATTATATTAACTTGTTAATTAAATTCATTTACATTTTATTTGCATCGGTTTTAGAAGTAAGTATGGGTATATGAAGGGTGTAGATTTGTATTTATTATTTGGTCGATGTTATTTAGGGTGGTAGCCGTGTGGTATCCGGCTGAGTAGAATAGATCACTCATTTCTTACCGAGGTGTCGTAAAAGGCGACTAAGGTAAGTTGATTCACTGTGTGGTATCCGGTTTAGTAGAATAGACCACCCTCTTTCTTACCGAGGTGTCGTAAAATACGACTATGGTAAGTTGATGTCAGGCAGGCGCCGGTCGTAAAAACAAAGCCAAATCATGTGACAGCATGTTTATATAACATGTTGTGCCGACCCCACTTAGAGGGGGATAAGGGCTCCTGCCCTTAGATGATGATGACTATGATACTTAAGCCTTACCTTTAAATAGAGTGAGCGAAACGACAAATTCACTTTTTTATCGGAAAAATATGTAAATATGAAAAAATTGAAGGTCTTTGAAAATATTGCTATAATATGAAAAAAGACGATTTTCTTCAGCATCTGTTTTATTTTATTGTAATTCATTTTTAACTGTATTTTTCTTCTTTTTCTAATTTCTTCGTGTTATAATTTGTGAACGTATAATAATTTTAAATAGTTCTTATATGAAATATCATATTAAAAGTGGACGAAAACTAATAGTAAAATTTATTTGTAACGTCTCAAATTACAAATTTATTCAAAATATATTGTTTGCATTTTTTAAAGAATTAAATAAATAAATAAATATATGGGACACTTACACACACGCTCGTCCATCCCCAAAGTAAGTAACTTAATACTTGTGTTATGGTAGACAGAAAACTGGTGAATATATACTTATATATTTTTTAAATACATACTTAAATACAAATATACACACACCCTTATACAAAAAAAATGTATATATAATGTTTAGAGGTTAATATGAACAACTGACGAGCTTCATTTGAAATCGTATATATTGTTTTTTCAATGTTGTTTCAGTCCATAATACAATCCACTAATACCTCTATTTCAATTTGCCCAGATAACATCTTTATGACACAAAATAACAGACATTAAAACAATAAAAGCGTCATTATAGCTTTCCAATAAGTAACGAAGATCATTATCATACCGCTAGCCACTACTACCCTTGAGTGCAGCGAAGGTTGCAGCAGTGCATTGACACCGGTTACCCGCCTAAATTCGTAGTGAGTGTTAAATAAACGGGATAGTGGATGGGCGGGGCTCTTTAGTACGGCTGGGTTATAGCAGGGTGGTAGTAAAGCAACAGGTGTTGATATGCGCCGTTACGTAAGTAAGACGGCGCGCGCACCCCATTCAGGCTAGTAGTACGGCGTATCGATTAGCCGTAACCCGCCCGCCGTCCGCCGCCCATCCATTCCGCCCAAGCGTCTTTTTAACTGCCCCGTCTTGCATTTATCTTGTAATTTTAATCTGGATGACCTAGTCGCGGATTTATTACTGTGATTTGGTTGTAAACGTTTTTATTTGTCTGACAACATTTATTTTGTTCATTTGCATTTATATGTATATAAAAATGCAAAGGAACAAAATAAAAGCAAAACATTCGCCGCGTGGTCTTGGGCTGAATAGACCACCCTCATTTAGTACCGAAGTGACGTAAAAGGTGACTAAGGTAACTTGATCCACTATGCGGTATCCGGTTGAGTAGAAAAGACGCTCTTTCTTACCGAGGTATCGTAAATACGACTAAGATAAGTTAACGTAAGGCAGGTAAAATACATAGCCAAATCACAAGACAACAAGTTTATAGCATGCATACCCTACTTAGAGTGGGATAAGGGCAGGATGATGATGAGTTATCTTACATATAACTTAGCTAAAATTATACTTACATTTAAAATTGTAGCTAGGAATTGAAGCCACCTATTAAAAGCATAACATTAAAAAATAAAATTATCTCAGCGAAGAACCTCTGGCTTATGATGTGAGGAGACTTTGCATTGCACCATAGAGGTTTTATTAAACATGGCTTGCACCAGTTACCCGGGGCTTAATATACTTATTTTCTATCTAGGATCAACGATCGTTATCGCTTGCGAGAGATTAATCGGAACGGACAGCATAACGTACTCTGCGAGATACGAAGAGATAGGAAATAACTATATTAATATTAAGGTAAAGGCACTAGTAATTGACCATAGCCTAGTAGTTGACCGTTTTATATAAAATTTAAAATAATAAGCGTTTTGTTTGTTGTAGCTAATAAAACATAAATTTGTAATTAACTGCCCAAAAGCTCGGAACTGTAGCCCATTGTTTTATATTTATTTAATTAATTAATATTTTTTATTAGCTACAAACAAAACTCTTATTATTTCAAATTTCATACAAAACGGTCAACTACTAGTAAATGGTCAATTTCTAGTGCTCTTACCTTACTCGAATATAAAACTTACGTCATACAAGTAACATTTCAAATTCATTGAAAGTACTGCTAATGGCATAATAATTGTTCAATATTTCCGAGTCTGCTTACGTTTCTGTAAATCAAACGATTTCCCCTAACCCTACTTAGACTTGACAGTAAAACAAATTAAAAATATATATATTAGAATAGTTAATACTTTAATGAATTTTAAATTTTAAATCTTAAAATCAGTATTACAGAAAAAACTGCAACGTTCGACGTACTTAGTTCTGCCCATTATTGTCCTGCTTCATAATACGTGGATTAAATCCAGATATTCATTATTCATTGTCTATGGAAAATGACACCTATTCACTATATAATAGATTTCTGAATTGCATATCACATTCCATACATACATAGCTTTTCTCAATGTAACGACTAGTTACATAAGAAAGGAGGCAAAACGTGTATGTAATTGCATCGCGTACTGAAATAAGTGAAAAGTCACGTTCGATGATTCGATCAGATGATATTTTTTCAGGTAAAGAATTTTGTGAATGTGAGATTTGAATGAATTAATTTGTATATACATATGTTGATATGTTAACTATATAAAAGGCTATGATGACACAATGATGAGACTGTGTGACTCTCGAGGGGTTACGGGTTCAAACTCCAGACAGGCACCAATAAGTTTTTCTGTAAAAACTTATGTCTAGTATATTGCAATTGTAATTAACAAGCTATAATCGAGACATCGTGCGCATCAAATTTTATATTATATATTAAAATATATAATAGTAAAATATATCATAGGTGCAGTGGTAGTAACCCTGCCGTCAGATCTGCAGGTCACGGGTTCGATTCCCGCCGAGGGCCAACATTTTCTATAAACAATTTGTTGTTTATTCGAGCCTGGGTGTATATTTGAATTTAAATATGTATTTAAAAATGATATATGTATATATTAACCAGTTGTCTGTCATCCATAACACAAGTATTAAGTTACTTACTTTGGGGAAAGACGACCGTGTGTGTAAGTGTCCCATATATTTATTTATTTAATTTGTAACCCAAATTGCTAGTTTTTATCTATACTAATATATAAAGCTGAAGAGTTTGTTTGTTTGAACGCGCTAATCGAGGGAACTACTCAACCGATTTGAAAAGTTCAGTGTATGATAGTCCATTTATAGAGAAAGGCTATACTCGTATACCATCACGCTAAGATGAATAGAAGAGGAGCAGCAATAAAAAATATTTCGAAAACGGCAAAATTTAATGCTTTCCTTGCGTGCGCTGAGTAAACGGTGATAGTTATACAAAAATCATGTATTACAAAATTATTCCCCTCTAAAAAATCTAAATAAAAGTTCGCGACAGCATGTGTGTTGAGTTTAAAGTTTTTTTTTTTAATTTTATTAGGCCGCCAACAATATATACATTAAAAACGTGTTCAAAAGATACATGATACATTAGAAATAGAAACTAAAAGCTATATTAATTAAAGATGGCTACAACATTTACAGAACAACAAACATTCATATAAAGATAAAAGTTTTAGAAGGGATTTTTTAAACATTGTTTCGGAATCGTACATTATATCTAACCTATTACCTTTCGATAACTTATTATATTGACGCATAAGTCTTTTTAAGGGAGAGTTGTGTCGTACATTTGTCTATGAAGGCCATTCCCCGAACAACTTCCAAAGTTAACCCACTTTAACCATTTTTATGGTTATTAAAAGACTATATATGGTTTAAATCTTTCCACGCGGGCGGAGCCGCTGGCGATTGCTAGTTTTAAAATAATTGTCAAATAATTGACTTTACAGTTCTGACAATTTATTGACAATCTAAGTTTTTAAATATCCCCAAATAGCCCCGAGATTAACGAAAGTAGAGCGTCAATGTAAGATAGAAAACTCGTTGGCTCGAGACCGTCCAGTCACCTTTGCGGCATTCGGGATCTTGCAGCTGCAGTACAGTGACCTCGTGCGTACGAGAAGGAAGTAGGTCAGGGACCCCCGCCCTCCGTTCCATCCCCCATTCGCCTCCCTCGATCGACCGCCGAATTCTAACGCATTTCCACAGATATACGATCTCAACGGGTTGGGAGTATAAAAATAAGGCATGGTTACATTAAAAGATTCGTTTACTAAGACATCTACACTCTATACTTATTATTAAACAAAGTCATTAAAAGTCTGTATATTAGGTATGTATTTTTTCTAATCCTTAATCATTGTTTTTTTTTCATTTTACTTTATTTTTATTTTTAATTGAATTTTTTTATGATCTGTGTAATTTTTTTTTCTCTTTGAAAATTCTTGTTGAGCCTGAGTTGCTTGAAATAAAGAATTATTTATTTATTATAGATTTTCTCAAAATTTACTGAACGGATTTTTTAACAGTTTATACTAAACGGAAATGCAATTTTTCCGGAAGATTTACCTTAATTGTACATTACCGTTTTATGTAAATTGTATTAAAGAGGTAGCGCGGTTGTAAAAAAACTCGTATGCTGAGAGCTTTACTCGCGTGCGACTCTTAGATATATACTAAACTATTAGATATATACTAAAGTGATGTACTAAATTATTGTAGATCTACAAAAATACTACAAAAAAGTCCATGACAACATCTCTCTATCTCTTATTACAATATTACTTACAATAACTACTTTCAATTTGGGAAAAAAATTATGACTGATTTCGACGCGGGCGAAGCGAAGTAATATTATAAATGGCAAAATTTGTCACGTTTTCACGGCAAATTTTTTAAAATTTATTTTGTTAATTTGGGAAACGGATCCAAAGATTTCAGATTTTTATTAAATTCAGCATAGTGGGTTTTGGGCGGGAAAATTAGATCTAACTAGGTTTCATAAATACAATGTCGTTTTATACCTGTTTTAATTTTTATTTTTTTTATATCTTTAAAAAAAAATATCACCCAGATCATTGTTACTTATACGTTTTGCCACTACTTCTTGCTCTTTAATTAGACGTTAAAAAATAGTTTCAAGAATAAGCCTCTTCGAAGTCAATTTGAATACAGAATATTTTGTTTTGAATCACAATACAATGATAATGAGGAGCTTTACTAAATGACCGTTATTTGGATAACTGCTCTACCTTTTTAAATCCATGAAGAGTTTACGGATAAGATACACGCACACATGTAAATTTATGTTTGAACTCTAACCTAGTTTCAGTTAACGACTAAAGGAAAATGATCCTTTCATACTTTCATTGTAGTTTCCATTTACATAAGCATTGCGAATGGTGGATTGACATAAAAGTAGTTTATTCTTTTTTCTTCGGCTTAAGCTACCTATTCTAAAAGGTAAATAAAATAAGCTTTTCATATCATGATCTTAGATGGTAACATAAATTAATAATTTTATAGCTAATATATTCTCACCCATAGATTATATACTGCGATGGTAAGTTATCCATAATACATTGGTCATGTCTTTTTATGTCATTTCCATTATAAATTTGTGGTACACAAATTATTATTTAAAAAAAACAATAGTTATTCAAGAAAACTAAAGTACGGCTGTCTGTGAATAAATGTTTAAATGAAGATGTAAGGAAATATAGTTATAATTTTTAATCTTCAGATGAGTTAATTTGGTATATATTTATATATATCGTTAAACTTAGTTTGTAGGGGTCTCGTGAGCGATTAATCGATCTATCTAGGTTTTATACTAGCACACAGTTTTATACTATCGCAATGCCATCCTTGCAAATGTAGCATATATGTATATATAAATAAATAAATTAATAAATTAATTTTTAAAAAATGTCGTTTTTTTTTTTAAAATTGGGGTACTATTTTCAGGCATTTTACTATGATTTGTAAAGTTAAGTGTTATAGCTCAGTTGAGAACGGGAAGAGTAAAGAAGTGAAATTATTCGGAATCAATACCACCAACCGTTTCATTCTTTTTTATTTTTTTTTTAATTGTTTTTTTTTATATATTTTTATAAAATTACCGAGTAGGCTGTGATGGCCTAGCGGTGCGACCGTGTGAATCTCTAGAGACGATCATGGGTTCAAACCCGGGCAGACACCAATGAGTCATTCTATTAAAAAAAAAAAAACTTATGTGTCTAATTGATGATTGCAATTTATCACACGCTTTTCGGTGAAGGAAAACATCGTGAGGAAACCTGCATATCTCTAGAAAATTCTGGAGATATGTGTAACCTACCAATCCGCATTGGAGCAGCGTGGTAAGTCTTAGCTCCAATCCTTCTCTCTTATAACGGAGAGAAGAGGCCTATTCCCAGCAGTGGGATAATAACAGGCCGCTACTTTACTACTTTTACCGAGTAGGCTCGTTCACCCAAGTACTATAATGAAAGAAAGTATATTACCGATAATTCTTAAAATGCATATTTTTATAAAATGTTATAACAGAATTAAATGTAACGTAATATTAATTCCTATATATCTTCAGACGCAGTAGTATTATACCGCCATCATTTATATATTAAAAAAATAGATGTTGTACAGTACCTATAATGTATTATTTGTTGCGTACTGTGGGATGAATGAATGTGGAATATCAAGTATGTTGTCGACCCGTATATTTGGACCGACGCAATTAAAAAATTAATGAACCACGTACGTTACAATTGTTAAATAAATTCATACCTGAGGTATTTAATTTTGCATTCAGAAACAACAAAAGTGGAATGAAATTCGCGGCCATTTTCCATATGCCGTGTTGAGCGCCAGTTTTTGTTGAAGCGGTTGTTTTTGTAAAAGTTGGTTTTCATTTCCTAGTAGGTCCAGAATTCATTATTTTTTTTTACCTTTGTTTTGTCTTTGACTAAATACATTTAAATTTCATTGAATTTTTTTTAAAAATTGAAATTTTCAAGTCCTGTATTTTCTGATTATACTGTTTATACCTAATATTTGAATAAGAAAAAGTAACTCTTATTCTTTGTAATAATTCATTCATGTAATAATTCAATTTATTTTTGTAATAATTCAAGGTAATTAAGAAAGATAAGGTAAGGAAAAAAATTTGCTGATTAGGTTTCCGATTTTTATTGATATTATTTTCGTCTAGTTGGTAACGAAAACATTTTTACTTGTCCTTGGACATATTTAAAATGAATATGTTATACAGGATTTAGTCAATGTTTTAGCTCGGTAACAATGCCTGTACGAATCCATTTAAATTGGTAACATGTATGGTTCGTTTTCTCGAGGTAGCAGCAAAATATTAGGAGGCAATTAAATATATAATAACACTTATTAGTATCTACCTTACATAGCTCAATAACACAGTAAATCTCTCAAGTTATAAATCGCTGTTCTGAGCGGTACAAAGATGTAAAATCCGAACGATATAACTATTTTACTCTTTCCATAGGGTTAAATGTTCAAATCTTGCAGGTCCAATGAAGTTTTCTATTAAAAATGTGCCTCATTAATTAAAATTTATGTTACGCTTATTGTTGATAGCAAGCTTTGTGGGGAAAGGTATTTCTCTGGAGAAATCCTGAGATGTGTGTACCGCATTGAAGCAGCATGATAGGTCTAAGCTCCAACTCAAAAACGAAGAGGAGACCAATGTCTAACAGTGGCATAGTAACGTCACTTTACTTTTATTTTATTTCAATCCTGGTTGTTCTGCAGGAAAATGGCCGCGCGGCGCCGGATCTGACGGCGTCGCCGGGACGCGCTCCGCCCGGCCCGCCACAGTCGGCGCGCGCCAACCATGCGCCCCCCTGCGTGCTGCAGCCAGACTTCCGGAAGGCAAGTGCATTGTGTACTGTATATTAACTATTGATGAATATAGCACAGGCTCAAACATGCACTAACAAGTCACCACATGTCACTTCACGTTCACTCTCACCAAGGGCTCTCGTGTCACTAACGTGGTACATCCTGACACCGTGTATGTTATTTTATACATTAGTGTGAGTTAGTGTATGTTTTATGTATGTATTATATATAATATGTGTATTGTTACATATATTTTCTTTTATCGCGGATTATAGCAATGGAGCAAAATGATATTTTCATTAGTTTTCTATTATGAAAAGTAACGCCTAGTTCTATAAATTACAGAAAACATTCCTTTAATTTAAATGATTTTTTGGTAATGTTTGGATTATAGAATAGTATACTTAATTTTTTTTTTTTTTTTAAGCTGTGATGGCCTAGCGGTGCGACCGTGTGAATCTCTAGAGACGATCATGGGTTCAAACCCAGGCAGACACCAATGAGTTTTTCTATTAAAACTTGTGTCTAATTGATAATTGCAATTTATCACACGCTTTTCGGTGAAGGAAAACATCGTGAGGAAACCTGCATATCTCTAGAGAATTCTGGAGATATGTGTAACCTACTAATCCGCATTGGAGCAGCGTGGTAGGTCTTAGCTCCAATCCTTCTCTCTTATAACGGAGAGAAGAGGCCTATTCCCAGCAGTGGGATAATAACAGGCCGCTACTTACTTACTTACTTTTTATACTTAATTTTAAGTAACATATTATATTTCTAGGTATTTTAACGTAATATATTTCTAGGTATCGGGTGTCAGCAATGAAATATTCAGGCAAATTGAAATGGTCGAGAATGACCACGACGCCACCACAGCCGCGGCACTCGAGGTAAGAACACAATTTGGTCTTTTATTCGTATAATTTTTTTATGGGATTATTATTATTTTTTTTGTATTTAATAAAAATGTACAGTTATATATATCTTAAATTACTAACACGCTAGGACTATACAAATCATGCCCACGTGGAATGACCCCAAGAATGCTGGCAGCATTTCCGCGTTGAATCGCTAAGCTGATTCTTTGTGCGAAACAGGAGCCAGCCCTCTATACCAGTTCTACTCACGACTTCGTTATCGTCAACTATCGTTAATTGTTTAAAATACCCTTAATTAAGTAAAAATAATTTATAAAGATATTTCCTAATTACGATAGGAAAACGGTTTTTTTGGGTGCTATTTAACTGATTGTCATACGGTTTTCACCAAACCACCGAATGATTAACGGAATAAGCTATTTAATTTTAATCGGCTTTTGTAAAATAGTTGGATATATGACGATAATTGTAGAAAATGTCGAATAAAGTCAAACCACCACCACCACCAGCTTTCATTGAAAATGGTGGTTATAATTTTAAGTTATGTTATAAAGTTGCCTTTATAGAAGAAATCTTTGAGATTACTCGTACATATAGTAAGTAGCGGCCTATTACTCTCCTACTGCTGGGAATAGGCCTCTTCTCTCCGTTTTTAGAGAGAAGGATTGGAGCTAAGACCTACCACACTGCTCCAAAGCGGATAGGTAGGTTAGACATATCTCCAGAATTCTCTAGATATATGCAGGTTTCCTCACGATGTTTTCCTTAACGAAAAGCGTGTGATAAATTGTAATTATCAATTAGACACATAAGTTTTAACAGAAAAACTCATTGGTGTCTGCCCGGGTTGGAGCCCGTGACCTTCTCGAAAGAGTCGCACTGTGTTACCGCTGGGCTATCACAGCTCGTAGATATACATCAGCTAAATATGGAGGGCTAGATTCAACTTATATTAATGTAATTAAATAATTTACAGGCGGTGGAGCGACGCGGTGAGATGATAGTACGAATTCTGGAGGTGCGACAAGTTGGCAGAAATAATATAGAAGCCGCCAAGAAATTCTTTGCTCTACAGGTCCGTTTTTTGTTATAAACATATTATACATATGTCTATTTTACCGGTGAAAAGGGTATAGTGCGAGACTATGTTGGTATGACCATACCAATGTAATGAGAAAATCATGTGACCAAAAGAGTTTTAAATATGAATGTGGATTGGTGTATGCCTAGGGGGAGACCGAAAAAAAGAAGGTGTGAAAAATGATATGCATGTTAAAGGAGTGGCACCAGAGTTGACGAATGATAGAGGAGAATGGAACAAAAGGATATTTTGCCGACCCCACTTAAAGTGGGATAAGGGTAAGAGAATCATGATGACAGGTGAAACGAGTATCAGCAATTCTCGGTGGCCCCTAACATCATTTTTCTTTTATTATTGACCTCTTAGAGTTAATTTTCGACCTATCGTAGCTTTATTATACCTACTTTTACTCATGTATTTTATACAGACTTCTATAAAAAAGTCTAAGGTTTTGCTCAGAAGTCGGTACTGCTGGAATAATTTGTATAGTGCCCTAAATATTTAAAAACTAACTGTAAAGTTATGTTACGTAAACTGTAGGTTAAGTGCAATCTTAACATATTAAAAGTCCATTTTGACGTGTTTCATATTAAATTCCACTCGCGGAAGAAAGTTCAATACGCCTTTATTTCATAAAAAATGTTTTGTGTTAGGGCCCGCATAAGCAAATCCACTTTCGACCCCTTCAGATCTTTTGTCGTCGTCCCTTTTTTCATCCTATACGTAGGTCACTTCAAATATCCGGTTTAAGAGTTTGATTCTAGCTCTGAGGCCTGAGGGCAAAAATCTTTAGAAGGGATAATTTATTCATCACTTATGGTAACATACATACGGTATGTAAATCCATAAATGTATAACACTTATTTGTGAGCCTATTATTTACTGCGATAAAAAGATAAACAAAAATGGAATGTTGCTAAAACATCGGATTAATATTGTTACAACATGTTTTAAATACAAACTCCTTCATAGAGTTGGTTATGAATATGAAAAAACATTGTGGCCGCCATTATGTGTCATTGAGTTTTTGAGAGAGAGTAAAATGGGTTGACTTTGGGAAAATTGCTTTTTATTTATTGAATAAGAATAAAGGAAGAAATAACGTCGTTTATTATAATATATTCGTCGTAGTGTCTATATATAGTAAGCTTTATTAAAAAAATTACATACGGAATAATACGTCTTAACGCTCATACGCTTATCATACATCATCATCCTGCTCTTATAGGACTCTAAGTGAGATCGGCACAACATGTTATAAACATGTTTTCACATGATTTGGCTACGTATTTCACGACAAGGTCTGCCTGAATCAATTTACTTTAGGCGTATTTTGCGACATCTCAGTAAGAAAGAGGATGGTCTATTCCACTCTACAGAATACCACACGGTGGGTTAACTTAGCTATATCGCCTTTTACGATACCTCGGTAAGAAATGTGGGTAGTGTTTTCTACTCAGCCGGATACTACACGGCATCACTTATCATGACAGACGGCTAGTATTGTCTTATATATGTGCATTCGTTTGGATTCGTATTATGTATACAATTATAATTGATACACACATTTACGTCAGCTTAGTATTTGTGAATCATTATTTTTCAGTTCCGTGCATCTTTTTTTTATTATGAAATGCCTTAGCACAATAAGTTAAAGGTTGAGGTATACATTTTTGTTTCCATGTCTTTGCCATATCATTGTGGAAGCTTCCTTTGATTACCTTACCAATCTGTCAAAATTTTTTGAAATTCAAATTCAAATTCAAAATATTCTTTATACAAGTGGACTGTTTACAGTATTTTTGAATCGTCAAATGTTTTAAAGAAGTTACCACTGACTCGGAAGTTTGCTCCTACCGAGTAGAATCAGCAAGAAACTCGGCGGCTTATCTTTTAAAGAAAATATTACAATTTGACGGTAACAAGATAATTGTTGTAGCTGGATGCGTAGCTGACTGCAGTTAAGATATAATATCGCTCAAAGAATCCTCAATAGCTTATAGCGTAAGCGTAAGCGACAAGTCTAGATGATGTTGAGGAATTTTGTTATAAAAACGTGTACCGAGACCGACAAATGATTTTCGGACCTTTTGGAGGTGTCATGGTTACCTTATAGTATATTTTGTATTTGTTTTACTCTTTAACGACTGATTTGTTAGTATAAGTTATCTACTCTGATAATTCTTAATTATATGTTTATCATTACCTTGAAATGGTGTTTGTTGTTTAAAGAGAAAAAAAATTAAGTATGTCACTAAAACGTCTATACATAGAAATATTACATACGAACGTTTTCCGATAACAGGCTTCATTATACCGTTGAATATTTAATACCTTAGCAAGGCACCTTTTAAGTAAAAAGGCATGTTAAATACAATATCGTCTACCCCACATCATGACTCACGAGATCCTTTGAGAGAAAATTTATTCGTCGGTATTTGCATTTTGTAAATTATCATTTAACTAGCTTTTACCCGCGACTTCGTTTGAACCGTTGTAGCGTGATAGGTTGATAATAGATGGCGCTTTTTAGTGTCATCCTATACCTGTAGAAGTAACAGGATTTCTATAGCCTACATGTTAATTCGGTGTGTAAGGAATGAGTGTGCCAAATTTCATCGATATTGGTTCAGCGGATTCGCCGTGAAAGAGTAACATACATACTCACAAACTTTCGTATTTATAATTCACTAGCTTTTGCCCGCGGCTTCGCTCGCGTATAATTTGGTCTGCCACCAAAAAAGCACTTGAGGCCAGATTATTTTCCGACTCAATTTACATGTATCGTTATATTACGACCAAAATTATATAAAATCATTATAAATTGTAGCCTATATGTTATTCCGATGAATTATATAACCTATATAATTGACTGTCTCGTTGGTGCAGTTGGTAGTGACCCTGCCTTCGGCTCCGTGGGTCGTGGGTTCGATTTCCACCGAGGAACAACATTTCCTAAAAAAAAATTGTTGGTTCTTCAAGCCTGGGTATATATTTAAGTATGTATTTAGAAAATTATATAAGTATATATTCATCAGTTGTCTCTCACCCATAACCTTAGTATTAAGTTACTTTGGGGACGGACGACCGTGTGTGTAAGTGTCCCATATATTTATTTATTTTATTTATTATAATTGTAAAGTTTCATCCAAATCCGTCCAATAGTTTTTTTGTGAAAGAGTAACAAACATACATCCATACTCACAAACTTTTGCATTACTAATATTAGTAGGATTTTATTCTAAAATAGATAATTTCCCTTGCTCCGTTGACCTGAATACTACGTAATCTAACAGAACGTTGAAAGCGCTCTCCAGACAACCCCATTGTTCCTGGCCTATATTGGCGGGAATGTGAACGCAATCTAGGCTGGCATTGTTGGGATGCGCACTCCCAGTTCTCGTCCCCAGTTATGCATTGTGGAGGTCCTGCCGCATTTTGCGGTCGATTCGTGCAATGCGCCTGGTTAGCCGCATGGCTTATCAGAAAATTGTTGTTTATTGACAAAATAGGATTTGCTACACGAACGTAGCGTAGTCAACTATTTAATTTTAATGAAACTTTACATATTGTGAAGTTATATTAAACAAGGAGGATCGTTCTTCGTCTTTTTTGACTTATGAAAATTTATTAGCAATAAATGTCAATAATACATGTCTCTTAAAACTACTTCAGTCTAAGACAAATTGCTATTACGATAATTTTGTCTCTTCTATGAATCTCCTCAATCCCGATTAAATCATGTAAAGATATTCTAAGCTCACTCAATCCATAGTCCGCTGTGAGACCGACCTTCTAATGCTTTACCCCAAAATCAGCGACCACGTGTCTGATTCTGGAGTCCTGGCACCACGCACTGTTCGAAGACCTTGGTCTTAAAGATGCTTCGAACAGTTTCCCATTGTATAATAGGTAATATATATTTAGCTCCAATCGTCAATAAAAATGATTTTTAAATACTTATTGTCATAAACTAATTTAGTATAGGGAGACCTTTGAGCTCAGTTTCTTACTTATTTATACATTGAGATTCAATTGATGATAAAAATGGTAAGATAAACCTACTCTTTGACTTTGTACAAGTCAGCAATGGTAAAATGCAACTAGTTATAAGAATTATATGTTGAAAAGAGCAACCAACTAGTTTCTTGTTGGCTCTTCTTGGTAGAAGCAATTATCCGAACCAGCAGCTGATGTTTCAGTTAACTCAAAAGCAATTATTTAGGTACTTGAAAAAAGAATATTTGGAATTAACAACTATTTTTTTTCACAGGATGCTCGTCACATAGTTCAACTCGTGGAAATTGTCAAGCGTCCAGGACAAACCTTGGGTTTATATATAAGAGAAGGGGACGGGGGTGCGAGGTCTGATGGAGTGTTTATCTCCCGAATAGCCCTGGAATCAGCGGTGTACAACAGCGGCTGTTTGAAGGTTGGAGATGAGATCTTGGCTGTGAATCTGGTGGATGTAAGAAGAATGTCATTGGACGATGTGGTTATTATCATGTCAATACCGCGACGATTGTTGCTCTGCACCAGACAGAGGAAAGGTGATTTGTTGATTTGACCTATTAACAAAGTTAAGGGCTAACTAGTATATACAACTTAAAGATGACAAAATTACAATAATTGAGAATATGTTTGAATGAGAATCGAGACAAAATAGGAGACAAATTACCTCTTCAAGTGACAAGAGCGCTGGCTCCTTTTTCGCACAAAGAATCAGCTTAGCGATTCAGCGCGGAAACGCTGCCAGAATTCTTGGTACCATTTCACGTGGACATGATTTGTATATTCCTAGCGTGTAATTAATTTAAGATAGATATAACTTGTACATTTTTGCTGTAAATAAAAAAAAAGACAAGCTTTCAAATTGAACATTAAAAAGTTTGTTATTGTGAAAGTTCATTACGATTATTGTTCCGAAAAAATCGTAATTTGGAGAGATACGTCCCAAAAGTATTTTCGATTCCGGAATAAGCCCGCCATTGCAAATTATGTTGTTTTTTATTTTTATTTTCATATGAATTAATGCAATAACGTGATTACAAACAAAGAAAGTTTACAAACATTTATGTTATTATATAAAATAATTTAATAAAATATCGTCACTTTTTACTCATCCGTTGCGTGTTGCTTATCCTTACAACTCTGGATTAAGTCTAGCTTCCTCCCGAGTATCTTAGTAATTATCTTGCCAGTAAGCTACACAAAACATTAGCAAGCTAACAAAAATATAAAACACTTTACACACATACTATATACAAAAAAAACGAATATTATTTCACTGAGTAGTTCATTAAGTTACGTAGCTTTATTGTATTATACGTAAAAAGAATAAACAGATCAAATATAAATAAATAATGACCTGACTTGCTTTCAGGGAAATCAGGACCTGGTTCACCATCTCTACCTCGTGCCGAACACAAACCTCCACCAGTAGTGGTCTTAAAACGGGATTGCCGGGACGATGATGAAAGGGATCGCGACCGCGTGGACGGACTATATTCACAGTAATTAACAATTTTTATTAATTAATATGAAATTATGACCGAGTAATTTGAGCTCACGGTTTGTTCATTTCTGAATTTATTAAGACTTTGTGTTAATACGAGGCTGCAAATATGTCTTAATTATATTATTCTCATTGAATTATCTTCTTGTCATTTTGTCATTTGTCATTTGTCATTGAATTATCTTCTTGTGCTCATATATACCCATTATTTCACTTGATAGTTTTTGTGGTCTGCTGGGTAGTGGGTCAAGTTTTTTTAAGGATTTCTTCGTCATACGATACTTTTTTCGGCACTTTTTCATGCGCGGGACCATCACTCCAACTCGTTAGATCCGAAACTCAAAATCACCACCAATTTAGTACAGCGATCAACACCTCAGCTTCGCCAACTAACAACTTAATTTTGATTCTTTTGAGAATCTGATTCAATCAGATTCATTCTGACATTCATTCTGCCTGAGACATTCCAAAAATCCACTGCTCATTGAGACACTGTGAGGGTTCTGAAAAGAACTCTCTTTAACGAAAAAGCTCTAGAACTATAAGTATTACTGGTTCGAATTAAGTGCATTACCAACTTGAGCATTAAAATACCCGCAATAAAGCAATATGTTTATTCCTTGATCCCGAAGAAAGGGAAATTTGTCATTCTATATATAACCCCGGTGTATAAGCTTTAATTGTGTAATATTCATGAACATTGGTATAGTAGGTAAGCATTTGAAAAGTTATGAGTAACAGACAGACAGGCAGACTTTCACAATTATAATATTATTACAGTAGGAATAACTTATTAGATTTATATTTTTTTGTCTTATAGACATGGTACACTGCGTTCGACGGGTGGCCCCGGTAGCACTGTTCGACCAGTTGGCGATGGAAGGGAAGAAAGAAGTCGTATGCAGCTTGGTGCATTATCACCTGATTCTACACCGCTTGAATTATATTATAATTCGCGGCCGCCTTCTGATCACTCAACTTGGAGGTACTTTTTATTTCTATGTAATCTTCTTAGAGATAAATATAATTTATTTTGTCCTGTAAAGACTTCTAAATGGTTGGACTGAATTTAATGAAATTGTCAGACAATTTTTAGAATGACTCAGCGGATAATCCTGTAGCTAAGCTAGTAAGTTTGATGGCGATCGGAGCATTTTTTTAACTATTGAGTTCTGTTTCGAGGGGAATTTGAATCCAGACTGAGCCACAGCAACGCTTGGCCGGACCGCTGTGGCGGAAATATAGAATATATTTTGTGATATTATCGTGGACTTCAGTATTTGAAAATAGTTCTGTTGTCAGGCAAAATTTGTATTAACAGTTTGTGTAAATTTGTGTAGTATCGATTTTGGTTTTCACTGACACTGCGTACATAAAGTAGAAGTACGAAGCTTTATATTAATTTCAAAATTGATTTTCATTTATCATAAATTATATTTGATCATTATTTTTGTATTCTCCTTACATGAGAACCATGAATGTGAAAGCATGTTTTTTAATCCTACTAAGATCTTTCAGTTTTAATAATTGAAATTTAAAATTTGTTAATATTTTCTTTTAGCTATAGACCGCCTCCACCAGTGATAACAGAGCAGCCGAAGTCAGGAGCAACACATTTCGTGCCGTATGAACGGTCCTATCCTAACACTCTCGAAAGTCTTGCAGAAAAAGTGCATTCTTTTTATCCGTCGGAAAGTGGAAGGTATGAGGTTTATCTGAATTATAACAACTGGCAATCAAACTCTCGGAATATGAAGGAAAAAATTATAAAATAATTGAGTTTAAAATAAATATGTTTAGCTAAATAAATATGTTTAAATTTTTTGTCGAATTCATTTCTGATTTTATTCCAATTATAATCTAGGGTTAAAATAATTGAACGATAAAAATTTTGAACACATTTATTTCATTTCGCAATTTCCTATTGATAGTTGTATGTTTAATAACAGTTACTTACCAATAAAAGCTAGCTACTCTTATATTGGGTTCGACGTCAATTCGTAACCACGGCGGATGTAACTCTATCTATCTGATCTGAAAAATCTATTATGTCAAATGAAAATTGAGATTTTAGAAAAAATGGGCAAATATCAAACTATGTATTTAGATTCTACCCAAACTATAAAACTTTTTTATAGCACGCGGTTTGGTGGGAGAGTTCCGCGATCCGGTTCAGAGCAACAGTTGCCAAGAGCTGAGACACATTCAGATTTTGGACGTCATTCTCTACTCCGGTCTAGCCTCAAAGCATCAGCTGCAGGACCCGGCGCTGGTAAGTTCCTCCAAATTCAAGAAAATAATTACTATAAAAGTAGTATTGATAAGTTAGTAAAAAAATACTAGCATTGTTTCCTAAGTGGCAATATGACGGATGGTGACCTATATTTGGAGATTCTATTTTATCACTATCACTAGCCTCTCTTTATCCTTCGTAACTCATTACTTAAAATAGTTAAGTTGGCAGGAATAGTGGTGGTTAATGCTTTATTTTTGTTACTATTGAAACACTAATTAAAATTTTCTGTTTTAGCTTCAAGTTTGACAAGATATGGACAACGCTACGGTGGCGTTGGTATGCCAGGATCCGGTCTACCAGGAAGTAGCCTTACGGCTACAGGACTTGGAGGCACAGGCCTCGGTGGTTCCGGATTACCTTCGGGTCTTTCCTCTACTGGTCTCAGCGGGTTGACGGGATCAAGCTTGGTTGGCTCAGGCTTAACGAGTTCGGGTCTCGGTAGTGGATTAACAGGCACTGGCTTAAGTTCAACTCTCGGAGGAGGTTACGGAACGACAGGCTTAGGATTATCAGCATACGGAAGCAAATTTGGAACAAACAGGAGAAATCGAAGCTTAGACTATTCTTCGGATACAGAGGCTACAGCTCCAACTAGAACGCCTTATTACTCGGGATTGAGTAGCTACAGAAGTAGCACGCTAGGAAGGGATATTGGATCCAAGTTTAATTCTCTGCCTAGAGATGTCAGAGGAACAGGTCAAAGGTGAGACCAATTTTAAAGGCATGGATTAACTGAACTGATAGTTTAAAAAATATTCTTTTTCTGCCTTGCGTTTAGGTTGGGATTGTCGAGACGTGCAGGAAGTGTTCTTCAAGACGAACCAGAACCCTTATCTTCCCGCTTAGACTTACGTTCTTCTAGAGGTTAGTTTCCTTTACTTTTATTATTTAATATTTTCACTAAAAAAATAAATAAAAATAGCTGGAGTATTGATGAAATTTGGTAAAAATTAGCTTATATAACAGGCAAATATGTAGTGGAACAATTTAAAATAGGATATAAAATTCCCGTTTTTCCTTACAGAAAAAATACTTAATTGACAATATTTCAACTTTGAAGCTGATGCGGATGAAGTCACGGGTTCAGCTTGTTATATATCATTTCTTAAAACAGATTGCTCGAATCCATGACAAATAAAATATCTTGTCGTATATTAGTTGTGTAATATTACATAAGTAATTGATTAAAATATATAAATTCAATTGTTCGATTAGGAGCTGTAGAAACATAATTTGTGGATTGTATGTGTTTGTATTACGTAAAGAATTGTGTTCAGGTCGACTGCCCTCCTCTCCCTCAGTATTCACCTCTGACGAATACCGCGCTTGGCTCTCCCGAGCGCCCTCTACCAGTGCACTCTATGAAACACTCCGCCCGCGCCTACCAACACATTATTCTGCCGAGAACATTCACGATGCTCTTAAAAATGTAAGGAAAACTATGATATTATAAAAAAATAAATTTTACGTATTTTACAAAATCTCATTCCCTTCCCCGTGTAAAATTTCAATTACTCCCTTTTTCCTTATTTCTTCCTTCTCCTTATTTCTTCCTTCTATCCTCTTTTTTTGACAAACCTCACATAAGGTATGAATAGTAGATGCATAATTCAATTAACTAATAATTACATTTAACTATTTTTTATTCTAGATGGAGAGTGCTAGCCGTTTCGGCTCATCTCTGGGTTTGGCCAATCGTCGTATTGAAAGACCACGCCATTTGCCAGCGAGATCGCTGTCTTCTCAGCAGTTGGGGCCAACTGCTAGCGGTTCGCCATCAGCTCGTCGCGTACGACAGTTACTGGAACTGGGCTCCAAGTTTACTTGCCCCAACCCCAGTCCTGTGCCAACTCCGGGGTCGCGACACCAACGCCATCTGGACATAAATCCTAATGGTGATTATATCTTATATATTATTCATTTTTAAATTACACATAAAATCATGAACTTGACATATATATAATAGTAATATACTATAGAGATGAAGAATCTTTTTAAGTTTAATTGGCCGTATTCAATGTACCTCAAAGTATTGGACTGGGATTTACGTTAATAAAAATGTTACAGACTTGTTTACATGTAATTTCGCTAAGTGAGTCAGGTATCAAAAATAAAAATAATGTTAATTCATTATAAATGATGTTTTAAATTTGGATGCAATAGAGGTCGAAAAAAGATGGATGGAAGAATAATATGCATATAAAGGAGTAGTACCAGATAAATTCGCGCTATTGTACCTATCGAAGAATGAAGTTAAATGTTCATACATAGGATATGTAACTTATTATGTAATTCTTAACTCTGGATAGGGCGAAATGATGAAAAAGAATGGAAGTTGAAGATATATTGTGCCTTTCCCACTTAGAATAGGATAAGCGTTTGAAAATGATGAATTAATTAGTAATTAACAATATTAATTATTATTAAAATAAATGAGAATTCACTGTATTCATGTCGAGTTATTATGTAATAATATCAAGAATATTTATTGTTCAGAGTTCCTAAAATACAAAATCGAGAAGCCGGGTGCGGGAGGTTTATCTTCGTCAATGACTGGTTTGTCGCGTTTGTCTGGCGGAGTTTCTGGGATGCTTTGGGTGCACCTCCTCGCTGGTCGAGGCTTGCGTCCTGCCCCGAGTGGTTCGTCCCCAGGATCTCCACCATCAGGGCCACTAGCACCACCACAACCACCAGTAGCGCCACGGGATCTATATTGCGTTCTGGAATGCGACCGCGTTCACAAAGCTCGGACTGTAGTAAGTTGCTTATATTGTACTTCATATTTACCTAGGCCCAATTTAAAAGTATTTTTACATTCAAATGAATAACCTCCCGATTAGTAATAGTGATTAAAACTGAAGATTTATTGAGATTTAAAAGCATTCATCCATCACAGACTAGATTTTTTTAAATGCTAACCTTTTAAACATTCATTAATAGATCATCAATCGAATGAAAAGTATTACTAATACTTACCTTCTTCTTCTTTTCCAACTGATAGAGTTTAACTGCGAAACGAGTTAACCAGATACGACGTTAGGTCTTGTTACGGAATCTATTTATCTTATATTCCATATATTTATGTCGCTCTAATAATAAGCAGAAAAAGAAATAGAGATATATGTTGCATCCAAAATCTATTTTTAATATAAATAAATGTTATCTTATATCTTACCAATAGGTTCGCACAGGAGAGCTGCAGTTCGATTGGGACGAGTCATTTGAGTTGGAACTGGTTGACAACAGGCAATTGGATGTACTGGTGTACTCCTGGGACCCACAGCACAGGCACAAACTCTGTTTCCGAGGAGCTGTTACTTTACCAGACTTACTGTCCCGTTCTCCATCTCACCAGCTTGCTATTAAAGTAAGGGTAATGGTGGTACAACTGTTTTATACATGTATCAGATTAATAAAGCTTTTAATTGTAAAAGGATAGCTCGTTCTTATAGGTCTCTTTAACTGTCATCGCAACTGCTTGTGGTACACATTGCCTCTAAACTGTTAGAGCTCTGGCAGAGGAATGGCTATCCTTTCGTATCCTCCTGCCCATATCCCCCAAGTGGGGTCGGCAAAACATGTTATAAACAAGTTGCCACATGATTTGGCTACGTATTTTACCGTATAACGCCCGCCATACCGCAACTTACCGTAGTCGTATTTTACGACACCTCGGCAAGAAAGAGGTGGTCTATTCTACTCAACCGGATACCACACGGTTGGTCAACTCACCTTAGTCGCCTTTTACGATACGTTGGTAAGAAATGAGGATGGTCTATTCTACTTAGCCGGATACCACACGTTGGGTCGACTTGCTTTACTCGCCTTTTACACCTCGGTAAGAAATCAGGGTGGTCTATTCTATTCAGCTAGATACCACACGGCATATGGCGATCCTTTCATATATTCTTACCTAAATGTCATGTACGGTGTATAGGATATAACAAATAATATTATGGACATTATAACCGTTTTGTGGTGTTATAGTCATAGAAATTAATCGTCATGACCCTTAGATGTGACCCATAATCCATAGAACCGACCTATTTACAGTTGTAATCATGCATCATTTGATACAAATTGATAAAGAAAAGGTTTTATAATAACTAGTTAGACTTTGATATCAGTATTCATAAGCTGACATTTTAACGTTTCCAAAACAGATGGAGCCACGAGGCACGCTGTATATGCGCGTCCGCCATACAGAACCACACGAGTTATTCCGTCGAAGACCAGCTGCACCGCGTCTGGCGCCGCCACCGCTGTTCGGTGCGGAGTTAGAAGCAGTTGTAGCGCGAGAATTGAGACCGCCTCATGCAGCTCCCGTCCCACTTGTTGTGAGACGTTGCGTTGAAGAGATTGAGAGACGTGGATTGGATATTATTGGTAAGAACATTGGAAGCAGAAGAGTAATGAGGGCTTACTTGGTAGAATAGATGATTTATTTTGTATAAGCGCCTTTCAGTTGCTCTTATAAACCAACTCATATAATTTTTACTTTTTTTATAAAGCCAAAGTCAAAGTCATGAAGAAAACTGATCATTTTATTTTGTGTGGGAAATGTGTAACCGTTACAAAATGTTTAAAAAAAGTAAAGTAGCAGACAGTTACTATTTCATTGCAGGACAAAAGGTCTTCCTTTTCCTTTTGGAGAAGGATTAAAGGAATCTATGTTATTATGTTCCAGAAAATTTTCTGACATACGCTGGTTTATCTCTTCTTTATTGGTATTTTTCCGAAAATTATAAATAAGGGATGTTTGAAAAGAAAAACAAATGATTTAACTTTGCTAGAGATATACGTTACTAAGAATATTTTCTCACAAATGTGTGTACCTTGTTACTTAGTTTCGTTCCAATCCTTCTCTCAAAAATGAGAGAGAAGGACTATACTTAGCAGTGTGATAGAAACAGACCGTTACTTTACTTAGTTTTATTTATTGTCTAATAGCCAATGTTTCCGATAATGTTGAAGAGGCTAACTTTATTCTTAGTTCTAAGTGTCATACATAATTTTGACTATGGAGACCGCCTACTAAATGAGAGACCGCCTACCATTGCACTGTTGAAGTGAGCTCAGCTATAACAAAGTTTAAATGGGCCAATATTTCAGAAATTTTTAGCTAGTGAAGCTTAGTGAAGATGACAATTAGAAAACATTAATTAAAAGTGGTCATTTCTATCCATAGGTCTGTACCGGTTATGTGGCTCTGCGAATAAAAAGCGTATCCTACGTGAAGCATTTGAACGCAACGCACGTGGTGTTGAGCTCACACCAGATTCGGTTCCTGACATTAATGTTATAACTGGCGTCCTGAAAGACTATTTAACAGAATTGCCCCAGCCTCTATTTAGTCGGTGTCTTTATCAAATGACTCTAGATGCACTCGGTAAGTTAAAATAACCAATGATTGATATAAAATGATTTAAAATTTAAAATGATGAAATTTTTAACAATAATTTTAAATTTATCAAGGTTATCAAACTGAATGCTTAAAACAATAAAATTTAGAATTATATAGATAGAACAAAAATTGAATAGAAAATTTCATATTAACGATTATGTCTTGATGATATTTAAATATGCTTCTACACATCTAGTACTCTACTAAAATTTAATAACAAAAAATAGTATAACGATTTCAAAAACTTCAGTCAAAAATTCAAAAAGTAAAAGCTATGATGGTCAAAGACCTAAGATATCTTGAATTTAAAAGTGCTCTTTAAAATCTACTGAAAAAAAGTATAATACACACCGTTCACCGCAAAAACTATAACGCATAAGTTTAAGGTTCTATATTGAAATCTTTATAAAGATTTTATTCGTATTGGATTACTTACGATTTGTTTATTATTTCCTCACATATATATGATTTCCATTCGATACAACTACATCAGTAGCATATTATTTTATCTTTTCAGGAGTATGTCTCCCCGATGATAAAGAAGGCAACGCACGACTTATGGCTTCAATAGTGGAATGTTTGCCACGTGCCGCCAGATCTACACTGGTTTTCCTTTTAGATCATTTAGCTCTTGTCGTGGCTGCACAGGATAGGAACAAAATGTCACCGCAACACTTGGCGGTAGCAATGGCCCCACCACTTATGCTACAATCCCAACCACCAACAGAACTTGACTATCAACGTCCAATACACGTCCTACAATGCCTTCTACAGATCTGGCCACCACCGAAACGTTCAGGTAATGTCATCGACTATGTTGCCGCTTCTTTCTTTTGTTTTATAACTGTCGTAAAAACTCTCAATCTACTCTCTCTTTTAACAAAAAAGAATCAAATATAAACTATATTATAGTAATTGATTACACGTAAAACTCATACATTTACTAAGCGGTATCAAACTCAATTGCCAACGTACTGTTAAATAAAAAATTACATATTGTTACTTAATATTGTCAAAAGTCAAGGGATTCTTTTAGAATACGTTTAACCTAATATTGTCAAAAGTCAAGGGATTCTTTTAGAATACGCTTAACCTCTTATTAATAAATTCATTAGAATCAATAATTGAATATATTTTACTCTATTCTCACTCGCACATTAGATTATATAATAAAATAACATTAACCAGTCCTAATTCTAAAGCTATAAAGTCATATAGCTGCCGGGATATTACTAGATAAGGTTATACGCGAGACGAAAGACGAAATCATGAAAAAGTGAAATTTGTCTAACGCTTTATCTAAGGCTTGGTACAAACAAGTTAGCAAATTTTACTGTTATCGAAAATGGTACTCATAAGTTTCCGGAATAACACTTTTACTAGTACATCTTTAAACTTACTACAATATATCAGAACAAACCATATATTCAAGATTCGAGAAAGGATTTTATTAATACTATCGCGATGTTTGACGTGATATGGAGAAGTCACTAATAGATATAATATCAGTGTTTTAAATAAAGATGCCAATATTTACCATAATTACCTCATCCAATGGCATAGTAACTGAGCGCAAAAGTAGACTATGAAATCCTTTCTCAATTTACTCACTCATTATTAATCTATAGCCTTCTTGAAGTGAAAACTTCTTTAGCGGCGTTGTGCATTACTTGCGATGGGTAAATAATATTAAATTGCGTCAGGATATGTGAACTGATCAAAAATTTGTATGGTGGAGGGAGAGTAGACCGCTGGTACGGCGTAGGAGAGGAAGTATCCCTCTCTTTTTCTACCGCGCGGTGAAAATGTATGCTTGCGCCTGCTGTTTCGTTAAGGCGGTTCAGTGCAACAACTGTACTAATTCTGAAGTATTAAATATTTATGTACGATAGTGCAATAAATGAATATTGTATTTTGCCATATAAATTAAAGTTTTTTCATTTTTTTTATAAAAGTTTTAACCTTAAGATAAAGGTAAAAGTATTAAAAGGTTATTTAAATATTACTTTTATACTGATTCAAAATTTAAATTCAAATTCAAAATTTTCTTTATTCAAATAAACTTATAAACAAGTACTTTTGAATCGTCAATTCTACTGCTTGTTCGGAAAGCTGTTCCTACCGATAAAAGCCATCAAGAAATTCGGCGGTTGCTCTTTTCGAAACAATACTTATGACTAGTTACATTAAATCATTACTATCTTGTACAGGGTCGGACAGTACCTATATCCACGTATTCTTATCTAATCCTCAACAGTAAAGTATGCTTTTTATATTTTGACCGGATTTGCTCCTGACCATTCTAAAATATGAAAAATGCACAACGTTAATATTCAAGTTTTCACCTCTGCCTTTGGACCGTTGATTTTTTTTCTTTGCTGTTGCATGTCCGTTCGTGTTGCTGTTGCTGATTAAACTAAGCGGTACCTTAACGCATGTATGTTTGTAGACAGTTCGGCGCGGCGAGCCAGCAACCGGGCCGCGTGGAAACAGAGTCAGTGCGTCGCCAGTGGTCTCAGCCACCCTCCCCCAAGGTTAAGAGATTTATAAACTCAAAGATCTCCGCCGCTTATGTACTTGACAAGAGTTATTATTAGAGTGGGGGAGCGATAGGCAGATATGAGTGCGAGTGTCCAACAAATAAAAAGAGAGGGAAGATAGGAGACCCATATATAGAAATATTTAGGCGCGTTTTTAATTTAAATACTTTATACATTACTAGGTGTGGCTCGCGTCTTCGCCCGAATTATAACTTTTGAATGTTATGTCGTAGTAATAAGTATATCTTTTGTTCATTATATACTTTATTCAATGAAAATTACAAAAATATTGACTATGAATTACGAGAGTCGAACAAACAGTATCTTACTAAACTATGCCCTGTCCGCTCTATTCCCCGCACTTCACTTGTTCTTTGCATACGTAGTACGTAATAAGCGCGTGGAAATCAGTGAGTCACTAAATGTTGTCCGAATTGAACATAAAAGTATTTATTGTGAGTCATAAAAGATAGGGACATGTTATCAAAAACTTTTTGAAGTATTTTTGTACATCTATAATTCTCTATTACATTTCTTTAGCGTATTTCTGTTTGTTAACGCGACCCACGCGACTCAAAATATCAACAGGCGAGAATTTTACAAATGCGCAACATCTTCTACGCAATTTACATAAAACGGTAATGGACTATCTAAACCTTCCGGAAGAATTGCATTACCGTTTATTAGAAACAATATTAAAATCTGTTCAGTATATTTTGAGGAAATCGATCCTATACAGAGAGACAGGTTTTAGGAATCACTCTTTACATAGTGGGGATAAAAAGAGAGATAGGTAACTTCACTTTCTTTTTTTGATGGACATATTTTAAGCTGGCCCCTTACTCTAGTATAATAACTCTATGTATAAATGTTTAATGATCGTGATCGTCATATGTCATGTCCATTATAACGAATCTAAATTGTGATGCAAAATGTTGAGGAATTGCAAAACAGCGTCAGTTATATTGGACATTTCCCAAAGGCATATGTCGGTTTAGAAACTGCATAACACGATCCTATGTAGTCGGTGGAAAGCTTTATTTGTCATAGCGTAGGCTTACCCCTCGAATGCTGTTTAGACTAATTATTGGTGCCGTGTCGAACTGTTGTCTTTCTGATGTCTCTAATCTATCAACATCTTGCTTTCTGTGTTTCAGTTATCCTGTTAGATAAATTTCGTACTTCATTTATTTCGAAATGTCACTTTGTTTAATGTGGTAGCTTGTTGGCTTGGAAATGTTTGGTAAATACGCCACGAATATATCACGCCCAAACATAATAAAATATGAAAATATACATAACACACATACGCAATGATCATGAAACCGTATATATGTTAAAACACATACTAAAAGATCAGTGTAAATTTACCAGCCATGTAATATTGCCATGTTACGTTATTCCAAATGAAAGTTATCTATTATGTATTTGATTATTTGATAACTTATCAATTTTATTTAAATTCACGGGACTGCCTTTTCATTTGAATCCTTTTCAAATGAATTTTTACAACTAGTAACTATAGTTTTTGATATGAGCTGTGTATGATATCAGGCCGAGTTCCGCCCTCAGTCAGTCCATATCGGCATCAAGCGGGAGCATCAGCAGCATCTCCGCCGCCAGCTCTCTTGGCTCGGCCCGGAGCAGACCGCTCGCCGCCCGCACATGTAACTACGTTATAATACTAAATAACTCTCGATATAAATCTAATTCAATACAAACCTAATAATCACGACGGACGTATTGTTGAATGTATGTCTTAATGTTTAGGTTCTCTCATCAGTCAGGGCAGGCCAATATCGTCCGCAGTCGCCTCTGCGAGGCCCTCTGCCCGCTCCACCTCGCTCCCGTCAGGTGACAGTGTCGTCCCCCGGTTCTCCCAGTAGCAGCTCCGGCAGCCATAGCCCGGCCGACACTATCAAACACGGCGGCTCAGTGTCGTCCATCCTACGCCAGCCGGAACGGGCGAGCTCTCCGCGCATGTCGCCAAGAAGCTCTCCGCGTGCGTCTCCCCGTGACTCACCACGCAGCACTCCTCGGGAGACCACTCCGAGAGACTTGACGCCGCGGGAAGCCACTCCCCGCACGCCGACGCCCCGCGAGCCGGGCTCGCGCGAGTCCCCGCGCTCCGCCATCCCAGGCACGTCGGCGGGACTCGCGGTGACCCTCAACTCGAGCGGCAGCGGCGCGCTCAGTCCGCGGTACAGCTCCACGAACCCGTTCCTGCAGCATTACGACGCCGAGGAGGAGGCGGAAGCCTGGCGCGCCGCCGACATATTCTCCTCGTCATCCACGCACACATAGTGCTCATAGCGAATTGAGATTTTCTAGTCAATTTTTTTACCGAATCGAAAGAGTGCTACGATTCCGCTGTATATTATGTTGTTTACCGAGCGTGATGCGCGCTCGTGAAATGTTTGTTATATATAGAGCGAGTTACGATGTATATTATTGTGAGAATGTTTACCTTCTGACGCGCGAGGCGTACGCCTCTCCGACCGCCGGCGTACCGCCCCGTAGACGCTATAGTGTTTATCGTATTGTATTGTACATTGTATATAATTAAATACGTATGTGTAGGTACGCTCCGATTTTGTACCGTTCGGGCGGGACCCCGGCGGGCGGCCCGAAGCGCTACACACATCATCCCACATATCAGAGGCTTGCGTTCACGTTCGACACCAAATCGGCTCACGAGTACCATATTCGTTCAAAATTCTTCGTTCTTGACATACTTGGATTATCTGGAAATGTACAGTAGTGTTACGGAGTACGCGCTAGCGTCGCTCCGAGTGTCGATAGTGGACACAAGTCAGTAGCTCGAGTAGGGAAGTGTATCATAGATCAGACGTGCGGATTGTCTTGAGACTGAGACCATATCAGAGTAGCTCGTACGTGGAAACCACTCGATGGACATCCGTCGTAGAACGAGCGATTACGTGCTGAAGGTCTAGCAACTTCAAACTGTTATAAAAATTTCAAATATTACAAATATTCCTTGTTCATTATTAATAACTTAATAAAAATATATATAACGGTATATTAAACTAATATAGATTATAGCAAAGCATTTTTACGAGTCGCTAATTCTATGAAGGAATGGTTTTTTTATCTTATAAGATCGGTCGCAATCTCAAGATCGGTGATGTTATTTCCGAATTTCAAATAACTTTTGTTACATTATATTATAAAAAAATTTGGCTACACTGAGACGGTTTAGTCAAAGTAGAGAATTCAGGATAAGGTTCGTTATAAAAGTTTTTAATAGTTATATGGATAGGGAATTTTTAAAAATATATTGCATGGGTCGTTAAAATATACAATAATACAATTCATAAGCCATATTAGGCAAATTTAACACCAACATAAAGATACTCCAATAACATTTACAAGTACAATAACATATTCAATTAAATCTTACCACTAATCTTGAAATTCGCAAATAATGTCTCAGTTCTTATAACTAGCGTCTGCTAGGCATATAACAGTGTTTCGAATCGACCAATGATTGCACTGATTGTAAGTTTCTGCCATGATTGGTCCATTTTATATAGATATATTATATTAGTTACACTTATTTATATGTCTGACGGAGGCTGTTTGGTTACAAATGGCTTTTGAGCAACACTTCAAGAGAAGTTTTGTTATAACTGTTTATTATAAAATAGCATTGCACAAAGAACACGACTGATATGGGACACAACGTTTTTGATACTTTACCGTTTTACCTGTTTCTCGTTTGTGATAATACTAGGACTTGTGTTGGAACCTCGCCTTTTATACTGAATGTTCGCTCATGAATTCTTGTTCTACCGTCACTTATTTACGAACGGGGCACGGCTGAGATACGCCTTTGCGGTTATTACTATGTTAAATTAATATTAAAATACTTCTACATAATATAAAGTTGGACTTTACTGTATTGATATGTTAATGTGCTTATTGTATGAGATTAATACTAAATATATGGAAGAAATGAATTTATTCGTAGTTAATTAGAATGTTGCAATGTATGCGACTGCCGTAGAATGTGGTAGGGAATTCATGCACGGATGTTTCTTGATTCTGAAGGTTGAAATGACAATATGATTTTAGAAATGAATTTATAAACGTCTAATACTAATGGGTGAACGTCGTCTTCGCGCGGGTGTTAGAACCAGACGAATAAAATTCAATTCAAACTAATCATCTTTCAAACACTGTACACTTGATACATTATTAATATAAGTGATCATGAACTTTAAGAGTAATTTTATTCGTGTGGTCAGAATGAATATTTCGGGTCGTATTATTGGAGGGTTTGTAATGAAATAATTTTATGCGCTGCTATAGAGTTATTAACAGTTAAATCTTCATTATAAAAATGTATCTATGTATCTTAAGAAATTTTCAAAATTATTATGAACTTGTACATCGCTTTTACATAAAATAAAATTTAGAATTTATTATGGAGACCTATAAAATAGGTGCTTTAATATTCACTTATACAGAGTGGCTCAAAATATAAGTAATGTTATGTGATGTTTATATTTCTTTTATTTAAACCAATCAATTAATAATAAAATTAAATTCCAATAAGGTACTTTATTTAAATTTTAGCGGTTGTGTATAAAAATAAAGATTATCACAAATATACATATATAAAAAGGTCCAATTACTGCATCATCTTTAAAATGTAGATTTTTAAGCTCTTTTTTTTTAAATCTACACCAAAATGAATACATTACCAATATTGTTATTTATTATAATAACAATTCTAAATTTTAACATCATCAATTTATTAATAATAATAATACAGTTAAAATAACGTTATACTCTCTTATACTTTAGATTTTCTTAAACCCAATCAAAAATTATTTATTTAACGCACGAAGTATGTCAAATTTCGTAGTCAATTGATTCATAGACTAATTGTCACTTGCAACTTTTAATTATTATTAATTAATTAAAAAAAATATATCGTTTTAATGATCTAACGATTTTTAATAACAATGTATATTACAGTACTGTTTTGTCTTTATTTTGATGTAATTTAATGGATCGGACTAGCATAACGTAAGCTACGTGAACTAAAATGAAACTCATGTAACGATGTTGAGTTTCATAGTAAAACTCAAATAATATTTGTGCCACTTTGTATAAAATAACTTAGCAATTTTATAATTAATATATTAATGGTTACGAATAATATTTACTGTAATATTCAATAGTACGATCCGTACAATATACAGAATAGATGTAAATATGACTTGAAGTGTCGCTCGACAGTGCGTAGCCGGCAGTAGTGTGTAGTGTCTACGGCGCACGCTTCAGTTGGCTTTAACGCGGCGGCGATTTTGAGAGGGAACATTTCAACGGCCGTTATGTACACTAGTAGATTTTAAACTTTCGCGATTCATACACGAGTGGTACCGACTATACGAAATTAAATGAATCCACTGATCACTATAAGATAACTTTGACATAATTCAAGCTTCTTAAATATTAAAAAAATATATATTTTCGAAGAAGACAGTTAAAACTTTAATTGAAATCTGGCTGTGTTAGTAATCATTGAATGACCGGGCGAGGCGCGCTTGTTCAAAGAACAGCAAAAAAATAACATAGTTTTGTGTCCCTCGTACCCGTTGCACCATATTTAGTTTTAAGGTCAAGGTTTGAATGCATGTACGGTCATTGATCCAACGTAAAATAATTCTTGTGAATTAAATACTTCACAAAATTAATTGTTTTTTTATGTAGGGTGCTAAGGTGTGTAGGTACCTAAAATTAAAATAAATGTCGTACGGTCGGTACCAACCTGTATATTACTAAATAAACATACGGTCTCAAAATTAGTTACCTTTATATTAGGTTCGACGTTTCGGCAATAGAGATTGATAATTCAATTGAGATTGAGATGGGCTTTCGCTCGTCAATTGACAATTGAATTGATCCAGTAACTAATAATATATGTATGATAGTAGTAAATATGTGTATGATATCATTCCAGTTACTATTATTTTATGTATATTTACAAATCTATATAGTTTAATATGCATGGTGCATATATTCTTTTACAATTATTCCCTACTCCAATAGTTGTCTGTAAAGGATTGCTTATTTAATTATTTATTTATTATGTCAAGCCAATAGCATTTTTCACATACTTATTAATACACTTTTTCATAAGGCAAGCTCAAGGTAAAACACTTTTTAAGGCGAGTACAGCGTTATCGTAGATAGGTACAAAATTATTTATGTTACTAAAAGGAGATAAATTAACTTATACTGACAGGAAATTTTGATAAAAACTATTACTTAAACTTAACAACTGCAATAAAACCGCCTTTGCCCGGTATAAATTTACTTTTAACAATTTATTTTTCTGTTCTGCGTGCAACGAGTATAAAATAAATACTAGATATAACACGCGAAAGAAGTTGTTCCAAGCTATATCACTAACAGATAAAATCAGTGGTATGCAAGAGACCTTATTGGGTTTTGCGGTACAAATGAGATTAGAAAAAGAAAATAATGACTATAGTACTTCAGGCCTAGTACCTGTTATATGTAATAGTAGTTCTTGACCGCAGTGAATGCAAGTCAACCAAAACGTTGAACGTAATATAAAGGTAACTTCATTTTATTGCGATGTGACCCGTATGTTTATATAATAATAAATTATGTACACTGTCAAAAGTGCGTACTATTTTACTTCTTCGGAGAGCTCTACAAAATTCCTAAGCATTCAAAATCACAGAAAAAAATAAAATTTCATGCTCTCTCGGAAAGTAGATATATGTGACATATATGTACATATATGTATCTTTGATAGAATACATAGTGACCGTCAATCTTAAAGCCTTATTTATGTAGATAATATTTATTCGTTATGAATGTATTATAATAATACTTAATCACGTTAATAAAACGCATGAAAAAATTTGAATACAATAAATAATGAAAATGTGATTAAGCGTCCGATTATACTAACCTTTATTCGGATATATAAAATTTACCCCTTAAAACAATTTACACTAACAAAGGCCTAAATTTTTTAATCAAAAACTATATTTATTTAATGTTTTTTAAAGCATTTTCAAGCTTTTTTTACTTGCTATAAGAAATATTAACGTTATATTTAAAATTTTAACGTTGAAATGTGAATTTATGAATACAGTTTTAATTAAACCAAAAAATCGTGTATTGGTTATTGGTATGTAACTATTAATTAATATCTATACATGTTATGATTAATAACTATATGCAAATCTTAAAATTATATATAAAACAATCAAGGGTAATAAATTTACTCTGAGAATGTGGTTTTAATTGAAAAGTTGTTTCGTTCGAAAATAAATAACAAAACAAGCGCTTTTCTATTTTTACATTTAAGTATGTTTTTCAAACATTTCATGCGATTTTATTAAAGTGATTAGGACTTAGCAGATTTAGATAAATCGTTTAGGGTAGCACTAAAACGAAAAATCTAAGATTTAGATTCCTATTAAATTCAAATCTTTACGCAATAGTATTGACAGATGGTGCCAAAGCATTCCTTCCTTCTGTGTTCATTTAGATAAAATATTTAACCTTTCATTGATGCTTTAAAAGGAGCTTTGAATAAATGGTTTTTCATCTAGTGCAATAACCTAATATGTAAAGATGTTTAATATAGTGTAAATAGTTTTGTTTTATGATTTGTGTCTTTGATGTTTATATCGTAAGTGGATGTTCAATATAGAGTATTGGTCCAGGTGTTCCTCTCTCACGGTTGCCTCCACGGTTTGTTTGCGTTGCGGGGCATCGGCCCCAGATAATATCAGTATTTGGTAAAGTAGCGTTACTACGTGTACTTAAAAATAACGAATAAACGCCGCTCGTTGTACCGGGCGGCTGGAACACAGACGAAAATAAATAATACAACGTTGATTATTGTTTTTATTATTATTAAATCCCCACTCCTATTATTAACAACATGTTCATTATACACTTAAGTTTGAATATGAATATAAGAACATATTAACATTTATGTACATATATTGTAACGGAAGGAAAACGAGGGGGGTGGAAGTTGTAGCATAGAGACGTGATGATAGCTGTGGCGAGGTTCAGAGAGGGAGGGAGAGGTGCGCAGTGCCGTCGAGAAGGGAGGTGTGGAGAGGAGAGTAGTAGCGCTATTGATGTAGTTGTGCGCAGAGGTAATAAATTGACTTTTGAAAAAATCACTTCGTATCTATTGAATAAATATAAAAAAAGTAGTTTAAATAATGTACACAAATATGTATTTCAGTTAATTTATATATCGTTATGTATTATTAACCTAAACCTTCCTCAAAAATTGCACTACCTTTTAGTAAAACGCTACAAAAATCCGTTCAATAGATTTTGAGAAAATCGATCACATACATACCAACAGAAAGCCTTCAGGAATTTAGATTTATAATATTTTTAGATTCATTGCATATAAGTGGTCTAAAAATCGATCTTAAGGATAGGAAGAGGGGGCAAGACTTACGTTAACACGTTCAGTGCGAAGCGAGGCCTAAATGACCCTTGATGCAACTTCCCTGTGGTGCGGCAAGGAAAAACGTGAGTTTCTCTGTCGTGCGAATGGCATAGCTTTGGTTTGGTCCAGTGTAGGAAAGAGATAAATATAAATATTTGAGATCTAATGGTTCCGTACTCGGTGGTGTACCTACCTTGGTACCGGATGTCTTAGGCCTCGTGCCGCACTGAATTAATATAATTTTAATGCAGTGCGGAACGAGGCTAAAACGTCCCATATCCCCCCTGACCTCGTACCGCACCCAACGCGAGCTTCCCGCGACCAGTGTTGTGCATCACGTCGATTGTACGGCGCTAATTAATGCCTGGATTGTGTTTAATTCAATCCAAACTGGTGGAAAAAAGTTACCAAAAAGACTCTTTGTGGAGAAACTTATAGAATCTTTAATAAAAAAGGAAATCGATGAGACCCCAGGTAATGTAATGCTTAGATATATTTCTTGACAGTCAACGTGTTGAAGCTTTCATAAACTAAGCTTAACATTTGGTCATTATTAAGTTATTTATTATTGTTTCCTTTTAATTATTCTGAATTTAAGCTACCTTACCTACTCTTTCAACATTTTAAGTATAAAACAAACACATTCATTTGATGCAGTTATACCTACATTATCATTGTTATTCTCATCTACGATCTAACCTAAGTAACAATGTCAGTTTTATTACGTTATCTTTACATTTTTGTTATTTTTCAACACCTGAAAGCGCACGCCATTGCCTCGAAAAGGGTGAAAAAAGGAGAAGATGTGTTGGTTGTTACCAAAAACTACGCACACTTTTACCATCTCGTGAAGCTGATAAAAAATCCAAAAAGATTTTGACTCAGTGCACTCAGTGCAAAAAATTTTATTGTCTACCCTGTTTCAATGAAAAACACTCATAAATAAGTACAACATATATATTGAGATTTTTATAAAAAAAAGTATATTGATACTGATTTTTTAATGTTAATTCAAGTTCTAATAAGTGTATTTTTAAAGCCCGAGGCAGAATAAATAGGACAATTTCTTTTCTACTTCTGGTTGCCTTTTTTTATATTCTGTGAACCGCATTAAGATTTTCATATACAAATAGATAGATAAACCTTATGCATAAACCGTGATCCATTATTTTCCAATAATAAGTCTGTAATAGGTGCCTCTTAATGGTATAGAATGGAACGCTTCGTGCGCGAGTCCGACTCGCACTTGGCCGGTTTTTTTTTCTTTTTGGCGCATTCAAGCACAATTTAGATTATAAAAAAAATGTATCCTTTGATAGCTTTGTGTTGTTTTGCCAGGTTTTGCCCTTAAAACGATCTAATGAGATATAATTGATCAAAATCGGTCAAGTCGTTGCGTAGTTAAGACAGTTTAAAAACGTCGATATTATTTTTCCCATCACTAATCTCAGCGAAAATTTGCCCTATTTCAGTGCGTTACGAGGTGTATAAGATCCCATATTTTGTTTTGCTAATAATTCCTAAACTAGCCATCAGATCCCGGGGCGACGGTGGATTAGGGTTCATCAATTCACTGTCTATATCAATAAGGACCAAAATTCTCATTTATCTTTGATTTCGCGCCAGAAAATGGATTTTAGTCTGTAAAAGGAGGTGGGGTCTAATAGACCGCGTGTCGCCCTAACGTCTGGTCACGGTACGGGCCGATTACACCTCGTGCCGCAGGAATGGAAAGTATGCAAAAATTGGTGTCGCAGCTAACGTGTTAAGGTATCCACTTATACAGGTCCATAATGATCGTGTGCAATCAGTTAGTAGAAGTATAATGTGAAGATAAACGCTTAGGGTGCGATAAAGCGCCCTCTGTTGATACTTAACCATACTATGATTTACAATGGGCTAATGGTAATTTACCGGGTAAATTGCCGGCTTCTAAACAAAATTTACTTTCGATGCGTAATATTGATTTAATTCTATAATATATAAAAAAAAACGTTGTCGCCGTCGTTGTGCAAAAATTACAATGTACATAATGATTATTGACAAATTGTTGATCGAGAATAAATGGGTTGACTTCTGAGAAAATTACTTATTATTTTATTAAATAAGTGTATAGGTAAGATATTGTTGTTCATCATCTTCCTGCCCTTATCCCACTCTAAGTGGGGTCGGTACAATATGTTATAAATATGCTGTCACATGATGTGGCTGCGTTTTACGACCGGCCGCCTGCCTAACGTCAACTTACCTCTGTCGTTTTTTACGACAGGTAAGAAAGAGGGTGGTCTATTCTACTAAATCGGATACCACACGGTGGGTCAACTTACTTTAATCGCCTTTTACGACACCTCGGTAAGAAATGAGGTTGGTCTAGTCTACTCAGCCGGATACCACACGGCGGGTCGACTTACCTTAGTCGCCTTTTACGACACCTCGGTAAGAAATGAGGGTGGTACTATTCTATTCAGCCGGATACTATTTTCCACACGGCGTAGGCAAGATATGGTTGTTATAATTAATAATAGCAGTCTAGAAAAGTAGTCTATATAATATTAACTTAAACATGAATAAAAATTTAAATAAGCTTTAATAGTTTGCTAATAATTTACGATATTATTTGACTGTTGACTGTTCTTACCTTTTATTTTTCATTTTAACGTTGATATTAATGGGTCACGTATGTTTTAATACGAACCTCTATAGTATAATAGTTATATTTAGCAGATTCGTAAATTTTGATAATACAATTTACATCATAGTAGGCAAATTGACTCTTATTTGGTAATTTGATATAAATTTCTTGGGATCCCAGTTCAAAAGTATGTTAATGCGAGTTTAAGTTAGGAATTTGAATATTTAGCATATTTTCTGTAACCCGAAAAGTTTATCCGTTCTTAATTTCTTACTAAGTACTTTTACGATAAGAATGTTTTGCGGAAAATGAAGTGGAAGACGGTATTTTAGAATATTATATTTGCCCATAAAAATCGGAGACGCAAAAGACAATACTTATAAATATTTTCACTAAGACATGAAATAGGTTTTTTTTCGTTCGTCTACAATATAAGTAACTTAATACTTCTGTTATGGGTGACAGTCTACAAGTAAATATATACAAATATAATTTTTAATTAGCTGTGATAGCCCAGCGGTGAAACCGTGCGACTCTTTCGAAAGGGTCACGAGTTCAAACCCCAGGCAGACATCAATAAGTTTTTCTATTAAAACTTATGTGTCTAATTGATAATTGCAATTTATCACACGCTTTTAGGTGAAGGAAAACGTCGTGAGGAAACCTGCATATCTTTAGAGAATTAAAAATTATAAATATGAATTATGTACTATGTAAGTCTTTACAACTGGTTGATCAGTTGATAATACAAAAGAAATATTCAAAATTAACGGCAGCCGTTTTAAAATGCATTTGATAAAATATTCCTAGAAAATCTTTTAAAAATCAGAAATCAAATCAGATCAAAATAATCTATATTCAAATATGTTCGTAAATGTTTCATAATTTTATTTATTTCGTAACATATTTCTTTTGTCTCTGGGCAATTGTCATATTTTTATTCACCGATATGTGGGTAGCAATGAAAACGCAACTCGCCGATCGGTTCGTCTGTCGCCGTGCGAGTGTCTACGTGAGCGCGGAACCTTCGCTAATGGCTGCTCGATTGCTATAAATAATTCGCATCAAATTCATTATAAAACATTAAATAATTCGTCTAGGACTTGCAATATTATATGCAGTGCCTAAATTTAAAGTGTCGTGTCGAGTTTCGGACTCGTAATAGTGTTACTGTTCGTTCAAGTAACAATCCCCTGGCGTCACAAGAAATGGCTGGCCGCCGGCGCATATCGAGGACTTCGAACCTTCCAGTGCATGGTGGCAGTACAAAGGCATCGAAAGGTGGGTGGTGTTAAGCTGTTACTTATTATCGGTGATAAATTATGCATTGCCCAGAAAGATAGAAAATACTTAAATCCCCAATACAGTCCACTTAAATTACCAATCAGCGAACTAGGGAACAGGGACCAGGTTCCTTAATTAGGGATCATTTCCCTACAAAATAAACTCTTACAAGCACTTTTGAATTGTCAAGGATCAATATGATTAACAAAGCTACAACTGGTTCGGAATGTTGCTCTTACCGAGAAGAACCAGAATGAAACTCGGCGGTCAATCTTTTAAACATGTTTAATTTTACATTATTAAACCGCAGTCTTGTATGAAGCTGAAAGGATTTTCTTATCCAGGAAAAATGCAAACAATTTCAGGGATCCAAAGCGATCCAACCAGAGATATAGCTACACATGTTTAAGTTTATTAATTTTTTTAGAACTTTATTATAGCATTATGACAATGCAGAAATTATATAATATCGAAATATGTGGAAAACTGTACAAAAACTCAGAAAAAAGAGCAAAACCAAAGTAGGATAATGTTAGTGACTCTAATAACATTGCTTTTCTTTTGAATTGTCACAGATAATAAAACTCGGTCAGTATAATAATTGTGTGGCGTGGCTGGTACACGCGGGTACTTTTATTATATCTTAGTAAGGGCAGGAGGCGGAAAACTTCATTGTTAAAAAAACGTTCCTTTTGGGTATTAGTACATTGTAAGTAAAAGTAAAGTAAAGAGTAAAACTTAATTAGAGGAAAAAATCATTTCAGAATAATTAATTTTAATTGATTTTAGTATCAGTATTATAAGTATTTCAGTATCCGGCTGAGTAGATTAAACCACCCTCATTTCTTACCAAGTGGACGTATTTGGCGACTAACGTAAGTTGACGTCTATAATTGCAGTCGTAGCTTCATTGTAATTTGACGATTCTAAAGTGCTTGTAAAAGCCAATTTGAATTTGAATTGAATTAAATAATTTTGTTTATGTTTCGAAGTTACTACGTTTCTAATTAATTGTTTAAATTTAAGCCCTGATAGTCAAATCTCTTATTCTCCAATAAATAACAAGGTGCTAATTTTATATTATTAGAGTATTTCTCATGAATTTTAGGAAAAGAGTAAAGAAACTACATATTAATTTACACTTCTTTATTAATTAAATAAGTGTAGAAATATGTTTAATAGAAAAATGGCATCAACACAAATTCAAATCATATTTTGACGTTTAGATCGAGTTTAAAAATGTGCAGGTATATTTACTCAGAGGTACAGTCTTGCTGATTGTTCGTACTAATTACAATTTTATGATGTTATTTTAGTTATAGCAAATAGCAAATAAGTCTTCGGTGTTTGTCGCAATACAGTTTAAACAACTTGGGCAGTTAATGTTAATATATATCATATGTAAGAAATAAATAAATAAAACATTGCCGAACCATTTTTATATGTAAAATAAGCTATTTTTGATACGTTAACGTTTCACGTAAGTGTTATTTGACTGTATTATTTGACACAATTTGTTGTTTTCGAGAACGCGTTCAAAGTAAAGCGAACAAAAAATATGCCATCGTGTTTGTACCAGCATAAATGGAGCGAAAACAAGCAATTTTTTGCCTGTTGTTTGTTTTTATTTCCATGAGTGTCGGTACGACATACAGAAAAGAAGAAGCCTACCGGTTAGAATGGCGATAACTCTAATAACAGAATTCTAAAGCACGAGTTCTTTGTATAGACTGAGTGTCTTTAAAAGCACTCGAAGACAAGTTCATTAGAATATATTGTATCTCAATTTAAATGTTTGGTAGATATCTAAATGTTATACGCAATGCTATCGTTACATAACAAGCCCCTGAACATACCTATTTGTTGGCAGATGTTCGTTAATATTTTTTAACTTAACTCATATGCTAAACAAGGTAAAATAATTTATGCATCCTTGATGTAAATATAGGCAAGTGCCTTACAGCGAAAACTCTCTTGCGAACACTTTGCTTAACAAATTCAATTTAATTTCTAATATATTGAACAGAAAATTTTACATAACAAACTTTTCTACATAATAAAATTTAACAGAATAAGATTTCATAATGGGTATCCACGAATCAAACGAGGGTGAAGTGAAATTATTTTTATATTTGTAAATTATCAAAAATATGAAAGTTTTTACTTCTTCTCAATAATTTATAGAATTAGGAGTTACTTTGCGGAATGCGGAATAAATGAATGATGAATCATCATCGCGGATTATAGCAAAATAATTTTATTATTATTTTTGTTTTTCTTCTTAATTAATTGCTTCAATTTAAAGAATCAATAAAAAGAAGTATGTCATAAATATAAATAAATAAATATACATGGGACAATTGATCATGATATCACCAAATCTTTTTTTGTAATACAAATCTTTATTGTACAAAAAACGCTTGGGAAAGCGGTTAATGTAACGTTTTAGTAAAACTCGATTCGATTCGATTGCAATTTTGTCGTGGAGTCTATATTCTGATACTTCGTCTGATGGCAAACGATTGTTGAGTTTGTTATAGTGAAAGTGTGTAGTGCTTGTGTGTTGTTGTAGCGGTGGTGGAGGTTTGTGCATGTGTTTTTACGAATCCTGTATAAAAACGGATAATCCACTCTACATTTAGCATTATATATATTTTCTATTTTACTTTATCGCAAATTATAGCAAAATAATTTTATTACTTTTGTAAATTAATTATATACGTAATTCGCTACGAGGTACGAATAATATAAAGTTTGTATCTTAATTTTAAAGGTTATTCTTCTCCTTTGATATGTTTTTATAAATTTCAACATTGATTAGTTAATAAATAAGAAATCACTGACTTGTCTCTCTGCTCTGATAGACGAACGGTAAGACCCTATTACTCTTTCTAGGGGTTCATGGACTCAAACCCAGGTAAACACCAATGAGTTTATCTGTTGGAACATGTTTTAATTGATATTTGCAATTTTTCATACGCTTCTCTATAAAGGAAAACATTGTGAGGAAACCTGCATATATCTCCAAATTGTTCTGGGGATATGTATAACCTACCAATCCAAATTTGGGCATCGTGTTGGGTTGGGCCCCTACTCTACTCTTCCAAAAAAGAGAGCTTATATGCCCAGCTGTGAGATACGCTGTTCCTTTTGTCTCTCAGAATCATATTCAGTTTTGCAAACTTTCATTACGGAAAATGAAAAAAAAATATCTATTTATAAAAACGCCGTCATCACGTTAAAAGCCGAACGTCGAACGAGGTCAACGATTTCACAGAAATCAAGTACGTTTCATTTGAGCGGTATAACGACGTATAAAATTCCGTAAAGAAATTCTGAAGCACGACTTTTACGCGTGGGTGCATAATTTTCTTTTCATGTAAAGGCGCGGGGTTGTATAGTAAAAATGTTTCGAAGCAAAATTAGGTCTAAATTATACACGCGCAGATATAATGACGCACATTATGTATATAACTATTGATTGTGGTATCCGGCTGATTAGAATAGAGCACCCTCATTTCTTACCGACGTGTAGTAAAAGACGACTAAGGTAATTAACCCGCTGTACGATATCCGGTTGAGTAGAATAGATCAGCCTCATTTCTTATCGTGGTGTAATAAAAACCAATCGTGTGGTATCCGATTGAGTAGAATAGGCCACCCGCTTTCTAACCGAAGTGTCGTAAAATACGACTTAGGTAAGTTGACGTCAGGCTGGCGGTCGGTCGTAAAATACGTAGCCAAATCATGTGACATCATGTTTATAACATGTTATTCTGACACAACTTGGAGTGGAATAAGGGCTAGGAATAAGGATCTTTTAATATATCAAACCTAATTACCTAACCTAACAAATACCTAAACATCTAAGTAACTTCGTGTAAACGATAAATATCTTAATATATTGAAAGCTTAAGTTGACGCAAGTGTAGACGTGCGTAAAACTAGGTTTGAACATATTACATCAACAGCTTTTGCTATATAGCTAGTAGCTGGATGTCAACTTCCCTGGCAGCTGTCATATCCCGCTAACTGAGAGCCTCTCGACCTCTTTCCACCTGGGTCAAGTGTAATTCAGTTTTCCCTTTACGTAGTACTAATTTAAATAATATGAAGGTAGTTTTTATTTTACACAATATTTATAGAAGAGTAAACATGACTTCGTGAATTATAAAATAGATATGAAAAACTTATGATGTAGTAAGATGTAGTGAGATTTTTGATAGTTACGGTGCTAAGCATCAGCGAAAGACTGTTATGTTAGTTTGAAGGGGTGTAACAAAAACGATATTAATAATATACAACTTAAAAAGGTCTTGAAAAAGTTACAAAAGTTTACTAATGTAATAAGTTTAATAATCCATCGATTGTTCCATTTTTTTAAAAATTAATAATAAAATACTTTATTGAACTTAAAATAAATTAAATACATGAAACTTAAAATTAAACAAAAAGAAGTGCAAAGGCGGCATTATCACTAATAGTAATTTCATACAGGCTACCTAAATAAAGTTAAACGAAACAATCTTCTTCTTCCTGCCCTTATCCCACTACAAGTGGGGTCGGCACAACATGTTATAAACATGTTGTCACATGATTTGGCTACGTATTTTACGACCTGCCGCCTGCCTGACATCAACTAACTAAGGTAAGTTGGCCTTACCTTAGTCGCCTTTAACGACACATCGGTAAGAAATGAGGGTGGTGTTATTACCAGCCGGATAAAGTGAAACTAAACAATAGAAATATTATTAAGGTGCACAAAGTATTTATTAATATAGATTAATACATTCTAAATCACACTAGAAAACATTGTCACTTTTGTGCATTAAATAACATTTGATAATATTCCCGTTATCATTTCCCGTCAGCGGGAAATAGAATCAGATTCTATATGGGTTGAATTAAATTATTTTAGGAAACATACGGCGTGGTATTCAAACATAACACGTAGCGTTTATTATGTCGGTACAACAATTACTATATTAAGAGGATATTGAATCAATGGAAACTAAAAATTATTGCCGTATAAATCATGGTAAGTAAATTTTTTTTTTTCAATACTAGTCTTCGAGTTTTTGAAAATATCCCACCGTGTGGCGTCTGGCTGAGTAGAATAGACCACCCTCATTTCTTACCAAGGTGTCTAAAAAAGCGACTAATGTAAGTTGACCCGGCGTATGGTATACGGCTGAGTAAAATAGAATACTCTCTTTTCTTATCAACGTGTCGTAAAAGGTGACTAAGGTAAGTTAACGTTAGGCAGGCGATAGATCATAAAATACTTAGCCAAATCAAGTAACAGCATGTTTAAAACATGTTGTGCTGACCAACCGCCTATCCCAAACTAAGTGGTAGTTTGGGATAGGCGCAGGAGATATGATGAGTAAGTTGATACAGAATCTTTAGCAACTTAGTTTGTTTTAAGGAAAGTATAAATTAAAATTCCAATTTCCAAATTTTCTTTATTCAAGTAAACTCGTAAATAAGTACTTTTGAATCGTCAATTCTACTGCTAGTTCGGAAAGCTGTTCCTACAGAGAAGAGTCAGCAAGTAACTCGACGGTTGCTCTTTTTAAAATAGTACTTCTAACTAGTTACATTAAGTCATTACTATCTTGTACAGGGTCGGAGGGTAGCTATATCCACGCATTCTTATCATCTAAATAATCCTCAACAGTATAGTTATACTGTATATACTATAACAGTATAGGCGTTTTGTATCAGCCTCCCTTTAACAGTTTTTTTTAAATGCTGTTATAGTAAGTAAAAAAAGTAAGTATCGGCCTATTACTATCCCACTGCTGAGAAAAGGCCTCCTCTCCCCGTTTTTGGAGAGAAGGTTTGGAGCTAAGACCTACCACGCTGCTCCAATGCGGGTTGGTAGGTTATACATATCTCCAGAATTCTCTAGAGATATGCAGGTTTCCTCACGATGTTTTCCTTCCGAAAAGCGTGTGATAAATTGCAGTTATCAATTAGACATAAGTTTTAACAGAAAAACTCATTGGTGTCTGCCCAGATTTGAACCTCGACCTTCTCGAAAGAGTCGCACGGTGTTACCGCTGTGCTACCAAAGCATGCCATTACAGCAAATGCTGTAATGGCATAGCTAAAATTGACTGCGGAATTTTATACTCAAACCCACAAACTATTTACTTATCTAAATATAATAACTGCTACGTTAGCGCTAGCTGTATTGTTTCATGTCTATCAATCTAACAAAGCTTAATTTCGATGGAATCCGATTTTACCTCCGTCAGACGCCCAATCTAACTGGATATACAGACCGCCGGCCCGATTATTTCTGTGTCGTAAATTGCTGGTTAATTTTCTGTGCTTTAAATGGAACAATAAAGACATTTACTGCTTGAATTACAGCCTGATAATTTATTTTCTATCGGAATGGTTTGTTTTATTGAATCCATAAAGTGTGATTATGTCGGCATCTTTACTTAGTTTAAAAGCATAGATGTTAAACTAAGTTCTTATATTGCATTGGAATTTACGTCAATACCATTTTCATTAATTAGAATCTATACGCGAGCAGTAAATAATAAAACTTTTGAGTTCAATTTAAACATTTGCTTCATTGAATCAATATTAAATTGGATTACAGATTAAGAATTTATTTAAATTGTAAGTATTTTTATTTGTATTGATATAAATTTATTTTATTGTTTGATTAATTATAAGCCAATTAGGGTTTTTGAACTCAAACGAAGCAACAAAATTAAAAAGTCAATAACCCGTACATATATTTAGAAATATAATTAAATCTCTGGATTTTCTGTTTAATATTATATATATATATATATCCCGCAGCACAGAAGATACAACATCTAAAAAATAACTAAAAATAATTTCGTCTTAATAGTATAAGTATATTAAACAGAAAAGAATATGACGTTCAACCATTGTGATACTGACTTTCGAAACTGTTGCGTTTTATCTTTTTATATACGCCGTTACAACTATATTAGACTATCGATTGCGGCGCAGCGTTGCATCTTATAATAAAAATACAATTTATTATTATATAATATCTTATAAATATAAATTCATACTATTTGTAATAGTGCCTCGAACAAAAACATAAACAACTTTTTTCAACTTGCTTTAAGCAAAAGATTTTTCTTTCACTGTGTCCACAAAAACATTCTTCTGTAAACGAAGTTTAATATTGTTTGATGTTTAGAATGTAAAGCAATCTAGATTCTTCATAGAAGCCTTTGTCTACAAAGGGAGAAAATTAAAAATTTGCTTTTAACAGCAACTGCTTTCGAACTAAGTTTAATACATATTGAGTTCTAGCTATTATGAAATGTTAATTAAATTTTATGTTGTATTGCTTAACGAATATTTTATTGTCCTATAATGACAACATATTATAAACATGTTGTCATATGATTTGGCTGCGTATTTTACGCTCGGCCGCCTGCCTGACGTCAACTTAACTTAATCGTATTTTACATCGATAAGAAATAAGGTTAGTCTGTTCTAATCAGCCGGATATCTGGATATCAGGTGTCGTAAAAGGCGACTAAGGTAAATTGATCCGCAGTGTGGTATCCGGCTGAGTAGAATAGACTACACTCATTTCTTACCGAGGTGTCGTAAAACGCGACTAAGTTAAATTAACGTCATGCGGCTGGCCGTAAAATAACTATCCAAAAGATATAACAACATGTTTAAACATGTTGGTTGAACATGTTTAAAACATGGATAAGGGCAGATAATGATTTTGTCTTGGGGTAAAACTAAGCTTTGTAATACTGGTAATTCGGTAGTGTCAACTTCAATTTTCACTTTTCAGCAGCTTCTTCTTTACCAAGTTGGTAACACTTTTATATATATATTCGATTATATAGATGAATGACGTCACCGCACTTAATAGGTTTTAATATTCACATGTTATAAGCTATTTCACAAAGATAAATAAAGTTGAGATTAGTACTGAAACTATTTGTGGAACAATTGTTATAAAACATATGATCCTTTTGATAGATTAGAATCGTTTTGATTAAATACGGGGGTTTGTTTGAACTGTATAAATCCGTTATCTGTGGTTTTCGGTAACTCTATGAGCAACTATTAAGCGAAAATTATAGAGTTGGATGTTAGTACAAAGCTTAGAATGAATACAAAACTTTCCATAATGATGGTAAAAAAATAGGTTACATAATCATAAAAAAATTAAAAAAATGCTTTTTTTATACGCAGCCAACTAAAATATAACGATGACTGTGATTATAATTATACTTTTTATATATATGGGTCGTAAAATACTACTAAGGTAAGTTGATGTCAGGCAAACGGCCGGTCGTAAAATACGAAGCCAAATCATGTGACGACATGTTTATAACTTGTGGTGCCGACCCCATTTAGAGCGGGATAAGGGCAGGAGAATGATGAACAGTGTTTGAAGTAAATTATATAAAAAGTTTGAAAAAAAAACTTTTTTTTACATAACAATCTATTGTTCAAAGAGACTACAAAATTTTATCCCTAAGAGTTTTAAATTTTATTCCAATTTTTTCCTAAGTTTGTTATACTTTATATTTTCTATTTTCTTTTTTTTTCTTTTAATGTTAGTTATAATAGTTATTGTATGTTTGTTATCTTTTAAGCACGCTGTGACTACCTTTAATTAGATTTATATGTCATTAGCAACCCTAGCATATATAACCATGTTACTGTAGTTACACATGTAATTCTGTTGGTAATTCTAAGGAATAAATAAAATAAACAAATAAGAGCTTCTGTAGCGTCACGAGATAGGTATATCTCTAAAATCGGGTTTATCTATGACTTCAATGTGGATTCTCATCAATAAGTCGCATGTCAAATTTGCATTCAGTCTCACCCTTTCATGGATGAATGTCTGTTATAATTAACACTGAATCTGTGTCGCTGTCTTCTCGCAGCTTTAAGTTTCAAAGATGCTAAGTTTCCTCCATCTAAAGTTTAATACGTGCGAAGTTTGTTTACGATAGATGCGAATAGCTTCTAAGATTAGTTGTGTCTCATCCATGTTGATATAATAGTGCTCAATGAATTACACGTACTATATAAAGGAAACAAAATTGAAAATAATTATAAATGTACATAATTGTAAAAAAAACAAAAACGCATCCAAAATTCAAGTAACTAAAGATACTATTATACTACATAGGTAAAAAATATAATTTACATTCCACTTTTAAAAAGTTTTATATGAGCGTAAGATAATCATAGAGTTCTTATAAGTACCTGGGTAACCGAGCCTTGCTCGGCAATTTTTTAAACGACAAAAAAGAAAAATATTTAAAAAAAATAAAAGAAGAAAGTATGCGTCGATGACTTGTGGGTTCCGAACCCGGGTTTTGAATATTTTCGGTCCGCCCGTTACTCATCGGCTATCGTCATTCATTTGACATCTAAAATTATCCTTTGCTTTTTAATTTTACATTTTTTTAATGCCCAAAAACAGGCATAAAACGAATTTCTTTAAAATAAAACCTAGCTAGATCGATTTTTCTCTCACAAAATCCCCTACACGCTGAATTTCAGCAAAATCGTTGGAGCCGTTTCCGAGATTCAATTCAGAATATATATATATATATATATATATATATATATATATATATATATATATATATATATATATATATATATATATATATATATATATATATATATATATGTTTCCGGTGACAATGCATGTTTATGGTGACAATGCATGTATCACCATGACCTGATGATGATGCTGCTTGGATTGGCAACAGAACAGGGAACTCCTCAACGGTTTAGACAAACAGATTAGACAAAGATGAATAGGAGTATCATTTCTCATTATTTATTGTGTCATTGTCACTCACAGGCCCGCCTATGGCACCCCTACTCTAGTGTCATAACTCTATAAAGATAATAATATAATACTAAGATTAAAAAAACAGAAGTACACAACTTTCTACTTTTAATACTGTAGCATTTCTCATTTTAATGCATATACTTTAAGATGCTTTTGTTGCATGAAAGCTGACAGTAGTCTATATTAAAATATCAGTCTTCCTTTGTATACGAAATAAAATTTTATTTTTTTACATTGTTACTTAAATATTACCATAGAGCACATGACGTATACAGAGGAGACTCAGTTAAAAAATATTTTATTCCATATTTGATTTATGAAACAAATAATCTGGACCCTGTGTGAAATAAAACAATATCACCATATTATAATTTATAAATATACCCGTTACTAAAGACTGATTTTTACCCAAGATTCGCCAGACTCCGGACAACTCATGCTCGCATACAAAATTTTGCCTTTATTTTAGTCATTGAAAGATAAAGTGTAATAGCAAAACGCATTACCAGTGTTCATCGGTTTAAATTCCGTGAAGGCTCTGTTTATTCTACTATAACAACGAATGTATTTGATTTATAATAAATGTAAAAAAAAAATATTGTGCTTAAATCACTCTTCTTAAAGAATTACTGGGATAGATGTCAATGTGCCATGGACGGCCTAAACTTTCATTCTCTTTGATAAGAAAAAAATCCTGTGCCTTATTTTCTGTAAAGTATTTATTTTACAGGCACACTTTTCGGTGAGTATGATGTTGTTACAATTAATGTGTAAACATGTAGTATTGTTTCAATTTATAATATTGACAGCAAATAAATAAAGACTATCTGTAATTTACTCTATGGCAGATATACTCTATATTCACAAAAAAATAAAACGGAGCAAATATATTTCCCGGCAACAACAAATGGTCGTTATTTCCCGCGTCCACATCTAGATGGATCATTACTCTTGATACCTCTACTTTATTTCATTTTTCTCTTCTAGCAACTCTGAGTTTAATTGGTGAAATTATAAATGAATCCCATAATGTATTATAATTATTAAAATGGTGCGTTTATTATTTACGCCGTGTGGTATCCGGCTGAATAGAATAGTACCACCCTCATTTCTTACCGAGGTGTCGTAAAAGGCGACTAAGATAAGTCGACCCGCCGTGCGGTATGCGGTTGAGTAGAATAGACCACCCTCCTTACCAAGGTTTCGTAAAATATGACTAAGGTAAGTTGACGTCAGACAGGCGGCCGGTCGTAAAATACGAAGCCAAATCATGTGACAGCATGTTTATAACATGTTGTGCCGACCCCACTTAGAGTGGGATAAGGGCAGGAGGATGATGATGTTACGTTTATTATTTGAAAACGGCAATTTATTTCTTGAATATACAAAAATGTATACAAATCTTTAGCTAAACGTTTTATCTGAACTATGAAATGCTATGAAGAAAGTATAAATCTATAAATATTTAACTAGTGGTAACCGCAACATTAGCATTGACTTTAGTGTTAAAATACCCTCCATTCTGAGCTGTGATATTTTCGTCTTCCCGAAGGAAAAAAGGATTTTTTATGTTATACGTCAACCCGGGCTTTAATCATTAATTATTGAATATTATATTGAGTACAATTATATTTATTGTAAGACAGTCGGACGGATAGACAGACAGAATTTGAAATACATATTACTATGAATTGGCAAAGCACTTCAAGGATATCGCTTTCCTTTTTAAGTCGATATGAACGTTTTCCGTTACGCGATTACAGAGCTCTTCAGAGGCTCAAAAGGATATTTTACATTTGTATCATTTTTTTACTCGACGTTCAAGCGTCGGTTTTAATAAATATCTCGTCCCATTACCTACAGGAAAAAAGATATTCATCTACCCAAAATCGGCGCTCTTTCTATATTATGACGCGTGTTTCTGTTTTTTCTTCTTCGTTGCTTCCTTCTTTGATGAGTGTTCGTCTGTTGTGTGTTTTGTGTGTCAGTTGTGTTGGTTGATTGTGGCATGTTTGGTAGTTGTGAAGTAGTTAGGTTTTGATGTGTATTTTGCATATTTTGTGTATCTGATGGACGTTGAGTGTGATTTTCGTGTTTGTCTGGTGGTCTATTTACGAAAACGGTATCCCCTAACACTTTACTTAGTATGGTCAGTGTATGTATAGCTGCTTGTTTTTGCAGGATAGTAATATTAATGCCTGTATCAAGGAAATCTACATATTTTAAAATACTTTTAGCTACTACTCCAGTAGCACCAATTACTATTGGAATAATAGTTGTTTGGGTCTTCCATAAACGACTAATTTCAGTTTTTAATAGATGATATTTACTTAATTTTTCTACTTCTTTTGCTCCTATGTTGTAGTCTGATGGTACTGTAATATCTATTAGGAATGTTTTATTGTTAATTTTATCTACATATATCAAATCTGGTCTATTGTGGGTTACGGTCACGTCAGTCTGTATGGGCATTTCCCACATGATTTTAGCTTGTTCACTTTCTTTCACCTGCGGTTGTGTCAGTGTTTCTTTCCACCAAAAACTAGATCCCTCGATTTTATGCTTCTTTAACAGGCACCAATATACATACTGAACCAGGTTATTATGTCGCTTCACATAGTACGTGCCCGCTAACTTCTCGCATCCTGAGATGATATGCTGCACTGTTTCATCTTTGCTAGCACACAGACGGCATTTACCATCAATCTCTAACTTTAAAATGTCACGTTGATGCTGCCGCGTCATAACAGCCTGGTCCTGTATTGCAAATATTCCTGACTCTACAGAAGGCGATAGTTGTTGTTTTTTCAGCCACTTAAATGAGCCTTCTTTATCTATATTGCCTTGATCTAAGACTACTTTCGGAAACTGTCCATGCAATTGTTTTTTTCTCCATGTATCTTTCTGCTTCTTGACAAATGCTTGTCTAATTTCTATATCTGTATGTATATTATCCTTTGGGAGTTTTAATTCTCTTATTATTTCTTGTGCTTCTTTCATTATTGAATATTTATCCCTGTTTTTATCATGTTGTCCTATAACTTTAATTAAATCGTCATTTTCAGTTTTAAGATATTGTTTATATTTAAGTATTTGGCTTTTATACATATTTTCTACGTTTATCAATCCCCTGCCTCCTTCTTTAATAGGTAAGTACAATCTTTCTACATCTGCTTTTTGTTGATGGGCTTTTTTCATATTTAATAATTTCCTTGTTTTTATGTCTATTGCCTTTAAATCACTATTCTTAAAGTTTATTATTCCAAATGAGTAAAGTAAAACTGGAATAGCATAAGTGTTAATTCCTTTTATGATATTCCTTGAGTTCAGATGTGTGTTTAGTAGTTTTTTTGTCCTTTTGTAATATTCTCGTGTAATCTGTTCCCTAATCTGGCTATGATTTATTTTCCCTGATTCGTGTATTCCTAGATATTTATATGTCCTATCTATACCCAACTGTTCAAATGTATCTCCGCTCATTAGTATGTGTCCTTCTCCCATTGTATTATTCCTATACCCTGCTGTAATGTGTAGTGTATTACATTTATCTAAGCCAAAACGCATACCTATATCGTTTGTGAATATTTCAATACTTTCTAATAAGACTTTTAAGTTATTTCTATTGTTTGCGTATACTTTTAGGTCGTCCATGTATAACAAATGATTTACCCATAAGCTGTCCTTGAGTTTGTACCCCTTCATTTCATATTTATTTAGTATGAATGATATTGGATTAATTGCCAAGCAGAACAATAGTGGTGACAGGGAGTCTCCCTGGAATATGCCACGCTTGATATAAATCGGTTCAGTAGTTAAAGATTCGTTTGTTCCGCGAGCTGTCATAATCACTTTCCATGAGGGCATAACTTTTTCAAGGAAAGTTTTGATAATGGTTGGACATTTGTATATGTCAAGAATTTTTAGAAGCCATTCGTGAGACACACTATCAAACGCTTTCTGATAATCTATCCATGCCATGCTCAAATTTTTTTGGGACTGATGTGCATCTTCCAGAACTGCTTTGTTGACCATGAGGTGATCTTTACATCCACGAGATCTGCGACGACAACCCCTTTGTTCTATCGCCATAATGTTGTTCTCCTGACAATGTTCGTATAGTTGATTGACTAGTATAGATGTCAGAAGTTTATAAATACTGGGTAAACAAGCTATTGGTCTCCAATTTTGGGCGTTTTGTGTGTTTTCATTTTTTGGAATTAATATTACTTGACCTGTCGTAAACCATTCTTCCAACTGTTCCCTACCCTCTATAATATTAAGAAATGTTTTTGCTAAATATTTATGTGTACTAGTTAGGTATTTTAAATAATAATTATGTATTTTGTCTATTCCTGGAGTTTTCCAATTTTGTAATTTTCTGATGGCCATTTTTACTTGCTTTTCTGTAATTTCTTCTGATTCTACAGTACTTATTCTGTCTGACAAAGTTTCTATTTCTTCTATCCATTTTGCATCTTTATTGTACTGTATTGGTTTAGATAATATTGATTTCCAAAATGTCTCTACATTCTCTTTAGTAGGAAGTTTTATGTCTTTAGTAGTACTATTTTTACTTCCTAAGCTTCTGTATATTCTATGCTGATTTTCATTGAATAAATTGTTTTGTAACTTCTTATTAGTGATTTCTTCGTACCTTTTAATTCTCCCAGCTAGTGCTTTGACTTTCTGCTTGAGTATTTCTATTGTATTGCTTCGTTCGTCGTCATTGTTTATGTTGTATTTGTTGTAAAGTTTATTTTTAATCTTAATCATTTTACGGGTATTTACTCCTCTCTCTATTTCTGTAAACTGCCCTAATTCTTTTCTAAATTTTTCTAATTTATTTTTTATTCTTCTCTTCCATGATGGATCTTTTATTACTTTCATTTCATTTTTAAGTACAAATGGTGTTTGTTTATTGTTGAGTATTAGTGTTTTAGCCGTAGCATATATAATATTATTTAATTCTCTAAGGGTATCTGCAGTAATTAAAAGGTTCGGCAAATAACTATTGAGCGCACGTAAGTTTTCTAGAAAATATCTGTTTATTTTTGCTTTTGGTAATAATTGTCTGTCAATTATTGATGTTTCCCTAGTTTCCGCCAATACCTGTAAAAAGTTAAGTATTAACGGGTCCTGTTCTTCGTTAACTGTTACATTTCTAGTTAATTGATCTATCACCTCCGCTTGTTCCAATGATGTCTGGGAATTGACGTGTGTTTCATACTGAGTGTTTGGGTTCAGGTTAGGTTGTTTATCAAGTGTATGTGTCGGATTAAATTCTTGGATTAAGTTTGATTCTGTTATGTTGTTTGTCAATTCAGTAATTTCTGCTGGCTTTCCCTCGGCAACATCCTTTATGCGGTTCAGTAATTCTTGAGACATAGCATTATGTTTTATAATACTACGTGCTTGATTAGAAAGTGTATTACCGTTAAATTTGTTTATTTTTGAACTATTTGGGTTTCTTTCTCTAAATAATGTGTATAGTCTGTTTATGTATCCGGCTCCCTGACTTCGTGCCTTGTAATAGCAAAACATTAGCTCTTTCAATTCCTCTGTTGACCATTTTCTTCTCTTATCATCATTTATGTTTTCAATGGTCCCCCCAGATGGGCCGGCAGAGTCATTAGAGGGCGTAGAGGCCCAACTCCGCAAAGCACCGTCCGTATATACCCCACCCCGTTGGTCAGCCGTAATCCCTTCGGGTTCCCCGACTCTCGCCCGGCTGCTTAGCAGAGAGCCACTGACGGTTCGCATGCTGTGACATCCAGCGTCAGCTCCAGATGTGCCCTGGCGATTGCCCCCAGGTAGCGGCCCTGAACGTAACTCTTCATTATTTGTCTCCATTTTTAGTGGGTTTGCCCTGTCCTTATTAGCTTGTACGTTTTTTAATTACAAGTGTCCCCCTCCCACGTGAGTTTGGTGTTCAACTCGGACGTTAAGGTTGGACTTGGGGAGGGTTACATTTGTATATTATATTATACTTTATTATATTATAATATACTATATTATATTTATACATTTTACTTTTCATTTCTGAAGTAATATTTGTTCCCCTAGGAGTCCACAGGGAATTTGAACCGATTCAGTGCACTAAAAACCATCACCGCCACTACACTTCTAGCACTGCATATATTCACTACCACAATCTCAACAATGCTTTCTTAACAATTACTGATTATCAGGTAATATAATTAATAGCAGCATATCTCGTAAATACCAGCAAAACTAGAATTGAATTTAATAGTAAATCTAATACATTAGTTTTCCTGTCAGCTTTAAGAGAGTTACGCAGTTGTTACCATAAGTCATCGATCAACCCTTACCCACATAATTACGAAGATACATACACAAACACGTTAAACTGTCAAAAGTTGCCTACAAATTAAGTACTTTAATGAATGTTCTTCTTATGTTCGTAAAGCCGTCATGGTCTCATAGTGAGAATTTGAAATGCTTGCTTAAAGTTTACGAGTTCAAGACCAGGGCATATTTTTAAAAATTTTATATTTACAAAACTAATGAAATAATATTTTTTTGCTATAATCCGCGATAAAAGAAAATATTTGTAATGTTAAATGTAGAGTCTACTATTTGGTCTCATACCTTATACATGCAGAATTTGTAAAAACTCATGCACCCGCCACTGATAACACAACAGACAACACACACAGATAAAATCGCAAAGCTTTGCGAGTTTGTCGTGGAGTCTCCTGACGATGCTTCGGTTACGGGGCGAAACAATTGTTGAGATTGTGGTGGTGAATGTGTGCAGTGCTTGTGTATTGTTGTGTTATCGGTATCGGGTAGTGCATAAGTTTTTAAAAACTCTGCATGTATCAGGTATGAGAACGAATAGTTCGCTCTACATTTAGCATTACATATATTTTCTTTTATCGCGGATTATAGCAAAATAATATTTTCATTACTTTTGTATTATGGACCTCCGCAAAGTAACGACTAATTCTATAAATAATTTGTACATTTATAATTTATCATGTCGTAAATGTAAAAATAGAACCCAAAAAAAAAAAGAAAGCTCTGAAAATTGTCATGTAATTTGCATCCCCGCATTAGAACAGCTATTTTTTTAATTTAAATTTTAAGTGATCATACACTCAAAATTTAAAAACGATAAGTTTGAAATAGTGCTTTTTGCTGCTTTGACGATAGTTCCACACAAAGCATGCTTAATTCGTTCAGTCATTTTGACTGGTATTTATCTATACTAATATATAAAGCTGTAAAGTTTGTTTGTTTGATTGTTTAAACGCATTAATCTCAGGAACTACTGGACCGATTTGAAAAATTCTTTCAATGTAAGATAGTCCATTTATCGAGGAAGGCTATAGAAAGATGAATAGGAGAGGAGCAGCAAAAAAAAATACGGCAAAATTTAAAGCTTGCGTGCGCTGAGTAAATAGTGATAATCATTAAAAAATTACGTATTACAAAATTGATCCCCTCTAGAAGTTCTAAATAAAAGTCCGCGACAGTATATGTCTAGGTAGCTTTTAAGTAAACCCACTTTAACCATTTTTATGGTTATCGAAAGACTATATTACGGTTTTAATTTATACTATATATTACTAGTTATATTATAAAATTATAGTTTAATTCTTCCATAATTATATTAAAATAAATCATTCAACAATTTAACTACTTCCACGGTCTTATACTATTTTAAATTTCACTTTATGTAATTACTTGAAACTCGATACTATATTGAACCCACTTCAATAAAGTGCATGTAAATGACGATGAATAATGTATTTGGTTCAAAATTTGCACAACGAGCCTTTGAGAAAAACGAGAAAAACATGGGGTTTGCGTTTCCAATGCAGGTTTCCCAGAGAATACTAAGTAGGGCGCCGAGAAACGGGCCAATTTAAAGACATTCTAACTTAAGGCAATGAGCATGTTAGACTACTATGTATATTGTGACTTTGTTCACACTTTAAATCCGGCAGAATAGAATAGTATCACCCTCTTTTCTTACCGAGGTGTCGTAAAAGGCGACTAAGGTGAGTCGACCCGCTGTGTGTTATCCTGCTGAGTAGAATAGACAATCCTCATTTCTTACCAAGGTGTCGTAAAAGGCGACTAACATAAGTCGACCCGTCGTGTGGTATCCGGCTGAGTAGAATAGACCAACCTCATCTCTTACCGAGGTGTCGTAAAAGGCGACTAAGGTAAGTTGACCCACCGTGTGGTATCCGGTTTAGTAGAATGGACCACCCTCTTTCTTACCGAGGTGTCGTAAAATACGACTAAGAAAAGTTGACGTCAGGCAGGCGGCCGGTCGTAAAAACGCAGCCAAATCATGTGACAGCATGTTTATAACATGTTGTGCCGCCCACTTAGAGTGGGATAAGGGCAGGGAGATGATGACTAAATCTAAACAAATATACAGCACAAAACCTGTATCATATATTTGCCAACTATAGCGGTTAAATTCACATATGGCAGATAGAATTTTATGAGGCGCTGCCGAGCTTTGTTGGCTTAGCCGACTTTGCGTCGCGCTGGTATTTCACACGCAGCCTTGTCGGCTTAAAGCAGAATTAAATGAAAGCCTATTACTATGCTATAAAAGAGCAAAGAGTGGCAAAACTTTATTAATTAAAAATCTAAGTGTGACCTACTTCATAAAAAGCATTACGACATTATCATCCTCCTGCCCTTATCCCACTATAAGTGGGGTCGGCACATGTTATAAACATGTTATTACATGGCTATGTATTTTACGACTAGCCGCCCACCTGACGTCAACTTACCTTAGTGGTAATTTATGACACCTCGTTAAGAAAGAGCGTGGTCTATTCTACTCAACCGGATACCCCACGACAGTTTTATTTACCTAAGTTGTTTTTACGACTCCTTGGTAAGAAATGAAGGTGGTCTATACAACTCAGCCAGATACTACATGGCATATATACAAAGCATTACGACGTGACATTGTATTGTAGTTTTACTAAATCATAACAATCAAATTCTTATTATATAAACATACAGGTCATGTGATAGCTCAGTGGTGACAGCAGGCAACTCTTTCGGGGAGGGTTCAAATCCCGGGCACACACCAACGAGTTTTTCTACTAAAAACTTATGTGTCAATAATTGATAATGGCAACTTATCACACACACTTTTTGGTGAAACCTGCATATCTCTAGATTTCTAAGGATATGTGTACCCTACCAATACACATTGGAGCAGCGTCGTAGGTCTTAGCTACAATCCTTCTCCTCGAAAACAAAGAAAGGAGTGAACGAAATAAAAATAGGCCGTTACTTCACTTTTACTTTTACTAGTCTCATCTCGATAAAATCAAGTTACCTATATATAAGCTTCGAAATTTCGGCACAGTTGCATTCACCGTGGTCAAAAACTGACTCAATCCGTTATCTGCCGAAACGTCGAACGTATATAAAGGTAACTCGATTTTATGCGATGTGATCCATATATTTATATCCGTATCAGCCGTAAATATGTTGATAAGTCGACTTACGTCTTTTATAAGTAAAATTGTAATAGGCATTAAGATAGGTGGGATATAAACCTATTTATGACTGCCATGAATCGCGGTAGTTAAAAACTATTTATTCTTACTAAATTCTTGGCTTATCATTTTTAGTTTAATTTAACATCATGGTTTGCCTCTACAGGTCATAAAAAGGCTAACTAAGTTTAGCCTTAAATAATCAGATAGAAGTTAGCATTCTTGGGGTATTTCTATGTGGGCATGTATTTAACAATAGCGGAAAAGACATTTTAAATATGTATAAATTGTGTATTTTAATTATAAAACCTAGTGGTAACAGTGTCTTTATTGGCCCCAACTTAAATGTCTAACTACTCGCAAAAATACGATGTTTTTTCACTCTTACCGAAAAACAACTAGATTTTTTTACTTAATGTTAGTCGCTATGTAAGTTTTAATTCTGCAAAAGTTCATCATTATTGGTTTAGAAGATAAAAAGTAAAAGTGTAATATACAGTCAGAAAGAATTTTGTATTTATTATATTATTATGGATGAGACAATATTACACACGTCAAAAAGCATTACAAAAAAAATAATGATAATATTCTATGCTATAATATTTATTAAATAATTACTTTTGCAATATAGATCTCCGTAAAATAATGCCAAATTCTATAAAGCATTACACACGTCAAATTAGGGATAAATTCCAAAGTGGCCGCGAGTATTCTCAATTAAAATTAATTCGACAAATTTTCTCCGCGCATATTTCATAGAGATCAATCGTTTCGGTTACCTAAAGTTCCTAATTTGTTTCTTGTTTCAAGAGAACATTAATTAATCCACTGGAAATCATTTAACATTAATAAAGTTTCTGTGAAATCAATATTAGGATCGGACTCAGCTAACACGATCTTGTAAATAAAAATTATTTACAACCCGACAATTTTTTTGATTAGTGATGTTTTAGATATATCTTAATTGTTGTTTTATGCCCAATGAGTAGAATTTACGCCTATTCAAGTTTGATATTCGGTGTTAGTGAAATACATACATTAGTAAGTTTGTGAGTATGGATGTTAGTTACTCTTTCACGGAATATCTACTGAGCCAATATCGATGACATTTGGCACAATTATTCGTTATACACCGGATTAACATATAGGCTATAGAAATCCTGTTAATTTCACAGGACTGGGATGACATTGAAAAGCTCCATCTGTTATCAACCTATCACACGACAACAGTCCACGCAAACGAAGTTGCAGGTAAAAGCTAGTATTACAAATGCGAAAGTTTGTGAGTATGGATGTATGTTTGTTACTCTTTCACGGCAAATCCGCTGAACCAATATCGATGAAATTTGGCACAATTATTCCTTATATACCGGAATAAAATATAGGCTATAGAAATCCTGTTAATTCTACTGTAATAGGATGACACTAAAAAGCGCCTATTATCAACCTTTCACACGACAAATATTCGCGCGAAGGAAGTCGCGGGTAAAAATTCGTTTATTATATAACCCAAAGAAAATATTTGAAAGAAGAGGAAATTACACGATGCGACTTTATCGTTCTCATGTCAAAACGTCATTTCGCTTTTTACGTTAGACAATTTAATTTTCGCATGTTACAAAGTTGATTCACCCAATTTAGCTGTACAAATAGGAAATTCAGCAAATACTGGGACATGCATATTTAACTTTTTCAAATGAAATAACAGCCATGTCTGGAATTTATTCGAAAATATGAGGGATCGCTTGTGCTTTGTTCGACGCGTGTTTTTAAATTATGAACTCCACTACGGTGAAAGCTTTACGTAATATATTTTTAAGCGCGATTTGTATTTATCATTATTTGTAAGAATTCTTGTTTTTTCCGCAGTAAAACGCAATTATATTATACATATTCTAGAATACTCCAGAGGTATGCAGATTTACTCACTGTTTTACTTTGTAAAGCATGTATTAATTGAAAATATCAGTGTTTAACAGAACTAATTTAATTTGATAAGAAGACAGTATTTAACAGATAAGTTGACCCACCGTGTGGTATCTAACTGAGTAGAATATACCACCCTCATTTCTTACCGAGGTGTCGTGAAAGGCGACTACGGTAAGTTGATCCGCCGTGTGGTGTCCGGGTGAATATAATATACCACCATCATTTCTTACCGAGGTATCCTAAAAGGTGACTAAGGTAGTTGGCCCGCCGGTACCAGTAGGTACCGGTTGACCAGTGGTATCCGGATGAGTAGAATAGACCACCCTCATTTTGCTGTCCACATACATGCTTTTCTGTCTTTTGTGACACCTTGATTTCTACGGGGGCGAAGCCAGCCAGTAAATAAATAAATAAATAAATCACTGGACTGGATTTCAATTAATCTCAGATTAGACTTAAATGCATTATTTTAGCTAGCAAAGGACTTATACGATTCCTATACGATTTTATTTCCTACATACATAGTCCCTTTTCCTGTCATTCGATCGATTTAATCCTGGGACATTACAAAAGAAACCTTTTTCGAAGCGACAGGGGTTACGAAAAGGTGCGGTTAAAAGGTTCTTTTATTTCGCCTTTACTAGTCTTCTTCCTTTAGTTTTTTAGATTTTATGTCCTAAGTTTTTGTAAGGCAAAGTGCTTTCATAATAGTTTTTTTAAATGTTTTCATTACGTGTTAAATGAATACAATGAGTACTGAGTGAGTGAGTTAGTGAGTGAGTTACTTTGCAAAAATCCATAATACAAAAGTAATAATAACATTATTTTGCTGTAATGCGTGATAAAGTAAATACATAATATATTTAATGCTAAATATAGAGTGGACTATGCGTTTTCATGCCCGATACATGTAGGATTCGTAAAAGGACATGCACAAACCTCCAACACAGCCAGCATAATACATAAGAACTACACGTTCATTACAAACTCAACAATCGTTTCGCCCCGCATTCCAAGCATCATCAGGAGATAGATTTCACGAGTCTATCTCCTATCCTATTGCGGATTATACTAAAATAATTTTATTATTACTTTTATACTTTGCCGGGTGGTATCCGGCTGAGTAGAATAGACCACCCTCATTTCTTACCGAGGTGTCGTAAAAGGCGACTAAGTTAAGTTAACCCACTGTGTGGTATCCGGCTGAGTAGAATAGACCACCCTCATTTCTTACCGAGTTGTAAAATACAACTAAGGTAAGATGACGTGGGGCAGGCGGCTGTTCGTATAATACGTAGCCAAATCATGTGACAACATTTTTATCACATGTGTAAGCTATCATATATGAACCCTTTTTAGGTTTTATTTATATAAATTAAATTATTTATTCATTATTCGTTAGATATTTTGTTTATTTGATAAATACAACGAGCATGCGATTTTAATATATTCATATCTAAGCAAAGCAGGGCTGGATAAACATCGATCGATTTACTCTTTTAATGTACAAAATATTTGATGGATGATGTTGATTACTTTTACAGACTGCTGGAAAGCGTTGCTTATTTTGTCTCTTTTGCAAATTTATAGAATTAGGCGTTACTTTGCGGAGATCCATAATGCAAAAGTAATAATAAAATTATTTTGCTATAATCCGCGATGAAGTAAAATAGAAAATATATATAATGCTAAATGTAGAGTGGACAATCGGTTATCATACAAACTCCACAATCGTTTCGCCCCGCAACCGAAGAATCATCAGGAGATAGACTCCACGACCAAAATCGCAAAGCGAAGTAATACCCAAATAATTTGGGTATTGAATTTATTTGTAATTTATACGTAATTTGTACGCCTAATTCTATAAATTATTACAAAAAAAAAAACTAAATCAAATAAGAATACAGCACAAACCACACTACACCACAATACACAAGCACTATATACGTTCACTATCACAAACTCAACAATCGTTTCGCCCCGCAACCGAAGCATCATCAGGAGATAGACTTCACGTCGTGGAGTCAACGTCGTCGTGGAGTCTAGTATAGTTTTTTACGACTCCTGCATGTACCAGGTATGATAACCAATTGTCCACTCTACATTTAGCATTATATATATTTTCTATTTTACTTCATCGCGGATTATACCTAAATAATTTTATTATTACTTTTGCATTTCTATATAACTAAAGTACTGTCATACAATACGAGTGTATGTATATTGCCAGTAACGAACACTTTAAATGCAGAATTCGTGTTTCTCTCGCAGTTTTATCTCAGATTTCACTCTTGAGACTCCAAATCTACGTACTTAATCGCCGTTTTTGACTACAAATAGGTAATAATGAGTAAATTCTGCACATTCGACTTTGTCAAACAGGGTTTAAAAATTCGTATCAGACTGTTCTACATTGTTCGAACTAATACTTTTTTTTAACTTCAAATACAAAATAAGTTTTATTAAACTTGTTGTAAACTCACTTATACTGCGTCCATCATATTATCAGTCTTTTGACAGCTCACGCTCATTAAGTTTTGTATTGCTTACGTACAAATATCATACAAATAATATTTGTACTTTATGGATGGGTACCGCCCACTTAGTGATGTCACACATAATGGGTTACTACGATTATGCCACAGATTAAAAATAATCGGTAGAAATCGATGTTACGAGTATTAAAAGACATTTAATAACATTATATAAAGTTTTACTTTCTTCTTAGTTAATACATGAATACAAATAAAACAATCAGGATATTTTAATTTATTTTATTAGCACGAGTCGTCGGAATGATAATCAACACTAGACTCCTCCGATGAGGAGTCTTCAGTAGCAGTTATTATTAGCTCTTGTGTAGATAATATATTATCAAACGCAATATCACGTTCCCAATCAGAGAATATTACTCTTTTAGTTCTTTCCACCACACTTGCTCAGTTCTCGGCCGTTACGTGGGTGCAAGCATTTTTTAGCAATTGCAACATTTTATTCGCTGTGAATGGGGGGCTTGTATTGCATCTCGCAGCATGCCATTTTACTTGTGCCCATATAAGTTCTATTGCGTTGTACTGGCAGTGGTATGGAGGAATCCGAAGAACAGTATGGCCATATTCTGCTGCCATTTCATTGATTACATAGCGTTTTGCTCTCTTTTTGGTTTTTAATATTTTTATTAATTCAACTTTTAACATTGAGTCGTCCACATTTTCTCCATTGTCCCGAAGCCAATTAATTATTTCATGCTTTTTATTAGCCTGTGTTGGCATTTTGTCAATTTGACGGGAGTGGTAGGGCGCATTATCAATAAAAATTATTGATGGTTCTTCCAATGAAATGAGCATTTTTTTGAACCACTCTTCATACACATTTGCATTCATCTCTTCGTGGTAGTCATTTGATTTCTTCGATTTAAATGCCAACAGTGCGTCTTGTACAAATCCTTTTGCTGTACCTGCATGGCAAATGATTAGGCGCTCACCTTTTCCCATTGGTACTGAGGAAGTAGAATCAGCAGTATCATCAGTCCAGAAACGAGATAGTGTGTGGTTAGCGTTGAGCCATGTTTCATCCGTGAAAACAATATTTGCCCAATCTTGTATTTTCTTTGCCTCTCTTAAAAAATCACAACGTGCTATAGCTATATCTGTGCGTTCCATTAATAATTTTCTTTTATTTAACTTTTTATATGAAAAGCCAATTGTGTTCAAAACTTTGACCAAAGAAGATTTTTCACCATGAAATAGACCACTTCTTTTCAAAGAAACAATAAGTTTTCTCAAAGTTGGAATTTCTTTTCTCAAATAGTAATCTAGTTTACGTAGGTTATCATTAATCGAATTACTTAGGTACGTAATTCGATTAATGATAGTAGGTACTATAATCGGAATGGTATCGCATACGAGAATCTTTAGGACATCACTATCGTCAATCTGTCAAAAGATGGTTAATATAATGGACAGTGTATAAACTTTTGTTACTTGTTAAAGCTTTTATCGAGTACCTACGATGTTATAAATAAAACAATACAGTCATTGAGTTAACATAATCCTCCTACCCTTAGTTCACTAAGTGGGGTCAGCACAACATGTTATAAACATATCACAAGATTTGGCTAAGACCGTATTTTACGACCGGTCACCTGCCTGTCGTCAACTTACCTTAGTCGTATTTTACGACACCTTGGTAAGAAAGAGCGTGGTCTATTCTACTTAACCGAATACCAAACGGTGGGTCAACTTACGTTAGTCGCCTTTTACAACACCTCAGTGAGAAATGAGGGTTATCTATTCTCCTCAGCCAGATACCATACGGCGGTCCCACTTACCTTCACCGCTTTTTACAAAACCTTGATAAGAAACGAGGGTGGTTTATTCTACTCAATATTGAAATTAAATTTGAATTTGATTTATAAAATTATTTAAATACATTATGTATTTTATAAGATAGGATGGTAAGAAGTAGAAGTTTTCGAAAATTGTAATTTTGGGAAATGAAACTGTTTGTGCTTTTTAAATGTTATATGTACAATCATATACGATTGATAGCTTGATAAGATTGCCTGTATGGCGTTCCATCCTATCACTTCACCTTGAATAATAAGACATTAAAAAATTACAAAAATTTCATAGTTATTACAAAAACACCAACTTCAAATAAATTACTTCCTTGTACTCGTTCTAATGAATGTTCATGAATATGTATTGTAATTAAGCAAAAAGTATGTAATAGCAAAAATTTAAAAACATTACGGTCTTGTAAAAACAGATAGGTATGATTTTTTATATAATTTTTTGAATTCTTTATAAACTCACCTTCGTCTAGAATAGGGGTCGGCAACCTGCGGCGATAGGCTCTTTCGATGTAAGTAGCGGCTTTTCAGTTCCGTACGCTTTAAAATAATATTTATCACATTTTTCAAACAGCCAATGGTCGCATTGACCAAAAATGGTAGACTATGATAGTAGAATATTTGATTAATTTGGTCTTACCAAATATATGTATCTATAAGTGGATAGTATATAATTTATTACGATAATTTTTTTATTACATTTAAAGAATTATAACAAATTGGCGATGTATAGAAAAAGTAGGATTCGACACATCTTTAATCTCTAATCTTTTAATTGTCAATTCTCGTTATAATCTTAGAAGAATGCCCTCCAACCTCTAGTGTAGAAGATTCAGTACCATAATTTACTCTTTATTTTTAAGATATATACTGTCAACTAGCTGGTGACAAGAAATGCCGCCAGTAGATCTAATTACTTAGCACCAGATGAGATGAGGAATCAAGACGTTTGCCATATATTGTTGAAGATGTTCATGCAACTCAGAAAATGTAAAAAGTTTATAGTACTAGAAAAGAAAGAAAACATTAATATGCGGCCCACCAAGCATTTCAAAAATTGAGTTTATTTTATAGACCTGCTCCCATTAATCATTATCCTCCAGCCCTTATCCCACTCTAAGTGGAGTCGGCACAACATGTTATATACATGCTGTCACATGATTTGGCTGCGTTTTTACGACCGGACGCCTGCCTGACGTCAACTTACCTTAGTCGTATTTTACGACACCTCGGTAAGAAAGAGGGTGGTCTATTCTACTAAACCAGATACCACTCGGTGGGTCAACTTACCTTAGTCGCCTTTTACGACACCTCGGTAAGAAATGAGGTTGGTCTATTCTACTCAGCCGGATACCACACGGCGGGTCGACTTACCTTAGTCGCCTTTTACGACAACTCGGTAAGGAATAAGGGTGGTACTATTCTATTCAGCCGGATACCACACGGCAGACCTGCTCCCATTAATATATTCTTATAAAAATTTATATTAATGCTAATACATCCTAAACTGAAACTTAACTTTTTTAATTTTATATTTTTTTGTTCCAATATTAATTAAAAATAAAGTTTTGTTTATTATTTTATTATTTATTTATTAAATTATTACTTAGTGTAATTGTACGTGCGGCACGCCAGAAAGTTTTAAAATTTAAATTGGCCCGTTGATTAAAAATGTTGCCCTGCCCTGCTTGATACCATAAACGTTTTAATACTTCAGAAGACAATAACTTCTTACGAATAAGGTTTAATCTACAAAAAAAGTGTTACTAGCACCAGGATAGCATGAATACATCAGTAATTAAGACTGGCAACATACATATTGCGAACTGTCACAACAGAGCGCCGTGTTTTATGGTCGGGCATGCTGAGAATAATAAATCAGGCAGTTGGTTATGTGTAGTAGGAGTTTTAATGGATTTTTATGGTACCAGTTACTTTTACCTTTATATGGAGTACAATAACGTTTTATCTGAGAACATAATGTCTATAAGAGCTCTGATCGCCTTATTAAGCGAGTATTCTAGTTTGATTCCTGGTTGATTCAAAAGTTTATAGAATTAGGTTTTACTTTGCGGAGGTCCATAATACGAAACTAATGAAATCATATTTGGCTATAATCCACGATAAAAGAAAATATATGTTATGCTAAATGTAGAGTGACACCTCATACCTGACACATGCAGAATTTGTTAAAACTCATGCACTACCCGCCACCGATAACAGAATAATACACAAGCACTGCATACATACACCACCACAATCTCAACAATTGTTTCGCCCCGTAACCGAAGCATCGTCAAGGAATAGACACCACGACAAAATCGCAAAGCGAAGCATTACCCAAGCAAGCAGAATTACATTGTACCCCTATTATAGTCTACAAGAATAGGATAACATTGTAAAGCGCCATCTGTTATCAACCTATCACACGACAACAGTCCACGCAAACGTAGTTGCGGGTAAAAGCTAGTATTGTGTACTGTTTATCTAATTTTTTTACGCCTGCCAAAGTCCCAAATCTATAGTCGTAACTAAAAGATCGCGGCCTTCAACAGTTTACAAATCGTATTCCGTATCCTCGCCACGACTCACGAGTAATCGAAAAGCAGAACATTCTCGAATGTTTCGTTCACTATATAAGCGGTCGTATCGCGCATCTCGGGGATTCAGTTTGCGAATAGCGATCGAGAAAGAATTAAGAAGCAAAATTAAAAGTCAAATATTAGTGACCTCGGCTTTGTTATTGAACAACGGACTGCATAATCAATGTAAGGACTAATTTTGTAGTAAAAGCTTAACAGAAAATAAAAGACACTTCTTTAAATTTATATATGAAGTAAAAGTACTAATAGTTGTATTTCAGGTACTTAAAGAGTTGTAACAACTCAGACGGGAGCTGAAATTTCTAGTCGTACTTTAGTAGCGAAGGTTGAACAGAGGAAAGCTTTTAACACGTCGCTATGAAGCTCTCGAGTGAATAATTGGTCTACTCAAGATTATGTAACACGACGAAAGTGTGGCAAACATATGATATTGCTATGTATTTCATAATCCATACTTCGATACTAATATTATAAATACGAAAGTCCTTCTTTTTGTCTGTTAATCTATCTATTACGCTTTTACGGATTATTCGTTTTAAAAGTATTTATGAAATTTGGCACAATCAAAGGTTATACATCGGGGTAACATACAAAATTTAAATAAAACCGTTTTTATTTCGACAACAGGGAAAAACATACTGTTTTATTGAGGGTACATAAGTCCCTACTTTATAGAAAACGAAGTTGAGGGTATCGCTAGTATGATATGCCTAGGGGTCCCCTACTCTAGTATTCTTCATTATATATGTATTTAAGTATGGATTTAACATTTTATAGGTATGTATATATATTTTTACCAGATGTCTGTCGACCATAACACAAGTATCCTACTTACTTTGTTTACGTAATTTGGGAACGGATGATCGTATGTGTAATTGTCCCATATATTTATTTATTTTATTTAGTAAAGGACAGACAATTAAAATATTTGAAAATGTTTAAAGGAAACGTATTTCGTATTCTAAGTATTCTGTCAATTGATAAAATCATCATGCTCATCATCCTCGTGTCCTTATCCTACCCTAAGTGGGGTCGGCACAACATGTTACAAACATGTTGTCAGATGATTTGGCTACGTATTTTACGACCGGCCGCCTGCATGAGGTCAACTTACCTTAGACTTAACTTATCTTAGTAGTATTTTACGACACCTCGCTAAGAAATGAGGGTGGTCTATTCTACTTAACCGGATAAAACACGGTGGGTCAACTTACCTTAGTCGCCTTTTACGACACCTCGGTAAGAAATGAGGGTGGTACTATTCTTTTTAGCCGGATACCACACGGCGTGAACGTAAACCTTCCGTACATTTGAATAAAATATTACAAAAATCATACAGTACATTTTAAGAAAATATATCGCATACAGACAGACAGCTTTTATGCACTTTGTTTTATAATAAGTATAGATATAAAACGCATATTTGAATATCTTATCTCGTATTTTCTTAGTAACGTTCAAAGTAATCTTAGATGTATGCAAAGTAGGGTGGTGGGCGAGAATTCATTAACCTGCGCCATCCGAGGAGCTCAACCGTAAATAAAGACGCCTCATTTTACGCTTCAAAGGGAATTACGCCAACATTCGATATTTGCTCATGCATTAATTTGCCGCTACGTTCTCTAAAATAACATTGATATAGTTATATTTTATATGAGAGCAACATAAACTAAATATTGGGTAGTTTTTGTAAAAAAACTAACCTAAAACAACCCACCTAATACCACCATACATACTATGTACCAATGTTTCTATGTTTTATAAAATGATGTAAAAAAAATTAAAAAGAAATATTAAAAAATAATAGGGCAGGTGGGGCTCGATCCTATTTTCACCTCTGTAGACCGCCCGTTCTCCAAATGAACCACCATGACTTTACGTTTGACAGCGAAAAATTGTGATTGTATACAAGTTTTTTTTTTTAAATTTAAAAAAAATTTACAGCCCGAATACAGGAATAAAACGACATGTTTTTAAAATAAAACTTATCTAGATCGAATTTTCTCCCCCAAAATCCCCTACATGCTGAATTTCAGGAAAATCGTTGGAGCCGTTTCTGAGTTTCCAAAAATGTATATATATATATATATATATATATATATATATACATATATATATATATATATATATATATATATATATATATATATATATATATATATATATATATATATATATATATATATATATATACATATATATATATATACATTTTATATTTATATATGTTTTTATATATATATATGTTTTTAAAATAAAACTTATCTAGATCGAATTTTCTCCCCCAAAATCCCCTACATGCTGAATTTCAGGAAAATCGTTGGAGCCGTTTCTGAGTTTCCAAAAATGTATATATATATATATATATATATATATATACATACAAGATTAACTCATTTAAATATTAAAGATAAAGATATAACGATCTATAGATCGTCGTATAATCTTTATCTTATCTCTTGCTAGATCAAAACATAGCACTTACCGAGAAGAGCCACTATGAACGGTTAATGTTTTCAAAATATGATGCTTAAAACTAGTTACTACTAGATTAATGATATTTTTGACAACCTAATATTATTTCATTTTTACTTCAATAAAAAAATTTAGAAAAATAAATTTACCCTCATTTCTTGCTGAACTACCTTCATATTTTTTTATCCTAGCTTATTGCCCATATAACACTTAATCGGTTAGCGAGCTATCCACTCAGCAAATTGCCATCTGACCCCACTGGATATGAGCCAGTGAGATGTGGATAAAATAAATTATCGATAAGGTTAAAGATTATTATCTGATATTAGTGATATTCATGATACCGAAGGCGTAACATGTTCACGAGACATGTAGAGAAGGTAAATGACTCAGTTATTATGAAATAGATTCTGTGGATACTGGGAAAACGCCCAGCTATCTACTCGAGATATTGTTTGTAGTGTATGCGGGTTTTAGATATGTGTATCTTAACTTGTATATTTATATACATTTTTAAAAGAGCAACCACCGTTTTTTATTTCTGGCTCTTTTTGGTAGGAACAGCTTTCCGAACAAGCAGTAGAGTAGACGATTAAAAGCAGTTGTTTAAAAGATTATTTGAATAAAGAATATTTTGAATTTGAATATAGAAGACACATACATTTATTACATACGTGAATATGCTCACACTAATACTAACGTACATAGGAAGACTACACTGTCTCAGAATGCACCACATCAGTAACACGAAAGCCCTTGGTGAGAGAGCACGTGTATTATGTTACTTTGTGCGGGTTTGCTCCTTTGCTATATTCATACATTAGTATTTATACAATACAAATAATCACTTACACTACACTGTTGAAATAACGCAGTCATCTGATATTCGCTGTCACTACTAGGTCAGACTTTCACTCGTTCCGTGAAAGTATTAGTAACAGGTAACACGGCAAGAATTCGTTGTTTAGTTCTCAATTGATGTAGGTTTAGACCTATCTCACTTTCAATTCGTTTCAATTACCATATAAATGAGACCGAATAAAATATTCTTTTACATACAAACTGAAAGCTATAGACACACATATATATTAGTAACTATAGCAAAAATAAATTTTTGAACTTATTACTGGCCTTAATAAATAACAATGCAGTTGATTTATAATTAATTTTCTAAAACTGCTTGTTTCGTACTTATTCTGTCTTACTTTTAACTTCACTCAACCACGAACAATGTACACTTCATTATAAGGATGTCCTTAGGCATATGGGTTACCTGTTAGAGATCACTTACAATGATAAGGCAGTACACATTTTATTTTTAATTATTAGTTTTATTTCTATGTAATGTTGTGTGTAATAAAGAATTTCTTACCTTATCTTTTTTTATGAAAGCAGTCACTGAGCGGTAAATTTTTTAAAACGAACGGGAGTCAAGTTTAAAACTCTATATTTGCATGATAATTAATAAAAAGTAGCTAGTAAGTAATAATAAGCTGTGGTAGCCCAGCGGTAACACCGTGCGCCTCTTTCGAAGAGGTCTAGGGTTCAAACCCCGGGCAGACACCAATGAGTTTTCTAGTAAAACTTATGTGTCTAATTGATAATTGCAATTTATCACACGCTTTTCGGTGAAGGAAAACATCGTGAGGAAACCTGCATATCTCTTGAGAGTTCTGGGGATATGTGTAACCTACCAATCCGCATTGGAGCAGCGTGATAGGTCTTAGCTCCAATCCTTGTCTCCAAAAAAAAAACGGAGAGAAGAGGCCTATGCCCAGCAGTGGGATAGTAACAGGCCGTTACTTTACTTTACTTTACTTTACTTAATAAAAAGTTGTTTGTCGTTCGTCGCTCGTCTTTAAAAAGAATGATATTATTATAATGTGACGTAAATATATGAACGTCGCGTCACCCCGTGTAATTTCCTTTTCTTACAAAATGGCGTCATGCTCACGCTCCCAACGTACTTCCTCTATTGTGAGTATTGTGAGTGTCATTTGTCCGATTCTGCGTGATAACGTGACTTGGCTTGTTTATATTGAATACAGCCTAATAATGTGTATCAATCATATTAACTGGTATAATATAAAACATACTACACTCATCATTCATCAACATTTTCCTGCCCTTATCCCACTTTAAGTGGGGTCGGGTGTCATATGACAACATGTTATAAACATGTTGTCATATGATTTGGCGACTTATTTTACGACCGGCCACCTGCCTGAAATCAACTTACCTTAGTCGTATTTTACGACACCTCGGTAAGAAAGAGGGTGGTCTATTTTACTTAACCGGATACCATACGGTGGTTCAACTTACCTTAGTCGCCTTTTACGACACCTCGGTAAGAAATGAGAGTGACTCTATTCTACTCAGCCAGATACCACACGGCACGGCGGGTTGACTTACCTTAGTCGCCTTTTACGACACTTCGATAAGAAATGAGGGTGGTACTATTCTATTCAGCCGAATACCACACGGCGGATAAAACATACTACACTATAAGGGTGAAATAAATCATAAAAAACTTTGAAATAAGACATTTAGACCACCTTTCTGACTTAAATGATTATTTCAATTTTTTTTTGTTTTATCATCACGCTGTAAATATTAGTTTTTTGTTGTTTACTTTAATGTTATTTATGTTACAAGAAAAATGTACAAGTTATATCTAATATCTTAAATTACTTACACGCTAGGACTATACAAATCATGTCCCAGTAACTTGTATTTTTTGTAACTTGAATTCAATTCTTTCTTCATTGTTATTTTAGTCTCCTTAGAATATCAGTCTTAGAAGTCACACTAAACTTATTATAAAATATTTAATCTTGTGCTAAGTGCTAGTACATCTGGCATTGTCTGAGGAATAAAAAAAAAACATATGTCACTACATGCTAATACATGTACATGTTAATATTTTTAATCTAAACCGATTTATTACAAAATTTGTCATTTTGATATATTATATACCGATAAAATCTTTAAGACATGACATAGAAGATAAATGGCGTTAGCTTACTAAAAGTGCCAAGGAAGAAAGTTATGAAAATTGCTTTCCAATATACACAGTTTTGCATACGAAATATAGCGGACTGTTTTTATCTGTCAGATTTATGATGCTATAGGAATATTTATTATTTATCTATATCTAGTATACTATTAGCGTTAATATTGTAAATAGGAAAATCTGTTTGTTTATCTATAACGTCCTATTAAAGAGTCAACTGAGAAGTGGTCGAAGAGTGAATGATTGAGAGCATATAAAATATAAATTAGATATTTAGGTCGATGCAGGTGAAGTTGTGGGCATAAGCTTAATATTTTACTCGCAATAACATAATTTGGTGTCTAGCAATACTCCAAAATATATTTATGGCGATAACCCAGCGGTAAGCCGAAGCAACTCTTCCGAGGGGATCACGGGTTCAAACCCCGGCATCAATGAATTTTTCTGTTAAACCTATGTCTCTAATATATAATTGCAATTTATCACATGCTTTTCGGTGAAGGAGAACATTGTGAGGGAACTTGCATATCTCTAGAGAATTCTAGGGATATGTGTAACCTACCAATTCGCATTGGAGCAGCGTGGTTGATCTTAGCTCCAACCCTTCTCTCCGAAAACAGAGAGAGAGAAGACCTGTGCCACACAGTGGGATAGTAACAGGGCATTAAGTACTTTACTTTAATTGTTGGTATACGTAAGATTTCGTAGTTGAAAAGATTTCTGTTAAATAGTAAAATTTTAAATACATAGCAAATTAAAGAAATAAACCTTCCCATTTCGGTCCAGAATTAATGGGACTTTTTAAAGTACAGTATTACGCTAGAAGTTATTCGTCTTCACGGATTATTGCTCTTAAGTCATTACTTGCTTTATTCCTATGAATTATATAAATTGCTAAGATCTAATTTATCTTTATTATCTTCAAATTGTTCTTCGTATTAGACTTAATTACAATTTTATGACTGAGAATAACTTTGCTCGATACTTATATTTCTAAAGCTTTATTTGTAACTTCTAAGATTCTTTTGATAAATTCGAGCCCTGTATGGAATGATGTTCCTCAATTGTCTTGAAGTCGGACGTTTGTGGCTTCTAGCTTCTCGACAACGACGTGACTTATCCTAGTCATACTTCCAGCTTTCTATACAAGATACCATAAGCTGTAGTCTCATTTTACAGAACTCTTTAAAAGGGTACACCTTCTTCTAAGACTTCTGTTCGAAGTAAAACTTCTTATATACAGCGTAAAAGGGTCTTTTTCCGATCCCCTAAGCACAAACGGGGCGGCGGTGGACGTATCCAATAGCGGAAGCCGTCACCCCTGACTTGTAGCGAGTTTGGCCATAAGTTCAGCGTTTCTCGCCAATGGAGAAAAATACTACGACAGAGACTTAAAATAGGAAAAAAAAGTATAACTTCTTGAACTTGAGTTTGAAGTCTCTTTGAACTTCTAAGTTTCTCAAGAACCACGAACAACCAATGGCTGTCCACATAAATTGTTTTTGTATTCATAGGTGTGTAAAAATGGTACCATAGAAACTTAGGAAAAATAGTCATCATCGTAATATTATTATTATTGGCATTATACTTCAAGTATAATAATAACTTTGATTCAGTAGCGAACAATTACCAGTGCCCACGGATTCAAACAAACTTTATTGTCCGCAATTTGCAATTAAAACATTTTTAGCCCAACACGTTCCATCTAAATTAGGGCAACATATCTATCCGGCTTTGACCATGGTCTAATTCACCTATTTACATGCGCATTGTGTGAATTCATAAAGCCTCGCTGAATACCAACGCTACTGTATTTCTGACCCTCTGCAGCAATTAGAGTATAAAGAGTTGATGAAAATATGGGCGATATATAAATGAAGGCCGGATATATAAAGGGCTTTTACGTTAATTGCTGTTTTATTTTTTTGATATAAATACTAGGAAAAATATTTTGTGAAATATGCTAGGATTAAAATGTTTTAAGAACTAGATGTGCTGGCTGAGGTGGCAAAATGATTAAACTCTTGGTCCTGTTACAATTTTTTATAGACAAATTAAACCCGTCTGTATGTAGCATGTAAGAAGTAAATAAATCCTAACTGTAACTTGGCTACAATGATTTCGTAGGATAAAAATAAAATAAAAAAACATTTAGTAGACATCTCAATTTAACCAGGTAAAATACTCATTTTTACCCGAAAGAGGACCTTCGCTTGCATTTTGTCAGATTATGATTAACCATTTATTTTTATTGCAGAGTTCCACCTTACACATACAAACTTTTATATAGAAAAGGGTATACAGAAATGGCTGGGTACGGCCTATAATGAAGCATCCCAACTCATGGCGGTAGGTGAGCTGAAATATGGCGGCACGGCTGACGTTAAATACTTTTTTTGTCATATTTTGACAAGCCACGACAGTCTGGCGCTTAACTATCGTAGCTTGGCTTTTGCTTTGCCTTGGCTAACGTCGTATCTGGCGAAGTGTTACAAATAGGAATAGATCTTTTCTTCTCAGCCTATAGATATCCACTGCCGAATATAGGTCTCTTCCCATGATCTCCATAAAAGGATCGCGTGCCGCTAGGATATAGGCATATATGATCTTTCATGGTCACACATAGGAATAAATATAAGTAGATCATCATTTTCTATCCCTTATCCCTCTCTAAGTGGGGTCGGTACAATATGTCTTCTTCTTCCATTCTCCTCTATCATGCGTCAACTCTGGTGCCACTCCTTTAATATGCATATCATTTTTCACACAATCCATCCATCTTTTTTTGCTCCTCCACCCTAGTCATACATCCATCCACATTCATATTTAAAACTCTTTTGATTACATAATTTTCATCTCTCATGAATAAATATAAGTAGATAATTTTATAAAACTTTATATCTCAAGTTACAAATAGTAAATAAAACCTTTTTCATTTTTCTTCGTGTAAAGGACTTGAAATATTTCGCTTCTACCGGTAACTTACACCACACAAGAAGCTATTGTGAGGGTCGTCGTTGTTCTGCGAGCTGCCTCAGGCGTAATGCTCTATTGTGTGAAACCCGAGTGCAAGTTATTGAACCGCCGAGGGAAGTAATTTGCAAATACTCGAACTTTTGGGTTATTTATTTTTTGTATACACTCCAAGGAAATCCTACTAGATATAAATATCGATCCTTATGTTAGCCAGTATCTAATTTTTGCTCGTAGCTTGGTAGCAATTCTGCAAGTACTTGATATGGTATGGATCATTTTATCATGGCTCCAAACTTCGGAGAACAATAATTCACAATATTTGATATCTTACTTTTATTTATTAATACTTTATCATTTTCGGCAGGGCTGCACTCTCTCACCATTACATTACTAATTGCCCGAACTGAAATGAGAAAAGGTTTAGATAAATAGATGTAAGTTTAGAAGAAAGATGTTGTACTTAGAGTTAGTATTCTTGTTTGCTACATTTGACCTGTCGTCATATATGGTTGCGAATCATGGACCTTAAAAGAGGACACCCAAAAAAGTCTGGAGGCATTTGAAATGTGGTGCTACTGTCGCAAGCTTCGCATAACTTGGGTTGATAGTGTAAAAAATGAAAGCATACTACAGAGCATTAAGATGACCCGAAAGTTGTTGGCAACCATAAAGAAGCGAAAGATGGAGTACCTCGGTCACGTTCTTAGGCACGAGAGATATAGGCTTCTTAAACTAATAATAATGGGCAAAATTGTAAGGAAGAAGCACACTGTAGATTAGAAAAAATCGTGGTTGCGAAACATACGAGAGTGTACGGGAATTTCTTCCCCTTCGGAACTGTTTCGTCGTGCGAAGGACGGAGTCGCTTACAGTATGCTAACTGCCAACCTTCAGTAGTGAAGAGCCACTAAAAGAAGACAAAGAATATACTTTACCATTACCTATTCTAGTAATTTGATAAATAGCAGGACGTTTACTCACACCTAGTGTTACTACGACTAGGTTGCAACGAGACGCGCTACACGACCCAATGCGACGTTCGTTACGGACGACGTTACGGAGATTAAAAAAGTTGATATGAAAAGTTGTATAGCAGCTTAACATGATGTCACTAATGACTTACACCATACAACAGGCTATTGTGCGGCCAGCCTTTGTTCTTTAAGCTGCTTCAGGCGTGGTACTCCATTATATGTAGCGCCCAGCAAGATGCTTAATCATTGGGATAGATCATTTTTTGAATTTGCTAACAACTTTAATTTAACAGATCATTACTTAAAGTACACTTATAAAAATTAAAGCAAGCAATAACTTAACCACTAGCAGGTATAAGCCTTCTCTCACCTTAGGGAGAAGGAGCTGAGGGTCTACGTTACTTCTATTTGGATTGGCAGGGCACATATGTCCCAGGATTTTTTTAGATATATGCATATTTCTTACGATGTCTTTTTTAACTCTTAGTAATGTTTCACCTAGTTCAATCAATCGCTAAGATTTTATAGAAAACTTATTGAATACGAGAGTTCTCACAGTACGTTTATCACAACTTACATATTGTATACTTACGTATATACATAAAATGTTACGTGACTCGGTCAGTCGGAACGTATATCATTTTATATTGGCGTAATGTCATTGTACATTTTATCTTAGTTTTAGTTTTATTTTTGTATTTTTCCGTTTCTTATCTCTAGACTTATCTTAGACTTAGTTTAAGTTTGTATGTTCTTTAATTATCGTTTTTATTACCTTTGTAACACTATATTAAGCATGTATTTTGTTCTCCTATAATTGGGGTACACTTAGCTCATGTGTCAAATCATGTTACTCGTATTCCTTTATTTTTCTGTATACCTCCGTTGGAGTCCCTGAATAAATAAATGGTATAGGATTTAATTTAATTTAAATTGGGTTTCACTTAATCTATAATCTATTTGCTAGATAAACAACGTTAAATCGGATTCACTTGTGGTACAACGTCATAGCTAAAGCTCAACCAAAGTGTAAAACAATTACGCCCCGCTCAAAGCCGAGCTTAAATTACAGTGCTTTCGGGAAACTTGCGGGTCTCAAATTTGCTATAGTTTCGATTTAAAGAATTTCGACACTAACAAAGCTAATCTATCTTCCACAATTTTCACTTGTTATTCCAGAATCCTCACAAATTTTCCATTGCATTCAAGGCCCAACTAATAAGCGATATGATTTATTGATTAGATTTTTCCATATGGGGGTTGCTGCCCATAGTCACCACGTTGGGCAAGCGGGTTGGTGACCGCAGAGCTGACTCATTCGACACTAGAGGCGCTGCTGCCCACCTCTGGCCTGGGATTTTAAGTCAGCTTAATTGGATGGTTATACCGCCATCAATCGGTCGCCATAGCCTCGTCTGTTATTCGGCAGGGGGCACCGCGTGCAGGTGAGGTTGGCATTTGGGAGCACTAGTTGTTATGCGTACTCCCCTTACCCCCCATTTAATGCTCAAAGATGAAAGTAACGATGGACGCTTTGTGGTACCGCGATGTTTCAATCCGAATTAGTTATATATACTCTTCGAATTTTGGAAAATTGGAATCTTAGAAAATTTATCTAAAGCAATAATTAATTTTTAAAATATACAAATGAACGAAGCAGAATAATAATTTAACTATGACTTTATTAGATTGCATTCCGTTTACAGAAACTACAATAAATAAAAGAGATTAATACGAAAAATTTACAAATAATAATAATCTTATGCCATATGACAAAGGAACAATAAAAAGAAAACAAAACTTATATTAATTTTATAGGGATCTGCGTATTTTAAATCGACAAAGCAAACCGGTTATATTAAAGACGAGTTTGTAAGTAATTGTCCTTTCTTATAACATCAAAGTGGTCTGGAAAATTCAGACATCCAGCTATAGATGAAAATAAAAGTCATAAATAATGTGTAACTCGAAAACGTAGGTCGTAAACAAGTTCGAAGTATTTCTACAAAATATTATCATCAAATTTTATATAAACTACTTATACTATTGCTTCTATTTGAGTGATATTTGTAACTCAGAAATGGATTTACCCGGTTTAGTAGTTTTAGTTGTAGTAAACTATATTCAAAAACAATTCAACTACATCAGTAATTTTACAAATGTCAGTTAAATGATAAATATGTTTGCTATTTCGTAACAGGATACGTGCGAATACGTCATCATCGAACACGGTGGGTCCACTTACCTTAGTCGCCTTTTACGACACCTCGGTAAGAAATGAGAGTGGTCTTTTTTCATGTGATTACGCATTTTTCATTAATCTAGTATACCAATATTTTACAACCTTGTATGCTAAACAAAAAATTTTCTACTCGTTTCAAATTGTAGTAGATAATTTATAAATTTAGGCGTTCGCGTTAAGAATAGCAAGTATTTTAAGGATTATAGCATAATCGCGAATTATAGAAAAATAATTTTATTATTACTTTTGTATTGAGTAGACTTATTAAGTTATTTGTAGACAGTAAATTTGTTCTTTGTTGTAAGAATGTGCAATAAAAAATGGGATCTTCGTTCCATGTATATTAAGAATCATTTTAAAAACCACGCTAAAAAATTTAATTTTGTATCTGAAAATAGGTCGGTCATATTCAAAACAAGCGAAATATGAATCTGAATATAAACGACAAAAAGCTTAATCTATCCGGTAACAAACTTTGTCAAAGTTAAAACGTATCACATAGCATAACTCAGCTAAACTGTAAAACAATTTTGCATTGAACTGCAAAATTACTACACCCCTGGGAAATTTGCTACGAGTGTGATGGTTTTACGTTAGTTGTGCATTTGCTGGTTTTAGTCACATTTTTTTACAAGGGCATTTCGCAGATTTGATTTTGATATCGGGACCAAAAACTTGATCCATCATGTTATTTGCCGACTAATCAAATAGATGTCGAGTGACAAATAGTTATGAAATAACTATTATTTTTATGTATTTATTCCTCAGAAAAAATAGGCAATATCAGCTTTAATTTAAAATCTACTAAACAGATTTACAACTTGCATTAGAATTACTAAGAACATCAAACGATTTTAAAAAAACTATTAAACTTAGGTGACATAAAATAGGTATGTGACTTATAGAGGAAATAATCCATACTTAAATATTCGTATTTGTCCCTTCAAAATAAGTCGATTTGTAAAAAATTGAATAACTTGAATCGAAAAATCGACTCTGAATAATCAAATTTTTCTATCAATTAAAGTAAAGACTTATTAAAGTCAACAAATACACATAAAAAATAACAGATGCGCTGTTTACTAAATTCGATTAAAATATGTAGTTTGGCTAAATTGGTTTCATCGAACATCACACTTCTTATCTCAAAAAACAGAAAAAAAAGAAGAAAATACATTTTTTACATCATTAAACAATATGGCGTAAAAATCTTTAAAAAAAACCTCCTATCATAATTGATGTTGATTGTATGAATGGTATTAGCTAAATTCAAATGTAACGTTTGTTTTGCATCAGAAACAAGCTTATATTAACATAATCACTATCAATTTAAGTTACATAATTACGGAGCAAGTGGACTTTCCCCATTTAACTTCTTAAGCGTATCCATTTAACTTTATACGACTTAGCCTTAGGTGATAGCAGAAATCTTGCTTATTTACTTGGGGCAAACAACTAAAGTTGTATTAGATAAAGATTAAATGTATCATGTATATTTATTTAAAATTAAAAAATTTAAATAATATTGTGATAACAGATCGCACTCCATGTGGTATCCGGCTGGATAGAATAGTACCGCCCTCATTTCTTACGGAGGTGTCGTAAAAGGCGACTAAAGTAAGTTGACTCGCCGTGTGGTATCCGGCTGAGTGGAATTGACCAACCTCATTTCTTACTAAGGTGTCGTAAAAGGCGACTAAGGTAAGTTGACGTCAGGCAGGCGGCCTGTTATTAAAACGCAGCCAAATCATATAACATGTTGTGCCGACCCCACTTAGAGTGGGATAAGGGCAGGAGGATGATGATGATGATGTGATAACAGATCGCGATGATTGTTTTAGATTCTGCTGATGATGTTTCAGTTAAAGGGTGAAATAATTTTAGAGATTGAGATTAGAAGTTTAGTTTTGTGGTAAATCATATATTATATACAAAAACGTCTATACTGTTAAATCATTGATCTATATGCTACATAAAAAACAATACGAACGATAGTTTTAACATAAATCAATCAAAAACTCTATGTAGGACCTGCCCATGTTATTCAAATGCAATATTTTACGCGACCCTCGTGGATGTCGGTAGTGAAGGCGGTGCCCGGGGCATTCCATCACAATATTGTTTGTCGATCCATCGCTTATAGACGTCAGTAGAGCGGGGCGCGGTACAATTTTCATCGACATCTGGGAAAATAACATTTAAGAAGGTCAATTGATTGTATACATCAGATTAATCCCATGGAATTACCAAACTGTGTATGTATGTAAATATTATTTACATTGGAATTGACCCACCCTCTAAACAATAATAGAACGAAATGATGCCGCGATATGAAGGTATTTTACACAATTTCTTTATTTATTTATATATTTTATTATATTTAAAAAAGCCAACAATATAAACACCATACATATCTACAAATACACAAAACACTAAGGTTTATTAAATAAAGTGCTATTTATTATAGATGGCAACAGCATGCGCATGAACCTAAACAACAAACGTAATTTAAGTGAGTTAATCTTTTATATAAATATATCGGTTTTATTTGAAAAAAAAAAACGTTTCATCCCTGTTTTTAGGCATTGAAAAACTGCTAAAAAAGAAATAAAATACAAAGGTAAATTTTGCTGTCACTTGTAAAGTTGTCAAAGCTCAGTGGGATCGTGCGAACTAAAGAAATAAAAATCTAGTGCCATATATCGCCAGCGTTTTCTTGTTTTTTTATATTTTTAATTCCAATTTTTATATCTTTTAATAAAATTACCGACCAAGGGTCACCTAGGTTCTATCTATAAATCTTATAAACAGTAAAAAAAATTCTGAGACCACTTTAATTTTGGCATAGGGAAAAGATCAGCGGCTATTTTTATGTATAAATGAAACTTAGATTTGGTACATTAATCATTTAAGTTGAAGGAAGATGACGTGACTAAAAGATCCTTTGTCAGTATTACGTAAGTCAATTTTGGCGCCCCATGACAGCGTCTGTCGCATTAGCTATTATAACTTGACGCAAAAATTTAATTATTTCTAATTTGTTTTTTTTTTCTCGCTCCCGTGTGTATAATCGATCAAATAATGTTACTGCTAAAAGGCAACAACATGTCCTCGAATGTCGATGTTTTATCGGACGCCCAACTTATAAGGGGTTCGAGGCGGTCGATGCATCTGGTGCTCCCGATGCATCGTCCAGCGGAGGGAAGGGCCACTTTTAGAGAGGCCCCGACCCAGAGGTGGCGCACTTTGGGATAAAGAGTGGGGATTGAGGCAATGTTTCACAGGTACCCTGTCCTCACCACCAGCAGCGTGGCGGAGCACACAGGTCGTTTTAGTCGGTGCGAGTCCGACATAACTGTCGCCTGTCCCCGTCATAAAAAACAGTTGACCTATCGTGTGGTATCCGGAGCAGAATAGACCACTCTCTTCTTGCCGAGGTGTCGTAAACTATGACTAAGGTAAGTTAACGTCAGGCAGGCAGCCGGTCGTAAACTACGTAGCCAAATCATGTGGCAACATCATTATAACATGTTGTACCAACCCCACTTAGAGTGGGATAAAGACAGGAAGATGATGTTAGGTTCAATGGTATCAGCAAGAATACGGGAGAATTAAATAAATTTTCGCTAACATTTTTTTCCTTATTTTCACTACATTTTCGCAGACGTTTCAAAATGTCAGCAGGAAATATTCAAGCAATCTGTAACTCCTGTCTTTACCTGTGCATGTAAGCGGCTTACGTCACCATGGTACCGTACTTTCAGAACGTAAATACCTCTTATACAAAAACTCTGTTTACAGAGACGATTTTTGTAAAATAATGTTGCTTGCTTGGTCATGTCTGGGTATCTAACCATAAGTAGAATGTTACCAGGAAAACTTAAACTAGGAATCTCAGAAAGCATTTTTACTAAACCCAAAATGTCTCGTGTTTTGTGACGTTGTTATTACGTCATAATTTTTTTGAGTATGTGTAATTTTTCTGTGCTGTGTTGAACTGTAACTCATCTCAACTCAACTCAACCTCACGCGACAACGGTCCACGCAAACGAAATTGCAGGTAAAAGCTAGTTTCCTTTTTCACCATTTTACAATCGAAACACCAGATGAAATGTCGGGCACAGTAGAAGTTCAATAAGTTTGTATATAATGCTTTGTAGATATACAACAAAGCATTCAAAGTGTGGAATTTCCTGTATAAATTTTTTGAGAAACTTCCATAACAAAAAATATTGTTTATAATTTGTGTGTGGCACATTTAATGTCTAATCTAAGGTCAACGAATAATAAAATTTTATTAAAGTACTGATAACTAACGTTATCATATAATTTTGTTTTCTAATGACTTTAAACAATAGTATACCTACTAATAAGTATAAACAGTTTAGTTATTATACCATTTATTAGGTTATTTTATATGAAGATTCAAACCAAATCACACAAATTAATTCATAAGGTTTTGCCTTCATATACTTAGATATTAAAGTAACGGTCTGTTATTATCCCACTGCTGGGCATAGCCTTCCACTCTCCGTTTTTAGACAAAAGGATCGGAGCTATGACCTACCATATTTAGAGATATGCAGGTTTCCTCACGATGTGATAAATTGCAATTAAAAATTATTTTAATTAATTTTTTTTTTTACATATAAGTTTTAATACAAAAACTTATTGGTGACTGACCGAGGTTTGAACCCGTGACACACCTCGAAAGAGTCGCACATTTTCTTTGTTTTGAAATTAAATTGCATATTGAATATATCAAATCATTGTTATCGTTGGTGACGAAAACATTTTGGATTTCCAAAATAAATCAAATTTCCTATCAAATTCACGTAAAGGAACAATAAATTTGTATATAAATATTTTTATTCGATGTATCCATCCGACTACCTATATGGATTATCTAATTTATTTTTATTGGCTATTGCAAAATTAAACCATAAAATATGTATTTTATCTCCTTATAAGAGCATGTGAGAAGTTAGAAAAATATATATGTATGATGATGTGTTATTAAAAATAAATCTTGCAGTGATAAAACCCGACATTCAATTTCAAACTTCAAATAATGCTGCAAACTTTTTTCATTCACCCGTCTCGACAACAATTTCCAAAGTAATTTGAAAAGAGGTTTCGCACGCTAACAAGACGCTTCTTAACCTGAACTCTATTCTCAAAAAGCTCACGTCATCTTTATCTAAGGCCTTCATTATTTAAATCTTATATTAAAATAAGTTTCAGTCATCGTTATGTAATGTAATTTATTGTTAACACTTTGAGCGGCGCAAATGGGTTTTCAAATGTTTTTATGTTGCATGGCATTACAATTTCTTATAGAAAATAATAAGATTCAGTCGTTTATGCGCGTTGTTTAAAGAAAGTATTATTTTTGATCAACGTGTATAAACGTTATGACAATTAGTGTTTCTAAAATATGACATGTAATGCTCCAATTAAAGTGTTCAGAGTAAAATACTCTCTTCATTATTCACCGAGTCATCATTCTCTTACCCTTATCCCACTCTAAGTGGGGTCGGGATAATACACCGAGTCACTTTGAGAAATTCTTCGAGAAAATTAAAATCAATTCACATGTGACTGCATGGCGTATTGTTTAGTGGCGTGGTGCTTTTGTGAGTTTTTTTAACCTACTCGATAGCGTTATCGTAACGCAATTTATGTGGTGCTGCAACAACGGTCACTAGATGTCGCTGTTGCAGCGTCAAAAAAACTCGCACTAAGAACACTGATCTTGTGTTGTAAATATATTTTTCACACAAATATAATTTTACAAACAATCAAGCCAATATATAACCAATCAGATTGTAATCTGCTGACATTTAATTTTCTATATAGTCTCGATTTGCCAACAAAAGTCACTAAGTCGTGTTTCGAAAATCGATATCGACTTGTGCAAGAGATCCAGTCGACGTCAGTACTGATTGGAGTGAATTCTTACCTTGTTAGTCTTAACGAATGTCACATTCAATAAGGCTCGGCATCCAGTGGTTTAGAGTAACTTGCATATTCCAGTTAGTAATTTTGACATTTTTATTATAGTGTTAAAAAGCTCTAATAGTGTCATTAGCACAGATTCTGATTAAGTTTATTGTCATTAGTAAAATAGGCTTTTGTTTGTAACAATTATTATGTGATTGTTTCATATAGTTATTATACTAAAGTTACGAAGCCTATTACAATAAAGTCTTTCTCTCTCTTATTATGTGTGAACGTGCTAATCTCAGAAACTACTGAACCGATTTGAAAAATTCTTTAGTGTAAAATAGTCTATTTATCGAGGAAGGCAAAAATAAAAAAATATTGCGAAAACAACAAAATTTAAAGCTTTTTTGCGTGCGCTAAGTAAACGGTGAAAGTTTTCAAAAATCTCTTATAATTAACTGACAATAACTAATTTTATTTTCAAAATTTCAATTCGGGAAAATGTTTGTGACATATCGATTTACATAAGGGCGAAGCTGTTGGCACAGCTAGGTTTATATAAAGCTCAACAAAACCAGTAAAGTTAAAAAACTGAACTGTGTCATTAAACTATATTTCATGTCATTTCTTTCATTCACTCATATCGCAATCCATAATTTTAAAAGTTAATTATTCATATACAATACCTACCCTTTGTATACAAATCATTCGTTGAAATAAAAAAAATACATTAATTTGTATAACATATTTTAAGTAACCTACCTGTACATTATTCATTCAACGTTATTAAACTGTTATGCTGATCAATTTATCGCATTGCATCCCATGCAGATATAAAGCTGCAAGTGGATAACGATCCTTCCTTTTGTATAAATCAGGTAAGTATAAAATACATCATGTCTACGTGAATAATGTTTATTAGAGAGAAAAGGCTAGTTTTTCATTCATACCATTCTGGGATTGGATAGAAATAACTTTGTATATTCTTCATTTTAGAATAATTTCATTTCTATTTATGGTCTCAGAAAGCAATTTCTTAATGTGCGAACGTGGGTCAACATGATATTTGAGACTTCAACATTTAAAAATCTATTAATGGTGTTTAATTACCACTTTATTTAGAGCTAAGTATAATATTCACACCCACACGATACGAATAAATATAGTTTAAATCAGAACTTCAAGTGTCATGGGTCAATTTTGTACTAAACTTCGTAAAGTAAGGAAGGGGAAAAAAATTGTCATTGAAATATATACATATTTAACTTTTTACTTTAAAGAAATAATATTTATAAAACTCAATAAATTTTCTAAAATAATTTTCAATGAAGATGAGGTCAGTATATACCTATTTTTGAATTTAACGTAAAAAGATGAATAAAACGTGCGATTATGTAGGCGTTTTTGAAACGTGACTAATTAATTTACGTTATAAGCTGATTGAGAAAGTGCTTCAGCGTGCTTAAGTTTTTAAAAGAAAACGTTCTTTTACACTCCTTTTAACTTGAAAAGTTTACTCGATAAATAATAAAAAAACGTCTAAAGTGGGAGTTAATGTATGCTTGATAGTGAATATTTATGACCAAAATTGCAATTTCTTTCCGATTTGGTAAAAGCAATGAGAAATTGTGGCTGCTGCTGAAATGGGAAACACATTAATTGTAAAGATACGAGTGCCTTTATCTATACGTATAAATATTAATGTCTGCTTGTAAATACTTGTATGATGCATAATATCTTCGGTCAGACCAGTTTTGAGTTCATGCTCAAATGCGATTTTCTCACCCATCAGTGTACCATTAATTTATTTTTGTACTTAGTGTCTTAACATGGAATACATACAAGCTATACAAGAAGAAGAATATATAAGAATTCACAATGATGTACTGTTTCATTCACGTTCCCGAAGGAAAATCGGGATTTTTTTATCTTGTAATTAAAACTAGTTTATAGGCTTCAATTATACCAAGTTTTATCAATATTTGTTGAGTGGATATGAGGAACAATCTTTTACATTAACCTAAACAGTGAAATATAGATTTAAAGTGATAATAACGTCAAGCTTAAGGTCACGTCAAGCTTACGGAAAAAGAAATTATTGATTGCAGAAATCTCAGTGAAAAAGAACCAGATATCAAAGTTGTGCAATATATAACAAAAACTGATAAAATAATTTGTATATTAAAAAAATAGTAGAGTTTTTTGAAGGCAACTTTTAATTTAAAATTACATAGTGATCGATGTTGGAGAAACAAAATGCCGAAATAATAGCTTATTTGATATTGACAGTGATGAATGAATATACATTAATCATCCAAAATAAACAGAAATTCATTCCCCAAAGTTTGTACTATAACCAATCATGGAAAGCTGAATTTTCTATTTAAATTACAGTGAAAACAGCTGCCTACTTTATAATGTATTATCATTTTAAGTTTCATTATTTGTAGTAATTTCTACCATTGCACATATCTATTATTTTTTTGCTATATACTCGTATTATCAGTTTATATTTATAATTTTGTAATAAAAATCCCTGATGAAAAAATTAACTACTTTTTTAAATGGCTCGTACGAATTAACTTAATTATATAAATTTAAATAAGAATGTTCAAAACCCTTTTTTGTATCAGTAAACCCCTTATGGCTACCGCTGTCCAAAAAGGACGAGCGGCGGGTATGTAGGACTTGAACAGGCATTAAAATTTATATAGAATTTAGTATACCTAAATATTAAACATGCTTTGGTTATATATCGTAATATCCATTCTAGAAAACAAATACAAAAAAAAACGAATTTACTATAGATATGGAAGATACTTTGCCAATATCCTGTAATACTAAGCTTACTTAAGCAAATTAACTTAAGCAACTTAACTTAAGCAAATTAACTTTGCAATACCAAATCGACAACCTCGTGCCCAAATACGGAAGTTGTTCGCGGAATGGTCTTCAAAGACAAATCTAGGACACAACTCTCCCTTAAATAGACTTATGCGTCAATATAATAAGCTATCGAAGGGTAATATGTTAGATATAATGCACGATTCCGAAACAATGTTTAAAAAATCCCTTCTAAAATTTTTAACTAACACCTAGTTACATAATCAGTGTTATTGTCACATTTTTATATCTTAGTATGAATGATTGTTATTTTTGTAAATGTTGTAGCCGTCTTTAATTAATATAGCATTTAGTTTCTATTTTTAAGGTATCATGTAACTTTTCAACATGTTAATAATGTATATATTGTTGATGGCCTAATAAAATAAAATAAAAATAAAAATACTAAATCCAGAAAAATCATCAGGCAGGTATTGAAACAAATTAACGATAGATTTAAAACATATTTGCTAATACGCCACAATACCTAGTACGAAAAACAACTTTAATATAGATATAAATTCAAATTATTCAGTTTTGAATCGTCATATAACAATGAACCTTACATACCTACGATTGGTTCTGAAAAGTGTTCCTACCAAAAAGAACCAGCAAAAAACGGCTGTCACTCTTCTAAAAAATAATTATTCAAATAATATATAATTGTTTGACAAATGAAAAAATATAATTTAATCTAAAATGTCGCTTGTTGCAACTTAAATGCAAGCTTTCTTATCGTTATCATAGTCTTCAATAGTACAATGAGCTTTATGAATTCGCGCCATTTTATATTGCTTTTTTGAACTTGTGTAAAGGCAAGTCCAAAAGAGATTGTGCCATTTTATTATAAAAACTTATACCGAAGCCCATAAATGACTTTCGAACTTTCTGAAGCCTTGGATATAATAGGTACAATTTTGCGATATCCCTTAATCCCAGTTCAGAAAGCAAAACAGGTAAAAAGTAACTTAACAAAAGTAAAGTAACAAGTAAAAACTAAAAAAGGCCTGTTACTATCCCACTGCTGGGTATAGGCCTCCTCTCTCCGTTTTTGGAGGAGAGAGAGAAGTATTGGAGCTAAGACCTACCACGCTGCTCCAATTCGGATTGGTAGGTTACACATATCCCAAGATTTCTCTAGAGATATGCAGGTTACCTCACGATATTTTCCTTCACCGAAAAGCGTGTGATAAATTGCAATTATCAATTAGACACATAAGTTTTACTAGAAAACTCATTGGTACCTGCCCTGGGTTTGAACCCTAGAACTCCTCGAAAGGGCTACCACAGCTTAATCCCGGTACAGAAAGTAAAACAAGTAATAGACACAAATTACAGTCGCACGATAGTATCTTCGAGGACAAGAAACTATGATTTGATAATCAGCTCTCGTCGAATGGTGTTTAGATGATGACACCACAGGGACATCCCATTGTTATACAGCTCGGATCGTTATAGAAACATAAAGATAGCGGGGAAATGACGCGTACCGTGTTGATCCACCTTAGGGCGGGCGGTTGCGGGATGGAGAGTTACGGGAAGCGGTAACCCCCGCACCTTGCCGCAGTCTACCTCCGGCTTTCGAGTAAGATGGACATTTTCCAGCTGCCGTTAACAAACGCGCACATCGCGTATTTATAAAATCCAAAATATGAATTAAAAACTATTTAAATAAACATTATTTCGTGTGATCAATCATTGTTATTATTTAGTGATAGTGAATAACGGAATTTCACGTGATTTTGTGCTTATTTATTGCAAGATATCAAGACTTTTTGTTGATATTTAAGTAAGTAAGAATAAGAGACTCAAGTCCACTAATTTATTGATTTAGATTTTGATTTATATTTCTCCTAATCAAGAAATAGAAAATAACATTAGAAAATTCATCATGAGCTTTACAGGGATAGAAAACATTGTGAGACACCTGCATAATATCACGTATTACTGTGGAATCTATGCCCGCCATTTGTAACAGAATGTAGGTTAAAAGTTTATATTGAGAGAAGACAATATAATAGGTGGATATTACCAGGCTGTTAATTTATTTATATTTTTAACATAAATTACCTGTTACACGACACGTTGTAAATGTAGAGTTTGTAATTTAGATGCAATTTTTGTTCGTAGTTTTAAATAATTTTAACTCAGTTTATCTATACTTAAATTACACATTTATATAATCTGTTTAGATTTCCGTGTTACGTATTTTAATTATGCGTTATTATATTTAATTTTGTATAAAGTAGATGTTGTAATTTTTTCTTTTTGTGTACTTCATATAAAATAAAGTACTAATACTGAATAATCGATATCCAGACTACAAACGAAACTACAAAAAACGAACATACTAATGCCTAAATTATAAAAAATATTTTTATTTTATAAAACCTTTATGGTGTTAAAATAGTCGAGTGTTTTCTACACTTCTTAGTACTTTTGAACTCGGAGCTGTTTAATAATCATTTTCCAGCAAAGATTATCCTATCCTATCCTATTATAATAGGAGAGAGAGGACTAATATAATAAATGCGAAAATTTGTGAATGTGGATGTATGTTTGTTACTCTTTTACGGCGAATCAGCAGAACCGATATCGATGATATTTGGCACAATCATTCCTTATTCACCGGTATTACATATAGATTAAAGAAATCCTGTTAATTCTACAGGAATAGGATGTCATTCAAAATCTCCATCTATTATAGACCTATCAAACAACAGTCCACGCGAACGAAGTCGCGAATAAAACCTACTTATTTATAAAAATAAAAGCATTACAATTTAAATAAAGGCAAAACAATACTTAGGATCAAATGTTCACTTCACGCTTGATGAAAAATTATGAAAATTCTTTCATTTTCCTAACTGTGACGGTTAATCAATTTTCTTATCAACATTCGATGGCGTAAATCGCTCTTAGGTTTTAATAATGTGCTTGGAGAACGAGCATAAACTATGCTGCGTAGACATTGTTTATGGGTTTGATTCCCCGAATACTCCTGCTCTCACATAACAAGAGAATAATGGGGGGGAAATATAGGTAAACCATAAAGACCATAGAGACGTCTCTTTCGGTCGACCAAAGTCAATTTTCTCTATAAGCGTTGATGCATACTTGAAGTTGCATTATGGGATATACTACCAACAGTTCGCGTAATGAGAAATGAGTAAATGTAACTAGTGATAAGAATTATATTTTAAAAGAGCAACCGCCGAGTTTCTTGATGACTCTTCTCGGTAGGAACTGCTTTCCGACCCAGCAGTACAGTTGACGATTCAAAAGCAATTTTTACAGGTTCACTTGAATAAAGAATATTATCAATTGAAATGAAATGGCCTCAGGTCATCTCCAAGACATTGAAGGCCAGAAATCTTTTTAATATGGTGATAACGTGGATATTAAAGTCGAGAGCCCCCAATGGACTATGCACTGCTATAGAATATTATTCATTCATTCATATTATTCAGTAATACCCCAATGTAATAATCACGCCGTGTGGTATCCAGCTGAATAGAATAGTACCACCCTCATTTCTTACTGAGGTGTCGTTAAAGGTGGCTGAGGTAAGTCGACCCGCCGTGTGGTATCCGGCTGAGTAGAATTGACCAACCTCCTGTTGTGCCGACCCCACTTAGAGTGGGATTAGGGCAGGAGGATGATGACCCCAATGTAATGATTCTCGCGGCCTACCTTACTAGACCAATATCAGATGAACAGTCCACATGATAAAAGACTGTTGTCAAAAAGGTTTTATGCGGACATTTTGTAGAGCTATTTGTTAGTTATAATGTCTGTTAATGTTATAATGTTGTAATGATATGTCTTACGGATGGATATAAGTAACGTTGATATAATACTACGTGCAACAGATGATGACTATCTACATACATGGCACGGATGTGACGTAACTAAACTTTATGACTTAATACTTACATTATTGATTATTTAATTTCTCCTATCCTAAGCAGGGTCGGCACAACATGTTATAAACACCTTGTCACATGATTTGACTAGATATTTTATGACCTGCCACCTGCCTGACATCAAGTTACCTTAATCAGCTTTTGCGACACCTTGGTAAGGAATGAGGGTAGTCTATTCTGCTCAGCCGGATACCACACGGCGGGTCAACTTACCTTAGTCGTCTTTTACGACACCTCGGTTAGAAACTTACATTATCCATAAAAATTTATTTAGTGTTAATTTTTTTAGAATAACTATGTATCATGTTTAAAATGTTGTTATCTGTCAGTTTATTATTTTTATCTTCATACTAATGTTCTTGTGCCGGAAATAGATAGTGTTTTTCATTGGTTTTTGTCTTCTATGGATTTTTTTGCCATGACATACATGCTTGCTGATCGTCAAAGCTGTGATAACGATAAAATTAGCACCTCTTAGTTTTCCTTCAAAATTTATTTGCTTTATATATGTACTAGATGTGCCCGCGGCTTCACCTGCGTGGAAATCGGAGTATCACATAGTTTTTCCAACGCAAATCCCAACCCTGCGAGTTCTAGGATAAAAGGTTATAGGTTAAGACTTACAGGTTGCTTTACAATTTCCTCTATATCTCCCATTAAAATCGATAAAGCCGTTCCGGAGAATCTACTATAATAAACCTTTCTTAAGAATTGCATTTTAATTAAAACATTACATATATCCGTTCAGTAGATTTTGAGAAAATCGATCATATTCAGTTTGTTATTATTGGTTAAGTTTAATTTTATTTTAATTCAATGTACTAATATTTACTTTTTTTAAATTTAAGACTGGTTGGCTGGAAGAGATTCCGATTCCGAATTAAGCCCACCATTGTACATTGCGTTGTTTTTTATTATTATTTCGATTTGAATTAATGCAATAAAGAGATTACAAACTAAAGGTCAAATAGCTTATGGGGACTTATATATAAAATGTATAGATATTTGAAATGCGTTAATAAACTTTCATATGTATAGAAAAAGTTGACCATATGTAAACCATAACGGCCTGTTACTAGCCCAATGCTGGGCATAGGCCATATGTATAGTTTCCCAATTCACATAGATCAAATACTCGTAGTTAGATCTAATCTCTATAGCCTCTTATAGAAAAGCTGTGTTTGCTCTACTAATACTAATACTAATTTATATAAACCTTTTCTTTTTCTCTATATTACCCGTATTCTCTTTCTTTTTTAATTCTTGTCCTTTCCTTCTGTTACTCAAAGGTTGAAGAAATCCCTTTTATGGTTAAGTCCGCCAATATACATGTGCTTTTTAACTTTTTCTTTCTCTTTTCTAAATATATGTATAAAAATAAATACTATGAACAATTAAGTTGTCCAGTACTGATGACAATCTTTACTTTGTTTCACGAATTTTGGCGTCCGAGTTAGATATTGTCATGGCTGCAAGTTTTTCGATAATTGTATTTGAATCGAAGTAATATTGTGCTGTACAAACTATGTGCGAGTTTCATTAGATCACACGATAACACGAAAACAAACTAATGACCTAACATTGGGAACACAAATATAAGAGATTAACTTATCATTCAACACGAACAGATAAAAATGTTTTCATTATAATATATTAGTATAGTATCACTAAACATTGATATGTGGGTCAATGTGGTTTTGGGCGTACGTATAATTTTGGTAAAGCAATGAGATACTTTTCGACGATTATGTTATATTATGTATTTTTAACCCTTTTCTTAATAAATGGATGTTGATATTTCATTACCCATGTTGTATACGGCTGAGCAGAATAGACCAAACTCATTTCTTACCGAGGTGTCGTAATACGTCTAAGGTAAGTTGACGTCAGGCAGGCGGCCGGTCGTTAAATACGTAGCCAAATCATGTGACAACACGTTTGTAGCATGTTGTGCCACTTAGAGTGGGATAAGGGCTGGAGGATGATGAACATAGTCCAAATAATATAGGGATAGAATTTTTTTTAAGTTGTAAGAAAAGTTAAAATGTTCTCTAAAGTAGATGTTCCTTTATTCTGTAGGATTTTTTAAATTTGTCAAGAAATATTTTCGAGGTCAGCTAGTCTGTCATAAATTCTGACTGGCCCGTTGGCGTAGTGGGTAGTGATCTTACCATAAGCTCCGCGGGTCGCGGGTTCAATTCCCGCCGAGAGCCAACATTTTCTTTTAAAGAATTTGTTGGTTCTTCGAGCCTGGTCGTATATTTCTATTTAAGTATGTATTTAAAAATGATATATGTATATATTCACCAGTTGTTTGTCACCCATAACACAGGTATTAAATTACTTACTTTGGGAACGGACGACCGTGTGTGTAAGTGTCCCATATATTTTTTATTTATTAATAATAATTATTATTATTCTTAATTTCATTATTTTAAAAACAGTGCCCACCGAATTTTCTTCCACTATTTTCCGGCGGACGTTTCAGCGATATTTCGACTTAATCGCTTCTAAAGAACTTTTATAAGTAAAACTTACTTTGAATTTGAATAATCGCCCATCCATTATACCTGTTGCAATTTGAGCGGCTTATAATATGAATAATCGGTAGAAAAATAACTGCTATTTTTTTTAGATACCAACAGGAATATTATCTTTGGATAAGTAAGATTTATCGAATCTTATTTAATAGGTAGAACAAGAAGTTACCATGAATATATTCGTGAATGTAATATTATCGGCTATATTTTGGCATCTGTGATAGCACAGCGGTAACACCGTGTGACTCTTTCGAGGAGGTCATGGGTTGAAATTGACCAATGAGTAATTCTTCAACTTAAATGTCTTGATAATTGCAATTTATCAGACACTTTTAGGTGAAAAAATCTTGCATGCATATCTCTTGAGAATTCTAGGCATATGTGTAACCTACCAATCTGTATTTGAGCATTTGGGTGGTAGTTTGAGCAGGGTGGTAGGTCTTAGCTCCAATCCTTCTCTCCAAAAAACGGATAGAGAAGGCCTATGTCTAGCAGCGATATAGTGGAAGGCCTTACTTTTACCGTTTGACTTTGGCACCATTATTTTAACTCGGAATGTCCCCCGGAATGGATTTGAATCTACTAAGGAATATCAGATAATTGACGTCGAATGTACCCTGGGCATATATAAATAGATAATATACCTTTATCAATAAATGTCATGACCATTCCTGACAAACTCACGTGAATCAAACATGTGTGTTATGTTTACATTATAAGCGCACTGTTGAACATTTGAAAAATATGAATATTGGATAAATTGTCGACAGTGAACAGAAAATGTAGTGATGTATATAGACATAAATATAGACAGGACAGACTTTACTTTAATCAATACCATAAAGGTAAATCTTGTAAGTTCATAAAAGGCATATGATACTCTACAAGTCCACACTATTCATTTTAGGGTACTTGATTATTATATAACTACTACTTTACAGCACCGCTAAAACTATGAATGTTCATTTGGTATAGTTAGGAGACCCAAAAAAAACTAATAATAAAAAATAAAAAAGTAATCAAAAAACTATTTTGGTATAATCCACGATAAAGTAAATAAAAAATATATATAAATGCTACGTAGAGTGGACTATCCGTTTTCATACCCAATACATGCAGCATTCGTAAAAACACATACACAAACCTATACCACCGCCACCACAATACACAGGCACTACACACATTCACTATCACAAACTCAACAATCGTTTCGCTCCGCAACCGAAGCATCATCAGAGGATAGATAGAGACCAAAGCTTTACGATTTTATCGTGGAGTCTATCTCCTGTAAACTATATAGTGTTATTTCCCCTGTGGTATCTGGCTGAGTAGAATAGACCACCCTCATTTCTTATCGACGTTTCGTAAAAGGCGACTAAAGTAAGTTGACGTCAGGCAGGCGGCTGGTTGTAAAATACGCAGCCAAATCATGTAACAACATGGTTAATAATGGCAGAAGAAAGATGTTGAATGCTCTATAATAGTTTCATAGGTATATTGAACTGACCCACTCTTCTATTTTATTATACGTATAGATAAGATAGTTAGAACAAATATTGCTTTGATAATCAGCGAATATTAAGGATTGTGTGATATTGGCAATGATAAAAACGGTATTTTAAATTCGATAAAACAGATATTGTCGTAATTTAAGATATAATTAATACAGGTTAAAAAATACCAAATCAAATCAAAATATCTTTATTCAAATAAGCTCTTTCAAGCACTTTTGAATCGTCAAGGATCAATATGATTAATGAAGCTACAACTAGTTCGGAATATTGCTCTTACCGAGAAGAAACTCGGCGGTCAATCTTTTAAACATTTTCAATTTTACATTATTAAACCGCAGTCTTGTATTAAGCTGAAAGGATTTTCAAATCCATTAATAAGAATCTAACGGTTAGAGCAACCATATACGTTTGCATATATTTTCACAGGGGTCATACATAGAGAAAACCACAGAAACTATGGAGGTTACTGATTGCCTTTTATGCCATAGCTCTGCGGTTTCTGACCACATTTTCATAATTCTCAAAACCACTAAAAGTCCAAAAAACGTTACCATCCTTTGGATTGAACTATATCTATCCACCTTTGTATATATTTACCAGTTGTCTGTCACCCATAACACAAGTATTTATTTATTTTTATTTATTTCTTTTTATAAATATAATTAGAAAAGAGAAAGAAAAAATAAAAAAGCACATGTACAAAGGTGGCCTTATCCCTAAAAGGGATCTCTTCCAGAGATTACTCTTCTTGAGTAACAGAAGGAAAAAGACAAAAGTATTAAGTAATGTACTTACTTTGGGGACGGATGGCCGTGTGTGTAATTGTCCCATGTTTATTTCATTTATAAAATTAGGCGCTACTTTGCGGAGATTCATAATACAAAAGTAATAATTAAATTATTTTGCTATAATCCGCGATAAAGTAAGTAGACTCCACGACAAAATCGCAAAGTTTAATTGAATAGATCGCTAAGCGATTTTGATTCGGGCTGATGATGCTTCGGTTGCGGGGCGAAACGATTGTTGAGTTTGTGATAGTGAACTTGTGTAGTGCCTGTGTATTGTGGTGGCGGTGGTGGAGGTTTGTGCATGTGTTTTAACGAATCCTGCATGTATCAGGTATGGAAACGGATTGTCCACTTTTACATTTAGCATTATATATATTTTCTATTTTACTTATAGCAAAATAATATTATTTTCCATGTTTATTTGATTATTTATTTATGGATTTCCTTCATTTTAATCGAGTACGTATGAACAGTGGACTCATATAATTATTTGTAATCCATTGAATAAAATCCTTAGATGTGATAACTGAACGCTAACACCAAAAGCACTATTAAGATAAACTATATTAATTGAAAAATACGGAATAAAATTATAAATAGGATGTAAAAAATTAAAAAATAAATACTTAGACACAGTTTTTAAGTTTAATTATTAATGATTCTTGTCTTTACTAAATGTAATTTATCTTACATAATTTAATAACATATGTATAAGAATGTTATGTTGCGCTTAGGCAGTGATGCATATTGTGGTAGTGATAATTAATATGCAAGCTACATCACTCGTCTATCGTAGATGCTGCTCTAATGTTTGCTCTTGTATGCTATATGTTACTTACAACACCACCTATATACACTATTAGGTGATAGTATTATCATCTTCCTGCCCTTATCCCACTCTAAGTGGGGTCGGCACAAAATGTTCTCACATGATTTGGCTACGTGTTTTACGACCGGCCGCCTACCTGACGTCAACTTAATCTTATTTTACGACACCTCGGTAAGAAAGAAGGTGGTCTATTCTACTTGACCGGATACCACACGGTGGGTCAACTTACCGTAGTCGCCATTTACGACACCTCGGTAAGAAAAAGGGTGGTCTATTCTATTTAACCGGATACCACACGTTAGGTCAACTTACCTTAGTCGCCTTTTACGACAACTCGGTAAGAAATGAGGGTGGTACTATTCAGCCGGATACTACACGGCTTTATTAGGTGATAGTATATCACATTATATTTCTAGCAATATTCAAATTATATTTTAGCATATATCACAGTATATTTTTAGCAATTTAATTTTTGTGCATAAGAATAAACATACTTATAAAAAGATTGGCGATGTATATAATATGTAGACAAAGTTGGTACCGACATAAGCTTGCGGCTCCTGCATTGTGCCTTGCAAAAGTACGTAAATCGTTTGTAGGGTCTGAGTATAAGATTCTATAATAAAATTCCGCAATCAATTTTAGCTTTGCCATTACAGCAGTTTAAAAACACTATTAATAAAAGGCTAATGCAGAAAGCCTACTATACTATTGAGGAATACTCGGATAATTAAAATGCCTGGATGAAGCTACTCTTCGACCGACAAGACATTAATAACTAGTAATAAGCATTATATTTTTAAAAGAGCAACCGCCGAGTTTATTGCTGTCTCTTCTCAGTTCCAGCTTTCCGAACCAGCAGTAGAGTTGACGATTCAAAAGCAAGTTTACAAGTTTATTTGAATTTGAATAGATATAATGAAACAAATATAAACTGCGATATAAGTGGCTTTATTATAGAGGTAAATCAGATTTTCATATAACACTTTAAAAACATTTTCAAACTAATCTTAAAGTTAGTCTAGAATTGCTGCGTAGTTTTAATTTTATAACGTAGTTTCCATACACGTTTCGATACGTATTTGATTCATAGTTGTAATTGATTTTCCGTTGCAATGCGATTTTATTTTGTACAGTAAATGAGTTATGAAGTTCAAAGCGATTACTAAATTTCATTACATAAAGTTTGCAAACGTTAACTGCAAACTGTTATTATGCTATTTGCAATTTTTTTTGTGTTGGTCAAAGGTAAACGTTGTTATTGTTGGGAATACAGTGCTTGAAGATAATAGTATAAGTAGTCAGGGTAAAAAAACAGAAGCCAGTAGTAAATAATTAAGGATTTTAGGGTTCTAGAATATTATCATTCTCATCATTCTTCTGCCCCTATGACAACATGTTTTAAACATATTATATGTTTGAGTAGTTATTTTGCGACCTGCAGACGTAACTTACCTTAGTCACCTTTTACTATACCTCAGTAAGAAATCAGGATGGTATATTCTACTTAGCCGGATACCACACGGTGGTTCAACTTACCTTAGTCGCCTTTTACAACACTTTTTACTTAGCCGGATATAACACGGCGGTTTAGGTTTCTAGAACATTTCTGTTATACATAAATATTGGAACAACGTGGTGGTTGTGAGCTTCACATTTTTCTCTTTAAGGAGTTAGCAACAAATTTATATACTTGTGTAACGATATCAAGATATTTTCCTTAAGCTTTATAAAAATAATAAAAAAGGTACAAAGGCCATAAATTTTGATAAGAATTGTTTTCATAATAATTTATAAATCATGTCACGTTAGAAGCCGTGGTTAAAAGGAATATTTCTAACAAAGGTTGCGCAGTTTGGAGTAGCGAACAAGCACCTTAGAGGTTTCTTAGGGAATGTTTGTTCCAAATTGATATTCAATATTCATCCGGCGCCTTAGAAAAAACTAAACCATTAAAGATGCCATATTACTGCAAATATTATAAGTATGTAAGCCTATACTATTACGATTATTTAAATAATTTTTCTAAATGGACCAATAAAAAGTATTTTTTTTGTATTTTTCTGTACAAAAAGTTTTCTTATTATTTAACAAAATCTTACTAGTATTATAAATGCGAAAATTCGTGAGTATGGATGTATGTTTCTTACTCTTTCACGGCGAATCCCCTGAACCAATATCGATGAAATTTGACACAATTATTACTTATACACCGGAATAATATAAAGGCTATAGAAATCTTGTTAATTCTACCAAAATAGGATGACATTGAAAAGCGCCATCTATTATTATGTATCACGCGACAACAACGCGATGGAAGTTGCGGGTAAAAGCTAGTAGTAGTAGTTGCGGGTAAAAGCTAGTACTTCATATTTAATTTCTGTGACCGTTTTATTATCTAAGTATATAAAAGTATAGTGGTAAATTGACCAAACAAAAGCGAAGCATATCCTTTAACCTAAAAAAGGTTTTATATTGCAAATTTTACACTGTTGCTCCATTAATCCAAAATGAAGTGCACATCTATATGTATAAAGGACAAATATATTCTTGCTCTTTCCCGTTCAATGTGGGATAGGCACAACGTGTTTTTCTCTTCTGTTGGTCAATTCTGTCGCTACTCTTTTTATTTTATATGCATGTTATACATCACACAATCTAACCATCTCTTTTCACCGTCCCTTTCTTGCAGGTGATGATATGATGATGAAACCCATGATTAAATACAAATAGTAAATATGCAACCTTAGAAAATTACAGTTTAAGCCCGCAACACTTTCATTAACATATCGTAGCATTTCGCGACCCCGCACCGGAAAGCGCAGTGTCGGAGGACCCCCTATTAGATGGACAAACGACCTCAAAAGGGTCGCGGGGAGCCGCTGGATACAAGCGGCACAAAATCGTGTGTTCTGGAGATCCCATGAAGAGACCTATGTCCAGCAGTGGACGTCCATCGGTTGAAGAAGAAGAAGAAGCATTTCGCAGTATTTAAAATGTTTAATATTATTAAAGTAAACATTATAATAAACGTTATCCAGCGATTTGATTCAACTAGCACATCAATCATTTACACTGAATTCCTAATCTCGCTAATAATGTAATGTAAACAACTCGATCACGAATAGTAAGTTTTATATATAAACATTTTTATCTGAACATATTAAAAATAAATATCTGTTCACGACTATCCTAAGATTCTTTGAAGATTCAGTCGACTTCGAAATGTCTGTTCTTGTATTGAATTTAATGCTAACGTTATTTTATTTATTTATTTATTTATTTATTTATTTTATTAGGTCCGCCAACAGAGTATACATTTTTTATTAGCTTAATTACTAATTTACATTCTAAAAGTCTAATGCTACCCTATTTATAAGTGGACACAGCATGCTCAAAAATACAGTACATATGATCCTTATAAAGTTGTCAACATATTAGAATTTCGAAAGTCAAGAATATATAAAAAAATGTCATTACAATAGTCAGAGATAAATGTCAAAATAGCGAGTAATAGTAATAATAACAATAATAATTAGACTACAATAGTGATAAAAATAAATATAATATATTTAAAATTTGTATTAAAATTTTACATTAAAGGACATTTACTAAAGTCTTACTTTTATTATTGTAGTTAACATTTTGACGACCTCAGTGATGCTAGTGGTGTGATTACTCGAGATGTTTCTCGTTATGGTACATAATTTATAGAATTAGGCGCTACTTTGCGGAGAACCATAATACAAAATTAATAATAAAATTATTTTGCTATATCCTGCGTTGAAGTAAAACAGAAAATATATGTGCTAAATGTAGAGTGGACAATCCACTTTCATACCTCCACCACCGCCACTACAATACACAAGCACTACACACGTTTACTATCACAAACCCAACAATCGTTTCGCTCCGCAACCGAAGCATCATAAGGAGATAGACTCCACGACGACAAAATTGCGATTTGTCATGGAGTATGCTTGTGTATTGTGGTGGCGGTGGTGTAGGTTTGTGCATGCGTTTTTTACGAATCCTGCAAGTTACCAAAATCATAATAATTAAAAGTCAATATTCTGTTCAGTTAATACGAATCTAAGCGACCAATATACCATAATACCATACAGTACTAACTTCGCATACTAAACTATGTTTATCATTATAATACATTATGACTCATTTCGGCATACCACATTTAAATTAGGCGTCGAATTTATTGTAATCGCGATATCGCATGTCCAAATAAGTCGCTCGTTTCCGTTTAATATCATCATCTATTATACAAATGCTATTATTCTTATTTCTAGTATAAACTGAATTGATAAAAACATACTTTAATCATTGAACTAAATGTATAACAGTCTACGGTATTTATGGCGTTTTATCATTATATATTGTACTACTTTACAATATGTGATTTTTTTTGCAAACTATGATTTTTTTTTATTAACTAAATATGAGATTTACCTAGATTCAAAACAAAGGTGGCTCAAAAATTATGTGATAGTCCCGAAATTATTCATATTGCAAAATACCTATAAAAATACTAACAATATGTAGTATTATTGATTTAAAGCTTAAATACAGTGTTTGAATTTTCCTAATACTTCGACAGTCAACTATTTAACAAAGAATATAATGATGATAGCAAATGAGACATAAAAAGTAAATATCTAAGCAATTCCGTGATTCAAAACGAGTAAGTATAGTTATTATCTTCCTGCCCTTATCCCACTCTAAGTGTCGGCACAACATGTTATAAACATACTGTCACATGATTTGGCTGCGTTTTTACGACCGGCCGCCTGCCTGACGTCAACTTACCTCTGTCGTATTTTACGATACCTCGGTAAGAAAGAGAGTAGTCTATTCTACTAAACCGGATACCACGCGGTGGGTCAACTTACCTTAGTCGCCTTTTACGACACCTCGGTAAGAAATGAGGTTGGTCTATTCTATTCAGCCGGGTACCACACGGCGGGTCGACTTACCTTAGTCGCCTTTTACGACACCTCGGTAAGAAATGAGGGTGGTACTATTCTATTCAGCCGGATACCGCACGGCGGACGAGTAAGTATAGTGTTATTACAAATAATAACTCTCGTGTCTACAAAGAAGATAAATTCAAAGTAGAACGTGCGCCGCGAGGTTTACCTCCAAAAACTCTCCAAGTGGGGCGCGGTAAATAAATGATGAGGTAGCTCGAGGCATGATATCAATTATGTACTGGGACACGGGAATAGGGAACGAAATATAAGCTTCGCCCTATAATCAATACTTGAAGTGCTACTATTGTGTTGAACACACTAGATTATACCGGTAATTATTCTATTAAAAGCTTTGTTGGAAACAACTAAGATATTCGAAATAACAAAATAAAACTAGATGTTGTGAAATATGATATGATGTGTAACGTGAATAAATAATACGGGTAAGGTAAAATTAATATAAAATAATGTCAACAATTTTTTTATAGTTTTCATTTATATACAGCGACTTTTATTTTTTGTATAGAACAAGTAAGACAGTATTATGTCATCCTCCTGCCCTTATTCCACTCTGAGTGGGGTCGGCGCAACATGTTATAAACATGTTGTCATATGATTTGGCTACGCATTTTACGACCGGCCGCCTGCCTGACATGAACTTACCCTAGTCTTATTTTACGACACCTCGGTAAGAAAGATGGTGGTCAATTTTACTAAACCGGATACCACGCGGTGGGTCAACTTACCTCAGTCGCCTTTTACGACACCTCGGTAAGAAAAGAGGTTGGTCAATCCTACTCAGCCGGATTACGGATACCACACGGCGGGTCGACTTACCTCAGTCGCCTTTTACGACACCTCGGTAAGAAATGAGGGTGGTACTATTCTATTCAGCCGGATACCACACGGCGTCTATAAAACTACGTCAACAATTTTTTTTATAGTTTTCATTAATTTACAGCAACTTTTATTTTCGGTATAGAATAAGTAGGACAGTATTATACATCGTATCGTTATAAGTATACAGTTACAGAGTGCAAACACGATGGATAGGAAAACGCTGAACGCTTTAATATGCCCGTAATTAAATCTTGACCTATAGCTGTAGTGATATATGAATGCTTTCACAGGTAATTAAGCTATTTATAGCTAATTAACGTCCACCAGCAGGTATTAAATAACGCTAGATTATTTTCTTTTTTTATATCGTAGGTTGAACGCAAAAGCATTATTGAAAAGTATTTATATGAATTTTGAAGCTTAGTAAGCATCGAGAACAATAGTCATTCCTCTCCTAAGCGTACTACAAAGTTCACATAGTGGAGAGTTAAAACTATTTAACATGCTTTGAGTGTAATAAAAGCTACGATGGACCTTACATTTGCTGCATTAGTAGCGGCCTGTTACTATCCCACTGCTGAGAATAGGCCTCTTCTCTCCGTTTTTGGAGAGAAGGATTGGAGCTAAGTCCTACCACGCTGCTCCAATGCGGATTGGTAGGTTACACATATCTCCAGAATTCTCTTCCTCACGATGTTTTCCTTCACCGAAAAGCGTGTGATAAATTGCAATTATCAATTAGACACATAAGTTTTATCAGAAAAACTCATTGTTTTCTCCCGGGTTTGAACCCGTGCCCTCCTCGAAAGAGTCGCACGGTGTTACCGCTGGGCTACCACAGCTTTTAATGCATTAATCAAATCAAATTATCATTGTTTTTAAGGATTATCTATTAGTTTCTTGGTGGTTTTCAGTAGGAGTAAACTTCCGAATCAGTTGTAGCTTTAAAAACATTTGATGATCTAAAAGTACTGAAAACAGTTTACTTGAATAAATAATATTTTTCATTTGTACCGACGTATTGGCGTCGTGATAAGACATTCATGGTATGCAAATGTAAAAATTGTTCCATTCCAATTTTGAGTGAAATAATAAAAATGTTTGTAAAAGCCGTATTAACTTTTACATATTATTTGCAATAATGTGTTCTTATGTTAATAAAAATTAAATTTGGCTTAAATTGTCAAATCATATAGAATTTGTTCTTTTTTACTAGGCTTTAAGAAAAACATTTTGTACAATAGAAAGAGTAAACATCCATGTTTATCCAGCCCTGCTTTACTTAGATATGAATATATTAACATCGCATGCTCGTTGTATTTATCAAATAAACAAAATATTTAACGAATGGTGAATGAATAATTTAATTAACATAAATAAAACCCAAAAAACGTTTATTTATGATAGCTTACTTGTACATTAGTTGATTTTAAAACAGTGTTTGTTAAGAGTCTTGTCTATGCATTTTTTTGTAATCTCTAGTCCAAAGATAATGTAAAGGATTGCAATTTAATGTTATTAGTTCACACTCGTACGTTTCAACTTTTTTAGAAGTGTTTTACAAATTATCCAGTTAATTTTTCTTAAGATAAATAATTGTAACTAGTAACATTTTAATAAATATTTATCAAAATACCTTTTAAATATCCATGTATGTACAAAAACAGTAATAGAAAATTTAAAATTAGGCTAAAAACGATTTTATAAGAAAATTTTCGAAAATTTTTGTTTTTAAATAAAGAACGTCTCCTTCCTCATTTTCGATTCATTTGTTAAAAACTTTTATTTGATTAGAACCAATAAATACTTCAGCGGTTTTTCTCAGCAAACTTAAACAAAGAAAATTTTCTGAGACCCCGAATACCCTTTTCGCTTAATTGGGTATTTCGCTGACCTTAATATTTTAACGGTCTGAAATAAAAACAGGGGAGTTTACTTTTCAGAGATTATTTTTGCAATTACGACTTGTGAAGCCAAAATATGATTTATACTAACTGTTTCCAGCTAATTGGTTTCCAACAAAGTTAAATTGAAATTTTGCTTTTGTACAATTGTTTTAACCACTTTTTAGTTGCAAATTTTGAAAACTGCACTAAGGGACAGTTTTTAAGTGCTGGGAAAAGTGCATTAGTCACCTACACTAATGCAAATTGGTAGCCTAAACATATCTCAAGAATTTTGAAACTTTGGGATATACAGGATCATTATAGTGCATTCGTTTACTATAAACCATATGATGAGCACAAACGTTATTTTTTAAGAGAAACTTACGTATCTCTCAACTGGAACACTTAGTAATGGCGCACTATGGACTTATCCGCTATTTTCTGTTGATGATTACTATCTCATTATATATAGTGTGTCCTTAAAAATAAGCGATACTGCAAATTCCACATTCCTATATTAACTCAGCCATTATCATTTACCTGAATCATTTCTACGTCATATGTTTATGTTATGCTTATTCGCTTTACATGGGTAGAGTTTAAGATAGGCTTATTGTAGATATACGAAGTAGAGACTACGAATCAAAGCTGACGCAGTACCTACGTTGGCTATTGTTTTAAGATCCTCTGGGTCATCGTGAACAAATTTCGGGTTGCTTACACTTGTAGTTGACTGCTGAAGATAAGGGTGTAAGTCCTAAATAAACTTAAACAGTGCCTTTAATATTTAGTGATTTTTTTTATACATACATGAGGATACATGCTAATATCTGGGTTGTGTGCTAAGCTAACGTGTCGTGAGCTAAGTTAACCTGTCGGGTGCTAAGTTGACGTGTCGGGTGCTAAGGTAACGTGTCGGGTGCTTAGCTAACCTGTCGTATGCTTAGCTAACGTTTCGTGTGCTAAGCTAACCTGTCGGTTGCTAATCTAACGTGTCGCTTGCTAAGCTAACCTGTCGGGTGCTTAGATAACGTGTCGTGTGCTAAGCTAACGTGTCGTGTGCTAATCTAATGTGTGGTATGGTGATAGCGTGTACCTTGCCGAGCCAAATAGATTGTATCATGGCCACACAATTTGCATACGTTTTTTTAAAGAGTTATTATATGGAGCGTGGGAGAGACAGAAGCAGCCCATAGAGTTGTAGTTGTCAGCAAATAACAAAAGTGAGAAGATTAGAGACCACTTACTAATAAATGGTACAAAAGTACACACACACACAACTTTCGAGTTAACAATGATTAGGAAGTAGCGCAATTGGAAAGTAGACCACTCACACACCTGTATCATTAGTTACGTCATATAAGTTCAAATTAATCCACGATTAATACGACCACCGACCAAAAGCTGGATTAAGTATCTTATCAGTTTGCACAAAGCCAGTCATGGATATAAAAAATGCTTCTCCAAATATTTGTAAGGTTATTTGCAATTAAATCTTCTTTTTTTTAGACCTTTTCTTTGTTAGAATAAGCTAATGTGAGGACGATTAAGTTATAATATTAAAAGGAATAACATAATTAGGGTTTTCTAAACGATGTTAATAATCGCTTCTAAACTGAGGTGACAGATGTTCAGAATTCTGTAGGCTTTTAATTTGAGATTTTATCTTATGTGTAACATGTTATAATTAACGTGACATCGAAGTGTTTAATAAATCCATCGCTTGCGTTGGGAAATGGTGTATCCACTATAAAATTCGGTTCCTGACGATGAATATGCATCTATTGCTTCCAATTGCATTCCATTCTATTGATTACCAAAAGAAAGTATTTCAAAGACCCAAAAGAGTAGCTCTCGAGTTACTGCTAGCGAGAGTGAAAATATTAGATACAGCGCTACCTTATCCCTATTACCATGTGAAGTATAATCAAGTTTTCAGCCTTCCTCGTGCACTCTGATATCAAGAAGGGGTTTGATTCAGATAGAGATATAAGTTCTGGATGTAATATACAAACTTATAGACCATATCGTCCTATCTGAAGAATAAAGACACATTATCCTATACATGGAAGATGTGACTTTATTCTTCGGATAGGGCGATAAATAAATAAATTTATCGCCCTATCCGATCTAGACGGAATAACTGCTCTAAAAATGTAGAAGAATGAGAATCGACAGAGAAATTAGTGTTGTGGATGATATAAATGTATAAAGAACACCTTTGTTCCTTATTCCTCACATCCCACATTTCTCTCGTAGGGCATCATGCGGTTGTTAAATTGTAAATTTGCACTATTTTGCGATCATTTTTAAAAAAATTCTAAGTATGTGCGTGACTAACCCATAACAGTATTCTGTAAGATTTAATACTATGGACTTCCATAGAATCATCAGATATTCTTCTCATCATCATCATCAATCTTCCATCAGAGAAACTTATAAATTTTGATTACTTAATCAAAATTTATAAGTTTCTCTGATGCAGTGTCACCAGATAATTTATTGATATCGTTATATTTGTTGATTGATAAATAGTTATTAAAGAAACTCATCATTATTTTGGTATTCGATAAATTGTTTCGTCTGACAGATATTTATGCAATTTTATAAGAAAAAGTAAAAAACATAATGAGGGCCAAACAATAAAATTCTTGAACGGTTTTTCTTCTGAAGTTTTTGAAGTCCTCCCTTCATTTTTCACGCGTAGCTGATTTATTTAGGGAATGATTGATGCTTTTATCAGCTTCCCATTATTACAAAATGAATATTCCCGTTATTAGAATGAAATGGTGACAAAATTACAGAGGTTCTGAGTACAGTAAAAGTAAAGTAATATGTGCCTGTATATGCCTGTGTAAGTGTATATGCCTGTTGCTATTCCACTGCTGGGAATAAGTCTCCGCTCTAATTTTTGGAGAAAGATTGGAGCTGAGACCCACTACGCTGCTCCAATGCGGATTGGTAAATTCTACTTATTCCCAGAATTCTCTAGAGATATGCAACCGGCATATCTTTAGAGAATCCTCATGATGTTTCCCTTCACCGAAAACCATGTGATAACTTACAATTATAAATTAGACACAAGTTTTAACAGAAAAACTCATTGGTAAACTCACGACCCTCGAAAGAGTCGCATGGTCTTACCTCTGGGCTATCACAGCTTGGTTCTTGGTTCTGAGTAATCTACGAGTATACTTATTATAAAACAAAATCCCTCAAAGCCTGTCTGTATGTGATCGATTTTCTCAAAATCTGCTGAACGGTTTTTTGTACAATTTTTGCAAAAAGATTACGGTTTTATGTAAATTGTGCTAAAAACGTGGCTCCGTTGTAAAAAAGTTTAGGTAGGTAAGGTAGCTTTACTTGTATGCGCCGCGTAAATATGTAGAGATACACTAAAGTAATGTACCAAAGACTTGTAAATCTACAAAAATACTATAAAAACGTCCGTAATAGCATGTCTCTTTCTCTTACAATAACTACTTTTGTGTTCAAAATTTCAATAAATGGCAACTTTTATGACACACTGATTTTCACATATATAATTTTAAAAATAAATAAAAGAAATAAATAAAATGTTATATCACATGTAGGTAACATACGTAACTTAAATGCTTTTAAATTCGCTATCAGTTTCGTTTCAGTGAACTTCGATTTAAATCTTCAAAGGATGCATTCAGAAAATCGGTTCCTATAAATTCCCTGGTGCTTTCAGTGGAATAAAATTAGGTATCTATAATATATGAAACTAGAATAATTTTTAATCATATATTTTGTTATTGCGTTCGTATGCTAATATTAAAACCTTTGGTGTTCATATTAATTTATTGGTCTCGATATAACGAAAGGTTTATGTATTATAGTATATTTTTTAACAGTGGTTGGATTGCATTTACTTAATTAATGAGTACTTCGTCACTTTATTTTACATAGAAAAATATGATATATTACCTACACTATCATTATTCTCCTACCCCTATAGTGGGGTTGGCACAAAATATTATTCAAATTCAAAATATTCTTTATTCAAGTGGACTGTTTACAATACTTTTGAATCGTCAAATGTTACATACTTAAATGTTATATAATTATAGACTTGTTATTACATGCTTTGGCTAGGTATTTTACGACCCGCCGCCTGCCTGACGTCAACTTACCTTAGTCGCCTTTTACGACATATCGGTAGGAAATGAGGGTGGTCTATTCTACTCAGCCGCATATCACACGGAGATAATACACAATTTTGATCTAACACGATATAGTCCGTATGATTTTGTGATAAAAAGAATAGTTTGAAATTTTCCATTTCTCTGGTTACCAAAGTACGTAACTACTTGATTTCTCATAACTATATATTATACTATAGTCTAGGCATTTCACTATTTGTTAGTTTTATCAGTAGAACAAATATTTATTATCTCAAAGGTCTTATCTCGCAGGTATTCAAATATTACCTCAAGCGTTGTTGCGTAAAAGGTTTATTTGTTTTGTATATTAGTTATAGCATTGGTTAGCAGAATTATATATTTCACTGCTTAGAAACTAGAGAGTTGTTAGTACACACTTCATTGAAACATATTAATGATAGAAACCAACGGTAACCGTGAGACTGTTACCCTTACTTAGGGTGCGCGGGGTCAATGCTCGACCTACCTACGACTACCCAAAAAAATTATGTATGATATTTGCAATTCATATTACTCTTTACGTTGACGAATTTTTTTAGTAAAATCTGTCTAGATATGTGGATATGTGTAACCTATCAATCGCCATAGAAACAGTATGATAAAACGCAAACCCTCAATCCTATGCGAGAGGAGGCAGTTGTTATACTTTTAACTTACTTTACGATTTAAATTTTTGAATTGATACATACAATTTAAATCGTCAAGTAAGTAGCGGTCGGTCGTAAAATACGACATCATCTGACATCATGATTATAACATGTTGTGCCCCCACTTAGAGCGGGATAAAGGTAAGATAAATACCGCTAGAAATCAACGTCGGTACTTATTATAAAACAAAGTCGCCAAGTTGAAAAACACAAGCACACGCAAAAGCTGTCTGTATGTGGTCGATTTTCTCGAAATATACTGAACGGTTTGTTGTATGGTTTTTGTAAAGATAGTGCAATTCTTCCTGTTTTACTTTACTGTTTTATGTATATTGTGTTCAAGAAGAAAAACGTTATCTAAAAATGAATTTGTTTGTAGAGTCTGGGTGTAGGTATATTTGTATTTAGGTATGTATATAAAAAATGAAATAAGTATATATTCACAGTTGTCTGTCTACCATAACACGAGTATTAAGTTACTTACTTTGGGGGCGGACGATCGTGTGTAAGTGTCCCATATATTTATTAATATATTTAACTTGCCTGCTAGGTGCTTTACTTACATGCACCGCGTTATCTAGTAGAGATACACTAAAGTTATATATGAGAGAATTATAGATCTACCAAAATACTACAAAAAAGTCCCTAGAAGCATGTTTCTATCTGTTATGGTTAACTCCCAATAACTATAAAAGTAGTTAGATACTTGAAAATGTCAATTCGGAAAAATAATTGTAACAGTCCACACGGGCAAAGCCTAGAGTAGTGAACAATAAATCTAAAATAAATAAAAAAACAAAAATAAATTAAGCAATTTTAAAATGAAAAATATAGAGAGCATTTAAAAAAGGGAAGTAATTTAGCTTACTTCGACCGTTGTACGCGCGGTGATCTTATTAAATCTGCCCCCTGGACCGACTTTGAGTGCTCTTGTAGTTGATTGTGGCCGCAGTTATAAGTGAAACAGGACGTAATCATGATGTTTGTCTGTCAGGTCTAACGAATACCTACCTTTTTCAATGCGGGTAACAGATGAAAGAATTATAATATCTTATCATAAATTTAAATTCAAAATATTCTTTATCGGCCCGTTGGCGTAGTAGGTAGTGACCCTGCCTTCAGCACCACGGGTCGCGGGTTCGATTCCCGCCGAGGGCCAACATTTTCTATAAATGAATTTGTTGGTCTTCGAGTCTGGGTGTATATTTGTATTTAAGTGTGTATTTAAAAAAATATATAAGTATATATTCACCAGTTGTCTCTCACCCATAACACAAGTATTAAGTTACTTACTTTGGGGACGGACGACCGTGTGTGTAAGTGTCCCATATATTTATTTATTTATTTATTCAAATAAACTTGTACACAAGAGCTTTGAATCGATTTGAATCGTCAACTCTACTGCTGGTTCGGAAAGCTGTTCCTACCGAGAAGAGCCAGAAAAATCGGCGGTTGCTCTTTTAAAAATATAATTCTTATGACTAGTTACATTGTCATTACTATCTTGTACAGGGTCTAATCAAGCTATATCCACACATTACACATATATCACATACAGAACTAAACCTAAGATTATGGATTTCTGTTGTCAAAAGTATTGGGAAAATAAAGTGCGAAAGAAACCTAAGTTACTTAAAGCAAGGGAAGTATAAACCAGATGCCTACAAATAAAGAATTTGTAGGCATTGAAATCCTCGGTAACGACAAAGCAACGGGAGAGAAAGCTAAAACATCTCCATTATTATGATACAAAATAGGAAAAGAATAAAATTTTATATCAAAAACTTATGTTTTTGCTCATTTGTCATAAAAATAAAATAATTGTTATATCAATTAGTACATATTAACTCGCTCAATAAAGGACGATATTTCGTTACCTACAATTATCTCTGACCTCGGGGTTTGCACGATTGGTATTGTTTTGGAGGAAAATGGAACGCATCATTATAACAGCTTGATCCATTCAGGATCCATCCATTCAGTACCCAAAATACCTTTGCCCAGCGGTGGGATACAGATAAGTCACTACAATTATTGTATTATTTATTCTAGTTCATGTAATACCTAGCTAATTTATAGAATTAGGCGTTACTTTGCGGAGGTCTATAATACAAAAGTAATAAGAATATTATTTTGCTATAATCCGCGATAAAAGGAAATATGTAATGCTAAATATGTAATGCTAAATGTAGAGTGTACTATTCGTTCTCATACCTGATACATGCAGAATTTGTAAAAACTTATGCACTACCCGACACCGATGATACAACAATACACAAGCACAGCACACATTCACCACCACAATCTCAACAATTGTTTCACCCCGTAACCGAAGCATCGTCAGGAGATAGACTCCACGACATAATCGCAAAGCGACATAACGCTTTGCGATTATGTCGTGGTTTGCGGGTAGTGCATTTTCTTTTATCACGGATTATAGCAAAATTATATTCTCATTACTTTTGTAATACCTAGGCTTTTACGCGCGATTTTTTTCAAGTGGACTGTTGTCGTGTGATAGGTCGATAATAGATGGCGCTTTTTAATGTCATTCTATTCCTGTAGAATTAACACGATTTCTATAGCCTATATGTTATTCCGGTGTACAAGGAATAAATGTGCTTAATTTCATGGATATTGGTTTAACGGATTCGCCGTGAAAGTCACATGGCATAAATACATTTATATATATTTTTTTTTTTATGGAATAGGAGAGCAAAGGAGCATGCGGTGCACCTCAAGTGATCACCGCCGCCCACGACCTCTCGCAGAGCGAGTGTGTTGCTGTCCTTTAAAAAGGTGGAAAATACGCTTTTTGAAGGTACTTATATCGTACCGATCCGGGAACACCGCTAAAGGGAGATCGTTCCATAAAATGGTGGTACGCGGAATGAAATTATTTGAAAACCGCACTGTGGTGGATCGCCACGCATCCAGATGGTGAGGATGATATTTTGATCTGTGACGTACAGTGCGGTTGTGGAATTTAGCGGCAGGAATCAGGTCATGTAGTTCAATGGAACACTCTCGGTGAAAGATGCGGTAGAAAACGCACAGTGATGACACGTTTCTACGCATCGCTAAAGAGTCCAACTGTTTGCTAATCACCTTGTCCCCAATAATACGAGCTGCTCTGCGCTGTATGCGATCAAATGGCTTAAGTTGGTACTGGGTTGCACCAGCCCAGAGATGAGAACAGTACTCCATGTGAGGCCGGACTTGTGCTTTATACAGCGCTAATCTATAATGTATTAATATATTTTGTATGTATTGAGTCTGAGTGATAATCTTACACTTAATTTAATAGACAAATATAAAGTGTACAGGACAACATATAAACATAATACATGCTAGTATTCAGAAGCGAGTAAATACTATAACTAATAACATGTTGAATATATTACATGTTGATGAGAAATTCACATTTGCCCCAAAGTAAATAGATGGTTAAACACCTCGGCCAATTGCATAAGCTTCTACACACTTTGCTTTGTACAGGTTTAAAATACTAGTATAATTACTACTAATTATTACTTTACGCTGTGTTTCCGTAATGAATCAATTAACGTTAGTTTTAGGTAAACTAATGCTATTAATAACAAAGGTACCAATTATTTTAATTTTAGTTTAGCTTTGAACGTCGCGTGCGAATAAATGTTATTTACTACGAGTCTAATATTTTAAATAGTTTTATTTCCCATTATCATAAGAACAGTTATTAGTTACTTTTATACGTATTTGATAAAAGAGCTGATAATAATATTTACGTTGTTGTATTCAAATTTATGTACTGCCAGCAGAAAATTTATACATTTTAATTGAATTAGTGACTGAATAATTGGGGGCCTTTTATTGTCCCACTGCTGGGCATAAAACTTAACATGTACAACTAAAAGGCCTTCTACACGGTCGGGTGGTTGATCCCGAGGACTATACATTTATTTAGACTTGGTTTATTTTAAAACTGAAAATATACAGGTTATATTTACCCTATATTACCGCCGTGTAGTATCCAGCTGAGTAAAATAGACCACCCTTATTTCTTAGCCATGTGCCGTTAAAGGTGACTAAGGTACAAAAGTAATAATAAAATTATTTTATTATTACTTTTGTATTATGGATCTACGCAAAGTAACGTCTAATTCTATAAAGTGACTTAGGTAAGTTAACCCACCGTGTGGTATCCGGCTGAGTAGAATAAACCACCCTAATTTCTTACTGATATGGTAGAAAAGGCGACAAAGGCAAGTTGACGTCAAGCAGGTGGGTCGTGAAATACCTAGCCAATTTATGCAACAACATTAATACATGTTGTGCCGACCCCACTAAGATCGGGATAAGGGCAGAAGAATGATGACCAGATATTTTTAATAGAGTTTTTAATAAATAAATAGTACCTACATTAAATTTACAAAACTCATACAATTTGAAATCTTAAACTATAAAAGATTAAACCGTCGCGTACTTAATAATAACTTCAGATGATTGATTCGTAACACCACTTTAACTCTGTATCAGCCTCTACCTTATTCTTTAATTTGCCTTTCACTAAAGCTTTTTTTAAATAAAAGCTAAATTTATTAGCTTTCTTCATGTGACAAGAAGGCTGGCTCCTTTTTCGCACAAAGAATCAGTTTAGCGATTCAGCGCGGAAACGCTGCCAGAATTCTTGGGACCACTCCACGTGGGCATGATTTGTATAGTCCTAGTGTGTAAGTAATCTAACATATAACTTGTAAATTTCTCATCATCATTCGCCTGCCCTTATCGCACTTTAAGTAAAGACGGCACAACATGTTACAAACATGTTGTCACATGATTTGGCTACGTATTTTACGACCGGCCACCTGACGTCAACTTACGTTAGTCGCCTTTTATGACACCTCGGTAAGAAATGACGATGGTCTATTCTACTCAGCCGGATACCGCACGGCGGGTTGACTTACCTTAGTCTCCTTTTACGACACCTCGGTAAGAAACGGTGGTACTATTTTCTATTCAGCCGGATACCACAACAATTTGTACATTTTTATTGTAAATAAAAAAAAAGCTTTGTTCATTTATTTAATTATCATATATTCGCTTAACCATTTATGGGGCCTTTTGTTTAGCGAATAATCATAGGATCTTTAACAAAATATAGATCTCCATTAATCTACGCTCCGTGATGTGTTTAATCGTATTATCAACACTGTTTGAACGCGAAACACGGCGTTCGTTTTAGCTTCGCTCGAAACATGCTTTTATGTTATTCTTATGTCATTCTAGTTTGAACGTACAGAACTTGTTTCTCTTTCGGCTACACACAAAATAAACGTAGCCATCTGCATTCATTATGAAACTCTATCATCATGTTTATTTATTTGTGTACGTTTAATGAAGAGATATACTTTTCTTCACAATATTGGTATTGGTGCTATACCCTCTTTCTCTTTTCAACACAGACGTCCATTGTACAAAGATCTCTTTCATTATCTTAATCTATACTAATATATAAAGCTGAAGAGTTTGTTTGATTGTTTGAACTACTGGACCGATATGAAAAATTCTTTGTGTCTAAGATTCGACTTGTTCGACTGGCCGCGGGTCGCGACTTCAGCTCCGCGGGTCGCGGGTTCGATTCCCGCTGAGGGCCAACATTTTCTATAAATGAATTTGTTGGCCTTTGAGCCTGGGTGTATATTTGTATTTAAGTATGTATTTAAAAAATATATAAGTATATATTCACCAGTTGTCTGTCACCCATAACACAAGTATTAAGTTACTTACTTTGGGGACGGACGACCGTGGGTGTAAGTGTCCAAAAAAAAAGGTAGTCCATTTATCGAGGAAGACTATAGATTATATAACATCACGCTAAGATAAGAACAAACCAAAAGAAAATAAAATTAAAATTAAATATATAGCTCTTTTGAAAAAGTGTAGTATCAAGAGAAACAACGAAAAAAGAAACAGGTTATAAAAAAAACTTAAGTTAAATAACAAAATTTAGTCGGCAAATTTGTAAATTGCGTCAACTCTGTCTTATATTTTCCCCTCGTTAACGTAAAAGGTTTTAGGTAAGAATTATAAATAGATTACTTTACGGAGACGACTTACGAAGAGTTAAAAGCTCCTATTTAAAGGAAAATATATATCCAATCGCCTAATGGACAAATAAATGGTACTACTGACAGTTTTTTTATTGCATTTTATTTACATTAACCGTGAATTACAAGTTAAGGGAATAAACTAAAATATAGAAATTAAAATAGAAATAAATTAAAATATTTCTTAAATACAATGGGCACTTTAAATCTAAATCTATATATTCAATATTTCTACAAACTCTTTGAAAAGATTCTAAGAAAATTATTATAAAAATTTAGGTTTATAAAAGAGATTTTGAAAAACGCACTCACTAATTCGTATAAGCGATGTAACTTTTAACCTCATAATCATCATCCTCTTGCTCTTATCCCACTCTATGTGGGGTCGCAACATGTTATAAACATGTTGTCACATGAATTAGCTATTTTTTTACGACCGGCCGTCTGCATGAGGTCAACTTACTTAGTCGCCTTCTACGACACCTCGATAAGAAATGAGAGTGGTATATTCTGCTCAGTCGGATAACACACGAGGGATCAACTTACTTTAGTCGCCTTTTACGACACCTCGGTAAGAAATGAGTGTGGTACTATTCTATTTAGCCGGACAACACACGGTGAGTCGACTTGCATTTATCGCCTTATATGACACTTTGGTAAGAAATGAGTGTGGTACTATTCTATTCAGCCGGACACCACACGGTGAGTCGACTCGCGTTTATCGCCTTTTACGACACTTGTAAGAAATGAGGGTGGTCTATTCTACTCAGCTGGATACCATCTGGCTTACCTAAGTGCAGTGAAACTTAAAACAAAATCAGTTTTAACCACTAACACTTCTTTACGCAACGGTAATTAAAAAACTAGCTTAAATAATCAAATTTATTTGGCTCTAGCCCAAAATAGTACCACATATGTTTTCGCGTTACGCTTTTATAAACTTGTATGGTTTACGATGTCATTAAAAAGTGAATTCTTGTTTTGCATGTAAATATATGTGAAATGAGAGTTATGTAATATAAAATGCCTGATATAGATAAATAAAATGTATTATCGTGTAAAAGATGATTTTCTTTCGATGCTCTTTAAACTGTTGGTTGGAAAATGTTGGTGTCGACGTTAATCGAACCCGTGACCCGCGAAGCTGAAGGCAAAATCACCTGTGCCACCGCGCCTGTCATGCGCGTCATATTATACAATATGTTAATGTTACAATATGTTATGTTACAATATGTTATGTTACAATATGTTATGTTACAATATGTTATGTTACAATATGTTACAAAACTGTTTCCGAATCTCGGAAACAGCTCCATCGATTATGATAAAATTCAGCATGTTGGGAGGTTTGGGGGAGAAAAATAGATCTAGCTAGGTTTCATTTTTTTAAAAATGTCGTTTTATCCCTGTTTTCAGTTTTAAGATAATTTTCACCATTAAACGTCAATTCATGATAGCTTATTTTGGGAATGGACGCTCTAGAGAGGCGAAAATACTTAGGTTCGAGCCTCACCGCCTCAACTATTTTTTTTTCACTTTATTTTTATATCCTTAAAAAAAATTACTGAGCAAGGCTCGGTTACCCAGGTACTTAATTTTATACGTTATTAAGCTAGAAATTATTTTTTTATCATACCAGAAAAGCATTTCTAGGTTACACAAGTTTACAAAAGAGAATTTTTACCTTGGAACGACGACGACTCGACAATCATGAAAGCGGTAGGCAAACTATTAAAACTCCACAAATAGAAATTCGTGCTTTCTTTTGCGGTTTTAGGTCGTGTAAAAATGTTATGAAACGTTTAAAATGAAAGATAATTTAAAATAATATAGGTTAAGTTTATATGGATTAAAAAAATGCGTTTTATTTATTATTGTATTTATTAATGTAGTTATTTGCAAATATCAAAACGATACGCCCTATTGTTTCAATTAATTTCTATTGAATCAAAGCGATTCAATGCGAAACCAGATACATAACGGAATATAGATAAATATATTATAGGTATATTTTAGAATAGACCAACCTCATTTCTTACCGAGGTGTCATAAAAGGCGACTAAGGTAAGTCGACCCACCGTGTGGTATCCGGTTTAGTAGAATAGACCACCCTCAATCTAACCAAGGTGTCGTAAAATACGACTGAGGTAAGTTGACGTCAGGCAGGCTGCCGATCGTAAAAACGCAGCCAAATCATGTAACATGGCTATAACATGTTGTGCCGACCCCACTTAGTGTGGGATAAGGGTAGGAGGATGAAGATATTTTATACTAGCTGTGTCAACAGCTTCGCCCGCATGGAAACCAGCGTGTCACAATTTTTTTCCAAAATTGAAATTTTGAAAATAAAAATAGTTATCGTGAGTTAATTTTAAGAGTTTTTCGAACAACTTTCAGCATTTACTTAGCGCACGCAAAGTAAGCTTTAAATTTTTTAATGCTGCTCCTCTCCTATTTATCTTAACGTGATGTAATATAAATAAATAAATGTCCATTTATTTAATTCTTACACTCAAAGAATTTTTCAAAGAGATCCAACAGTTCCTGAGATTAGCGCGTTCAAACAAACAAACAAAAAAACAAACTCTTCAGCCTTACATATTAGTAGATATAAAATTCTCGTGTCACACTGTTAGTTAACATACTCTTCTGAAACGGCTTGACCGATTTTTATAAAATTTTATGTGCGTATTCAATAGGTCTGAGAATCAGCTGCTATCTATTTTTTATACCCCTAAATGATTGTAGGTTGAAGGTGTAAAAGGTTGTAAACATTTATTTTTTTAAAATTTTGTTTTGGTTTTCGAATGTATACTAGAAATTCAAAAGAAATAATTTAATAAATAACGTTTGATCAGCTAGTTTACTATGATAAAAAAAATGTCCTCACGGACAACCAGTATACCTACTCAGGTTTAAGTAACGGCCTGTTACTATCCCACTGCTGGGCATAGGCCTCCTCTCTCCATTTTTTTTTGGAGAGAAGGGTTGGAGCTAAGACCTACCACGCTGCTTCAATGCGGATTGGTAGGTTACACATATCCCCGGAATTCTCTAGCTACTCAGGTTTATGTTGAAATTATTTCTATAAAAAAGAAAGAGGTTTTCAACTGTAAATTTTGTCCATATATTAGAATAAATCAAATAAAAGTTTCAACCCAAACTATGTTTTAGTTTTTGAATACCAAGAAAACTTAAACATGACATAACTTCCATTCGTACATTCTGAAGTTGTTTTCTTTTTTTACTAAAAAGTGTAGTTTATTAAATTTCAGTCATATAATAATAGCAGTAAAGTAGAATTTAGATACTCTGTCGTCTAGACAGCGAGGACATTATTTAGAATAAGGTAACCATAAATCTTTAAAGATTTATACTTATCTTATTTAAGATTGTTTTTAAACCTTTTTTTTATTCCGAACACTGTTGGCCTTAATTCCTCTTAGCCGTGTATATATAGCTAAAAATAAAAAAAAAATAAAAAAAATTCAGAGAATGTTTGTCATATATACGAGTATATACCTACGTCGTAGTGAATGTGTGTAGTGCTTGTTTGGTGTATTGTTGATGGCGGTGTTTTATGATATGTTGACTGCTGCTGCATGTATAACTAACTAATAACTAACGCGGATTATAGCAAAATAATTCTATCTTAACTTCTTTTTCTTTATACATAAGTCCACTTCACGGTGCAGTGTACTGTGTTTAAAGAATTTCTAGGATGTTTTGGCATTGGAGCATCGTGTAGTTAAAAACTTAACATTCTTCCATGGAAGGAATAAAAAGCCTTTGCTCAAGTGAGCAGAAAAAAGGAGGAAACTCTTAACTATTCAGTGACTCATCAATTTTCCGTTTTATAACGGAGGATTACGTTAGGTTTATCGTACTTAGTACCTACTTAGTAATAAAATTGTTTAAATAAAAAAAATTACATAGTGCGATATGCAACCACAAATAAACCCACTATAAAATTACGAACGGTTATTGGACGTGAAATAAAACGCAATGAACAGTACGTTAACGAAAGCCATTTGGGTCTATTTTGGTTTTTACGAAGCGCCGTTTGCTTGACTCTATGATTCATGAGACTATAAAACATGGATGCAAGATTGATTTTTATTTGCAAATCATGCTAATTTAGAGATGCTATCAAAAGTTTTGGTGTTTCAAATCGACAAACCCCACTTAGAGTAGATAAGGGTAAGAGAATCCTGAATGAAGCTTAAAGGATTCTCAAGTCAAGCATTTATTTAATTTCTATGGTCTTAAATTGTATATTTCTTTCTACAGAAAGATATATGTATAATTAAAAGCTTGTATTTAATTAGCCTTGTATATATGTTTTGATATATCTTTTCGGTGCAGGATAACATAGTGAGAAAACCTGCATATGCAGGTTGTTATCAGCATGCATGTTATCCTTCTCCAGATTGGTAGGTTAAACATATTTCCAGAATTCTCTAGAGATATCTCTAGAGAATTCTGGAGATATGTTTAACCTACCAATCTGCACTGTAGCAGCGTGGTACGTCTTAGCTCCAAACCTTCGCTCCAAAAACGGAGGCCTATTCTCAGCAATGGGATAGTAACAGGCCGCTACTTATATGTTTGTATGTCATGGTGGAATCTTGCAAGTTACATTTGACCCAATTTCCGGTATCCGATTGGGCTGAAATTTTACATACTGGTCCAGTCACGATGACAATGCATGTTTGTGATAAACATGTCCTGATATTGCTGCCAGGATTTGCTACAACCGAAGCAACGGTTAATAGTTGTGATATGAAATTTTCTTAAGAAACTTTATTATTTCGGAAAATGACAGAAATTATTTTATGTTGATTTCTACAGAGTGCTGTAACTTTTTCTTGTGTAGTACTTGTAATAGTTATTGTACTTCTTGTATCGGTAGTATATGGCGCCATGTTGTGTATATATGACTAAGTTATTATTAGCTTAGCTTTTAAGATTCCATCAATTCACCTGCGGTCGTAAATATTTTATTGACGATATAGAAAATTACCGTGGTCATGGAAATGGGTATTTGTACGCGTTAGTGGAATGTCGATCACGTAAGGATGTAAAGTTTACGGCAAGTCGTTCGATAGTAAAACAGTTAATGGGGTACAATGCATGGTTCCGTGGACTTTCGATTACTGGTTTCAATTACTTCGAAAATATAACACAACTGAGTGATTTTTTTATATTAGGCCAGTGTAGAAACAACGCGCGGAACGCATTTATGAATAATGACGATTAATTGGGATTGCCAAATCCCGATTACTGCAAATAATACAGCGATGCGATGATTTTAAATATAAAAGTGATAATATAATTATTTTGCTATAATCCACGATGAAGTGAAATAGAAAATATATATAATGCTAAATATAGAGTGGACAATCCGTTTTCATACCCGATACATGCAGGATTCGTGAAAACTCATGCACAAACCTCCACCACCTGCTATAATCCCCGATGAAGTGAAATAGAAAATATATATAATGCTAAATGTAGAGTGGACAATACGTTCTCATACGTGACACATGCGGGATTCGTAAAAACACATGCACAAACCACCACCACCGCCACCACAATACACAAACACTATACACAATCACTATCACAAACTCAACAGTAGTTTCGCCTCGCAACCGAAGCATCATCAGAAGATAGAATCTACAACAAAATCGCAAAGCAAAGCATTACCTAAACAAGCTTGGTTATATATTAATCGGTTCAACATGATTTTTAAAGAATTTTGGTAATTATTTGTAGAATATCACGTCCAAGCATAAGTTTGTACAAATACAAATTAGCGTTATGCTAACGCGCTAAAAAACTTGCACTAAGCACACATATCTATAGAAATATTAAAATGTACTAAACCGTAATGGCACCAAACGACGTGGTGATAAAAAGTGATGAGATGAAACACTTAGTACGCGTTCTTGAAATTATGTTTACATATCGCCCTATCCGAAAAATAAAGTTATATGTCCCATGTATAAGCATAGGAAATGTGACTTTATTCAGATTCGGATAGGGCGATATTTGTTTTTTTATATAAAAAGGCTAGTGCCTGGCTATGATCTCGCCTGAAGGAAAGCGAAAGATGAAGCCTAAGGTCGACTGCGCTTGCCAGTGTAGTGCTTATTCACTATATGTTTGTATTATATGGGCGTAAACTCTTACGGCACCAAGTTTTGTGATGTATTAACAGCAATTTAAGGCGAGGTTTCATTAGTGCGTTGCGCTGCGTTGCGTCGTGTCGTTGCAACGGAACAACGCATTGTATGCCACACCTGTACTTCGTCGGAATGGAGCTCCGAGATTGCAGCACATCAGCCTCCCTACTGCTTCACCCCTTGACAGTTGATTGGCTTAAACATCGCGCGCGATAATGCAACAGTCTAGTTATGCATGTCAGCTTTACTAATACATAAAGCTGAAGAGTTTGTTTGTGTGATAGTTTGAACGCGCCAATCTCAAGAATTACTACTGGACTGATTTAAAAATGTAATAAAAATCGATTATTGTAATCTATACTAACATAAAAATCTGAAAAGTTTATTTGTTTTTTTGCAAAATTCTTTTAATGTAAAATAGTCCAGTTATCGAGGAAGGCCATATATAAGATCACGCTGAGATGAATAGGACAGTAGCAGCAATAAAATATACTGCGAAAACAGCTAAATTTCACGATAAATTTGCGATAAGTAAACGGTAAAAGTTAATCAAAAATCTTTTATAATTAAACCACTATAACTACTTTTATGTTCTAAATTTCAATTTGGAAAAAAATTGTCACAGTGATTTTCACGCGGGCGAAGCTGCTGGCAAAACTAGTAAGTGATATATATATATGAGACTCCAACGACACAACGTACTAATGAGGCCTTGCCCTTATACGTATTTGTATCAATTGAGTGTGATATAAACGTTCACAGCCAATGGTTCTGTGATGAACACGATCATCTCGTACTTCGCTCGAACAGTAATTGTATCGTCGTCGCCTACATTATATGCAGAGTCACGATCTTGACATTTCTACTCGAGGAGCGAGCATTTTAACATAATGGTATGCATGTTACACGTCCACTTTACATATTACTAGTATATTGAATAAAACTGTTAAATAACATGTTCTCAAGGTACAATAGAATTATTTTGCTGTAATCCGCCTTTGTTAAGAGAATATATGTAATGCTAAGTGTATGAAACAGGCAACAGTCACACACCCTATGCATGCAGGACAAGTCACCACATATGGTACAAAAAGCTAGCAACCCCAATACTCCACACAAGCACTACACAAACTCACTATCACAATCTCTACGATTAATACTGCTTGTGTGGACTGTTGGTGTTGGCGGCGCTGTATGGCGGCCATTGTATGAATATGGAGGTATTCAAAAAGGTCTGTTAAAACAAAGTTCCAAAAAAGCCTTCCCTCTTAAATTACAAGAGGTCACGAGAAACGTTTTTATGACTCTATATTTGTTTCGACAGAAAACTCATTGATGTCTGGTCCTAAGGTTTGAACCCATGTCCCCCTAGAACAGTGTTTCCCAATGTGGGGCCCACGACCCACAGAGGGCGATTTGATGGTTAAGAGAGGTTACGCGACACGAGTTTAAGCCTTTCGGGCCATTTAATTGCTATGGTAGATTTCGGTGCCAAATTAAATAAAGCAATTTTTCTTTATAAAACTTTTAATTTATGTTTTTTAAGTGGATAATTCAATTATTAATATTAAAATTTATTAAGTGCAATGCTAGATTTCGGTGCCAATTTTAGCAAAAAAAGCAATTTTTCTTCCTAAAACCTATTTTTTTTTTAAGTGGACAAAAGATCATATTAAAATTTATGTATGCTACTTAGGGGAGCAAAATAATTTTTAATGGCATGGACCAAAAAAAGTCGGGAAACACTACCCTAGAGTAAGCCACACGGTCTCATCTTTCACTTATAGTAGCCTAGGAGAGAATTCAAAATAATTTATTTTTAAATTCCAACAGATATCTAGAAACTACTCGAAGGGTACTGTTATTATTTAACAAAGATAATATTCTCTTCAAGGCCTGGCCTACTTCGTTAAGCTGGCTGTCTCGGTTATCAAGGCAAATATCTAATTTGAATACACAACGACTAAGACTCGCTTTGGCTTACCCGTCATTAAATTAATTCTCATGCTTGTTTATTAAAATTCTTACTATCGCTTAACCAAAGCTATATGTTTTCATTAAAATAATCTAACTCATTTAAAAGAGTGATTTAATTTTGGCACAATCTCATTCCTTAATAATAAAACACAGTAATCAACCTTCCAAAACCGCTTCTTAAAAAATTTCGGATTTGCAGCTTAGTGTTATATTCTTTTTTTATTGTTTAATAGGCGTGCTATTAATAGCAATCTTACGTGACTGTAAGCTATGATATAATGATAGTCTATGGTTGATGGAGCGCAGTTGCCTAGAAGATGCTTACTCTTGCTCTTAAGATATCAGCATTCTCCTGCCCTTATTCTACTCTAAGTGGTGTAGGCACAGCATGTTATAAACATGTTATCACATGATTTGGCTACGTATTTTACGACCGGCCGCCTGCCTGATGTCAACTTACCATAGTCGTCTTTTACGACACCTCGGTAAGAAAGAGTGTGGCCTATTCTACTCAATCGAATACCACACGGTGGCTCAACTTACCTTAGTCATACTCTTACCTTACTCAACTCAACTTACCAACTTACCTTACTCAGTCGTATATCACATGGCAGTCTTGCTTTGAAGATACTTATATTATATAAAATACCTTCTAAACTTCTAGTTCGTAAAAACTCTTCTATGTATGTAAATATTTCTCATGTGACTCGTAAACACGTGACGCCATAAATAAGGTTATTACTGAGACAAAACAAGCCTGTTATTTTCACTCATTTTATCACTCTTTCCTCTTTTTATGTTCTGTATACTGTTATGAGCTCCATGTTGTTTTATGTGACTATTGACATGAATTTTCAATTTTACCTAATTTTCTTTTACATTAACCTTTGCGTGACTTCTTAAAAGTGCATCAACGAGCAAATTGGTTTTCGTTGGAAAAAGGAATATAGACTGGGATATTTTCGAAAAGATTCAATTTCAAAGTTGTCAAAAGGAATTCATCTTAACAAGTCACTCCATGGTCACTTTTCTTCATCATGAACTCTACCAACCTACTAGCAACCGTTTAATGAAATCAAAATTATTGTCATAACATATCTAGTATAGAAATTTCTTCATGACCCAATCAAAGGATTTATGCTTAGGATCCTTAGACCTGGGTGTAGGGCGGTAAACTTTTCAAAAAGAGGGTCTTCTTTTATAATTAATTTAGATTAGTATTTTTATAAAATTCTATAAACTATTACGATAAATCATTTTTTTTAATTTGCAATGTATTCCATGAGTCTTCGAGATAAGCATCTCGATGTGATCCAAATGTGGACGTTGCTTTACGCATTTTCTTGAATATTCCGACTACAAATTGTTCGGGAGAAAGATCTTTTTCTACTCTAAAAATAGTTAAAGCCTATTTTCGTGCAAGTATGGATCGAGATAGACTTAATGCATTAGAGCTCAACTAGTCTAAGAAACTGAAATTAAATTATATAATTTATATTTTGACGTGGAGCAAATCTAGAACCAAGGAATGTTTTAAATCAAAATTAATAAAATTTATTTTAATAATAAGGACGGCTGATACACAGGGCCTAGGGTGGCATCAAGTTTAAATCCATCACTGCCTTTATTTATACCAATAAAACGCCCATCGATCAAAAGTATAGCTAATCTTCATCACTGACTCTCGTTATTTCACCCCACTTTCTTAATGATTTAGTTCAATCAAAATTCCACAACGTCAAAATTTTTGCCTCATAGAAAGTCTAAAAGTCTAAAAGGCTTTTAGAACCAAATCGCATACTTAGTTCGAATTTTAATTTTTAGGTACTTAGTGCCTTATTTACTTCAAGTGTTCATATATAGATTTCATAGTAAATCTACATCATGGTTCCCCATTACACAGACCAGTCAGTCAGTCCCAGAAATATACAGATTTCATAACATAATGTTAGTATTTCAGTTTTGAAGAAGGTCTTCTGTTCTATGTCAAAGTCAGGCATCATGTCACTATTTACCGACCGAATAGCCTCGCGGGATCAATGGGACTGCGCGCTCCAACATAAATCAACTATGTTTGTTTACGGCAGTGAAATGCAGCTTTGTGTTTAAACGTGTGATTCTTATCTCCTTAGCCATAAGAGATACTTTTAAGAAATATTATGAGCATACTGGATACTTTTTTATATTATCTTCTTAGAAAATAGATGAAGACCTTGCTCGCATAGTTTTCTATAGATCACTAAGCATTTACGAGTACTGTGGGATTGGATCTTTTTTGATACTCGCGGTGCTCATTAGATCAAGTTCATTAAATTTAATAACTACGTTTTATGATATTGACCCTAGTTCTGCAAAAATACTTCAAACAAAGTTTGTTGTTTTTGCAATCCCAAGAAAGCAACTAGCCGACAAACTAGTACTGCCGTGCCAATCACTAAAGGTTCAATGGAGTAACTTAAACTCTTTAAGCCGTTGAATATGTGTGGACATGCTTCGAATTTCATATATGATTTATTTTTAATATAAAGTTGAAAACTAGAATTAAACACCCTTTACGCGGACAGATCTAATGTCACAGACGAAAGAGGCGGAAGGTATGGCGCAAGAGGCCTTCAGGCCTTTTCAGAAAACGCAATGATTAAGATGGTTGCTACTGGTCAAGATCCAGTTGGGATGAGTTTAATTCTCGTTATGTTTCTATTCGGGACAATCAGCGAGTTGGAACTGTGAGGTTTAAGTATAAAATTATAAAAGATGATTCCTTCAGTCCTTCTCAAAAAACGTGATGATTAGGATGCTAATGCGAAGATCCAGATGGGATGCGTTCAAACCTATAAAGTTCTATCACAGAAATTAAACAGCCAAGGTCGATGCTAACGGAGAGAATAGGTCAGACAATTATAGATTTCTATAGAAAGAAACATACTATTGTTCACCATTCACTATTTCTCTTTACAGTTATTTTTCAATGCAGCCTATAGAAAAAATGTTTTTCTGATAAGAATCAATTCATATGTATTTACAACGACAAGATAAAAGTGCATAGCAGTAAAAATGTAGTAATTTTTCAGACGAGTTTTATTTATCGGCTTTACTATAAATTTAAGTGGAATTGCGCTTCGTGACAGTGAAAAGCCATTTACAGTTTTCGAGCCAAAGCTTACTGAGTACGTGTAATCCGAAAGGCAAATTTTGGCCCATTTTTGCGTCAAAAAAATGTTTTCGTTTTACCAATATTTTTAACATCAAAGATCAATATGTTGAACAAATACAAATCATATCTGACTGTGTACAATAAAAAATTTAACATCATTTTTTTATTTACAGAAAAAATGTACAAGTTATATCTATCTTAAATTACCTACACGCTAGGACTTTACAAATCATGCCCACGTGAAATGATCCCAAGAATGCTGGTAGCGTTTCCGCGCTGAATCTCTAAGCTGATTCTTTGTGCGAAAAAGCAGCCAGCCCTCTTGTCACCGCTGCTTATATTAGTAAATCTAAAATAATATGTGTAAAATAAATACATTGAAAACTATGAAGCTAAAAAATGTGCCACAGAGTGATATAAAAACCTTTTTTAAGAAGTCCAAAGCTAAAGTAAATGGGCGGGGTACGTACCTCGGGGATTTCAAGTTGTCGCTAAGACGATTTCTCTTCGAGACACGCAGTTGTAATGCCGCCCTTAGGCAAACAACATCAAACAGTTCGCAGAGATCTAATGGATGCTCGTAGGACAAGATGAGATATGGAATTTTCCATTTATTAAAAAACTTAATCAATCGATTTCTATTTTACGTTTTGCTTAAGAACAATTATGTTAATGAGAATTTCCACTTTAATATTAAATGGACCTAATTGTAAACTATGAATACAAATAATTAATTAAGTGTTTCGTTTAAAACTCACTGAAATACGGCCCAAGTCCCAGGTGGACTTGAACATTACCTAAACAGTTGGATCAATATTTTATCATACATAACACGTTAAGAATTTCATTTAATCGAAATTGACTCCTTTTTCATATAGTATAAAGTTTAATTTACGTTGATTTTGGAGTTGAGATATGACTATTGAATCGAAAGTTTTGCAACAGGTATGCTACGAGGGTTCAGCGATAGCTACAGGGCTGGCGAACCGTCGGTTTTATTTACAATCAAAAGTTGGATTATGAGATCACGAGTACAAAAATCTGAAACATTTTGGGGTGAACATTGATGCGCACAATTTATTTTGAAGGTGTATAATTATGATTTTCATATTAATACAGACTTATTAAATATCGATTTAGCTCAAGGGAAAATTTTACTATTTTAATGAAACAATAGGCAGCTCAATCAAGTATTCAGTCACATATTACTTTGTAATCATATTTCTTTCTTATTATTGTTGTTGTCAGATTAAAGTAAATTTGATAACAACGTAAGGTTTGATTTAAAAAAATGTACTTTTCTATGATATGTGACTAGAAAGTTTGATATGTATATAAAAGGAATAGCGCCAGAGTTGAAAATTAATAAGAGAATGAAATCGATAAACTTGTTGTGTCGACCCCATTCAGCGTGGAATCAGGGAATGAGTTAATCTTGTATGTATATATATATGAATATATATATTCAGAATCTCGTAAACGGCTTCAACGATGTTCCTGATATTCAGCATGTCCCTTATTAAATGTTTTGGAGGAGAAAAAATGGTCTTATTTAAAAAAAAATCGTATTATCCCTGTTTTTGGGTCTTAAAAAATATTAGTAGCATATAATAGTTAATTAGTAGCATATAATACATTAGTAGCAGTATAATAGCATTTACACGAGGTTTTTTTAAAAATATCGTTTTATCCCTGTTTTTGGGTCTTAAAAAATATTAGTAGCATATAATAGTTAATTAGTAGCATAAAATACATTAGTAGCAGTATAATAGCATTACTATATTGCCATATTGCCATATAATTACTATATTGCCAAGTCAGCGTAGCTTATACGGGAAACAGGCGTGCTCTAGAAATGGAAATACCTATAATCGAGCCCCACCTACCCAAATATATATTTTTTTTTTAAGTTTATTTTTTTTTATTTTGTAAAAAATTACCGAGCAAAGCTCGGTCACCAAGGTACTCTTTTTTAAACCTTAGGTTAAAAGGAGGAAAACAAATTATTCATGAACTACAAAATATCAGTGCATACGAAAATGTATTTTGATTCTATATTCCAATTGTATATAGCTTCATTAACACAAATAAACTTGTTATGAAATTATTTTAGTATGCATAACGTAAATTTGAATACATGTGGTACAACCCGTCCATATTGAATTTTAGATCACCAGTATAGAGTCGTATTTAGAAATTATACGCAGCAGCCATTGACATTAAAATTTGTTCTGTTAATACTCGCATTCATCTTACGCTGGAATAAACATGTTCTTCTAATCATTAGAATCCCATTTTTATACCGTGAGACAGATAAATTGTTGGCAATTTTTTTTCTCTAATCACCTTATGTTCAATTTCATATACCTTTTTACCCGCGACTTCGTTCGCGTAAACTGCTGTCACGTGATAGGTTGATAATAGATGGCGCTTTTAAATGTCATCCTATTTCTGTAGAATTAACAGGATTCCTATAGCATATATGTTATTCCGGTGTATAAGGAATTTTTGTGCTAAATTTCATCGATATTGGTTCAGCGATTCGCCATGAAAGAGTAACAAACATACATCCTTACTCACAAACTTTCGCATTTATAATATTAGTAGGAAGTAGGACTAGGATGCCAGAAATTTCGCTCGCATGGAAATCAGCGTGTTAAATTTCCCGAATTGAAATTTTGAACACAAAAGTAGTTATCGTGAGTTTTGAGTGAGAGATTTTTTAATAACTTTCAACGTTTACTTAGCGCACACAAGAAAAACTTTAAAATTCTTTTAGTCTAAGATACACGAAAAGAATTTTTCAAACCGATCCAGTTCTTAAGATTAGCGCGTTCAAACAATCAAACGCTTCAGCTTTATATATTAGTATAGATATCGGTTCATTATATAAATCGGTGTTAATATATCTTTTCACCAATCAGAAATAGTGAAATCTATTTTCTAACATCAACTCCTGATGAAATTATCAAAGCAAATATCACTATAAATTATTCTGTGGCAGAAATGGCTTACGAACATAACTGTAAAATATTAAAAGGAAATAAAGCAGCAAAAAATAATTGCCTATAGTATTCTACTGCAAAGGAGCCTTTACTCCCCTTGGAGATATATGCGCACCAAGATACCCTATTTTCTGAACGAAAACTAGAAATATAATGCGCCAACTTTTGAAAAGGGTCATGTATTTTATCCATAAGCCGTCACGATATGACAGACACGACATAATATATATTTTTTATGTACGTAAATATTTTATCGCATCATGAATTTCACCCATCAGTTTAAATATGAAATACAACGTGGGGTTGGCCCTAATGACATCAGTTCATTAACCGTTACATTTTTCCACGGTAGTTATAGATTGAACACATTTTCGGCACGCAAGGGTGGAAATTAGTGACGCCCTAAATTAGAAGGTTTTACCTTATTAATTACATATTTATACATAACTAGCTGGGCCAGCAGCTTTGCCCGCGTGGAAAACAGTGTCACAATTTTTTTTCCGAATTGAAATTTTGTACATATAAGTAGTTATCGTGAGTTAATTATATTTTTGAATAACTTTCACCGTTTACTTAGTGCATTCAAGGAAAGCTTAAAATTTTGCCGTTTTTGCAATATTTTTCATTTTCATTGCTGCTCCTCTCCTATTCATCTTAGCGTGATGCTATATAGTCTACAGCCTTCAAAAATAAATGGACTATTTTAAACTCAAATAATTTTTAAAATCGGTCCAGTTCCTGAGATTAGCACGTTCAAACAATTATACAACTTAGTTTATGTTAAATACCAATCATCACAAACAATTATGAGTCGAACGAAATCTTTAGACTGTGCTAAATTTTTTAATTAAATAGGAATATTTAATTTGGATCAAATTTAGTAAGTGTGGTATCCGGTTGAGTAGAATCGACCACCCTCTTTCTTACCGAGGTGTCGTAAAGGGCGACTAAGGTCAGTTGACCCGTCGTGTCGTATCCGGCTGAGTAGAATAGACAATACTCTTTCTTACCAAGTTGTCGTAAAGACGACTAAGTTGACGTCAGGTAGAGCCAGATAAGGACAAGAGAAAGCATGATGATGATTCGATAAATATTACATTCTAGTACTTTAATCGAACACACTTACAAAATAAAATAAAATAATTCTTTTTACATTTGATATTTTGCTATTATTAAACTTAGAACGATTACGTGCTGAAACCTCTTAAGAATGCTATTGAATACACGAGGGTTTTCCCCAACAATTTCTTATGTCAAATATTTAAAAATAGCCAACAGTTGAACTCTATGGCGTGCCGTCAGTTTAATACGTTGCAAACAGTTTAAGGATTTCATATCGTAATAAATAAGCCGTGACATGGCTATAGGCACGCGATCCCGCAATAAGCATTATGAAATGTATTATAGGTAAAAATTATACAGGCACAAAATAAACAGACAATTTAATTATTAAGCTCAACTGGTAAGCCTATATTAATTAAATACGGTAAAAATAAAAGGTTAGACCGTATAGCATGAGCGCACTTAGTTGCAGTCTGGCGACAATTGTGCTTGACTTGGGACAGTAAAACCTATGTCCCAAAATGGAAAAATGGGTGGAATAGTCCATAACAGGAGCACGAGCAAGACCGACAAGCGTCCTCAAACTTAGATAAGATTGTGCTTGGGGACTCAAAAGTAAAGACGGCAAAAGTAAGTATGTATGGATCAGAATGTTGCGCAACAAAAAAGACGGATTAAAGAAGAGTACATGTAAACGAGATGAGAATGTTAAGGTAGATGTGTGGTGTGACAAATACGAAAGGTATAGATAAATTATGAGTATATTAGGGGAAGTCAGAAAGTTGCGCCCATTATACAAAAAACGAGAGTTGCAAGATTGGGATGGTATGGACATGTAACGATGAGAGACGAAATTCATGTAACCAAGGGAATATTAATTATGAATATGGAAAAACTAGAGGGGGCCTAAAAAGATATGGTTGGATTCTTTGAAGTGTGACATGCATATAAGTAGCGCTAGAGCTAACGAATGATAGAAGAGAATGGAAGAGCAAGCAACATGTAGTGCAGATCCCACTTAGGAGGGATAAGGGCAGGAGAAAGAAAGAAAAATAAAAGTGTTTTTATCATTATTTCTTACTCTAATCGTATTGGTTCGGTTCGTGCTTAGTCTGGTAATTCTGATACTGAGAGAAAAGCTCAAATAAGATAGTGGTAGAAAATATATCGAATTACCGCAGCAAAAACAAAAAACAGCTGCGTCCGAAACACGAATTTCAAAAAATGAATATGCTTGCAATGTCGGCTACGCTTTGTAAATGGTGGTTAATCCGGACAAAAAGGCCGTTGGAATACTAAAATATTAAATTTGTTCGCTGAATACTGAAAATGGATTTTCGATCGAATTTCCTCTGAAAAAAGTCATGAAGATTTACTTTAGTTTGTTGGATTTCTCATTTTACCTGCAACATCTTCCTTTAAGAAATAAACCGTGTGTTATCTGGCTGGGTAGAATAGACCAACCTCATTTCTTACGCAGGGGTCGTAATAGGTGATCCACCGTGTGGTATCCGACTTGGTAGAATAGACCCACATATCTTATCTAGGTGTCGTAAAAGGCGACTAAGTTAAGTTGATCCGCCTTGTGGTATCTGGCTGAGTAGAATAGACCACCCTTATTTCTTACTGAGTAAAAGGCCTAGTCAAATCAATTGACAACATGTTGTGCCGATACCACTAAGAATGGGATTATGGCAGTAGGATGATAATGATCTGTCTCTAAGAAACATTCTGACTTTCTTCACTAGTCAGATGATCGCTTGCTGCATTTCAATCACCATCCGTCACAAATTTTGGAAAAGGTGTGTAAAGAAATATGGAAGAGTCTGGTATCATTGACGGCTTATCACATTTTCTTACGTCGCAGATAAAATAAAAAGTCTAGACAACCTCACAACTACTTCTCTTCATAATATTTGTAACAAAAGATGTCGCTTTTTGTAGTTCCGACGATTTCAAATTACAATTTACTAACACTTTTTAAATTTGATATTCTTTGTATATTTGAAATAGGTGTGATATCTATTTTTTTTATAATAACAAATATCTTGAATAAACTTTACCCGCAACTTCCTTTGTGTCTACTTGCGGGTTAAAATACCCTCAATTATGTATTTCATTTCTATTTATGTTAGTCTATTTTTTATCTATGGATGTAATCTACGCCTACCAATTTTTATCAAGAGTTTTAAAAAAAAACTCAGTTTTACAGAGAACTTATATTTTGTTCACAATTTTTTTTGATATGCGAATGTAAAAATTTAAGTTCGTTCAAATGAATATGCACAAGCACTCAAATCCCTTAATGTTGAAGCTGACGAGGAAACAAAATTATCTCTTGAATTATTCATCATATTCAATCCAGCGAAGCAACTACGCAGCGTGTTTTCTTTAAAGCCACGAACGTTATATGAATATTCTTTAGAATATATGATATAATAGGTGTACCCGCTGCTTCTATCTTGTTAAAATACCCGTAATGATGAACTATTTTCCTCTATTCTAGAAAGAGAAGCTGGAATATTTTTGTCGTACTAATTGTCCTGGTATATGAATGAGTGTTTAATTTTATCCTTCGTATTGTTTCTACGAAGTAAACGTAAAAGCCTAACTGACAGATTTTCGCTTAAAAAACAAATTTCGCATTAAAAGTTAGTATAGATAGTCTACTATTGAATATTGATAAATTAATTCGGATGTAGAAACCAAGTTTTAAAAAATAAGATATTTTTATTTACCTATGGGACTGTGGATTATCCCGGGATAAAAAGGAGCCGGTGTGTGTATGTTATAAGTTATTGTTAGTATCTGTTTATCAATATGTTTGAAAAAATTCATACAAATCCTTAAAGGATTTGTATGAATTTTTACAGCGTTGGATTCTTACAGCGAACAACAGAAACAATCTTTATTTATAATATTAATAGGATTTTTGTATTATTCATTTTTCAACGTATAAGTGTACTAATATGTTATCAATGATCTTTGTGAAATCGAGTTCACGTTATGTAACATATATTTATGCAGTGTAATTTGGAAGGAGATAAAAATTCACGTCCTTTTTGTATGCTGTAGTGACCTATAATAATTAGAGTAACGGCCTGTTACTTAACTCACTGCTAGACATAGGCCTACTCTCTCCGTTTTTAGAGGGAGGGGTTGGAGTTAAGACCTAACACGCTAGTCCAATGCGGATTATTAGGTTACACATATCCCCAGAATTCTCTAGAGATATACAGGTTTTCTCATGGTGTTTTCCTTCACCGAAAAGTCTGTGATAAATAGCAATTATCAATTAGACACATACGTTTAAAAAAAAACTAGTTTGTGATTGGTGGGATTTGAACCCGTGACGCCTTCGAAAGAGTTGCTCGGAGTCACCGATGGGCTACCACAGCTTATATACCTATATTTAATATTAAAATAGACCTATAATTAAGGAAACATTTTAATCATTTATAAAGAGTTTTAGTGAACTCAAGAAGAGTTCATTCCAATAATCCTCAGTAACTAAAATAAGAGTAATAAATTTGAATATATTGTAGTATATTAATCAGGCAAAAAGCGAGTAGACAAATGCTTTAACATTTTGGAAGGAATAAATTACACACTCAGGGGAAATTACTGATCCCATCAATTCAATGATATTTTCAAACTTTTCCAATGAAATTTAATGGCCAGGGTTATATTTGACATCGTAATATCCAGAGTGTTATCAACTTTTATTATATCGGCGGCACTCTCCGGAAAATAATACTCAGTAGAAATTTTTGGACGGACAATCTAAATTGAGACAGATGTATTACCATTTTTATTACCAGCAACTTAAATTTTGTACATAAAAATAAAAAGAATTATAACGATAGGTGATGTATATAATAGACAAAGTAGGAAATGTCATAAGCTTGTTTGCTTTACTAACATCGCTTTCCATTAAGTAAGATGGTTAATATTTTTATGGATAAATGGAAAATTAATAAACTTGAATAGAAATAATTTTAAAATATTAATCTCTAAGTTAATAATCACATTTTTATGAATTAATTATTTAAACCCAGTTACAATATATAATATAAAGACAATAAATTATTAGTCATTTGGATATAAGTCAATAACGACTTATAAATCTATTAATTATTAGTCACTTTATTGATTATTCTTAAATACTGTAAATTTTCTGTTTAGAATAGAAGGGAGGTATCCAAACTAAGCTTCTTACCATTCAAGAAAATAATAAGTTGTAGAAATGGACGCAGTAAAGCTTTATTAAAAAAATACAACGAATGAAAGTCAAACACTGATTCCTTTGAATCGTTTTGTCTTTGGTATTTTTACGACGATTCTTCGTACGAGTGAAGCAAAAATCACAACTCCATACTGAATCTGGCGAAAAGGAAGGAATTTTATTGTAACTTCTGTACTATGAAGTTCCGCAAAGTAACACCTGCTTCTATAAATCATTCAAAACATAGTTTTCGTGAAGTTAAGTATTATTAAAATTACGCAAATACTCATTCATCGTTTGACCTCAAAAACTTAGAACTGACAACGTATGTGCTAATATTAATCATGGTAATTCACAACAGTATCGCTGCGGTTTAATTTCACGCTTGTGCTTGCGTTTCTGTTACTGACAGGGATAACTACGTGAAGATCATATAACGGATTGCGTGATTGCGAATTATACTGCGGAGATTAAATTTACGTTCTTTATATGACAAACAATGTAAATATAAATTGGTACACTTTTGCAAAACCATAAGCAAAATAAATGAAACACTTTTGAGAATAAAGGTAACAAAGTGTTAAATGTCCTTAACCATAGAACAAGTGATGAATTGTAAATATCAATTAAAAAGATTTCATAAAAATTGCAACTATACTTAAAAATACCAACTCTCAAGACATATCTTGACATAATACCTCATCATTCTTATTCGGCTGCCCTTATCCCACTCTAAGTGAGGTCGCTACAAAATGTATTAACCATGTTGTATAATTATTTGGCTATTTAGCGACTGCTCACCTGCCTGACGTCCACTTATTAACTTAGTCGCCTTTTACTACACCTTGGTAAGAAATTAAGTTGGTCTATTTCTACTCCATACCATACCATCCAGATCCATACAGATACGATAAGGCGGGTCAGCTTACCTTAGTCGCTTTTTACGACACCTCAGTATGAAAATGAGGATGGTCTATTCTATTCAGTCTGTTACCACACGGTAATCATCTGAGGAACCGAGCTATGCTTGGTGTATGACAAGATCAGAATTGATGAAATCTGAAGACGAACCAAAGTCACTGATGTAGCTCTTTGTTACTTGACTTTGTTGCTGGACATATATGTGGGACACATAGTGCGGAGAATCGATGGACGTTGGAGTTCAGGTGTTGGCACGGCAACCCCGGACCGCAAACGCAGCGTTGGTAGATCCTCTACGAGGTGGACTAACCTAAAAAGGGTCATGGAGAACCCTAGAATCCAAGGGGCACAAGATCGAGTGGTTTGAGGAGACCTATGTACAGCTTTGAACGTTGAAGAAGAAATCCATAAAAGTCATTATGATGAAGTTCACGCGATTCAGGTCGAGAAACCACAACCAATTATTTAGATTTACAAGACACTAACAGCGTCTAATTCGTGCATTTATATTAATTACATTGATTATACGACTGGGGCTTAATTTCTCGCGTTGTTTGCACAAACTGTTACTGACAGGATAACGTGTAGATTACATAGCATGTTGCGTGATTGCGGTGGAGAGCTCATTTACATCCGTTGTCATTTGACAAACAACACAAGTGGCTGTGTGGTGTGGTTCTTAAATTATAAACACATCACAAAGAAAGTTCATTTGTTGCGAGGGTGACGCAGGAAGATTTAATCCTATTTCACATACAAAAGTAATATAAAATAATCATTCATCGCATATTTAAAATGATCATTCATCATTATTCATCGCGGATTATAGCAAAATAATTTTATTATTACTTTTGTATTATGGATCTCCGCAAAGTAACGCTTAATTCTATAAACCTGCTTCACATGTATTGCACGCAAAAATTAAAGGTAATTAATATCGCTTTGGTCTTGTTAAGTGCGAATATCTGTAAAAACATTTGTTCTTATATTTTAATTACTTAATCTCTTGCATAAAACTTTAAAATTTCCATGTCTGATTACGATATACTTAGGACAGTTTATTTCTCGTCATTAAATTAGGATTTTTAGCCATGTGGCCGGCTGAGTAGAATAGACCACCCTTATTTTTTACCGAGGTGTTGTAAAAGACGACTAAGGTAAGTCGACACGCCATGTGGTATCCGGCTGAGTAGAATAGACCACCCTCATTTTAAGAAATGAGGGTGGTCAACTAACCTTAGTCGCCTTTTACGACACCTGGGTAAGCCCAGGTGTCGTAAAAGGCGACTAAGGTTAGTTGACCCACCGTGTGGTATCCGGTTAAGTAGAATATACCATCCTTTTTTACCGAGGTGTCGTAAAATACGACTAAGGTAAGTTGACGTCAGGCAGGCGGCAGGTCGTAAAATACAAAGCTCAGTCATGTGACAACATATTAGTAACATCAATAACACTTAGAGTGGGATAAGGGCAGGATTAGAATGATCATTGAATTAGTAGGATTTTGTCGGTTAGGAGGATTTGTGTTAGCTACAGAATGGTTAAACCATTGATCGATCGCAAAGCGTCGTTAGTTTAACTACAGGATGCACGGCGAGCAGATGAAGTTTACAATTGATAAGACTTAATGGTAGGAGCTCCCTCCTTACACTTCTAACGATTCGACAACGAAACAAAGCGTCAGTAAATCCCCTACACCCCTGACGACCTTAAAAAGTTGCAGGGAGCCGCTGGATCCAAGCGGGACAGGATCGTCTGGTGTGGAGAGACCTATGTCCAGCAGTCTATTGATGAAGAAGAAAAAGAGAATATACCATGAACCATTAAATTTATTTAACGACAGTGTATGATTTATAGAAGCAGGCGTTACTTTACGAAACTCCATAGTACAGAATCATTTTTCGTAATCGTAATTTTGTACAAAATCGTAATGCCATTACGATATTGTTCGCGCAGCCTTTCCTCCTGATGATGCTTCGGTTTCGGGGCGAAACGATTGTAGAAGTTGTAATAGTGAGAGTATGTAGTGCTTGTATGAAATGTTGGTGTTGGCGGCGTCTTGTGATACGTGTGGAAGCTTGTCCTGCATGTATGTGGTATGTGATTGTTGTCTGCTTCATACACTTAGCATTGCATGTATTCTCTTAACAAAATAGCGGATTACAGCAAAGTAATTTTATTGTAACTGCTGTAACGACAGTGTACTCAACACCTAATGAAAATAAACGGTCGTATTTTCATTTCTCCGATCTCGCGACGGGTATTAAGTACGCGTTATCAATAAATCTTCACAGTACGGTAACAATAATATGCAAACTATTTTGTTTGTTTATTACAAGGACGGAAAGAAAACATATTATTCAAAGACTACGTAGCTATAAATTATTGGAAAAATCTCCGAATGTTATCGCTATAGCAGATAACGAAAACATGCGTTGATATTTTACATACAAACGCTTTGATTAATTGTGCGAATTGTATAAATGTACATATTTTATGTATGTAATGTGTTGATGACTCATTTGCTTGCTGTTCGGGAAGTTTACATTAATACAATCTCAAAAATACACTTTCATTCTTCAACTATTGTTTATCAAAATTGTTTGCATACCAAGAGATTCCAATAAATTATATACTTATCATTATATACAGTAAATATTTTTGTTTGTATGTCCCTTATAGACTCGGAAACGGGTGGACCAATTTTAATGAAATTTTCAGTAAATTTTTAGATTGACCCAGTGGACATTCCTTTAAAGTTTGGTGGCGATCGGGGCATTTGGACCGGCTGGATATTATAATTCAAACTCGTTTGTGCGATAAACTCAAAAATTACTGAATTCTTTTATTATTCAATGGTTAAATTTACCTATGTGTGTATCAACTTTATAAACTACTAGTTGTATATATTTTTATGAGACTTCGTTTAACTATTCAACAGAGATATACCTCGATGTCTTTTTCAAAATTCCAAAGGAAAATTAAGAATTGTATGATACTTTTTAGCTTTTTTGACTGTATGACCCAATTGTATTACACTAGGTATAGCCGTGAAAGTGTAACAGACAAACATACTTTAATTAGTTTTTTGTCGCTGCGCGTTCTACATAACCGCCATTCGTCCCCGTTGGGTGGTGACGACCCATATTGGGTTTTCCTGACATTAAAAAAAGGACAATTATGATTTGACTATTTACAAACTATATACACAAAGTACGTTTACGAGTATTGATAGGAAAAAAATATTTATACAAAATAAATATTCAGACATGTACAGAAAAATCTAAATGTCTGCTGACCCTATTTTCGAGGCGCTATTCAGTGGAGGAAGCAAGCTATAAAAAGTATAATAATAGCCAATGGAGTCACTTTTGATTAGAGATCTTTGTGCTTGCAGCATCTGTGAGATAGCTGAGCCCTCTTTATCAGAACCTTTTGTTGCTTTTGTCAAAAATATTACATCAAATGCATAATTATGAAAAACATTATATTCTTATCCGTACTAATATTTTCCGATCTAATAAAATGGATTTTGGAGATTCATGTAGTCCTACTTCCCCTTAAACTCAAAAGCTCACGTCCAGTCGGTTTTCAATCAACTGTAATTTAAACTTAATTTTGAAAAATTACTTCATAACTTTCCCATTGGTTAAATATTTACTATAATATTATAAAGAGGAAAACTTTGTATGTACGTTTGTAATGTTTTCACAAAAACTACTGGACCGATTTCATAAATTCTTTCACCATTGGAAAGCTGCATCTTTCATGAGCATTATGATACATGGAAAAAATATAAGCATCCGTAATAAAAATGTAATAAGGTGTCCGACTTACGGCCGAAATTAATAATCGATCTAATCCAAAATCTTAAGATTTTAGATCGCCAATAATCTCTAGATTATGAATAAAGTGTGCCAATAAACAATCTGTAATCTGCAATCTCAATCCGTCAAACCGATCAATCTTTGGGAGGACAAATCTCAGATTGAGGATTGACCTCTGTTTGAAAATGACGTTTTGAGCGTGCCAATAACATATCTGTTGCGTTTTATCTGTGATGTTTAGATTATTGTAATCTGTACTCGCAATCTGACAAATTCGGGAGATTTCGATACTTTTTTACGGATTTATTTTCTAAAATGGCGCAGGAGAACATTATTTCCAGTGATAGTGATTTGGAAGTCCTTGCTCAATTATTAGATTGGGATAGGAGGAGGAGGAGGAATTTTCAAGATGTCATCGATTTTTATATTAGTCGACTATTTTTTCACAATAATCGATTTTTAATATATTTTTTTAATTTTTCGATTCGATTTTTTTACATTATAAATCTATTTTTTAAATCGATTGTTTTCATTATCTTCTTTTTCTTATTTTATTTGCTCATTTCTGCTGTTCTACTTTATTCTACTGCTTTATAAGATATGGTATGCATTGAAACCTACCTTCTATTAACTTCATATGCTTAAATTTTTTATGTATATTGTTAAATAATTTTTTGGTGCCTGTTGTGACACCTTGATAAGTTGTACATTTTAAATTATTTTTTGTTTTAAATTTTTATTATATGAAAGTTATCTATTTAGCAATAACTGGCTGTCCAAATAAATAAATCAATGTAGCCAAACTACACACTTCAATCGAATTTAACAAAAAGTGCATCTGTTATTATCTATTGTTAGTTAGCCACTTTAATTAGCTTTTATTCTAATTAATTATTAATTAATTTATAAAAGGCAACTTCTCAAATAGTCCGAAACCAATTAATCGATTATCGATTTTTTAAAATTCGATATATTTTAAGGACAAAAAATTAATTATATATTAATCGATTTTTTCTACTCCAAGCCACATTCCTACTAGCCAGAGACGCATGAAATCGTGACGTTCCATTTCTATATATCAAGAAATTTGAAATATGACATTTGCAATAAAATCTGTTCTTTTAAAAAAATATAGGGTCTATATTATTAAAAGTTAAGTTTTATCAGAAATAAAACCAATTTAAGTAATTTTTTAATTTAATTATTTTAAATGTAGCATGCAAATTTTTTTATTGTATTGTGTAAAACGGAAATATCAAGAGGAAAAGATTGCTAGATATCTACAGTTTACACAAGACAACTGGAGATTGTCTGGTTTTCGATTTGTTATTGGCACACGGATTGGAGATCGATCCATAGATCGATATATATCAAAGATCGATATATATCTTGGATTACGGATACATTATTAATTTCGGCCGTTAGTACTCTTTCCATTGCCAAGAGATCGCTATGTATGCGGATAAAACTGCGGGACATTAGTAGTTCGTTATATACCCGCGATGACTTTATATATACATAGAGTATATATATATATATATATATATATATATATATATATATATATATATATATATATATATATATATATATATATATATATATATATATATATATATATATATATATATATATATATATACTCTATGTATATATAAAGTCTGTAAATATATATATGTATATAGATATATCTAGGGTGGCATATCTTTTAGTAGTTAGTTCGTTATTAGTTAAACAATGTTAATTTATGAGTTTATTAGCCTGTAAGTGACGCATTTTTTTCTTCTGTAATAATAACAGGCCGTTAATTAACGATTTTTTATTTTATATTTGTCCACAGAATGCCTAAGTGTAAAATGAGCGCAGGGTGAGGTGAACAGAGAGGGGGGAGCGCGATGAGCGCTCCGGAGCCATTAGTGCTTCAAGCACTTCAGGGGTACCCCGAACAGAGTGATAAGTGGCCTGGACCTCGAGTGGTCAAAATATACGTTGCATCTGTATACAACGGTAAGGATTTGTACCACTTTTACAGGGTTCAAAACTGAAAACCAGATTTTAAAAGTCGAAATATTTGAATAAAAATTGCTTATTTTTTGTTTACTTGTTAATCAAATGAATTATTGAAAATCAATGTTTACTATATTTCTTGTCATCTATTTTTCAATGTTTAAGATATCTAAATTAACAATATTGTTGGTAGTAATATGGTACGGACTGGGCACATAGTGCGGAAAACCGATGGGCGTTGGGGTCTCAAAGTGTTGGAATGGCGACCCCGCACCGGAAAGCCCAGTGTTGGAAGACCCCCTATTAGATGGACTGACGACCTCAAAAAGGTCGCGGGATACAAGCGGCACAAAATCGTGTGTTGTGGAGATCCCATGAAGAGACCTATGTCCAGCAGTGGACGTCCATCGGTTGAAGAAGAAGAAGAAGAATATGGTAGTCGTAGTGTTGGTGGGTCTGCACCACACGGCGGGTCAACTTAAATTAGTCGCCTTTTACCATATTACTTATGATGTTCTTTTGTTATAGATTTTCGGGAAGAAAGGCGTCAAATCCTCGAGCTGGTAGGTCCTGAGTTGCAATCGACGTACGATGACCGATATGTCGAGGTAAGAAATTTGCTTGCTTCTTTGAATTACAGAAGTCCTATTTGGCTTGCTTATTTGAATTATCTTCGGCCTTATCGCCCCAAGAGACAATAGTTAAATATGAGTCTAATTGTGCTGTAAAATAATCTATACTAATATATAAAGCTGAAGAGTTTGTTTGATTGTTTGATCGCGCTAATCTCAGGAACTACTGAACCTATTTGGTAGTCCATTTATCGAGAAAGGCTATAGGCTATATATCATCACGCTAAGATGAATAGGAAAGGAGCAGCATTAAAAATAGTACGAAAACGGCAAAATTTAAAGCTTTCCTTGCTTGCGCCGAGTGAACGGTGATAGTTATTCGAAAATCATGTATTACAAAATTGTTCCCCTCTAAAAGTTCTAAATAAAATTCCGCGACAGCATATGTCTAGCTTTTAAGGTTAACCCACTTAAACCTTTTTATGGTTATCAAAAGACTATATTACGGTCTAATCTTTCCACGCGGGCGGAGTAGCTGGCGATTGCTAGTATGATATATGTATACTTCAACAATATAAACAACACAATGCTGCCGAAGACAGATAAAACTATTTTAATTTTAAAGTTAGAGCGTAACTGCAAACTGCTGTGTTTGAAGTTAACCGTCTCTGTCAGATAAGAACAGTGCAAAAATTCTCATGAGTGCTATCTATATATGACATAGAAGCTCTCATATATCTATATCTGATATATAAGAGCTTCTATGAGTAATAACGTACGTCATTTTTATTATACAAAGCTATAAACTTGGTAAACTTAAAGTTTCACACATTCACACTTTACTGTGAATGTTTCTGAAAAATTAAAGAAAAAATATTTTTTAAGAAATTTCAGAAAACAAAATAAATAATAGAAAATTTACAGTTAAGTTAAACTTAACGATAACGCAGGGGTGGGGGGTTCTCATTATACACTAATCAGTTTTACTAAACGACTTAATAAGTGACTCAGTTTTTCGCTATATTTTAAATGTGCATTATAAGAAGACCGTCATTCTCCTGCCCTTATGCCACTCTACTTGGATTCAGCACATGTTTTGAACATGTTGTTGATTTGGCTAGTTATTTTACGACCAGCCTACGTCAACTTACCTTAGTCGCCTTTTACGACACCTCGGTAAGAAATGAGAGTGATCTATTCTACTTAGCTGAATACCACACACAGGGTCAACTTACTTTAGTTGACAACAGTCAATATAATATAATATCGTAATAACGATAACTCCATAAGTAATGGGATTGGTCTTTTCTACTCAACCAGATACTACACGGCTTTATGTATTATAAAAAGAGTTTCTCATTATTGGTGTTTCCATTTTCAATTACTATTCGATAAGATCTGTATAAGTTACACTTATTTTAGAAATTCTCCCAGTTTCCTTACAATATTTTTCTTCGTCCTAAAGCTCACGATTGTCCTTACAAAGGATTTCGTTTTCTGAGCACTTGGCAAATATCTTGCTTGAGAAATATGAATGTTTTTGTATGATTTGCTATTATTTTAGCAGTTTTCTATAAAATAAAATGTATATTTAATAGATATTAATATAACAAATATAAATTTTAAAAAAAATTTGAAACCTTTAGGTATCCGTCTGAGTAGAATAGACCACCCATATTTCTTACCAAGATGTCGTAAAAGGTGGCTAAGGTAAGTTGATCAACCGTGTGGTATCCGGTTGAATAGAATAAACCACGCTCTTTCTTACCGAGCTGTCGTAAAATACGACTAAGGTAAGTTCACATCAGGTAGGCAGCTGCTCGTAAAATACGTAACCAAACCATGTGTGAGTGATAGGGTACTCCGAAACTTTGAATTTAATATTTCGATGACTCTTAGATTACTTGGTCTGTACCAATATAAAAAACTTGTTATTTTTTCACTTTTCTTTATCTTATTGTCAGGTTAATCTCGATAAAATATGCTTTTAGACTAAAAATTAATGAAAAATGTCCTCAATAACTGTGAAATGTTATAGAACATAACGGGCTGAATTCCATTATCTTTGCAATTTGCATATTAAAAGCGTTTTAATTCCATTTACCAAATTGATATTGTTTGAAACGCTAACGTGAATAATTAAAAGCAATAGTGTGTTAGCTAGAATGGGTCGAGCTGAAAAATTATTTCTCATACAAGTTATTTACGGGTACTACTACATACATACTACATGCACATATTTCAAGTATAATAAATCTCTAAAACATGTGCATGTTTTATGTTTATTACCGTATTTAGCAAAACATGCCGTATGGTATCCGGATGACTAGAAAAGACCACCCATTTCATAATGAGCTGTCGTAAAAGACAACTAAAGTAAGTTGACTCGCCGTATCTCTGGTATCTGGCTGAGTAGAATAGACCACACTCATATCTTGCCGAGGTGTTGTAAAAGGCGACTAAGGTAAGTTGACCACCCGTGTGATATTCTACTCAACCAGTAAAATAGAACACCTTCTTTTTTACCGAGTTGTCGTTAACTACCACTAGGGTAAGTTGACGTCAGACATGCGGCCGGTCGTAAAAAACGTAGCCAAATCATGTGATAACATGTTGGTAACATATTGTGCCGACCATACTTAGAGTGGGATAAGGGAAGCACTGTGATGATACATGCACATATTTCATGTATTATAAATCTCTAAAACATGTGCATGTTCTTATAGTTATTACCATATTTATCAAAACGGTTAGTTGTGATAGGCAAAATGAGTCTTAAAACTTATGTGCTTAATTGGTATTTGCAATTCATAACACATTTTCCCGTGAATAAAAACATCGTGAGGACAAAATCACAAAGCCTTGCAATATTTGCGAAGCTTTGGGATTTTGTCATGAAGTCTATCTCCTGATGATGCTTCGGTAGCGGGGTGAAACGAATGTTGAGTTTGTGATAGTGAACGTATGTAGTGCTTGTGTATTATGTTGGAGGTGGTGGAGGATTATGCATGTATTTTTACAAATCCTGCATGTATCGCTCTACATTTAGTATTTTATATATTTTCTGTTTAACTTAAAATATATAATAAATATATTTTAGGAATATATCAAAATAATTTTATTATTACTTTTGTATTATGGATCTCAGCAAAGTAACGCCTAATTCTATAAATTAACTATTAAACAGTCTATTAGCCACAGGCACGTGGTTATTATAAACCAGGCTGCGTTTAGCTGCAAATTTAATATTGATTGTGTAGAGGGCTCAGTTCCCGAAGTTACCGCACATTATTGATCTTTAACCGCAGACGTGTCCGAATCAATTTGCTTGCTAAATACACTGCAATTGTTTTCAAAACGTTCTATGAAACTCTACATTTGATGAAGTCATCAAAAGTGATTGAATAAGGTAATGTTGAGAATTGAGGCAGACAAAAAAATAACACGCCTAAATAAAAATAAAAATTTGTTCATTTCTTTCGCTTAATTCTAAAAGTTACATTATATCTGCCGGGGACCACCTTTTAAGGAATGGATATTACTCGTGCTAGGGATCCCCGTTCTTCCACATTTAAGACAAAAAGTTCTAGAACAACAGCCGAATGAATATTACTAGAATTTTACTAAATTTTGTAAATAATATTTTATGTTAGAAATACATAAATAATAGTATTATATTAGATCATGAGTGTTTTTGCACGCGTGTGTGTGTATGTCTGAGTAACTGTATAAATTTGTGTGTTATGTATGTACGTGCATGGGTATCTTTAGGAAATATTGGGAACGCAAATGTTTATTTTATTATTTCCAAGAGACTTTCAGTTTCATCGTAGTGAAGTGACTTTAACCACTTACTTAACATTTTTTTTAATTCATGAGTATTTCTATTATAGAAATTTAGTTTTCTGTTAATTTTCTTGTAAAGATAAATGGATTGACTACCAAATTTGTAATTTGAGAACAACTTTGTAATATATGATTTTTGAATAACTTCCACCATTTACTTAGCGCGCGCAAGGAAAGTTTTAAATTTTGCCGTTTTCGTAATATTTTTTACTGTTGCTCCTCTCCTATTAATCTAAGCGTGATGTTATGTAGCTTATAGCCTTTCTCGATAAATGGACTATCTTACACTCCAATTTTGCAAACAAACAAACAAACAACGTTTTCAGCTTTATTTATTAGTATAGATTACAATAATCGATTTGTGTCGATAATCGATTTACATTTTTAATTTTTTCCACAGTTCGAGTTCGTTGACATGCACTATGGGACGGATGGCGGGGACGAAAACAACCCGGCGTTGCTTCGGCACCATCTAGATGAAATACGCTGTTGCAACCATACATCAAAGGCGGGCTATTTTCTTGTAGGTGTTTTTTCATTAATGAAATCTTTATGCGGGTTTGGAAAAAAAATTGTGGCTATTATATATTTACAATTGCACCTCACAAATAGACACGAAATATCACTCATCACAATGTTAGTTGTATACGAGTTTATTATGGACATACATCCCATAAAATATACATATGTATAATTAATTTACTGAAATATATTGCTATAAAATATAGTAGTGTTAATATCTGGGTAACCTTGAGCCTTGCTTGATTTTTGTTTTAAAAAAAAGCATTCAAAAATATGAAAAAAACTTTCATCTGGGATCAAACAAAAATTCAAGACCGTCCGTTACAAAATTGAGCTATTATGACTTTGCAATTGACAGCTTAGTTACCCTTTGGAGCCCTTTTCAAAATTCAGAAAAATATATATATATATATATACAAGATTAACTCATTTATATATTAAAGATGTTTTTTTTTAATTTATTGAGTGATTTTAATAATCACAGTTTCTACATAAAAAAGAATATTAAACACTAGTTTTACATGAGACTTTTGTATTCAAAAGTAATAATAAAATTATTTTGAATACCCGACCGACCCTTCGTATTTCTGCATATACAAATGAATCTTTAACAGAACTGTAGTGAATATTTCATTAAATAGTAATTAAGAACTGACTGTGATAAAAGTACATACTTTTTACAGACGGATGTTTTTTGGGATCAAGTACGATTTTTTTTACGAAATTGTACCAAAACGATACAAAACAATATTGTAATGTCTTGCACGGTAATCTTTGAAAATTATATTGGTAAATATATATTTAAATGAGTTAATCTTGTGTGTATGTGTGTATATATATATATATATATATATATATATATATATATATATATATATATATATATATATATATATATATATAATCGTTTTAGCCCAAAAAGGGCATAAAATAATTATTAACATTTAAATTTAATATTTATATATAACACTTTTTTTGCCGTAAACTGTCAAGTCAGCGTAGCTTATTCGGGGAATGGGCGGTCTCGAGAAATGAAAATACCTATGATCGAGCCCTATCTACCCAACAATTTTTTCTTTTATTTTGTAAAAAATTATCGAGCAAAGCTCGGTTAACCAGGTATTATTGATAAAAATGATATTTCACTGATACTATGTTTTTTAAATATTTATTTTAAGGTAATTGACCTAACCTAAGAGATAAGTAGAAAGGGTAAAAATGCAGCATTAACTACTTCATACAAATCAATGGCATCACAATGGCATACAATCATGGAATCTGCGATATTTAAGACACATTACATATTACCGACATTCGCATAGCACAAATTGTACATTCCATTACTATGTAGAAATAATGGTAAAGTTTATGTTTAATTATGATCTTTTAAATTATTAGGGGGACCGGAAAGTAATGTCGTTTTCTTACATTAAATTCAAAATAAAATATTTTGATAGGTCTTTATTTCTAATCAATAATATTATCACCCTCGTTATCAGCAACCTTTTGCCATCTAGAGTGCAAATTTTGTAATCCGGGATTAATAAAAATTAATTTATTTTTGAGAAAAATATCTTGAGGTGGCATTTTGGACATCATCCAAATTTTAATTTTTTTTTCAACTAAGAAAATTATACAGGGATCAGAATAAATGGAAATCGAAAGGAGCGATATGAGGCGAGTATTCTGGGTGAGGCAGTACCTCCCACCCTAATTCATTATTTTTTTGGGGTGGTCGCCGTACACAGTTTGGTCTTGCTTTGTCCTGTTGCAGGATGACTCCCTTTCTGTTGACAATCGCTCGATACTTTGACATTAAAGATTGGTTCACGCGATCTGATTGTTCACAATAAAGGTCCGTGTTAAAAGTTTTTCCTGGTTTTAGCACTTCAGAGTGGACAATTCCGCGAATATTCCACCAAACACATAGGGGCGCTTTTTTGGGAAGCAAACCCGGCTTCGAAGAACTTCTTGGTGATTCATTTAAAAAAAACCACTGCCATTTCCGTTTTGGATTATCATATAGGACCCATTTTTTGTCTCCAGTGATCAAACGATCAAAAAACGGTTCCCTTTGGTGCCGTTGAAGCAATGCGTTGCATGTAATGGATTGGTTGACTTTCTTCAGACAGATTATTAGGGACCCAAACACATGCACTGGTTATTTTCCCAATCTGCTGTAAATGTTCCTGAGTAGTTGACCAAGGTTGGTTAAGTGTGTTTGATAGTTCGTTGATTGTTAGACATGGATTTTCTTCCAATTCTGCCCCTTAGCATGTCGTTAAATAATGATGTTGGTCTTCCTGATTGATAGGAGTCAGAAACATCGAAATTACTAGATCTGAATTTGGAATACCATCTTTGACATCTGCAAACGTCTAATGCACTTGAATAAATATCGCAAATGTTTTTGGTAGCAACTGTTGCGTTACTACCCTTGCGAAACTCAAAAAGCATACAATGCCGGATACGTTCTTCTGGTTATTTGGCTGGCCATTTTTCCTCAAATTACAAATAAAAAACTTTAATATTGAATTATTCAGAAGTGAATAAGTCACAGTAACCTTAAAATAACTTAGGCACCTCTTTGCAATAAACAGTAAGTAGAGAAATGACGACCGAATATCGACATTCACAAAAACGACATTACTTTCCGGTCCACCTATTATTTTAATCTTAATAAATGTCGTAGTGTTTCATCGGAGGTGATGCGTCTACATACCAGCCAGTTCTTCCATTCAAAATCTCAGCAGAAGCGTTCGAATCACTAATTAAGTCGGATTCAGCTCAAACGGCGCTCATACGCGCCTGCTACAGGCTTGATGACGACGGCTTTTACCATCTAGAGGGCGATGAGAAATGGTAAGATTTATAGATAAATTGTTAGCCTCACACACTTTGCTCACTCAATACTTTACTTTTAGGACGTATTAACTCCTCATCATCTTCCTGCCCTTATCCCACTCTAAGTGGGGTTGGCACAACACGTTAAAAACATGTTGTCATATGATTTGGCTACGTATTTTACCAGCCGCCTGCCTGACGTCAACTTACCTCAGTCGTATTTAACGACATCTCAGTAAGAAAGGGGGTGGTCTATTCTATTAAACCTGATACCACACGGTGTGTGAGGGTGTTCTATTCTACTCAAACGGATACCACACGGCTAATAAATGAAATTTAGTACGTAAGTTAATTTTTATATGAACAACACATGGGTTTGAAAACCTAATGCCTGGCTCTTGAACCCTTGGCAAGGATCACGCTCTCTCGCCATGCACCCATCACGGTCCATCACCATTACGCAAATTCAAATTCAAATTCAAATATTTCTTCATTCCAATTGGCTTTTACAAGCACTTTTGAATCGTCAAATTACAATAAAGCTACAACTGGTTCAGAAACGTTGACTCAAACTCAAAATTTTATTTCTTGTTTAATTAAACCTTATATTAATGTCATGAAATAATTTGGCCCATTTTTACGAGAAATTAGATTAACTTATCAACGTCACGGAAATCCATTGCCTCATCTCTTATTGTCAAATTATTTACATTTCCCTGACCGAGAATTCCAATTCGCTGAAACGTTGCTATTTGTCATTGTAATTAGGAAAAGTCATGCGAATTTGTTGACACAGGGACAATTCTTTGTTCCACATTTAAGACCGCCTCTGTTCCCAAATATAAACTGCCTAACTTACTTTATAAAATAACAAGTTCTCTCATCTTGGTGTTTCATTTATCCGGTATTTATCGAGAGGTCAAGTTAAAGGCTTTTAACTAGTCAAAAACTGAGAGTTCAGAAAATTAGTCCCACCAAAATGCTGCACGAAACTCAGAGTATACTCTATCTATTCAAAATAGAATTCTTTTAATATCTACTTTTTTATTTATAATCGCCAAAGACTTGATAAACGCTGTATAATGGGAAGTCTAAACATCTTTTTTAAAAGCTTTTATTTAACTTGCCGTGTATTTGAAGGTGGAATCTTGCAAGTTAAATTTGTCCCACTTCTTTCCGATTAAGCTGAAATTTTACATAATGTTCTAGTACCAATGACATGTTTATGATAAGCATAACCGAATGCTGCTACCAGGTTTGGCTCCAGACAAGTGAGCTAAACGGTTAACAGTAGGGACATGACATTTTGTTAAAAGCTTTTATTTATTAAAAGCTTTAATTATGTTTCACTGATTATATTTATATTAAAGTCATGAAATGGCAATGCCAGAATTTATTGTGGGTTTTTGAGCATCTCAAGCAAAATTACCTCAAAGGAAAGAAATATGGTTGAGGGCTTTGTTGTGTTATATTAGTGTTATAACAGTATAAAATATGCAGAATTGCACAGGACCGAATACAGGAACTGAAAAGCATACCTTTTATACTAATAAGTAATTAAAAAAATTCTCTTTAACTAGCGAACCACGCTGGCATGGCCGTGGAAATTAGTGTGTCACACAGTTTTTCTGGCGTAAATCCTGACCTCCTGGGAATTAAACCATTATATACTATTCACTTAATTGCACTATCTTTTAAAAATCCGTTCAGTAGATTTTTGAGAAAATCGATCACATACAAATAGACAACTTTTGGGGTTTTTTTTATAATATGTCCATGTCCATATTTAGATTTCTGCATTTTTGAACCACCCATACAATAAGTATATATTCGACATCTTTTAATTTTCAATTAGTGGGAATATTTACAAATTAAAATAATTATAATGTATAATTTTTAATGACCTCATTAAAACGCTTGTATTTTATCAGATTCACATGACTAATTGATTGCATACAAATTTAAATTCCAGTCCTGATATACTCATTAAATAGTACATTAGTAATAAAAAGTACCTATATATTGTATATTGAATTTGGTGTTTTTTTTATAATAATTAATCATTGTCCCGCCGTTATACCACTCTAAGTGGGATCAACACAATATGTTTTAAACGTTACATGTTCAGGCTAGTTATTTTACGACTGACCTGCCTGACGTCAACTTACCTTAGTCGTAAGGGGGGTAGTCTATTCTACTTAACCGGATACCGCACGATCAACTTACTTTAGTCGCCTTTTACAACACCTCGGTAAAATATGAGAGCGGTCTAGCCTACTCAGCCGAATACCACACAGCGGGTCTACTTACCATAGTTGCCTTTGACACCTCGGTAAGAAATGAAAGTGGTCTATTCTATTCATCCGGTTACCACACAGCATCAAGTGTATACATGTTATTAATAAAATATGAAATTTATCAAAATTTATATTTTCTATTTTTTGAGAGATTCTTATTATTCGCATCCCAACCCCTCTATTTGGGCTATAACAGTTTACGATCATTCTCTGAAATAAGATCCGATTACTCAGTGGGGTCGTAAAGAAAGTAATTTATAGAACGACCAAGAGTCCTTTGTACCTTAACAGGGTAACCATACGATATAAGAACATCGACACAACAACAAATTTATTAAAGAAATTGTTTAAAAATATTTATATTGATATATTTATAATTATAGCTTAACAATAAATAAAACGAATTATTATATACATTACTAGCTGTCCCAGCGACTACGCCTACGTGGAAATCTGTGTGTCACAAAAAAAATTCAAATTAAAATTTTGAACATGAAATTTAACGTATTTAGGTTAGTTGTGAGTAAACCTTATATATAAGAGACCATAACTATAAGAGATGGAGACATGCTGTCGCGGACTTGTTTGGAGTATTTTTTACATTACATTTTAACACACAATTTACATAAACCGTAACGTACTAATAAACTAAACGTTTCGGAAGAATTGTACTGCCCTTTGCCGAAACTGTGCCGAATAGTCGTACTTACTGTAATGGCAACCTAAAACGTGATAAACGGATAACCTTTATAGTAGGTCCGATCACTGCTATCTGCTACTTTATACTAGATCAAATATTCGATTAAATCGCGATGTAACCCGTAAGTGGGCATACTCGTAATAATAAGTATGCAATCTACTAAAATTTAAAAGCAACGGGCCTTACCTATTCCACTGCTGGGCATAAGCCTCCTCTCCCCATTGTTTGAGAAAAAGGTTTCAGCTAAAACTAACCACGCTGGTCCAATACGGATTGGTAAGGTAAACATATCTCCAGATTTCTCTAGACATATGCATCTTTTGCAAGTTATGATAAGCCTAGCGGTGATACCTTCCGACTCTTTTGAGAAGGACACTGGTTCATATTAATTGATGTCCAATTGATAATTGCAATTTATCACTTTTCGGTGAAGGAAACCATCGTCAAGAAACCTGCATATCTGTAGAGAATTCTAGGGATATGTGTGGGATAGTAATATGCCGCTACAATACTTTTATCATGTTTCCTAATTAGATAATTATTAATTAGATACCTAATGTTTTAACAGAAAAAGTCATTGGTGTCTGACCGGAGATTGAACGCGTGACACTCTCGAAAAGTAGCAGGGTTTTACCGCTGATATATCACAGCCAACATAAATAGAAGTACTTGGGTGACCGAACCTTACTCGGTGATTTTTTTAAAGATATAAAAAAATGCAATAAAAAAAGCGTCGGGTGACATGTGAGAATCGATTTCAGATTTCGAATTTTTTTGGTCCGCGCGTTACCATTAGGCTATCACAGTTTTTCATTTGTCAGCTCAAATATCATTTACTTTATATCCAACATTTTAGCATTTTTTTCAATGCCCAAAAATAAAACGACATTTATTAAACTTAAACCTAGCTAGATCGATTTTTTTCCCCCAAAACCCCTACATACTGAATTTCATGAATATTGTTGGAGCCGTTTCTGAGATTTGGAAAATATATATGTATACAAGATTAACTCATTTAAATATTAAAGATGTAGTCCGTCAAAAACTTTACATTGGGTTATCCTAACCTAACCTAACCGTACATAAATATTGCTTCACCTGTGAGGTTATCTTTTACTATAAAGACCCACGGAAATCTATAGGATGGCAAGATTACTTGCATTATTCAATAGCCGTTGACCCTCTTTACCTTTATATAGGTATTGTATAAGGCTATCACGAATTGGATCAGAACTATTTCGGTCACGACGACCCGCTCTGAAATTGAAATATTTCGTTCGACCTACATTCCTAGTTTATATGAATATTCAATCATTGCATAATGCTCCTAATACTTTTACGTAATTATGTATGGTTTATACTAAAGAATTTGCTACCGACAAGTATTTTCATTAGGTACATTACGCCTCGAAAGCTGTGGTAGCCCAGCGGTAACACCGTGCGCCTCTTTTCAGGAGGTCTAGGGTTCAAACCCCGGGTAGGCACCAATGAGTTTTCTAGTAAAACTTATGTGTCTAATTGATAATTACAATTTATCACACGCTTTTCGGTAAAGGAAAACATCGTGAGGAAACCTGTATATCTCTAGAGAATTCTGGGGATATGTGTAACCTACTAATCCGCATTGGAGCAGCGTGGTAGGTCTTCGCTCCAATCCTTCTCTCAAAAAAAAAAACGGAGAGAAGAGGAATATGCCCAGCAGTGGGATAGTAACAAGCCGTTACTTACTTACATTACACCTCTAACTACATAGTATCATTTTCATATCTTGTACTTTATATATAGCTGTATAAACATACTGTACTAATCTATTAACGAGTTATCCAAACAAATACTTAGCTTTGATCAATTGCCTTTTATCATTTACGTGATTAGTGTAAAAATATACACTTAAAATACGGCTGCTGAGAGAGTCTCTCGATAAAACATGAATTCGAGAATAAGATGAAGTATATCATCGAGATTTGAAGAATTTTCCAGACAAATGGATTTCCACAAGTTCATTGAAATTGTTAGTACTTCTAATCGAATTTTTTTTTCTCACCATAAGAACTAGTAAAGAAGCGGTTAATGCGTTATAATAATAAGCGGAATGTGTTATAACTAGTTACATTTAGTCATTACTATGTTGTGCAAGATCGACTTATAATTGACTACAAGTATTTTTTGTTGTTTTATTATACAATCATTATAGAAAGTATAATAATAAATATAATATCGTATAATATTCGAAACTGAGAAATGAAAGCTGTCTCGGTAAAACGTAAAATTCATGAAAACAAGACAATTTTGCGTTTCAAAAGTCTTAACAACAGATAGTTTCTTCCTCCATTAACGAGAAAAATGCAAAAGCTAGAAAAATAAAATACCAAGAAATATCTCTATATCAAGATAATCTTTTCCTAATTTCTTCCTTCTTCCTAATTCTTTTCCATTAACGATGTAAATATTGTTTTTTATTCATTTAACATAATGAAAATTTTGTTAGGAAAGACATTACTTGATCTTTTATTTATATTAGGAGAGTTTCCAAACATTTAGTAGCACTCAGCTATTCAGCGATGAGATGCTTCTAAACTGTTCTTTACATAAAGTTTCTCCTTGCGGAAGATTAATTTGATGCAAGAGTATCTTCAATGTTCTAATTAATTTTAATTAAAGTAGAAATCCGTTAACGTAACTGAGAAATGACCGTTCTTAATATAGAATCTAAGTTATATAAAAATTAAAAATCAAGCTTAGATATACCACCTCACTTTTATAAGTTTTCAAAGAATCTACAATAAAATTCCGCATTCCATATTAGACTTATAGAAAAGTTTACATTAAGTGTAAGAAATATGCTTATACGTAAAAAAGATTATTGGAGAGAAGATTATTGGAATGATAAAAATGGTTGGATTGGAAAATCCTTTCAGTTTCATACAAGACAGCGGTTTAATAATGTAAACTGAAACTATTTAAAAGATTAATCGCCGAGTTTCTTGTTGCTAAGAGCAACATTCCCAATCAGTTGTAGCTTAATAAAATTTAATTGATCCCTGAAGATTCAAAAGTGCTCTCAAAGCTTACTTAAAGGTTATTTTGATTTGATTTTTGTAATGGATAAATATTCTGTACTGTGAAACAGTGGTAAGAGCTCCCAGTTTGTTTAGCATTGCAGTACATCAAGTTAACATTAGCCTAATGATTTTTAACAATCGGTGGGAGATGATATTTGAGGAATAAGACGATGGGAGTCAGTGTCCGTTGTGATAATGTGCCCTTAAAACTGTTGACATCTGTGAATTTTTACCCCTGGACTTAGTCAAAATTAGTAAATGAACTAGGCCACGGCAGCTCAAATTCTGTATTTTATCAGGTACAGCGATCTTCTAGAACGTGATGACCAAAGAAAACGACTCTCAACTGTCCAGAAGGTGTTCATTACGCTGGCTTTAGAGGCCTTAGAAGGAGGTGCCGATGTGGCTAATCTACTTCGAAGCCCTCTAGAAATCCAATGTGAAACGGCACTAGGTAAGTTCGAACACTAATGAAAAGCTTGCAAAATAAAAATATTGTACTTTTATTGTATTCAAATTAGAATTTTAAAAAATAATACATAATTAAGTAACATTTATTTACAACAAAAAAGACACCAAAACTGATAATGCAGTACAATGAAATTTGATTTGTACATTTATAACGAAAACAATAAGTAAAATGGCACGTGAACAGATCACCTAACAGAGCTTTCTCAAGCAAGTCCCCTAGAAGGTAGCCCTGTTAATGATTACTGTTATACCCCTGGATGGGAGGTAACTATGAAGTATTTCTAGCAATAATAAATAGAGACACTAATTGAAAGTTATTGCTGTCTACGTTACTTTCATTTTCAGTCTTTTGTGTCAGTCTGTTTTAGTTTCAAGAAGACTAGACATAGTTCAGATAATTTTTTCGTATCTATTAATGGGGTTTTTTTTTAATTTTCCTCGCCAATTAATATTATTTCAGGCATATAAAGTGTAAGGTAATTAAAAGATTATTAAAAAAAGAAAAAACTTCCGTTGAAAACCTTAATAAATATTAAAAAAAATAACTTACGCTGTAGTTAAGTCTAATATTATTAAACGTTTTCGGGTGGATTTCATAATGAAAATGTAAAGAAAACAAACACTTTCATATAGAAAAATTATGCATAGATATATATTTTTAGAACTCTAGACTATAATAGATGGATAGATTTATTTTTCATTCTTTCAAATTGTGCGATTACGTCACACGCCTATTCAATGTCGATAGTAAAATAATAATGTGAAATTGTACAAGTTAATTTTACAACCGGTGTAGATTGAAACATCTTTATTGACTTGAACAATGAATCCAAAATAAACAGAGCTATTGGTTTGTTCCTTGTTTTAATCAACGATATTGAGCAAGAGTTTAAACTCGTTCTCGACAAAATAACGTCCTAAAGCAAATATTACTAAGGCAGACTGCGATATTTGATACTGTTTACTTCAAGATATTTGATTGTTACTACATATTATTTATCAACAATTCTAACATAACTAAGAACAAGTATAAATTTCTTTTAATGTATTTTAATATACAATTTATATTTTGTTTGTTTTTGCAATTTATCTAGCTTTTATTTGTGTTTATAACATTAAAAGTTGGAAAAGGTACCATTTTATAAAGATTGAATATTAATGTGTATATTATTTCAAACTGCCTGTGGTTAACGTTAATGAAAAATATTCCATCTTTTTCAATAAATGGTCTTCCTTTATATGACAATGGTCTTTTCAGGGTATTTTTATGCAACAGTTTGAGACCATTAGAATACAACCCCTTGACACCTTATTTAGGTCACTGGTTAATTTAGAGACAACTACCTAGTCTACCTACACTGCGTCTTGTACAACAGTTATTGTTTCTTTTCTTTTTTCATTAATTTAAAAATTTACTAACGTTACAGAGTTTTGTGCTTAGTGCTAATGCTGTCCTTAATCCGAACTATGGTTTCTGATTATCACACGAATGTAATCGTTAGTAATTTGATCAAGTATCTTTATTTGGTCAACCAAGACTATTACTCCTACACGATATATTACCCGCTGGAAAACTCTGAACCCTTTTAGGAAATCCATAGTTATAGATGTCAGATTTAAAGGGATCAAAAGTCAGAACTGGTGTAAAAACACCAGTTTTTTTACCACAATTTGAATTATCGCAGTCAGAGTCAGTATAGGAACTGTTGAAAGAAAACCGTATAAATAATAAATATATAATTTAGAATTCAATCATTTTTTCAGCCGTATTTAAGTCGTAACTCGAAAACTTTTGTGCATAATGTCATAATTGGTCTATCATCATACAGAGTAAAATATATTGTTCCAGATTTATTAGCAAGTGGGAAGCATCCAAAGGGCCTTATTGTTGTGTTCCGAGACATTCCAGATTTGGAGCCAGACGATTCCAAATTAACAGTGATAGCACATGAAAGATTAAAAAAACTGCAAAATAAATTGGAAGACATCTTACCAGAGACACATGTTATAAGATTAGAGTGAGTTTCACAACAAGCATATCAACCGTTTCATAGATATTTTAAGCCTAGTCCTTAATTATGATTAGATTAGTTTAAATGTTATTTTTTCAATTATTGAGGTATTAACACGGCTAGAAGTTGTATCATACAATACTATCCTATAAAAGATTCAGTATTCCCTCACTCCGTCAACTCAATCCGTGTAGAAACTGTTTTCTAAGTTATGGTTTTCACCACTTTCAGTTCATTATATTTCTATCACAGATTAGATCATCAAGCTTTTTTATGTTAGAGGATTTTTTAAAGGTACTTTACCACAAACTATACTTATCTTAATGATGTTACGTCCAATGCTGTATGAAGGGCTTTTCAAAGGATTTCGGTTATACCCTTTTTCTTCATTTGGTTGTTATATATCTTTCAACTTTTTATCTTTGTGGGTTATGATAGAAGTTTAATACGAAATATTTAATTATTTCTTCTAACATTCTCTCGTTCGAACACTACAATAAAACAATTAAGTTTATATCGTCTGAAATCGTATTTATGGAAGTAATTAAAACTAAAATTCGATTTTAGAGTAACATGATTTCTGGAGAGTGAGAGATCATGTTACTCTAAAACCGAATGATGTATTTGTATAAGTTTTGATACAGGTTAGAATGTGTTGGTATAAGCTAGAATTTTTTTTAGAACAATCTCAGCAGATTCATCGCGAACTGATGCTGCTTCAGACAACGAAGAGAAGTTGTCACCTTTCCGGGAAAAAGTGCAGGCTGTTGTATCATCGCTAGTCGACGATAGTCTAAGCACTGAGCCCGACCAGGGCAAGGGTAGAAAAAAGACTGTACAGGTATTTCTACGGTTAAGCGTGCCTAATATCATATTTACCAATTAACATAAAGGGTTTATATGAAAGATTTAAAAATAAATATGAAGGGTTGTACTTCTAAAGTGTCTAAAAAGTCGAAGTCTCCGGTAAAAACAAACAATTATCATATTTCTGCTTTTATTACACTCTATGTGGGGTGGGATGTTATAAACATGTTGTCACATGATTTGGCTACATATTTCACGACCGGTCGCCTACCTAACGTCAAGTTACCTTAGTCGTCTTTTTACGACACCTGAATAAGAAATGAGGGAAAAACAATATTATCTCATAATATCATATCCAAATGGACCCAAGTTTCTGTATAAAATTATCACTTTGACCATTTAGACTTACAATGGGACAATTTATGTTATTATGAGTTAGTTACAACCTTTTCAAATTAGTCTCTAATAATTTTAATTTTAAACTAATAATTAAACTCATAATATAAAGATCTAGTAAGAGCATTTGAATATTAGTTTCAATTCTTGTCTTCTAGTACACTAACGGCGTGCAACGTACTGATATGTATTCCCGGCACAATGCTTTGAAACTTTAATACCAAAGCTTGCTTGTTTCGTTCAAGTGTATATATTTTCAGTCATTCGGTGATATTACATTGCAATACTAGTTTTCGTTCCATGTTATTTGTTTTAAAAATAAAAGACAAATGTAAGTAACTATATACGCCAATTTAAGTAAAGTAGATACGAAAATTACTGAATAATAAAAAAATATGAAGGACAAAGATAATATTCTAACAATTACGGGTGTATTATGAAAAGGAAAATTTATAGAATTTTGAAAAAGAAAATGATAAAGGAAAGTGTACGAAATTGATAAAAGAATTACGCAGTTTTTAAGCAAACTATAAAAGAAAAAATATGTACGAAGAATATTACTGTGTACTTATTTTTAGAGAAAGCATGACTTGGCTTGCTTATCTATATGTATATTTGTATAGATACGTAAAGTACGAATTAATACTAAAGAAATAATTATCTCTCTTTTTTTCTAGGAAGTATTCTTGGAGCACATTACTCATCTTAGGATATGTATAGAACATAATCGACTTTATAAAGTAACTGTTAAGCAAATTGAAGATACAGCTAGAAATATATTAGATAACGCCAAAGAAAACTACGATACTCGATCCCGACATCCCCCAGTACTGATATACGGACCTGATGCTTCTGGAAAAAGTACTTTGCTCACGCACCTCTATTTCAAATGTGGAGAATATTTTCCCAAACCCGTATTAAGGATAATACGCTTCTCAGCCGCGACACCAAGATCGGCCTACAATTTGGAACTGTTGAGAGTTATGTGCCAACAGATATCCATTATCTTGAACATTCCTGAAGGTTACTTGCCAAAAGATGCTAGTTTTGACCCTTTGTATATAAATAACTGGTTTCAAAGTCTGCTCAAGAGATGCGAGGATATGAAAGACGAAATTTTATTAATCTTCATTGACAACGTTCATAGAGTGAACCCATTGGAATGTGATATTGTAACTGGTCTATCATGGTTGCCCATGTCGTTACCCAGAAATGTTTTTTTGGTTTGTACAAGCGCAGTATCTTTAGAACAGTTACAGCTAACGCCGGCGCAGAAGGAGAAATTTAAAGTTCAAAACTGCTACTACTTGATGGATGCAATAGAGGAGACACCTGATAATAATAGTTCCGGTGATTACATCGACGGAACCTTCGATAATTTAGAAGTAGTTTTCGGCTCTAAGGCATTCAGTAAATTAGCTGGTAAATATATGTTTATTTAAATCTTGTTACTAGCGTCACAATTTAGAAAAATTAATTGTAATTATGACAAGAATTTTATTATCAGATTATGTTATTAATTTAGGGATTAGCTACACGTCGATCACCTATTTCCTGTTAATAGCATGTTGGCACTTTGCTCCTGATTTTATTTGTAACACAATATTAGCCCTACCAAGAGTAACTTTCGTCTTCACGACCCGGATGTAATAAATTGTATCTCAGGTTAACGATTATTATTGGATGTTAGATAAATAGCCGGGTCCAACGGTGTATTTTCTAGGGCATGGAGGAAAGATAAGTGGCCAAATAACCACAAAATAAAATTTGACTTGGTTATAGATAGATTAGATCAAACAGACAGCTTTTGGGGATTTTGTTTTATAATATGTATAAACAAACGCTAAATGTTTTGTAATGTGCATTAAAAATTACTTTTAAATTGCTGATACAGTAACTTATATTCTATCGAGGTTTATACAAATGGTAAAAATATGTCAATTTTACTCCGATCTAAATAATAAACTATTTTTAAAGGAGCAGCCGAGGTTCTCATTGATTACTAATGGAGGACTAATTTTTCGAATAAGCAAAGACTATTTATAAAAAGAATAGTAGGTATAGTGAATTTACAAAATGCTATACTGCGTCCATCATATTATCAGTCTTTTGACAGCTCACGCTCATTAAGTTTTGTATTGCTTACGTACAAATATCATACAAATAATATTTGTACTTTATGGATGGGTACCGCCCACTTAGTGATGTCACACATAATGGTTACTACGATTATGCCACAGATTAAAAATAATCGGTAGAAATCGATGTTACGAGTATTAAAAGACATTTAATAACATTATATAAAGTTTTACTTTCTTCTTAGTTAATACATGAATACAAATAAAACAATCAGGATATTTTAATTTATTTTATTAGCACGAGTCGTCGGAATGATAATCAACACTAGACTCCTCCGATGAGGAGTCTTCAGTAGCAGTTATTATTAGCTCTTGTGTAGATAATATATTATCAAACGCAATATCACGTTCCCAATCAGAGAATATTACTCTTTTAGTTCTTTCCACCACACTTGCCCAGTTCTCGGCCGTTACGTGGGTGCAAGCATTTTTTAGCAATTGCAACATTTTATTCGCTGTGAATGGGGGGCTTGTATTGCATCTCGCAGCATGCCCTTTTACTTGTGCCCATATAAGTTCTATTGCGTTGTACTGGCAGTAGTATGGAGGAATCCGAAGAACAGTATGGCCATATTCTGCTGCCATTTCATTGATTACATAGCGTTTTGCTCTCTTTTTGGTTTTTAATATTTTTATTAATTCAACTTTTAACATTGAGTCGTCCACATTTTCTCCATTGTCCCGAAGCCAATTAATTATTTCATGCTTTTTATTAGCCTGTGTTGGCATTTTGTCAATTTGACGGGAGTGGTAGGGCGCATTATCAATAAAAATTATTGATGGTTCTTCCAATGAAATGAGCATTTTTTTGAACCACTCTTCATACACATTTGCATTCATCTCTTCGTGGTAGTCATTTGATTTCTTCGATTTAAATGCCAACAGTGCGTCTTGTACAAATCCTTTTGCTGTACCTGCATGGCAAATGATTAGGCGCTCACCTTTTCCCATTGGTACTGAGGAAGTGGAATCAGCAGTATCATCAGTCCAGAAACGAGATAGTGTGTGGTTAGCGTTGAGCCATGTTTCATCCGTGAAAACAATATTTGCCCAATCTTGTATTTTCTTTGCCTCTCTTAAAAAATCACAACGTGCTATAGCTATATCTGTGCGTTCCATTAATAATTTTCTTTTATTTAACTTTTTATATGAAAAGCCAATTGTGTTCAAAACTTTGACCAAAGAAGATTTTTCACCATGAAATAGACCACTTCTTTTCAAAGAAACAATAAGTTTTCTCAAAGTTGGAATTTCTTTTCTCAAGTAGTAATCATATACATGACGACGAATAGCGTCAGCGTCAAAGTCATCAACAGCTGTCACCTTATGAGCCCGGCGCTTTCTTTTTGGTGTAGATGGTTTGTTTTGCTCCAAGCCGCTCCTGCCGTAGGCATCAGTAGTGATTTTAGTCACAGTTGATAGACTGATCCCCAACGCGGCTGCAACACGGTTTCGGACTTGCGTGATAGGTATAAGAGGTCCGCCATTTTGATTTTCTTGCTCAAAATACTCATGAAGTTTTAACACTAACTGTCTCGATTGTGCTTTCAACACACGTCCTTTCGGCATTTTCACGATCAATTAATATAAGTTTCACAAAAGTTTTTCCGAGGAATAAAGCTACTTAACTCAAGGTGTAACAGATGCGAGAGAACACTCAGCGAACGTAAATGCGTGTGACTATCACGGGCGTTTCGTTGAGAGTGACAGATCACGTCAAAATGGCGGCCGAGCGGAAGGTCTGTTGATGTTGCCAGTTGATGTATAATATATTTTTTATGATTATAATAAATACACACGGATTAACATTTATTTTCAAAAAACTAAGGCAATATTAAATCAAAATGTTGATTTCTATATCTGTTATTAGTTTACGTAGGTTATCATTAATCGAATTACTTAGGTACGTAATTCGATTAATGATAGTAGGTACTATAATCGGAATGGTATCGCATACGAGAATCTTTAGGACATCACTAAATATGTAAATCGTCAATCTGTCAAAAGATGGTTAATATAATGGACAGTGTATAAATAAAATTGTTATAAAATTTGAATATGGCTCAGCATTCCTAACGAAACATAAACGCAAAATTATTATCAAATGGAACCGAAGTATTCAAGCTATTGATTTGATTATGCTTGTTAGCCTAATTGAGCCATTCCACCCCCGATTCACATACTCTAACCTACATCTAGTGTATTGATAGCTATTTCGGTATGAATTGAGGTGTGTTGGTGTTTTAATGAAATGCACTCAGCCTATGTTATGATTCTAATATGATTTTAAGCATACAAATCCAAATTGGAATTTATTTTCAATAACTTCTGGAAAAGCTGGATGATGATAATATACATGTCTGTCTGTTTGCCTTTTTATCTGTCTGTCTTGTATACTATATCATTTGGGATAAAAGAAATGCCCGTTTCCATTTATGAACAGGATAAAACACTTAATTTTAAGAATCGCAGTCAAGGTATGTAAATAATTGTCAAGTGTACAGCTTGCATAATAAAATGCTGCAGTATATTTATTAAAAGGTGTAGATATATTATTGATAAAGATCTGTAAGCGTATTGCTAGATTTACTATTCATAAAGAGTTTTTACTTTTTGTTTTAGGTTATATAACTTGTTCAGAATTCGGTCTGACGGAACTAGAACTTTTGGAACTTTTGATGCCTACTAGCAATAGCGAAGCAGTTATTACATTGAAGGATGCCAATTACAACTTTTCCACTTTATGTGTAGCTAAATATATGATGAGTAAGTAAGGTTTGCGTATTCAAATTTCCCCTACCATATTTACTTAAGTGAGATTGGATTGTATATAAAAAATTACAGACTTTTCAACTTTCGTGTATTCAATGTGCTTTTTTATATAACCCTTTTTTGTTTTATTTAACTATATACATCTAATATAATATTTTATATACATCTTAAGATATACAAAAAAAAATGCAGTTGGAAATTATGTGAATCAAATATCGACAAATAAGTACTATTAATTAAGCATGTTATTGAAACAAAAATTTCTTACGCAAAAGTTTAACAAAATAACATTATTTCTATTATATTATTTTGTAATGCCTAATTTATACTTTCTTTCTTTTTAATAATCGCTGTTTTTGCAATAAAGCTGCCAGATTTGCAATATAGTAATTAAGTAACGGCCTGTTACGTTTTTTGGAGAGAAGGATTGGAGCTAAGACCTACCACGCTGCTCAAATGCGGTTTGGTAGGTTACACATATCCCTAGGATTCTCTAGTGATATGCAGGTTTCCTCACGATGTTTTCCTTCACCGATAAGCGTGTGATAAATTGCAATTATCAATTAGACACATAAGTTTTAATAGAAAGACTCATTGGTGTCTGCCCGGGTTTCAACCCATGATCGTCTCTAGAGATTCACACGGTCTCACCACTGGTAATGTTGTAAAAATTGTATCACAGCTATACAATTATTACAACATTACAATATAATGTTGTGTATATTTAATACTATGCAATTATGTGCGTTAACTATGTGGCCTAGTATGCTGAATTTTATTGCTGCGGCTTCTGTATTCTTAATATGTTTATACAGAATCAATAATAGTCGAGAACGTAGTGTCTGGTCGAAGCACATGGCGTTGGCGAGCCGCAGCAGCAAGTGCTCGTGCTAGACGCAGATATGTGCGCGTGCAAAGTGCTTTGCGAGATGCGCACTCTGATCTCGCTGCTTTGCACTTTGCGAACTTTCTCAATGATACTGAGGATACTGATACATCAGAAACCCATGAACCTGGTATATTGTTGATTTATCTTGTCATTAAAGAGCTCGTCCCGTGGCTAATTGAAGTTGGTAAAGAACCTTGTCATACGATGACGTTTTTTTAGTAATTAGAGTTTTGTGGATTAGCTTTTATCTTAGTCGATCTTAAGAGAAAATAGTACTTTGAATTTAATGAATTTTAGGAATGTTAGTTAATAATGTTATGATTAATAATTAAAAGAACGATTTTATATGGTCAACAAATGACATACAACACATGGCGATGGTAAAGTATAAAGTTAATTACGAAACAAAAACACAAGTCTTGCTATTTAACGTTTCAATACCAAAGGTATTTGGTGGCATACGGTGCAATATGAACATTTCATAAAATCATGAATTTGGAACTTGAAACATAGTCGTGCCAATGAACGTGGTGATGTTATAATATATAATTGAATTGAAACTTTGAAAATTAAATTAAACTAATCCAAATAAGTCGTTTGTAAAATAATCAAATTTGAAAACAAACCAATGTTTTAAGTTATGATAATAGGTAAAGTAACGGCTTGTTACTATCCCACAGCTAGAAATAAGCCTATAAGGGTTGTAGCTACTCCAATAAGTATTGATAGGTAGCATATATTACCAGAATTATTTAGAGATATGCAGGTTTCCTCGTGATGTTTTCCTTTACCGATTGCAAATATTAATTAGACACATGAGTTTTTGATAGAAAACCACAATGCTGTCTGCCCGTCATACATACCGTTTGTCCATAGAGAGCTAAAGTCATACTATTCCAATATATGTTTCTTTTTAACCAGGTTGTGTAGATGATAACGATGCACTTCTCGACTCAACGCCATTCCATTCGGCGAGTAGAACAGCTGCTGCGTTTACCCAGAGACACGTGGAGGAATCTTGGCTACATCTTCTTCTAGCTGGTGACTTCTCCAAACTAAAGGATTTGACTGTTTGCAATTTCGACTTTTTACTGGCCGCAGTAAGTTATGAATATTTTCCAACAAAACTAGACCAAAATTGTCATGTAACATTTTAAATGTACCCGACAATATATATTTAGTTTAATGGATAACATCCATTATTAATTTTCATTATTTAGTTTTTCAAAACTATATTATCTCTGTGTTATACGTTTACGCGTTAATATACGCGTATAATTTACGCGTTTTAGCTGCTCTTACTTTGCGTCTTGCAAAAATCGGCCTTTAAAAAATTCCAGAGACAATTTTAGCATTAAATTTGCAGCAGTTTAAAATAACTCTTAAAAGAAGGCTGATACAGAAATCCTGATGATGATGACATAAATAGTTTGATTTAACTACTCTCCGACCATGACATACATGGTATGGTGGACCATGAGATACAAAGGACGAGATTATATTAGTTATAAGAATTATATTTTGAAAAGAACAACTGCTCAGCTTAATGCTTTATAATTAAACTAGTAATATTCCGCGTAATTTTTATTTTTTTACGTATTTTTACATTTTTATAACGGATCCCTATTATTTTTGGAAATGTAATATAGCCTTTGTTGTTCAGTAAAAATGCAGCTTTCTAAAGGTGAAAGAATTTTTGAAATCGGTCCAGTAGTTTTTGTGTGAAAACATTACAAACATACATACAAATTTTTCCTATTTATAATATTAGTATAGATAAATTTAGTGAAATAGTTTAAAGTTTTTCACACACTACATTCACGTATCGCAAAATCAAAAGAGTGTAGACTCAACATGAATACTGGGGGTGTCCCTAAGCGTTGGTAATTTCCTGCTGGCTTTTCTCTTTAGGAGCAATTTTCCGACCTAGCAATGGATCTTGCATTTAATAAATATTTTCAACAAAGAAATTTTGAACTTAGAACTTCATAAGGTAACAACTTTTCCCGTACAGGTGCAAACTGTGACGATATCGTATCTCCGCTGTATACTGGAACACGTCCGCTGTTATATCCTGGACCGGGACGTCGAGCTAGTTTACGGTGCTATGAGGAAATCTAGCGATATCCTCACGCGAGATCCGATGCAATTGGGTGCTCAGGTAAATCTATAAGGCTATAAATTTAAAATTCTATTGAATTCGTTTTATATACCAGTATTGACATAAATGCAACTATTTTTCGAAAACCTTTTTATTTTTATAGGCGCTCGCTTTAATAACAGGCTCAATATGAATATTTCACCATCTCAACATTTTAGGATAGTGCTTTCCAACGTGGGACCCACGACCCAAAATTGGGCAATTTGATGGTTTAGGAGGGGCAACTTGACACGACACGAAGGCTTTTGCTCTGGGCCATTTAAGTGCAATGCTAGATTTCGGTGCCAAATTTAACAAAAAAAAAGCAATTTTTCTTCCTAAAACCTATTGTTTATGGTGTTTAAGTGGACAATTCAATTTTCAATATTAAAATTGATGTATGTCACTAATTTTTAACGTGAAGTATGGACCAAAAAAGGTCGGAAAACACTAATCTAGGAGAACCGTTGGACTGACGACTCCAACAAGGTCGCGCAGAGTGGTTGAATCCAAGCGGCTCAAGATCGTGTGGTGTGGAGATACCTTATGGATCTCCTTAACCTGTACCTATGCCCAGCAATCCATCATCAAGTCAATCAAGTCCATCGGCTGACTAAGAAAAAGAAAAAGATTCTTAAGATTGGTTTCAGCATTCCACTTATGGTGGAATATATAAAAACGCTCTTTATCAGATTGTCAATGAATAGTTCTAAATTCAAATCTGATTTACACCAGGTCCTGTGTTACCCTTAAACGAAACTAAATTGGCACAGGCCCTAACTGACACGGTCTAAGTTAACTTGTGAGACCATGATCCTAAACACACTAACAAGTGATGGTAATAAGTAAGGCGACAAATGTTGGAAAACTTATCCAATTTATGCCTTAGCCCAATCTACCCTATTAGGAGCATTTCGGGGTCACAAAGTTTGAATGAACTATGAAGAACAAATGTCGTATAAGTATGAGCGCCTTTAATAACAGGGACTTAACAGGATAAATAAGAATATTAAGAATAAAATAATAGGAATAAGAGGATAGATAAGAATATATTAGTCATATTTATGCCACAGATAAATAGTTTTAGACAATGCCGTGTTAAAATATTTAAAATGAAAATGTCCTAAACAAGTTGGTGTAATTTTATTTAGTTACATATACTAACTTAGCAAAAGACTTTTTTAAAATCTAAGTAGATAAAATAGGGCTCCGAACAATTTAAATATTAAATATAGTAATTCTATAATATTTTCCATTTTATAACATTTTTAGATACCAATATTATTTAATTAAAACCCTTAATTAATGCAGATCATAGCTTGGTTAAGGCCAGCGGTGGCGCGTCGTGGAGTTCTGGCAACACTGGTCACAGCTGCCATGGCATGGTGCGACGGTTATGACAAGCCTCTCCTTGTGCCTCTTAATGGCTGGTAAGGGTTTTAACGAACATGTTATTGTTGTAGATATTATTTTCATGTCTAAATTCTGTATGTGAAAAATGCCTTTTATTCGAACGGCCTCCGAATTTTTATATCTATGAATAATAATTGCATATTCACTTACTTATTTATAAAAATTGTGCTCTTTACCCAAAAATATATCTATATATATGCTAAATCTAAATTTATGTATATATACTTTATCAATTTATTGACAAATATTAATTAAATAATTAATATAAATAAAATAAATAGTAATTTATTTATTTATTATTAATTAATATAAGTTAAGGCTATAGACCAGATTATTGTCTCTAGTTCATTTTTTTAGACGTCTGTTATCGTCATTATTAATTCTTATTATTGCCACACCCGGTATATGAGCATGGAGTGGATACTAGAGTAGGAGAGTGTCACAATAAATAATGAAATAGAAAATGAAATTCGTATACCTACTTATTTTTGTCTAATAATAAAAAAGAGAGATATATTCACATTTACTTTCTCTTTATTTCTGTTTATACATAATAGATATAAAAAAGCAAAGTTACATTGTAATGTTGCTCCATCGTTTATTATAATCAAATTTATACTCTGGAAACGGCACGAACGCAATTGTTGCATAATTAATCTGAGTCGAGCTTACGGAGCGCTGAGCTTTGAAATATTCAGCAGCTATTAGAGATATTATTTCTGGAAAACTTTATCCTCCTTTCTGTAGATGCCGAATTAAGGCGAGTTCCGTTGGCTCAGTTAAAACGAGACATGAAAGCTAAATAAGGCGATAATGATTGTTAGAGGCCAGATATCGAAATATTCAACAGTTTGTTTAGACAGATTGTTAGACCACTTTATACTCATGCATCTATCTCAAGAACTGGTATAGATGAACGGTAAGGCCGTGTGCTTTCTCCAGGTGTTCATGGGATCAAACGTCGGGAAGGTAATAATAAACCAATGAGTTTTCTGTTAAATCTTATGTGCCTTATTGATATTTACCATTTATCACACGCTTCTTGGTGGAGGAAAACATCAAAAAAAACCTGCATAATGTTGAAATTTTAATTTGTAACCTAGAATTCCAAATAGGAGCAATGTTCTTACACTTCTCGCCATTTGCATTGCATGTCTTAATATCTTAAATTTATTTCACATTGGCTTTATTTTCTCATTCAAATAACGCAATCATTTCGACATCTGATCGGACTATATTCGATGAATATAAATTTTCTAGACAAATGAGCTATTTATTCACATTTTGGCTTAAAAATGTTTTCTCAAAACAAATCAATTTTTTTTTCAATTTATTATATTGTATGAGATCCTTCATTTTTCATTTGTTTCGTATAAAAGATTTATACGCCTTAGGGTACGTAGGGTTACGTAGTTTTATTGCTATGCGGGATATCGAAATCCTAAGAACTTTTTTAATATTGCCTTACCCACAAAAGTAGGCTTAAGTTATTACTGGAAAAATATGTTGTCGTTATGATACAACCTCCTTATAGTTTTACCTCATTTTTAATCAATACTACCTACGTTACGCCCACATAATAATCTTATATTAAGGGTTGAAACAAAGTTGCAATATAGAAGCAAAACTTGTTTAATGAAAAAAATACTTTTACTGTATGTAAATTCCGTTGTAATAAGATCGCATGACCTTTAGCAGGCCGTCCAGTGTTTGATCCTCGACTATTCACATATGAGTGTTTTATAATAATTTTCTCTTTTATGTATATTTATTATTCATCATACGGTTTTCTCGCTAAGGAAAGCATGTCAACCAGACAAAAAAGTATAACTTTGGTATTTCTCTGATATGTTTAGAACAGGTACGAGTCTAATCCATCCCTTCAAATAAAAAGGGAGGACTAGATTCTGAATTAGATATGGATATAGATTATTAAAAATCTGTAATCATCATCTTCCTCCCCTTATCCCACTCTAAGTGGGGTCGGAACAACATGTTATAAACTTGTTGTCACATGATTTAACTACGCATTGAACGACCGGCCTGACATCAACTTACCGTATTTTACGAAACCTTGTTAAGAAAAAGGGGGTCTATTCTACTTAACCGGATACCACACGGCGGGTCAACTTACCTTAGTCACCTTTTACGATACCTCGGTAAGAAATAAGGGTGATCTATTCTACTCAGCCGGATACCACACGGCGGGTCGACATACCTTAGTCGCCTCATACGACACCTCGGTAAGAAATGAGGATGGTACTATTCTATTTAGCCGGACACTACACGGCGTTAAAAAAAAAGAAAAATTCTAATCTAGAAATAAAAATCCTTTTAAAAATAATATCTTCTAACAACAAATATTCAAGTGTAAGATCATAAAGCGACTTTTTGAGAAATAGTTTTTGTAAGAGCTAATGTATTTATTATATTCGCATTTTGTACGTTTTTACAACCCTACTAGTGGCTTATAGAAATTGCGCTTTCCGACCCAGTTGCCGTCAGCCGAACAAAATACTGACCGCACCTGTTACCCGCGTCTTTTGTTCAGAAAATAAAACCACATGTTAGCTGAAATTGTTTGTAGAAATTTACTTTATAAAGCTTACTTCATATTGCATTGTTTTTCACGAACTTCCGTATTATTTATTTTTTATTATATTAACGTACGGGTTATATCGCGATTATATCAAGATATAGATGCAACTCTGCCCAAACGACGTAGCTAATACAAAGCTTACTAGATTTTATCGCGATATGACCCTTATATACTATAGTACATCTCCTTCTCCCTGTCCTTATTCCACTCTAAGTGGGGTCGACACAACATGTTATAAACATGATGTCACATGATTTGGCTGCGTTTTTACGACCTCATTAACTTAACTAACTTACCTCAATCATATTTTACGACACCTCGGTAAGAACGAGAGTGGTCTATTCTACTAAACCGGATACCACACGGTGGGTCAACTTACCTTAGTCGCCTTTTACGATACCTCGGTAAGAAATGAGGGTGGTCTATTCTACTCAGCCGGATACCACACAGCGGTTCGACTTACTTTAGTCGCCTTTTACGACACCTCGGTAAGAAATGAGGTTGGTCTATTCTACTCAGCCGGATATCACACGGCGTATACACTATAGTACATATGAATTGTAAAAGTTTAAAATCTGCTCCGGTTTTTTTTGAATTTTAGTGATTTAAAATCTACTATAAGTTTTATTAAATTTTAAATATCCCTCTTGCTATAAGGCAAAATTGAGACAAATCACGGTATTAAAGGAAGAAAAATCTAGTTTATTAAACATTGTCCCTACACAAGCATGTAATTAATACTCCTTAAGGTAATGAAAATTTGCGTGAAGTGAAATTTTAGATTTAATTCCTCTAGGGTACACATAATCAGAAGTAAATTCAAAGTATTATTTGTTTTTAAAGGAAATTTAAGATTGGTATATGGTACAATTGGAAAAATTAAACAAACATTGCTCCTGAGGTTTAACCATGAAAGCGTAACGGACATATTTTAACATTTATAATATTGTATTTATAAAGGTGCTGGTTACTCCAACCAGACAAGCTCCTTCTAGAAGTCGGGAACGTTACAAGAACCTTGTAGGGACCCGTTTACCCTACACGGGTTCCTACAAAGTTCTTGTAACGTCCTCGGCGAGTCAAGGATGTTCGCCCGATATTCTGCAACCTCCGTGCAATGCAGCATAACGTAAGAATCCGAATCCGTCATGCATCCTCTGTAACACAACATGATTTGACTACATATTGAAGTTAACGACCGGACCTCTGCCGGACGTCAAGTTACCATAGCCCTTTTTTACGACACCTTGGAAAGAAAGAAATGTTATAAACATATCACATGATTTGAATACATATTACCGTTAACGACCGGCCGCCTGCCCGACGTCAACTTACGTCATTCGTATTTTACGACACCTCGGTAAGAAAAAGGGTGATCTATTCTACTCAACCGGATACCACACTTTGGGCCATCTTCCCTTAGTCACATGTTACGACACCTCGGTAAGAAATGAGTGGTTTATTCTACTTAACCGAATATCACTTGGTAGGTCACTACACAGCATTTTATTTAGTACACAATGACGTCTGATAATACTTATCATTCTTTGCAAGTAGGGTCTATTCATCCGAAGAAGATTGTTGGTCAGATGATTCAGGGACGACATTCCCTGAATCTATTTGTCTATCTTCCCTCCAGGAAATTATACAAAACACACCAAGCATCGTATTTATCCAATCGTAAATTCCAACTCGATGGTCCATACTAAACAGAATGTACAATGTTACGTGTGGTTTGACGTAATCACTCGACAATAGTAGGCGATCCATTACACACACCGGCTGTTGAAACTGTGGGACTGTAATTAACTCCCTAATTGGTTCTTTATCTGAATCGTTAACTTTTCTACTATATACTTACATGATATGGATACATTTCTTTGACTCTCTACGATCTATTAGTGTACACAAACTCTTAACTTATATAAAACAAACGCTGTAGTCGTCTAAATTGGTTAACATTATATAATTTACGCCACGTCGAAAGTTTAACTAAGGTGCAAAAAGTTTCAAAAGTAAATAATTTTCTTTTAAATGAGAGTAAGTGCAAATATTAATCCAAAATCAATTCAATTCCTCGCCCATGAATTAACATGGTGTGAAGTCCTTTTCAAAATTTCTAACCAGTCGTGCTCCAGTAACAATAGTAGAAGTTTAAAGTTTTTAAGGTTTAGATTTTTGGGTAAATAGATTCAGAACTAGGTAATTTTTACAGATCCCTTGGAGAATTATTGAAATAAGGTCTAGGAAAATCTGCAAATATTGCAACTATTTGTACTGTCAAACAAGAGGAATCGTTTTTAATTGACTTATACAGACTTATTACTTATTACTTTATGACTTTGTATCTTATACAGGGTTTTATCCAACGCATATGTGTAAATTAGTAGCAGTTTTATATCGTTAGAACTTTGTAATTCACAAATCTCGCCTATTACTGTTAGGTTTTTATCCATAATATTTCGAAATATCGCAATTTGATACGGCTTTTTAATGAATACATAAGCTAATATCAAATCTTAGGAATAGTTTACTCATAAACCCATAGAGATCTCGGTGATGTAGCATATCGTATTTGTCGGGACCTGTCTATGATGCTGTAACAAAGTAAATATGATAATTGTTTTTGTGGTATTATTTCAAGATTGTTTATAAACAAATACCATTAAATTGATTGCGTCGAACGGCTTATTATGTGCACTACATAAATTCAAGTTAAATGACTTATTTATTTATTTATTTATTATGACAAGCCAATAGCATTTTACACATACTTATAATTACACTTTTTCATACAGCAAGTTCTAGGTAAAACACTTTTTAAGGCGAGTACAGTGTTATCGTAGGTAGTTAGGTACAAAAAAGGACTTAGACTTAGTTTAATATTATATATTAAAAATTACTCTTTAACAGGCTTCATCCACCAATAGCATCGACTGTTCGGGTGGTATGTGTGGGTGGATCTTCACCAGGTGCTGGAGTGAGATTACTGCAGCTAGCACCATCAGGACAACATCTGGTACTGGCGCCATCTGCCGGCGACCCACAACTATGGCATGTTATGTCCAACTCCAAAGTGCACACTTTCAAAGGTAAGAATAGATCCAGCAAGGGATGTAAAAAATCGATTACAGTAATCGATTTCTCCCTAGTTAAATTATTTTTTTAAATTTACAACATTAAAAAAATTATTTATAAAAAAATTTCATTTGCTTTGCTGCATTTTCATATACTTTGTTTTTCTTCATTCGAAATGTTGCATTTTTATTTAACTACTAAATCGAAATTAATAATAAGCATAAATATTAATTAAAATAGACTGTCAAAATATACGTTACAAATAACAAAGTGGCAGTGTTTGCAAAATTCGATTAATATTTGTAGTTACATTGGTTTAATCGAACAACGAACATTTTATCTTTTTTCAATACAAAGTAAATAAAAAAGAAAAAGATTAACTAATATAATCGATTAATATAAAAATCTATTATGTTTTATATTGTTAGATCTGCCTACTATTTAATTGTGAATTGATTTAAATATCTAAAGTACTTATTATTGTTTTGTAGCTTCCACTTTATATTTTCTGCAGAATAAATTTTGCAAGCGTTGCGTCGTTAGCGTTAGAAAGGTTCTGACTAAATGGATAGAAAATGTCAAACAGGTCACAGGCAGCCGCTAGATCGTTTAAAAATACAACTACTATGTTACACAGTAAAGTTGAAAAGGATTATATTTCGGTTGCTTTACATTATTTCCAGTTAGTAATAATATATCCAAGTATTATCGAAATAAAAGTTTAGTGAATTATGAATTTCTTAATAATAATTGCCATACTCGTCAGATAAACAATAAACGTTGCTTATTTTATGTGTCGTTCGAAATCAGTAGTCCAGCCTTTCAGTATTTTCTTTCTTTAACAATTATTTTTAATCCCTCGTACATATAAATTTTAAGAATCTATCGTCAGAAAGCGTGCCATACTCGCCAGAAAAAAAATAAACATTGGTATTTTTTATCTGTTATTTGAAATTAGTAGTCCAAATTTTCAGTCTTTTCTTTCGTTACTCATTCTTTTGTTTCTATCCCTCGATATAAATTAATTTTAAGAATCTATCGACAGAAAACATGCCATACTCGTCAGATAAAAAATAAACGGTAGTTATATTTTATCTGTCATTAGAAATTAGTAGTCCCAATTTCTAGTATTTTCTTTCGTTAACAAATATTTTGTTTTTATCCTTCGAAACAAATAAATGTTAAGATCGTAAGATAATAAGATTTGACATCGTAGCTTTTCCTTTGTCATGGCCAAGTAAACAGTACTCGAATAACAAAGCAAACTTATTTTCTTTTCGCCAACTTGCGTCTACGTCAACCTACTGCTGGTAACGCGATATTCTTTACTTACTCATCCCACGTTCACTTAATTAACAAGCTAAAATAGCCTGTTACAATAGACACATTTGTTTGTATTGGACGAAACACCCTTGTTATATGGATTCGCCGAACGAGGGCCAAATATTTGTTCGGAATACGCATATGTTACAGACTGAGTAATCGGCCATACGTTTTACAATGTAAGCATTTTTCATGGAACTAAAATGATATAACTATCTATACTAATATATAAAGCTGAAGAATTTGATTGATTGTTTGAACGCGCTAATCTCAAGAACTACTGGCCCGATTTGAACAATTCTTTGAGTGTAAGATAGTCCATTTATCGAGGAAGGAGGAGAAAAATGCACAAAATGACGAAAAGATAGTCAAGCATAACTAAAACCTCATCTCACGAACATAACGTCATATATAAACCACTAGATTTTACCCGCGACTTCGTTCGCGTGGACTGTTGTCGTGTGATACGAGTCGAAAATAGATGACGCTTTTCAATGTCATCCTATTCCCGTAAAATTAACAGGATTTCTATAGCCCATATGTTATTCCGGTGTATAAGGAATAATTGTGCCAAATTTCATCGATATTGGTTCAGCTGATTTGCCATGAAAGTGTAACAAACATACATCCATACTCACAAACTTTCGCATTTATAATATTAGAAGGATAGGATTAGCTGTACCTGCGACTTCGCCCGCTTAGAAAACAATATTTAATTGAAATTTTGAACACAAAGTAATTATTTTGAGTCAACCGTAAGAGATAAAGACATCCTATCGCAGACTTTTATTTTTGTAAATATACAATTACATACTTTACATAAAACTGTTATATTTACCAAAACCATCCGGAACAATTGCACTAGGTTTTAGTTAAAATCGCCAAAAAAATCCGGTCTGTATATTTTAAGAAAACGGATCACATACATACAGACAGCTTTTAGGGACTTTGTTTTATAATAAATATAGATACAGATTCTCAAATAAACCTCAAAAACGCATATACTCCTCTGTTCTTAGAGTTATAACCGAAAAACCTTCGCAAATTCCCGTGTTTTGTTGGCTTTTCAGTTTATCCAATTTTATGAGCTGTGTCATGGATAGTGGCAAGAGAAACAACGTAATTTTTAACAGGAATTTCTTTGACAAAGCGGGAAAGCTCCTGTCAGCTGCCATATTAATAACGTTATATCTTTTTTTCCGAAAGCCATGAATTTGCGAATACTGTTGAAATATTTGAATAAATATTGAACAATAATTAAATCTTCAGCAATTTAATAAAATATTAAACATTAATCTTAATTTAAATTTTATTTTAAATAAGCGTTCGAAAAGTTAAAATATGTATAGTTTTTTTGTTTATAATTTAGTATTATTTATAGAATTAGACGTTACTTTGCATAATACAATCTCATCATTTGGGATTTTGTCGTGGAGTCTGTCTACTGACGATACTTCGGTTAAAGGGCGAAACATTGTTGAGATAGTGGTACTGAATGTGTACAGTACTTGTGTACTGTTGTGTTATTAGTGATGGATAGTTCATGACTTTATTTGGAATTCTGCATGTATTCGGATAGTACACTCTACATTTAGCATTACTTATATCTTCTTTAATTGCGGATTATAGCAAAATAATACTTTTAATACTTTTGTTTTATAAGTTACTTTCATAAATTCAATTGCATAAAAAGGTTCTGTTTCGTAGGAAGAACGCTGCGGTTCGATAAACATTCGCCATAAAAATTAATTTTTAGACGTTGCAGGTTCAAATAATATAAAGTACCAGGTTGATCGAATTATTTACAAAATAAAAAAAGGAACTAAAAAAAAAAATAATAATAGTGGGGCTCGATCCTAGGTATTTTCATTTCGCGCGACCACCCGTTTTCCGAATAAGCTACGCTGACTTGACATTTCACGGCGAAAATTGTTTTGTATATATTCAATAAAGTAAAAGTAAACTTTGTTTTTTTTATGCCCAAAAACAGGGATAAAACGATTTTTTTTTAAATAAAACCTAGCTAGATCCCTTTTTTCTCCCCCAAAACTCCCTACATGCTGAACTACAAGAAAATCGTTGGAGCCGTTTCCGAGATTCTGAACACATATATATATATATATATATATATATATATATATATATATATATATATATATATTTATACGTACAAGATTAACTCATTTAAATATTTAAGATAATAAGAATTGTAATGTCTTATTTAAAAACTATTCAGTTACTTACATCGAGATTAATTCCCTACTACATTCATGGCTTACACGAGGAAAGCGTTTTGTTTGTGCGTCGACAACATATCAAGGGTTCACGTATACATCTCACGTTCGTTAATTAGCAAGCCTAAACCCCTTGCCGTATTACTTGGCAAGTTTGTTTTGTTTCACAGAACGCATTAATCCCGGACGACTTGTGTTCATTAATGTTTGCTAAATATACAGTAAGAATATATATACAGTTAAATTGTGACTGCACAACCATTATATTACACTACCTAACACCTATTAACAGCCCTATGATCTACTTGTTAACTTATTAGGGACTTTAAGTGGTGAATAAGCCTATCAGAAACCTGGGAAACGCAAAAGTCCGAGATATGTGTCAGATATGTTCCGCATAAGCTAACTCACAGTTTTAACACAGTGGTAACTTGTGAAACAGGCTCTAAGTTTTGTAAAATCTTCAGTCAGTCAGTCATATCTTCCTCAATTAACGCAAAAATTCCAATTACCCTTGAAAAAAGAATGACCCAATATTATATGTGAAGGTGAATCAGGTAAATGTGGCTTACAAATAGGGTTGCCACCTTTTTTTTGAAGAAAAATAGTATTTTTCTTTTTTAATCAAAAAAATATAGTACTTTTAGGAAATTCAGGATAAAAAATAGTACACATCTATTTTTAAATTATTTATTTTTGCATCATTATTTATTATTACTTTTTGCTGGACAATGACAAAGGAGTTAGAGTTACTAACTAACTAAGCCCCGTAAATACATGAATGAGTTTCGTTCAAACATTCCCTATGCAGTACTGCGGGTGCGTTCCATTCACAGTTGATTCAAAAAAAGCGCGACAATTGAAATAGTGATAAAAATATAGTATTTTTCATCCTATATTGTTTTTCTATAATGTATAGTATAATTGACTAAAATATAGTACGATACTATATAATATAACGGGTCGCGAAGCTGAAGTGGCAATGGGCGGGGCACATAGTTCGAATGGATGTTGGGGTCTCAAGGTGCTAGAGTGGCGACCCCGCACTGGAAAACGCAGTGTAGGCAGACCCCCCACCAGATGGACAGACGACCTTAAAAAGGTCACGGGGAGCCGCTGGATCCAGGCGGCACAAGATCGTGTGGCGTGGAAGTCCATGGCAGAGACCTATGTCCAACAGTGGACGGCTATTGGTTGAAGAGAGAGAGAGAGAGATATATATATATATATATATATATATATATATATATATATATATATATATATATATATATAATATAGTACGGTTGACAACCTAACTTACAAATGTTTTAGGCATACACAAAATGAAAATAGAAAAGTGATATCAGCGTAAAATTACAATTTCGACCCAACCTAAAGCGATTAATGTTATTGGATCCTTCGGTGTATTCGGCGGAGCGAAGCTTACGGCTTTTCAATTATTTTTCAATGTAACGGCTGACTCGTTGCACGCACCTGTAACGAACGGTAAATTGAAAGTGGTTAAATTGATACCGTTCTATGTTAAATATTGAATTGCCCGCCGATAAACTTTTTTAATTACCAAATGGGCAACCTGGTGCCTCCATAAATAGGCTTTCTCTTTGAAACTTCATACAAAAAGTAATGAAATATTATCTTGCTATCTATATTATATTATAATAAATTTTATTATATATTACGATTATAACAAAATAATATTTTCATTACTTTTTGTATGCAAACTCCGCAAACTAACGCCTAATTCTATAAACTATTGGATTATAATACAAAATACATATAATACAAAATAATTTAAAACTATTCAATTTAATATTAAATTCATTAAACTCGTGTCAATTTATTAGGTTTTATAATATACTAACTTATTAATTTTTTTTTCTACCTGCCCTTATCCCACTCTAAGTGGGGTCGGCACAACATGTTATAAACATAGCTGTCATATGATTTGGCTTCGTTTTTTACGACCGGCCGTCTGCCTGACATCAACTTGCCTTAGTCGTATTTTACGACACCTCGGTAAGAAAGAGTGTGGTCTATTCTACTTAACCGGATACCACACGGTGGGTCAACTTACCTTAGTCGCCTTTTACGACACCTCGGTAAGAAATGAGGGTGGTCTATTCTACTCAGCCGGATACCACACGGCGGGTCGACTTACCTTAGTCGCCTTTTACGACGCCTCGGTAAGAAATGAGGCACTATTCTATTTAGCCGGATACCACACGGTGTAATATAACTTATTAACTATAATTTGGAAAATACTTATTTCAGCTTATACCTGTAACTGAACTCGTGGTAAAAAAGGTAAAAGGATAGCACACCAACCACTACACCACAGTGTTTAGTTATTTATGTAATCATTAAGAAAAGGTAAATTATTATACCTACGTTATTAACTATCAGAATAAGCTGCGAGAGAAAATTGCCAGTTAGCTGCACACACGATAGCATAAATAGATTGGTTAGTTACGTCGAGTTGACCTCAATGATTAACTGAATAGGTCACTTAACTTATAATACAAAACTAATTAACTCGACACTCCTAGTTATTATAGATATGGGTAAATCGTGGATAGAATATTGTTCTGCTGATTAAATATTTGCGAAAACTAAATCAATGTGAATTAAAAGGAGTAAACGATCTTAGAATTTAAGTTTATTATTAATATTATATACTTATTATAATTCAGATAATTCTTTATTTAAATTGGCTTTTATAAGCACTTTTAATAGTCAAATTACAATGAAGCTACTAATGGTTCGGAAAGGTGCTCTTACCGAGAAGAACCAAGAAGAAACGGTCACTCTTTTAGAAAATAAATATTTCAATAATATATAATTGTTCATTTGTATTTATTGCTAGCTGGTCGCAATTAAAATCCAAGCTTTCCTAACATTAACATAGTCTTTAACTGTCATTCACTATTTGGAATTAGGCGTTACTTTGCGGAGGTCCAAAATACAAATGAAAAACTAACGACCTATTCCTATCCCATTGGTGAGCATAGGCTTCCTCTCTTCCTTTTGAGAGAAGGGTTGTATCTAAGACCCACCATGGTCCTTTAATGTGGATTGATATGTTACACATATCCCCAGAAATGCAGATGATCCCCAGACATGCAGATTTCTGCATGTCTTTAGAGAATTCTATCCTCGCGATGTTTTCCTTTGCCGAAAAGCGTGTGATAAATTGCAGTTATCAATAAGATAGAGAAGAGGTTTTAATAGAAAAACTTTGTGCCTGCCTGGGTGTGAACTCGTGATTCCCTTGAAAGAGTCATACCGCCGGAGTATTACTGCTTTTTTGATGATAATATTACTTATAATTGTGTCCATTATTTAAATACGTATAATAAATTTTACAATCGACCTAAAACTTATTAATAAATTTGCTAAAATTTAAAGCTGCTATAAATATATAAAGTATTATATAATTAAATTACAACGTTAAAGTCCTATCGAGCAACCTGTATACGATGTTAAATTGATTTCATTAAAGCATCCTATAAGTTCTTATAGCCCTGGGCTGTGAAACTCTTGAGTTATAATAGAATAATTTCGTACTTAATGGGCCATAGCGAATTTTGGAGTTAATTTGATCCTTAATATATAAGGAGTTTTATAAGTTTGGTCATTAGTTTTTGTAAATAAAATATCTTTAAAAATAACCATGACAGCGATTATTATAAAGTAGGTTTATTACACCTTCTACATTTGGTAGGTCCAAAGTAGACTTCACCCTTTACCCTTAAAAAAACTCAAATCAGACGCTGTCTATACATACTTATATTATAAACGCTAAAGTGTCTCTCTCCGTTTGTAACTTTCACGGCTTTTCCACTCCACCAATATGGATACAAATTTATCTATTTTTAATATTAATTTAATTTCTTTTAAAATTTACTTTTTATCTAATAACTGTTGGTACATAAATAAATAATAATAATATTAAAATTTGGCACAATTAAATATACAACGGCCTATAAACCGGTGTAATATATAGGAACAACATTCCCATTCTTTAGGTACTTAAACGCTTAAGTTGGCGGTTACGAAGTCGCAGGTACGAGTAATAGAAATAAAAATACCAGCACATACCAGCATATAATACAGCTACACGTTATGGGTAACAAATTTTGCACAGTAACGATTGTTCATCTGGCCATACTTCGTAGTAAACCTCAGCGCCACAAGCCGTAAAGTTTTAACGATTGAATAAAAACTTCTCTTGGTTTATCTATGCCACGAGATACGTCGATTTTACTAGGTCGGACTTGTATTTATTTCTCACCGTAATCAGAAGTTAAAGTTAAATAGCATTTGAAAACTCAAATTTTGACTAAATAATGAATTATAAATATAATCTGCTTATTTTCAATGTAGATTCGCTCTTTTTAAATGAAATATCTGGGTGACCGAGTTGGATCGGTATTTTTTTACAAGATACGAAAAAATTTTTTAAAAAGAGCTGGATATATCAGCATTTATTCCGGGGTATTTTCACAATTGAGCTTAATAGCTAACTAAAGCTAAAAACTAGCTTAAAGTTATAATTAACTTTAAAAGTGACAGTGTAAGAAAACAAAGGTATTATTTTCTAATAATATTGTAACAGTTTTTCAGCGCCTGAAAACAGGGATAAAACGATTTTTTTAAAGAACATCTATCTAGATTGATTTCTCGAAAGCTCGAACATACTAAGTTTCATGAAAATCGTTAAAACAGTTTCTGAAATTAAGATTATATGTATACAAGATTAGCTCTAAGATTAGATCTAGTCTAAACTCTTGAATGCAGTACTATAAAATAAACTATAATAAAGAAACAGTTATATAGTACAATAGGGAAGTTTAAAAAAAAGTATCAAACTGTTGCTATCCCACTTCTGGGTATAGACCTCCTTTTTACGTAGCTCCAATGCGGATAGGTAGGTTACACATATCTCCGGACATATCTAGAAATATGCAGGTTTCCTCACGATGTTTGCCACAATCTTCAATCGTATTATAAAAATATTGCATTATTTTGATATAAATTGTTATTAAAGAAAATTTATTTATTTTCTCTTAACGCATTGATTATAGAAAAATAATCCATTAATTTTGTATTATGAAACATAGCAAAGAAACTTCTAATCTAATTTTATAATATATTCTTTTATATTGATCAGTAAAATTATTTTTAATTCTACTTGAAATACCGTATGTAGGCATTTTTAATCTATAAATGAAACAAGACCGGTAAATACGTAGCCAAATCATGTGAAACATGTTTTGCCTCCCCCACTTGCTATAGGAGAAGGGCAGGAGAATTAAATTAAACATAGGAATTACTGACATGATTCCTTATAACATTCTTTATTTGTAGGTCATTCTGGCCGGATATTATGTATGTGTGTCACACGAGAATCTCAGTATCTTCTGACTGGTTCCGAAGATACCAGCGTTATGGTTTGGGATCTGCACACATTGGCTGTTAAGACCAAAATTCTGTGAGTATTTAATTGATAAGTTTATTCTTTACTCCTTTAAAAAACCGTGCGGTATTCGGCTGAATAGAATAAAGCACCCTCTTTCTTACCTAGTTGTCATAAAAGTCGACTAGGGTGAGTTGACGTCGGGCAGGCGGCTGGTCAATGACTTGTCAACATGTTCATAACATGTTGTGCAGACCTCACTCAAAGTGGGATAATGATAAGGAGAATGATGATATTTACTCCTTATAAAGAAACATTTAACTTGTTATTGACAAAGAATAGATTAGATCAAATATAAAAATAGCACGGCTTATTAAAGTTACATTGTTTTTTGTAAAGTTGGTAAAGTCAATTCTAAATTAGTAAATTTAAATCAACATATTTTGTAAATAACACGTTTATTTAATTACATAGGAAATTGTCTTTGTTATTTAAATCCACCCTACGTTGCTCGCCGATTAATAAGTTAGAGTAATTTGACAGTGACCTAAATTAAACACAAAGTATAAAGTAATTTTATATTTCCTTCGAGTTACATTATACATATAACTATGGTTAGTTATATATAGTATGTCACCGACTTCGCACGCGTGAAAAATATGTGCTTCAAATTTTATTGCAATTTTGAACATAAAAATAGTTATTGTGAATTAACCATAAGAGATAAAAGATATGCTGTCGCGGACTTTTTGTAGATCTACAATTCTCTAATACATTACATTAGGGTATCTTTGTTGATTTACGCAGCGCACGCTCCTAAAGCTCAGTCGGCGAGATTTTTTACAACTGGCCGATCTCTTGGACACCCTTTCTTTTTTTTAGACTTTATTTTATAATAAGTAAAGATATGGTTAAAATTTGTAAGCAAATATTTTATATAACGTCGTTGTATTTTTTACTATATTTAGAGAACATATAGCACCAGTGCTATGCGTGGCAGCAATAGTGAATAGATCATTGGTTATAAGCGGTGGAGAAGACTCTGCAGTAATTGTGACGTCCCTTGTTGATGGTGCTTTGGTGAGATTATTCATACCTTTATTAGGACTTAAAATTAGTTAAATTGCACAGTATACTACTAAACTTAAAAGGTATTTAATTGTAAAAGTGATATACGTCCATGAATAGCCTATTCCAAAAAACATTTTAAAACAATTATATATTAATTAATACTAAATTCATAAATTATAAATAAAAATTAATATAAATACTAAATGAATTAATATTTATTCTACAGATAACAGTACACAAGTTTAAAATTTTATTGCGTATACAAGATTTTTAATCGACAGAATAATATTTAAATTAAGCGTTTTTTAGCCTAGATTATGTCAAAAAGCTATGTTTATTAGGTTTATTTGATAATCAGGTAACCAAACTTGATCATCACCGTGGACCGGTCACGTCCATTAAAATTATACAAGATGGTGACATAATGGTCACGTGTTCACAAGATGGCACCGTTTGCACGTGGAACGTTGACAACTTCACGTTGCTTAGCACCGTAGCGGCCGGCGTTCCGATTCACTCAATGGAAGTTACGGAAGATAATGTATTCCTTGTTACCTTGCAAGGAGAAAACGAACTACACGTAAGGACGTTTATAACTGGAACGCACTTGCATATACTCAAGAGACATAAAACTAAGGTAAGATCATTTTATTACACCTAGAGTTGATTCTATCAAATCGTTTAAAGAAAATGTTGGCTTTCGGCGGAAATCTAACTCGCGACCCCAAGAGCTGAAGGCAGGGTTACTGCCAACTGAGCTAACGGGCCAGTAACATAATAAATGTGGTAAGTAGCGGCCTGCTACTCTGCCGCTGCTGGGAATAGGCCTCTTCTCTCCGTTTTTGGAGAGATGGATTGGAGCTAAGACCTACCACGCTACTCCAATTCGAATTAGTAGGTTACACATATCCTCAGAATTCTCTAGAGATATGCAGGTTTCCTCAAAATGTTTTCCTTCACCGAAAAGCGTGTGATAAATTTCAAATATCAATTAGACACAAGTTTTAACAGGAAAACTCATTGGCGTCTGCCCGGGTTTGAACCCGTGACCTCCTCGAAAGAGTCGCACGGTCACACCGCTGGGCTATCACGGCTTAATATATGTAGTATGAGTGATTGATAAAAGTGTAGTTAAATATATACAATAATCATTTTAAAATAACGACTTAAAAACATACATACAACCAGATTCTAAGAGCCGACAAATTACTTTTAGACAAAGTTTATCATGACCACACATATTTCACGAAAAAGTGTACAGAGTAAAACCATATAACCTGATATATTTAAAAAAATATACTCCCCTTTTATTTCATTACTTATAGTTTCTAGTATCTCCTTTGTTACACTACAACAGTTTTCAATGACCAGTATGAAGAACTTTTCCCTTTTGAGTTGCTCTGAAGATAATTATTAGAGGAACATTGTTTTCCACAGATCGCTGAACTAGCACTTTTGTTCGTAGTAAACTTTGTTAGCCGTTGTATTCAAAGCCAACCGACGTAACTTGAATATTTAAATTCTACAAATATATTGCTGAATGTTTTCGAACTTCCTAAACGTCATTATTTTGTACGTGAGTAGTAAAACAATATACCATCAAACTTTAGGGCACAGTATAGACATTTTCGTATTCTACGAAAAGGTTAAAAACATATATACTCACATATACGTACATTATTAAAGTTAAAGAGTAATTTTATACTCTCTACGGCATATAATTATTTTGTTCCTATTTTATACTGGCTTTTGTCACTTTAATTTATTAAATTAACGCCCTTTTAACCCCCGATCTATGTAATTTAAAACTTTTCATAAAGAAGGTACGATTAATGAAAAGCAGGTCTGAAAAACATTTTTTTCCAAATTTATAAGATATTTTAATTAGCTTCTATTACCTACCTAATTACAAGCGTTAAGACGCTACTTGCCTTATATTAGGTAGTATAAAGTGCGTTTAAAATGCTTTGAAAAATAAGAAAGTCGTCGTCGTCTTTTGTATTAATTTCAGTGAGTAACATAAAATCCTCCAATGTCTCAGGAAAGCAGCTATCTATCTTTGTTGATATATCTTGAAATGTTATCATTTAAAGAATTCTAAAATCAGATAATATCACTAAAGAAATACTCGTACTGTATCACAAACATCGCAAGCTACTACAACAAAAAGGAATAAATTTTAATTTCCAAGAGTTGATATATAGTATAAAAATAAGAAATGCTATATAGATTTGGTACTTCCTCCTTTTTGATGCCATAAGCAAAACGGAATCTGCGTATATTTATTTCTAAACAATAATTTTATGTTCATTAAATTAATCTTACACTATGTACAACATCAACACATTAGGATCCTTATGACCATTTTTCGTGCAAACGCATTAAATTTTTAATCATCTTTATGGGAAAATAAATACCTAAGCGGTTCCTTCTCTAATATATTATTCTTGTAACATAATAACGTAATAGACCCACACATAAAGAGTGTAAACGATTGTAACATACTTCACTTGAGATATAGTAACAGTCGATCACTCAGTTATTTACGCACTACGATATCTGATATAAATTGTCTTCAATTTATAGTAAGTGCCCTTAGGCCGCTTCCACTCTTATTACATTTACGGACGATGTACTCGTAACTGCTCCCTTTGGAGCTATCAATGTAATTGACATCTTATTTTTGTGAGTTAATCTATTGTACGTTTGTTAATATACTTTTTTATGTACTGCTTTAGAATCTATTTCCACATTGGAGGATGGGATATTAATTATAATCATCGCCACCAACGTTTTTCCAGTTAATATATCACATACACTTTTCCTAATTATCCTGCTTTCCTTACGATATCTTCCGTCACTGCAAAGTATTTTAAATACCAAATAAACATACAAATTTGGCAAAGCTGTTTATTTGAAATACAGTTCAAGCGTTGAAGTTCTATCAATAATATAATTGTAATGCTTAGGCTTTAAATATATTACAATCAAATTTTATAAGCTTATACTCTAAAATTTCCACAGTTCAATGATATCTATTTAATATTCTATCTTTCTTGAATACTTTTGTATGCTCCATTAATTGTTGTATTTTCAAATTCGTATTTAAACAAAAAGTATATAATTTGAATTATTCCATAAATATTCTGTGAGAAATAACTATTAATTTAATCTTTTAATAAATTTATCTGCTAGCGTATCCCGTAGCACAAAAGGTGGAGCAACATTATTTTGTTATGCAGATTGGATACATAACGCTTAAAAGGAAGGATGCTTTTAAACTTGGAAAAATAGAAAACCTAAAACAGTAAACACAGAAAAAGTAGCGTCATTTTGTCATTAAAAAATCAAAGTAGCAGAGTCGAGACTTAACGCATTGATTTCTTTGCTTTCAATAGGTAAAATGTTTCTGCGTTGGCCATGACTCATCCAGGGCTGCTGTAGGATGTGCTGACCAAAGAATATACATTTACAGCCTGCTCAATGCTCAACTTCTTCGTACGTTAGCAGCAGCTCACGACCTCGCCGCTCTGGCTATTGCTGATAAAGACCACTTTCTTTTAGCTGCTGGTAAGTGATCTGACAAGTGCATTAACAACATTCTTTAGATTTAAAAGTTGTGAGCGTTTATTGTTTTCTCCATTTACGGATAAATCGACTTAGCAATCACGGATCTTGTCTGCGTAATTGTAAGTAAAAATGAACTCAGATTGACGTCATATTTCAGTGTTTTTCTGCTTCCATTAATGTTAATGGATTTAAGTGTGAGGATAATAAATCCAGTATTTCTGCTACTTGTTGTTACTAAAAGTTGCCACTAAAATAAAAAACTTAAATATATATCTTATACTCGTGGTTAATGTCTTAGTCATTCAAATCGTTATCAGATCTACTAAATTTTATTTTGAATATTTTACTGTTACTTAGTTACACTGCTTAAAATTATATTATCGTATTTAAAATATTGGCGCTTAATTTGTTTTAAAATTTAATGTTTATAGCTACCGGTTTGATAGGGTTATTATTAAATAAGTCAGTTTACGCACTTCAGTTTAACAATTAGTCTCATTTTTTATTTCATTATCATAATGGAATTAACGACTCTCTGCCCGCGTTGCCATAAAATATCTGTGCAACAGTGCGTGCGTAACTTATCGATAATTGTTCTAGATCGACTTTTAGAAAGAAGCGTTATCAACAAAGTGTTAAAATTTTTAACGAAAGTTAAAGATCCAGAAAAAGTAAAATAATTTCAACCATGCTCGTGAACTTTCTGCAGAAATAGTAAATAGTAATGAAAAAAACAATGGTAAACCATTGTTTTTTTTTGTCATAAACTCGACACGTCAGTTGTCTGTGTCATATGTCTGCTGTTACGCGTATTTTATTACCCCGCGGGCGGCGAGTCTTTGATAGTAGTATAATAAAAAGCACATTAAATCAGCTGTTCTAATCAGTTCCGATAACTTTAGCCTTTCTTCGTCTAAGTTTTCTGGATTTATCGTTGATAAGAAATTTCAATTTAATAATGTGTATGTGATAATTTGTCTTAATCATAGTTTTGTGACGTGCGATCTTGTTCAAATAAAATATTTTTCTTCCATAGGTGGTAATAGAGTGACAATATATTCATTCCACACAGAGGATAACCTAACTAATTTCAGGCCAACAAAGCAATTAAAGCGTAGACAAACAAAGTCCACAACCAACGTTTCTTTATTACAAGTAAGGCTAAGAATTAAAAAAAACATTTTTGTACACTTAAATTATCTTAAACATTATAAGTTTTCCAACTTAAATTACGAGTTAAATTATCTGTCCCACAATCTTGATATTTTGTCAGATGTTGTAACTCATCATCTCATCATCTTCCTGCCCTTATCCCACTCTAAGTGGGGTCGACACAACATGTTATAAACATGCTGGCACATGATTTGGCTGCGTTTTTACGACCGGCCGCCTGCCTGACGTCAACTTACCTCAGTTTTATTTTACGACACCTCGGTAAGAACTAGGGTGGTTTATTCTACTAAACCGGATACCACACGGTGGGTCAACTTACCTTAGTCGCCTTTCACGACACCTCGCTAAGAAATGAGGTTGGTTTATCCTACTCAGCCGGATACCACACGGCGGGTCGACTTACCTTAGTCACCTTTTACGACACCTCGGTAAGAAATGAGGGTGGTACCATGTCAGATGTTGTAACTATTATACAAATAATTTGCTTATATTTTTTAATATATCTTCAAAGATAACAATCCCAAAAAAAAATTCCGTGCCCGATCGTACCATTTTAAGACAATTGGTGAAATCAAATCGTACAATTAAAACTTTTCTTTCAAAGAAGTTTGCTTCTTATACGTGCAACGAATTCTATTCAACCCTTTTAAGAAGCATCAAACTCATTAATGTACTTTCTCCGTCAGGCAGAACAAAGCGAACTCATTCCAATAAGTTGTTTAGAAGTCTCAAGGGATGGTCAATTAGCCGCCAGTGGTTGTGCCCGTGGTTTGGTGCGAGTTTGGCAATTGTCTACGCACCGATTACAAACAACGCTCAATGGTCATTTAGGCCACATCACATGTGTAACATTTAGTCCCAATAATTTGCTTGTACTGAGCGGTTCTGAGGATAGAACTGTGGTGGTGTGGCAACTAGCTGACAATTCTTCATCCCTGACTTATAAGGTAGGTCATTTTAAATTACTATTAAATTACTTTTGTCATATTGATATTATCACCCGTAATGCTATGAATTTTCAAGACTAACGGACAGTCCTAAGGATTCATGGCGTTAAAGGGCTTTAGCAGGCGCATTGATTATGCCAAATGTAGCGCTTTTTAAGTCGATGTGTAGAGGAGGATTTGAGTATTTAATACATTTAAAAATATATCTATTTTTAAACTTTAAATTTTTAAACTCGTAGATAACAAAGTCCAAAAAATAATGAATGAAAATTCAAATTAATCAGGAATTCAACGAGGCATAACAAAAGTACTATATTGTTTTGGTTCATATAAATAAAACATAGTCCAACATACGATTCGACGTTTATTGTTTATAAATATTCATATAATTCTGTGCTTGTTTACTACCTATTATGCTTGGGCTTAAAAATGGACGACTTATCTTACATATTGCACAAAATTTCTTACTTATTCTTCTTACTTGTAATTTATAGTTGCAATATCTTTTATAACTAGGGCCATCAGTCTGCTCTCCAAACTCTTCTCATGATGTCGGATGGTCGACGTGCGATGTCCGGCGACCGCGCACGCAACGTTCACGTTTGGATCGTCGACTCCGGTATTGTTCTTCACTCGGCCACGTGTCCCACTGCGAGCATTGACATTACCCTAAACATGAAATTCGCAGTAAGTTTAACTAAAAACTCGCTTTTAAAGCACATCAAACTAAAAAAAAATCATTCTTAGTACAAGTAGAATAAACATAATGAACGAAAAATATTAATATTACTGTGAACAAAGCGTGCAAAATAATTCCTTATTTTCGAAGCAATTTTAAACAATACATTAATCCTTATTCAATTCAATACCTTAAATACATTGTTGGTTTAATATAGATCAATATGACCGTTTACAACATGTAATTTAAATGAACATTTTTGAAGATATTACAGATTTAAAATGCAGGGGCATAGCGGTTTTATTTTACTCCAAATTTAACGCTTGCAGGCCACGGCCAGTAATGAATAAATCAAACTACTGGATAGATTTTAATAATTTTTTCACTGAGTGACATAGGCTATATATTTTATACCCGTACCACGAGTTTAAAGTTTTCACTCAGTTTAATAATGTAGAGTTCTTTTAGAAGAACGAATATAGATGAAAATAAACTGCTTAAGATTTAAATAAGTTTTCTAATTCAGATAATACCTAAGGAATTAATCCTTATCTATAAGTCTAGCCTGTCGATCGTTGTTAAGAACAATTTACTTTGAAGGATACTAATTACTTTTGTCTTTGCGACATTGTCTAACTAAATTATGCTCAGTCTGATAAGAAACCATTGAAATAAGGAATAAAATTAAATACATTATCTTTGTGTTGATTGGATATTAAACCAGATATAATTGTATCGTAAAATAAAGGTACAATTTTTAGATTATTTTGTAATAGTTGCAGCTTAAACCCACCACACTGCTCCATGCTGATTGGTAGGTAGCACATAATGTTAGAATTATCAAGAGATATGCAGGTTTCCTAAAGTTGTTTTGCTTTACCGAAAAGCATGTGATAAATTGCAAATATCAATTAGACATATAAGCTTTTACTTAAAAATGCCTACCCGGGGTTTGAACCCGTGACCCCCAAATTTGTAGATAGAACAAAAATCTTGAAAGTCAGTAGATACGTTTACAATTTATGATAACCATGTAATTTTAAACAATCAACCTACTTTAAATAGTTGAATTTGAAATATATTTATTTAAAACAATAATCTAAGGGCCTGTTAATAAACTGTCAGTTAGTTAGTAGTTATTCGGAACATATCTGACATACACATATCTCGGAATTCTGTATAACAGGTTTATGATAGGCTTATTCAGCACTTAAAGTTCCTAATAAGTTACCAGGTAGATCATGTGGCTGTTATTTTCTTTATCTGCTGGATAGCAAATACCTATTCCAAAATGGCCTCGATTTTTTTTTTAAATTTCACTTTTTAGTCTCTTTTTGGAGACATTTATGTGCTACTTAGTTTATTTATCGGTTAACTATCCGACACTTTATCAGTAACTTGTGAAACAGGCCCCAAATGTTTTAAATAAATATTTGACATGTTCCCATAGGTATTGTCAGATGGCGATAACTCTGTTCGTATCTGGGCGCTAACTGAAGGTGATAGTGGGGAGGACAAACGTTCCGTTTCACACGCAGAAAGGGTTACGTGCTTTGCACTGACAGCCGATTCAAAACATGTCGTAACTGGATCTATGGATATGTCATTGAAAGTTTGGCAATTGGACGGAGGAAAATTATCACAAGTAATATATTTTTTATAAAGTGTATTAAATAATATGTTGATTTTTATTATTTTTAGTCCGAAACGAAATTGAACAAAAATGCTGCCTTTATAATTATTTCTCGTTTAAGAACATGTATTCAAAGTGCGGTCAAAATAATGCCCAATACCTAAAAATGCTTACAATATGTACTTGTTACTGTTAAATCATATCTTACTGGTAAAATTTTCCCGGTAAAATTAAAGAAACTAATAATATCCATAGTGTAGTACTTTAATTACCGTCTAACTGAATTAAATTATAAAAATATGCGATGGTACATTTTTACTTTATGTATTAAAGTTGTATGAAAATAATATAAAGCTACTTATTTTATCTTAACAATACAAATAAACTTTTCAGACGACAAAAGTATGAGCAGTTTATAAAAGTTTGGACTGCGAATTATAATTATGACAATATTCGACTTATTTTTTGTTTGATCGGCTTTCTCAGAAAATATTCTTCGTAAATATTTATTGTAAAATATATTAAGAAACTTACGAATTGTACTCACCAAACTCAATTTATAAATCAACTTTTTTACTTATAAATAAATTTACCTTATTAGTATAATAGTATTAACTCATCATCATCATCATATCATCTATATCTATACTTAATATATAAAGCTAAAAAGTTTGTTTGTCTGATCGTTGGAACGCGCTTATCTCAGGAACTACTGGACTAATTTGAGAAATTCTTTGAGTGTAAGCTTGTCCATTTATCACGGAATGCTTAAGCTGAATAGCAGAGGCGAAGCAATAAAAAATATGGCGAAAATGGCAAAATTTAAAACATTCCTTGCGTGCGCTAAGTAAACGGTGAAAGTTATTCAAAAATCAAAAAATTTCAATAAATTAATTTGTGACACACTAATTTCTATGCGGGCGAAGCTGCTGGCACAGCTAATCTTATTTAAGGGAATAACAATCCAGAAAACGAATATCTGGTTCCATATGCAAAATACTATGACTGTATATATTTCGCGCCGTTAGTACTAAAATATCTATAAAGCAAACTATACTTACTATAGGTGTAGGTGTAGCTAGATACGTTTCTATAAATATCCCTCTCTCCATAGGTTCTGGTAGGACATTCCGACATCGTAACCTGCGTAGCAGTATCTATAACAAACAAAACACAAGTGGTATCCGGATCATGGGACTACAATTTAATTGTTTGGGATATTAACACTGGATCAGATGTACATCTGCTGTCGGGTCATTTGGGCAAAGTCACCTGCGTTAAAGTAACTGGTGATGGAACTATTGCAGTATCGGGTAAGTTAATAACATATTTGAAATAAGTTAATAAAAGAATTGGCAACAGTGTATAAATGTATGGGGTTCATGATTGAGTACACAGACTCAAGAGTAGAACATTTGGTTAAGTAAAATTACGAGGACTATAAAAAGGCATGCGTCCCACTCAATTGTCCATTTCAAGGTTTGGACATCGACTCAGATAAAATACCATCCACGTTAGAAACCTAAGACCTCAAAGTAGTTCCTTATCGGGAGCTGTTATGTGTTTTTAAGCCCTGGTTCCAGTGACCATTTTATTATCTTCTGTCAACATGGGAATTTTCTTCCCTGCATTATTTTGTTCATTGCTCCAATTGTACGTCCATCATCCATTGTACCTTCCCTGTCAATTCCTTTTGTTCCTTATTTCTTTAATAATGTAGCGACTTCCATTTAAGCTTTATTTAATTGGTGAACTTAATTTAAACGACTGCATTTGATCTTTTCGTATGTTATCGTTTCACTCTAAGCGACGCATAAGATTTTATATTCGTAATATATTCGGTAAATAACGAACCCGTACAAAACTCTTTGGATCGTTTATCTTAAACGCAAAGTCAAAATCTCACATAGCGTCCCGACTCTTAAGGCTTTGCCATTCAAAGGAGAAGTGAATACTTAGGAAAGCCAGGCTTATTACTTTTCATCGGTCGTTTTTCCTAAAAGACTTTCGAGACCTTTCAGTAAATACGCCTGAAATATAGTTATAGGAAAACTTTGTACAAAAAATCTATAGTTAAGAAGGTTTGACTATGAACACAATATTCATATAACTGCGATTTAGTTGCTATAATATTGTTCTATTAATTACTGGATATTAGGTAAAAACTGTAATTATTTATTCTATATATTACCCCGGTATATAAAATTCAATTGTATAAAAAAACTCTAATATTCCAGTAGGGGAATAGACGTCAAAGCAGACAAATTCTCGCATTACTTATATCAGTATGGAAGAATGGATAATGGATACAAATAGATTAAAAGTAATTGAAGTGGCTAATTTTAAATTGTAATTGTCAGAATTAATTACATTCAATCATATAGTTAAAAGTAACATCCTGACGAAGAGCATTTTTCTCCTAAGAGTGCATATCATAGGAATTCTTAGGTATAAGCAAGCAAAAAAAACCATACTAATGTTCCCCTTCAGCATAAAACATCATACGATGCAACAGCATACGATGAATATGAACCAATTATTATCGACTAAGTAATTTTTACTCTTCAATTCACCTATTTCCTTAAACACACAATGTGTTGACGTCTATATAAAATAATATCTTTGCACCAGGTGCGGAAGACAAAACACTTATTATTTGGGAGACAAAGCGAGGTTTGGCTCTGACGTCGCTGGCACTTCACGTTCCATTGTTGGGATTCCAAATTACCAGCGACTGCTCGCGTATTGTCGTGCATCTTTTAGATAGAGGTATTGTATAAATAAGTCGAATTAAACATCTTAACTTCATTCCGGATGTACTCATTTGATTTCATAACAAATAATCTGTGTAGCTGCTATATCTATATGTTTAAAACAATTAGTAACCGAGACATTGTTGCCGATGATTTTAGCGTTAAGATAACCTCAATGATGTATTGTAACGTTTTTTTCTTACTCTCGAAGTAATAACGGGGAATACGATTAGCCCGGTATATAAGCTTCAATTGTAGCAAATTTCATTTATAATGCTGTATCAGATTAGCTGCCAAAGCGTAACAAACAAAAATATAAATAGACAGACGGATCATAGATGTCACGTACGCGTATCATGAAAAAACTACTGCGTAAATTTCAATGAATTCTTCAAGTTTTATCACTTGGCAAAAGAAACAAAGATTGTAACATTCACTCCGTGTTCAGTGATGTGTATTTTCTCGCCATAAAGAAATGGGGAAAAAGGGCATAGCGTCTATATGTTTTGGAGTATGGAGATAGTTCTCAAATGTGCCATAGATAACTTTTTATGCACACCAAGACGCAATAGTGGGAAAAAGCGAGATCTTTTTGGATATTTTTGAAGTAATTTTATGAAAAAAACATGAATATATCGATCTCCCATTGAAACTAATGAAATTAGCCTTCTTGGTATTATCACATACGCGACAATATTTAACAAGCCAGTTTGCCCGTTAAAAGATTTAGGTCCCTTATTTGACTTTTATTGAAAGTTTTTATTGGAAGAAATATATTTCAAAAAGTTTAGCTTCATGAGATAAACCCGAAGCGTCCTTGATCGACATAAACCATTTACATTTTATGAAGGAAAATATTTGCCCCATAAATATTCAATATTAACTTTTATGTACATCGGTTTGTTCGTGCCGCGAGCATGAAATAAACAGAACTTTTTCCATACGTAGTAAACTTTATATAGCACTAGCAGTAGGTAGAAACCTACGACTTAAAGAGCAACCCTCGGCAAATGCTAATATCATAAATGCTTTATTATTGTTTTATAGATTTTCGTTAACACTCAAAGAAAAAAAATTAAGTGACAAATAAAACTCTTCTGCATTTAATTTATAGAATTAGGCGTTACTTTGCGGAGGTCCATAATACAAAACTAATTAGAATATTATTTTGGTATAATCCGCGATAAACGCGGGTCAAATAAATGTTTCGCGGACTATAGCAAAATAATATTCTCATTAGTTTTATCTTCTGCATTTATTATATTAGTGTTGACTCATTTTATATTGTACTCTATTGAAAGCATGTTATATTTATTAAAAGCGACTACTGTAAAGCGATATCAACAGGTTGTCTGCCGATAATTTGCCTCCACAACACGCCCGCTACCTACGTCAAAATACCGACCTATACCGCACCTACTAAAGACGCCGATGGTAAGTGGATCATAAATTAAAATCCATCTCATATTATAGAAGGACATCGTAATATAAATTAATATAATTTGATATACGAAAAACCTTCGGTAATGGCTTCTTCTATATTTCATCCCATCATCACATATTAAATCAGCACTCAACTTGACATTAACACCTAATAGTTGCTTGAAAAAGCAGACTGTCTTTCTGACAACCTGCACTGCTTTGTATACTGAAATGTACAATAAACTACTACTAATAATACTACAAGTTGAAAATTTTTTAATGGGGACGTTATATTGTCCGTTAAGGACGTTATGAGACTGAATGGAACAGTCAATACAGCCGATTACCGTCTATAATTGATTATTTTATATTTTAAGTTCACTTAGTCTTTAAAAAGTTGCTTTCCTGTGCCTGGAAAGGTATTTAGAGCAGGCCAACACTGCACGCTTTATTGAGTAATGGGAAGTTACTGGTACCCCAGAATTTATCCGGGCACGTGAGATTTCATGTTTTCCTGTTAAGCCCGCCTGAAACTTGGTACTGATTTGTTGTTTTAGCTGTAAATATATTTTACATTAAATCGTTTTTGTCTTTCCCTTTGAATAAAGCGTTTTTATATTAAAAAAAATGCTGATTTTTAGAAGTACCTAATAACAATAATATGTTATTTCAAATAAAAATAAATTAGGATGTAAGCTTTTTTTTCTATTCATCGCGGAATTTTTCTCCTCATTTTATTTGATAAACAATAGGGCTACGCTTGGTCCTAAATGTTTATTCACCCCTATTTTGAAAGCTATGATATCATAAATATCGGAAAATGGAGATCCCATGGATTTAACTTCGTCTATACACATTTTCCTATTACAAATGACATCGCAAGGCGCGTTTTATAGGTTAGTTGATATTATCTTATCTTTGATCCTCAATTTTCGCAGATTTCATACTGTATTAAAGTTGCTATTCACTGCGCAAAGTTCATAAAACCTAGAATATAAATATACAATATAAAAAGGCTATACTTTGTGATGTCTTGAATCAAATAGCATTTCGTGATTGCTTCGTAAATCACTAATGTGGTAGACATCAAGTTTCTATTCCATCAGACTTAAATTATCAGTCACGCAAAAGGCAATGTAACAAAGAAAGTTAAATAGGGTTTATGTAACAAGATTACTTTTGTTTACGGATAAAAGTTACGTCCCCAATTTCTACTTCAACATTCGATATATGGAAATAAACTTCTTTCCAACAACAGCTACCTAAGAAACATGTACACTGCAATATTTGCTAAGAAACTAGGACTTTAATGGTTACTTTTAGTTCGATAGTTTGAATTATACTTAGTATTATAGGTTAGTTTGATAGTTTGAATTATACTTGTCAAAATTCCATAAATAAATAAAAAGAAGTATTATGTAAAAATAAAAAAATATTTTAGTATCGCTATTTCACACAAATAAAGTAATTGAATTTTGTAGAATTAATATTAGTTTTTGGTGATTTCTGACTTTCGAAAGGTTATCAATACAACATGTTGTTATAAATTCTTTCAACAGTCACTCTTACTTTACGTTGTTATTCTATCGGTAAAACGGCTGATATTGAAAACATTTATCAAATATTAGCCCTGGAAGTACAATGTTTTTTATGCGTAAGAAGTTTAAAATATGAGATATATAAAGCTTCAATATATATTGGTACTTATTGCGGACTATAATCATTTGTGGCAATATTTATGATATGGACCAACCGTGGACGTAAATACGTCACATACGGATGTTATACGTTTAAAACGAATCAATTGTCAGTTGTTAAATTCTCAAGGCTTTTAATCATCCAAACGAAGCCTCGTATAAGGGCTTAAGGTAAGCGCAAACATAGTGATAGTCGAACTGTGAGACCATGTGACTCAATAAGTTACCAATAAGTCTGGGTGTATATTTGTATTTAAGTATGTATTTAAAAATATATAAGTATATATTTACCAGCTGTCTGTCTACCATAACATAAGTATTAAGTTACTTACACACTCTTACTTTGTGGACGGACGACCGTGTGTGTGTCCCATATATTTATTTATTTATTTCTATAATGAATTTTCATAAAAAAAATTGGAGGTAATCTGCAACCTGCAAGCCTTCTCTCAAAACAGAAGAAAGGCGGCCTATGCCCAGCGACAGGATAACAACTAAAGCCGCTAATTTATTGTTTATTTGATGTTTAATTTATAGAATTAGGCGTTACTTTAGGAGAATATTATTTTGCTATAATCCGCGATAAAATCCTGTAAAATATCCTATAAAACCCGCGATTTATCGCGGATTATAGCAAAATAATATTCTCATTAGTTTTGTATTTGATGTTTGATAAAATTAATCATTTCCTATTTTATTTATCTAGAACTTCGACCGCTAGCACCAAAGCGCCCAATGAGAAGGTTACTCAAGAAGGAAGTCTCATTGGATACCTATACGTGGCAGAAGAAATATGGCCATCTCACTTCTGCAGCCATGATGGCACAAGTAGATGAAAGGCTAAAGAGGCGGTAAGGCATAGTTATTGCTCTCTATTGACGCACCTACACTTTTCTAGAAAAATTATACCTGATGCCTGTTCGTACCAAGGTGATCAGCTCGAATTACGGATTATTTCATTCATTTTCCATAGATATTGTTGTCACTGTTATCCCGACATTACCATCTGCTTTTAACTGATGTGAGAGCTTTAAGTTGAACAGTTTAGATACTCAACTTCAATTGCGGCCTTATCTTTTTTTTAATCTTTTTTTTTTGTAAAGACTTTTATCCTACAAGGATATGTCAGTCCCAATCGGCGCCTAAATTGATACATACAAAACTAAATTAAATTATTTCCTTAAAAATATATTAAGTAGTACCTTAAATATATCAGTAGATGAGGAAGAGAGAACACTATTTAAAACTCTATTCTAAATTATATATCCGCATAAAGTGTTCTCGCTCCCCATCATACTTCTTACACTCTAGTAGAATATGCTGGACATAATCCGGTCCTTACCTTGCATCTTCCATAGAACCACCGAGAACATAGGGCACTCAACTATAAAAGGCTTGTTTGTCATGACTTTTTCTTGTCTTCAAAGTTTTGTTTTGTATGGCGAGCTTGATATTACATAGATCATAATATAATTAGATTAATATTTCCAATTCTTTTATCACGTACCATATCGGTAATTTCCTTTCAAACAGAAAGTTTTATGTTATGTTTTTAGGCATCAATTTCTCAAAATTGTAAACCAGACACAAAATAATTGTTTCGCTTTATATCTTATCTTACTTATAGATTTTCCGTATCGGCATCAATGGAGGAGATATCAAAAATTCAAGAGGCGAAGAATAAGGATTTGGGTTCACAGGTAAATTGGCGAAACTTGTCGAATATAAAACTTATGGAATATATTTTGTTTTTCATATATTTGATGATTATATCTGTGAAATTTATTACATTCGAAGCTCGGTTAGCCTTCGAGTTGATTTTCATTAGAAATTAAATTTTAAACAAAAATATGTGCGCGTATATGTATTTTGTGGACTTATAAATTACTTATATATTTATACAATTTTTATGCCATGGAAGACTTGTATTTTCAAAGTTACTAAATTTTTTATTAGAGAGGTTGAAATATTTAGCACTTTATTTTATACCTGGTTTGTCGTGTTTCATACATATTACCTAGAACTCATTTCAAAATAGCGTCCCTCACAAGGTATGGAGTAAAAAAATAATGTTCCGTATTCAGATGGCTGTAGAACTAATAAATTCTAGTACAAGATATTTGACCCGTTCCAAGCGCTCTAATATCGAAGATAGCCCGTAAACATAAAACCTCAAGAGTTAAGCACTTAGGTTTTATGTTTACGAATACTGAAGCTCCGAGCACTATAATAATATTACGCACCGATATATTTTATACAAATTGTTCCAACTACTTTATTTGCGTCAAATTAAGTGTTAGAATACATTCAACTATGTATTATATAGTTTTATCGTGTTTCTGAATGGAATACGGGTTTTTTTCATCTTATATTTTACCTGCTATGAGATATCATGATAATAGCTCCAGAGGATTAGATTAGCCCTCAAAATGTAACCCATAACAAAAATAAATGTGGTGTGTATATAGTAATTTTATTATATAAACATATGTATATGTGTAGAGTTGTAGTAGAGTTGACGATTCAAAAGAACTTGTTTACAAGTTTATTATAAAGAATATTGTGAATTTGTAGGTATATAGCTATATGTATATTTGTGTATTCGTTTTTGTATACATTCCATTCAGTACCACCCTTCCCTGAGAGAATGTCTCTTGCCCAAAGGTTGCCTAGAATAAATCGCTAGTTAGCGATAAGGCCTCCTTATTGCATCACTTAGATTATAATATTGTTGTTTTATTTACATTGTATATTGTGCAATAAATAATGTTCAATTATATTCTAAAAGGTAAGTATGAGAAGGACACTTTCGTAGTTTTCTATTAGTATGGATATGAATTAGCAGATGTTTTTAGTTAACATTAATCATCTCTAGGTGAGCCTGGGTCCAGAACAAGCAGCGATAGCACAATCTCAACACTTCGATCAATTGGAAGCGCTGTGGAATAAGATTTCGCCACCGCGGCGCCGCTCAAACAAGGTGACTAATATTTGTCTCATTTGGTCCTAGTTTTTCTTCCGTTTGACATATTTACTCTTGAGTTATTAATCTATATGTTGACTGTATCTATATGTTAACTCCCTTTCTTAAATGTTAAAGGGTAAGTAAGGCTCTTTGTTTAAAATTTATATATATCACAAACTGATAAAATATATAAATTTATATTGTTATATATATAACAACGACTCAAACTTACGTAAAACGTAATAAACTACTAGCGAGTCTAAAACACTTCTGTGGTTATTTGATTCCTTCATCATTATTCCGTTCCTTCTTAAAAGAACGTATAGAAATATGAAACTATTTTGTGATATCAATTCTCTTGTTATTTTTCCATTTTCTAAGGAAATTTATCGAGTGAGCTCCATTCAAAGTGAATCAATCTTCAAAGAAAAGACTTTCATGAAAATTTAAATTGAATCATAACTTTTATAACTGCGGAAAGTTTACTGAACTAATATTGACTGGGTTCACATGCCAATCACGACTCTGGGAACTTTTAACTTAAGTAACGATAATATTCTGAATAAACTACTTACTGACTTCAAAGATTTTATACGAACATTTTAGCTATGAAGGAAAAGAAGAGAGAGTACAAGGGAAGAAGTGAAAATTGTTCCATCATGTTAAAATGTCACGTTAATACAGAGCTCAACTGATTTACATCTATTAATAAACAAAGGTTACTTTTAACACAAAAGTAATAATTAATTTGCTATAATCCGCGATGAAGTAAAATAGAAAATATATATATAATGCTAAATATAGAGTGGATCAATCACTTTTCATACTTGATTGCTTTGCGATTTTGTCGTGGAGTCCATCTCCTGATGATGCTTCGGTTGCGGGGCGAAACAATTGTTGAGTTTGTTATAGTGAACGTGGGTAGCTTGTGTATTGTGCTGGCGGTGGGGGAAGTTTGTGCATGTGTTTTTACGAATCCTGCATATATCGGGTATGAAAACGGATTGTCCACTCTACATTTAGCATTATATATTATATTTTTTATTTCACTTCATCGCGGATTATAGCAAAATAATTTTATTATTACTTTTGGTAATATACCAGCATTCGGAGATATCAAAAAGAATTTTTTTCCCCCACTATTAATAACTGTATGCGCATAAAAAATGACGAAAAAGGATGTTAGAGTCAATTTAATATCTTTATAATCAATGTAATGAAATAATATATATTATTATTATGAAACATTCACTCTTTTCTCATAGTATTTTAATACGATTTAGTTAAGTGAAAGTTACTGTCGAGGGAGAAGATATTGTGACAGTATGAATGATGAAATTTTAATTGAACCAATCACATTATTTGCTACAATATATTAATATTTTTTGCAGTCATTATCTAAGCAAAGCTCATTGATCGAAAGAGTGGACTCATCCGACGAAGATCATACTCCAGTTGAAGAACAAGGTAAGACGTTTTCTGCTTTCGAACAGAATAAATAAATATAAACTAAAAAGCTCCAATCCTTCTCTCCAAAAACGAAGAGAAGAGGCCTATTCTCAGCAGTGGAAGAGTAACAGGCCGCTACTTACTTACTATAAGGAAAAGATTTTAAAACAGGAGATGTATGTTATGTTTCCCAACAAGAGCATTTTTTGGAATAACCATTTGCTAGCAGAAGATCCAAATACCAAAAATCTTGGACCACCTTCTTGCGTACAAACAACAAAATATTTTTTCCATTATTAAATAGCCTAATATATCATTTTACTTCTGCGTACAACAAAAATATTAATTTTGTATATTAATAATTGAGATAACAACCTGGGACTAGCTTCTACCTTTATAGTCCAAGGTCCACAGGTGCTTTATTTTAATTTTTATATATTTTTTATTATATTGAATAAAATAAAGATTTTTCTTCAAAAGACAACAAACAGATATGGCTGCTTCGGCCATAATAACCATTTTACTTAAAATGAAATTTAATATCAGTATATTCCTAAGATTCGTAAGATGGAAATACTGGTTTTACAACTTTTAAAAAATCTTTAATACCATATTTACGCTTAAGTTAACTCATGTTAGTTAGGTTAGTGCCTAAAAATTAATTTTAATTTTAATATAAAATATAAATAAATTATATGAATTAAGCGAGGGTAGCAGAATGGTTAGAGTAACGGACTTGCGATCAAGAGGCCGTGGGTTCGAACCCGGACATGAACCCACTCCTAACACAAGCATTTATATTAGCTGGAGGGGTAAGCAAGTTTACTAGCAATTTGTAAACCAAATTGCTAGTAACCTTTTAAAAAATAATTGTCGTTATTAATTATTAATAAATATCCATTATCTATATCCGAAATTATTATTTTCATTTATTTTTTATTTCTTTCCAGAGCACATGGTGGAGTAATATAGTTTTATTAAATAAAATTAGCATAATTTTTTCTACACTGTCTTGATATATTTGAATGAGCTGGTCTCTATTTATTTGCCAATATGAACTGCAATTTTATTTTATTTTTTTATTTATTGTTACATGATATGAATTTTGTATTTTATTAAGTTACGTCTGAATTTTGGCAAAAATTTGTCATTATTTTTAAATAATAATATATATTGATTGAGCTTTGAATATATTGTAAGGTAGAGACAGAATATCGTATTTGGTATATAAAGCATGGGACTTTGGACTCCCTTTTTTTATTTGGCTGTAACCAAATCAACCGAGCCAAATGTAAGTTTATTGCCCCATAACTATGTAAAAAGAACTAGATATGTAACCAAAAAGGGTAAAAAATTTATGAAAATGTAAAAGTAATATAAACCAAGAAACAGAATAAAAATCCCATATTTTAAACCATTTTAGCCATATAAGAAAAAAATGATATAAGAAAATAGAAATGCATACAATTTAAAATGAGGAAAATCATACACTTTAAATTCAAAACAAAAATGTGTTGTTACGTACTATTGATACCATATTTTAACTATTGTATTTGTAGCGATTATCACATTCTATTAGCTGGCTTACCAAGTAATTTGTCGGACAATTGGCTTAAATTATCTTCTAACGACTTTTTCTGTATGGATTAGAATATAGTAGCGGCCTGTTACTATCCCACTGCTAGACATAGGCCTCTTCTTCCGTTTTTGGAGAGAAGGATTGGACCTTAGGACACATAAGTTTAACAGAAAAACTCATTGGTGTCTGCCCGGGGTTTGAACACCGAGGTGACAAGGACAAGGTGACGAGGTGACGAGGTGAACAAGGAGGTGACCTCCTTGAAAGAATCGCACGTAGTTACCGCTGGGCTATCACAGCTTTTTGGATTACAATATCTGCAATTTTTTAATGAAATTACTTAAAGATAGGTTAGCTTACGAGGCTATTTAATTTCTAGCTGGAAAAGTTATGTAAGTTAGCGTTTTTGTAGCATTAGTAAGCGTTATAGGAAATTTTTGGAAATTATTGTTGTTCGTCGATAATCTGTTTCTATCTTAATTGTATAATTTTAATAAATGATGTTTGTTAGCCTAGTGTAGACATGTAAGTAATTTCAGACTTCCAGCCTCTACGCAATGTGATCTTGTAGACATAGCTTAGTTTTCAGGCCAGTCTCTTTAACTTGTCTCTTAACAAAATAATACATTTGTAAATATCGCTTACTAGCAATCACCAGTGGCTCCACCCGCGTGGAAAGAATAAAACCGTAATATAGTATTTTGAAAACCATGAAAATGGCTAAAGCGGATTTACCTTAAAAGATAGACAGATGCTGTCGTGAACTTTTATTTATAACTTTTAGAGGGGAACAATTTTGTAATACATGATTTTTGAATAATTTTCACAATGTACTTGGCGCACGCAAGGAAAACTTTAAATTTTCCCATTTTCGTGATATTTTTTATTGCTGCTCCTCTCCTATTCATCTTAACGTGATGTTATGTAATGATAAATAACTAACTATTTCAGTAATGATTGTTGAAGTAAAAACTATGAAATAAGAGATGAACAGAAAAACTGACCATTATTGGGGTAGAAGTAGGGGTGGTAAAGGTAGGTGGGTTAGAATGAAAAGGATCAATCACCATGCAGTCTTATTAAAAGCTGTTATTTAACTTGCGGTGTAAGTATGAAGGTGGAATCTTGCAGGTTAAATTTAACCCACTTTCGAGTGTCCAGTCCTGATGGCAATGCATGTTTATGATAAGACCTGATGATACTGCTAGGATTGGCTCCAACTCCTCAACGGTTAACGTTATCAATTCATAAATTTGAGTTGAAATAACAATAGAACAATTCTTATTTTAACCGATTGACATTTTAGTTTGAACAGTAGGCACTATTCACAGGAATCCGAAGCCTATACAATCGTGTAGCGTAATTTTTCGCGGTCTTTTTGAGGTCGTCTGGCCAACGAGTAAAGGGTTATCTATATCGTCCGGCTCTTCTCTTCAAAATCTCGGGCCCTATCGTCGATCGATTTATGTGTCTAGTCTATTGCCACTATAGCTTGGAGTGTCTTTGAGAACGATTCAGTTTTGAAAATCTTTTCTTATTTATATTTCATACTAATAACGAAAAAAACAAAGGCCCGCTAGTCGTGTGGTATCCGGCTGTCATTCGATTAAACTAGGCAAACGTCATTTCTTACCGAGGTATCGTAAAAGGCGACTAAGTTAAATCAACCCGCCGTGTGGTATCCGGCTGAGTAGAATACGTTGTGTATTCTACTCAGCCTCTTTCTTATCGAAGTGTCGTAAAATACGATTAAGGTAAGTTAACGTCAGACAAGGTGGCCGGTCGTAAAATACGTAGCCGAATCATGTGACATGTTGTGCCGACCCCACTTAGAGTGGGATAACGGCAGGAAGATGATGACTAATAACAAATAAAAAGTTATATGTATAATGGTAACAGATATTTGATGCGATGCTTCGATTTTTTACTAATATATTTATTTTATGAGACGTCAAGTTTAGAGACTGGTCCTTAACTCTGTATAAATTACATTTTTGTGCTAATACTTAATTAGAGTAGAGTATAAAATATTTAGTGAGAATAATGAAATGAAATAGTTTGAAAAGTAATATTGGCAATATAATTGTTTTTATTGTGCTTAATCTATTTGCGCGTTACTATTCTGACACTCAATTTTAAAACAGAGTAAATTTAGCACAAATTGTAGTAATTAATTACTCGTTCTTTGTTCTAATCCAAAGAACCTATTCAACTAGATATTTGAATTTAATTGAAATAAACGCACTAATTAATATAATACAACGAAATGATGTAGAGAAAATTTCGTTCGTTATTAACTAGGTACGTGTGTTTGACTCGATTTGAGTTAGCTTTTAAAGAAATATAATTAAAAAAACTATGCTTTCAGAACTTTTTTGTCTTACACATAAACGCTGTCCTTTCAATTCTTATCTATTTGTTCAATAGGTTGTGCAAAATTATTAAACAATAATAATGAAAACTCTGTCGCTCTCCATGATAAAAAATTCTAAATCAAATTCGATTATAGTATTAATGTAATTAATACTCAAATAATTCTATATGATTTTACCACAATCATATAAATGGCGTTTTATTTTAAAAGACCAGATTGCTTAAGTTTTCACTGTAATATATTATATTGAATTAATTTTTAGTACTTACTATCCTTATTTAAATTTAAATTATGTATAGAATGTTTTACTTTAATTGTTAGAAATCAGTTTTAGCTTTCTCTTGTTTTTTTTACATCAATAATAAAAAATAATTAATATTATATTATAATAAGCTTAAAATGTAATCTCCCAGATCGTTGTATCGAAGTAGTTTTCCAGACTGTGATCCCTTATAAAGACTTCTTATTAAGTACATATTTTAAAATTACCTCTATGGATAATGTAAGCGTACATTAAATCTAGTGAACACCTAGTCTATGGTTATTACTATTTACACGTGTAGTACAATTTTGTTCAAATATAGTAATTAATATAAGTGTAAGATTGCTTTTATTGAATACTTTTAGATGATTTCAATATTTTACTGTATTAAACATAGATAGTAGACAACGTTAAATTCAATTTTAAAAATCATTCGAATATACCTATTTTTGTTTACCGACCAAAAGAGCGGATTCCAAGCAACTGAAAAATGTTAATATTTATATTTATTAATTTATAAGCATTTTAATATTTGTGATATAGTAGACCGGGGAAAGAGTATTTTCGTAGTTTCTATATTATAAATTTTCGTTTGAAGCTAGGCAGCTATATTATTAATTTCGTCTGATATAAATTTAATGATACGGTTAATTTTGAGCTCTGCCAAAACACCAATTTGGAAGGTGTCTTTCACCGTGACAACGCACAACCACGCACTTAAATATAACTATAAATATATATTATTATCAATGAATATATCGCACGCTTAGTATTAAAGTGACCTAATACGAAAAATTTGTTTTTAGCAAATTGCAATAAAGCGAAGCTTAGCGCCAGCAAAACTTGTGAATGTTAAATTGAGCAAAAAAAAAACAAGCTCTTTAATAGGTCATAGCGTGATGTCACATAATTAAGTAAGCCTAATTTTAAATTCGGTCACTTTAATACTAACCGTGCCATATACAAAAAATATATTATATATTTAGAAAATAAAAATATCTCAATTTTTTGTATAAAATACGAATAAACTTTTTCCTCGATCGAATGTAAAGTTTGTTTTGTATATTTTTTTATCAAGCATCTAATTTATTTATGTATACTAAATTCGTGATATCTTCGAATTAAAAATTAGTTTTGTTTTAATTTTGTAAAAGATATTGTTTGTCTTTGTTTAATACTGCCAAAATACAAATAAGGTCTTAAAAGACTTGATTCCAGGCCGTTAATAAAACTAATTTAAAAAAACACAAATTTGTACATTAGTTTTTATTAAACATTATTTTATAGTTATATATTTTTAATTCTGTAATATATTTCTCAACTACTTAAATTTCAATTAATGTTATGAATTAGTGAATGCAATAATATTTGATAAGTAGTTGCACTTATTTGTAGATATTTAAGCTTGTAACTTCCAGAAAAGGTTTTTATTCTTTCTGTAGATGATTTTCATAAAATAATTGAAGATTATTACTTCAAACTTGCTTTACTATATAATTGTACTTCTTGAGTGGTTCAATGCCGATATTTTAAACTAGTAATTTTCAAAATGCAAATATAAAAAATATTTGGATATAATTGTTTGTTTATAGAATCTATAATTTGAATATGAAAAAAATAGCAAAAGTGTCGTAAAAATAGTCGAATTCTATTATCTATATTATATTGACTTTCTTATTTTTTTATGTTGTGATAAAAATCTAAAAATTTAAGTAAAAAGTTGTTTTATAGAAAATCTTAAAAGATTTTTTTTTATTATTTAATATTCATTTTAAAGTGACCCCCTTGTTAATAAATTTTGATAAATGTATAAAGGCATGCGCCATTTCTAAAAGTATATTAATTATAGTGTGTGAGTGTACCATAGATTCAAAAATTTGTGTCGATGGTTTTAATGTAAAGAAAGCATATTCTGAAACTTGTATATTCCTAGAAAAATTCTGCTATATATTGGTAATCAGCTACCACGCACGACAGTCATGTGATAGACGTAAGCTCAATTCCGAAACAAACGGGAGGCATTTTCTTAGACCGCGTACAGACATAGCGAGGCGTGCGTCACGAATAGTTCGTCACGCATGCCGTAACCTGAGGCATACGATGGCATATTTATACATCGTCCTGAAAGACACCTGTGCAAGCTGAGCACATAAATAATCACGCATTGTAACTATTAGTCAGTAGAAAAATGGTTCCGACAAGGCAAGACGTGCAGAATGCAGCTGCGGACTATACAGTAATTCATAAAATATTAAATAAAGAGAAAGGACGCTATTGGACAAAACGATTTTTTATGAACCGATTACATTATGGGAATACATAGGCTCTATGACTCATAAGCATGCAATACAAACAAAACGTCAGTCTACGAGGAGCGCATGGCTCACACTGAGGCAGCGTTCGCAACGATCGTATGACGCGAATGCTCACTGTGAGCACACACACTTAGCTCGAGGCATGCGAGACGAACCATTCGCAACGCACGCCTCGCAATGTCTGTACGCACCTTTAACTATGGTAAATTAACGGTTAATTTAAAATTTAATCAATCACAATGAAACTATCGAAATGTTTTATTAACAAGGGGTTAAATATTTTGTCTCTGGCATAAGGTCGCATTTACACAAAGTACGCATTAAATTTTATTGTAATATTAGACACTCACCTTGTTAACTATTTGTATAGAATTTTATATATTCGTGGTTTCCTATTCCTCACTTGAAGTGGAGTGAGTTTTATTTTGGACCTGTCGTGATGTTATATCTGAAATATATTCTCTGTGTTTCTTAAAATTGGTTTCATTTCTTGAATCCTAGCTCGAATTTCCACTAAGTTATGAACTTGAACAAATCCAGTCCTCACCAAAAAATTTAACTGAAGTGTTATTTACTATTACCATTGTTACAGTGACTCACACAATGCCCTATAAAAGAAAGAGGGGGTTTCCTTTTATGATAAAAACAAAATCAACTATTAAGTACGGATTATTAATAATTCCTATAATGAATTTTTTGAAGGGTGATCTAATCTTTTGATAACACTTATCAAACGTATTTACAACAAAATTGCAACGTAATATAACACGAAAAGCCCACACGGGAGTTGCATGTTTTGCTAACAAGTAAAAGCAAGTTAATTTAAAATGATCAGAACGTTAATAAATAGTATATCCTAATACAGTAATGTGGAAAGTGTAGTGCTAAAAGTGATATGTTATATCATACTTTGGAAAAACACTTGATTGGCCAGAATTTAGACATTGTGACGTTTATCTGAATGCAGAAATCTACATAGCTACTAATTTAACATTTTAATGGACTAATCGATGCATTTTTAATTACACTTCAACCGTGGAAAAATCTTAATTATCTATGTGGAATCTTTTTGAAAAGTTATGTTGGCAAACCTGAAAGACATTATTTGATAAACCTCACTATGACGAAAACTTCTACAAAAACAATTCGTTGAAGTAAGAAATGATTGATGACTTTATTGGCAGAGATTAAGTATAAGAATTTAAAGAATTTCTTTCATTAACACAAAATATACTTAAAAATGACAATGAAAGTATACTAGAAAGAAACAAATAGAATAAGAGGAACTATACGATAAAAATTGTTCAAAAATGTGTGAAAATTGTGAAATCCAATACTGGATGATATTTGTGGGATTTAAAAATTCACCTTTATTCCCTAATATCACCTTTGCTTTAAGTACCGTTGGGATGTTACTGTCTATCATAGCTTTATCGCTGCTACTTTTGACCGCTCTGCTTTTCGCCGAATGGAGGAAAACTTACAAAAATCAAATACTCATACAGTTCATGGTGGCGAGGTTTTTCTACTCAGCAATGCGCTACTTGTATGATGTATCAAACTTTTTTAATATCCATCTCGCGTGTTTCCATCCAGTATATTTGAATACGTTTCCTCTAGCCTATACAGAAATGGCGCTCGCGACCTGGATGTTTATTTATAGCAAACTTATGTACGAAAGCTTTGTGAAAGTGTTCAATGTTGGAACACCTTGCCTGATCAAACTATCGTTAGCCGCGTGGCTTATACCTGCAGTTGTAGCCGCCCTTTTATTTGTCGGCTACAGTATTCAAAACGGACGGGACATAACTTTCTTTGTTTTATATTTATGTATACTTAAATGGCCGGCACTGTGCGCTAATGGGATATTTTTAATACTTGTGTTAAAAAATATTATAAGTAACAACAAAAGTAAAACGGAAAACAATCCACGCATTGTACTTGTAATGATAATCCTTATTTTTACGTTTTGCTTTCAACAGGCCATAGGCGATATATATAAATTTGTTTTTGTTGCTTTCAAATATCAATACACAAGTCAATACACGCCGATGATGTTTGTATTCATTAATATACTAACGGTGTACCACTGCGCTATTTCTATCATATTTTGGTTGTTTGCAAATAAGAGAACAAGAGCGTTATGGTTTCCAAAAGATAAGTCCACGCAAAATAATATAGTACTTCCAAAATATTAATTATTCCATGACAAACACTTAATTATAAAGAACTTCATTGAAGATTAGATATACCGCCAAATGTTAACCCATATTTACATAATGAGAGTACCCTGTTTAGTCAAATTGTATGTTAAATTCCATTGTGTCACATCACTTTTGTATTAAAATGAGTAAATAAAGTTTTTGTTGCTTGTGCTATACACTGTATATTAATTATTAATGACTATGCTGTACCCAATTCTTTACATTAGTGTTAACTGTAGGATAGATATCGTTGTTACTGTACCATAGTCGTCTTATTTATTTCTTTGAAAAATACGGATTAAACAAAGCCCAGATTGTCTAGAACTATTTAATTTTTAAATAATTTTGAAATTAATGTCACTTAATGCGATATTCCTGCTCACTGATGAATAAATAACAGATTGAAGGTCAACTCTCTTGAGGTTTTATATCAGAGAAAACATGCGGCATGGATTTTGCACAGATATCGGTACATATAACTGTTCCACAGCAAATACCTATACCAAATTTTACTTCAGTCATTAATCAAATATTGACGCCGTGTGGTATCCGGCTAAATAGAATAGTACCACCCTCATTTCTTACCGAGGTGTCGTAAAAGGCGACTAAGGTAGGTCGACCCGCCGTGTGGTATCAGGTTAAGTAAAATAGACCACCCTCTTTCTTACTGAGGTGTCGTAAAAGGCGACTAAGGTGTAAGTTGACCCACCGTGTGGTATCCGGTTGAGTAAAATAGACCACCCTCTTTCTTACCGAGGAGTCGTAAAATACGACTAAGGTAAGTTGACGTCAGGCAGGCGGCCGGTAGTAAAATACGTAGCCAAATCATATGACAACATGTTTGTGACATTGACAACATATGTAACATGTTGTGCCGACCCCACTTAGAGTGGGATAAGGGCAGGAGGATGATGATTAATCAAATATTGGTACTGTTTAAATTTTAATGTAGCTAAACAATGTATTTATAAGTCAACATTTTGTTTAATACGTTGTAATTGAAAAAAAAATGTGAACGTTTAGTATACAATTAAAATAAAAAAAGGTTTAATAAAATATTTTGTACTTTGATTTTTTTACTATTTAATTGAAATTTTCATTTTACCGATTTCACTGTCACCTCCGGTGGGCAGCGTAGAATTTATACCAAAAAAATGCAAAAAATTTACCTTTAAATACATTTCTTAAAAATATATCCACGTAACTAATGCTCCAAATAAACTTGCAAAGTTTTTAAAAGTTGCAAAGTTTGCAAATTAAACACCAACCTTTTTAAAGAAATTAAAATTGATTATATGATTGGAGCTATAATCGATGATATAAGCTGTGGTAGCCCAGCGGTAACACCGTGCGCCTCTTTCGAGGAGGTCTAGGGTTCAAACCCCGGGCAGGCACCAATGAGTTTTCTAGTAAAAACTTATGTGTCTAATTCATAATTGAAATTTATCACACGCTTTTCGGTGAAGGAAAACATCGTGAGGAAACCTGCATATCTCTAGAGAATTCTGGGGATATGTGTAACCTACCAATCCGCATTGGAGCAGCGTGGTAGGTCTTAGCTCCAATCCTTCTCTCCAAAAAAAAAAAAACGGAGAGAAGATGCCTATGCCCAGCAGTGGGATAGTAACAGGCCGCTACTTACTTATATGATTCGAATTAAGTCAAGTATGAAAATCCACTTATTCAGGACAGAATTTGTCTTTATTAAAGTGAAAATGTCCTTAATGGTAACCCAGATTGGCAAGTAATTAGTGCTAAATTGCTACTACCGACGGACCCCAGTCGCTAAGTGAACGTGAGAGCTATAACATGCACTAAGTGCTTGGTGTAAAATTCAATTTGCCTACACTAAGTAGTATTTACTTTAATAAAGGTTACTTAATGTTCTAGTAATTAAGTAAGACACCGCACTTTGTCTAATACAATGTACAATATGAACAGAATAATCTCGTCTCAACAACTTTTGAATACAATCTTATCTAACTTTTAAAAAATTTAATTCGTTTAAACTTATTATACTTATAACGGGTTTTGTGTAAGTTACCAATAACAAAGCTAATAAGCTGTGATGGCCTAGCGGTGCGACCGTGTGAATCTCTAGAGACGATCATGGGTTCAAACCCGGGCAGACACCAATGAGTTTTTCTATTAAAACTTATGTGTCTAATTGATAATTGCAATTTATGACACGCTTTTCGGTGAAGGAAAACATCGTGAGGAAACCTGCATATCTCTAGAGAATCCTAGGGATATGTGTAACGTACCAATCCGCATTGGAGCAGCGTGGTAGGTCTAAGCTCCAATCCTTCTCTCCAAAAATGGAGAGAGGAGGCCTATGCCTAGCAGTGGGATAGTAACAGGCCGTTACTTACTTACTTACTTTACCAATAACAAAATACACAATCAAATATCGACAATACTCATAATAACTCGCTAAGCGTCTTAAATGAGGGAAAAAGTTCCAAATTTATGCATGTATCATGTATGAAAACGCATTGCCCACTCTACATTTTGCATTATATATATTTTCTATTTTACTTCATCATCACGGATTATAACAAAATAGTTTTATTATTACTTTTGTATTTATAATTTACCTTTCGTGCAAAATAAAAAAACCACACATTCGCTTAAGCCCCCTTGAAAAATAAATGTACCTACGTGACGTTGACGAAGCTCCGTAAATTTTTACAAAATAAAAAAATATATATAATAGGGTAGGTGGGGGTCGATCCAAGGTATTTACATTACATTTCTCGAGACTGCCCGTCCTCCGAATAACCTAAGCTTACTTGACAGTTTATGGAAAAATAGTGTTTTATATTCAATATAAATTTTAGTATTTTTAATGCCCAAAAACAGGGACAAAACGTTTTTTTTTTAAATAAAACCTAGCTAGATCGATTTTGCTCCCCCAAAACCTCCTGTATGTTGAATTTCCGGAAAATCCGTTGGAGCCGTTTCCGAGATTCCGAAAATGTATATATATATATATATATATATATACAAGATTAACTTATTTAAATATTAAAGATTTAGGTTGAAGTGAAATCACGTTGCAAATTTTAAATTAATGTCATGAAATGTCAAGAATCCGGAAATTAATCCAAGCGCACCGATGTCAAAAGCTATGGCAGGCCGTGGCTTACCTCGGCGTCGAGAGTTTGAGAATTTAAATAAATTTTATTTAGATAAGGGCCTCGGGAAGCGGACAAGGGGGCTTCAAAGTGTCAATTGGATGTCTCAACTTATAAAATTTCTTCAGCAATATTGTTCACCTTTTTATCATTTTTTAATCTTCTCGCATAATAAAATTATTTAAGATGATATCTCTAATGCGCTTTATATACTAAAACATATTTATATACCTACTAATAAAAGCTTACTATTTAATCTCTAGATGGCAAGACCAAATTATCGCAAACATCATCATCATCTTCCTGCCCTTATCCCACTCTAAGTGGGGTCGGCACAACATGTTATAAACATGTTGTCATAATTTGGCAACGTATTTTACGACCGGCCGCCTGCCTGACGTCAACTTATCTTAGTCGTATTTTACGACACCTCGATAAGGAAGAAGGGTAACCAAATTGTCGCAAACGCAGGCAAAATTATTCTTATTATTTAATCCTGATACTAACTATAATCATTAAAATTTAATTTATTAATAAATTAATTAATTTTCAAAAAAATCTCGTATTGCGTGATTAAATTCAAAATTTAAACATAAGACCTGTGTCACAATTATTTTTTAATTATTATTTTAGATTCTTCGAAGGTTATGTTTTAAAATTTATACGGCTTCTTGTAATTTTATCAATAGGTACATTGACTTATATTGTTATGAAATCTGACTCTTCAATTTTTTTTTTGTCAGGAAATTCCATTATGGGTCATCACCGCCCGACGAGGACGGGCTGCGGGTATGTCGGACTCGCACCGTCTAAAAACCTGACAGTGCTCCACCACGCTGCTGGTGGCAAGGACAGGGTACCGTTGTACACATTACCCCCATCCCCGCCAGCAGCAACGTTGACCCCAGAGTGCGCCACCTCTGGGTCGGGGCCTCTCTAAACAGTGGCCCCTCACCAGGGGGAGCACCAGATACATAGACCGCCTCGGGGACCTTTTCAGATGGGCGTCCGATAAACCCCGTTCGAGACGCCCGGAGGTCCCCGTTAGGGCGGCATACGACGGGCTTCGGCGAGTCGTCTGTGCCCCGCTTGCCTGCGGTGGATCGAATCCAAGGACTCGACTTCCCGGATCCGCCCCGCCACCTCCTTCCACGAGATTATGTCCTCACAGAAGGAGGCCATCGCTGCCCACGATCTCTTCCTGTCCAACATGGCACGAACCACAGTGGGCAAGGAGAGATCGTGCCCCACCTGTGCCACTAGCTCTGCCCGCTGAACTGCCCAAGCTGGGCAGTCTGCGAGCGTATGCAGCGCCGACAGACACTTTATTTCACATGACACTGATTAATTCAATGTTATTAAGTATTATTGTATCTTACCGAGGTATCAAAAAATGCGACTAAGCTAAGTCGACACGCCGTGTAGTTACCAACTGATAAGTAGATTAGGCCACCCTCTTTCTTACTGAGGCGTCGTAAAATACTACTAAGGTAAGTTGACGTCAGGCAGGCGGTCGTAAAATACGTGGCCAAATCAAGTGACAACATGTTTATTACGTGTTGTGCCGACCCCACTTAAAGTGGGATTTTAAGGATATTAAGTATTGTTGTTATTCTTTATGAAATGGGATTCAACAGCTAAATATTTTTTTACTTATGGCAACCCAGAATATGTTATTAAAACTTTTGTTTCGTAAAAGTCTTATCTGAAAAAACATGTAACAGCCGTATATAATAACTTAATTCCTTTTCTCTCGGGCATTGTCGGTATTTCATATTTACAATGGCGACCCGGCTCAGCTTCGCAATATACTTTGTACTTTTTAATAATGTACAGTATTTGTATGGTTTCGAGTCTAAGATATGTCTCTTTTGAATAAATCTCTCTCATAAACCAATGAAGTCCTCTGTTTATCATAGGTTTGTTTGGGATCTTCATACCTCATAATCATTTCATTATATATAGTATAATATTATTTTATATTACTTTTAATTTCATTTTTGTTTGTTATTATTAAATACATTTAATCTTTATTTTTAATTATTATACTTAATATTTACTTTTCTTTTTAAATTTAAGAGTGGTTGGCTGGAAGAGATTCTGATGCCGGAATAAGCCCGCCATTGCAGATTATGTTGTTTTTTTATCATTTTTATATTAATCTAAATTTTTGCAATAAAGAGATTACAAACAAACAAAAAATCTGCCCTCTATACACATTCTTCTAAGTTTTGGCCCTATGATCTTAGGACGATATTCTCTGACGCTCATGAATGTTTAGTGCGCTACTTTCCACATTCTACACCCTCGACGATACTTTCGCGCCCGCCCGTCTCAACAGGGCTACAGCATATTTACAGTTATAAAAAAATATTTATTTTTATACAGAAAGATGTTTTATCACTTTATCATCATTCATTTGCCCCTTATCCCACTCTAAGCGGGGTAAATTGTTATAAACATGTTGTAACGTTATTTGGCACCTTATTTTACGACAGGTCGCCGGCTTGACGTCAAGGTCGCCTTTTATGAGGTTGGTCTATTCTACTCAGCCGGATAGGACACGATGGGTCAACTCGCCTTACTCACTTTTTACGACCTCGGTAAGAAATCACTACTAACAGATTTTATAAACTCTGCATCAAAGTTACAGTTGAATTTTACATGACATTTCTATAGAAATGTATTTTTATTCCATTCATTTCGCATTCACGAACCTAATTCACTGACATTTAATTTGCACCGTTACAAGAAGATTAAACTTAGAAATTAACTGTCAGAAAATGTAATTATCAGAGATTATTAGTCGGAATGGTAAATTTCTTGAGTCATTTTTGCACGAAATTTAGCGAACAAAGGGAGCAAGGCGCCCAATTACAAGAAGCTTTAAGTGGTACTAAGGATCCGGTTACTAGGCACTGTGACGCACTTACTAAGCACTTGAGTAAGCTCAAGGAAGGATCTGAAAAACTTTGCTTACCTTTTAGTTAATATAAAACGTAGGCGCCCTTTGACTTAAAACTGAAAATAAATGGAATGTTACATTCTATATTAATGAATGGGGTTTTGAAGTAAGCTTTTGTTTGCAATAAGTAATCTTATCATGGTTTAATTTAATTTACCAAAGATAACGACGCGCTGTGTCTTACAAAGTGATACACCGCCGTGTGGTATCCGGCTGAGTAGAATAAACCACCCTCATTTCTTGCCGAGGTGTCGTAAAAGGCGACTAAGGTAAGTCGACCCGCAGTGTGGTATCTGATTGAGTAGAATGGACAATGTGTTATGGATGACAGACGACTGGTGAATATATACTTAAATATTTTTTAAATACATACTTAAATACAAATATACACTCAGGCTCAAAGACCAATAAATTTATTTAAAGAAAATGTTGGTCCTCGGTGGGAATCGAACCCGCGACCCGCGATACCGGAGACAGGGTCACTACCAACTGCGCCAACGAGCCAGTCAACTCGAGATATTATAACTCATTGGAACCTACCAGGAATTTGAACCCGTGAACTTTTTGGACAGTCATAATGTTACTTTAATTCTTTATAATGACTTCATTATTGAGAGACAGAATTCCTTTTAAGATTTAGAAAACAGTGTTTCTTTCGTAACAAATGGTTTCTCTCTCAAGGAAATCTCTTTTCAAGGAAAATGTCTCTCGGCCATGACAACGATAAAAGTAATAAGTAACTTCAGAAGACGAAGTATAACGAGACAGAAAGTTAAAGTTAAGCTGGTATAAAAAAACTATTGACACCAACTTTTTGCTAGAATTTATCGCCTCATAATATTTTTTATATTACACGTAGTGTAGGTTGAAATACTTTTAGATTATTACACATATAAGTTTTCTATTGTTTTATGGTCCTTATTTATGGTCATTAAAAAATACTAAAATGTACAGTGAATATATAAAACAGTGTTTTTGGCTTAAATAGTCAAGTCAGCATAGCTTGTTCGGGTAACGCGTGGTCTCGAAAAATGAAACTACCCAGGTTCGAGCCTCACCAACTCAATTATTTTTTACTTTTTTTTGATGCTTCTTTTTTTATTTTGTAAAAAATTACCGAGCAAGGTTCCTTAACCAGGTACGTATAATATTATACTTCATACAAAAAGCAAATAATTTTGTACTATTCCCATAATTATAGTTTTAAACGTAGTTTGATGTGGTAATTATAAATACGTTTTTACCCGCGCCTTCGTCTGCGTGGACAGTAATTAAAGATAATCTTTTTAATGATATAAGAAAATGCAATAAAAAAAAAGGAAAGTACAATTAAAAAAAAAGGAAATAAAGGGCCGGTGTAATGTGGAAAGTGATTGAAAATACCCGTGGGTATTTTAACTTTTTTTGTCCGCCAAATCCTTATTGAGCTCCGCCGTGTGCTATCCGGCTGAGTAGAATAAACCAACCTCGTTCCTTACCGAGGTGTCGTAAAAGGCGACTAAGGTAAGTTGACCCACCGTGTGGTGTCCGGGTGAGTAAAATAGACCACCCTCTTTCTTACCGAGGAATCGTAAAATACGACTAAGGTATGTTGACGTTCGGCAGACGGCCGGTCGTAAAATACTTAGCCAAATCATATTACAACATGTTTGTAACATGTTGTGACGACCTTACTTAGAGTGGGATAAGGGCAGGAGGATGATGAATTCCTTATTGAGCTATCACAACTTTACAAATGACGGCAAATTTAAGCTTCACATTCTATGCCTATTTTAGCAGTTTTTAAGAGTCCGCGAAACAAGGATAAAACGACATTTTTTTTCAAACGTAGCTAGATCGACTTTTTGCCCCCTAAAACCTCCTACAAATTTAAAAACAAAACAGAATCAATGCAGAACTAAAGTCTCAAAACAGAAACCACAATGTTAGCGTTTACTTACGAAACCCTAAAAACTTGGGTCCCTCAAAATGTTTGCACAAGCATAAAAGACCTTGCGCCATTCAGTCCCGTCCTCAACAAACAACACATAATGAGTCGTGCGCATCAGCTACCCTCAACTCGTATGTACTTACATGCCGCAGAGGTTAATATAAAAATCTCAGGCACTACATATTATAAAACAATGTCCTCAAAAGCTGTCTGTATGTATGTGATTATAGTTTTATCTAATTTAACTGAAATATAATGCAACAAAAAAGTTGTAATATACATACTGTTGTCGTCAATGACTTCCGCTTTGTATTTTATAGCAACAGCAGCAGGGTCGTCTCGCTTACTCCTTGGGAGTAGGCGGGGTACGGGCCTCGAGGCGTACCTCCTTGCCCGGGCACTTAAGCCCGGTCTGTGTTTCGGCCGTAGGCCGAGGTCACCTAGGTGACCTAAGGGATGCCTGGTTCGGTGGGGAGGTCTGGGAATGGTAGTTCCCAGACCTCGAAAGTCTTCTTCAGGTGGTCCTAAGTCGGGTGGTGTCATGATCGGGGGTGTCAAATCCGGTGTTTTCGCCCTCTCGCCCATCGCATCGTCCTCATCGTCGCCGTCGTCATCCACATCGAGCCGCGAAGACGGTGACCGCAGGAGCTCGCGAGGCAGGGAACGTCCATCGGGTGGTCGCGCATGGAGTGGCGCAATGCAACACAGTCAGGAAACAAGAGTATCGCGCCCTTTTTGATTAAAATGGCAGCACTGTTGTTTCCGGTGGAGTCTTCCTATTGATAAAATGTTTCAGTGACATTCAGTCTAGATTCGTCTTTCAGGAGAAGAGCATCTCGGAACGGGAATTGTATTATTTCGATTATATTGTGTTATTGTATAGTGTGTGCGATAACAATACTGATTTCCAAACAGGCAAAGCTGCTTGCACAGTTTGTATACATATATAAAATAGTGAATATATTTTTATTAAATCACATACTTAAAATAATATTATATGTATTTACCAGTTGTCTGTGACCCATAACACAAGTATTAAGTTACTTTGGCGACGGACCAGACAGACAAAAAAAAATTAAAAAAATAAAAATTTATTACTAGCTATGCATGCGGCTTGGTTGCGTGGAAATAAATAAGTAGAGAAGTCATCAGTGCATTTGCGCCGTGTGGTATCCGGCTGAATAGAATAGTACCACATCTTGTGCCGACCCCACTTAGAGTGGGATAAGATGATGATGTTATCTATTCTTACTTTAGTATTATAGTCTAACTGAAGGTATTTTTACTAGATTGTTGATGAAATTGCTAAACTCGCTTGTGCACTTAATTTTATTTTATGTTGTCTTATACATTCTTTATGTCCTCTGTTTACAAATAATCTTTTATCTATCTTAAAATTAAAGATTAAAGTTTAATAAATTTAGATGAAATTGAGTGAAAATGATGCCCGAGTTACGTTATAATGGCAGCGATGTAGAGCAGTAATTCCGCTAATGGAAACCGGGCCAGGGCATGTTTAATTATACTGATGTACGCTATGTAACTGATATTTTTGTTTTTATTCAGTGCACAAAAACGAGTACGAATCAATATGAAATCAATAAACTGTAGATGATTTTTGTTTACATTATGTATTAACATTTGTTATTAATATCCGCCGTGTGGTATCACATTAAATAAAATAGACCACCCTCATTCTTTCCAACGAAAAGGCAACTGAGGTAAGTTGACCCACCGTGTGATATCCGGTTGAGTAAAATAGACCATCCTCTTTCTTACCGAGGTGTCGTAAAATACGACTAAGGTAAGTGACATCAGGCAGGCGGGCGAATATAAAATACGGAGCCAAATCATGTGCCTCAACTCATCTTAATCGTATTTTACGACACCTCAGTAATAAAGAGGGAGTATATTCTACTCAACCGGATATCACACAGGGTTAATTAAATATTGGAAATATGTATTTAAAATTATATAAGTACATATATTTATCATTTGCCTGTTACCCATAACACAAGAATTAAGTTACTCACTTTGGGGACTAACGAGCATGTGGGTAAGTGTCCTATATATTATTTATTTATAAATTGATTGCACAAAAAAGTTATTTTATGAAAGCAGAATATTTATACACTTATAAATACTCTGCTTTCATAAAATAACTTCTTTGATCTTCCTGATCTTATCCCACTCTAAGTGGGGTCGGCATAACATATTATAAACATGTTGTAACATGATTTGGCTGCGTTTTTACGATCGGCCGCCTGCCTGACGTCAACTTATCTTAGTCGTATTTTACGACACCTCGATAAGAGGGTGGTCTATTCTACTTAACCGGATATCACACCGTGAGTCAACTTACCTGAGTCGCCTTTTACGACACCTCGGTAAGAAATGAGGGTGGTCTATTCTACTCAGCCGGATACCATACGGCGGGTCGACTTACCTTAGTCGCCTTTTACGACACCTCGGTAAGAAATGAGGGTGATACTATTCTACTTAGCCGAATACCACGCGGCTAAAAACAAATATTTATATTCATATAAATACCATAATAACTAAGGATAAATGAATGTCAGCGAAGCAACAGTTCGAATTCCGTTTCCAACGAGCATTGCGTGATCGCTGCTGGAGTCGTGTTTTACAGAATTTATTAGGGCCGGACCCCCATTACACAAACAGCCACGTCACTATTAGCTGTGTAAATCTAAATAAATGCCTCCGAGCTTTGCAAGTTTGTCGGGATTTGTTAACAGATTATTACATACACGGCAGTAGACACGAATAAATATCATCCATATTTAAAATCAAAATACTCTTTATTTAAGTAAACTTGTAAACAAGTCCTTCTGAATTGTCAACTGAAGCTTTCAGATTCCGAGTTATTCTTCCTACCGAGAAGATCCAGCAAGAAACTCGGCGGTTGCTCTTTTCAAAGCTTTCGTATAACTAGTTACATTTACTACTGCATTTTTTTGTTACATTTACTATTACATACTAATATGAATTTCAATGCGACAGTTTGTCGGTCTATTACGCTTTCACGGTTTATCATAAGTTATGCATTGGATTAACATACATAATAAAAAATATCTACCGAAAACGGGGAAAAAACACATAGTACACAATTAAGGGTAGTTTCAAAAAGTTAAGTTGACGTGATCGATGGTACCACTAGTTTAAAATTTTGATAATATCAGCAACATCGTTCAAAGAAGCAGAATGTTATTATCCCACTGCAGGCATATGTCTCCTGTTTTCATTGTAGATAAAAAGGTTTAAAGCTGAGATTCACCATTTTTGCTCAAGTTTGGATTCGTAGGTTACACATATTCCCAGATTTCTTTTAGATTCCTCTACCGAAAAGCGAGTAATAAATTACAGATGTGATAATTACATTATCAATTAGGCACTTAACCGAAAAAGTCATTCCTTAAAAGTATGAAGAAGTGTACAATTTTTTAACACTCAAAAACAGTCTAGATATCCCCTTTTATGTTTAACCATTACAAGCATAAAGCAGAAATTCAGCAAAACTCGCATTAATATATTATAGCAGTAAAAAAACGGAAAGATAGCTGATATCATACTGATATGCCTTTAATATATAATGATTTCTTAGTAACACTGAATATTGGCAGCAATAATCTAATATAACTATAGTTGGTAAATATGAACTTGGTTTGCGGCCGCGGTAAAATTATTTTACTTACAGATTAGTTAACCGCAAAATAATCCAACAAATTTTCCCCTGAACAAGCACTCCAGACAACGTCAATCTTCATTATTTCGTTTATTTAAAGTTCAAAAGGGTAGAAGATTTATCTGGATCTATAATTTTTTGAATACATCTCTATAGATGTGTTCACTACAGGTATAATTATCGTATATTCTAAGTATCACATAAGATAACTTATTAGATATATTTTTATTTAGCTAAAGCAAAGAATCACCTTAAAAATTAGTTAAATTATTTAAAAAAAATATTTATACTTTCATTTTTTGATATTTTTAATGACATATTTAAAAACAGGTTACGCCGTGTGGTGTCTGGCTGAATAGAATAGACCACCCTCATTTCTCACCGAGGTGTCGTAAAAGGCGACTAAGGTAAGTCGACCCGCTGTTGTGGTATACGGCTGTGTAGAATAGACCACCCTCATTTCTAACCGAGGTGTCGTAAAAGGCAACTAAGGTAAGTCGACCCGCTGTTGTGGTATACGGCTGTGTAGAATAGACCACCCTTATTTCTTACCCAGGTGTCGTTAAAGGCGACTAAGGTAAGTTGACCCACAGTGTGGCACGCGTTTGAGTAGAATAGACCACCTTCCTTCTTACAGAGGTGTCGTAAAATACGACTAAAGTAAGTCGACCCGCTGTGCGGTATCCGGTTGAGTAGAATAGACCACCCTCATTTCTTACCGAGCTGGCGTAAAATATGACTAAGGTATGTTGACGTTAGGCAGGCGGCCGGTCGTAAAATACGTAGCCAAATCATGTGACAACATGTTAACATGTTGTGCCGACCTCACTTACAGTAAGATAAGGGCAGGATGATGATGATTTAAAAACATTACGTCTGACCTGACGTAGTCGCCCACTATAGGCCTCATAATAAAGCTCAGAGTCACTCAGCGGGCGATGGGGCGAACTATGCTTGGAGTATCTAAGCGTGGTCAAATCAGAAATAAGGAGATTCGTAGAAGAACCAGAGTCACCGATATAGCTCAGCATGTCGCGAAGCTGAAGTGAGGATGAGCGGGGCACATAGTGCGGAACCGATGGACGTTGGGGTCTAAATGTGTTGGAATGGCGATCCCGTACCGAAAAATACAGCGTCGGTAGACCCCTACGAGAGACCTATGTCTAGCAGTGGACGTCCATCGGCTGGTGAAGAAGAAAAAGAGAAAGTCTGGCAATCCCAAGTGGATCATAGCTGTCAAAACTATTGGGACACTTTGGTAGATATTATCAAGCGACCGTGTAGTGTTCATACTTTATAACACGCGCGCTCGTCCGTCCTTTCCCGTCGTCGTAGGCATAAGTGGGTAATTCTCTCCTCTCCCCCCACTTCTATAGCGCGCTGTGTGAAGACATGAGATGACAGAACCTTTACTATTATAAATCTACTTATTATCACTTGACCTTTATTCACATACTCCACAGACCGTATTATGTAAAAGATTAAGAAATTGGTCAATAAATCGAACTTCAGCTTCATTAATTTTTTCATAATTAACTCCGCACTAAATCACTGGAAAGAGCAAAGCAGTGGACTATTAACTGTTACTTTTTATATGAAGATGTTTCAAGTATTATCCGAATTAAACGGATTAATTGGTACTGAAACAGCGAATACCTCAAACTTAATTAATGTTAACAAAATCAATTTTAATTACTTGAATTAAATAGGCGTACTTAAAATTGCTCTATATTTAATATAATTATTCGAAGACTTGCGTTCCCTTTGAAGATGTCATTTTCTTTTTCCAACGCTAAGCGAATTGATATAATTTGAAACGACTGATTTAAATTCCCGACAGCAGAAATAGATTTTTTATATTTTACTTTCATGAAAACATAAGTTACATACGAACATGAAAATTTACATTTACATTAAGTATTTAACATACAAGTATTTTTATTATACTTTATTATTTCAAGTAAGGAATACTTTAACTTCATCTTTATTTAATATTTAAATGAGTAATTCTATATATCGATCTAGCTGGGTTTCATTTAATAACAAATGTTTCTCATCAGTGCAGTTAAATTGCATGTTGTTTTATCCCTGCACGGGCACTGATAAACTGCTAAAATATAAAATTAATGCAAAGATTAATTTTGCTGTCATTTGTAAACTTGTAATAGCATAGTTGGGAACGGTGGACTTAAGAAGTAAAAATACCCGGGATCAAGTCCTACATATTTCTTTTTCAGCCTTTTCTTTCTTTTTTTAATTGTTGTTTTTTTATATCTTTTAATAAAATTACCGAGCAAGGGTCGGTCACCCAGTTACTACAGGTAATACATGTAAATTTAGGTCAGTTTAATTTTTACCTCAAAATTCAATAAACTTGATGATGAAATTCTTATGGGTGAATTGTCTATAAGTGTAGCTAAGTGGTCAATTGAATCCAATAAAGAACCTAATAAATTAAAAACATCTAAGTAAATTTTATCAGACAAGTTAAAAAGTAAAAGTTTGTCTATTATGCTGACTAAAGTAATAATCTTATCTCTTTAGGAGCAACTTAAAAAAAGAATATTAAAATAATATCTAAAGAAAGCCATTGGCTATATATTGGAAACAGATTTAATAGTTAGCTTTGTCATAAACTGTTACTCATAATACCAATTGTAAACAAAGCGTGCGTTTAATTGAACGCCAGCTGTGCGAAATGAGGAATTTTTGATTGAATCGTTACTGCTAATACTGATATTGCCAGTTATGTCGATAATACTGGCGCTTTGCCAACATTATACGTCTCACTGTCAAGAATATCGCCTGGTTCCAGGTTGAGTATTTTAAATAATAATAATCGTTTTTTTTTAATATATGGGACACAGTTCATCCACAAAGTATCTTAATACTCGAGTTATAGGTCGTGCAACTGGTATATATATTTTTTAATTTTATTTAATTTAACACATTTTAATACATATATACATTATTTTTTATTATTATTAATTTTTATTTCAGGCACTTTCTCCGTAGTGTTAGTTACAAATTACTTAGCCTAAGTTAGTACTTAAAATAGAAATACACAAAAGAGAAGAATTAGAGCTAAGACGTTGCTTCAATGAGGATTGGTAGGTTACACTTATCCCCAAAATTCACTAGAGATATGTAGGTTTCCTTATGATGATATCCTTCAACGAAAAGCGTGTGACAAATTGGAATTATCAATAAGACACACAAGTTTTAATAGAAAAGCTCATTGAGCACGGGGTTTGAACTCGTGACCCCCTTGAAAGAATTACACGGTATCACCAATGGGCTATCACCACCATATATTCAACCCATACCTCAACAATTGAGCCAAAAAGTCCCCGTATCCTTTATATTCATTACCGCAATAACATTGCTGACTTATTGTTGCGAAAATTATCTACATCAATGGAATACGAGTAGTCCTTTATAAATGAAGGACTCTATCGTATCACGGGACATTTACTTAATTGCGAGTCGTATCAAACAGTGCTATCAAGATTGGTACATATTCCTCTCAATTCAGACAGATGTAACATTTTGATATGCGATAAGTGGAGTAATAAAGGCTATCAATATTTTCATTTGAAATATGATGGCATAAGGGTTATAGCACATTTTCAGGGATAACTAATAATTTCTTGTTCAAAAAAAAATTCTAATCTTAATTACTTTAATCTAACAATTATAGTAGCGAATTTATTTACGATGAAGCATGATGATGCTTTCACCCTGTAGCACCTTCTTACCGAGGAGGATAAAAGGCGACTAAGGTAAGTTGACGTCAGGCAGGCGGCCGGTCATAAAATAACTAGACAAATCAAGCAACAAGTCAAAACATGTTGTGCTGACCCGTTGTGATGCGGTAGTGTTCGTAAACATAACTAGATACATGTGTATGTATAATTGAGTGTGAGTTAGTGCAAATGTGCATATGTACCTTCGTACTTATTATCATATCATACCAGTAAAGAAAAATATATATATCTTTTATTAATTATTCGCTAAAGCAGTTCCTTTCCCGATTATTATGGAATACTCGAAGGAAAAAGGCAATCAAGGCAATTGTGTCGTAATTTGATTACTTTTGTAAGAATAAAAGAAATTTAATCTCGAGAAAGTGTTGTTTTAATAATATTAATCAAATTGAGGTTGCGTTCAAAACAATCACTTTTTTGTACGAAGTTGGTAACGCAACTGTACAAGTTTGCTTGTAAAAATCATCACGTAAGGAAAATGCTGTATCATCTTGCAACTTTTTACCCTACCCTAGAGATATATAAGAGGGGGGCCCTTATATATCTCTCTCATTTCCTCTCAATCTATCTCTCTCTATATATAACATGACATTTCTTTCACATGAGAGTAAGCATCAATATTATTGGTTTTCGATCTCTAATTTAACCCTTTGTAGTATTAAATTGTTTCACTAACTAGGTATTAGTTAAAGTGGTCGCTTATATGATTAAATCAGCTTATAGAAGCATTATCAAATTATACACTAACACTAATGTTATTAACATCAGCAATCCAATAACTAATAATTAAGACTGTATCAGCGTATTAAGTTAAATTAATTAAACAGAGCAAGCTTTAATAGAGCCTTTTGTTTTCATTGAAGGCTATTAATTTAATATATAGGTTATAAACCTTCTAATTATGGTACGTGCCTAATTTCATGGTATGTATCACCTATTAATTTATGTATCCTGTGTCCCGTATCCCGTATTACGTGTCCCTTGTCCCGTATTCTGTGTTTTGCAACCTGTTTCTTATGTTTCTTCCTCTGTTTCATGTTGTGCATCACCTATTCTTGTTACCTGTGTGCCGAATTCCGGGTCTGCATCCTGTTCTTACGTTACTTTTGTTAGGTTGTCGAAAATAATAGACGATATTTAAGTATATTCACTGCTTACAACGAATTTATTGTTACTTCTTGCACGGTTAAGCGAAAAGTGAGTTATACCATGCCCGGAACGTCACCTGTCAGAAATGTTTCCCGCCTCTTTTAGTTGATCGGAAACGCAGACTAAATACTAACAAAGCAGTAATTGGTAACACTGTCCAATCCCTTTCACTTTTTTATATTTTTGTGTATCTTCTATTCTTGTATCCTGTGTTCGTGTCCCGCAGTCTGTGTCCCTTGTCCCGTAACTCGTGTCCTGCATCTTGTTTCTTATGTTACTTCCTCTGCTTCATGTTGTGTATCCCCTATTCTTATATCCTGTGTCCCGTGTCCCGCATTCCGTGTCCCTTGTCTCGTTACTCGTGTTATGCATTCTGTTTCTTATGTTACTTTGTTTGTTTCATGTCGTGTATCACCTATCTTATTCCAGTATCTTGTTTCCCTTATCCTATATCCAAACAATTATACATAGCATAAATACTTAGAGAGACAAAACATAAACTAATAAAGTCTTCACATGAAAAAAAGGTCTTATTTTCTGTATTCTATCATCATCATCCTGCCCTTATCCCACTCTAAGTGGGGTCGGCACAACATGTTATAAACTTGCTGTCACATGATGTGGCTACGTTTTTACGACCGGCCGCCTGCCTGACGTCAACTTACCTTAGTCGTATTTTACGACACCTCGGTAAGAAAGAGGGTGGCCTATTTAACTAAACCGGATACCACACGATGTGTCAACTTACCTTAGTCGCCATTTACGACACCTCGGTAAGAAATGAGGTTAGTCAATTCTACTCAGCCGGATACCACACGGCGGGTCGACTTATCTTACTTTCTGTGATCTATATTCACAATTATTTCTTTAATAATTTCAAACAAAAAATGAGTGAGAACAATATCAACTCCGAAGCCTATTTTAACATTTTTCCAATTAGCCGCTGCCATTGTGCGATGCGGTATCACTCGGAGCGAGTGCTAATTGAAAAACCTTGTTCTGAAAAATTGAAAGAGCATAATACCGTAAGACCTTCGTTACTGGATTTGTTTTTATTCCAATCTTCGTTTCTTGGAGATGAACAAAGACCAATGGAATAATTTTATTATAAGCCGTTGTAAAAAGAAAATCGAGTATTTCGCTTACAAGAACAGAGCTCAAACTTTAGTACAATAAAAAACAATTGGTGTAATTTTAATATCTTTAGTAAATAAACGCATGCTACATTAGTGTTTGGCGTTAACACAATCCACAATCATATATAATTACTAGCAATCGCCAGCGGCTTAGCCCGATTGGAAAGATTAAAACAGTAATATAGTTTTTTGAGGATCATAAACATGGTTAAAGTGGGTTAACCTTAAAAGCTAGACATATGCTGTCGCGGACTTTTATTTAGAACATTTAGAGGGAACAATTTTGTAATACATGATTTGTAAATAACTATCACCGATTCACCGTTCACGCAAAGAAAGCTTTTAATTTTGCCGTTTCCTAATATTTTTTATTGCTGCTCCTCTCCTATTCATCTTAGCGTAATGGTATATAGTCTATAGCCTTCTTTGATAAATGGACTATCTTACACTTTTCGAAATATCAAATTTTTCAAGAATTTTTCAAATCGATCCAGTAGTTCCTGAGATTAGCGCGTTGAAACAAACAAACAAACTCTTCAGCTTTATATATTAGTATCCATAATCAATCGAAGGTGTTCTTGGGCTCCGAGACCTCATGCAACCCAACATCCTTTTTTAGTGAACATAATTAATCACTACATATTATAAAACAAAGTCACATATTTCGTATGTACGCATAAAACTTTAAAACTACGCAACCGATTTTGATGCGGTTTTTTTTAATAGATAGAGTGATTCAAAAGGAAGGTTTGTACGTATAATAACATTCAATACGAAGTAAAGAAATACTGTAATTTTTGAGGTTTCTGTAAATAATTACATTTTTTTCCGCTTACATTGCAAACGCAGGCTAAACCCTACGAGATTTATCAAAATGATGTACTAAGTATTTGTAAACCATGAAAAGGTCTACAGAAAAGTCCGCGATGGTATATGTCTATCTCTTATGGATAACCCACAATAGCAGATTTTTTCATTTACTTTTTACGAAAAATGATGCCTTATGTTCAAAGCAATTTTTATACAATACAGCATTAATCCTTATCCAATTAGGTGCCTTAAATAAATTGTTGATTTAATATAGATCAATATTGCCGTTTACAGCATGTAATTTAAGTGAACATTTTCGGAGATATTACAGATTTAAAATCCCGCGAGGAGGCCGCGCTTCGACCTATAAGCACTTCGAATTTAGCAGCGACCGGAGGCGTAACTAAATGTCTTTCTTTCAAGTTTATATTCTCTAATGATAAGAAAGCTATCAATGTTGTATGTAAAGACATTGTCTAATCAATTGTAAAAATAAATAATATCACTACATAGTATAAAACAAAGTCGCATTCTCTGTCTGTCCGTATGTCCGTATATCCCTATGTATGCTTCAATCTTTAAAACTATGCAACAGATTTTGATGCGGTTTTTTTAAAATAGATAGAGTGATTATAGAGGAAGGTTTACATGTCTAATAACATTGAATACGGAGTAGAGAAATACTGTAATTTTTGAAGTTTCTGTAAATAATAACATTTTTTTCCGCTTACATTGCAAACGCAGGCTAAACCCTACGAGATTTATCAAAATGATGTACTAAGTATTTGTACACCATGAAAAGGTCTACAGAAAAGTCCGCGATCATATATGTCTATCTCTTATGGATAACCCACAATAACAGTTTTTGTCATTTACTTTTTACGAAAAATGTTGCCTTATGTTCAAAGCAATTTTTATACAATACAGCATTAATCCTTATCCAATTAAGAACCTTAAATATATTGTTTATTTAATATTGATCAATATGACTGGTGATGTAAATAAGGTTCACTTTTTCCACTACTTAAAATGATCGACAAGGAATTTAATAACAGACGTGTTTCTATATTCAATGTTTAATTGCGACTGACTTAGTATATGAACTGACTTAACACAACATACCGCCCACCAAAGGACCATAGGGGTCCTTTAAAACAACTAAATACAGAATTTCATCTAATACATAATCACATAAAAATAAGAAAGAATATTCCAATAATTTCATCATGTAAATAGTTGTGGGCTTCTACGATAACATTAACAATGCAATTTACAATAAAATTTACATTATTATCACTACATATTATAAAACAAAGTCGCATTCTTTGTTTTGTCCATATATCCCTATGTATGCATAAAACTTTAAAACTACGCTACAGATTTTGATGCGGTTTTTTTTAATAGATAGAGTGATTCAAGAAGAAGGTTTGTATGTATAATAACATTCAATACGGAGTAAAGAAATACTGTAATTTTTGAGGTTTCTGTAAATAATTACATTTTTTTCCGCTTACATTGCAAACGCAGGCTAAACCCTACGAGATTTAATAAAATGATGTACTAAGTATTTGTACACCTTGAAAAGGTCTACAGAAAAGTCCGCGATGGTATATGTCTATCTCTTATGGATAACCCACAATAGCATTTTTTGTCATTTACTTTTTACGAAAAATAATGCCTTATTTTTTGAAGCAATTTTTATACAATACAGCATTAATCCTTATCTAATTAAGTACCTTAAATAAATTGTTGATTTAATATAGATCAATATGGCCGTTTACAGCATGTAATTAAGGTGAACATTTACGGAGATATTACAGATTTAAAATGCCGTGAGGAGGCCGCGCTTCGCCCTATAGCACTTCGCATTTAACAGCTATATGTCGTTGTTTCAAGAGTTTGTTTAATGACAAGAAAGCTGTGAATGTAGTATATAAGGACATTCTGTAATTAATTTTAAAAATAAAATACATAGGGGAAAAATGAAAATATGTAGTATATGAATTTAGATATTAGATATAGCAGGAAATCTTTTTGGTATAGGGAAAGGAAATTGTTTTTCTCCAAATTTAACGCTTGCGGGCTGTAATGAATAAATGAAAACTACCGGATCGATTTTAATCATTTTTTTTACACTGACTGACATGGGATATATACTTTATACCCGTGCGAAGCAGGGGCAGGCCGCTAGTTATTGTAATAAATTTAGCTTATCAAAGACAGAGGCAGGAAACTGTTCCCATTAGTAAAACAGGCGGTGTACTTTGATACGAAAGTTTTTAATTAACCGAGAAATTATCTTAATTAAAAAGGGAACATGCTCAACCCTTTTGTTAATCCATATTAATTATTTTCATGTATATAATTTTACATCATGTACTAATTACTTTCAATATATAAAAACAGTGAAGGCAAAACATTGTATCACACAGAGGTACCGTTCCTAGTTCGATTTTAAAGAATTAATCGTCCAAAACTTACCGCGATTTTATCGCGGATTATAGCAAAATAATAGTTTCATTAGGTATCATGGAACCGCAAGTAACGCATAATTCTATAAATAAATTAATCGTCACTTTGAAAAAGAAAATCGTAATATATATTAATCTGTGTTCACACAAAATACAAAAAGTTTTCCACATTAGAAATACATACTGAAAAATATCGTTTAAGCAAAAAGGATCTGATGAATACAGTGAATAAATAAAATAATCTTTTGCCTTAATCAATTATTTCCTTAAATTGATTTTTTTATTACTAATGAACGAAATTAGGTCACATGAAATTCTTGAGTATTCAAAATTCAACTAAAATACAGTAAGATGAATTATTAAGCTTTTTTGTAGTAAAGAATTTAAGCCTTATAAGTAAATGCATTAAATAATTTATATTAATAGGCGTTACTTTGCGGAGATCCATTCTTTAATTGTTAAAATAGTGAATCCCTAAGAGTTTTAGTAATGACATTAGACGAACTCTGGGTCTCGAATTACAGCCTTATCTGTTGGGCCAATTCAATAGTGTGGATGAAAGGACAAGAATATTTACGGTTGAACAATTTTATGTTGCAGTTGGTTGCGCAAAATCGGTTCCATTTGAAGCCGTTCCTTCTCATTGTACTTTGATCTTCGAATAAGATTGAGGTTGAAACACATCGATATATAACTCAGTGATATATATATGTTGAAACTCGAGAATTTGTTTTATTTTAATTTAATACTAGCAATCTCGATAGCGGCTCCGCCCGCGTTGAAAAGTTAAAACCGTAATATACTATTTTGATAATCATAAAAATGTTTAGTCGGTTAACTTTAAAAGCTAGACATATGCTGTCGCGGACTGTTATTTAGAACTTTTAGATTAACAGTTTGTAATACATGATTTTTGAATAACTTTCACCGTTTACTTAGCGCACGCAAGGAAAGCTTTCAGCGTTTTCGCAATATTTCTATTGTTGCTCCTCTCCTATTCAACCTAGCGTGATGTTATATAGTCTATAGCCTCTTTTGATAAATGGAAAATCTTATACTCAAAGAATTTTTCAGTTTGGTCCAGTAATTCCTGAGATTAGCCAGTTCAAACAAACTCTTCAGCTTTATATATTAGTATAGATTATGTATTTTAACAACTACGTATAAAATTGTATAGATTTATACGTCAATAGAGCTTTACGTTTTATATTACTCAAGATTGTTTAAAAAAATACCTACAAGCATTCTACAATGTTTAATCCCACTAATACACAAAGAACTGCCAACGCGGTGCGGAAAATTTAATATTTTATCAAGAACCCACCCTCCGTATCTGCTACATTATGAAAATTATTTTTCAAGCCAACAGTAAACGCGCGTATACCTACATTGGAATAAAGGTAGGCAAACATCTCTTGAATAAAAGCAAACGTTATCGGGATTAAAACATAATGATTGAATGATAATAAACAAACATATTGAACAGCTAAAGGTTTTCTTGTACATGACGTTCTATAGAAATAAAATAACATTAAAAATATACGTTACGTTACAAGCCGTGGGGTACCCGGCTGAGTAAAATAGACCACCCTCATTTCTTACCGAGGTGTCGTAAAAGGCGACAAAGATAAATTTGCCGTGTAACTCCGTGTGATGTCGGGCCGAGTAGAATAGACCACCCTCTTTCTTGCCGAGGTGTTGTAAAAGACTTCTGAGGTAAGTTCAAGTCAGGCTTACGGCCGGTTGTAAAATACCAAATCAAATCATGTGACAACATGCTTTTTAACAGGTTGTGCCGACCCCACTTAGAGTGAGAGAAGGGCACGAAAATTATGAGGATTAGAAATATATTTACCTTATTAGATTAGATAATTAATTAGATTAGAGATCAGAAATATACTTAACTTACTTAGTCGTCTTCTGCGATACCTCGTTAAGAAATGAGGGTGTACTATTCTACCCAGCCGGATACCACACGGCTATCTATATATAAAAACCATTTATCATATTTTTTAGAATATTTTTTTAGTTATTTTTAGTTTATTTCCATGAAACTTAAAAGGTAACGTTAGTCGTACTTAATGTGATGCCCGATAGAGTATTTGCGGTCAATCAATTACAAACTGCGATCTCGACAGGTTAAAAATAGTTATAAAAACTTTCCTCATTTTCTCTGCTAATGAAGAAAGTAGATCATTAAATTACACAAACTTTGTAAAGCGCTTGTTATAAAATTTCTAATAGATACAAGAGAGCGAAAACTTAAGTAATTTAATGGTCTGCAAGTTTTTCTTTTATGTTTCTTTAAAGCTTTTTAATTACTAATGGGTACTTTGTAATATTTGTTGTGTAGTAAATCACATTTTCGTAAATTCCAAGATGTACATTTTAGTGCATGATTAAAAAAATGAAAATACCTTATAATATTTCTTGTTCTTAAAAAGTTAGTTGAGTTGTTACCAAAAACATTAAATAACAGAAATGTTCAAAAGCTTTAAATAACAGAAATGTTCAAAAGCTTTAATGCAGGCAGCGTTTCCGCGTTGAATCGGTAAGCTGATTCTTTGGTTCGATTGCTATTATCGTAAAATTTATATTGTTCTTGTTGGTATTTCAAAATCATAATTTTTTGTGTGTTTATGCTACGTTAAAAACCTCACATAAGAAGAAATATTCAACTTTTCATATTTCATATATGTCAGGGTTTCGGTTGTTATTGTAGGATTAAATAATCGCACTTAATATTATAAATTCGAAAGTTTGTGAGTATGGATGTATGTTTGTTACTCTTTCTGAACAAACAACGATGAAATTTGGCGCAAATATTCTTTATACACCGGGGTAAAGGCTATAGAAATCCTGTTAATTTAATAGGAATAAGATGACATTGAAAAGCGCCATCTATTATCACGCAACAACAATCTACGCAAACGAAGTTGCGGGTAAAAGCTAGTAATATAATAAATCAAACAGAAGTTATAATACCCCACATAAGTTTTCTCGGAAACCTATTATTTCACACTTAAACACAGATTCATCATCCTCCTGCCCTTATCCCACTTTAAGTGGTCGGCACAACCTGTTATAAACATGTTGTCACTTGATTCGGCTATGTAATTTACGACCGGCCGCCTGCCTGACATCAACTTACCTTAGTCGCCTTTTACGACACCTCGGTAAGAAACACACAAACTCGGTAAACACAGATTCAACAGATTCAAACCAATATTCAAACGTTTATTAAAGTCGTACGTAAATACAAATCATAACAAAGTAATCAATAAAACGAAAATTTAATTTAAATACCATTTCATTTTCGGCTGCCTATATTATGATATTATTTCTGTCTTTTACATTTCAAAAGCTGGGGACGGGCCGGCCTTAATCCAATTATATCGAAACAAACAAGCCCTATACAGAGTTTCGGCATGCCTTTGTGCATCATAAATCGTATTAATGATGATTGATTGAGACCGAACTTCAATTTATTCAGGGGAAATTTTGGTTTAGTTCCATTTATTATTAGTTTTTAAAGTTTAAAGCACTTGTGGTTAGAAGTGTTATTGAAATAAATAAATAGGGGACACTTAAACACACGGTCGTCCGTCCCCAAAGTAACTTAATACTTGTGTTATGGGTGGCAGACAACTGGTGAATATATACTTATATATTTTTTAAATACATACTTAAATACAAATATACACCCAGACTCAAAGACCAACAAATTTATTTATAGAAAATGTTGGCCCTCGGCCCTGTTGGCGCAGTGGGAAGTGACCCTGACTTCAGCTACGCAGATCGACCAACATTTTCTATAAAAAATTGTTGGTTCTTCGAGCCTGGGTGTGCATTTTGTATTTAAGTATGTTAAAACTATGTCCATATAGACCAGTTGTCTGTCGCCCATAAAACAAGTATTAAGTACTTACTTTGGAGACGGATGACCGTGTGTGTAAGTGTCACATGTACTTAATCTTTAATATTTCAATGAGTTAATCTTGTATGTATATATATATATATATATATATATATATATATATATATATATATATATATATATATATATATATATATATATATAAATATATTTTCCGGATCTCGGATACGGCTCCAAAGATTTTCTTGAAATTCAAGGTTTTGGGGGGGAAAAATCGATTTAGCTAGGTTTCATGCCGTGGCATTAAAATTCATTCAAAATTTTAAACTACAGTCATTACATCTATTTAAATCGCTAAACAAACCATAACATATTCATTACTTGTGAAATGTAACAAAAGCATCTTATGCTTAGCGACGATAAGCCAAATTATCCATTTCCCACGGTTTATCTCAGCATAATTACAAGGTTCGCATTGCTGGAGGCGTTTATTTAGATTTATATTGCCAATAGTAGGGAAGGCATTCGTGTAATGGCGCGCCTACCCAATAAATTCTCTCAGAAAGGCCCAACAGAAATCATGGATATTTACACAGTGATTGTAATATCTAGGAAATTCCTTATCGTCCGGAGCGAGAGAGAGATTAATACTTTAGCTTATAAAATGAAATCCAATAATAAATATATACCCAATTAGAATTTACACAATAAAAGCTTATACACAGAATAGACACTAATGAGTTTTTCCATTAAAACTTATGTGTCTAATTGATAATTGCAATTTATCACACGCTTTTCGGTGAGGGAAAACATCGTGAGGAAACCTGCTCTAGAGAATTCTGGAGATATGTGTAACCTACCAATCCGCATTGGATCAGCGTGGTAGGTCTTAGCTCCAATCCTTCTCTCCAAACGGAGAGAAGAGGCCTATTCTCAGCAGTGAGATTGTAACATGCCGCTACTTACTTTTTACTTTGCTTAACTTGCATTGTAAAAGTTATGATAGAATTATTTTGCTATAATCCTCGTTTGTTAATGTAGTGTATGCGGGTTGAGATGTGTAACTTACCTTGTATATTTGTATACAAGACATATTATATGTAATACATACATGAACATACACTAACTTACACTAATACTGATGTACAAAGGAACATACACGGTCGCATGATGCACCACGTTAGTAACACGAGAGCCTTTGGTGAGAGTGAACGTGAAGTGACATGTGGTTACTTGTTAGTGCGTGTTTGAGCTTGTACTATATTCATACGACATTAGTTTATATACACTTGTTAAAAAAATGTATGTAAGACTGTTTTGTGTGTTTAGTGAATGTTCACTAAAACAATATCTATGATCGTTTCACACCGTAACCGAAGTATCATCAGGGATTTCTACTACAAAATTGCAATGATTATAACATAAATTTTGTACTAAGAATTCCTCATAGTAACTTCCAGTATATCACTGTTTCTTTTTAATGTACAATGTGTGTTTATACGAATGGATGCCGTGTGGTATCCAGTTGAGTAGAAAAGACCCTCATTTCTTACCGAGGTGTCATAAAAGGCGACTAAGGTAAGTTGACTCGCCGTGTGGCATCCAGCTGAGTAGAATAGACCACCCTTCAACACCAAGGCGATTCCAGCCGTCGCAGAGGACCTCCATCTGGATTGCGCTCCGCCAATCAACGTCTTCCACCTCAGAGCTTCCCCCCCCCCCCCCTATAAACCGGTTACAGATCTACGGTGGTAGGCCTGAACGAGCACCTTAGCCTCTAAGTATCACGGAGGCGACCCACCCCATTAACATAATATATCTATGATTGTATCTTCCAGCTAAATCTCCTAAAGCAACTATATTGATGTTGCTTTATTTTTGTTACGATTAAAAATACTATCCATTTTTCTTTCAATCGTTAAACACGAATTTTAAAGAGGATTAGGTGAGACCTTATTATGTATTCCGAGGCCGCAACAGATTGGAAATTGCCAAAACTTTATAATTAGCGTTCGACACAAATTTTACTTTGAACACCCGTTAACTTTGCCTATCTTCTATAGAAATTTCCATAATCTAAAATTTATTTTTTATATAAGTTATTTATTTTTTATTTTGTTATTTATTTTTTATTTTTATTTATGTGTTATTTATTTATTAAAATAATATACGATATGTATTTATTGGATCATATAATTTTAGAAATGCAACCCGAATTTCGTCGACTAAATAATCCTTTCTATCCCTAATGCAGCAAATTACGCTGAACGCTTAAAACTTTCCGAAACGTTCATGGTTTGAAGAAACAACCAATTAATTCGCCACGTGTTATGTCCAGCAGCATCTATGCACCAAACCTAGTTACCAAAGATAGCAGAATCTAAGGTTTTTTCTCTCTTAGAGAAAAATGAGTTTAGGTCTATAACGCTGCTCCAGTGCGGATTGCAGTTTACTCTTATACTAGTAATGTATACGGTATCGATGCTTTCTTTCACCCTTTAGGATAAAAAGCACTTTAGTGTTTGATAATTATAAATATCAATTAAGCACATAAGGGTCCGCGATCTGCTGTAGATAAAAACATATGAATAAGAATTCGCGCCCCATCATGACTTGACACGACTTATAAATCTATAAATGTTGAAATTTAAAGAACCGATTATCCATGTCGATTATTAGAACCGATTTTTAACTCAAATCTAGAGAAAAAATCAGCTGGCAGAAATTGACTTCTGCATCAAAGAAGTTCTACTAAAACTTTGAACTTTGTTTCAAGCCGGAGCATAGATGTTTAAAGGATATTATTTGAAATACTAGCCACATGTTGCTATGACTGTCTGCTTCGAATTCCCATTTAAACAGATAAAAAAAATGCTTAGATCGCCACCAAACTTTAGATGATCATCCGCTGGGTCATGGCTGAATCGATTTTAATGAATTTTCTGAAAATTCATTATCATGTCATACAGACAAACATCCATTTTTAAATATATTAGACGATGAATCTTGTATTCAATCGTACACAACTTAGGTAAAATTTGTGGTAAATAATAAAAAATTATTCAATATGAAAAATAATTTATTTCTTAACTATGTATAAAAATTATTATTTCAAAATTACATCACAATAATTAATTATTAATAATAACAATACGCAATATCACTTTCGTTACATTGATTATATTAGGTACTTTTGTTTTTAAAAGTAAGCATTGAAACGTTTAACGTATTACTTACATATTTACTGTGACAATTTGTACAAAAACGTGAAAAATTTAAGCTCCTTCAAGGCAGTAGATTTGCTATAATACCTTTTATAATATTTGTGATTTCGTCTCTAATACCTATAATTTTTACAGAACTAATTATAGATACATGAATTCAATTCAGTCTATTGTTCAACCGTCATAGAGTTATTAAACTCCTATTACAATAAAGACAAATAAAGAGAAAGCAAATGAGACTGTATCTGTCTGTCTCTCTTTTTTATGTGTGATTAGACAAAGATAAGTATACGAGTTTACTCTAGTTTTACTTTACTCTAGTATAATACCTCTATTCTGTAAATCTATGTTATCATCAATCTGACAGGCCATTGAAGCCTGACTTATGACAAAGTTGCGCATTAGCTCAACCAGTACATATAGAACATAACCGGTTCCTTAACCAGTACTGTACTATATATACCGGTAATCTATACCAATACTTTAGTGTGTAGCGCCCCTTGGAACATAGAAAAAAACAAAAACTGTCATTAAAACATGTTTACAGTTCACCTGCGAAGCGATACGTTATACTGATCCGGGTTAACGGACCAAAGTGTTAGAACGTTCGGTCAGTATTAAAATGATAATGATAAGCGATATGAATTAGATTCTTTCTAAATACTAAGTTAATTAAGTGAAACAAGAAGGCAAGCAGGATTTTTCCTTCTTAGCTTTATAGCCCCACCACTTTGCGGCTTGTATGTACTGTCGTGAAGAGAAGCTGAAGCCTTTCACATACTTGACTTGAGAAAATATAATTAATTAACTGGCTGATATCATTTGAATATAAACAGTTTGTTTGTTTGTAATCTTTTCATTGCACAAATTGAAATTAATATAAAAATGATTTAAAAACAACATAACGTGTAACAGCGGGCTTATTAAATTCAGGCAACAGTTATTCGGTTTTCTCTATTAGTAATCGACCCAATTCATCGTGATTTTCATAACCTATCTCTCCTAAATCGTTACAAGTATCGGTATATAAATATAAGTGTACTTCTGGCTTTACACAGAACTGTGGACTAGAAATATTGTGTGACCCTAATATTTAACATAGAAGTGTCTTGGGTAATAAACACCGTTACAATCGTGACCGTGGTGCACTATGTGACCTGTTGCTATAAATATTAATAAATAATTTATTTTATAATCTTTAAACATTCGACTTAGTCGCGAAAAGAATAAAATAATATAGAATATTCCGTAAACTTCCGATCACATAAAAACATTTTACTACAAAACAAAGTGATATGGAATCGTTTTAAAAATGAAACAATTATCATTTTCATTGATTTGATTAATGGTATAAGTAGTACTTTTAAACGTATTAATAATAAGATATTTATTTATTCTTCAACGAAGAGTATTTGTTGTATACATTAATTGCACCATTTATAACAATTATATTATGCAAGTAAAACCATAAGAATTAAGTATATATTTATATTTTTTATTTCCTTTAAACTCTTATAATTATTATGATATGTAAACCGTTGGATATAATATTGAATCCATCACACGAAATTGTCTTCGGCTATTAATAATTTACGACATGATGTACATATCAGGAGTGGATATTCTTTAGATAATAAATCCTTAAAATAAATATAATTATTAATATCTTATGGCCAAAACTATAGAATCGGATTTTTTAAAGTTCCTTTTTTTAAACATCTTTGAGATATTTAGCTAGGTCTAAAAATGTTTCCTATATTCTAAAACGTGATTTAATTATTTTAAAAGGATACTCAAATATTTAAAGTAATATCAAAATAATACTTGCCGTTTTCTTACTGTAAGTTTTCTTGTGATGATGCAACAAAAAATTATTCCAAATATCTGTGGTGTTTTTAACGCGTTTAATACGCATTTCTTTATATATATAATTAATAATTGAAGTGTTTGAATACCACAAGAATACACAAATATTGACTGACAACCCATATAAATTCAATAACTCTTTTATGAATCTTTTTTTGCATCACTTTGCCTATCAATTAACTTAGTCTAACAATGCAGCACGTACTTACAAAATGCATAAATAAACTATTTATACACAAGTTTAGAAAAATATTTACAATAGCGCATTTTAAAACTGATCCTTCGATCAGGATAATATTTCTGTACAATGCCCAGACAACTAAACGATCGTGTTATAAAAAAAACTTATTACATCGAAACAAAAAAAATGGGTCAGAGTGGTCAAAACTCATTTCGTTATTCATTTAATTGCACGTTCATTTGCATTTAGCGACAACTTATAAGATAACATTTGAAGACGGGAAAAAAAACATTTTTTTCATTTAGTACTACCAAATTTTAACATTTGTAAGTAATTAATAGACCTTTATTGAAACAAGCTACCTAATTCTTACAGGAATATGAAGCTTTAAACAACCATCATTGTCCTGCCCTTATACTACTCTAAGTGGGGTCGGCATAATATGTTTTAAAAATGTAACATAATTTGGGAACATATTTTACGACCGCCTGCCTCACGTCATGGAGCTTTAAACATTACTGGATAACTATAGTGACGTACATTTTTACATTGTTTTTAATAAATCTTTTATTAAATCTAGTACAAGTTTGGTTATAAAGTACCAAATAGTCATCAACGTAAACCAATATTTTCGACTATTCCATATTATATTGTCTGGTCCAATATATACCTATTACTACCTATAACTTATGCCGTATCGTCTTGCAACTTGAGGCGTGTGAGTGGTCGCCACTGCTAGTAAAAGTGGGACATCGTTCACGTCGATATTTAGCGATTGTGTCAAGGTGGCTATATCGCAGAAGTCTGTCGACATTAACATGTCTGCTAAAGTTTTCGATATAACGCAGAATTCACGGAGCTTACTTTCTAGATACATAAGGCACTGTAAGAGAAAATATTACTTATAATGCAATTATATCTAAAATATCATCTTAAAGACCATTAGTAACTAGTAAGTAGCGGACTGTTACTCTCCCACTGCTGAGAATAGGCCTCTTCTCTCCGTTTTTGGAGAGAAGATTGGGGCTAAGCCCTACCACGCTGCTCCAATGTGGATTGGGAGGTTACTCATATCTTCAGAATTCTCTAGAGATATGCAGGTTTCCTCACGATGTTTACGTTCACCGAAAAGAGTGTGATAAATTGCAATTATCAATTAGACATTTTTAAAAGAAAAACTCATTGGTGTATGCCCGGGTTTGAACCTGTGACCTCATCGAAAAAGTTGCACGGTGTTACCACCAGGCTGCCACTTATTAATAACTAGTAACTAGAGTATGATATAATAACTTCATCAAATTTGTACTTTCGTCTTTATACTATTTGCCTTCAGTATGATTAATTTTATAGAATTAGGCGTTACTTTGCGGAGGTCCATGATACAAAAGTAATAAGAATATTATTTTGCTATAATCCGCGATAAAACAAAATATATGTAATGCTAAATGTAGAGTGTACTACTATTCATTCTCATACCTGATACATGCAGAATTTAATATAATTAATTAAAAATAATTCTATCATATTAATTCATTTTTATATCTTAAACATTTTATTAACAAATGGTCCTTCGAACCGGATAATGTAAATTACCTGTTGTGGTGGTATTTGGGCTTTGCGCATGGCTGTTAGGGCATCTAGCATCCCTCCTACGAGTGGTGATAGACCGCCACTGCCACACGATCGTCCAAACAGTCTCACATCCCTGACAACAATAATCCACATATATTTTTCATCTCAGAAATCATCATCAGAATAACAAAATTATTTTGATACTGGCTAACACATGCAGCAATTTGATGAGTAGTTATTAAGACATAAGAGATTAACGCCGTGTGCTGTCCGACTGAATAAAATAGACCACTCTATTTCTTACCGAGGTGTTGTAAATGGCGACGAAGGTAAGTTGACCTCCCGTGTGGTATCCGGTTGAGTGGAATAGACCACCCTCTATCTTACCGAGGTGTCGTAAAAGGCGACTAAGGTAAGTCGTCCCGCCGTGTGGTATCCGGCTGAGTAGGACAGACACCCTCTTTCTTACCGAGGTGTCGTAAAAGGCGACTAAGGTACGTTGACGTCAGGCAGGCGGCCGGTCAATACAATATGTTTATAATCATGTCGTGCCGACCCCACTTAGAGTGGGATCATTGCAGGAGGATAATGATTGGTACAATAATGGACATTTCAGGAAATAGGTAAGAAAAAAATTAACTTACCACGTGTTAATATCTCCAATAATGGCGACCGTTTGCACAGACGCCTCCATATTTTTGTTCAGATACGATGACACGTCTAGGTCCCGTCGAAGCTCTGCTTCCCAAGTACTAGGACTTGCCATAACTCCTGTTTGAAATTATAAATACACTAAATATATTTAAAGAAAAGTAAAAATTATTTTGCTAGTAAATGTCAGCCAGATATCTTTTAAGATTTTAACACAGGAATAATAACGGTATACAAATTTATTTTGCTTTGTCTGTGGATAGGTAAGCCAAAACTCTGATAGAAGTAGGCGTTTCTTTGCGGTATTCCATAGTACAAAATAAATTATATAATTATTCTATTATAGTCTATACAGACTTACTAGTCTGTTGTATTCAACAATTAGTTAATTTTTGAAATATTTAAGTGTTTTTTGGGTTTCAAATCCGGTATAAAACGTACAGATTGAATCGAAATTCCTAATACTTAAAATAAATTTAATAATATACATAATATAATATAAATTAAAAGATAATAAAGGAAATATTGAGAAATTTTCCAATATCCGGTCTACAGGGCAAGGCAGGGATATAAAAAATATAGCCACCTTTAGTACTTTCACTATAACATTTTTCAAGGTTATACATACTTACTAATAAACGGCCAATAACAATATATTATATTGTTCAGTGTATTTCAATCAAATAACATAAATATTTACATTTGTATAGGCATATACACTCACCTTGCAAAACTAAATCAGGTACATAGTGTTTAGAAAGACCACCGAGAAGTGAAGCGTCGTAGCCAGACCGATGTTGCGTTTTGAACTTCTCCGACATTTGGGATAAAGGAAACTCTATCACTTGTTTCACTTTCAATTTATCGTCTTCTTTATTACCAGCGTCTACTTTTACACTAAACGAACAAATATCTCTCGTTACACAACCACTCTTTTCAGCGTTACTCCTAAAATTCACAACCACTGTATTCTCTTTCCGTTTCCTAACAAAAGTTTTTGGCGATATTTCCCGATATTCCTCCGAATCCCTAACTACAGACTGCTTCGCAAACTGTGGTTCTGTGTGACGCGGCATATCATTCATGTATTCCATCTCAGAGGCGTTCGTAGGAGTCTGCAACATTGATTCCAACAACTGGCATTGATAGCACGTCTCGCATCTTTCTTCTTGTATCGGTGGTACGAAGGTAGGATCAAAATGGAAATTATCCAGCTTCAGGTTCCCTGGCTTTCCTATATAATGTCTATCTAAGATCTCTAAGTTTTTGCTTTTCATATAATTAGTGACTATCTGAGGATACTTATCAAACTCAAACTTAAAACCGGAATGTTTTATTGGTTTGGAATGTTGAAGTGTCTGCGCGCAGCACTTGGAAGGGCTATCAGTGCTTCTCGATGACTTATCTACCTCGGGGACCTCAGTGTAAATTTCAAATTTTTCAGAGGTTTCCAAATTCACAGGCTCATTATGAACTTTGGACGATTTCTTGACACACTTTCCACCGTTAGACTTATTTTTCAATCCTACCAACTTCTCGTCATCACCAAGCACGAATAAAACATTATTTGTCTCGCATTCGTCCGACACCGATAAGTCAGAACTCGAATCGGAATTTTTCAAAGAGATCATCATTGTTGGATTTCTTTGCAACGGCTTGGCCTGACGTTCTCCACTACTGCAACTGCTGTCCATCGAATATTCTAAACTAGAGAGCTGCTGAGATAAATCCGCGAGAGTCATTGATTTTTTGAGGGTAACGTCGCTCGCAACTAACGTACTGGCACTACTTCCACTACTTTTATTTAAAACAGGCACTCTTAAACTATCTCTTGTATTATAGTCTTTCACTTCCGAACGTTTCATAGTCCTTCCCGACTCCGTACTCATCGTATTCACACGCACAATTTTTGCTTCACTCAGCACGCAGTCTTGATACTTGAATTCATTTTTCCTGACATCTCCACAACGCACAAAATAGGTTAACACAGTCAGCAGTCTATTAATAAACTGTATATTTTTTGACCCCGTAATGATTGTCCTGGCAGAACGTGGCGGGAATCCAACGCTGCCGCAAAGGTCTGTAAGTTGTGCCCATAGTGCATTGTATGGTCGGCGTTTATCGACCTGTTCCTGCGTACAGTTTTGCGTATCATCTATTACGTCATAGGGACTGACTGTAGTAACCCATCCAAGATGATGTGTGAGGACGTACGTTAGGAGTGTGCTGATAAAACTGAAACGAAATATTTTAAATTTGAAAAAAAATTGAGGCAAATAACCTTTTAGAAGAACCAAGTCTTTCAAAATTGTTGCTATTATTCAACGTAGGTTTACTGAAGATCTTACCAATTTGCAAAATAAGTAATATTCATTGTATAAATTGACATATAAAAGATAAAAGAAAATTTAAGTAACGTTTAAATTAATAGTACTATGTTTGAATATATTTAAACACAAAAGACACAAAAATATTTAAATAACGTTTCAAACATAACAATAACGATTTGTTGCGACATTTTAATTGATTGAAATGACACTTTTTAAAAGTGTAATAAACATGAAACCGTCTTTTATGCGACAAAATTTATTCTTTTCAAGAAACATAAAATGAATAAAACAATTCGTTTTGAAATGTTTATTAATACAACACCCACATATATTACACAACTAATTCGCACAATTTGTAAGCGTCATCGATCCATTGAAATAGCGGTCACGTGAAAAATGCGTAAACAAAGTACGTAAAAAGAACTACCAAAAATAAACACGCTAAAAATAAAAAAAGTTGCACTTGACTTATTTCATTCACACATGCCAGTAATTATCGGGCAGAAGTAGCGTCCAATGACAAGTTTGTTTTTCATTTTAGAGTGTAACGAACAGCGAGACTTCTGCAAACAACTTTGGAAATGATCCAAGAAAGTGTCAGGAAAATATCTATATCCTACAAACGGATTAATAGAGATATTAACTATTATGAAAGGCCCCTGCCTACTATTTTTTTTCTATTTTTAGCATGTTTTTTTTGCTTTATTTTATAATAAACTATGCATAAGCGGCATGCATTTTACGTACTTAGTGTAGATTAAAAGGGATAACCTTTAAATGTACACTAAGCACGTAAAATACATGCCGCTTACTTGTAATATTAGAAAATATTCTCCTTTTAAAAATTCATTTTCAACTTCGATTTAGCAAAAATCCTTTTTATTGGATATGTCAAAATCATCGTTTCTCAAATTCGAATTTCTAAGCTTTGTGTCGAACAAATGAAATCTTACCGACTTAAAAACTTAAGTTTTTGGTAAAATTTCGTTTCAGCTGTTTAAATTAATAGCAAATATAAACACATACTAAATTAGACCAGAAATAATTTATATAATTAGACGTTACTTTGCGGAGATCCATAATACAAAAGTAATAGTAAATAATTTTATTATTACTTTTGTTTTGTAGACCAGAAATATCCACCTAAACAAATTACACTCAATAACGTGTACCAAAACTTAAAGAATTCTACGGACATTTTAAATGTTTTCACACGTACGTTGATACATGTAATACTGCATAAATAATAGCAGCAAGCGGACGTCGGTGTCGTAAAAATCATGTGATTCTCTTAAAAGCTAAGAGTCAGTAATAAACTTAATACGTCATATGAACCGAATGCTTTTATCAGGTGTTCGCGTCACGTGAATTCTGTGTATAATAACGTAACCTTGTAAACTTTTCTCGACATAATTAATGCATATCACATATTTTAAGGTCGATTATATATTTAATTTATAAAATTTAGACGCAAAAATAGGAGCCTTATTTAGAAAAAATATACATCGAAACTATTGTGAGTAAATTGATTTTCATAGGTATATTTTACTGTCATTTTGGCCATAAATGGCACAAAAATACAGTAAAATTTTGCTTAATCTGCGTCAAAATAAAAAATAAGTAATGCTAAATGTAGATTGTATTATCCGTTTTCATAAATGATACATGCAGGGTGTGTAAAACGCTTTGACCGTTAAGACCTTTAAAATTTTTTTTTTCGACTGTTAACTACACTATGAAATAAGGAAAGCAAATTTAAATTACACATAAATCCTATCTTTCCTACTAATATTATAAATGCGAACCAATATCTATGATATTTGGCACAACAAATATTCCTGATACACCGGCGTAATAGATAGAAAATAGAATCCTGTTAATTCTACAGGTATAGGATGACATTGAAAAGCGCCATCTATTATCAACCTATCACGCAACAACAGTCCACGCGAACGAAGTTGCGGGTAAAAGCTAGTAATATCTTAAAGTACTCACAAATTGGTATTTTTTGTGTCGCCAATTGTTAACACAGCACATAGGTCCGATAGTAGATTACTTGCAATGCTGTTGCTTTGTGCTGACTCGCATGTAGCTAGGTCCAACCATACCGACTGCAACCGCGGTCCGAACATTAAATCAGACAACCTGGAATTGGAGTGAACTTTTAAAGCGGATTTGAATTCTGTAATGCATTAAAACATAATCCTAAATTCATGGTTATTAAAAGAAAACAAACGTGTTTATATTATTAGAATGTTATGTTAACATTATAAGGTATCACGTCTCTCAACTTATGGCAACCTTTTGCTAGACAATCGTCGTTAACAATCAGTATAATATATGCCGTGTGGTATCCGGCTGAGTAGAATAGACCAACCTCAATTCTTATCGAGATGCCGTAAAAGGCGACTAAGGCACGTCGACTCGTTGTGTGGTGTCCAGCTGAGTAGAATAGACCACCCTCATTTCTTACCGAGGTGTCGTAAAAAGCGACTAAGGTAAGTTGACCAACCGTATGGTATCTGGTTGAGTACAATAGATCACCCGCTTTCTTCCCGAGGTGCCGTAAAATACGACTAAGGTTAGTCGACGTCAGGGTTGCGGCCGGTCGTAAAATACGTAGCCACATCATGTGACAACATGTTTATAATATGTTGTGCCGACCACACTTAGAGCGGGATAAGGGCAGTAGGATGATGTTACTAGTCAGTATAATATATACCTATTAGTGATCAAAATATCGAGTAATATTTTCTAATCTTTAAGAACTAAGTGATGTTGAAAGGCGGTTGAGTTTTATGAACAAAAGAAATAGTAACTTCTAGCCAACAAATAATTTAACAATTATCTTGGCTTCTTGCCGAAACTTTTGAGTTAAGGAAACTCACGATTACTAATGTGCCGCAATAATTTATATAGTTGCAAAACAATCTGCAAATTTTTAAAGCACGTGATAAAATTGATAGATGCTGGCGTCGACAACGACAAATGTTTGCATGAAATTATAGGCACTATAAAAGCTCTTAAAATAGAGTAAAATATATTGGATATTGAAAAAAAAAATTCGAACCACTTGGAAGTAAATTCTACTTTATTTGATGGTCAATTTACGACTTAACCGATTTTTTTGGCACTACTATGACTTACCAATATAACCTCTAAGAATCTAAATATCGCTTTAATTAATGAATGACATTGAAAGTGACATATATTTATGTGAACACAATGACAATAGTCTAGCGACAATTAAAAAATTGCTATTTACACCACCAAGAAATACTATTTTGAAAGAAACCTTGGCATTGATTTATCCGTATAGTGCAGATACAATAAGATATACAGAAGCGTTAATTTTATACACCTGTCGACAATTTTTTAAAAATTGAAAGGGCTTCTTGTTACAAACTACTGTTGTAGACGAAATTGTGCCTAAAGTGTAAATAAAACAGTAAATTTCATAACTAAATATTTGCGTTTGGGTTGTTTAATACTTCACATTGTGTGGTATGAAAGTATAATCTAAGATGGGAACAAATATACACACACTCGTAATCTTATACGTTTTTCTTAACATTTTTAAGTGGAGAGAAACCACTGGAGAGAAAAGCAAACATTGTGGTCAAACTCTGTTCAGGGTGGGGCGACAACTACTGCTATTAGATACGTTCAGTCCAGTCTAGTATTTTAAGTTCTGAATCATATGGCTTAATAGCTATATATAGAAGAATTAAAATTCGGCTATGTACCATTGCTTTGGATCGAGAAAATGTTTTTATGTGGTTAAAAATATTTATTTACATATTTTGTACTTACCACCTTGCGGCATCCCCCGCCGCTCTATGGAGTGTGGACACAAAAGCATTTCCAGCCCCAGCAGTTAGAATTGCAAGACGCAATCTATACACAAGAGCCTGTAGTTGAGGCGAATGTTCCATACAACGGCGCAACAGATCCCTAAGACAAATTAAAATAAAATTAATATATAGATCAGTTTTTAGATCAGTTTTTGCCTACTTCTATTTTCAACCATTAAGCATATTGTATTGTATTTTTCCAAAATATATTTTATCTATTTTCATTGCGGAACTTTTATTAGCAGACTAAAAATAACAAGCAAGTCTCCTACAAGAAAAGTTTAAATTAAGTTAAAGAGATATACTTATACGTAAATCATATTACACAATTGAAGATTATTTTGATGATAAAAATGAGTGGATTTGAAAATCCTTTCAGCTTCATATAAGACTGCGGTTTAATAATTTAAAATTGAAAATGTCTAAAAGATTGACCACAGAGTCTCTTGCTGGTTCTTCTCGGTAATAGCAACATTCCGAACCCGTTTTAGCTTCATTAAATTTAATTGATCATTGACGATTCAAAAGTGCTTGTAAAAAGTTTACTTGAATAAAGATTATTTCGATTTGATTTGATAAGATACTCCCTAGACAATACTTTTTTGAATTTTCAGAGGATGAATGATAATAAGGAAATTGATGAATATATCATATAAAAATTTGGCAAGAGGTTAGATTTAAAATTACTAAACATTCCAATAAATCAGTCTTTTATTTAAATAAACAATACTGATAATTTTGGAAATAGGTACTTAATTTTCAGCAGAAACGTGTCGCATTATTACGTTCAAGTACTCAACATGGGACGCTTGCAAAGTCAAGGGCAACTTTAATGCGAAGTATTAAAATAATCTTGGCAATGTCGTCAATCATGGTCTACCTCAAGAATTTTCTTTGGATTACTTTAAAATATTTATTTTTAGACAGTCATTCCTATATTAATACCACAATCCACATGTTTAATGCAAATCGTGAAAGTTAATGAAATATTTTTATTTTGAGAATAACTTTTAAGACGACTATTACAAAGAAATTTTATAAAATATTATAAGGCAAAAGGTTCACAAAATTATAGAACAATGTGATAAACGAAACTTGAACATGTAAAAACATGGGATTAAAAAATGGACATCATCGAGATCGTTATGCAACTGGAACAAAATAAGACAGTCTACAGACACATTATTATTGAGATATTATAAAAAAAGCAGTTGCTATATATAAAATCATCATAAAACGTAAGAAACGTAAAACTGTTGCCTTGTAATTACAATTATGTCATCTATGTTGTAATTATGACAACAAATTATTACAAATCTCACTCAATATATTACATATACAAATCATCTTATATATATATATACATAACCTATGATATATAACTAATCAATCAAAACTACTAGATGTACCAGTAATTTTATTTCCGTCAACTAACTACTTAACGCACTAAGAGTTTTTCCTGTTCCCACGAAAAAATTTATTTAATTTCCTGTTATATTAACCCGACTTATAAGCTTCAATTGTACCCAATATTATTTACACTGCCCTCGCGGATTAGCCTTGAAAGTGTAACAGCATTTCGCATTTATAATATTAGTATGGACTTACAAACCTAATAGCGAAAGCCAATATCCTCCCGTGTTATAATTAGGTCAGCGGTCCTCAGAATATTAATAATCATAGTTAACAGAGGAAAACATGAGACGCTTTAAGTGGAAAAGGTCTCAGAACTCACATATCAACAGGCTCAGCTACGCCTATGAGCAACGCCAGACCGAGCTTGCTTCTTCTAGATGTTGCCGAAGTTGTGCTTACAAGGCTGTCGCTTGTACCGCTAGTTGAGCTGTTGCTGTATAACTGTGTACAAAATATGCAATAATAAATCTCCTTGCACGAACCTAACAATCGGCCAAAGAATATTATGAAATAATTTATAGAATTAGACGCTACTTTGCGGAGATCCATAATACAAAAGTAATAATAAAATTATTTTGCTATCACAAACTCAACAATCGTTTCGCCAACAGCGAACAGAATCATCAGGAGATAGACTCCACGACAAAATCGCTAAGCGAACTAGTTAAATCAAAATAATACTTGTTCAAGTAAAATTGTAAACGAGTGCATTTGAACCATCGACTCTACTCCTGTTTCGGAAAGCTGTTTGGTATTGGTAGGTATTGATTAAGACACTTCACTGATTTCAAAAAGGTCGCGGTGATCCAACGATTTTACTATTAGGATTATTAAAAGTATCGAAAACGTAAGGAAATATATTGAGTAAAAATAACTATAAGAACAATTTAATGTTAAAAAATCGGTTGCAATATTTAGATAATGCTCTATCACTATCTCTTGTTAATCTTATCTCTTATTGCAACTTGAAGGTGTTTGATGATTGTGTATTTATATAATGGAAGGGCGCAATTTAAAGATAGGTAGCAATTATAATTATCTCAAAACGTTTTATGATTTCTTTATTTTAGTATGATGTTTCAACGTATTGTAATGTATTCCAATATTTGTGTATAATCTTGGAAAAATATCAGCTTGAATACGAAGGTAATTGGCGATAATGCAAAGTAAGAGTCAGGGAGGAAACATTTTTAGAGCAGTCAATTTCAGACTTGCCTTTTTATTCCGAAAATTAAATCTGAATTTACACGTAATACAGTAAAGTATATCCCTACTAAAAATAACTACTAACTATATTTACTTAGCATGTAATTATATTCAAGGATATTAACTAATTACAATTTACAGCACAAATTATCGTTAATTACTGTAATCAGCTCAGCTCCATGATTATTGACGACGTGATGGAAAAGAAGATAATAAATCTGAAACAGAGCGTACGGCTAGTGTATAGGTTTAAACGATTTTATACTTTTGATAAATTTATCTGGATTAATTTTTCTAGAACTATTTCGAAAAAACGAAGGAAAATAATTTTAATAACCTTAAACCTGTACTTCTGGACGATTATGCAAGATACAGATGAAGTCTTTTGCTTATTGAAATATGAATAAAGAGAAAACGCAAGCGTGGCGCCGTACCATACAAACGAAATAGGAAAAGGAAAAATAAAATCTATTGGATTTTCTTGAAGTAAAGACAAGCAGATAGGACTAGATAGAAGGGCAAAAAGCAGAATGGGGTAAGACATAACCTGAAGAGATATGATGCAAAAAGTTACTTTCACCGTCAGTAATCATTTACCAATTTAAGAACACGGTTAAGGTGTTCAAATATTCTAAACCCAAGTTTTAAAAAAAAATCCTGTTAATAATAATCTACAGAACGCTATGATGAAACAACAGTATAAGTCATAATAGTTTAAAATTTATATATAACTAAACCAACTGCGCACATTGAGTGATTAAAATTCTTAACATAATAGTTATTGTAACAATTAACGAAGCACTGATAAACGATCACATGACAACAAGCCGATACGCATGTGACACATCATGTGCCGTGATAAGGGCAAGAAAACATGTCACGATTATGCTAGATTGGGATAGAATCAACTGCAAGTTCATGTACCTTTTTTTAAATCTTTATTTAAGAGCTTAGTCGTGCCCGACTATATCGCTCTGTTTAGGCCGCTTACAAATAATAGTAATTTTATCCACTACTAGACCTTATACCTAATGCTTCATTATATAATTTAACTAAAATATTTGTAGTGTTTGATAGTGGATCAGCTAAAGTAATATTTATACCACCAGTTGAAAGTAGCATTTTATAATCACTAAATAGTTTACATCTCAATACGCGGCTTCGGTCACATTCTATTTAAATATGGATAACATCTATACGACATTACAGATGTTACAATTTGGTGTAGGGACTTTATCTATTAAATAAGCAAATTTATTTAATAGAATATGGCATTTGGCCCATAGTCGTAACAAAACCAATATGCTTTTCAAGTTCAAGTACCTACAACCGGTTTTACGATAAAGGGAATAAAATTACTTTACCGTATTACAAAATCATTGTATTCTTTTTAAGACAATATAAAGTGATTGTTTCTTTAGTTTTTAATTAACCTCATTGTAAAATAAGGAGAAAAGGGCCTAAACAATGAAATTCACGGTCCTGCTTATTATTTGAATTGCTTTTTATACCAAAAAATTTCAACAAACTTCGATACCATGCAATCTATTATATTTAATTTTTGCAATATACGAAGTTAGCTAAGTACCACACAAAAACAAAAGCAGACTAAATTGATAAAACAGGATAATTAATATTTGCAATACATGTTATCTATTCTTATTAGCGCGGAACATAATACCTACTCTATCGTGATGAAACATGATCAAAATAACAACATACCAACAAAACTGTTTAGTCTACTATGTGAATTCAAAATTACTTAAATCTGCTTTCAAGACTGTATCAATAAATATTTACGCAACGCCAGGTATTTCTCAGAAACGCCTTGCCGTAACAGAAAAAATAATGTTGAATGACATATGTTTAGTTTGATTAGAAAAACTATAAACAGAAAGCAAAATCCAAATATCTTTCAGACTTCTTCCATCGTAAGTTTTTTTATCGCATATATTGTATACATAACACAAGCTCTTCTTACTAGTTTCATCATCTTCCTGCCCTTATCCCACTCTAAGTGGGGTCGGCATGACATGTTATAAACCTGTTGTCACATGATTTGGCTACTTATTTTACGACCGCCCGCCTGCCTAACATCAACTTACTTAAGCCGTATTTTACGACAACTCGTCAAAAATGAGAGTGGGACGATTCTATTCAGTCGGATACCACACGGCATTAGCTCTTCTTACTACTTAGTAAGCGCCAAATTAAGTCCTTAAATAACGTCAATTATGTACTAAGAGTTTCTCTCCTATTCCCGAAGGTAAAATGAGAATTTTGCGATCTAGCTCAGGAAACGTAAAATATAGACAGACAGACTTTTGCATTTATAATATACAGACTTTTGCATTTATAATATTAGTACGGATAATCGACTAAGATTATTATCATATTGAGAGCAAAGGTAAAAGAAAAGAGAGGAGTTAATGAAGAAGGAAAAGTGTCTTTCAAGTGTAGTGGTGAACAGAGAAAGAGAGTAAAAGTTAACTGTACCTGTGAATCGGAGCTTGAGATGGTAGTAGAAGTAGGTACGCGCAAGGAGCTTTGGCTGAAGTCGAATCTGGTGGCCATACTCTGGAAAGTACGTCGTTGCCAACTACCATTGCTTGCGTTGCTCAGCTTGCGACACGGCGCTAGTGCAGAAATCAAAAACCTATTAATATTATATAGGTCTTTTTTAAGGTTTTAGTGGTTTATTCAAGGAGGTTAAACTAAGCTTTTCATTCATGTGCTGCGACTCAGTAAAGTTAGTTATCATTCGTGGGTCTGGGTAATCGCTTCTATTATAAAATTCTACTAAACATAAAATTTATCTGCACAAAAGAGCAAATTACGTCAATACAAATATGCTTGTAGGTAAAGCGTATTACACGATTGATGATATTTGCTTACTTGGGTTCGATAATCGTTCCATAAGACTGAGGTTGAGTTATATATATTTAAAATGTTTATAAATTTGACCGCCAAGTTTCTTGCTGTTTCTTCTCAGTAAGAGCAATATTCCAAACCTTTTTGGTAGTTTCATCAATCTTATTAATAATTGAATATTATTTTGATGTGATACAAATTCAACGACAGCAAGTTTAGAGTTATTATAATTAGATATAATGAATGTTGTAACGCTACACGTATTAAGTCGAATCCAAAGTTGTTATAGAGAAGTTATACGTGCCTCTCCACAAATAACAAACCAATACTATACTATATGGGATACTATAATTTTTATACTATAATTTTTTAACATTATATTCGAAGGTAAAAGCGTTAATGCAAAATAATAAATTTGTTATTTTGTTAAAAACTAATTCAAATTATTATTCAAAGATATTTTTTTGGTTCTGTATAAATACTTACTATAAAAACAGGTATCATCAGGAGAGTTTTGGTCCCATGTGTCGAATATGGAGCAGTCATACGTTGAACCTAGACTGCTGTATGACGATTGTTCGCCATAGAAACCTGGAAAAATTATCTTCTTCAATGTAAAGTCTTATTGTACTAATATGCCGCATTTCACAATAGAAATATAATTCGTCTCTAAGTCAATAAGTGAACCAATGAACAAATCAATGGTAGATTCGAATACATAATATTCCATATACTTATTCCAAATATACCGAAAGGACCCTTTAAATGTCGTGGTACAGTTTTCATTTTTAAATAATTGTGATAAAACCAGATTTTTATTTGATTTGTGCAAAGATTTTAGACTCTATGTGTAATATGATTTGCATTTTAATTTATTTTTGTTCTTAGTGGGTTTTTTAATGGTGTTTTATTTCCTCTACTTCTTTTACAAGCTGAGATAGGTCTGCAATCTTTATGGTCTATGTTTGTTTTTAAATTGTTTGTGCTATCTATTGTAACCATTTAGTGCCCTAAAAAATAAATAACTACATAGATGGCTCTTTAATAATATGAACAATTATTCATTATTCATTCTACATATTTGACAAAATTTTAGTGGGGTGCCCATATCAAGGGATTTAACGGATTCCATATTAATTCCTATCCATTTTTTAAAATAATTTTTGGGTGATTATTTTTGCCTTTTTGGAATAAGAGACAATGAAAATATATTCCCACAATTGACGCCAGCGACCGATTTATAAGCTGAGAGAGGTCAAAGGAGTCAAGGTAAGAATTAATATTCTTAGTATCAATTCACCGCAACTCAACAAAGTGGAACCAATGAAGGACACTATGATTTTGAAGTTTTCTAGTTTATTACAAAACAAAGTCCTTAAGACAGCTTGTCTTTATGTCATCGATTCCTCTAAATCTACTAAACAAATTTTTGTACGGTTTTTACTAAAAGGTTCTGCAATTCTTCCGTAAGGTTTATGTTAATAGTACATGATAATTTATTAAACAATTATGAAAATTATATTGAAAAGATCACGCAGTTGAAAATTAACTCGAGAAATATATATTTTTTTAATTTAATTCGGAAAAAATATTGTGACACACTGACTTCCACGCGGGCTGGTTTTTAATAAAATTGAAATGCCATAAATAAAATGCCTTAAAATAAGAATAAAACTGACCTAAATCTAATTCTAGTGTCGTGAACTTACTATTCCAAATATGTAATATTAATTCTTTACATAAACTATTATTATACTATGATATGATACAAATGATCATAGTACCGATTAATAAAACTCGTACATAATTTTTTTTAAATTGATATCATATAAAATAAGAGTCGTGTGGTATCCGGCTGTATAGAATAGTACCACCCTCATTTCTTACCGAGGTGTCGTAAGAGGCGACTAAGGTAAGTTGACCCACCGTGTGGTATCCGGTTTAGTAGAATAGACCACCCTCTTTTTTACCGAGGAGTCGTAAAATACGACTAAGGTAAGTTGACGTCAGACAGGCGGCCGGTCGAGAAAACGCAGCCACATCATGTGACAGCATGTTTATAACAAGTTGTGCCGACCCCACTTAGAGTGGGATAAGGGCAGGAAGATGATCATATAAAATAAGAAACTAAGAAGCTACTAGAAGATTTTTGTTAATAAAACAATTTTCTATAAATGAATTTCCGCATATCACCTATATTGACTTATTACAGTAGATAAGTATTGAGCAAATACTTTGATTAGCACTTTTATTTTATCTCTGTAAAGATAACTAATTTAAGAAAAGATAGTAGTGAAATATACTGATAAGTTCCATCTTGTTATCGCTGATAACTAAATTAAAGAAAGATAATATTGTTATTGAAAAAAATGTTGACCAAAAAACAGCAAAAACAACTATATTCTTATACAAACTGCTATCGTTTAGGTAATACAAAAAAAAATATGACAAACGACATTTCAAAAAGGATTTATTTTCTTTAGGACTGTTATCATCATCATCATCGTGCTCCTGCCCTTATCCCACTTTGAGTGGGGTTGACACAACACGTTATAAACATGTTGTCATATGATTTGGCAACGTCATTCACGACCGGCCGCCTCCCTTACGTCAACTTACCTTAGTCGTATTTTACGACACTTCGGTAAGAAAGAAGGTGGTCCATTCTATTCAGCCGGTTATTACGCAGCTTTCTTTTGGACCTTTATAAGAGGCCATTACATATAGTATCGATATGAAAAGCTGACAATATATTTTTTTCATTTACCTCTTTTATTTAGATTTCAATGCATATTATTTTTTGATTGAAACTATCGTGACTTGTATTCATGGTTAATATGTAGAAACCAGCTCTAATCACGTCTTATTTTATCCGGTAAGTCCGACTAGTTTCAAGCCCTTACTGGGCCCTTATTCATGAGCCCTTTATGTGGTGAGTTCCCGCCGCGATAACGCCGCATTGCCAATGCCAATCACTAATAAATAACAGACTAATTCGTTTAATAATAACCTGTTCACAGATAAGCCAATGATCCAATAAACTGTTTATACTCACCAGAATCTTCTTTATTCAGAGAGAAACTCAACGAAACTCCTTCTTCTCTAGATTGAGGCACATTTAGCGGCTTGGACTGACTGTTTAGGTTTCCACTGCTTTTCACTTGAGTAATCTTCCGATCGCCCCGACTGACCCTCCGTGATGAAGGCACGCTGAATAATTTTGTACACATTAACCTGAACAACAGAAAAAAGGATTTTTTTAAGTAGAACGAGACAAGATTGTAAAGATTCAAAGTATAAAGGTAGTGACTTGTCAGGATTAGGCCAGGGTTTTTTTGTCAAAAGATAGGGACAGATAACCATCTCTCTCTCTGCAAAAAAAGTACGTCCAGAGTTAGGACTTTAAGGGATTTTAATATACTTCCTAGTGGCTCCCCAATATCGTAGGTTGGTCCAATAGGAATCGGTAGATTACCCATATCCCAAATATTCAGGAATATATAGGTGTATTATGAAACAATTAATTATCGAATTCACATTTCAAAATATTCTTTATTCAGGTAAACTCGCAAACAATTGCTTTTGAATCGTCTATTATACTGGTGATTCGGAAAACTCCTCCTTCCTAGAAGAGCCAGCAAAAACGTGGGGGTTCCTTTTTTTAAAAATAAAATATAATTCTTATAATTACTAGTTGTAAGAGTAAGAGAAGCTATATCCACTCATTCTTATAATTTATGTAATCCTCAATAGTATAGTAGGTTTTCTGTATCGGCCTCCTTTAATAAGTTATTTAAACTGCTGTAAATGACTAATTTAACATGAATTGTGCAATTTTATTCTAGAATCTTAAATCAATACTGTATGTAATTAATTTTATTGTTGGAAAACAACAGTATGTTAACAAGGTGTCCTTTATTAATCTACGAAATGACGTATTATAGGTATTGCATAAACGATTTATTCGTTTTATCTCTACCATTTCAATTTCTTGACACCATGTTTGAGGACATATGACGATAAACATATACACATTTCCTATGACACGTATAGACTCGATTGCTATCTAAGCTAACAGTAAATAATGATGAAATCTAAGATAATAAAAGAAAATATTTGTGATGGATATATCTTTATATTTATTATTTTGTATTAGGTGTTATCTGAAAAGGAAAAAACAATCGAGATTTTTTTTTGTGTTAAGTAAATAATTTCGTGAGCAAAATTTCTTAAATTCGGGTCGTAGGTTGTTAAATCGGACGCCCAGTTCGAGTAGGTACCCGAGGCGGTCGATGCATCTTGTGCTAACCAGAGATAGAGATAGGTAGAGGTAGAGGTAGGTAGAGATAACCTAGAGGTGGCGCTCTCCGGAGTAGAGCTAACAAAGGGGACAAAGTGCAAAACATTATTAACCTGTCCTCGGTACTAGTATCACGATGGAGTATCATCAGGTTTTTAGTTAGTTAGATTCTGACATACTCGCTGTTAGTCCCCATTAAAGAGATAGAGTCGTCGAGTTTTGAAATAACGATACTTTACCCTAAGGCAAAGAGTTTAGACATACGATACGAAAACTGGTATTTAAACCATAGAATTAAAGCGGCATAAGAAAGTCTGACATACCTTGAAGAGACCATTTCCCAGACTAATCGTCTATTTATTAAGATGAAGAGCGTAAAACCGATCCTTTAATGAATTCTAGGTATTATACAACCATGAAGCAAAAGAGTTAAGTAAAAGACAAATATATACAATGGCTACAAACTTTCTCTTCTCACTCCTCATTTCTTCAATGTTAGTAGTACAGTGTAACGTTTTACGATCGTACAAACTCAGTTCATTTAGTTTATATGTAAAAATATATTTTTGAAAGGGCTTTATTAAAAGGATGGGAGTAGCATACATTGTAAAATTTGCAAATCCTCGGCATGTCTCGCCACTGTAATCTATAAACGTGAAGAGGTTTAACACATTCGCGGCGGGGTCTGAATTTCGTTGCTTAATCTGCGGGCTGAGCCCCCGTTGATACTTGAACCATCCCGCATTATAGCAATTGACACGTTTGCAACAGGCTTGTACTTAGTGGTTCGACTGTAAGGTTGTGCTACTTTTCGCATTTTCTCCCATCTGACGGCGATATTTTGATGGAACGACTCTGCATGTACCACCGATGGCCCATCCCGTCCCATGAGACAGACAAGTATGTACCTCCGATGGTACACACCGTCGCGAACGTGTTAAACCTCGCGGCTTCATGCTTATAGATTACAGTGGCGAGACATTCCGAGGATTTGGAACTTTTATAATGTATGCTACTCCCATCCTTTTACAATGTATGCTACTCCCATCCTTTTACAATGTATGCGACTCCTATCCTTTTGCAATGTATGCTACTCCCAACTTTTACAATGTTTGCTACTCCCATTATTAAAAACTTTAGATACTGCTAACTTTTGTTACAAATACCTAGATTTCGTAAACACAACTCCTTTTACTAGCCATAGTTTTAAGGAAATATTGTTTTTTTTAATATGTATAGACTTAACTTTAAAAAAATATTCTAAGTAAAATCTCAAAACTCCTCATAAATGTTTTCAAAGTAGGTATTTGTTAAACAGAAAATGTGTAAATTATATAAAGAAAACTATTTTTTGACTCTTAAATTTAGGTTTTAAATTAAGGTTAACTAAATTAATCCTCCCATGGCAAAATATGCTTACTTTTAATGATTTTTTTTCTAATGAAGTATTTACACCAAAGAATTTGTCATAAAGCTCATAGTACGGATGTTATCGTAAAAAACCTTTCTTTGTGTTCTGAATTATCTGCCACTGTAAGCAGTGATATGCCAGCGATGACACTGCGCAATTCTTTAAAGAGGGTCACGGGTTCAAACCTCGGGTACCAATGAGGTTTTTCTATAAAAACTTTTGTGTCAATTTTATTGCAACTTTACTTCTTTGCCACCAAATAGTACTTTTAAAATTTTGTTAATTGTGTTAGAACTATTAATAGCATATTTTTATATAGGCGCTGAATCACTATAGCAAGGCTATGATTGTATTAATTGCGGTGAAGTCAAGAGTGATCTAGTACAAGTCGCTTCCACGCGGAAGTGATATACGCACATTGCAATATAAAATTATGAACAATTGATTCTTTAACATTTTTTATACCATTAAAGTAGAATGAACAAGATTGTTATTAGAATATATTTGAAATTAGAACTTTTGTTTTAAAACTAGCTTCTGCGAATTCGTTTGCCAGCACTTCAATATAAATAAGTAAATTTAACCAAATACTAATAATAGTGATATAATTCAATTAGTTACGGTAATTCAAGCCTGGCACATAATAATTTAGGCCAACATTGTAAAAAATTATTATATCATCATTCCCCTATCCTCATCCCACTTTAAGTGGGGACGGCGCAAGATGTTATAAACATTGTTACATTATTTGGCGACGTATTTTACGACCGACTGACGTCAACTTATCTTAGTCGCCTTTTACGACACCTCAGTTAGTAATGAATGGTGGACTACTCAGCCGGATACCACACAACAAATCAACTTACCTTAGTCGTCTTTTAAAACACCTCAGTAATGGATACCATACGTCAAATAAAGAAAAGATTAAAACGAAATTTATTTAATTAGTAAAAAATTAATACATTAATTAGAAATGTGAATACTCTCTTTTAATGTATTTTTCAATTTTTGATATAGTTATAACATTTATTTTAACTATTCATGTCTATCTATTCTTTGTGTCATCTTCAGCCTTCATTACGAAACTTGTATAACATAATAAGTGATTATTTACCTTTTTGGGTCATTCATAATGTGAATCTTTAATGAGACGCTCTTGCAGTTCATTGCGACGGCTCCAAATATCATCTCACCGAGAACACTCGCATCTCCCGCTTGGCCTTTATACTACACGACGGAAATCAAGCAAAAGAACAAATTATAGAAATTAGAGTTCCTCTGCCTTTATACGAAAGTACATAAAAAGAGTCGAGTTAAAGAGTTTCAGTAATTCTATGTATATAAATCTAAAATAAGAACGTCACACGCTTAGGATTAAAGAGAAAAAATTTATACTATTTTATTTGCAATAAAATCGGTTACGCCGTGTGGTGTCCGGCTGAATAGAATAGTACCACCCTCTTTTCTTACCGAGGTGTCGTAAAAGGCGACTAAGGTAAGTCGACCCGCCGTGTGGTATCCGGCTGAGTAGAATAGACCAACCTCATTTCTTACCGAGGTGTCGTAAAAGGCGACTAAGGTAAGTTGACCCACCGTGTGGTATCCGGTTAAGTAGAATAGACCACCCTCTTTCTTATCGAGGTGTCGTAAAATACGACTGAAATAAGTTGACGTCAGGCAGGCGGCCGGTCGTAAAATACGTAGCCAAATCATGTGATAACATGTTTATAACATGTTGTGCCGACCCCACTCAGAGTGGGATAAGGACAAGAAGATGATTTGCAATAAAATCGGTTCTATTTTAAAAAAAAAAGGCTTTATATAAATTAAGTTAAGTTTATCAAAAATTAAACCGTAGTAAGTAATTATTTAATTTAATTATTATAAATATAGCATGCAAAAAAATCATTTATTGCGTAAAGCGAAATGATAAAAAAAAAAGGATTTTTAGATATCTACAGATTTCACAAAACAACTGGACATTGTCGGCTTTCAATATTGTTATTGGCACGCGGATTGGAGATCGATGCATAGTTCGACATATATCGAAGGTCGATATATATCTTGGATTACAGATACATTATTAATGACTAGTATCTGGTTGACCCAGCCTTGGTCAGTAATTTTTTTAGAAAATAAAAAAGAGACTTCAAGAAAAAAAAAATTATAGGCTAGGTGGGGCTCGATCCTAGGTATTTTCATTTCTCGCGACCACCCGTTCCCCGAATAAGCTACGCTGACTTGATAAATAACGGCAAAAATTGTATTTATACAATATATTCAATATAATCGCGAAATTCAGCAGAAAAGTTTGCACTAAATGTGTCCGTACAAAGTGAGTCAAAATTGAGTTCAAAGGAGTCAAAAGAAATAATAAAATTATTTTGCTATAATCCGCGAAGAAGTAAAATAGAAAATATATATAACGCTAAATGTAAGTGGACAACCGGTTATCATACCTGATACATGCAGGATTCGTAAAAAACATGCACAAACCTCCACCACCGCCACCACAATACACAAGCACTATATACGTTCACTATCACAAACTCAACAATCGTTTCGCCCCGCAACCGAAGCATCATCAGGAGATAGACTCCACGAACAAAATCGCAAAGCGAAGCAATACCCAAAAAGCTTAGTTAACACCCTTTATTTTATTTTGCCTGCGAACAAGTGTCTATTCTATAAATTATTCAAATAGTTCTATAGTAGTTCTACTAGTTCTATAAATTATTCAAAGGAGTCAGTTACATAAATAAATACATACAGGTGCATAATATAATATAAAACGTGTAAAAAAGTATGAAAACAATATTTTAAGAGTCTATTATTCACACGAGGTTATAAATAAATTCTGCAAACAATAAAAAAGTTCGTTAGCAGTGCTACATTCTAATAACAATACATGACATCACTATGTAATGTCATCATCCTCCTCCTGCCTTTATCCCACTCTAAGTGGGGTCGGCACAACATATTATAAACATGCTGTTTCATGATTTGGTTGCGTTTTTACGACCAGCCGCCGGCCTGACGTCAACTTACCTTAGTCGTATTTTACGACACCTCGTAAGACAGAAGGTGGTCTATTCTACTAAACCGGATACCACACGGCGGGTCGACTTACCTTAGTCGCCTTTTACAACACCTCGGTAAGAAATAAGGTTGGTCTATTCTACTCAGCCGGATACCACACGGCGGGTCAACTTACCTTAGTCGCCTTTTACAACACCTCGGTAAGAAGGTTGGTCTATTCTACTCAGCCGGATACCACACGGCGGGTCGACTTACCTTAGTCGCCTTTTACAACACCTCGGTAAGAAATAAGGTTGGTCTATTCTACTCAGCCGGATACCACACGGCGTGATAAAATAGATGAATTATCCAACCAAAATTAAAAGCTATCCATACCTATGTGTTCTGAAATATAATTTATCAGGAAGCGGCATATAAACGTATACGTTCCGTCGAGAATCATGTGACTCTTATAAATATGTTGGATAAATGTTATTTCCTTGTTAAATTTATGATGCTTTTATTTTGTGCAAAATGGATGTTTGATTTTGGCGATTTCACAACTGGTTCTTGGCGGTTGTTATTCTTGTTGAATTGACACAGTGAAGCAGTTAGCGGAAATTATAAGTTACGAATGATAGACGTATTTTCGAAATGGTGTAGTGCGTGCGTGCGTTTTTGATAATTACTCGACCTTTCTCAGACAAATGTTGGTTAGGTGAGGTGATTATCATTGAATCTCAATTTTCGTTAAATGAAATTTTGATGCGATTTATTTGTTAATTAAATGAATATGAATATGAAATTAAATTAAACGAGTATGTAACGACCTAACTCGCCATCTCGTTCGCACCTACCCGTATATATACTTCCCGCTCTTTCCAACCGCAACCTTATTAAAATCAGCTTTTATACTATGTCGTAAATAGAAGTCAAATTTCATGAACTATAAGGGGGTTTCCACTATGGTAAGTGTCTGGAATTGACTGACGTGATTTTTAATATTATTCTAAGGATAATGTCAAAAGATCAAGCTTTATACTATGAATTTTGCAACCTTGAGTACCCCGTATCTCCCAAAGCCACTATGATCCAAATTCCATAATCTACCATCGTTCTTACCTGTGTTGGGAGCATGCACTGACAAAGTTTCAGCTTTTATAAAATGACGAAGGTCTGGCGTTCACGGGATCTTGGGCCATATATTTAACGACCCCGCCGTGTGTTATTCGGCTGAGTAGAATAGACCACCCTAATTTCTTATCAAAGTGTCGTAAAAAGCGTTTAAAGTAAGATGACCCGGCGTATGGTATCCTGCGGAGTAGAATTGACCACCCTCATTTCTTACTAAAGTGTTGTAAAAGGCGACTAAGGTAAGATGACCCGGTGTGTGGTATCCGGCCGAGTAGAATTGACCTCCCTCATTTCTTAACGAGGAGTCGTCAAAGGGGATTAAATTAAGTTGACGTCATGCAGGCGGCCGATCGTTAAATAACAAGCCAAATCGTCTAACATGTTTCAAACATGTTGTACCGATCCAACTTGCAGTGGGATAAGGCCATGAGAATGATGATAATTATATCCTAATGACTCAATACAACCTTAGACAAATGTCTACACAGTTAAAGACATGAATTAAAATAGGTAAGTTGACCCGCCGTGTGGTATACGGTAAGTAGAATAGACCACCCTCATTTCATACCGAGGTGTCGTCAAACGCGACTAACTAAGTTGACGTAAGGCAGGCGGCCGGTCGTTAAATAACAAGCCAAATCTTCTAACATCTTGTGCCGATCCAACTTGGATATAGGGCATCAGAATGATGATGATTATATCCAAATGACTCAATACAACCTTAGACAAATGACTACGCAGTTAAAGACATAAATTATCATTGACTATTCACACATAATCAGCACTCAGTAACATAAAAGACACTCAAAACTATTGCGCAAAATCATGATCTAAACTTCGCACTTCCAGTGGCTTCTTTAACCTTTCGTATCACGTGAGCGGCTCAAAGATTTATGAACCGGTTAAATTTATACGTAGATAGTAAAGCGCGCTGTGCGACGTCATGCCTTAATGCAGATATGATTAAATATGCAAATCTTTAAGCGAAAAAAAGTATACTATAGAAAAGTTATAATGCTACAGTCACTTTGCTGAACAAAATAATGTCGATAAATTTGCGGAATGGTGCATCTACGAGTGATTTCAATTACCCTTAGCCAGATGTGGGGTCAGCACATGTTAAAGACATGTTGTATCGTGATTTTGCTAGGTATTATACCACCAGGCGCCTGCCTGACGTCAAAGTACCTTAGTCGCCTTTTACGACACCTCGGCAAGAAATAAGGGTGGTCTATCCTACCACCGGTTTCTCCCGCCGGATACCACACGGCACTTCCAAAATGATTTCATCCTTATCATTCTCCTGCCCTTATCCCACTATAAGTGGGGTTGGCACAATATGTTATACATGTTGTCACATGAACTGGCAATTTTTTTACGACTGCCCATTGCATGCGGTCAACTTACTTAGTCGCTTTTTACGACACCTCGGTAAGAAAGAGGGTGGTCTATACTACTCAGCCGGATAACACACGGCAGGTCAACTAACCTTAGTCACTTTTTACAGCACCTCGGTATGAAATGAGTACCACACGGCATTTCGAAAAAAATTATTACTACAATGAAAATAATAAACAAATATGTTTATTGTATAAGTGATAGAATATTGGTAGAGCTTGGATTCCTTGGATTATATCGCCACAGATGTGCATAAGTCTATAAAGTATTAACAGATTTGTTTATGCAGTTACTACCGAAAGTAATAAAGTGTTAAAATACTACAGGCCGTTAAAAAGTTCGTGTTACATTTACATTTCTGCTTTTTTATGCCAGAATTCCGTCTCAGTTCACTTTCTTTAATCGTCGCGTTCTAAAAGTGATTCGATTCATATTAATTATGTAACTATGTCTGTTTTTGATGAAACAATCGATAAACTACAAGATATCCGAAAAAATAATATTGATATGTTATATTCTTATTATTTGCAATGTACCATCAATTCAAAAACACAACATAGGCTATATCATATATTTTTGAATTTAAACTATCGTGAGTGGTATTCATAATTAATGTTAAGATTCCGGCTATACTCACGTCTTATATTATCGGATGAGCCCGACTAGTTTCAAGCCCATACGGGGCTCTTATTCATGAGCTCTTTACGCGGCGTTATCGCTGCGGGAACTGCGTGTGTTCCGAGACGTGAGTATAGCCGGAATCTTAACATTAATTATAATTATATCATATATTTTTTTAAAAATAGGGATCCGTAGATTTTGCAATGTCATGATATTCGGTATGTACGCGGGTTAAACCGCTGGATATTACTAGTATTATATAAGTCTATGGATTTATCCGTGTGGTATACGGATAAGTAGAATAGTACCACCCTCATTTCTTACCGAAGTGTCGTAAGAGGCGACTAAGGTAAGTCGACCCGCCGTGTGGTGTCGGGCTGAGTAGAATAGACCACCCTCATATCTTACCGAGGTGTCGTAAAAGGCGACTAAGGCAAGTTGACCCACCATTTGATGTCCGGTTGAATGGAATACACTCTTTCTTACCGACGTGTCGTGAAATACGACTAAGGTAAGTTGACGTCAGGCAGGCGGCCGGTCGTAAAAACGCAGCCAAATCATGTTACATGTTTATAACATGTTGTGCCGACCCCACTTAGAGTGGGATAAGGGCAGGAGGATATAGGATATATATAAGTCTATGGCTTGAATCAAGTGACTATAGTTAAGGTAATATTAGTAAGGTAACCATACTAAATGTAAAATCAAATAACGAAAAATAATAAAACTAATATTTCCACCATAAATAACATAATAATTATCAATTGCATGCTAAAGTTACGGTCCCACGATAAAATTTCAGATCAACTAACATCTTCAATCTAATCAAAGAGACTAAAGTATAAAGTGGTCTAAATATAGATCTTTAGTGCGAACAAACTGTGAATTGGAATCCTCGTGACGGCTCAATTGGTGTGTTATTTATAAATTGTTACAGTTACGTTTGATAACGAATTTGTATACATATAACGTTACTATGTATTATGTAAATCACCATTTATAAATAAATAAATATATGGGACACTTACACACACGGTCGTCCCTCCCCAAAGTAACTTAATACTTGTGTTATGGATAACAGACAACTGGTGAATATATACTTATATATTTTTAAATACATACTTAAATACAAATATACACCCAGACTCAAAGACCAACAAATTCATTTATAGAACATGTTGGCTCTCGGCGGGAATCGAACCCGCGACTCGCGGAGCTGAAGGTAGGGTCACTACCCACTACGCCAACGGGTCGGTCGTTACGTTACTATGTATTATGTAAATCATGATCATTCTCCTGCCCTTATCCCATTCTAAGGGATCGGAACAACATGTTTAAAACATGTTTTGGTTGGTTATTTTACGAACGGCCGCCTGCATGACGTCAAATTACTTTAATAGCCTTTCACGACACCTCAGTGACAAATGTGGGTGGTCTATACTACTCAGCCCTCACCTCACGGCGAATCAATTTACCTTAGTCGCCCTTTTACAACACCTCGATAAGAAATGAGGGTGGACTATTCTACTCATCTGGATACCACACGGCGACTCAATTTACCTTAGTCGCCCTTTACGACACCTCGATAAGAAATGTGGGTGGTCTATACTACTCAGTCGGATATCACAAGGCGGGTCAATTTATCTTAGTCGCCTTTTACAACACCTCGATAAGAAATGATGGTGGACTATTCTACTCAGCCGGATATCACACGGTGGGTGTACTTACCTTAGTCGCCTTTTACATTGTAGTGCTATAAGACAAACTACATCTTGATTCTAAATAATAATATTGATAACCTACCAGGTAATTAAATGTGGCATCTTATGACCATAAAAGAACTGGTTAATTATGTTCATGTCATCACAATATGTGAGATAAAAATATTCACATAATTTTAATAGATCAATATATCTTGGCACATAATATATTGATTAATAATTCAATATCCAATTCAATACTAATAAACTAAAGGCAAGGACAGACATAATTATTTCCATAGCCAAAACAATTTAAACAATTTGTATTTTTAATTCAGTATAAACATATTTAATTTATTTATTTATTCATCATATTTAATATTTTAATTACTATTAAGCAATAAGTCATTATCAGAAAACAGACAGTTCAGTTTGCTCTAAGGCAAATGGTGTTACTTCTATTAATTTGGTAAATTCCATTATAATTAAAACTACCAACTAAATAAATATATGTAAAACAAAGCTTTATAATATATTATTTTATATATACGTAAAACAGATCCTTCTTCTTCATCTTTTCACTATTCAACATCTAGACTAAGGAGAGGACAGGGAAGAAACAAAGAGAGTGAACATACTGGAGTCTCAATGATAAGAGCATTGCAGCCACATAATGGACACATCAAGGCTTGTAGCCACTATATTTTATTTATTTGAATAAGTTTTCTTGGGAAGCATGTAAATAACACATTAAAATTAAGATTAAATCATTAATATCGAATTCAAAACATTATTGCCACTTACAATATATGTATATCCATCTGAAACCTCCACAATGCATGGGATCTTGTCAGTCTGTTTAAAGTCTGGCTTGTCATTTTTACCAGCAGCTACTCTTTCTATAGTCGACGAGTCAAACAAAACTTTCCTTCCTCTGCGATCACACTCTTTGTATAGAAGCAACCGTACTTGCTCCAAAGCTACTTCACAAGACCTGATGACAATAGATATTATTAAAAGTAAAACATAATTTATTTAAGGCTCAATATTCAAGTGAGTTATTGATATAAAATGACAGCATTTCTCCACATCATCCATTGGGCTACTGACTACTAGTAGGGAAAGTGACAGTTTTTAACAATCAACAAGAAACTAAAAAATTATATATTTTCTAAAAGCAACAACAGTAATTCAACACAATAGTAACTTAAAAAAAATTAATTACAGAACATTATTTTTTTATAGATAGAATAATTCTTTAAAAACTACAAAAATAATAAATTAAAAAAAATTGTTTTTAAAACCTATTTCTCCTGCATGACATCTTATCTTAATATAAAAAAAGTCATATTAATATTTGCTAATTGCTTAAATAAGATTTCAAGAATATTAATGTGTTGTGTAGATTTAATTTTGTAATACTCAATTAGGTTTTAATTATTATTAATAATGATGGTTATACTCACAATCTAGGTATTAATACAATATAAGTATTTACAACTTATTAAAAATTTATAATAAACATCTTCTTGCCAAAAACATATGTTCACAACTTTTTTTTAACAAGTTAAAATTCTATATGTTTGCAAATAAATGGCATCAAAGCAATTGGTGACATACAGAGTAGACCTCAAAAACTTTCTCTTTACATTGTTGGTGTTCAAATTATGTGACAAATCTGAATAGTTGTAAAATGTACTGACATACTTAGCCTTTTACTTTATAATTAAACTAATCCATATATGGTACATATATGTACCTGGAAAGCTATAATTAGAGAAGTTAATGCTTACAAATTCAAATCATTTGTAGTGATTACTTATATAAAACTTGAGTTATATAATTGTAAATTGTTAGCCATAGTACAAAAAAGGTAAACTAAATAATAATCAAGAATTTACTCATATATTGTTGAGGATATCTACTAAAAATAAAATATTTATATGATCAGCTATCAAGATGGCTTTGCATAATTTTAAATAATACTAGATATTTTTTGACAGATTTGATAGATTTTTCTGACATCCTAAATAACTTACTCAGTGTACCAATACTTATAAAATAATAATAACAATAAGATAATCAGCTGTTCATTTACCTAAATATCATTTTATTTCATAGTCGGTGGTATATTTCACAGCTGTTCACCAAAAATGCAAGATTCAACACCTGACTTATTAAACTGAACTCATCAGCAACATAAGAAATGCAACAACTAAAAGGTTTCACTATAAATGCACTTAGATGGCCAATGAACAATAAAGTAATGGCCAAGTTGACTGGAATGTGCTACTGTACTGGCTCACTTGTAAATAACAAGTAAACATTGACTGAGTGGCGCGGCAAGCGATCCTCGCCCCTCTTCCTGAGTGACGAACTCGAGCCGTCGCCCACGCCTCCCCCCGCCTTACCCGCGCTTATCACATGCTTTGAGACATCTCCCACTTAAGCTAGTAGGTGACGGTAATACCGTAGTCGTAGCGCCAGTATTGCGTGCGTCACATCACAACTTCCTATCTCAAAGGTCCGTCATAAAGTTTACTAGGAGGTTCATGCGTCAATTTCATCTAATTCTGTCATCCTACTTAAACGAATAAAAAACTATATATATTATGCATTCGTTTACGTTACGACGTACCTGCCCCTGTTTTGAGAGTCCCAAAAATCATTACTTAGTTTTCTCTTATTAGAAAGGATTTTTTCTATTAAAGCCATTGCGGCACACAACATTTCACCTTGTCCTCAGAATCAGAGTCAGCTAACATCATTATGTAATATTCAAATACAACTTAATCATGAAAAATAAACGATTTTTGATATCATTTGTAAATCACTTCGAAATTGTTTGATGTACATAATTTGACAGCTCACGTGCGAAAGTCATATGATTCATCATAGACAACATTTTATACTTATACCTAAAGGACAAGAATGTAATAAAATCATTTATATTTTATCTGTAGATTTACCATAAAAAAATTTAAGCATTAAAATTTTGTGCAATAATCAAGTATTAATATATTATTAATATTAAGTATACAATAATTCGCCAATTCTAGAAATTGTATAAAATCAATAATGTGTCATAGACATTTCAGATCTATATCTAACGATTCTATATACGCATACAACTAAATTAAAGCTTCTCCTATAAATTGTTATTTATAAAAAAATTATACAACTACACCATAATTTATCTGCTTGTAATGGAATGTTACTATCAAACTGTTACCAATCAGTCAGAAGTCAAAACAAAAATAGTGTTCATCTTTCGGAAGAAAAAAGTGCTTTTTAAGTAAAATTAAGTATGCTGTAAAGATGTAATAGATAATTTACATTAAAACATATTAACAGCACCCACTAAAATGTCAACAATAAAGGAAATTTGTGAAAAAATTGAAAAATTCAAAGCCAAAGTGCTTTCATCGCTAACAGAAATATCCGAGCTGGATGTAACTTGTAAAACAGTCATAGAGCAACATTTAAGAGATCCGAAGCTTATTAATGCAGTATCTACCATGAAAATCCAAGCTATTATTGACTACATGTATGAACAAGTTAACATTGGTAATTGGAAAGAAGTGAGGTTATTTTTGAGAAAAACTATAACAATAACTACATACCTACGCCTTCTAGCCCATATAAAGTGCAGTGAGAATCTCTGTAATGAATCTATTAAGGAAGCACTTCGAACAATCGATTTTGGCATTTTATTTGGATGTCCTGTTGATGCTGAACCAAAGCTACTTCAAGTCTGTGCTACAAGTCTGCATTCGGCGCTCACAATAGAATGTGAGACATCAGGTTTAAATACTAAAAGGATAATTAGTAGTGGCAGTGAAATAAGAAACAATACATACAACTTAAATATTTTGAATGTAATCGACTGCCCCAGTATGGAAATTTTCTTTAGAGATCATATTCTTGCAGAAAAGCCTGTTATTCTTGACAATTGTATAAATCATTGGCCGGCACTGACAAAATGGCAAGATCAAAATTACTTTATAAAGCTTGCAGGATTACGAACTGTTTCAATAGAGTTGGGAAGAGATTACACTGATTCAAAATGGACTCAGAAGTTGATGACTTTACAAGAGTTTATTAAAAATCATATTTATGATAATAGCGGCACCACAGGGTACCTTGCACAATACCAACTCTTCAATCAGATACCCGAGTTAAAGAATGATATCATTGAACCTGAATATTGTTGCTTTTCTGATTGTGATGATTCCATTGATATAATGGCATGGTACGGTCCAAAGGGCACAGTTTCTCCCCTTCACCATGATCCTAAAAAAAATTTACTCGCTCAAGTTGTAGGTGAGAAACAAGTCTTCCTCTTTTCTCCTCAAGATACTGAATATCTATACCCACACAAACATGAGCTATTGAATAATACAGCTAGAGTGGATCCTCGACAGCCAGATTTTGAAAAGTTTCCTAAATATAAAGAGGCTAATGGTTTCTTCTGTGTGCTGAAACCTGGACAAATGCTATACATACCACCCAAGTGGTGGCATTTCGTTGAATCACTATCTGTTAGCTTTTCTGTCAGCTTTTGGTGGGAGTAAACTGAAAAAATGTAAGTTTTCAACATGTCCTACATGTTCACATGTAAACATACATGTTTATTTTATTAATAATATAAAAAATCTTAATTTAAGATATATAATATATAATTTAAGATCTAATTTAATCTTGTCTACTGTATACTTACTTAAATATATTTATGTAAAAATAGTCATAAAAATAAATTATCATTTCATTTACTCATAAATTGAGTAATATTGCATCTAGCTTGCAACAAGGTAGCAATGTAGTGTCTATTAAAAAAAATGATTTAGGAAGAATAGTAGTTTTTACTGTTTTATGTTGAATTTAAGATAATATATTGAAATAGAAGATTTTAACACCAACTAAACTACATTATCTGTCAAAATATGCAACATGCAGTAAATATGTACCATATTATAAGTTAGTGTTGCAAGTATTTTAATAATACCAAATAAATCGATTTTTAATCCATATTAAAATTCATATCCACTTTGGCTTATTTAATTAATTGTGGATTTGGCTTATTAATGAATTATTTGTGGAATTATTGAAGAAAATTAAATGCAAATTTTTTTTTTCTTTAAAACCTTTTGATGTTATCTATGGTTAATTATATTGTAATTGTAGAAAAGTGTTTTGTTCCTATAAGATTATTTCAATTAGTGTGTTTAAAACATGCTATTATTAACTTGAAATGGTATGACTAATTTATCATAAATATGTTATATGTGCATTCAATATCTTGAGTATATATTTTTAATTCAATAGGCAATAAAATAAAAAATATTCGCTCTAAATATTAAATTGTTATTTATTTATTTTTTCTTATTTCAACATTGTCTATGCAAAGTATCTACTTCTATGATTTTATGGCAAGTCACCTCACGCAGAGCGAAGGATTGTCTTGCTTATTCCCCAGAGAGGGGGGGGGAGTAGGCAGGGTATGGGCCTTGAGAAAGTCCTCACTACTCTGGCATGTCCTCACTAAAGCCCGGTATGTGTTTTGGCCGTAGGCCAAGTTCACCTAGGTACCTAAGGATGTCAGTATTTGGGCCATAAGCCCAGGTCACCTAGGTGAAGTAAGGGATGTCTGGTTCGGTGGGAGGTCTGGAAATGGTCCCAGACCTCAAAGTCGTCATCAGTTAGTCCTAATTCACGTTGCTATAGTCACTTCCATGTTTTTCATGAGTTTTCAAATCCCACCATCTAGTTATACCATTGTTAATATCTATGTGTTTATTTTGTGAGTTTTTTTATTTTATTTTAATAAGAGACTGTTCAATTATTATGTTCAGATTTTATTTAATAAGTTTATTATAAAGGATTAAAGAGTTTATTGTACAAATGGTTATGGGATGATAGCATGTTTTATTTTTCGGAAACAATTGGGGTATGGATTAGTTCTAATTATTTTATTATTCTTTATATAAATTTTGCTAAGATACATAATAATATGTAATCACTACCAATGACACGAGAATATAGTTATCTACATTTACATTGGACCTTGACATACTTAAATGATAATTTGTGGTGACTTTTAACACACATTAGTCTTAAAGTTCTTAAAAGGAGATACATCGCAAGTAAAATTCTTCAATTTAAGATAACACAGTTTAAATTTTCACTAGTAGTACCTACTATTAATACTTAACAAGCAGATTAGTATAGTTCTTCGTTACTAGCTAATTTTGAACTTTAAACAATAAAAATTAATTACTTGAATGTAATTTATTCTTTAAAAATTCAGGTGATAAACGCTCATTATTTATAGTTTTGACTGGCCCGTTGCACTGGTGGCATTAATTCTGTCTTCAACTCCGCTGGTCGCGGGTTTGATTCCCGCCGGGGGCCAACATTTTCAAACAACAATTTGTTGGTTTCTTCGACTATGGGTTATTTATATTTGTTTAAGTATACATATAAATATACGTCATCTTTCTTTTCTACTTTCTGTTACGTCATCCCAATCTTTAGTAGGGTCGGCACAAGATGTTTTTCTCTTCCATTCTCTCCCATCATTCGTCAACTTTGGCGATACTCCTTTTATATGCATGTCGTACTTCAATCAAACCATCTCTTTTTAGGCCTCCTTTTAGCCACAGATCCATCTACATTACATTCATATTTAATACTCGCGTTGGTCCATACCATCCCAAGCTTGAACCTCTCGTCATTTAAATATAGGTACATTTTAGGTAACCACTTATCAGTCATCCATAACAAGAATATTTTAGGGACGGACGACCTGAGGTGAGGGCATTATTTGTTTATCATTATAAATGATTAGGGAGTCCAGCGACGTAATAAATGAACAGTCCTTTCACTTTTCATTGTTAAAAGTTTACTTTTATATCCCAATTTATGTGTATACCAATATATGTTTATGTGTATGTAAAGCATACACCTTTTCAAACAATATTTATCGTAAAGTATGTAGAGATCTTCGAATAAACCTTGCATAGCTCTTCCATATTTGTTATTGCTCTATTTGGATTTATTTTTGTTTTTGGGATAAAATATAAAGTAGAACATTCAAAGATTATATGAATGTGGTTATAGTTTGAGTACCTAAACCGTTTTAATATGATAATATTGTATTCTAATAGAAATTAAGAACATTTAAATAGAACTAGTTAAAAGTTTTCAATTTTGTATAATATATCATTCTTATGTTGTAAAGTAAACGAAAAACGTGACTAAGGTATCATAATACTTAAGAGCGAAAATCTCCTTTGTTTTATAAGTTATTTAGCCCAAAGTTAATTCTGTGCTATTATGTGTAATGTTTATGTTAATAGTGACGTGTTTTAATGATTACCAAAAATAATTAATCATAAAAATATTCAAAAAGTAAATCGAAGGTAAATTTTGTTTACATTTTGTTAACAAAAGTCACAGATATTAAACGATAGCATTGCGGATACAGTAATAGACAGCTATGATGTACTTATTTATATGACGGAACAACTAAGTATTCTATTTAAAAAAAATTGATAAAAAATAACACCGAAATTTAATCTGCATTTGAATCGATTAAACAAGTTCATTTGTTTACTATGACAGTTTATATTTCTAATTATATTATTTTGTTGCAAATAATGCACTCCTAAAAGCCATTCATTGAAAATTGTATTGAATATAATTTGGTGTATCTGTGACAGAACTATTATTATTTTTATCATTTTGCTTTATGACTTGTACAGCGCCCTCTGTGACACAACATTGATCAGTTTGTTTATATTTTTTAAATTTGTATGTTTTTCATAACTGCGCGGTATATAGAACATATTAAACAAATTAACATTGTAAAAACGTGAAATCAGCTTTCGTAGTCTTTATATTTATACAAATAAGTTTCTATACTATTTATACGAGTAAGTTTAAATATCTGTGAATATACAATTAAAGACGTAGCAGTTTACTTAGCACTAGATATTTTTTTAAGCACGAGTCCACCTTTAAATTGAGGTGGGTCCATATTCTAGGCTTCTGAAAATTTTGCGGTACTATGATGTACATATAGCTCATGGGCTACAAAAATGGAATAACTAAAAAAAAGTTTTTTGTACTAGGAATAGGTGTAAATGTTATACACATTATTTTCAGCATCAATACCGACAGAACTCATAATTCAATATTGCTAGTTTGTTCGCTTAAGCAAACTAAAGCATTTTTTATTTTACTTAGCAATGAAAACTTCAAACCAATTTTTATTAAAACGTAATTTTTTGAGTTGTGCCACTATTGAAGCCCATGAGCGATGTATCGCAGTATCAGAACCGAAAAATAACAACTTATGTATATTCAAAATTATTTTTTATATTATTAGTTTTGTGATGATTTCAAATGATCGTGAATATCGATTAAATACACAAAAAAACATGCTAGTACAACATAGATTGTGTTAAAAGAAAATTAACTTTTAAAAATTCAGAATCCTACCATGCAATAGACAATAGAACTTAGAATTATGTCACAATAGTCTAAGATTAAATGTTCTAGTCGGAAACTATAATATGCTATATGTATTGATATTACTACATTTATTATTTGTAAATCTATGTGTGACAAGTAGTTAGTAGTTCAGTAGAAACATTAATTAATTGTGTAGATTAATTAGCTGTAATTAAAGATTGCTCTTATGAACTAACAAGTGACAATTATAGTAGGGTGACAACCTCAGTATGCAGGCGAAAGTAGATTTTTTTTGTAACGAGTTCGTTAACTCAGAGTACTGAAATACTATTTTCAATATACATTTTTTCTCTTTTAAATATTCGCATATGCCAATACCTTTATTCAACGCAAGGTGACGAAAGAGTGTCCTTTAACTTGGCTTTTGCCGACGATTTACAACTGGAATTGATTTTAATGTTTAACATACCTATACTTTTTTACATGTGAGCTTATACCGACGATTTACAACTGGAATTGATTGTAATGTTTGACATATTTAACTATACTTATAAACGTCACGTCAACCCCAATCTGTCGAGTATTAATGAATTTTTCCTGGGTTGCACCACCAAATTCTACAGATTGTTATTATGTTCAAGCTCCAATCTTCTTCATTCTTCTTAAACCAATGGACATCCTCGACTGAACATAAGTCCCTTCACGAGATCTGCACCACACGATTTTATCTCGCTTGGGTTCCCAACGACCTTTTTAAGATCAGTCCACCTTATTGGAATCTACTGCGTTTTTCGGTGTGGTGTCGGACTTTCCAGCACATTAAGATCCCGATGCCCATCGATTCTCCGCACTATGTGCCCCACCCATCGCCAAAAATTTAGTAGAGTTCAGGAGAAATGTGACCCTAAAGAATCACAGCACTAAACTGAGTCACCAATGAGTTTTTACGGTCTACGGTAGATACTGAATACTTTAGTTTTACTGAGCTTTCATCGTTCTCGTAAACAATGAACGTTTACTTGGACATTCTTCTTTATTGTCTTTTGAAATTATTTTATTGTGGATGATCTAATAATCCATCTCGAATTATCCTCGGATTTTTGAGGTCATCTGTACGTTTGTATGAGTCTACCGACAATGCAGTTTCCTGTACTGAGTCGCTATTAAAAGTCCTCCAGACTTAAACCTGCTGCGTTCTTGGGAATTTGAGCTCTATACGTAGCTTTATTAAAATAATCAGGCGAACTCGACTGTACTCGTTACTTGTAATCATAAGATAATCTAATAGAATAACTTTCCTTAATTGGCTATAACAAGTCATTATTGTATGTTTAAAAATATATTTACGTAACTAATTAAACAGTTGTTGAGCTAACTGTTCAATTGATATAAATTTTTGTCGTTAAGTGTATCGTAGTTCAAAGATATTAAGAAAAGTAGATATTTTAGGTCGAAATGCATATTAAAAATATTAATACAGAAAAAAACCGTTTTCAAATTTTTAATAAGTGTTTCGATTTTTATGGCTCGATTCTTTTAATATTCCAAATGGAAAGAAAAATTTATATTAAGGTAAATAATAATTTATTCAGTGTAAAAATAATAAGTTGTTTTATTCATATTCCTTATTCAACGCCCTTCCTATAACCATCCTTCTCACTTCTGATGTACCAGCGCCAATTTCGTAGAGTTTAGCATCTCTCAAAAATCTGCCTGTTGGGTAATCGTTTATGTAACCGTTTCCGCCTGAAAAAAATATAATAACACTTTTGAAAATGAAAAAAAATGGAAGAACATGACCACTGTAACTTTTTACGTATGTCTTGTATTGCTTCTCTTAAAGACGTCCTTGTGATAGTGGCATCTTTTATAAAAACAACATATAACGATCGCCATAAGCTCTCGAAAGCTATATCTTACTATAATTTACTATTTTAAGCTAGCCAACTTATCTATAAGGTTTAAAACTCTAGTTGTTTCATATCGTCAAATTTGATGTTCAGAATAGTTCCTACATCACTACATATTATAAAACAAAGTCACTATATCCCTATGTACGCATAAAACTTTAAAACTACGCAACAGATTTTGATGCGGTATTTTTTTATAGATAGAGTGATTCCAGAGGAAGGTTTGTACGTATAATAACATTCAATACGGAGTAGAGAAATACTGTAATTTTTGAGGTTTCTGTAAATAATTACATTTTTTTCCGCTTACATTGCAAACACAGGCTAAATCCTACGAGATTTATCAAAATAATGTACTAAGTATTTATACATCTTGAAAAGGTCTACAGAAAAGTCCGCGATGGTATATGTCTATCTCTTATGGATAACCCACTATAGAATTTTTTTCATTTACTTTTTACGAAAAATAATGCCATATTTTTAATGCAATTTTTATACAATACAGCATTAATCCTTATCCAATTAAGTACCTTAAATAAATAGTTGATTTAATATAGATCAATATGGCCGTTTACAGCATGTAATTTAAGTGAACATTTTCGGAGATATTACAGATTTAAAATGCCGTGAGGACGCCGTACTTCGCCCTATAACACTTCGACTTTAACAGCTATGTCCCTCTTTCAAGAGTTTGTTTCAAGACATTCTGTAATTAATTGTAAAAATAAAATACATAGGGAAAATATAAAAGTAAATAAGTAAAAATGTACTATATGAATTTATATATTCCAAAGATGCAGGAAATCTTCTTGGTATAGGGAAAAGAAATTGTTTTTCTCCAAATTTAACGCGTGCGGGCCACGGGCAGTAATGAATAAATCAAAACTACTGGATCGATTTTAATCATTATTTTACACTGACTGACATGGGATATATTTTATACCCGTGCGAAGCAGGGGCAGGCCGCTAGTTTAAATATATAAAAATTCCCCCAATCGGGCTTCACACGCAACAATCTAGCAGGGCAGGTTGGGCAATCTAGAAACCAAGGTTCCGCCCCTGCTACCCTGACGCAGAGCCGATCTTGAAAATTGTCCCTGCTTGACTACACACATCGCCCCATCCGAAGAATAAAGTTACATGTTCCATATATGTATAAACATAGGAGATAACTATATTCTTCGGACGGGGTGACATTATGATCTTCATGCCCACTTTTCACTGTACTTACACCCTACCGCAGGCATGTGAGTAGTTTACGCAACTTCACTTGTAATAAACAAAGATATTAAAATACAAAAGACGTACCTAGAATTTGTATAGCGTCAAGTGCGATTTGAGTGCCTTTTTCGGCACAATATAGAATTACTCCAGCGCAGTCTTTGCTGTTAACATGCCCTTCATCGCAGGACTTGGCTACATTGTACAGGTAGCTCCTGCACGCGCTTACTGTTGTGTACATATCTGCCATTTTACCCTGTTAATTTAAGGCGTACTGTACAAAAATATGGATAATGGGACACTTGCACACCAGATACCACACGGCACGGTCGTCGTGCCGTGTGGTATCTGGCTGGGTAGAATAGACCACCATAATTTCTTACCGAGGTTTCGTTAAATGCGACTAAGGTAAGTTGACGTCAGGCAGGCGGCCGGTCGTAAAATTCGTAGCCAAATCATATGACAACATGTTTGTTACATGTTGTGCCGACCCTACTTAGAGTGGGATAAGGGCAGGAGGATGATGATGTAGTGTTTTCTTGCTCTACTAAATTCCCGCCCTGTAGTATCCGGCTGAGTAGAATAGATAAGGGTGGTCTATTCTACTCAGCCGTATCATGTCTCAAATCTCACCAAATTTCATCAATATAGGCCTAGCGGATTATGTAAAAGAGTAGCGATCAGCAGACAGATTTTCATATTTATATTATTAGTATCTAAACATCATGCTCCTGCGCTTATTCCACTCTAAGTGGTGTCGACACAACATTCGGTATTTTACGACCAGCCGCCTGCCTGACCTCAACTTACTTTAGTCGGCTTTTGCAACACCTCGGTAAGAAATGAAGGTAATCTATTCTACTGAGCCGGACACCATACGGCGGGTCGACTTACCTTAGTCGCCTTTTACGACACCTCGGTAACAACTGAGGGTGGTCTATTCTAGTCAGCCGGGTACAACACGGCATATTTATATTACTAGTCAACATAAATTATGTTTTGTTCTATTGTATTTGTATTTATTCTAAATGAAAGTCATGCAAAGTTCACACCCGTCAATGCACGCAATTTGCTTAAAAAGGAGTACAAAGTTTAATTTTCATCTAATAATAAATACCTGTAATAGTTGGAATTCGCCAATTCTTTGTCCAAATTGTTTTCTCGTATGGGCATATTCAAAGGAAACGTCAATAGCAGCTTGCATCAATCCCATTGGACCCCCGGCGAGCACTAATCTCTCTAAATCTAGTCCTGACATAAGAACATAAACACCTTTATTTTCCTCACCTAACAAATTTTTTGCTGGCACCTGTAAAAGTGAGATATTTGTGATATATGTGTGATGCCCGCGTGCAAAGATCAAAACCGTTATATAGTATTTTGATAAATATAAAAATGATTAAGTGGGTTAACCTTTAAAGCTAGACATAGATTAGAGAAGCTTTAGATTTTGCCGTTTTAGTAATATTTTTTATTGCTGCTCCTCTCCCATTTTAGCGTGATGTTATATATATGTACATACTAGCAATCGCCAGCGGCCCCGTGTAAACATTAAAACAAGTAAATATAGTCTTTTGATAACCATAAAAATGGTTATAGTGGATTAACCTTAAAAGCTAGACATATGCTGTCGCGGACTTTTATTTAGAACTCTTAGAGGAGAACAATTTTGTAATACATGATTTTTGAATATCTTTTACTGTTTACTTAGCGCACGCGAGGAAAGCTTTAAATTTTGCCGTTTTCGTATTTAATTATTAATTTGTATTATGGTTCTCCGCAAAGTAACGCCTAATTCTATAACTTATTTAATTGAATTCCGTGGATTATTTCACCTTACAATCCTCAAAGACTAGTTCTCCGGTATTTGATCCCCTTATGCCAAGTTTATCCAATTTTTGTGCTGTAGAAAATCCTGGGAAATCCTTCTCTATTATAAACGCCGAAATTCCATGTTGCGGTTTACTTGTGACATTTGTTTTTGCGTATACCTGTAAACACAAAGTTACTAAAGAGCAAGTTGTACGATTTGTGATTCGTTTTTGTAGTGCTTTTTAAGTTAAGTTTTAGGTATACTAATTAAATTAAATTAAGCCTAAATAAAATTAAGGATTTTAATTCAAAATTTACAAGCATTGTCATCATCCTTCTGCCCTTATACCACTCTAAGTGGGATCGGCAAAGGAAGAGGGAAGTCTATTCTACTCAACCGGATACCACACGGTGCGTCAACTTACCTTAGTCGCCTTTTACAATACCTCGGTATGAAATGAGGGTGATATATTCTACTCAACCGGATACCACACGGCTTGTTGGTCCTTAGATTCTGGGTGTTTTTATGTATTTAAAATTAGATACGTATACAATGCCCGTTCACGACCTAGCGATATTTTAAAGTTAGAAAATATAACTAATTTCATCGACAAAACACCCATACTTTACTCAGCTTACCTTAGTCGCCTTTTAACGACTCCTCGGTCAGAAATGAGGGTGGTCTATTCTACTCAGCCGGTTAACACACGGCGGGTCGAAGGAATGTCGCCATAAGGTTGTCTCCAACGTCTGACAACGGCTTAGGGTGACATGTAGTAATAAGATCTCTAGACAATTATGTAGGTTTTTCTTTTTTTGTTCCTCGATGATAACCTAGATAGGGACAGTTAAGAAATAATTATCGCCCAAAAACTGCTCACCATAATTAATGCATGGATCCCGGCTATACTCACGTGTTATTTTATCGGATGAGCCCGACTAATTTCAAGCCCATACGGGGCTCTTATGCATGAGCTCTTTACGCGGCGTTATCGCGGCGGGAACTGATAACGCCGCGTAAAGAGCTCAGAAATAAGAGCCCCGTATGGGCTTATAACTAGTCGGGCTTATCCGATAAAATAGCACGTGAGTATAGCCGGGATCTAAACATTATTTATGAATAACACTCACGTTAGTTTAAATTCAAAAACTGCTCACCACTAACACGTCAGCATCAGGTCCATTTGTAATCCAAAATTTGTTACCATTGAGAACGTAATAATCGCCTTTTTTCTCGGCGCGAAGTTTCATTGATACTACGTCACTTCCTGATCCCGCTTCTGACATAGCTAGAGCTCCTATGTGTTCACCTGAACACAACTGAAATAGGTAATATTCGTAAACCTGTTTAACTGAATAATTTAATAATAATTTCGCATATAAATTATTCATTTATGTTAATATTAATTGTTCATATAATCTGACTAGAAAATATCGTAAATTTATAGCCACGTATATTTATAGCCATAGTAAGAGAAAATTAAAACTTATTTTGAACAAGTAGTTTAATAACTATTTAAATATTTTTACAAAACGCGCCAAATTGTGAGAGACAGTTATCAAGGGCTATATTTACAATGGTGTCGTGAATTCAAATCCCATTCAGACTATGAGGTATTTTTATAGATGATAGTTACGATTAAAAACAGAGACCAAATTTATTATATTTATTTATTTGTATTGTCACATACAATAGATAACAATTTGAACCGATTTGAAAAATTCTTTCAGTGTAACATAGACGATTTATTGAAGAAGGCTATAGGCTATATAACGTCACGCTAAAATGAATAGAAGAGGAACAGCAATAAAAAATAGTACGAAAACGGCAAAATTTAAGGCTTTCCTTTAGTGCGTTGAGTAAGCAGTAATAGTTATTCAAAAATCATGTATTACAAAATTATTCCCCTCTAAAAGTTCTAAATAAAAGTCCCCGACAGCATATGTTAAGGTTAACCCTCTATTACCATTTTTATACGGTTACGGTTAGTTTTATTACGGTTGTAATCATTCCACGCGGGCGGAGCCGCTGGCGATTGCTAGTACCTATGTAATAAAGACATAAAAAGGGATCTTTATCCAGCAGTAAGACAGTAACAGGCTAAAATTTATTTATTTATATAATTTTTGTTTACGATTTTGCAAATACAGCACCAGTTGAATTGAAATAGAAAGTTAGTTCCGCAGATATTAAAATGTTTACCATTTTACAATGCACAATACTCGCAGTATTTGAATACTTCTGAAAATGTTACCTTCGGCAGATATTTGCTTTTTTGCTCGTGCGTACCGTTTCTATTTATTTGATTCACGCACAAATTGGAATGCGCTCCGTAGGACAACCCTATAGATCCACTCGCTCTGCGAAAATATTTTAAAGTTTATTTCTGTTACTACCCTCAAAATTCAAACGTGAAATGTAATTGTTTTCTTTTAAATCATTTATACCTTAAACTTTAGAGAAGCAAGAATTCACTATTGAACACTATTGAAATATGCAATGTGGAAAAAGAGAGTTTAATTTTAAATTTAATTGATGTCCGTGTAATAAAAATTTGTTGCTTCATCGAGCCTGGGTGTATATATGTATTTAAGTATGAATTTAAAATTATATAAGTATATATTTACCAGTTGCCTGTCACCCATAACACAAGTATTAAGTTACTTACTGTGGGGACGAGCGACCTCGCCGTGTGGTATCCGGCTGAATAGAATAGTACCTTCTCATTTTTTACCAAGGTGTCGTAAAGGGCGACTAAGGTAAGTCGACCCGCCGTGTGGCGTCTGGTTTAGTAGAATAGACCACCCTCTTTCTTACCGAGGAGTCGTAAAATACGACTAAGGTAAGTTAACGTCAGGCATGCGGCCGGACATAAAAACGCAGCCAAATTATGTGACAGCATGTTTATAACATGTTGTGCCGACACCACTTAGAGTGGGATAAGGGCAGGAGGATGATGACCGTGGGGACGAGCGACTGTGTGTGTAAGTGTCCCATATATTTATTTATTATTTATTTGTTTATTCTTACATAATAAAAAGTTGTGCACTAATTTTATTGAAGGCGAATGAAAACAACGTAAAACATTCATATCAGCCATTTTTATTGGAGCGGTGTAGTGGATATAAGCTTGAATTTTTCTGTGTACAGACGAATGTTTCTCTGCACGATTACGCCTTAATAGTACTTGACTTTTAACAATTTATAGTCATCATCCTCCTGCCATTATCGTCGGCACAACATGATATAAACAAGCTGTCACATGATTTGGCTACGTTTTTATAAACAGCCGCCTGCCTGTCGTCAACTTACCTTAGTCGCCTTTTACCATATCTCAGTAAGAAATGAGGTTGGTCTATTCGACTCAGCCGGACACCACATGGCGGGTCGACTTACCTTAGTCTCCTTTTACGACACCTCGGTAAGAAATGAGGGTGGTCTATTCTACTCAACCGGATACCGCACGGCTACCTTTAATAATTTATAGTGTGGGTCCGAAAAAAGCGTTTTTTGCTTTTTTCTTCACTGATAGGAATAAAAATTGTAGTAAAACAATTGTTGAATGGTATGCTGAAAGTATATTTTGAGTATGTATTTAAATTACCTTGATATCTCTTCCATAATGACACAGTGGTCAATATATTTCCCGCCCGTCCCCCCATAATCGGGGTTGGCCGTTATACCTGTAATTATAAACAACAATTAACCTTGCAATTCACTGTAAGCGATGATCGTGTGATCGCGTGATCCTGCTAATCCTACTTAATATTATGAATGCAGAAATTTGTGAGTATGGATGTATGTTTTTTACTCAATCACGGCGAATCCGCTGAACTTGTATCGATGAAAATTTAACATATAGGGTATAGACGTACTGTTAATTCTACAGGAATAGAATGAGATTAAAAAAAGCCATTGTTGTCGCCAATTACTTTCGCTTTGTATTTTATAGCAACACTGTCATGAAACAAGAGTTTCGCGCTCTTTTGACTAAAAAGTTGGCTAAAATGTTTGACTAAAACGTTTCAGTGGCTTTCACATCTTTGTTCGTCATTGAAGAGAAGTGCATCTCGGAACGGAATTGTGATATTCCTATTATATCGTGTTATTTGTAATATCTGGGTGACCGAGCTTCGCTCGGTAATTTATTACAAAAAATGACCGAGCTCCGCTCGGTAATTTTTTACAACTAAAAAAACTTAAAAAAAAGAAAAATCAATTATTTAGTTGGGGATCGATCCTTGGCATTCACATTTCTCGAGGCTGCCCGTTACTCGAATAAGCTACGTCGACTTGACAGCTAATGGCGAAAATTCAATTCAATATAAATGTTAGTGTTTTTTAATGCCCAAAACAGGGATAAAACAATATTTTTTTTACATAAAACCTAGCTAGATCAATTTTTCTCCCCCAAAACCTCCTACATGCTGAATTTCGGGAAAATCGTTGGAGCCGTTTCCGAGATTCAGAAAATATATATATATACAAGATTAACTCATTTAAATATAAAGATATAGTGTGCGTTAACACCATCTATTATCAACCTCTCACGCTATAACAGTCCACGCAAACGAAGTCGCGGGTAAAAGCTAGTACTTTATAATTAATTTAAACCTTTGTGTATTTATAAACATCAAGGAGAAATAATATATGTATATTAAACTAACTTGTGCTTCGATTAACCGTGAGTGAAAATTAGATACTCATGCTAAATATACCGATTGACATCTATTAATAACCAAAGGTTACTTGAAAAAAAAATCCTACATGAACATTCATGTAAATTTTGATATTATAAATGCGAAAGTTTGTGAGTATGGATGTATGTTTGTTACTCTTTCACGGCGAATCCGCTGAACCAATATCGATGGAATTTGGCACAATTATTCCTTATATCCCGGGTTAACATATAGGGTGTAGAAATTCTGTTAATTCTACAGGAATAGGATGACATTAAAAATCGCCATCTATTATCTATCACGCGACAACAGTCCACGCAAACAAAAATGCGGGTAAAAAATAGTATTATCTATGCGAAAGTTTGTGAGTATGGATGTACGTTTGTTACTCTTTCACGGCGAATCCGCTGAACCAATATAGATGAAATTTGGCACAATTATTCCTTACATACCGAGTTAATATAGAGGGTATAGAAATCCTCTTAATTCTACAGGAATAGGATGACATTGAAAAGCGCCATCTATTATGAACCTATCACGCGACAACATTCCACGCAAACGAAGTTGCGGGTAAAAGCTAGTCGTCTATAATTAGCAAGTCTATATCTTCGCGCAAGTGTCCACACGATCATCCGTATTTTGTTGAACGACAAACATATAATAATGAGTTGAATAGACCACACTCATTTCTTACCGAGGTGTCGTGAAAGGCGACTAGGTAAGTTGACACACCGTGTGGTATCCGGTTGAGTAAAATAGACCAACCTTCTTTCTTATCGAGGTGTCGTAAAAGGCGACTAAGATAAATTGATGACAGGCAGGCGGCCGCTCGTAAAATATGAAGCCATGTTTATAACATGTTGTGCCGACCCCACTTAGAGTGAGATAATTTTTATTGATTTTTTGTCTTTTAAAACTTTATTTATTCTTCTATTTATTTGGGATATTCCTTGCAAAACAATAGTATAGAGTGCAGTGACGTAGCTAGAGAATGGAAGTCAAACAAGGGCCCCCATCAAAAGCAGCAGGGGGGATGATGATGATGATGATGATAATGATGATGAAGATTAACCATTCGTTTTCGTGGTCTATTTTACTCAACCGGACACCGCACGGCGGAAGAAAAATAAAGCAATATTAAGAAATATTAGACGCAAATGTATAATATCATATGAAAATATAATCTTACCAAGCAAGCCCAGACTTCCAAGTTTCTTCCAAAAATCTCTTAATTCTTTGAAATTGTTTTCCCTGTCGATTTCCGCTGCTTTAGGAGCCAACTCTTTTTGTGCGAAGTTGAAAACAAGTTCCCGCAACTGTATAAATCATTTATTTCATCGTTAATATATAATTATTAATTTAAATAAATAAGTAATTATAAATTATAGCCAAAGAAAACAGTCAGTGCAAGGATTAACTTAGAAGGTTTAAATTATTAAATACCTGGGCGATCGACCAATGTTGGGTAATTAAAAAAAAATGCAATTAAAATATATAAAAAAAAATTATCTGGAATCGATCCTAGAATTCTGAAATCGAAACAGCCCGTTACCTAATCGAGCTATTATGACTTTGCATAAACTGTAGCAGTTCAGTGCCCGAAATTAGGGATAAAAAACTTTTTTTTTTAAATATACCTAGCTAAATCGATTTTTTCCCTTAAAAATTTTTTCTCTCTACATACAGAATTTCATGAAAATCGTTGGAGCAGTTTCCAAAATTCAGAAAAATATTTATAAACAAGTTTAACTCGTTTAAATATTAAAGATAACGTAAAGAAAAAACTCAATCAAACATTATGTATGAATGTAAACATAGACTTGATAAATATATTAATTATTAAGGAATACTAATACGCCTCTGATACAGTTGTCTAACTAATAAATATCTGACCTCTAATGATAACTATACTTATTATAAAAAAGTCCCCAAAACCTGTCTGTGTGTATATAATCGGTTTTCTTAAAATCTACTAAACGGTAGTGCAATTTTTTCCGGAACGTTTAGGTTAATAATACATTACCGTTTTATGTAAATTATGTTGAATAGATCGTACAGATGTAAAAAAACTCGCTCGACTAGAGCTTCACCGCGTAAAACAAGCAGAGATACACTAAAATAATGTACTAGAGAATTGTAGATCAACAAAAATACTACGATAAAGTCCAGGACAGCATGTCTCTATCTCTTATAGTTAACTTACAATAACTAATTTTACGTTCAAAATTTCAATTAAATACACACAATTTAATTCCGCGGCGAAGCGGCAAGCACAGCTAGTACTTAATAATTTACAACTAAAAAAACTACTACAAATGTATTAAATACTTAGTTAATTAGCCTATCACAAGTAAATAAATGATAAATCTTAAAAAATGTCATCATCATCTTCCTGCCCTTATCCCACTCTAAGTGGGGTCGTCATAACATGTTATAAACATGCTGTCATATGATTTGACTGCGTTTTAAAGACCGGCCGCCTGCCTGACGTCAACTTACCTCTGTCGTATTTTACGACACCTCGGTAAGAAATAGGGTGGTATATTCTACTAAACCGGATATCACACGGTGGGTCAACTTACCTTAGTTGCCTTTTACGACACCTCGGTAACAAAAGAGGTCGGTCTATTCTACTCAGCCGGATACCACATGGCGGGTCGACTTACCTTAGTCGCCTCTCACGACACCTCTTATGGTTAACTTACAATAACTAATTTTCAATTAAATACACTGATTTCCACGCGGGCGAAGCCGCAAGAAAATCAAGTACTTAATTACAACTAAAAAACTACATGGACCGTATAAAACACTTTATTAAATAGCCTACCATAAGTAAATAAATGATAAATCTTAAAAAATGTATTAAGAACATATCAGTTTAGTCCTTCGGTATTATCGTTGTCATATAACGTATATATTCTGAATTTAGACTTATGATTTTATTTTATACCTGTCGTTGTTCGCTGCTTAATCCAAAAACATTTTCGTCTATCGGGTAATGAGATAAACATCGAAAACCGGCCACGTGTGTACATTTTCCGATAAGTTTATGAAATCTAGCTAACCTAACAGCCATATTACGTGTTTACGCTACTAAAATACAACTGATACTAAAGTAGAGTGACCTAATACCGTATCAGAATGTATATATGTAAACCGTCATCACCTAATATGAAATGATAATGATATACACGTCATAGATAAAGAGTAATTAACAAACAATGATAACAATTTATTTTGTTTAACTAAACTGAACTACTTAAGATCTTTTAGTTTTTAATTCCATTGACTGCAGACCAGTTTTTAAATAGTCCGTGTGGCCACTTATTTACTGTAATCATTTAACCTGACTATGCTTCTGGTAAACTCAAGATCACTCAACGGAATATAGAGCTATATCCTTATATATATATATATTATTTTGCATTTTCCGCAATAAAAGAAAATATATTTAATACTAAATGTAGATTCTACTACCCGATCTCATACCTGAGAAATGCAAATTGTAAATCGCATTGCGATTGTGTCGTGGAGTCTACTGACAATGGTTCAATTGCGGGACGAAACGATTGTTGAGATTGTGGTGGTGAATGTGTGCAGTGCTTGTATATTGTTGTGTTAGTGGTGGCGCCTAATTCTATATAATATATCCTCATAAAGGCATAGTTTTCGGTGGGCTAGACAGGAGCTTTTACTTACCTAGCTACGACACAGGTTCAAAATTCGTCAAAAAAGGCAGGATAACTCGATGAAATAAGTGTGTATGGCCGGTTTTATACATAAACTTAAAAACTCATTATCATCCCTTTTACAATAAAATGCCGCAAAATTAGATCAGTCTACAGAAAGGTTTAAATTAAGTATAAGAGATATGCTTATACGTAAAGCACAATATTACAAAATTGAAGATTATTTTGACGATAAAAAGGCGTGGATATGAAAATCCTTTTAGCTTCATACAAGATTGCGGTTTATTAACGTAAAATTTAAAATGTTTAAAAGATTGACCGCAGAGTTTTTTTCTGGTTCTTCTCGGTAAGAGTAACACTCCGAACCAGTTGTAGCTTCATTAATCATATTCATCCTCGACAATTCAAAAGTGCTTGAATGAGCTTTTTTGAATAAAGATTATTTTGATTTGATAAATGGTGTTTCCCAATATCAAAGTTATCATTTAACTTAATTTTAGGTTAATAAAACAAACAATCAGTATTTGATCACGTTTATTGTATATCAAATAAACCTGTATCGCTTAGAGCACCATAATTGATATAAAGACTGCAACAATAATTTTCAGTAAATCTCTTAAAAATTAACAACGCCCATCCCCAAGCACTTAGGCACTATTATAATACTATTGTAAAAGCCCGTTTATACTGTCACACTTATCAAAGATTTCACGAATATAATAGTAGATTATGACACTCTTGCATAATAAGGGTTCTTAATACACTGTTGCATAATAACACGAGTGTGTTTTTTTATAGTATCACACGAGTCTTATAAGACCAAATTATGTACAGTGTCATACACTACTTTATCTACTCTCATACTATAATACGTAAATCAATATCAATAAAAACCTTTGTTTAAATATTGAAAAGATTTTTTAAATGTCAAATGTTAGCGCCAAGGCGCAAACATCGATTGCGCATGCGTGTTGCGTCGCCGCGGACTCGTTCATTGAAACCTTTTTATTTTAAGGTAGAGGTTCAACCTCCTTGGTCCAGCTGAAGGTTGTATAGGTGTATCGTTATGATTAAAAAGTTTCACACTGGTGTCATACAAAACCTGTATCGTAATAAAACTTTTTAATTTTTTATTTTTGGCCTATACGTAATGTTATAAGAATTTTAGTTATAGTTTTATAATCTTTGTATTATAGTATCAGAGTAGATAAAATATATAATGCTTTGAAAAACATATCGCACGCTTAGTAATAATGATCTAATTCAAAAAGGTTGTTCACATATTATAATAAAACTTGACATAGCTAAAAAACTTGTGAGTGTTAAAAAGATACATTAACTTAGAAGAGGCAAGAAAACACTAGTTTTTTTTTGTTCTTAGCGTGACGTCATATATGGCATTGAAATAAGGATTACAATATATCTAACTCAAGCTTAATGTTGAATTTGATTACTTTAATACTAAGCTATGTTAATACTAAGCTATAACGATATTATTATGTCCATGTCCGCTTTTCTATTTTTGGCCAAGTTTTAAAATATTGCACATTTAGTTATAAATAAAGAGAGATGTCTTTAAGTTACCCATTATAATTTCAGCCATAATAAGCCATAAAATATTTTAAACTCAAACAAACGTAGCAAAAATTTTAAAAGTAAGGGTATAAATAAAATAATATTTCTGAATAATTTTACTGTATTGACCTGAATTTGACTAAATATGCGTGACAGTGCAAACGGGCCTTTATAAAAATAAATGTCATACTATTAAAATCTCAATTATAATTTCATAAAATATAATAAACAAACATTAAATACTTGTTTTTAATTTTTAATTCGATTTGATTTAAAACCTCGTTAACGGTGATACGTTAAATTTTATATCGTCTGATATCAAATATTTAATATTTATCATTTGCTGTCAATGCAGATTAAAATTACTATATAGAAAACATATTGGAATGTGTCATATATGCAATAATTAACTATGGTTAATACTGGAATGTAAACTGATATAATAGTGTGAGAGCTATCGTATTGAAGCTTGGACAAAGAATACTAGGGATATTTATATTAAAATTGTCTAGACATGTCATATTTCAATACTTATTAACGAAATAATCACTTATCTGTTAAATAAATTATATTTTATATAACTGAAAAAAGAACATAAGTAACATGGACCAATATACTATTATATTTAATACTAATTAGTATTATTAATAAATATAAAGTGATATCTATACAAATAATACAATAAAATTTGTGCAATTTAATATGATATATAAATTAAAACAGATTTAAAAAAACCCGGTCGAAATGCTGCTATTATTTTTCGAGATATCTTATATCTATATAGTATTTTATATTTTGCATTTAATTTGCTATGCACGATGGATGTTAAATAAAAATTCATAGCATGAATGTTTTTAGAAAACCTTGAGATACCTCGTTTGTATTTAAATTCGAGAATTTATTTAAACTTTTTATTTACTAGGAAACCACAGATTCTTATAAAATAATTCACATACAATAAAATAAAGTGGTTTATAAATGTAAGGGATTCTATAATATGCAATAAAGAAATATGTATTACAGTAGAATAATTATATCATTACTTTTAAATTAAAATAAAATATATTTTATTATTAAATAACAGTAGTATACTACTGTTATTTAATACCAATGCCATAGTCCACAAATTTAATAAGTGCATTTTTACTAATTACAGTAAAAAGTATTTGAAAACTTTAAATTAAATAAATTTAATTACTTTTACTCTCTAACTTAAACCAGATGAGCTGATATGATTTGGACTTGAGTTCATACATTATTTAATAGAATTACAACCAACACAAATAAAAAAACGTAAATATTTAAAGAATATGGCGAATCTGCTTATTTAATTTGTGCTCTATGACATTGATTTATTTAGTACATTAAAATATATAGACATAAAATTAATCTAATATTACATGTGTAATATTAATTTATAAAAATATTACATAATACATATGTATATATTATATAAGTACAGAGAACATACAATTATGTAATGTTGACAATTTTATTTTTTAATAGCTATATTATCACCGTACCCACAAAAACAAAAAAAAATTTAATTAATTTTTCTAATTTCCTTTTACATATAAATAGGATTTTTCAGCAATTCGAGAATTTATTTTCATTAAAATGATGGTTTCAAGCGCAGTGACTGTATGTGTATTGTCAGTGACATATTTTGTAATGGCAGCTCTCTTTCTATTCCACAGATTGCAAACAATTCAAACAACGCTAAACTACGCATTTGTAGATAAATTTATACTAAAAATATTTTATTTGATTTTTAAATTAATATTTGTGACATTGGATATTGAAATACAATGAGTATTTATTAATTAATTTGTGTCCATCTTGGATTTTAACGACTGGTAATATTCGGATAAAACTTTCCATGCACTGGGCGCCATGAAACCTTTGGGCGGTTCTTTGCCTGATTTAGCCAGACCTATAATAAACACAAATAAAATATAGTATTCCAATTTATAAATTTAATAAGGGGTTACATTTTAAAGATAATAAAATTGAAAATGAAATACACTAAAAAAATAAAATTTGAGAATGGCGGACAAAAAATCTGACAAAATTACTGTTGGAGAAAAACCGGGAAAATTCCAAGGGGAATAAAACAACATCAAATTGTCCCATACAACTTAACGCTACTTAATGAAGTATCATTGATGGTGCAAAATGAGAGGAAAGTTATAGCCTCAATTTAGAAAGCGTCCATCGGGAAATTAATGAAAATAAATTACCTCTCATCCTGGTACCGGAAATAAAATCAAAGTCCTCTTTACGCGTGGGATCGAAGAACGCCATCTTGCCAACCGAACAGTCGTAAGCCGCCACGCGGAATGGAATTATCTACAAATAATATCCATATAAATCCGAAATATAGTCTGTCGGTATGCAATAGATTTTCTCAAAATCCACTAAACATATTTTGAAGGATTTTTACTAAAAGGTATTGTAATTTCGGTGAAAGATTTAAGTTAATAATACATTACGGTTTTATGAAAAATGTATTAAAGAAGTCGCACGGTTGTAAAAAAATTCGCCTGCTGGAAATATTAAGCCGCGTGCGCCGAGTAAACCAGCCGCGTTACACTTAAGTAATGCACTAGAGACTTGTAGATCTACAAAATATTACAAAGAAATGCGCGGTAGTATATCTCTATCTCTTATGACTAACTCACAAAAACTACTTTCATGTTTATAATTTCAACTCAAAATATTATATTATCTTCAACATATTTTAGCTTTCCCATTAAAAAAAAATCAAAATTATTTTTTACACCATATTAATTATATTAATAATTTAGAAGACGTTATAGCGGGAAAATCTTTGTGACATGCTCAGTTCCATGCGAGCAAAGCCATAGGTACAGCCAGTATTATAAATGCGAAAGTCTATCTGTATGTTGAGCTTTCAAAAGTAATCTACTAGACCTGTTGAGAAATTTGCTGTAATTAAAGCGTACATCGAGGTGACATAAGGGAAGAAAAAACATTTTTCTTACGGAAACAGAAAAAAATATCACATTACAGAGGACATTTAAACTCTTAAAGGCACGAATGAAATCGAGGGTCATCATCAATCACCATTCAGCCGATGGATGTCCACTGTTGGACATAGATCTCTTCATGGTATCTCCACACCATACGATCATGTGCCGCTTGGATTCAGCTTCCTGTGACCTTTTTGAGGTCGTCAATTCACCTCGTAAGGGATCTACCGATGCTGCGTTTTCCGGTTCGGGGTCACTAATCCAACACTTTAAGACCCAACGCCCATCGTTTCTACGCACTATGTGCTAGTTCTACGCACGATTGAAGTCAAGGGTCATCAGCAATTATCATCTTCAACCGATGGACGTCCACTACTGGACATAGATCTCATCATGGTATCTAGACACCATACGATCTTGTACCGCTTGGATTCAGGGGCTTCTCGCGACCCTTTTTAGGTCGTCAGTCCACCTTGTAAGGGATCTACCCATGCTGTGTTTTTCGGTGCAGGGTCACTATTCCAACACCTTAAGATCCCAACGCCAATCGTTTCTACGCACTATGCGCTGGTTCAACGCACTATTCTACGCACAAATGATGTCGAAGGTCACTAGATTATTGTAAACTAACCCCATGTAGTATAAACCCCATAGCAATAAGATGAAACCATCACAAATTCGACCGTAATTATGTTTCTAGAAATACCTCTAAATCATTAAGCCCCGGCGCCATCTTGAGCACCATCGCACCATGTCTTGGATCATAAAGATCCCCATTGCCGTCAGGATGCGGAAGTCCCGCTGGGTCTCTGCCGACGATATAGTGGTTGGCGCCCGCGTTCATACGACATTTGGCGTGCCATTGTACCTAGAAATATCAGAAATCAACAATTTTATACAGTTAAGCGTTACTTTGCATTTATACTTTGTACATAATACAAAAGTAATAACAACTATTGTTGAGATTGTGGTGGTGAATGTGTGCAGTGCTTGTGTATTGTTGTGCCATCGGTGTCGGGTAGTGCATGAGTTCTTACAAATTCTGCATGTATCAGGTATGAGAACGAATACTACACTCTAGATTTAGCATTACATATATTTTCTTTTATCGCGGATTATAGCAAAATAATATTCTCATTACTTTTGTATTATGGACCTCCGCAAAGTAACGCCTAATTCTATAAATTATACAAAAGTAATAATAAAAGTAAAACTGACTGTAGTAAAAAATCATAATTTTTTGTAGTATGGAACTCTAAAAAGTAAAAAATAATGATATAAATATTCTGCTATAACCGCGTTATGAAAATCTAGGTAAAGGTAAGTGAAGAAGAGAAGCAAAAACTGTTTTCATACCTAATACACGCATTATTAGTTAATCAAGCACAATACACATTCACTACGCCAATCTCAACAATCGTTTTGCCCCGTAACCGAAGCATCATCAAGAGATACGTTCCATAGGATTTATAAGTAAAAAAAAAAGTAAGTAGCGGCCTGTTACTATCCCACTGCTGAGAATAGGCCTCTTCTCTCCGTTTTTTGCTGCTGCTCCAATGCGGATTGATGGGTTACATATGTCTCCAGAATTCTCAAGAGATATGCAGGTTTCCTCACGATGTTTTCCTTCACCGAAAAGCGTGTGATAAATTGAAATTATCAATTAGACACATAAGTTTTAACAGAAAAACTCATTGGTGTTTGCCCGGGTTTGAACCCGTGACCTCCTCGAAAGAGTCACACGGTGTTACCGCTGGGCTACTACAGCTTATATATACTTACCATAGCTTATATAGGATTTATAGCAAAATAATTTTATTATTACTTTTGTACTGTGGAATTCCGCAAAGTACTGCCTGTTTCAATAAATTATCCACAAATAACCTTTTTATTCTATAAAATATGTACCATTTAGGATCCAAGTAATCCAAGGATTTTTTGGCTATAATACTATAGGATGTATATCTAAAAAAATCCCATAGATACCAACCTCGGTAGGTCCAGCATACATCATAGGCGAAGGGAAGATTGCCAAAATTGTTGAATTGGGGTCTAAAACTCCTTCATTGAGCACCGCCTTGTGTTGATTTATTCTAGTTTCTAGAGGAACGTCATCATCCTTTGTCCAACCACCTGTAAATAAACATATAATTCTAACAAAGTCATATTCCTATGCTCCAGAGATCAGATAAAGCCCTGAAAAGTCATTAAAATAAAAATTGAAATTTATTCATTATTATCCATAGTTATTATTTTTAAATACAAACACTTTCTAATAGTTAAACCACTAAAAAGCATTCAATGATTTGGAGAAATTCCTAGGACATATTTTCGAAAATTATGCTTACAAAAATGCTTACAGTATTTAATTTAATCCATAGTTAGTAACAATTCAAATCCAAACTTTCAAAGCTTTTAAGAATTAGAATGAAAATCATCATCCTGTACAAACCAGTCGCAGGATTCGAAAGTACTCCTTTAATATATGTAGATTACGTCATCATCTTCCTGCCCTTATCCCACTCTAAGTGAGGTCGGTACAACATGTTACAAACATGCTGTGACATGATTTGGCTGCGTTTTTACGACCGGCCGCCTGCCTGACGTCAACTTACCTCTGTCGTATTTTACGACACTTCGGTAAGAAATAGGTCTATTCTACTAAACCGGACACCACACGGTGGGTCAACTTACTTTGGTCGCCTTTTACGACACCTCGGCAAGACATGAGGTTGGTCTATTCTACTAAACCGGATACCACACGGCGGGTCGAATTATCTTAGTCGCCTTTTACGACACCTCGGCAAGACATGAGGGTGGTACTATTCTATTCAGCCGGATACCACACGGCGTAATATATTTAGATTAAGTACCAGAACGAAGTCTAATAATAATATTTACCCAAGGGATGCAAAAGTAACACTGGCTTCTTATATCCCCGTTCGACGAGCTGCCTTTGTGTGTCCTGCATCAGCAAGGCATGCCCGTTGTGGATAGGGTTCCGAAGCTGTAAAAGTAAAGCTGTTGAAAATGGGGACAGCTTTTAAATATCGGAGCTTTCCGTAGATAATTCGTCGATAATCTCGTACTAAACATTGACTGATACGAGTCTAGATCGTTTTACAGCTTTTCTTGGTTAGACAAGTATGTACGATCTAAATGGCTCTATAATGACCCAACTGATTAGTTGGGTCGTATGGATACTTGTATTGATATTACAGTAAATAGAAACTTTAAAATATGTCTGAAGCGCAATTCGTAAAATGTCTTGCGTCACAAGTGATCATAACGAAAATAGGGCAATTTATGTAATTGCCTTAAAATAACGGAGCTTGACATAGCGAAATCGGTTTCAATCTAAACGTTAACTAATACGATTATTTAATGTAAATCTAAATAATTAATAACTGAATGATATCAAGATTTGCTTGATCTGTTCTATACATTAGAACCGAACATCCAAAGCATAGATTGTAGTTCCATCTGCTCTTCTGATGTCTCTTTTTGTTATAACTCTCAAATATATCGTAAACTTGTGTTTTTTTGGAAAATCGCAAAAAACTTTTTTCATTAAGACCTCGCTCTCTTACTTAGCTAATATTTGTTAATTCCGATAGCATATCTGCTCACAATTACATTTTTGTCTTAAGATAATTCCGCCGAGTTTCTTACTGGCTCTTCTCGGTAGGAACAGCTTTCCGAACCAGCAGTAGAGTTGACGATTCAAAAGCACTTGTTTACAAGTTTATTTGAATAAAGAATATTTTGAATTTGAATTTGAATTGAATCATAAATGGGGTTAAAGGAAGCTGTCAGATGTTCTTAATTCAGACCTATGTATGTCTTATTCGGTCACTGTTTTATTAAAATGCGATATATCAAAAAAAATTCTAAAGCATAGAAGTTTTTGCTCACCTGAAATGCGAAAATTGCATCAGCATTAAGTTCTTTAAACTTCTGACGGAGTTCATTCGGGGTGAGGCGGTAGGCGTCCAAGCCGTCGTTCCAACGGATTCGCTCGAATACTTCAAGATTGCCGCCCACTAGCCAATCCCCAGATTCATCTATCATCTGAAATGAAACTGAGTACTTTACTCGATTTAAGTAGAACATCAACATGCGTCACAATAAACGTTTAAGTTAGCTAAACCACCAAGTGATCTTACAACTCTTATATCTGAACTAAAGTTTCATAACATTTACAAGATTTAGGTATGGTACAAGTTTATGATTCTCCTGTCTTATCCTACACTATGGGGATCGGCACAGCATATATTTCTCTTCCATTCTCTCCTAGCATTCAACTGTGGCACTAATCCTTTTATATGCATGTCATACTTCACACAAGCCAATATTATCTATTTTTAGGCCTCCCTCTAGTCACATGGTTTTCATCCCTCCTCATTACATGTCAATACCATCTTAATCTGACGCTTCTAGTCTTTTCTATAATGGGCGTTGCAAACAAAGTCCCAAAAAGCTGTCAGTCTATATGTGATCAATATTCTCATTATCTATTCAACGGATATTCGTAGGGTATTTATTAAAAAAAAAGTGTAATTCCTTTAGAAGGTTTAAGTTATAAGTACATTACATCAAAGTTTTTTGAAGAAATCAAGCGGTTTTAAAAAAAACTCGCCCGCTGAGAGTTTTACTCACGTGCGCCGCATAATTCAACAGATTGACTAAAGTAATGTACTAGAGAATTGTAGATCTACAAGGATACTACAAAAAAGTCTAAGATAGCACGTCTCTATCTTTTATGGTTAAGTCACAATAACTACTTATATGATCACACTGATTTCCACTTGGGCGAAACGGGCAATACAGCTAGTATATTTAATACTAGCGGCCTACCCTGCTTCGCACGGGTATAAAATATATAGCCTATGTCACTCAGTGAAAAAAATGATTAAAATCGATCCAGTAGTTTTAATTTAGGTATTCATTAGTGCCCGTGGCCCGCACGCGTTAAATTTGAAGAAAAACATTTCCCCTCTCCCCATACCAAGAAGATTTCCTGCTATATCTAATATCTAAATTCATATACTACATATTTACATTTTACATTTATCCCTATATATTTACACTCTATCTATTAAAAAAAACCGCATCAAAATCTGTTGCGTAGTTTTAAAGATTTAAGCAAACATAGGGATATAGGGACAAACAAAGAATGTGACTTTGTTTTATACTATGTAGTCATAATCCCTATAGCATGATTCAGTATTCACGCGCGATGGCTTATTATTAGCGTATTTCATGTATTACTTTGGTGTTTCTATACCGATTTCAATGATTCTTTTTTCATACAATGGTTAATACTATTCCCTTTTTTATTTGGGGATGACTGACAGTGATATAAACGTAGGAGTAGACAAATATAACCAGAAACCTTCGAACTGCTAAGCTATCGGGAGTTACACGTGTTATTGTGAGTCAACCATAAAAGATAGACATATGCTGTCGTGGGATATTTTTTATATAATTTTAAGGAGAACATTTCCGTCATACATGATTTCTGTGTAGCTTTAACCATCAAGGTTGCACACGCGACGGAAGCTTAAAAAATGGAGTAACTTCTCCCGTTTTCCCGACATTTCCCTTCACTGCTCTGCTCCTATTGATTGTAGCGTGATGAAAAGTATACTATAACCAGCTCAGGAGTATGAAGAAAAATCGTACCGAGTTTCGTTAAAATCCGTCGAGTAGTTTTTGTTTCTATAACGGTTATACAGACAGACAGACAGACAGACAGACAGACAGACAGACAGACAAAAATTTTACTGATTGCATTTTTGGCATCAGTATCGATCTCTAATCACCCCCTGATAGTTATTTTGGAAATATATTCCAGTTACAGAATTGACCTCTCTACAGATTTATTATAAGTATAGATAACATACCTTAATATACGGATGTCCGGTGTGATAAATACTGAATTGGCGCGAACATCTCTCCTGCTTCCTGTGGGGGTAGAACTCTGGTGCTCGTAATATGGCAACAGTTTTCCCGCCATACAACAAGGCTATAGCAGTTGCACCGGCTAATCTCTCTTTATCAGCCGTATGCACTGGCAACACCACCGGGATGGACTGGTTCACTAAGGAACCATCTGGGAGAGTCAAGCAATTGGAATGTAAGGTCTGGAATAAAAATACGGAGTAAATAATATAGAATAAATTTAAACTAAAGTTATTAGATAATGAAAAATTTTGTAAACATATGCTTAATTTGTATTACTTAGGCGCATTATGACTTAAACATTATCTATACATATTATAAAACAAGTCCCCAAGTCTGTATGTGATCGATTTTCCCAAAATCTACTAAACGGATCTTTGTACGGTTTTCACTAAAAGATAGTGTAATTCTTCAGAAAGGTTTAGGTTAATAGCACATTATAATCCAATATTCGCAGGATCGGTATATACACGGAAAAACTTTGTAACACACTGACTTCAGCGCGGGCGAAGCCACAAGCAGAGCTAGTAAGCTATTTTGTTTTTTCTTAGATAAATTTGTACGTATTCACGTCACGTTCAATGCCCAACAATGCCCAACAATATTTACTAACTGTGTTGTTAATGTTAATGTTTTACTTAGCAAATTAGATTTTTTCATTAAATTAAATAAATAATTATAACCAGGAAATTAATAGAAAAAGAAAACGTAAAATAAGTCCCTCTAGAATATTTTAATAGGTGGCTTAAATAATTTTCTTAACTAAGTTTTATTTCCATAGACTACTTCCTTTCATTTCCATAGACTAATATTCAAAGACAAGGTTCTGAATTAAGTAGAAGTCTAGAACTTTGATATTTGGAAAAAGTGGTTTTTACTACAATTACTAAAAGCTTTATTTTGCATATATCTGTACAGTCAAAAACGTTTATCCAAACAATGTTTTGGAAATTTCGAATTTGGAAAGCTTTCCATCAGACATGACTGCGTTCAAGTCACACTTTACAAAATAATAACAGAACCTATACCACCTGCTTAACTGTCATACAGTTATAATAATATATGAATAAATAAATAAAATAAATATATAATAACATTATATACTCACTTGCAGATATTCAGTTTCTCTCATAAAACCTTTGAGAGGATAGGCCCAGCCTTCAGATAATACCTGAAAAACGTAGAATCTGTTAGACCTGTTGAATCGTCAGAGAACCTGTTAAGAACAGTCATTTAAAAGAGTACTAAAACTTTCACTAAGACACATTTGTTTCATTTTTATATATATTAATTAATAATTTAATATTAAGGTAATTTTTTAAAAGATATGAAAAAGAAAAGAATAAAAATGGATGGCCATATGTGGTATTCTTGAGATGAGTCACGGCTTTGTGAAGTTAAGTTATTTATAAGCGTCTTTTTCAAAGATCTTCTAGGCATTATTTAGTAAACAGGTTAGTTAAAAATTTAAATATTTTATCAATAACATAAAAAAAACTAATCAAACACTCATTGGCATATAGAGCGAGAGCCCGTGAACCCCGACCCTTCGTCATTTTATAAAAGCTGAGACTTTGTCAGTGCATGCTCCCAACACAGGTAAGAACGATGGTAGATTATGGAATTTGGATCATAGTGGCTTTGATTATGTGATAAATGCCGATCTAATTTCGTCAAATTATAGTTTGATTTTTTGATATTGCCTTCAGAATAATATTGAAAATCACGTCAGTCAATGCCAGACACTTAGCACAATGGCAACCCCCTGCCAGACATGTACTTATGTAGACTTAAGTTCATAAAAATTGAATTTGGTCTCTACAAGTGAAAATACCTAGGATCGAGCCCTACCTACCCAATTATTTTTTCTTTTTTGAAGTTTTATTTTTATTTTGAATAACAATTACCGAGCACGGCTCAAAAATTACCGGTCAACCAGGTACTTATTATTATTATCAATACATAATCATGAGATAAACAAGCCTTACCTGAACCCATTGCAAGTCAAGAGCATTTATCTCTATCTGAGGCAGTCTTCCCGCTTCCTCCACTGCGCTGCTCAACCTGTTGCCGTATATGAAGAGCTCTTCGACCTCGGAAACAGCGGTTTCGTGTTTGGGTATGATGCCCTGTAGACCAGAATAATAATAATAAGATTTATGCAGCCAAAAAATACATACACAATCTTAAATATATGTAATCTAGTTACAATTAACTTCTTTTGTCTCCAAACATTACAATATTAAAAACTGTCTACTGTACTTAGCTGTAAAGGTCGTCGCCTCAGCATTAAGCTGCAGTATAGACTACAGCGCTGATTTTCAGACGAGACCCTTAAGGTGATGTCACGTTCCAACTCGGTAATATTGGTGCCTGTTACTACTGCTACTGTTTGTTATACCACAATTAAATACAAAAAAAGAAAAAAGAAATAAATAAATCGATTACGTCTAAACAACATTATTAAGATAATAGTTGTACGCCGTGTGCTATCCGGCTGAATAGAAATAGTACCATCCTCATTTTCTTACCGAGGTATCGTAAAAGGCGAGTAAGGTAAGTTGACCCCGTGTGGTATCCGGCTGAATAGAATAGTACCACTCTTATTTCTTACCCATGTGTCGTAAAAGGCAACTAAGGTAATTTGACCCGCCGTGTGGTATCCGGCTGAATAGAATAGACCACCCTCATTTCTTACCAAGGTGTCGTAAAATACGATTGAGGTAAGTTGACGTTAGGCAGGCGGCCGGTCGTGAAATACGTGTCATGTAACAACATGTTTATAACACGTTGTGCCGACCCCACTTAGGGTGGTATATGGACAGAAGGATAATTATGTTATATTTATTGTGCAAAAAGGAGATCATCAATACTGCAGCATCGGGTCTAACTTAGACAAAGTATTTATAGAGATTTAAATTTAGGCGTTACTTTGTGGAGATCCATGATACAAAAGTAATAATAAAATTATTTTGCTACCATCCGCGATAAAGGGCTTAAAAAACTAAATACATAGCGCTAAATGTAGAGTGGATTTTCATGCCAAATGTATACTGTTAACAAAATTTAAAGATACAAGAAAACCATTCCTTGGTGTAAGATTTTTAACCTAGTTTATAATATCATTCTATAATCGTCAATAAACGTGGAATCTTATCATTTGCGTGGATACTAATAATAGTATCTACCGACAAATAATAACGATTCCAAGTTTATTAAAGATAAAAATAACGCGATAACATCAACACAAAATTCAAGATCACGTTTTATCAAAAATACGTATTCCGTTATTACTATAATGGCCCTATTCATAACAGACTTTCTTTCTACGATTTCGCAATCACACAATCACAATCACTGCCGCAAGCGAAAAATAACAGATTTTATCTCCTTACATTGTTTGCAGGTTTGAAATTTATATTTTCCTAAGAATATGTTTAGATAACCTAAATATCTTTCAAATATCTTTTTTACTCATCACGATCTATCAAAGTCTATATCACTACGTAGTATAAAACAAAGTCGCTTTCTCTGTCTGTCCCTATATCCCAATGTCCCTATGTATGCTTAAATCTTTGAAACTACGCAACAGATTTTGAATTTTTTTTAATAGATAGAGTGATTGAAGAGGAAGGTTTTTATGTATAATAACATTCAATACAGGGTAGATAAATACTGTAATTTTTTTATATCCGTGCAAAGCCGGGGCGGGCCGCTAGTTTATTATAAAGCCAAGTCCCCAAAAGCTGTTTGGCTATATGTGATCGATTTTTTAAAATCTACTGAACGGAATTTGGTATGGTTTTTACTAAAAGGTAGTGCGATTCTTCCGGAATGTTTAGGTTAATATTACATTACAGTTTCATTACGTTGTGTGCAGGTTTTGCACTTTTGTACGAAAATTCGTCTGCAGAAAGCTTTAGTAGCATAAGCCAACAGAGATATAATTTATAGAATTAGGCATTACCTTGCGGAGTACCATAATACAAAAGGATTTTTTTAAATATATGGGACTCTTAGACACTTTTTTTTTAATTTAAAACTTTTAAAGGGAAACAATTTTGTAATAAATGATTTTTAAATAACTATTACCGTTTACAGCACGCAAGAAAAGCTATAAATTTTGCCGTTTTCGTACTATTTTTTATTGCTGCTTTTCTCCTATTCATCTTATCGTGATGTTATATAGCCTATAGCCTTCCTCGATAAATGGACTATCTTACACTTAGTTCCTGAGATTAGCGCATTCAAACAATCAATCAATCAAACAAACTCTTCAGCTTTATAAATTAGTATAGATTTAAACCTGTGTATTTAAAAATATTAAGGAGAAATATATATTAAACTAACTTGTGCTTCCAGTAACCGTATGACTTCCATGGTAGACTCCTCGATGGAGCGGCCGACCGTTTGTATGACCAGCTCGGGAGCTTCGGGCCGCTCATACTCCTGGGTGATACCAGTAAATCCCTGGAGTAAAATGTCACAAATACAATATATTTAATGATATAATACCTAGATGATAGTCTTTGTCGGTAATTTTTTAAAATATAAATAATAAATATTAAAAAATAAATAAAAAAAGAAAGAAGGCGCCGACATGTGGGACTCGAACCCGGGTTTTGGAACTTTTCTGGTTCGCTCGTTACCCATCGGCTATCGCAACATAACGTTTGACAGCTAAAAAATCCTTTGCTTTCATTCAATTCTACATTTAACCATATTTTTTTAATAAAATCTAGCTAGATCGATTTTTCTTCCCCAAAACTTCCTACATGCTGAATTTTGGAAAACTCGAAAACGAAAACCCTTTAAAATCTAAGTTTCATGAAAATCGTTGGAGCCTTTTCCAAACATCAGAAAATATACATATATATAAACAAAATAAACTCAATTAATAAATAAAAAACGACTGGTTGACCGAGCCTTGCTCAGTAATATTTTTTCAAAATAAAAAAGAAACTTCAAAAAAAAAGAAAAAATTATTTGGAAGGTGGGGATCGATCCTTTTGTTTTCTCGAGACTGCCCGTTCCCGGAACAAGCTACGCTGACTTTACAGTTTATGGCAAAAATAGTGTTTTATATTAAATTGAAATATTAATAATTATTTATGCCAAAAAACAGGGATAAATCGATATTTTTTTTAAATAAAACCTAGCTAAATCGATTTTACTCCCCCCAAAACAAAAAAAAAATTTCAGCACGAATTGATAGATTCTTCTCCCCCAAAACCCCTTACATGCTGAATTTCAGGAAAGTCGTTGTAGCCGATTCCGAAGAAATATATATATACATACAAGATTAACTTATTTAAATAAAGATAATTAATACTAGTATTGATTGATACAAACAAACCTTGATTTGTCCTTCCCTAGCCTTTTTATACAATCCCTTAGTATCCCTTTGTTCGCATACTTCGAGAGGCGTGTCAATGAAAACTTCGAAGAAGGGCAGGTCGGAATCAGTATGAGTGCGACGAGCGACTTCTCTATCCTAAAAAAATACTCTAAATAAATAAATATATGGGACACTTACACACACGGTCGTCCGTCCCCAAAGTAAGTAACTTAATACTTGTGTTATGGGTGAGAGACAACTGGTGAATATATACTTATATATTTTTTTAAATACATACTTAAATACAAATATACACCCAGGCTTAAAGACCAACAAATTCATTTACAGAAAATGTTGGCCCTCGGCGGGAATCGAACCCGCGAAACACGAAGCTGAAGGCAGGGTCACTACCCACTGCTCCAACGGGCCAGTCAAATCAATAAATACTGTTAGAAATTAAATATCCAATAACAATACCATAAATACCAGTTCGGAAACTAATCCACTCGTAAAGGACTGGCAAGAAACTCAATGGTTACTCTTTTTACGAATAGTAATTAAGGTAAGTGCACTAGTAGTAGTAGGGGGGTGCGGTGGGTCAACTTACCTTAGTCGCCTTTTACGACACCTCGGTAAGAATTAAGACTATTCTGTTCAGCCGGATACCACACGGCGTATTGATAAAAATTTAATGTTTTTTAATAAAACAAATGTATAGCAACAATATCGATAATATTTAATGAGCGAAGATGTATCGATACACTGGTCGATAATTTTAATTAACTCTACAAATATATACTGATTTACGTGACGTACATTTTACACATTTGAATCTTTTTATTAGAAACTTTTGATAACATTTATTTGTTATTTTGGGTCACATAATTAAACGTACATAAGTAGTTTCAAGATATGAATTATAACTATTATTTATAGGCTACATTATCATAATTCTGATAAACTCCCAGTGCGAAATATTAGTTCGTATATCATGGCAGTTTCTTATATCAAACACAATTGGAGTAAATCTTTTAAATATAACGCGTAGAACGAATTAGTAGCAAAGTACTTATTACGAACCTGCCTAGTACTATTACGTTTGCACATTATTCTGTTTTTTTATATTAATTTAAATTTGTGCAATAACAACACAACACCCTTAACTAACACAACAATAACACCCTTTATTATTGTTGAAAATTTATTAATGCCGTGTAGTATCCAACAGAATAGAATAGTACCACCATTCTCACCGCCGTGGTGTATCCGGCTGAGTAGAATATACCACCCCCATTTCTTATCGCGGTGTCGTAAAAGGCGATTAAGCTAAGTTGACCCACCGTGTGCTATCCGGTTTAGTAAAATAGATCACGATCTTTCTTACTAAGGTATCGTAAAATACGACTGAGGTAAGTTGACATCAGGCAGGCGGTCGTCCGTAAAATACGTAGCTAAATCATGTGACAACAAGTTTATAACATGTGCCAATCTAACTTAGAGAGGGTATGGGCGGGAAGATGAAGAGGATATAAAAAATGTAATAAAAAAAATAAAACCGAAAGAAAAGGTCGGTGATGTTTGGGACTTGATCCCGGGATGTTCATTGCCTTAGTCAACCCGTACCCAAGTGAACTATGACAACTTAACAGAATTTGACTTAATTTATAATTATTTATAATAAACTTTGAATTAATGACAGAAAAATTAACTTTTGAGTTCTAGTTATATTTCAGTTTTCATAGCCGAAAACCAGAGATAAAACGACTTTTTTTTAATAAAACCCCGATATCCATACTTATCTAGTATAAGTTTCATGAAAATCGTTGGAGCCTTTTCCGAAATTTAATTCAAGATTAACTTATTTGAATATTAAAAGATAAATATAGGTATTTTTTTTTCATTGCCTTTAAATACAATGTTACGAATTTAAATATTTCGATATATTTACCTCAGCAAACGGCGAAACAAAACTGCAAAGGCACACCACCCCACTGTCGGCGAAAAGTTTAGCCACTTCAGCCACTCGCCTGATGTTCTCTTCACGGTCCTCCTTGCTGAAGCCGAGGTTCTTGTTGAGACCTGTTCTAATGTTGTCGCCATCTAGACCGTATGCTGGTATACCTGAAGAAGTTGACGTAAAACAGTAATTATGAGCGTTTGTTGAGTTGATTACTTTTATAATTTATAGAATTAGGTGTTACTTTGCGGAGGTCCATAATACAAAACTAATGAAAATATTATTTTGCTATAATCCGCGATAAAAGACAATATATGTAATGCTCAATGTAGAGTGTACTAATTCGTTCTCATACTTGATACATGTGAAATTTGTAAAAACTCATGCACTACCCGTCACCAATAACAACAATAGACAAGAATCACTACAATCGCAACAATTGTTTCGCCCGTAACCGAACCATCGTCAGGAGGTAGACTCCATGACAAAATCGCAAAGCGAAGCATTACCTAAGCCAGTACTATATAATTCTGCTTGCGTTTATCTACCATTTTGTCACTACATATTTTACGACCGGTCGCCTGCCTGATATGAACTTACCTTACCCGTATTTTACGACACCTCGGTAAGAAAAGGTGGTCTATTCTACTCAAACAGATTCCAAACGGTGGGTGAGCGTACCTTAGTAGCCTTTTACGACACCTCTGTAAGAAATGTGGTGTATTCTATTGAGCCGGATAGCACACAGCAGTAACTTTGGGTTCCAACACATTCACCCGTAAAAAAAGCTTTAAAAAGACCGAAACCATGGCATTAAAAATGAATCATTTTTTCGGCCAATGTTTAACACATACTGAATGAACTATTTCTTCTTTCTTTGAAGGAAAATCATCATCTAAAAAAAAAAAAAAAAATCTTCCTGGCCTTATCCCACTCTAAATGGGGTCGGCACAACATGTTATAAACATGCTGTCACATCGTTTGGCTACGTTTTTACGACCGGCCGCCTGCCTGACGTCAACTTACCTCTGTCGTATTTTACGACATCTCTGTAAGAAATGAGAGTGGTCTATTCTACTCAGCCGGATACCACTCGGCGGGCCGACTTACCTTAGTCGCCTTTTACAAAACTTCTGTAAGAAATGACGGTGGTACTATTCTATTCAGCCGGATACCACACGGCGTCTTTCTTTGAAGGAAAATAAAGGCTTACATTGACAATACTAAGCCGACTACCATAATAAGGCATATACGCATGCTACACTTTTGAACGTTATGTTATTTTGCAAATTTTTCAAGCTCTTTATTTCCAACACTCAAACCCACATACACAAATATTCACTCAATTTAAATCGATAATAAATAAAAAAAATTAAAGGAAATAATAACAAGAAATTGAATCGGCCTTGACCAAATGTAACACACAAAATTGACAAAAAACCAATGTCGAATAGAAGGTTCGGTATTTTCCGGATAAAAAAAAATCTTGTGTACTTAAACATACAATCTACGTACAATGAAACGCAAAAAAGGTTGCGGAGATTTTTGATTGATATGTATTTGATAACTTGCCAGATACCAGATTGACGCGGTTTAATATCTAATCTGAAGCCGCAGAAAGTTCCCGGAATAGAACCTACCATCGCCACTGAGCTACATTTTTGAGACTTCTTAGTTTTTTTGAAATGACACATTTATGGTCGTCCGTCACCAAATTAAGTAACTTACTACTTGTGTTGTGAATGACAAACAACTGGTAAATATATATATTTCCTAAATATTTAAAAAAAAACTTAAATACAACAATAAACCTAGACTCGAAGACCAAAAAATATATATATATTTTTTAATAATGGTCCTCAGCCAAAGTCGAACCAGTGACCGCCAGACCTGAAGGTGACTAGGTTACTATCATGTACAAAAATGGGTTAGTCAAAATTGAAACAAAAAACTCGTTTCTACCTTCCTTAAGAAATCTTTAATTTGACGTGCTATTATCATCTCCTTAACAACCCGCCGTGTGGTATCCGGCTGAGTAGAATAGACCAACCTCATTTCTTACCGAGGTGTCGTTAAAAGCGACTAAGGTGAGTTGACACACCGTGTTGTATCCGGTTGAGTAGAATAGACCACCCTCTTTCTTACCGAGGTGTCGTAAAATACGACTAAGGTAAGTTGACGTCAGGCAGGCGGCCGGTCGTGAAATACGTAGCCAAATCATGTGACAACATGTTTATAACATGTTGTGCCGACCCCACTTAGAGTGGGATAAGGGCAGGAAGATGATGATTATCATCTCGTTAATAAAGTTGAGAATGCATAACTACGTTTATCCGACTCTTGTGAGCACTAAATATAGACCGCAGCAATATAATTATGTAATTGTTCAATTGAAGCGCACGTGGAGGAAATCTCGACCCAAGTACATTCACCTACAAATCGTATTAAGTTGACGTAATTTTCCTATACTAGCTAGCTCGGCGAACTTCGTACCGCCTTGGCTCGAGTCTTTTAATCATAGAGTTATACTAGAATATGGGAGCCATAGACAAGACTGTAAGTGAGAGTGTCACAAATAATGAAGAGAGAACAGATTAGACTCGTACCTTTCAGTATCTACTTATCTTTGTCCGCTCAAACATGCGCAGAAATATTTATGGCGCGTTCTTAATTTAAAATACGTAAAACATTTTAAGTACATACTTCTTCACATAGAAGAAACAAATAGTTATATCTTAGTTTGTTTCCTCTTTATTATTATAGGGCTCATTTTATGCTTTCCTACTCAAGTATAATAAATAAATAAAATAAATATATAGGACACTTACACACACGGTCGTCCTTCCCCAAAGTAAGTAACTTAAAACTTGTGTTATGGTAGATGAATATATACTTACATATTATTTAAATACATACTTAAATACAAATATACATGCTCGAAGACCAACAAATTCATTTATAAAAAATGTTGGCCCTCGGTCACAACACAATAATAAGTCAATAATAACTCTATGCTTTTAATATGCCGCAGTCTGTTCTGCCTAACTTAATATTTAATTTCCGAACGTATCCTGTATGATAGAATCAGGCAGTTTTTAAGGAAAAATTTTTGCTTATACTATTTTTCTTACAATTTCTTCATATTCTGAATAAAGAGATAAGGCCTTTGTCAGCATTGGTATAGAAACAGGCTGTTATTTTACTTTTACTTTATTAATAGTATCGTCACCTTTTGAAACGAGGAATGCTTCAAGCGCGAATGCTATGCTGGTCTTGCCGGCACCGCTTAACCCGGTGAACCATACTGTGCTGCCCCGGAAAGCTCGGCTGCCTAGAGCTTTACTCCTCTTGGCTCTGGACACCTGATGCTTTTGCTCTACGACATTTGTTGCAACTTGAGCGCACTGAAATGAAAAATATATATCTGTTATCTATAGTAAAATAGTACGGTGACCGAGTTTTGCTCGGTATTTTATTCATTCATCCTCCTGCCCTTATCCCACTGTAAGTGGGGTCGGAACGACATGTTATAAACATGTTGTCACATGATTTGGCTGCGTTTTTACGACCAGCCGCTTGCCTGACGTCTACTTACCTTAGTCGTATTTTACGACACCTTGGTAAGAAAGAGGGTGGTCTATTCTACTAAACCGGATACCACACGGTGGGTCAACTGACCTTAGTCGCCTTTTACGACACCTCGGTAAGAAATGAGGGTGGTCTATTCTACTCAGCCGGATACCATACGGCGGGTCGACTGACCTTAGTCGCCTTTTACGACATCTCGGTAAGAAATGAGGGTGGTCTATTCTACTCAGCCGGATACCACACGGCGTTTTGCTCGGTATTTTATTATCTATACTAATATTATAAAGCGGAAAAATGTGTATGTATGTTTGTAGTGTTTTCCCCCAAAAACTACTGGACTGATTTCAAAATTCTTTCACCATTGAAAAGCCGGATCTTTACTGAGCAACATAGGCTATATTACATTTTCAAAAAAATAGGGATCCGTAATAAAAATGTAATAAGGTGTAAAAAATTGGTCAAAAAAATCTGTATATTCATTAGATTATGAATGTTAGTGGAATTAAATAAGAAATAAAACTTTTATGTTAACAAAAATAAATCTTTAGTCCGACGTTGAGATCGGTATGTACGCGGGTAAAACCGCGGGTTATTACTAGTAAGATATAAAAAAGTTGCAATATGCAAAAATAAGGATATGAGATATCTCGGGTCGAACTTGGAAATTATAATTTTTCGGACCGCCCAATGAGCTATTGCAACTTAACAAATGACAGTTTATTTAGCCTATGTTTTCAAATAAATTTATAACAGTTTTTTACTGCCTAAAATAGGGATATAACAACATCTTTTTTAAATGAAACCTAGACTGATTCATTGCCCCCGAAAATAAGTTACATGAAAATCGTTGGAGCCGTTTCTATACATATACAAGATTAACTCATTTCAGACAACCCAAGGATTAAACTTAAAATACATATTCACTTCATAATTTTTTGTTATTAAAACATAAAGCAGATTAGTCATCAATTCTTATAGAATGTTGATTGGTCAAATATCAAATATCAAATTCTTGTTGTAGACATTATTATTAATAATAATTAAACAACATTTACTTATGTCTATAATAAATCCGTACGAGGCGCGTGAATATGTCGATAAGTCGACATACGTCGTCTTATATGTTTAACCACAATAGGCATTGGGCAATTTATACGGTGAATGTTTCAGTGAAGTCGATAAGTCTTTTATATCGCGTATAAAAATTTATGAATTAATGAATCATCATCTTCCTGCCCTTATCCCACTCTAAGTGGGGTCGGCACAACATGTTATAAACATGCTTTCACATGATTTGGCTGTGTTTGTACGACCGCCTGACAAATTTATGAATTTTTAAATAACTCTCTTAAATGTAAACTAAAGTAAACTTATTTATAGCTGCCCTGAAAAGTATAACTTTTGGACTCATTCGTTGGTGTCGGTATTGGCTTCTACAATAAAATTTCCGCAATTAATAATAGAGCAGTCTCTAGAAAGGTTTGAAGTGTAAGAGATATGCTTATATGTAAAGCATATTATAAAATTGAAAATTATTTTAATGATAAAAAAAATCCTTTCAGGTTCATACATCACTGCGGTTTAATAATGTAAAATTTAAAATTAATTAAAGATTGGCCGCCGACATTCTTGCTGTTCTTTTAGGCAACATTCCGAACCAGTTGAAGCTTTATTATTCATATTTATCCTTGACGATTCAAAAGTGTTTGAATGAGCTTATTTGAATAAAAATTATTTTAATTTGACTTGTTAAGTTATTCACGCCTGGTACGAAAATGTTCATGTAGAAATGTCCAATAGATTTATATAATAATGGTGTATTGTGAACAATTTACCTTGCCTTGATATCGACGTCGAGAACTATGCTGTATTGATTGTAAAGAAATAAAAAAACACATTATATTAACCGTTACAATTTTTAGATTTTCTATTTACACTTCAAGGAAACAATCTAAAATGCGTTTCAATGCGGAAAATTTTACAGTTGACTCGTTTTAGGCTGTTCACACCTACAATAGGCACGTTCCGATTTAATTCTATATAATTTAACGCATAATTAAAAATTTAGAGAAAAACCGCGAATGCATTTAACCGTTAGAACAACCAGAAGTGATTGTGAAATAATTAAATCTGACCTTAGGTAACGGTTAAATTTTCAAATACGAGCTATGGCTAAGTTTTGATAGAATGGGTAAATTTTGTTTCCTCTTCCTTATTGAAGTCTATTATGATAAATGTTTATATACATTTTTTTGTTTGCCTTGGATTCTAGGCTTATTGTCTGAATGTCAAACTTGAGTGACAATATTGGTGTACATTTTATAGCTTAACACTTTATAATGTTAGCCAAAATATTTGTCTATAGTATCCAAAATAATAGCGGAGACTATGGAAAAGTCGAGAGACGGCCATGCTTGCGCTCGCTGTTAAAAGTAGAAGACTTTAAAACGAGGGAATGATAGATATTGTATAAAATTAATTTGTATTTATTATAAAGTTAAATAAAATGTATATAAAAAGCTGGACGTATTTTACTATTACTACTTATTATCAAGAGAGGAGACGAGCTTTTAACAATAAGTAACGTCGGAGTAACTTTCATCATCATCCTTCGGTCCTTATCCCACTCTAAGTGGGATCGGCGAACATGTTATAAACATGTTGTCACGTGATTTGGGTACGTACGTACATATGTGGCGGAGTAACGTTATTACCCGTCAAATTTGATAAACGCTAATTGACACAACGTTTACGAGTATAGACGTCGACGAATATATGTTTTTCTTTAAAAAAATTGTACATTAGAAATAGCAAAAAATAAGTAGCGGCCCCAGTCATCTTCCTGCCCTTATCCCACTCTAAGTGGGGTCGGCACAACATGTTATAAACATGCTGTCACATGATTTGGCTGCGTTTTTACCACCGGCCGCCTGCCTGACGTCAACTTATCTCAGTCGTATTTTACGACACCTCGGTAAGAAAGAGGGTGGTCTATTCTACTCAGCCGGATACCATACGGCGGGTCGACTTATCTTAGTCGCCTTTTCAACACCTCGGTAAGAAATGAGGGTGGTACTATTCTATTCAGCTGGATACCACACGGCTTAAGAAGGCCCCAAGTATTTAAAATAATTACTTAGGCCCGCCAATTAGGTAAAACAACATGGGCAACCTTGTTATAGACAAAGAATAATTTGAATGAAATATTATTCGTGATAATTGAATCAATTAATTTAAACGAGGCTGCAATCAAAGCAGGTATAATAATAGCCACGAAGCAGGTAGTGGCGAACCTTGGTCAAGGTAATCCAAGGACTCAAATACAGCATATGCTAAATAAGAAGAAAGGGAAGGGGACCTTAAAAAAGGTCTTGGTACCTTTTTAATGTCAGTAAACTGACACAGAACCACCATAAAAGAAAAAAATAAAAGAAAACATTTCGCGCACAATGATATAAATTAGGATTTAAATCGGTTTAGAAACTGATAGCCTTTATAAGCGAATGAACAATACACTGCACACTCACATTTTTAAGTACAGTGTAATCTCCATATAAAGTCACTCGATTTAACTACAAACTCCCTAAAGCCCTATCACTTGGCTTTGGTTGGTTTGGCTTGTTTTCCTTACAATGATACACTCTACATAGCATTACATCCATTCTCAATAACGACACCAATCGCAAGATCATCAATTAATCAAAGCATCAATATGATATGAATAAAATATTGTAAAAAATACAACGAAATTACTGGTGCACCAAAAGACGTCAGACAGAAATAATACACTATACCTAAGCCAATATTTTTTTTTCTAATACAGATTTTTCTTCTTTCCATTTAACGACAACTGTCTATAACGTCAAAATATACACAGTCCCTTGAGAGTCGTTATATAGAGTTTACACTGTATTTTAATTTTTTTTTAACCCATTACTCGTCACGACTCCGTCTTTTGTTTTATTTAAATAACCACCCATGTACATATCACTCTACACGACCAATAATCCAAATCATGCTCAACACAATCACACAAGAGTGCGTAAGCAGCGTCTTCGCTCATACAACCAGCCCTCTATTACACGTCACTTAAAACTAAATTCCAGTCAAATAACATAAAAGCTTCTGCGGAGAGTAGGCTCCGCATTGTAAGAAGATAAAGATACTTCTATAATCTCCCTAGTGACTTTGTAAATACATTTAACCCTAACATTATATAGATAAAGGTCTGTTATAACCTAATCTTGGGCATAGGCCTCCACGACCTGTTTTTGGAGAGACCGGGTTGGGTTGGAGAGAAGGTTAATATCATCTATATATCCTACCACGTTGCTCGAATGTGGATTGGTAAAAATCAAAAATATGTTAATTCAAAAACTAGTTAAGATATAAAGCTGGGTGAAGGTCAACACTGATTAGCTATTCGCTATGTGTTGCCCCTATAGCGATGTAAAATTGCCATTCACTACATTCTGTATCGAAATTTATTCTAATATAAAGCAAACGAAAAAAATTACCTGAATTTTCAATCCAAATCATTATCATATCATTAATACACTCACGTAAATTTAAATATGATACGTATATTTCTTAATATAGATACAAATTTAACATGACAATGACTGTGACCTTGTGAGCTAGATTTAGATACTCGTTTTGTGAATAATATATCAATTATTAATCAATTGAAAATAATTATTGTTAATGAAAACCGTGATGGCCGAACGTTGAGAGCGTGTGAACCTTATATGTAATTAATTGCTTAGTACAATTCGTCTTGTGCTTCACGATTAAGACATAATGGCGTAACCTACAAAATTCTACAGAGTTTGGTAGATATGATTCCTCCCTCAAAGATGTAGTAGTAAAGCTCCAATCCTACAAGGAAGGAGGCATACTTCAGCAGTTGAATAGTAGCACACCTGTACTGTTACAATTAGTTCAACATAAACATTTTTTAAATTTTCTATCGCCCTTTGGTTTTTAAAGAGTGGCTAGGTTGACATGGCTAAAATTAGGTCAAGTCTAACTTACTCTAAAATCGCATCTGCGATTATTTTTTTATATTTCATTTATTTACTTATGTGTCTAATTGATATTTGCAATATATCACACGTTTTTCGGCGAAGGAAAACATCGTGAGGAAACCTGCATATTTCTAGAGAACTCTGGGGATATGTGTAACCTACCAATCCGCATTGAAACAGCGTGGTAGATCTTAGCTCCAACCCTTCTCTCCAAAAACGGAGAGAAGAGGCCTATGGCCAGCAGTAGGATATTAACAAGCCAAAAAAGGTCAAGAGATCGCAAAAATCTATGATAGTTGAAAGTATTAATCTTCGATTCCGAGTGAAATATTTAAGATGTTAAAAATTAGTAGTTTTCATTAGACAGATACTGTCTACTCTACCACAGACCCAAATCCTGATAGCTCATATCATTACTTTATCGACACATTCGCCAAAACATCTTTATCCACACTATCATACCAAGATCCGATTATGAGTGCTATAAAAGAGTTGATAAAATAAGATGATAATATTGCGCAGGTTATAATCTTACTTATCTTTTCGGCAATAACAAAATCCTTAAGCCCCCAATAGCTATATCAGTATAACGACTTATCGAATCTTTTGGATATGAAATAAATTTTATAATATTGCATTATCGCGTACATTTTGTAGGTAACCGTGACATTCGTATTATCGTTTGTTAAGTATTTTATCGTTCAAAACATTATGAAACGAATTAAATTAAGAAATTTATTGAACGGATGCAATAAGGTATCTACACACATAAAACCCGCCATTGCACATTATATTGTTTTTTAAATCATTTTTATATTAATTAATTCAATAAAGAGATTACAGTTAATGTATAGAAACCGGCTATAATCACGTCCTATTCTATCGGGTTAGCCCGACTAGTTTTGGTTATCGCGACGGGAACTGATCAGTCATAACGTCGTGTATAGAGCTCATGAATAAGTGCCCCGGATGGGTTATAAACTAGTCGACCTAAACCGATAGAATAAGACGTGAGTATAGCCGGTTTCTATACATTAACTATGAATACTACTCACGTTAGATAAATTTAAAATTTAAAAAGAGATTACAAACAAACAAACACTTTTCTTAGGTATATTTGGATCAGAACCAAGGCTGGTAAAGACGGACAAACTGATAGGTTCTTGACTGATGATTTTGTTTGCACGATACGCTATAACAAACCCGCCGTGTAGTATCCATCTGACTAGAAAAGACCATCCTCATTTCTTATTGAGGTGTGGTAAAAGGCGAGTAAGGTAAGACGTCAAGCAGGCGGCCGGACGTTAAGAAGCGAAAACATGTGACAATATACTATGATGTAATAAAATATATGTGACAATACACAGAGTGGTATAAGGGCAGGAGAATGATGATTTAGTATTATTATTAAAGTCTGTATTTTACTCTATTTAATGTCAACACATGTAGTTTCCTCAAAACAAAGCGTAAATGTGATTGAGAAATAGTGTTTCTACCATTAATTTGTAATCCAATTCGTGTGCGTGTGAATTATAAACTGCAATGTGTTGACGATTCATGGCCACACGAAGTCTAATTTTTAACTATACGCAAGAATTTGCACGGTTCTTACAGTAACGCAAAATAAAACTTATACACCTGATTCCATAACTTCATTCAGAGCGGTTAAAGATGCATTTCACAGTAACCTTCGTAATAATTAAGCAAACAAACCGACTTTTAGTCCTCTTATTCATCTAATAGATGTTCACTGCTGGACGTAGGTCTGTTTAGGAGACCTCCACACCACACGATTGAATGAAATCCCTACGACCTTTCTAAGACCGTCCTACACCTAGTGGGGATCTAATAACCCTCCCCCAACCCAAGTCCCTACAACCTTCTTGATATCGGCGATACATCTAGTAGGGTGTTTACTAATACTATGTTTTCCAGTAACTGGTAATTATGAAACGCGAAAGTTTAAAATCTACTATTCCAGTAACTGGTCACCACTGCAACACCTTAATGGCCAATAGTTCCTCTTACCATGATCCGCGTCCTTCACCACTTCAGTATCGCAACCAGTTATTGACCTATATAAGGTGATTAGTTTTGATGAAATAAAAGCGGTATTCCTATCGCAGTATTGGAAAAAAAAACCTCCTCTCTTCTTGAGAGAAGGATTGAAATTTAAACACATCAGACTAACACAATGCAGATTAGCAGGTTGAAGCGGCGGTAGCGGAATGGTAAGAGTAACTGACTTGCGATTGAGAGGTCGTATGTTTGAATTCCGGCCATTATACTACCAACATGAACTCACTCACAACACAAGCTTTCAGCTTAGCTGTATAGTGTACTGTGGTAGGCTTAACAAGTTTACTAGTAATTTGTAACCCAAATTGCTAGTAACTTTTAAACAAAAAAGCACTTTCTGAACGTCAAAACGGAACCTTTCGCATCAGAGCATACATTCATGAATAGCCATCGATTTTATAGAGCTTAGGCAACTTATTTACTGGGAACATCTGTCTAGGAAAACAGTTACAGTCCAGCCATAATATGTATACGGTATTGATTTTAATTTGTTATTATGTTGATTTTATATTATGACCATCAATATTATATTAAATACTAGCAACTTCCTGCAGCTATTCCCGCATGGAAAGATTAAAACCGAAAATTGTATTTTGACACCCATAAAATTGGTTAAAGTTGGTTAACCTTTAAAGCTAGACATATCCTGTCGCGGACTTTTATTTAGAACTTTTAGAGAGGAACAATTTCGTAATAGATGATTTTTGAATAACTTTCGCCGTTTAATTAGCTCACGCAAGGAAAACTTAAACTTTGTCGTTTTCGTAATATTTTTTATTGCTGCTTCTCTCCTATTCATCTTAGCGTAATGTATCCTTAATAAATCATTAGCCTTCCTTAATAAATGGACTATCTTACACTCAAAGAATTTTTCAAATCGGTCCAGTAGTTCCAGATATTAACGTTCAAACAAACAAACACTTCAGCTTTATATATTAGTATAGATTAGAAATTAACCTAGTCATTATGATTTGTTGTTTGTTGATTAGAATAATAATTTGGAATTGAGTATAATCGATTTTATGAGTCAATTTTGTTAACTCACCGCGAATCAATTTTAAAATTTTACATACCTACGGCAAAAGTATTAAACGCTTTTTACAATAACACAAATAATCAGTAAAAATTGCGATTTAAAGACGAAGCGAAAAATATGACTAACTTATCAAAAATATATTATGTACAATACAAAACAAGTCGTTGTTTTGTGCAAAGAACAATATTTCTCGTTAAAACTTTGAAAGACTTTCTCTCCTATTGTAAGGTCGAAAATAAATAAAACTCGAGTGGCATGAACATTTATTTTGAATTCATCTATCATTCTCTCATAAAATTAGATATAAAATTAATGTAAGGGACTGGGAAATGTGCTATGACGCACTACATAGTGGATCTGCACTACACAGAATGACGGAGAAAGTACGCGGTTTACGTAAATGAAGCCGACATAACCGATGTATTAAAGTTGCCACTACGAACATAGGGTTCCCACTTTCAATTTTAGTATATAACTTAAAAAATATGAATGCATAATTCTCTTACAAACGTCCTAGAAAGTTTGTCACTAATATCTCGTTACAGCATTGTTTTTTTTTTTAATTAATTCAATTTCTCATATTACAGTGAACAATCGAAACTTTACTTGTTAACTACCAACGGGAGAAGCCGCTTCTTACAACAACAGACAAAAGAGTAGGTTATAAATATCTATGAATGTCTGTCTGTCTGTTCGCGATATAGTCAAAAATAGCTCAAAGGATTTTACGATTTTCACCAATAGACGACCAAGGTTTTAGTCTATAATTTGTTAAGGTCTTGTGAAAATCTATCAGAATTATAACAATAATTGATGTAAAGTTCCGAAAAATCCAGCCACCGGGAGGTTTTAACGAAAACGCAAGCTTTTTTCTATCGGATATAAAATGTATGGTCGATTTATTTCTCGTTTTCGAAGTCTAATAAAAATCAGCTCGACGACATCATATTTTAAGAATAAGTATATCGATTCTTATTTAATATTTGGAAAGCTATATAAGCCGGATATTGTTTTAAACCATATAAACTTCAATATATTAGTTACGTTAAGCACTTCATGCTCAACTTTAGGATTCTTTACATTATATAAATTTCTATAAATATTTTAGAAGGTCGTAAAATACAGCCAAAAAATCTAATTTTATTTTTCGTTGTTGAAAGCGCCCAAGTAATAAATTTTGGGCAACACTGACCCAAGCAAGATTAAATGCAAGGGTTTTAACGAGCTAAGACCAATGTTTTATATTTCGACTTTAGAAATAACAAATATGGTCAAAAACCTTTACAAAACCTTTACATTTACCTTACATAAATTTAACAGATACCTCGTACTTAAATACCATATTTATATACGTATAGATTAAATATATACGCTTAATCATACGAGTATTATGATTATAATTATAACTTAGAAGACTATCTTAATTCCAGAATTTGCTCTCAACGACAACTAAAAACTCGTTTTTCGTCTACATCTCTAGGAATTAAATATCTATACGTACTTAAATATCTTATTTATTTAGGTATAGCTTAAATACGGATACGCTTACGAATATTATAAAAACTAATGTTTGCAAATAAGAGGTAGAATATATGTTCTTTTAGACTAGGCTACTTTTTATAACGCAAACATCTATAGTCCACAAAAACTCTAATTTCATTTACATTTATCATTAGTTGATGTCTTTCATAGTATACTGTCAAAACCTGATTCGGAAGAAACATGCAATTTGTTCAAACTCTTCTTGATGTGCTCCTTAGATTTATTTCATTAGTTAAGTTTTAGTTTTTACACATGTAGTGTAAAAGCCCTTTAATTACAGAATAAAAAAATCAACATTTATCTACGTCAACAATCTTATGGCATTTATCTACTTTATAGTATGGTATCGAATCTCTGGTACTTATGGCAAAATCTCAATTTTTACATTTTTTTTTGCACCGTTGCGTCGGTGAAATAGAAATGAAATATTCACACGATTTAATTTATATAAATTCTCGTCAGTTTTTTTTAAATAATGTTTGAGCATAGATAATCCATGAAGATTTTTGTTTGATGAACATTTTCATTCATTCTTACTAATTATATTGAGCATTAAATACAGTTGATAACCCTGATAATGGACAATAAACGCGCATATATCGCAAACAATGTTACATACAATAATTTACGATAATCTAACCCTGCTATTAAAAAACCGTAATAAGTGATAATAGTCGCGGTGAGTAATTGTCTTTGGGTTTATTCATACCTTTATGACTAACAGTCATCAGTTTTTATTATGCCCGGTTTACATTATTCCAGTCCAATAATCCAGCGAGTCAATCCAGTCCAGTGCTGGACTGGATTATATCATTTACATTATTCCAGTCATTAAAAGCTGTCGCATCTGTACCAATAGAATTCCACAAATAAAACAATACGTGTTCGCTGTTTAGCGTGGTAGTCAAGCACTGGATTCAACTGGATTGGTCGTTCACACTATTCCAGTGGCACTGGAATGGGCGAGCCGGAGTGAAAAATAGAACGCCAATCCAGTCGACTGGACTGGATTGATCACTGGATTGGTACATTCCAGTTCAGGTTCACATTATTCCAGTAGCATTCCAGCGCTGGACAGGAATGGTCGACTGGAATAATGTGAACCGGGCATTACATTATGAATGAACTAGTTTTTACCCGCAACTTCGTTTGCGTGGACTGCTGTCGCGTGATAGGTTGATAAAAAATGGTGCTTTTCAATGTCATTCTTTAGCTGTAAAATTAACAGGATATCTATAGCCTACATGTCACCCCGGTGTATAAAGAATAATTGTGGCAAATTTCATCGATATTGGATCAGCGGGTTCGCCGTGAAAGAGTTACAAACATACATCCGTACTCACAAACATTCGCATTTATAATATTAGTAAGATATAGTAGGATTCTTAAAAAAATTAGTTTTAAGGTGTACCTACGGGATTGCAGCGTCCATGTCGCGTAAGCTGAAGAACTTAAAAATGAGATAATTGTGTTAATGTAAATGTGTTAAAGTACCTGGGTAACCGAGCCTTGTACGGTAATTTTAAAAATAATGTAAAAAAAATTAAAATAAAAAATATTGAAAAGAAAAATGAAAAATAATAGGGCAGGTGGGGCTCGATCCTAGGTATTCTCACCTCTCTAGACCGCCCGTTCCCCAAATGAACAACCATGACTACGTTTGACAGCGAATGTATTCAATTTCGTAATGTATTCGACGTTTGAAAGTGATTGTATTCAACGTAAATTTCAAAAAATTTTAGAGCCTAAAAACAGGGATATTACGACATTTTTTTAAATAAAACTTATCTAGATCGATTTTTCTCCCCCAAAACCCCCTAGATGCTGAATTTCACGAAAATCGTTGAAGCCTTTTCCGAGATTCCGAAAATATATATAGGTACATACAAGATTAACTCATTTAAATATTAAATAAATATAAAATCATTATAATTTTAAGTACTCACAAATAGTGTCAACTTTGGAATTAACCCGTAAAAATGAGGACGAAACTATAGAATATTATTTATTGTATGATAATCGTGTGAATAGATAAATAGGTAATTCCAATAAGAACAATGATGAACTTTTGATTTTTAATTTAGTTTTAATCTCTAAATTAAAGCTGACTATTTAATTTGGCTGCATTTATTTTAATCGTTTTGCTCTACTTGTTACTAATAGAATTGAATTAATTAATTTATTCAATTAATTGAATAATGATTGACTAACAATAAAATTATATAAATACTAGCAATCGCAAGCGGCTCCGCCCGCGTGGAAGAAACCGTAACATAGTATTTCGATAACCATAAAAATAGTTAAAATGGGTTAACCTTAAAAGCTAGACATATGTTGTCGCGGACTTTTATGAAGGGAATAATTTTGAAATACACGATTTTTAATAACTTTCACCGTTTACTTAGCGCATGCAAGAAAGCTTTAAATTTTGCCGTTTTCGCAATTTTTTTATTGCTGCTCCTCTCTTATTCATCTTAGCGTGATATTATATAGCATATAGCCTTCCTCGATAAACGGACTATCTTACACTGAAAGAATTTTTCAAATCGCAGTAGTTCCTGAGATTAGGGCGTTCAAACAAACAAACAAACAAACAAACAAACCCTTCAGCTTTTTATATTAGTATAAAGTTTAAATGTAGAGTCGAGTCAATTTAATATACCGATCTATTAGACTGATTTGATTTTTCAAATTAGTCTAATATCCTGAGATTAGCGCGTTCAAACAAACAAACAAGCAAACAAAAAACCAAACTCTTCAGCTTTATATATTAGTATAGATATCTTTATTGTATCATTATTTTAGCAATTACTAAACATTCAAGTATCAGATGTCAACGTTAAATTATAAATGACAATCAAATTTTGACACTCGACAAGTGATATCGTAATTTTCCCATAGAGCTATACTAGAGTAAAGCCGGCCTAAAATCTGCCCTACTACAATAAAGAGGAAGCAAATGAGAATGTATATATCTGTCTCACTTTTTTGTATATGGTTAGACAAAGATAAGTATACGAGTTTCATCTTCCCTCTCATGATTTGTTGTGCCACTCTCACTTTAAGGGCTGTCTATGGCCCGTACTCTGATATAATAGCTCTATGAATTTTTATTTTAACCCTAAGACTGATACCGTATCAGTATTGTAAGGAAAATCGAGAAATGGTTAAAGCGATTTTTATATGAATATTATTTAAATTTGATTACGCCGTGCGGTGTCCGTCTGAATAGAATAGTGCCACCCTCATTTCTTTATTTAAAAAAAAAAACGTTTTTTATGAAATGAGCGATTATTTTAATCCTCCTCTTTCTCTTCCTTCCTTCACTCATTTTTCATGTTTTTTAAGATTACATATGCATTGTTGAATGAAACCAATGTAGCCAATCTATAGTCCGTCAAGAAAGTCATGAAAAGAATGTTTTGAGAACTAAAGCTTTTACTTGTTATGGCAACACTGTATTCCTGTCTAACTGAGTACATCAATTGTCACATCAGAGGTTGTTGTGGTTAGCTTACTGGATTTTTATTAATTACTGCGAATATTTCTTATCGTTTAACCGTTTTGTGGTCAAAATGAATCGCACTGTTTATAAAAGTAGTACGAGACAGATCATATTTAAGGTTTTTCAAGAATTTATGAGTGAATTTCAAACGGGAAAGTTATTTTCTGATTTGGGAGATGTTTACGGTCGAACAGCTAAAATAACAGGTATGTACTCGTATTTTAATGTTAGACACTGTAACAGAAATGAAATAGGTTGAAATTGTACATTTTTAAGTGATATTTTAACTTTGTGATAATATTGTTTACGAATTTTAAGAGGTTATGTTATTGTAGGTATAGCTTTCCTATATTACTACGCTTAAAAAATTTTGATACTTTCGTATTTTTATTACAATGTTTGAAAATTTTTTTTCTTCCAGGTGTTTCTGAAAGCATCGTTCGACGTATAGTGGACGAGCGTATGAAAAAGTCCAAAAAGAAGTACCTACGCTAAGAAAACTATTAGCTGTGGTGAAACAAGAATTAGATTTTGATGGCAGCCATGAACTTCTCCGACAGATATTACATTCAATCGTATTTAAGTTCAAAAAATGCAAAACCAATAGACTGGCGCTTATAGAAAAGCCAATTATAGCTTCAAAACGTGAATATTATTTGAAGCAAATTCATGCAAAGGACACATTTCAGGAGTTGAATACCTTGATTCTGATTTTGACTATGATTAATTAAAAAATATTATCATTGACTGTTTTTTTTTTCAACCAAGTATTGAAGTATCAAAATTTATTAATCGAAGTATATAGAGATACCATGTAAAAAACAGTGGCGCCCTCCTTTTTTTTCATGACTTTCTTGACGGACTATACACATTTTAATAGAATTTCACAAACAGCGCATCTGTTACTATTTATTGGTTGTTGTCCACTTTAATTAGCTTTTATTCTAATTAATTATAAATATTAAAAAACGCAACTTTTCAAATAGTCGGACAAAAAATCGTTTATAAATCGATTAATTTTAATCGATTTTTTTACGCCATGTGACATCCCTATTCTGTACATCCAGTTTTATTTGGGGAGAGGAACAAAACAGTAAACAACAGATGATATTTTAACAATTAAGTTGACGTAAACTAATCGCAAACTAACTAATATTATCAAGGCGATCTAGGGCTATGAGATTAACAGATGGGTTAGTGAAGTCCGTCCTTAGCTTGAATACCGAATAAAGCGTATGTCTATTTTTGGTATTAAATAACATTCAGACATATCTTCATTAGTCTACATATGTTAGGGCATCAGTCAGTGGTAATTTAATTTTGCGTCGTATATTTGAATGGTTTAGTTAGCATGCAATTTCTTGCGTGATTGACCTGTTGGCGTAGGTCGCAGTGACCTTGCCTTCGCCTCCGCGAATCGCGGGTTCGAATCCCGCCGAGGGTCTAGATCTATATACAATACCAGTAATATCTCGCGGTTTCACCCGCATAATTTTTATTTTTTTTACAATTTATTACATTTTTATAAAGGATACCTATTTTTTTAAAAATGTAATATAGCCTATGTTGCTCAGTAAAGATGCAGCTTTCCAATAGTGAAAGAATTTTTGAAATAGGTCCCGTAGTTTTTGTGTGAAAACATTACAAACATACATACAAATTTTTCCTCTTTATAATATTAGTATAGATGTAGGTACTTAGATTCATCATTCTCCTGCCCTTATCCCACTAAGCGGGGTCGGTACATGTTATAAACATGTTGTCACATAATTTGGCTAGGTATTTTACGACTGGCCACCTGCTGGACGTCGACTTACCTTAGTGGTCTTTTGCGACACCTTGGTAACAAAGAGGGTGGTCTATTCTACTCAGTCGGATATCATACGGCAGGTCAACTTACTCTAGTCGTCTTTTACGATACCTAAAGTTTAAAATAAATTATTCTGTACATTATTATAATATAAATAAGTCATGTATATGTCAGTATTAATATAAATACTAGTAATTTATTTGAATATTGTTTTTTTTAATTCAGAAAAATAAGCGTAATCTGTCCACAATTTAAACCTTAACATCGTACTATTTTTTTTTAAACGTTAACATAAATTTTAGTATTCGCGTGTCTTTTTATTAATTTGTATGAAAAATTATGCCTCATTGTACCTGTCATTCTAATCAAATGAAAAATATAAAACAGGATAAAACAATAAAATATAAAAAATGGGATATAGGCGACGATATAAATTTTTACATAAGAAAGCGATGGACTACATATTTTAATGACCGAATACTTAAATGTTCTCAAGGAAATAAAAATAGTGAAAGTGGAATCGCTAGAATTTAATTGCGGAATAAACTTGTAACATGGCACTCATAATTCATAAGTTATCATTTACAAATTGAGTACGTTACGAAATAAAATTTCAACAATTATTAAAACGACAACATAAACAAAAATATAATAACTAACCACTCTTGGTAGGCCATTGCCCCATTCGCCGATTTTATATTTCTCAAAGGTTTCTACAACCTTTTTATTTCTTTGTTCTAAACTCATTTTAGTCTATAAAAAAAATAGCGAATTTAAATACACTTTCCCGCCAAACGCGTTGTCTATTGCGTGCGAAATTTAAACTGGTTGTGAACGCGGCAACACGCGCGTTGTTTTGCAGAGCACTGACACCAATGATTTGCGTTCCCTCCAGTGGCCACTGTTGTTGACTATATACGTAATTTAATTGATAAAATGCACTGAACCGTACATACCTTTATATTAGTAAGCAAATTTGTTACCAAGGTTGCATATTTTACCTTGATTAATATTGCCACAATATACAATAATAGGAACACAAATAATTTTCATTCTGTAAAGTAAAGTAAAAAAAAGTAACAGCCGGTTAATGTCCCACTGCTGGGCCTAGGTCTCTTCTCTCCATATTTGGACAGAAGGGTTGGAGCCACAACACTGCTCTAATACGGATTGGTAGGTTACACATATCCCCAGAATTCTTTAGAGATATGCAGGTTTTCTTACAATGTTTTCCATCATCGAGCATGTGATGAATTGCTTTGTATTTATTAGAAACATAATTTTTCAGTTTACATATGTGTTTTGACAGCGGTTTAAATTTTAACTTATCTTTTATTAAGTCATCATCATCATCATCTTCCTGCGCTTATTCCACTCTAAGTGGGGTCGGCCCAAAATGTTATAAACATGTTGTCTCATGATTTGGCTACATATTTTACGACCGGCCGTCTGCCTGACATAAACTTACTTTAGTCGCCTTTTACGACACCTCGGTAAGAAATTAGGGTGGTCTATTCTACTCAGCCGGATACCACACGGCGGGTCGATTTACCATAGTCGACTTTAAAGACACCTCGGTAAGAAAAGAGGGAGGTACTATTCTATTCCTCCGGATACCACACAGCGTTGTCTTTTATTAAGTAACATGTTTAAATACTGTGATTGAACTCGAAGTATGTGTTCGATTTATTGATAAACCTAATCAGCACTGGGATAAAAAGTAGATTATTTAGACGTTCTAATAATTTATTTATATAGCATAGGCTTCATGCAAAAATGTCCTGATGCCTTAAAGCTTATGAGTAAGGTGATCATCTCTTTAAACAATTTGAAACTTGGCATGATCTTCATGCTTTTATAAACATACTAGCCGCCTGCCTCTGCTTCGAACGGGTATAAAATATATAGCCCATGTCACTCAATGTAAAAAAAATGATTGAAATGGATCCAGTAGTTTTGATTTATTTATTACGGCCTGTGGCCTGCAAGCTTTAAATTTGGAGAAAAATTATTTTCCTCTTCCCATACCAAGAAGATTTCCTGCTATCTTTGGAATATCTAAATTCATATACTACATATTTGCTTATTTATTTTTACATTTTTCCCTATGTAATTTTTTTTACAATTAATTACAAAATGTCTTTATATACAACATTCACAGCTTTTCCATATATTCCCATTCCATATATTTTTTTATGCATTTATACTTTTATAGTATCCATGCGCCATGTGTTATCCAGCTGAGTAGAATAGACCAACCTCATTTCTTACCGAGGTGTTGTACAAGGCGACTAATGTAAGTTGAGCTACCGTGTGGTATCCGGTTTAGTAGAATAGACCACCATCTTTCATACCTAAGTATCGTAAAATACGACAGAGGTAAGTTGACGTCAGGCAGGCGGCCGGTCGTAAAAACGCAGCCAAATCATGTGACAGCATGTTTATAACATGTTGTGCCAACCCCACTTAGAGTGGGATAAGGGCAGGGAGATGATGACTTTTATGATGATGATGATGATTGTAATATTATAAATGTTAAAGTGTTAATGATGGTTTATCCTGCTTTCACATTCTAATGGAGCAACAAATTAAGCAAAGATCTGTTGAATGCCAGAGGCTACTTTTTATATCATAACTGGAATCCATGCAGATTAAGTCCCTAAAAAAAACATAAAATCCTCTCGCCTTAGGCCATAGCATCTTTGCAATGTTTCAGATATATTTAGAGTTAAAAAATATTATATTCAAAAGATTCTGCTGTGGTAAACAACATCATATTTCAGTTAGCAAGATTAATCTTTTTAAATGTTGGATTTGTAAATTAAAACTAATCATTTAGAATAATTTAAACAACCTTTTATATAAAATGATTAATTGTATAATATTATAAGCCCTGGTTTTATTATCCGATGATATAAGATAAAAATGAAATATCAATATCAAGATTTCTTATCTCACCTTAATAATTTTTATGTAAATAAAATACTGATATTATTCAGTACTTATCAGATAGTTCATAGAAACGGTAAAAAGATAAAAGTTAGAAAGCATTTTTTAAATATGTGCACTTACCGCTTTAAGCTTTTTCTTCGGCCTAGAAGGTCCGTCCATGGCTATCGAATAAGATAAAATAAATCGTTTTAAAGTCACTTACAATTTTATGAGAGCTTAACACTACTTAGTAATAGTCAAATAACCTAAAGTTTAAGCTCAGCTATCTATATCTAAAGTTCTAGATTGTCTTAGCTTTCAGTACCTACTACCTAATACCTATATTATACATTTTATAGTTAGTAATCTATGATACATACTATTTTGCTCTAAAAATTAAAGCAGAATGTTTAACTATACGTATTCCTGATTTTTTGCGAACAGATGTACCAACTTGACATTTTTATCAATAAATTCAAATAAGCAAAAAATCAAATGAAATCAATACATATACAAGTTTTATAAATCCTATAGTTTTTAATATTTTACAGAAGATTCGAAAAGCTTTTCCGAGATAAGAGAATTTTTTGAGTACATATTTGAAAGCTTTGATTACTCTATAGTCTTTGACTCTGTCATAATTGCGTGTTGATAATTCGAAATTATGAAAATGATCTGAATAAATTCGTTTTCAAAATAAATATTAGATCCTCTAGTAATTAATAATATTTATGATTGCGTTATTTTTATGTCACGTTAATATATATCTTTGTATTAAACTAGTAAGTAGGTATTAATTCATTATTAATTCACCTTATTAAAACAGATTAATGTCTACTTAATTATTGCTACAACATTTTATACAAACTAATTTTTATAGTTTGATTAAAAGTGTTCAAAAAAATCCAATAATCAAATGAAAGTTATAATTTTAACCTTAAAGGACACTATAAAATCATGAAATTAATAAACTGTATTTATGTACGAACATTATCTTTACTTTATACTTATACCGCTAACAAAGTAAAGTAAACCATACTATAAAAAACATTATTGGAATTTGGTAGATTATGACTGCAGTTCCAAAGATCTTAAAATGCTCATAACTCAAATCAACTTTAAATTACGGAGGGTTGGCAAACCTTTTTATGCTCAAATCAAAAATTGCAAGACATTGACAGTTAAATACATGACGTAGGCGAAAAGTACAGATTATTTATACTTTATACTTTAAAATTTAAATAGGTACTTAAAGGGCTAGATTCCAGGTCCTTTTATAAATACATAAAAATTAAAAAAAACGTAATACTAATATCATATCACAGCAGGGCGGTTTTACTACAGGCGCTAACACATGCTATCTCGCATCCCTCTTGCACATGTACGTATTTATGAATGAATAGTATGAAAATAGTCTCAGCTGCATCTCGCTCCACTCCTACATACATATTTTTACGCACTCATTCTCATTTTGACTGTCTATCATATAACAAGACAACAAGTTGATTTTATTAATGAATGGGCGGTGTATTTAATTTTTAAATTTTCCGTTGTAAAGTTCTAGTACTTTAATTTTACTAAAATGTATAATTTTGTTTTAATTTAGTTAGCAAAATTCTTGAAACAAATATCACTAGAAGCAAATTAAATGTATAAAGTCTTATTTCACCAGTAGCTGTTAAGATATTTCTTAAAATGAGAAATATAACAACGAAGGAACGTGCAGTCATAAAACATTAAGAAGAGGATTTACTTAATCATTATATAAATGTAAGTGTTGTATTTTAATGAATTTTGTGCATCTCAATAATAGTAAGAGCTTTCTTAAAATTTACATTCTCACATTCTAAATTTAATAACCTAACCTTGCATGGATAACCTAAAACCTTTAACATGCAGTATAATTTTTATTTCCTATTTGACTTAGTTATCGTTATATAAAAATTATGATATGTACATTAATTTCGATTGATGAATTAGCTATATTCATTATTATATTAAGGATATGTCTTGCGATTTTATAAAGCTTCTAGTGTCTTGTAGTGCAATAAATGATTAATAATGGAACATTAAAGTTTTTTAGAAGTTGTTCTAATTGATCATAAGTGTGTATCTATCTTAGTTATGAATAATTTGGACATAACTAAATGGTCTACTTAATATTTTTTTTTAGAAGTATTTTCAATTGAAGTTGTATACTTCATTGTATTATATTAGAACTTTAAAAATGATTGTCAAGTTTTTTATAATGAGACTCGGATGAAAAGGGAGTAAATAGCAAAAGAGAGCAAGTTTATTCGGTATAAACTACTATTGTTGATTTTTAATTAAAAAGCAAAAGCAAAATTAAAAATTTACAATTGTTTAAACGATTAATTACAGATTCAAGAATCCTCATATCCAAGATTAAGAGTAATTTTTTATTTTAATATGATTGTCACATGATGTTATTTAAAGTTACGATTTGAGATATCTTTACATTTACAGTGCTAATAAAAGATATAATAGTATGTGTAATGAATGAAAGAATAACAGCAATATTAAAAGACTGTTCTATAAAACTGAAAGTAAATATTTATGTAATTTATAAATCACTTAAAATGTGCAACTGTTTATATCTAACAGAAATTAAATAACAAACAATATTTCTCCTTCATACTTATGCAATAATAAAAAGCAATTTTTCTAAAAGTGAACCCATTTACTCTTTCTTAACAAATCAATGCATAATGACACAGACAACATTTTTTTTATATTATAGAACAACTATTCATATTGATTCAAATACAACCTCTTTCATAAGAGGTTGTATTTGAATAGTAACAATTAATTTTAATTTTTTTAATTTTTTAAAATTATTTTCAGAGATTGAATAGCACTAGACTAAGTGCAACTAAAGGAAAGCTATAATATATAAAGCAGCATTTTTGCAAGAGATAGGTCACTCAAGCTACCAACTTAACTGATAAGGATGTTAAAACATTTCCACACATACCTGTGACAACTAGATTAAAGTATGTAAGTGTGTTTTAATCATAAAGTAATATAATAAAAGTAACTATATAATTTTAAATTAATTTGTGCTCTAGGGTCTAAGCAGACTTATATTATTATTTCTAGATATTTCTTGCAGATCTAGCAATCTTAGCACTTTTTAACACTAGGTTTCAGCATTTTTGGGACATTTTGTTGATAGTATCTAGCCAGCCCCCAACTAATGAAGTTTGAATTTATGAAGCTAAGTTAGATTCCCGTAATTTCAGCCACAGATGTAAGCGTGCACTCAAACATCAGTAGCCAAAAGCGACTGGGAAAAGAATTAAGGTTTTACATGTATTGCAGGTGCCAAATACCGGCTCTTTGCCAACCGCAACACATAACCATTACAAAAAAAATGTACAAGTTAATGACGTACGAATTAGCAAAACTGCGCAATTTCAGAAATCAGTACGACACCTTTATAATGGCTAGCCCGTTAATAAATCGTCTAACAATGTAGCGCGCTTTTGAAGCTAATGTTCGACGATACAGAAAACGAACATTACCAACAAAACGCCTACACAGTATGGGAAGAAAGAACACTGCAGTGTCCACCTCAATCATACTGTTAAATGAGAAGAAAAAGCCCTGTAGCTTTTACAGGAGGGCAGTCAGACGCTGCTAGTGCGACGCGGGAGTCCGACAGCTGGCCTCGTGACTCCACGAGCTACGCTGGTCTGGCCTCGCTGCCGCCAATGGAGACGTGCCGCCGCCCCTCACCCCAGGCCGGCCCGTCCGGCTATGCCGCAGCTGCTGTCGCTCCGCCGTCGCCTCGAGCGCTCGAACAGCGCCAGGCCGAACAGTAGCGTCAACCACCAGGAACAGGACCGAAGACGTCGTACGCGTCTTCGCGTTCGGCTACGTTCCGCGGTAACCGTATGGCGGGACGTCCTCGACCGCTTCATTACATAGTGGTGACATGTCTCTCCCAGCTACACATTACAGACCCTGCATCACAGTTTTCGACCTCTGTAATTTGAGAAAATGCATTTGAGGTAACTAATACTCAAGTGAAGTCTGAATTTATGAAGCTAAGTTAGATTCCCGTAATTTCAGCCACAGATGTAAGCGTGCACTCAAACATCAGTAGCCAAAAGCGACTGGGAAAAGAATTAAGGTTTTACATGTATTGCAGGTGCCAAATACCGGCTCTTTGCCAACCGCAACACATTACTATACACTGTCCATTATATTAACCATCTTTTGACAGATTGACGATAGTGATGTCCTAAAGATTCTCGTATGCGATACCATTCCGATTATAGTACCTACTATCATTAATCGAATTACGTACCTAAGTAATTCGATTAATGATAACCTACGTAAACTAGATTACTACTTGAGAAAAGAAATTCCAACTTTGAGAAAACTTATTGTTTCTTTGAAAAGAAGTGGTCTATTTCATGGTGAAAAATCTTCTTTGGTCAAAGTTTTGAACACAATTGGCTTTTCATATAAAAAGTTAAATAAAAGAAAATTATTAATGGAACGCACAGATATAGCTATAGCACGTTGTGATTTTTTAAGAGAGGCAAAGAAAATACAAGATTGGGCAAATATTGTTTTCACGGATGAAACATGGCTCAACGCTAACCACACACTATCTCGTTTCTGGACTGATGATACTGCTGATTCCACTTCCTCAGTACCAATGGGAAAAGGTGAGCGCCTAATCATTTGCCATGCAGGTACAGCAAAAGGATTTGTACAAGACGCACTGTTGGCATTTAAATCGAAGAAATCAAATGACTACCACGAAGAGATGAATGCAAATGTGTATGAAGAGTGGTTCAAAAAAATGCTCATTTCATTGGAAGAACCATCAATAATTTTTATTGATAATGCGCCCTACCACTCCCGTCAAATTGACAAAATGCCAACACAGGCTAATAAAAAGCATGAAATAATTAATTGGCTTCGGGACAATGGAGAAAATGTGGACGACTCAATGTTAAAAGTTGAATTAATAAAAATATTAAAAACCAAAAAGAGAGCAAAACGCTATGTAATCAATGAAATGGCAGCAGAATATGGCCATAATGTTCTTCGGATTCCTCCATACCACTGCCAGTACAACGCAATAGAACTTATATGGGCACAAGTAAAAGGGCATGCTGCGAGATGCAATACAAGCCCCCCATTCACAGCGAATAAAATGTTGCAATTGCTAAAAAATGCTTGCACCCACGTAACGGCCGAGAACTGGGCAAGTGTGGTGGAAAGAACTAAAAGAGTAATATTCTCTGATTGGGAACGTGATATTGCGTTTGATAATATATTATCTACACAAGAGCTAATAATAACTGCTACTGAAGACTCCTCATCGGAGGAGTCTAGTGTTGATTATCATTCCGACGACTCGTGCTAATAAAATAAATTAAAATATCCTGATTGTTTTATTTGTATTCATCTATTAACTAAGAAGAAAGTAAAACTTTATATAATGTTATTAAATGTCTTTTAATACTCGTAACATCGATTTCTACCGATTATTTTTAATCTGTGGCATAATCGTAGTAACTATTATGTGTGACATCACTAAGTGGGCGGTACCCATCCATAAAGTACAAATATTATTTGTATGATATTTGTACGTAAGCAATACAAAACTTAATGAGCGTGAGCTGTCAAAAGACTGATAATATGATGGACGCAGTATATTACAAAAAAAATGTAAAAGGTAATGACGTACGAATTACCAAATAACGGCACAGTGTTGCCCCTATTTAATCAAAAAGGGCGCGATTAGGGTTGCCACCTTTTTTTTGAAGAAAAATGGTATTTTTCTTTTTAAATAAAAAAAATATAGTACTTTTAGGAAATTGAGGAAAAAAAAATAGTACACATCTATTTTCAATCATTATTTATTTTTCCATGATTATTTTTTATTACTTTTCGCTGGATAATGACACGGAGTTAGAGTTACTAACTAACTAAGCCCCGTAAATATATGAATGAGTTTCGTTCAAACATTCCCTATGCAGTGCTGCGGGTGCGTTCCATTCACAGATAATTAAAAAAAAAGCACAACAATTACAATTAGCGATAAAAATATAGTATTTTTCAACTTTACAAGGTATAAAGCAGGGACCTCGAAGCATATAGCATTATAGTATATCCTTAGTGTTTTTATAGAACTATAATAATATTGGGAAGTTTTATTTTTTAATTTTAAAATATAAGTAAAAATAAAACTAAAATAATAAAAATAAAACTTTTCCTTTATAGTAATATTTATTGTGTATGCTTTATTGAAGTGTTGTATATCATATGTCATACCCAATATCAGTTATATTCTATGTTTTAAGTGGTTATTTCTGAATAGTTTTTATTCTTTCTGCGACAGACAATATGGATTATAGACATACTTTAATTATTTAACAGAAAGTTATTTGTTCAAGATACTTTAACATACTATCCCATTTAGTTATGCACATTTCAATTGGATTTTTTGTCTGAGTAACTGTGTCTGGTCAACGCACTGCTACTGTTGTTGCAATGAATTCATTAATATCTGATACAATGCCTGATATTCCTCAAGTGAGTTAAAATGTTTCAAATATAAATCATTTTTGTTTGTAAACACAAAAATTGGCATGTGTATGTAATAAGTAACGGCCTGTTATCCACCCCAGCAGTGGGAACCATAAGCTTCCTCTATCCGTTTTTTGGAGAGAAGTATTGTAGCAAAGACCTACCATCGCGTTGCTCCAATGCGGATTGGTAGGTTACGCATATCCCTAGAATTCGCTAGAAGTATGCGGATTTCCTTACCATATTTTCCTTCACCGAAAAGCGTGTCATATATTGCAATTGTCAATTAGACATGTGCCTGCGCGGGGTATAAACCCATGATCGTCTTTACAGAGTCGCACGGCCTCACCGCTGAGCTATCACAGCTTGTTCCATATTTATTAAAATGTTTTTGCAATAATTTTCAGATGAACCTGGTCATTGCCAAAGAGAGTACTCATTGGGATGACGTCTAAGGGCTATATGCTGTTGATGCTTTATGATGAAGCACATGATTAGGTCAATTGATTTGACTAGATGAAGGCAAGTAAATATTTGATGTAAAGTATGTCAGTCTGTCCATTTCACTTTCAATTAAAACTGAAGCTTATGTGTCTAATGGGCTAACTGCCTAATCCGTTTGAGATATTACAAAAAATGTTTGGTACAATTTTTCCTCTATTATTGTGATGCAAAAAAGTGTGTGATATAAGAATAGCTTAAAAGACATATTAGTAATGATCATTGGAACTTTGTCACATATGCTTCTTAATTGTCACATACAATTCAGTATTTGGAAAGCATAATATTTTTAGCCTGGTACTGCTAACAGTACAAAATCAAAGATATTTAACATAACACAAAGATTGTCACAGATACCCCTTATATTTTATTATTTAAAAAATATATTATTTATAATTATAGTCTCTATTCTATACTTAAAATATAACTGTAGACAAAGTTATAGACACGTAAAAAATATTTTCCAGACACTATTTAAGACCAGTAGAAGCTAAAAATATATTTTTAAAATTTTAAATCTCTGTTATTTGTCAATGCATCATTCTCCTACCCTTATCCCACTCTAAATGGGGTAGGCACAACATGTTTTAAACATGGTATTACATGATTTGGTATCTTACGACCGGCCGCCTGCCCGACGTCAACTTACCTTAATCGGTTTTCGCGACACCTAGGTAAGAAATGAGGGTGGTCTATTCTACTCAGGGGATATCAATGCCAAGATTGTCTGTAAGACTACCTTTGCAAACTATTTATACATTATTTCGTTCTATCTATACATTATTTAAGAATTACTTATTTATTACAGGTTAAATATGCTGCGAACTCTTCCGCCGGGAAGTGTCCACGAGCCCGATGATGCAGATGAACATATATGAAGAACTTCAGTCGAATCATAATTATTTAGCCTCATTTATTGACATTAGTAATAACATTTTCACAGCGCGAATGCTTTTATTCACTAACAATTTATTTTGCCGCCTGAACCTTTCGGAATTTTGGAATAAGGCTGTTCAATTCAACGTGCATATTTAAATCTTTCTCTCTTATTAAAAAAAATGCGTGAACAAAGAAGAGTGAGGTTTGAAGCTAAAGTAGGTGAAAACTTCGGAATATAAAATGTATCGTAATAGGTGCTATAAATATCTTAAAATAAATAAAGTAAAATATTCATTGTTTACGATTGTCATATAATTATCGGACGCATAATCGATTGTCCTTTATTGCGTATCTGTCTTGAATATGCCGCGACATAAAAAACGCTTTGTTTGAATATTGAAAAAGGAATATGAAAATGATGAAATTATGAATTAAACGAAATGAAGATGAAATATGAACAAATTATCAATTATTCATCATTTTCATATTACATGTTATATGATTAGGTATAAGAAATTTTTGGTATCCGGCTGAGTAGAATAGACCACCATCGTTACTTACCGAGGTGTCGTAAGAGGCGACTAAGGTAAGATGACCCGCCGTGTTGTATCCGGCTGAATAGAATAGACCACCCTCATTTCTTACCGAGGTGGTAGAAAAGGTAAATTGACCCGACGTGTAGTATCCGGCTGAATAGAATAGATCAATTCCATTTCTTACCAGGATGTCGTAAAAGGTGACTAAGGTAAATTGACGTCAGGCAGATGGCCGATCATAATATAACCAAAACATGCAAGAACACGTTTAAAAATGATCTGATTATAAGATTTTTTTATTATATTTTATATTATATAGTCACTAAATATAAATAATAATTCAATTCCAGGTTTTGACAAGTACAAAGGTGGGCTAGACACGGTGCACGATCTAACCGGCCTCTATTCAGTATACACTAATCGGAGAAGCATTGAGATCATGTTCCACGTTTCAACACTTCTCCCCTATGAGAAACATGATGCTCAAAAATTACAGAGGAAACGCCACATCGGCAACGATATTGTGTGCGTCGTGTTCTTGGAAGCTGATAATACTGCATTTTCACCAGCCTGTATAAAGAGTCACTTCTTACATACGTTCATTTTAGGTAATATTCTTTTAACACCTTATTAAACTTGTGGTTCAATTAAAAATTAGATAAAATCAGATTTCCAATTCCTTTCATCCAAAAGTAATCGTGATCTCCGCTCATTTTATCTCCGTAAGCTTTCCACGCCTCATCATCGCACCACTTTTTTGTCAGATTCTTTCACTTCGCAAGCCGTACGTCTGTGGAATGATCTCCCTGATTCTGTCAAAAAATCTTCCAGTCGTTTTACTTTTAAAGCTAATGTTAAAAAATACCTAATCTGTAACAATTAATGATATATATATATATTTTTTTCTTTAACCGCTAAATATTTTTTTATACCATCTATTTTTATTACCTTATGTTTATTGTTATCCATTTGTTTATTTCTTATTTGCCTAGGCACATCGCTATAGTTTATCGATTTTCATTTCTTAAATATATATGCCTATTACTACTTTCTTCTTTTGTTTGTTTGCTTGCTGCCCCTATTTTAATTTTCCGTTTGACCCTAAGGTTGACTGGTAGAGAACGCTTTGTTTAGTGTTAAGTCCGCCTTTTAAACTTTTATGTTAATAGTGCAATAAAGACTAAAAAAAAAAAATATATGTACCTGGTTGACCGAGCCTTGGTAATTTTTTACAAAATAAAAAATTAGTAATAGGGTAGGTATAAATAGGGTTTAATATAAATAGGGTAATATGGTATAAATATAAATAGGGTAGGTGGGGTTCGATCCTAGGTATTTCCATGCTGCATGCTGAATTTCAAGAAAATCGTTGGAGCCGTTTCTGAGATTCCAATATATAAATATATATATATACATACTTATAAGATTCCTCTCAGCAGACGAGTTTTTTTTACAACTATTAACCTAATGTACTATTAACGTAGACTATCCTCAAGTAGTGAACTACCATTCAGTAAAAACCGCACAAAAATCCGTTAAGTAGATTGAGAAAATCGATCACATACAGATAGACAGCTTTTGAGGACTTTGTTTTAAAATAAATATAGCTTTAGGATAGATAATATCAACATCTCAAAATTCCAGTGCGAGTGTCCGCTAAAATTAAAAGACGACCCACGCAATATGAAGTTTCTGTTGTGACCCGCGACGAAGTCGGCGCCTATAAGCCATATTTATGGGAGCAGAGCCTCTTTGACAAAGGGCCTATGTTCAGGTAAAAAATACAAAGTTTTCAATCATTCAAATGTCAAATTTCTGACAATTTAATTTAATAAATAATACTATTTAGCACTTTACAATCCACTGAGGTTGGGCCTTAGTGCTAATGCTGCCTAATTTACGGCGAAAAAAACCTAGCCATATGTACTCGTATGAGTATATACTTATACAAGTATTTTTTTAAAGAATTAGTCAAATATTAATATTTTATTACAATACCTAAATAATCAAAATAGTCGTTATTTCATTAAATCTTTTTTTAGCAATAAAAAATGTAAAAACCTTTTAGTTTAATTTTAGTAGTATACACTGTATTATCTTGTAATATTTGAATAATATTATTGTGAATTGTAATACTCATAATTATTCCAAAGTCTAACATTAAAAAACAATAAGTATAGAGTTGAACATCGGGTATATTTTGTTATAAGATTACACTCAAAATGATATACAATACGTATTAAATATATAAATATTTAAATCCAAATATCTAAATTAAAATAATCTTTAAAAGTCAACTTAATAAATAATAATAAATATAAGGGACACTTACACACACGGTCGTCCGTCCCCAAAGTAAGTAACTTAATACTTGTGTTATGGTAGGCAGACAACTGGTGAATATATACTTATATATTTCTAAATACATAATTAAATACAAATATACACCCAGGCTCAAAGACCAACAAATTCATTTATAGAACATGTTAGCCGCCGGAATCGAACCCGTGACCCGCGGCGTTGATAGTAGGGTCACTACCCACTAAGTCAACGGGCCAGTCAACACATTACCCAGTGTAACTCTAAAATTACCGATTCATTATTGAATTGTAGATATTGATATTGTGTAAATAGTCCATCGTGTAAAGGTACAGGTAAAAAAGTGTTTATAAATCATTTATAATAAAATTTCAGAGAATGGTTGCTTACAAAGATTGTTAATGGAGAAAGAGCATCATATTCGGCGCCTAAATTCGCGAGAATGCAAGAACGCACCCGGAGTCAAATGCTTGAAGATATAGTGGCTAACCTGCAAAACCACGCTGAAACTGGACAAATACCAAAACCATATAGAAGAGGTATTTTCTATTCAATTCTAATATAAAACTAGCTGTCTAGCAGCTTCGCCCGCATGATAATCAGTGCATCACAAAAATTTTCCCGCATCGAAATTATGAACATAAAAGTTGTTATTGTGAATTAACCATAAGAAATAGAGACATGCTGTCGCGGACTTTTTGTAGTATTTTTACAGATCAACAATTCTCTCGTACATTACTGTAGTATATCTTTGCTAGTTTAAGCGGCATGCAACTAAAGCGCCCAGCAGATGAATTTTATAACAACAACCATGCGAAAGTATCGCCTGTATATTTTAATAAAAACCGTATAAAAATCGGTTCAGTAGACTTTTAAAAATCATTAGGGCTATCAGCATATTTTATGGAATCGGCAAAAAAAGATTCGGATCGGAAGATAGGAAGAAAAAAATGAAAAAAAAGGCGTTACACGAAGTCATTAATCCAAATCTTAGGCAAGACAAACTTTATTCAATTAATTTTTCCCTCTTTCAGGTTCGTGGCGTCCAATCGGTCACATGCGACCCTCATCACCTCTACTAGACTCAGTCAGAGACCAGTTTGAAGACTACGATCAACTGGCAAAGGATTTTACCGGGGTATTCCTTAACAGCGAACTGAATTGTGCTCAAAACGCTCAACTATTTGACGTCGTATTCCTGGTTGGACAGTCGAAACAGAAGACAAAGTTTATCGGCGTTCGAGCTATATTGGGCGTTAGAAGCAGGTATATTCAATTTGAATATAATAAAATAATAGTATGAATGAGTAAACCTTAACTCTAATCTTAATCGTTATATAAATAAGGACATTATATAGTACCTAAGCAACATTAAAACAACAACAACTACAAAAGTAATAATAAAATTATTTTGCTATAATCCGCGAAGAAGTAAAATAGAAAATATATAAAATGTAAGTGGACAATCAGTTATCATACCTGATACATGCAGGATTCGTAAAAACACATGCACAAACCTCCACCACCGCCACCACAATACACAAGCACTATATACGTTCACTATCACAAACTCAACAATCGTTTCGCCCCGCAACCGAAGCATCATCAGGAGATATATTTTCTATTTTACTTCTTCGCGGATTATATATATATTTGTATTATGGATCTCCGCAAAGTAACGCCTAATTCTATAAATTATACAACAAGAACTGTTATTTTAACGTTGCTTAGGACCTATTGTACATTATACCTATGAATAATGTATCTATTCTAATAAGCTATAAGTAGCGAGTTCTACGGAACTCTACTTACAGCTTATTACAATAGGTACATTACATACAGCAGCGTGTGGTCAGTAACTATCTGGCTGACCAGCTGCCAGCCGCTGCCAGCAGTTCGGCCACGCATCCGCCAACTGCCATCGACCTCCGAAATGTGTCCGCTGCGCAGGCGGGCACATCAGCCAGGATTGCGACAGGACCCCGAAGAGGCCCCCAAGTGCGCCAACTGTGGGAGGGCACACGTGGCGCGTGGCGGTGTGTATATATTTGTGTGTATGTGTGGGAAGGAAAGAGCAATGAACAGTTTCAGTTTAAGTTATATATGAATTAGTATATTAACAGACAATTTTGAGGAGATTTTCAGTTTCCTCAAAGGTGAGCGAATGAAGCCAAGATAAAAATTTTAATTTACACGAGTAGTAGTTTTATGAGTAAATATTTTAAAGATTATTTGCTCTATTGTACATCAATTAAAACATTTAATTTATTATGTACTTGCTTTTATCCGCAACTTCGTCCGCGCGGACTGTAGACGACCCCTGTACGCAGTCGACTCACGAACACTGGTGTCTCAAACCGGCTGTGCCTGAAAAATTACATAATTTTCGGTTTATGAATTTTAATTAATTATGAAAACTTACTCTACAGTCTACAGTATGAAACTATCTTGAATTTTCAAATATTTCTGCAACAAAACGTCATACGTGACGTACGCCGGACGACGATGTGGCCCAGCTTGACGAAGCATCTGAAAAAAAAAATATAATAAATTTATTTATTACCAATGATCCATAGGTGTTAGTTACATAGTAGTTGGTTAGATCTTCTTATAAATTATGTCAGTAAACCTTAACTCTAATCTTAGTGGTTATAAAAATAAGGACATTATATAGTACCTAAGCAACATTAAAACAACAAGAACTGTTATTTTAACGTTGCTTAGGACCTATTGTACATTATACCTATGTATAATGTATCTATTCTAATAAGCTATAGGCAGCGAGTTCTACGGAACTCTACTTACAGCTTATTACAATAGGTACATTACATACAGCAGCGTGTGGTCAGTAACTATCTGACTGACCAGCTGCCAGCCGCTGCCAGCAGATCGGCCACGCATCCGCCAACTGCCATCGACCTCCGAAATGTGTCCGCTGCGCAGGCGGGCACATCAGCCAGGATTGCGACAGGACCCCGAAGAGGCCCCCAAGTGCGCCAACTGTGGGAGGGCGCACGTGGCGCGTGGCGGTGTGTATATATTTGTGTGTATGTGTGGGAAGGAAAGAGCAGTGAACAGTTTCAGTTTAAGTTATATATGAATTAGTATATTAACAGACAATTTTGAGGAGATTTTCAGTTTCTTCATAAGTGAGCGAATGAAGCCAAGATAAAAATTTTAACGTCAAAAACGTCATACGTGACGTACGCCGGACGACGATGTGGCCCAGCTTGATGAAGCATCTGAAACAAAAAAAAATAATAAATTTATTTATTACCAATGATCCATAGGTGTTAGTTACATAGTAGTTGGTTAGTTCTTCTTATAAAATATGTCAGTAAACCTTAATTCTAATCTTAATCGTTATATAAATAAGGACATTATATAGTACCTAAGCAACATTAGAACAACAAGAACTACAAAAGTAATAATAAAATTATTTTGCTATAATCCGCGAAGAAGTAAAATAGAAAATATATAAAATGTAAGTGGACATTCGGTTATTATACCTGATACATGCAGGATTCGTAAAAACACATGCATAAACCTCCACCACCGCCACCACAATACACAAGCACTATATATGTTCACTATCACAAACTCAACAATCGTTTCGCCCCGCAACCGAAGCATCATCAGGAGATATATTTTCTTTTTTACTTCTTCGCGGATTATATATATATTTGTATTATGGATCTCTGCAAAGTAACGCCTAATTCTATAAATTATACAACAAGAACTGTTATTTTAACGTTGCTTAGGACCTATTGTACATTATACCTATGAATAATGTATCTATTCTAATAAGCTATAAGTAGCGAGTTCTACGGAACTCTACTTACAGCTTATTACAATAGGTACATTACATACAGCAGCGTGTGGTCAGTAACTATCTGGCTGACCAGCTGCCAGCCGCTGCCAGCAGTTCGGCCACGCATCCGCCAACTGCCATCGACCTCCGAAATGGGTCCGCTGCGTAGGCGGGCACATTAGCCAGGATTGCGACAGGACCCCGAAGAGGCCCCCAAGTGCGCCAACTGTGGGAGGGCGCACGTGGCGCGTGGCGGTGTGTATATATTTGTGTGTATGTGTGGGAAGGAAAGAGCAATGAACAGTTTCTGTTTAAGTTATATATGAATTAGTATATTAACAGACAATTTTGATGAGATTTTCAGTTTCTTCATAAGTGAGCGAATGAAGCCAAGATAAAAATTTTAATTTACACGAGTAGTAGTTTAATGAGTAAATATTTAAAAGATTATTTGCTCTATTGTACATCAATTAAAACATTTAATTTATTATGTACTTGCTTTTATCCGCAACTTCGTCCGCGCGGACTGAAGACGACCCCTGTACGCAGTCGACTCACGAACACTGGTGTCTCAAACCGGCTGTGCCTGAAAAATTACATAATTTTCGGTTTATTAATTTTAATTAATTATGAAAACTTACTCTACAGTCTACAGTATGAAACTATCTTGAATTTTCAAATATTTCTGCAACAAAACGTCATACGTGACGTACGCCGGACGACGATGTGGCCCAGCTTGACGAAGCATCTGAAAAAAAAAATATAATAAATTTATTTATTACCAATGATCCATAGGTGTTAGTTACATACTAGTTGGTTAGGTCTTCTTATAAATTATGTCAGTAAACCTTAACTCTAATCTTAGTGGTTATAAAAATAAGGACATTATATAGTACCTAAGCAACATTAAAACAACAAGAACTGTTATTTTAACGTTGCTTAGGACCTATTGTACATTATACCTATGTATAATGTATCTATTCTAATAAGCTATAGGCAGCGAGTTCTACGGAACTCTACTTACAGCTTATTACAATAGGTACATTACATACAGCAGCGTGTGGTCAGTAACTATCTGACTGACCAGCTGCCAGCCGCTGCCAGCAGATCGGCCACGCATCCGCCAACTGCCATCGACCTCCGAAATGTGTCCGCTGCGCAGGCGGGCACATCAGCCAGGATTGCGACAGGGCCCCCGAAGAGGCCCCCAAGTGCGCCAACTGTGGGAGGGCGCACGTGGCGCGTGGCGGTGTGTATATATTTGTGTGTATGTGTGGGAAGGAAAGAGCAGTGAACAGTTTCAGTTTAAGTTATATATGAATTAGTATATTAACAGACAATTTTGAGGAGATTTTCAGTTTCTTCATAAGTGAGCGAATGAAGCCAAGATAAAAATTTTAACGTCAAAAACGTCATACGTGACGTACGCCGGACGACGATGTGGCCCAGCTTGATGAAGCATCTGAAACAAAAAAAAATAATAAATTTATTTATTACCAATGATCCATAGGTGTTAGTTACATAGTAGTTGGTTAGTTCTTCTTATAAAATATGTCAGTAAACCTTAATTCTAATCTTAATCGTTATATAAATAAGGACATTATATAGTACCTAAGCAACATTAGAACAACAAGAACTACAAAAGTAATAATAAAATTATTTTGCTATAATCCGCGAAGAAGTAAAATAGAAAATATATAAAATGTAAGTGGACATTCGGTTATTATACCTGATACATGCAGGATTCGTAAAAACACATGCATAAACCTCCACCACCGCCACCACAATACACAAGCACTATATATGTTCACTATCACAAACTCAACAATCGTTTCGCCCCGCAACCGAAGCATCATCAGGAGATATATTTTCTTTTTTACTTCTTCGCGGATTATATATATATTTGTATTATGGATCTCTGCAAAGTAACGCCTAATTCTATAAATTATACAACAAGAACTGTTATTTTAACGTTGCTTAGGACCTATTGTACATTATACCTATGTATAATGTATCTATTCTAATAAGCTATAAGTAGCGAGTTCTACGGAACTCTACTTACAGCTTATTACAATAGGTACATTACATACAGCAGCGTGTGGTCAGTAACTATCTGGCTGACCAGCTGCCAGCCGCTGCCAGCAGTTCGGCCACGCATCCGCCAACTGCCATTGACCTCCGAAATGGGTCCGCTGCGTAGGCGGGCACATCAGCCAGGATTGCGACAGGCCCCCAAAGAGGCCCCCAAGTTCGCCAACTGTGGGAGGGCACACGTGGCGCGTGGCGGTGTGTATATATTTGTGTGTATGTGTGGGAAGGAAAGAGCAATGAACAGTTTCTGTTTAAGTTATATATGAATTAGTAAATTAACAGACAATTTTGAGGAGATTTTCAGTTTCTTCAGAAGTGAGCGAATGAAGCCAAGATAAAAATTTTAATTTACACGAGTAGTAGTTTAATGAGTAAATATTTAAAAGATTATTTGCTCTATTGTACATCAATTAAAACATTTAATTTATTATGTACTTGCTTTTATCCGCAACTTCGTCCGCGCGGACTGAAGACGACCCCTGTACGCAGTCGACTCACGAACACTGGTGTCTCAAACCGGCTGTGCCTGAAAAATTACATAATTTTCGGTTTATTAATTTCAATTTATTATCAAAACTTACTCTACAGTCTACAGTATGAAACTATCTTGAATTTTCAAATATTTCTGCAACAAAACGTCATACGTGACGTACGCCGGACGACGATGTGGCCCAGCTTGACGAAGCATCTGAAAAAAAAATATAATAAATTTATTTATTACCAATTATCCATAGGTGTTAGTTACATAGTAGTTGGTTTGATCTTCTTATAAATTATGTCAGTAAACCTTAACTCTAATCTTAGTGGTTATAAAAATATGGACATTATATAGTACCTAAGCAACATTAAAACAACAAGAACTGCTATTTTAACGTTGCTTAGGACCTATTGTACATTATACCTATGTATAATGTATCTTTTCTAATAAGCTATAAGTAGCGAGTTCTACGGAACTCCACTTACAGCTTAATACAATAGGTACATTACATACAGCAGCGTGTGGTCAGTAACTATCTGGCTGACCAGCTGCCAGCCGCTGCCAGCAGTTCGGTCACGCATCCGCCAACTGCCATCGACCTCCGAAATGTGTCCGCTGCGCAGGCGCGCACATCAGCCAGGATTGCGACAGGACCCCGAAGAGGCCCCCAAGTGCGCCAACTGTGGGAGGGCGCACGTGGCGCGTGGCGGTGTGTATATATTTGTGTGTATGTGTGGGAAGGAAAGAGCAATGAACAGTTTCAGTTTAAGTTATATATGAATTAGTATATTAACAGACAATTTTGAGGAGATTTTCAGTTTCCTCAAAGGTGAGCGAATGAAGCCAAGATAAAAATTTTAATTTACACGAGTAGTAGTTTTATGAGTAAATATTTTAAAGATTATTTGCTCTATTGTACATCAATTAAAACATTTAATTTATTATGTACTTGCTTTTATCCGCAACTTCGTCCGCGCGGACTGTAGACGACCCCTGTACGCAGTCGACTCACGAACACTGGTGTCTCAAACCGGCTGTGCCTGAAAAATTACATAATTTTCGGTTTATGAATTTTAATTAATTATGAAAACTTACTCTACAGTCTACAGTATGAAACTATCTTGAATTTTCAAATATTTCTGCAACAAAACGTCATACGTGACGTACGCCGGACGACGATGTGGCCCAGCTTGACGAAGCATCTGAAAAAAAAAATATAATAAATTTATTTATTACCAATGATCCATAGGTGTTAGTTACATAGTAGTTGGTTAGATCTTCTTATAAATTATGTCAGTAAACCTTAACTCTAATCTTAGTGGTTATAAAAATAAGGACATTATATAGTACCTAAGCAACATTAAAACAACAAGAACTGTTATTTTAACGTTGCTTAGGACCTATTGTACATTATACCTATGTATAATGTATCTATTCTAATAAGCTATAGGCAGCGAGTTCTACGGAACTCTACTTACAGCTTATTACAATAGGTACATTACATACAGCAGCGTGTGGTCAGTAACTATCTGACTGACCAGCTGCCAGCCGCTGCCAGCAGATCGGCCACGCATCCGCCAACTGCCATCGACCTCCGAAATGTGTCCGCTGCGCAGGCGGGCACATCAGCCAGGATTGCGACAGGACCCCGAAGAGGCCCCCAAGTGCGCCAACTGTGGGAGGGCGCACGTGGCGCGTGGCGGTGTGTATATATTTGTGTGTATGTGTGGGAAGGAAAGAGCAGTGAACAGTTTCAGTTTAAGTTATATATGAATTAGTATATTAACAGACAATTTTGAGGAGATTTTCAGTTTCTTCATAAGTGAGCGAATGAAGCCAAGATAAAAATTTTAACGTCAAAAACGTCATACGTGACGTACGCCGGACGACGATGTGGCCCAGCTTGATGAAGCATCTGAAACAAAAAAAAATAATAAATTTATTTATTACCAATGATCCATAGGTGTTAGTTACATAGTAGTTGGTTAGTTCTTCTTATAAAATATGTCAGTAAACCTTAATTCTAATCTTAATCGTTATATAAATAAGGACATTATATAGTACCTAAGCAACATTAGAACAACAAGAACTACAAAAGTAATAATAAAATTATTTTGCTATAATCCGCGAAGAAGTAAAATAGAAAATATATAAAATGTAAGTGGACATTCGGTTATTATACCTGATACATGCAGGATTCGTAAAAACACATGCATAAACCTCCACCACCGCCACCACAATACACAAGCACTATATATGTTCACTATCACAAACTCAACAATCGTTTCGCCCCGCAACCGAAGCATCATCAGGAGATATATTTTCTTTTTTACTTCTTCGCGGATTATATATATATTTGTATTATGGATCTCTGCAAAGTAACGCCTAATTCTATAAATTATACAACAAGAACTGTTATTTTAACGTTGCTTAGGACCTATTGTACATTATACCTATGAATAATGTATCTATTCTAATAAGCTATAAGTAGCGAGTTCTACGGAACTCTACTTACAGCTTATTACAATAGGTACATTACATACAGCAGCGTGTGGTCAGTAACTATCTGGCTGACCAGCTGCCAGCCGCTGCCAGCAGTTCGGCCACGCATCCGCCAACTGCCATCGACCTCCGAAATGGGTCCGCTGCGTAGGCGGGCACATTAGCCAGGATTGCGACAGGACCCCGAAGAGGCCCCCAAGTGCGCCAACTGTGGGAGGGCGCACGTGGCGCGTGGCGGTGTGTATATATTTGTGTGTATGTGTGGGAAGGAAAGAGCAATGAACAGTTTCTGTTTAAGTTATATATGAATTAGTATATTAACAGACAATTTTGATGAGATTTTCAGTTTCTTCATAAGTGAGCGAATGAAGCCAAGATAAAAATTTTAATTTACACGAGTAGTAGTTTAATGAGTAAATATTTAAAAGATTATTTGCTCTATTGTACATCAATTAAAACATTTAATTTATTATGTACTTGCTTTTATCCGCAACTTCGTCCGCGCGGACTGAAGACGACCCCTGTACGCAGTCGACTCACGAACACTGGTGTCTCAAACCGGCTGTGCCTGAAAAATTACATAATTTTCGGTTTATTAATTTTAATTAATTATGAAAACTTACTCTACAGTCTACAGTATGAAACTATCTTGAATTTTCAAATATTTCTGCAACAAAACGTCATACGTGACGTACGCCGGACGACGATGTGGCCCAGCTTGACGAAGCATCTGAAAAAAAAAATATAATAAATTTATTTATTACCAATGATCCATAGGTGTTAGTTACATACTAGTTGGTTAGGTCTTCTTATAAATTATGTCAGTAAACCTTAACTCTAATCTTAGTGGTTATAAAAATAAGGACATTATATAGTACCTAAGCAACATTAAAACAACAAGAACTGTTATTTTAACGTTGCTTAGGACCTATTGTACATTATACCTATGTATAATGTATCTATTCTAATAAGCTATAGGCAGCGAGTTCTACGGAACTCTACTTACAGCTTATTACAATAGGTACATTACATACAGCAGCGTGTGGTCAGTAACTATCTGACTGACCAGCTGCCAGCCGCTGCCAGCAGATCGGCCACGCATCCGCCAACTGCCATCGACCTCCGAAATGTGTCCGCTGCGCAGGCGGGCACATCAGCCAGGATTGCGACAGGGCCCCCGAAGAGGCCCCCAAGTGCGCCAACTGTGGGAGGGCGCACGTGGCGCGTGGCGGTGTGTATATATTTGTGTGTATGTGTGGGAAGGAAAGAGCAGTGAACAGTTTCAGTTTAAGTTATATATGAATTAGTATATTAACAGACAATTTTGAGGAGATTTTCAGTTTCTTCATAAGTGAGCGAATGAAGCCAAGATAAAAATTTTAACGTCAAAAACGTCATACGTGACGTACGCCGGACGACGATGTGGCCCAGCTTGATGAAGCATCTGAAACAAAAAAAAATAATAAATTTATTTATTACCAATGATCCATAGGTGTTAGTTACATAGTAGTTGGTTAGTTCTTCTTATAAAATATGTCAGTAAACCTTAATTCTAATCTTAATCGTTATATAAATAAGGACATTATATAGTACCTAAGCAACATTAGAACAACAAGAACTACAAAAGTAATAATAAAATTATTTTGCTATAATCCGCGAAGAAGTAAAATAGAAAATATATAAAATGTAAGTGGACATTCGGTTATTATACCTGATACATGCAGGATTCGTAAAAACACATGCATAAACCTCCACCACCGCCACCACAATACACAAGCACTATATATGTTCACTATCACAAACTCAACAATCGTTTCGCCCCGCAACCGAAGCATCATCAGGAGATATATTTTCTTTTTTACTTCTTCGCGGATTATATATATATTTGTATTATGGATCTCTGCAAAGTAACGCCTAATTCTATAAATTATACAACAAGAACTGTTATTTTAACGTTGCTTAGGACCTATTGTACATTATACCTATGTATAATGTATCTATTCTAATAAGCTATAAGTAGCGAGTTCTACGGAACTCTACTTACAGCTTATTACAATAGGTACATTACATACAGCAGCGTGTGGTCAGTAACTATCTGGCTGACCAGCTGCCAGCCGCTGCCAGCAGTTCGGCCACGCATCCGCCAACTGCCATTGACCTCCGAAATGGGTCCGCTGCGTAGGCGGGCACATCAGCCAGGATTGCGACAGGCCCCCAAAGAGGCCCCCAAGTTCGCCAACTGTGGGAGGGCACACGTGGCGCGTGGCGGTGTGTATATATTTGTGTGTATGTGTGGGAAGGAAAGAGCAATGAACAGTTTCTGTTTAAGTTATATATGAATTAGTAAATTAACAGACAATTTTGAGGAGATTTTCAGTTTCTTCAGAAGTGAGCGAATGAAGCCAAGATAAAAATTTTAATTTACACGAGTAGTAGTTTAATGAGTAAATATTTAAAAGATTATTTGCTCTATTGTACATCAATTAAAACATTTAATTTATTATGTACTTGCTTTTATCCGCAACTTCGTCCGCGCGGACTGAAGACGACCCCTGTACGCAGTCGACTCACGAACACTGGTGTCTCAAACCGGCTGTGCCTGAAAAATTACATAATTTTCGGTTTATTAATTTCAATTTATTATCAAAACTTACTCTACAGTCTACAGTATGAAACTATCTTGAATTTTCAAATATTTCTGCAACAAAACGTCATACGTGACGTACGCCGGACGACGATGTGGCCCAGCTTGACGAAGCATCTGAAAAAAAAATATAATAAATTTATTTATTACCAATTATCCATAGGTGTTAGTTACATAGTAGTTGGTTTGATCTTCTTATAAATTATGTCAGTAAACCTTAACTCTAATCTTAGTGGTTATAAAAATATGGACATTATATAGTACCTAAGCAACATTAAAACAACAAGAACTGCTATTTTAACGTTGCTTAGGACCTATTGTACATTATACCTATGTATAATGTATCTTTTCTAATAAGCTATAAGTAGCGAGTTCTACGGAACTCCACTTACAGCTTAATACAATAGGTACATTACATACAGCAGCGTGTGGTCAGTAACTATCTGGCTGACCAGCTGCCAGCCGCTGCCAGCAGTTCGGTCACGCATCCGCCAACTGCCATCGACCTCCGAAATGTGTCCGCTGCGCAGGCGCGCACATCAGCCAGGATTGCGACAGGACCCCGAAGAGGCCCCCAAGTGCGCCAACTGTGGGAGGGCGCACGTGGCGCGTGGCGGTGTGTATATATTTGTGTGTATGTGTGGGAAGGAAAGAGCAATGAACAGTTTCAGTTTAAGTTATATATGAATTAGTATTTTAACAGATAATTTTGAGGAGATTTTCAGTTTCTTCATAAGTGAGCGAATGAAGCCAAGATAAAAATTTTAATTTACACGAGTAGTAGTTTAATCAGTAAATATTTAAAAGATTATTTGCTCTATTGTACATCAATTGAAACATTTAATTTATTATGTACTTGCTTTTATCCGCAACTTCGTCCGCGCGGACTGTAGACGACCCCTGTACGCAGTCGACTCACGAACACCGGTGTCTCAAACCGGCTGTGCCTGAAAAATTACATAATTTTCGGTTTATTAATTTTAATTAATTATGAAAACTTTCTCTATAGTCTGCAGTATGAAACTATCTTGAATTTTCAAATATTTCTGCAACAAAAACGTCATACGTGACGTACGCCGGACGACGATGTGGCCCAGTTTGATGAAGCATCTGAAACAAAAAAAAATAATAAATTTATTTATTACCAATGATCTATAGGTGTTAGTTACATAGTAGTTGGTTAGTTCTTCTATAAAATATGTCAGTAAACCTTAACTCTTATCTTAATCGTTATATAAATAAGGACATTATATAGTACCTAAGCAACATTAAAACAAAAAGAACTACAAAAGTAATAATAAAATTATTTTGCTATAATCCGCGAAGAAGTAAAATAGAAAATATATATAATGCTAAATGTAAGTGGACAATCGGTTATCATACCTGATACATGCAGGATTCGTAAAAACACATGCACAAACCTCCACCACCGCCACCACAATACACAAGCACTATATATGTTCACTATCACAAACTCAACAATCGTTTCGCCTCGCAACCGAAGCATCATCAGGAGATATATTTTCTATTTTACTTCTTCGCGGATTATATATATATTTGTATTATGGATCTCTGCAAAGTAACGCCTAATTCTATAAATTATACAACAAGAACTGTTATTTTAACGTTGCTTAGGACCTATTGTACATTATACCTATGTATAATGTATCTATTCTAATAAGCTATAAGTAGCGAGTTCTACGGAACTCTACTTACAGCTTATTACAATAGGTACATTACATACAGCAGCGTGTGGTCAGTAACTATCTGGCTGACCAGCTGCCAGCCGCTGCCAGCAGTTCGGCCACGCATCCGCCAACTGCCATCGACCTCCGAAATGTGTCCGCTGCGCAGGCGGGCACATTAGCCAGGATTGCGACAGGACCCCGAAGAGGCCCCCAAGTGCGCCAACTGTGGGAGGGCGCACGTGGCGCGTGGTGGTGTGTATATATTTGTGTGTATGTGTGGGAAGGAAAGAGCAATGAACAGTTTCAGTTTAAGTTATATATGAATTAGTATATTAACAGACAATTTTGATGAGATTTTCAGTTTCTTCATAAGTGAGCGAATGAAGCCAAGATAAAAATTTTAATTTACACGAGTAGTAGTTTAATGAGTAAATATTTAAAAGATTATTTGCTCTATTGTACATCAATTAAAACATTTAATTTATTATGTACTTGCTTTTATCCGCAACTTCGTCCGCGCGGACTGTAGACGACCCCTGTACGCAGTCGACTCACGAACACTGGTGTCTCAAACCGGCTGTGCCTGAAAAATTACATAATTTTCGGTTTATGAATTTTAATTAATTATGAAAACTTACTCTACAGTCTACAGTATGAAACTATCTTGAATTTTCAAATATTTCTGCAACAAAACGTCATACGTGACGTACGCCGGACGACGATGTGGCCCAGCTTGACGAAGCATCTGAAAAAAAAAATATAATAAATTTATTTATTACCAATGATCCATAGGTGTTAGTTACATAGTAGTTGGTTAGATCTTCTTATAAATTATGTCAGTAAACCTTAACTCTAATCTTAGTGGTTATAAAAATAAGGACATTATATAGTACCTAAGCAACATTAAAACAACAAGAACTGTTATTTTAACGTTGCTTAGGACCTATTGTACATTATACCTATGTATAATGTATCTATTCTAATAAGCTATAGGCAGCGAGTTCTACGGAACTCTACTTACAGCTTATTACAATAGGTACATTACATACAGCAGCGTGTGGTCAGTAACTATCTGACTGACCAGCTGCCAGCCGCTGCCAGCAGATCGGCCACGCATCCGCCAACTGCCATCGACCTCCGAAATGTGTCCGCTGCGCAGGCGGGCACATCAGCCAGGATTGCGACAGGGCCCCCGAAGAGGCCCCCAAGTGCGCCAACTGTGGGAGGGCGCACGTGGCGCGTGGCGGTGTGTATATATTTGTGTGTATGTGTGGGAAGGAAAGAGCAGTGAACAGTTTCAGTTTAAGTTATATAAGAATTAGTATATTAACAGACAATTTTGAGGAGATTTTCAATTTCTTCATAAGTGAGCGAATGAAGCCAAGATAAAAATTTTAACGTCAAAAACGTCATACGTGACGTACGCCGGACGACGATGTGGCCCAGCTTGATGAAGCATCTGAAACAAAAAAAAATAATAAATTTATTTATTACCAATGATCCATAGGTGTTAGTTACATAGTAGTTGGTTAGTTCTTCTTATAAAATATGTCAGTAAACCTTAATTCTAATCTTAATCGTTATATAAATAAGGACATTATATAGTACCTAAGCAACATTAGAACAACAAGAACTACAAAAGTAATAATAAAATTATTTTGCTATAATCCGCGAAGAAGTAAAATAGAAAATATATAAAATGTAAGTGGACATTCGGTTATTATACCTGATACATGCAGGATTCGTAAAAACACATGCATAAACCTCCACCACCGCCACCACAATACACAAGCACTATATATGTTCACTATCACAAACTCAACAATCGTTTCGCCCCGCAACCGAAGCATCATCAGGAGATATATTTTCTTTTTTACTTCTTCGCGGATTATATATATATTTGTATTATGGATCTCTGCAAAGTAACGCCTAATTCTATAAATTATACAACAAGAACTGTTATTTTAACGTTGCTTAGGACCTATTGTACATTATACCTATGTATAATGTATCTATTCTAATAAGCTATAAGTAGCGAGTTCTACGGAACTCTACTTACAGCTTATTACAATAGGTACATTACATACAGCAGCGTGTGGTCAGTAACTATCTGGCTGACCAGCTGCCAGCCGCTGCCAGCAGTTCGGCCACGCATCCGCCAACTGCCATCGACCTCCGAAATGTGTCCGCTGCGCAGGCGGGCACATCAGCCAGGATTGCGACAGGGCCCCCGAAGAGGCCCCCAAGTGCGCCAACTGTGGGAGGGCGCACGTGGCGCGTGGCGGTGTGTATATATTTGTGTGTATGTGTGGGAAGGAAAGAGCAATGAACAGTTTCTGTTTAAGTTATATATGAATTAGTAAATTAACAGACAATTTTGAGGAGATTTTCAGTTTCTTCAGAAGTGAGCGAATGAAGCCAAGATAAAAATTTTAATTTACACGAGTAGTAGTTTAATGAGTAAATATTTAAAAGATTATTTGCTCTATTGTACATCAATTAAAACATTTAATTTATTATGTACTTGCTTTTATCCGCAACTTCGTCCGCGCGGACTGTAGACGACCCCTGTACGCAGTCGACTCACGAACACTGGTGTCTCAAACCGGCTGTGCCTGAAAAATTACATAATTTTCGGTTTATTAATTTTAATTAATTATGAAAACTTACTCTACAGTCTACAGTATGAAACTATCTTGAATTTTCAAATATTTCTGCAACAAAAACGTCATACGTGACGTAGCCGGACGACGATGTGACCCAGCTTGATGAAGCATCTGAAACAAAAAAAATATAATAATTTTTTTTATATCAATGATCCATAGGTGTAAGTTACATAGTAGTTGGTTAGTTCTTCTTATAAAATATGTCAGTAAACCTTGACTCTAATCTTAATCGTTATATAAATAAGGACATTATATAGTACCTAAGCAACATTAAAACAACAAGAACTACAAAAGTAATAATAAAATTATTTTGCTATAATCCGCGAAGAAGTAAAATAGAAAATATATAAAATGTAAGTGGACATTCGGTTATTATACCTCATACATGCAGGATTCGTAAAAACACATGCATAAACCTCCACCACCGCCACCACAATACACAAGCACTATATATGTTCACTATCACAAACTCAACAATCGTTTCGCCCCGCAACCGAAGCATCATCAGGAGATATATTTTCTTTTTTACTTCTTCGCGGATTATATATATATTTGTATTATGGATCTCTGCAAAGTAACGCCTAATTCTATAAATTATACAACAAGAACTGTTATTTTAACGTTGCTTAGGACCTATTGTACATTATACCTATGTATAATGTATCTATTCTAATAAGCTATAAGTAGCGAGTTCTACGGAACTCTACTTACAGCTTATTACAATAGGTACATTACATACAGCAGCGTGTGGTCAGTAACTATCTGGCTGACCAGCTGCAAGCCGCTGCCAGCAGTTCGGCCACGCATCCGCCAACTGCCATCGACCTCCGAAATGGGTCCGCTGCGTAGGCGGGCACATCAGCCAGGATTGCGACAGGCCCCCAAAGAGGCCCCCAAGTTCGCCAACTGTGGGAGGGCACACGTGGCGCGTGGCGGTGTGTATATATTTGTGTGTATGTGTGGGAAGGAAAGAGCAATGAACAGTTTCTGTTTAAGTTATATATGAATTAGTAAATTAACAGACAATTTTGAGGAGATTTTCAGTTTCTTCAGAAGTGAGCGAATGAAGCCAAGATAAAAATTTTAATTTACACGAGTAGTAGTTTAATGAGTAAATATTTAAAAGATTATTTGCTCTATTGTACATCAATTAAAACATTTAATTTATTATGTACTTGCTTTTATCCGCAACTTCGTCCGCGCGGACTGAAGACGACCCCTGTACGCAGTCGACTCACGAACACTGGTGTCTCAAACCGGCTGTGCCTGAAAAATTACATAATTTTCGGTTTATTAATTTTAATTTATTATGAAAACTTACTCTACAGTCTACAGTATGAAACTATCTTGAATTTTCAAATATTTCTGCAACAAAACGTCATACGTGACGTACGCCGGACGACGATGTGGCCCAGCTTGACGAAGCATCTGAAAAAAAAATATAATAAATTTATTTATTACCAATTATCCATAGGTGTTAGTTACATAGTAGTTGGTTTGATCTTCTTATAAATTATGTCAGTAAACCTTAACTCTAATCTTAGTGGTTATAAAAATATGGACATTATATAGTACCTAAGCAACATTAAAACAACAAGAACTGTTATTTTAACGTTGCTTAGGACCTATTGTACATTATACCTATGTATAATGTATCTATTCTAATAAGCTATAGGCAGCGAGTTCTACGGAACTCTACTTACAGCTTATTACAATAGGTACATTACATACAGCAGCGTGTGGTCAGTAACTATCTGACTGACCAGCTGCCAGCCGCTGCCAGCAGATCGGCCACGCATCCGCCAACTGCCATCGACCTCCGAAATGTGTCCGCTGCGCAGGCGGGCACATCAGCCAGGATTGCGACAGGGCCCCCGAAGAGGCCCCCAAGTGCGCCAACTGTGGGAGGGCGCACGTGGCGCGTGGCGGTGTGTATATATTTGTGTGTATGTGTGGGAAGGAAAGAGCAGTGAACAGTTTCAGTTTAAGTTATATATGAATTAGTATATTAACAGACAATTTTGAGGAGATTTTCAGTTTCTTCATAAGTGAGCGAATGAAGCCAAGATAAAAATTTTAACGTCAAAAACGTCATACGTGACGTACGCCGGACGACGATGTGGCCCAGCTTGATGAAGCATCTGAAACAAAAAAAAATAATAAATTTATTTATTACCAATGATCCATAGGTGTTAGTTACATAGTAGTTGGTTAGTTCTTCTTATAAAATATGTCAGTAAACCTTAATTCTAATCTTAATCGTTATATAAATAAGGACATTATATAGTACCTAAGCAACATTAGAACAACAAGAACTACAAAAGTAATAATAAAATTATTTTGCTATAATCCGCGAAGAAGTAAAATAGAAAATATATAAAATGTAAGTGGACATTCGGTTATTATACCTGATACATGCAGGATTCGTAAAAACACATGCATAAACCTCCACCACCGCCACCACAATACACAAGCACTATATATGTTCACTATCACAAACTCAACAATCGTTTCGCCCCGCAACCGAAGCATCATCAGGAGATATATTTTCTTTTTTACTTCTTCGCGGATTATATATATATTTGTATTATGGATCTCTGCAAAGTAACGCCTAATTCTATAAATTATACAACAAGAACTGTTATTTTAACGTTGCTTAGGACCTATTGTACATTATACCTATGTATAATGTATCTATTCTAATAAGCTATAAGTAGCGAGTTCTACGGAACTCTACTTACAGCTTATTACAATAGGTACATTACATACAGCAGCGTGTGGTCAGTAACTATCTGGCTGACCAGCTGCCAGCCGCTGCCAGCAGTTCGGCCACGCATCCGCCAACTGCCATTGACCTCCGAAATGGGTCCGCTGCGTAGGCGGGCACATCAGCCAGGATTGCGACAGGCCCCCAAAGAGGCCCCCAAGTTCGCCAACTGTGGGAGGGCACACGTGGCGCGTGGCGGTGTGTATATATTTGTGTGTATGTGTGGGAAGGAAAGAGCAATGAACAGTTTCTGTTTAAGTTATATATGAATTAGTAAATTAACAGACAATTTTGAGGAGATTTTCAGTTTCTTCAGAAGTGAGCGAATGAAGCCAAGATAAAAATTTTAATTTACACGAGTAGTAGTTTAATGAGTAAATATTTAAAAGATTATTTGCTCTATTGTACATCAATTAAAACATTTAATTTATTATGTACTTGCTTTTATCCGCAACTTCGTCCGCGCGGACTGAAGACGACCCCTGTACGCAGTCGACTCACGAACACTGGTGTCTCAAACCGGCTGTGCCTGAAAAATTACATAATTTTCGGTTTATTAATTTCAATTTATTATCAAAACTTACTCTACAGTCTACAGTATGAAACTATCTTGAATTTTCAAATATTTCTGCAACAAAACGTCATACGTGACGTACGCCGGACGACGATGTGGCCCAGCTTGACGAAGCATCTGAAAAAAAAATATAATAAATTTATTTATTACCAATTATCCATAGGTGTTAGTTACATAGTAGTTGGTTTGATCTTCTTATAAATTATGTCAGTAAACCTTAACTCTAATCTTAGTGGTTATAAAAATATGGACATTATATAGTACCTAAGCAACATTAAAACAACAAGAACTGCTATTTTAACGTTGCTTAGGACCTATTGTACATTATACCTATGTATAATGTATCTTTTCTAATAAGCTATAAGTAGCGAGTTCTACGGAACTCCACTTACAGCTTAATACAATAGGTACATTACATACAGCAGCGTGTGGTCAGTAACTATCTGGCTGACCAGCTGCCAGCCGCTGCCAGCAGTTCGGTCACGCATCCGCCAACTGCCATCGACCTCCGAAATGTGTCCGCTGCGCAGGCGCGCACATCAGCCAGGATTGCGACAGGACCCCGAAGAGGCCCCCAAGTGCGCCAACTGTGGGAGGGCGCACGTGGCGCGTGGCGGTGTGTATATATTTGTGTGTATGTGTGGGAAGGAAAGAGCAATGAACAGTTTCAGTTTAAGTTATATATGAATTAGTATTTTAACAGATAATTTTGAGGAGATTTTCAGTTTCTTCATAAGTGAGCGAATGAAGCCAAGATAAAAATTTTAATTTACACGAGTAGTAGTTTAATCAGTAAATATTTAAAAGATTATTTGCTCTATTGTACATCAATTGAAACATTTAATTTATTATGTACTTGCTTTTATCCGCAACTTCGTCCGCGCGGACTGTAGACGACCCCTGTACGCAGTCGACTCACGAACACCGGTGTCTCAAACCGGCTGTGCCTGAAAAATTACATAATTTTCGGTTTATTAATTTTAATTAATTATGAAAACTTTCTCTATAGTCTGCAGTATGAAACTATCTTGAATTTTCAAATATTTCTGCAACAAAAACGTCATACGTGACGTACGCCGGACGACGATGTGGCCCAGTTTGATGAAGCATCTGAAACAAAAAAAAATAATAAATTTATTTATTACCAATGATCTATAGGTGTTAGTTACATAGTAGTTGGTTAGTTCTTCTATAAAATATGTCAGTAAACCTTAACTCTTATCTTAATCGTTATATAAATAAGGACATTATATAGTACCTAAGCAACATTAAAACAAAAAGAACTACAAAAGTAATAATAAAATTATTTTGCTATAATCCGCGAAGAAGTAAAATAGAAAATATATATAATGCTAAATGTAAGTGGACAATCGGTTATCATACCTGATACATGCAGGATTCGTAAAAACACATGCACAAACCTCCACCACCGCCACCACAATACACAAGCACTATATATGTTCACTATCACAAACTCAACAATCGTTTCGCCTCGCAACCGAAGCATCATCAGGAGATATATTTTCTATTTTACTTCTTCGCGGATTATATATATATTTGTATTATGGATCTCTGCAAAGTAACGCCTAATTCTATAAATTATACAACAAGAACTGTTATTTTAACGTTGCTTAGGACCTATTGTACATTATACCTATGTATAATGTATCTATTCTAATAAGCTATAAGTAGCGAGTTCTACGGAACTCTACTTACAGCTTATTACAATAGGTACATTACATACAGCAGCGTGTGGTCAGTAACTATCTGGCTGACCAGCTGCCAGCCGCTGCCAGCAGTTCGGCCACGCATCCGCCAACTGCCATCGACCTCCGAAATGTGTCCGCTGCGCAGGCGGGCACATTAGCCAGGATTGCGACAGGACCCCGAAGAGGCCCCCAAGTGCGCCAACTGTGGGAGGGCGCACGTGGCGCGTGGTGGTGTGTATATATTTGTGTGTATGTGTGGGAAGGAAAGAGCAATGAACAGTTTCAGTTTAAGTTATATATGAATTAGTATATTAACAGACAATTTTGATGAGATTTTCAGTTTCTTCATAAGTGAGCGAATGAAGCCAAGATAAAAATTTTAATTTACACGAGTAGTAGTTTAATGAGTAAATATTTAAAAGATTATTTGCTCTATTGTACATCAATTAAAACATTTAATTTATTATGTACTTGCTTTTATCCGCAACTTCGTCCGCGCGGACTGTAGACGACCCCTGTACGCAGTCGACTCACGAACACTGGTGTCTCAAACCGGCTGTGCCTGAAAAATTACATAATTTTCGGTTTATGAATTTTAATTAATTATGAAAACTTACTCTACAGTCTACAGTATGAAACTATCTTGAATTTTCAAATATTTCTGCAACAAAACGTCATACGTGACGTACGCCGGACGACGATGTGGCCCAGCTTGACGAAGCATCTGAAAAAAAAAATATAATAAATTTATTTATTACCAATGATCCATAGGTGTTAGTTACATAGTAGTTGGTTAGATCTTCTTATAAATTATGTCAGTAAACCTTAACTCTAATCTTAGTGGTTATAAAAATAAGGACATTATATAGTACCTAAGCAACATTAAAACAACAAGAACTGTTATTTTAACGTTGCTTAGGACCTATTGTACATTATACCTATGTATAATGTATCTATTCTAATAAGCTATAGGCAGCGAGTTCTACGGAACTCTACTTACAGCTTATTACAATAGGTACATTACATACAGCAGCGTGTGGTCAGTAACTATCTGACTGACCAGCTGCCAGCCGCTGCCAGCAGATCGGCCACGCATCCGCCAACTGCCATCGACCTCCGAAATGTGTCCGCTGCGCAGGCGGGCACATCAGCCAGGATTGCGACAGGGCCCCCGAAGAGGCCCCCAAGTGCGCCAACTGTGGGAGGGCGCACGTGGCGCGTGGCGGTGTGTATATATTTGTGTGTATGTGTGGGAAGGAAAGAGCAGTGAACAGTTTCAGTTTAAGTTATATAAGAATTAGTATATTAACAGACAATTTTGAGGAGATTTTCAATTTCTTCATAAGTGAGCGAATGAAGCCAAGATAAAAATTTTAACGTCAAAAACGTCATACGTGACGTACGCCGGACGACGATGTGGCCCAGCTTGATGAAGCATCTGAAACAAAAAAAAATAATAAATTTATTTATTACCAATGATCCATAGGTGTTAGTTACATAGTAGTTGGTTAGTTCTTCTTATAAAATATGTCAGTAAACCTTAATTCTAATCTTAATCGTTATATAAATAAGGACATTATATAGTACCTAAGCAACATTAGAACAACAAGAACTACAAAAGTAATAATAAAATTATTTTGCTATAATCCGCGAAGAAGTAAAATAGAAAATATATAAAATGTAAGTGGACATTCGGTTATTATACCTGATACATGCAGGATTCGTAAAAACACATGCATAAACCTCCACCACCGCCACCACAATACACAAGCACTATATATGTTCACTATCACAAACTCAACAATCGTTTCGCCCCGCAACCGAAGCATCATCAGGAGATATATTTTCTTTTTTACTTCTTCGCGGATTATATATATATTTGTATTATGGATCTCTGCAAAGTAACGCCTAATTCTATAAATTATACAACAAGAACTGTTATTTTAACGTTGCTTAGGACCTATTGTACATTATACCTATGTATAATGTATCTATTCTAATAAGCTATAAGTAGCGAGTTCTACGGAACTCTACTTACAGCTTATTACAATAGGTACATTACATACAGCAGCGTGTGGTCAGTAACTATCTGGCTGACCAGCTGCCAGCCGCTGCCAGCAGTTCGGCCACGCATCCGCCAACTGCCATTGACCTCCGAAATGGGTCCGCTGCGTAGGCGGGCACATCAGCCAGGATTGCGACAGGCCCCCAAAGAGGCCCCCAAGTTCGCCAACTGTGGGAGGGCACACGTGGCGCGTGGCGGTGTGTATATATTTGTGTGTATGTGTGGGAAGGAAAGAGCAATGAACAGTTTCTGTTTAAGTTATATATGAATTAGTAAATTAACAGACAATTTTGAGGAGATTTTCAGTTTCTTCAGAAGTGAGCGAATGAAGCCAAGATAAAAATTTTAATTTACACGAGTAGTAGTTTAATGAGTAAATATTTAAAAGATTATTTGCTCTATTGTACATCAATTAAAACATTTAATTTATTATGTACTTGCTTTTATCCGCAACTTCGTCCGCGCGGACTGAAGACGACCCCTGTACGCAGTCGACTCACGAACACTGGTGTCTCAAACCGGCTGTGCCTGAAAAATTACATAATTTTCGGTTTATTAATTTCAATTTATTATCAAAACTTACTCTACAGTCTACAGTATGAAACTATCTTGAATTTTCAAATATTTCTGCAACAAAACGTCATACGTGACGTACGCCGGACGACGATGTGGCCCAGCTTGACGAAGCATCTGAAAAAAAAATATAATAAATTTATTTATTACCAATTATCCATAGGTGTTAGTTACATAGTAGTTGGTTTGATCTTCTTATAAATTATGTCAGTAAACCTTAACTCTAATCTTAGTGGTTATAAAAATATGGACATTATATAGTACCTAAGCAACATTAAAACAACAAGAACTGCTATTTTAACGTTGCTTAGGACCTATTGTACATTATACCTATGTATAATGTATCTTTTCTAATAAGCTATAAGTAGCGAGTTCTACGGAACTCCACTTACAGCTTAATACAATAGGTACATTACATACAGCAGCGTGTGGTCAGTAACTATCTGGCTGACCAGCTGCCAGCCGCTGCCAGCAGTTCGGTCACGCATCCGCCAACTGCCATCGACCTCCGAAATGTGTCCGCTGCGCAGGCGCGCACATCAGCCAGGATTGCGACAGGACCCCGAAGAGGCCCCCAAGTGCGCCAACTGTGGGAGGGCGCACGTGGCGCGTGGCGGTGTGTATATATTTGTGTGTATGTGTGGGAAGGAAAGAGCAATGAACAGTTTCAGTTTAAGTTATATATGAATTAGTATTTTAACAGATAATTTTGAGGAGATTTTCAGTTTCTTCATAAGTGAGCGAATGAAGCCAAGATAAAAATTTTAATTTACACGAGTAGTAGTTTAATCAGTAAATATTTAAAAGATTATTTGCTCTATTGTACATCAATTGAAACATTTAATTTATTATGTACTTGCTTTTATCCGCAACTTCGTCCGCGCGGACTGTAGACGACCCCTGTACGCAGTCGACTCACGAACACCGGTGTCTCAAACCGGCTGTGCCTGAAAAATTACATAATTTTCGGTTTATTAATTTTAATTAATTATGAAAACTTTCTCTATAGTCTGCAGTATGAAACTATCTTGAATTTTCAAATATTTCTGCAACAAAAACGTCATACGTGACGTACGCCGGACGACGATGTGGCCCAGTTTGATGAAGCATCTGAAACAAAAAAAAATAATAAATTTATTTATTACCAATGATCTATAGGTGTTAGTTACATAGTAGTTGGTTAGTTCTTCTATAAAATATGTCAGTAAACCTTAACTCTTATCTTAATCGTTATATAAATAAGGACATTATATAGTACCTAAGCAACATTAAAACAAAAAGAACTACAAAAGTAATAATAAAATTATTTTGCTATAATCCGCGAAGAAGTAAAATAGAAAATATATATAATGCTAAATGTAAGTGGACAATCGGTTATCATACCTGATACATGCAGGATTCGTAAAAACACATGCACAAACCTCCACCACCGCCACCACAATACACAAGCACTATATATGTTCACTATCACAAACTCAACAATCGTTTCGCCTCGCAACCGAAGCATCATCAGGAGATATATTTTCTATTTTACTTCTTCGCGGATTATATATATATTTGTATTATGGATCTCTGCAAAGTAACGCCTAATTCTATAAATTATACAACAAGAACTGTTATTTTAACGTTGCTTAGGACCTATTGTACATTATACCTATGTATAATGTATCTATTCTAATAAGCTATAAGTAGCGAGTTCTACGGAACTCTACTTACAGCTTATTACAATAGGTACATTACATACAGCAGCGTGTGGTCAGTAACTATCTGGCTGACCAGCTGCCAGCCGCTGCCAGCAGTTCGGCCACGCATCCGCCAACTGCCATCGACCTCCGAAATGTGTCCGCTGCGCAGGCGGGCACATTAGCCAGGATTGCGACAGGACCCCGAAGAGGCCCCCAAGTGCGCCAACTGTGGGAGGGCGCACGTGGCGCGTGGTGGTGTGTATATATTTGTGTGTATGTGTGGGAAGGAAAGAGCAATGAACAGTTTCAGTTTAAGTTATATATGAATTAGTATATTAACAGACAATTTTGATGAGATTTTCAGTTTCTTCATAAGTGAGCGAATGAAGCCAAGATAAAAATTTTAATTTACACGAGTAGTAGTTTAATGAGTAAATATTTAAAAGATTATTTGCTCTATTGTACATCAATTAAAACATTTAATTTATTATGTACTTGCTTTTATCCGCAACTTCGTCCGCGCGGACTGTAGACGACCCCTGTACGCAGTCGACTCACGAACACTGGTGTCTCAAACCGGCTGTGCCTGAAAAATTACATAATTTTCGGTTTATGAATTTTAATTAATTATGAAAACTTACTCTACAGTCTACAGTATGAAACTATCTTGAATTTTCAAATATTTCTGCAACAAAACGTCATACGTGACGTACGCCGGACGACGATGTGGCCCAGCTTGACGAAGCATCTGAAAAAAAAAATATAATAAATTTATTTATTACCAATGATCCATAGGTGTTAGTTACATAGTAGTTGGTTAGATCTTCTTATAAATTATGTCAGTAAACCTTAACTCTAATCTTAGTGGTTATAAAAATAAGGACATTATATAGTACCTAAGCAACATTAAAACAACAAGAACTGTTATTTTAACGTTGCTTAGGACCTATTGTACATTATACCTATGTATAATGTATCTATTCTAATAAGCTATAGGCAGCGAGTTCTACGGAACTCTACTTACAGCTTATTACAATAGGTACATTACATACAGCAGCGTGTGGTCAGTAACTATCTGACTGACCAGCTGCCAGCCGCTGCCAGCAGATCGGCCACGCATCCGCCAACTGCCATCGACCTCCGAAATGTGTCCGCTGCGCAGGCGGGCACATCAGCCAGGATTGCGACAGGGCCCCCGAAGAGGCCCCCAAGTGCGCCAACTGTGGGAGGGCGCACGTGGCGCGTGGCGGTGTGTATATATTTGTGTGTATGTGTGGGAAGGAAAGAGCAGTGAACAGTTTCAGTTTAAGTTATATAAGAATTAGTATATTAACAGACAATTTTGAGGAGATTTTCAATTTCTTCATAAGTGAGCGAATGAAGCCAAGATAAAAATTTTAACGTCAAAAACGTCATACGTGACGTACGCCGGACGACGATGTGGCCCAGCTTGATGAAGCATCTGAAACAAAAAAAAATAATAAATTTATTTATTACCAATGATCCATAGGTGTTAGTTACATAGTAGTTGGTTAGTTCTTCTTATAAAATATGTCAGTAAACCTTAATTCTAATCTTAATCGTTATATAAATAAGGACATTATATAGTACCTAAGCAACATTAGAACAACAAGAACTACAAAAGTAATAATAAAATTATTTTGCTATAATCCGCGAAGAAGTAAAATAGAAAATATATAAAATGTAAGTGGACATTCGGTTATTATACCTGATACATGCAGGATTCGTAAAAACACATGCATAAACCTCCACCACCGCCACCACAATACACAAGCACTATATATGTTCACTATCACAAACTCAACAATCGTTTCGCCCCGCAACCGAAGCATCATCAGGAGATATATTTTCTTTTTTACTTCTTCGCGGATTATATATATATTTGTATTATGGATCTCTGCAAAGTAACGCCTAATTCTATAAATTATACAACAAGAACTGTTATTTTAACGTTGCTTAGGACCTATTGTACATTATACCTATGTATAATGTATCTATTCTAATAAGCTATAAGTAGCGAGTTCTACGGAACTCTACTTACAGCTTATTACAATAGGTACATTACATACAGCAGCGTGTGGTCAGTAACTATCTGGCTGACCAGCTGCCAGCCGCTGCCAGCAGTTCGGCCACGCATCCGCCAACTGCCATTGACCTCCGAAATGGGTCCGCTGCGTAGGCGGGCACATCAGCCAGGATTGCGACAGGCCCCCAAAGAGGCCCCCAAGTTCGCCAACTGTGGGAGGGCACACGTGGCGCGTGGCGGTGTGTATATATTTGTGTGTATGTGTGGGAAGGAAAGAGCAATGAACAGTTTCTATTTAAGTTATATATGAATTAGTAAATTAACAGACAATTTTGAGGAGATTTTCAGTTTCTTCAGAAGTGAGCGAATGAAGCCAAGATAAAAATTTTAATTTACACGAGTAGTAGTTTAATGAGTAAATATTTAAAAGATTATTTGCTCTATTGTACATCAATTAAAACATTTAATTTATTATGTACTTGCTTTTATCCGCAACTTCGTCCGCGCGGACTGAAGACGACCCCTGTACGCAGTCGACTCACGAACACTGGTGTCTCAAACCGGCTGTGCCTGAAAAATTACATAATTTTCGGTTTATTAATTTCAATTTATTATCAAAACTTACTCTACAGTCTACAGTATGAAACTATCTTGAATTTTCAAATATTTCTGCAACAAAACGTCATACGTGACGTACGCCGGACGACGATGTGGCCCAGCTTGACGAAGCATCTGAAAAAAAAATATAATAAATTTATTTATTACCAATTATCCATAGGTGTTAGTTACATAGTAGTTGGTTTGATCTTCTTATAAATTATGTCAGTAAACCTTAACTCTAATCTTAGTGGTTATAAAAATATGGACATTATATAGTACCTAAGCAACATTAAAACAACAAGAACTGCTATTTTAACGTTGCTTAGGACCTATTGTACATTATACCTATGTATAATGTATCTTTTCTAATAAGCTATAAGTAGCGAGTTCTACGGAACTCCACTTACAGCTTAATACAATAGGTACATTACATACAGCAGCGTGTGGTCAGTAACTATCTGGCTGACCAGCTGCCAGCCGCTGCCAGCAGTTCGGTCACGCATCCGCCAACTGCCATCGACCTCCGAAATGTGTCCGCTGCGCAGGCGCGCACATCAGCCAGGATTGCGACAGGACCCCGAAGAGGCCCCCAAGTGCGCCAACTGTGGGAGGGCGCACGTGGCGCGTGGCGGTGTGTATATATTTGTGTGTATGTGTGGGAAGGAAAGAGCAATGAACAGTTTCAGTTTAAGTTATATATGAATTAGTATATTAACAGATAATTTTGAGGAGATTTTCAGTTTCTTCATAAGTGAGCGAATGAAGCCAAGATAAAAATTTTAATTTACACGAGTAGTAGTTTAATCAGTAAATATTTAAAAGATTATTTGCTCTATTGTACATCAATTGAAACATTTAATTTATTATGTACTTGCTTTTATCCGCAACTTCGTCCGCGCGGACTGTAGACGACCCCTGTACGCAGTCGACTCACGAACACTGGTGTCTCAAACCGGCTGTGCCTGAAAAATTACATAATTTTCGGTTTATGAATTTTAATTAATTATGAAAACTTACTCTACAGTCTACAGTATGAAACTATCTTGAATTTTCAAATATTTCTGCAACAAAACGTCATACGTGACGTACGCCGGACGACGATGTGGCCCAGCTTGACGAAGCATCTGAAAAAAAAAATATAATAAATTTATTTATTACCAATGATCCATAGGTGTTAGTTACATAGTAGTTGGTTAGATCTTCTTATAAATTATGTCAGTAAACCTTAACTCTAATCTTAGTGGTTATAAAAATAAGGACATTATATAGTACCTAAGCAACATTAAAACAACAAGAACTGTTATTTTAACGTTGCTTAGGACCTATTGTACATTATACCTATGTATAATGTATCTATTCTAATAAGCTATAGGCAGCGAGTTCTACGGAACTCTACTTACAGCTTATTACAATAGGTACATTACATACAGCAGCGTGTGGTCAGTAACTATCTGACTGACCAGCTGCCAGCCGCTGCCAGCAGATCGGCCACGCATCCGCCAACTGCCATCGACCTCCGAAATGTGTCCGCTGCGCAGGCGGGCACATCAGCCAGGATTGCGACAGGGCCCCCGAAGAGGCCCCCAAGTGCGCCAACTGTGGGAGGGCGCACGTGGCGCGTGGCGGTGTGTATATATTTGTGTGTATGTGTGGGAAGGAAAGAGCAGTGAACAGTTTCAGTTTAAGTTATATAAGAATTAGTATATTAACAGACAATTTTGAGGAGATTTTCAATTTCTTCATAAGTGAGCGAATGAAGCCAAGATAAAAATTTTAACGTCAAAAACGTCATACGTGACGTACGCCGGACGACGATGTGGCCCAGCTTGATGAAGCATCTGAAACAAAAAAAAATAATAAATTTATTTATTACCAATGATCCATAGGTGTTAGTTACATAGTAGTTGGTTAGTTCTTCTTATAAAATATGTCAGTAAACCTTAATTCTAATCTTAATCGTTATATAAATAAGGACATTATATAGTACCTAAGCAACATTAGAACAACAAGAACTACAAAAGTAATAATAAAATTATTTTGCTATAATCCGCGAAGAAGTAAAATAGAAAATATATAAAATGTAAGTGGACATTCGGTTATTATACCTGATACATGCAGGATTCGTAAAAACACATGCATAAACCTCCACCACCGCCACCACAATACACAAGCACTATATATGTTCACTATCACAAACTCAACAATCGTTTCGCCCCGCAACCGAAGCATCATCAGGAGATATATTTTCTTTTTTACTTCTTCGCGGATTATATATATATTTGTATTATGGATCTCTGCAAAGTAACGCCTAATTCTATAAATTATACAACAAGAACTGTTATTTTAACGTTGCTTAGGACCTATTGTACATTATACCTATGTATAATGTATCTATTCTAATAAGCTATAAGTAGCGAGTTCTACGGAACTCTACTTACAGCTTATTACAATAGGTACATTACATACAGCAGCGTGTGGTCAGTAACTATCTGGCTGACCAGCTGCCAGCCGCTGCCAGCAGTTCGGCCACGCATCCGCCAACTGCCATCGACCTCCGAAATGGGTCCGCTGCGTAGGCGGGCACATTAGCCAGGATTGCGACAGGACCCCGAAGAGGCCCCCAAGTGCGCCAACTGTGGGAGGGCGCACGTGGCGCGTGGCGGTGTGTATATATTTGTGTGTATGTGTGGGAAGGAAAGAGCAATGAACAGTTTCTGTTTAAGTTATATATGAATTAGTATATTAACAGACAATTTTGATGAGATTTTCAGTTTCTTCATAAGTGAGCGAATGAAGCCAAGATAAAAATTTTAATTTACACGAGTAGTAGTTTAATGAGTAAATATTTAAAAGATTATTTGCTCTATTGTACATCAATTAAAACATTTAATTTATTATGTACTTGCTTTTATCCGCAACTTCGTCCGCGCGGACTGAAGACGACCCCTGTACGCAGTCGACTCACGAACACTGGTGTCTCAAACCGGCTGTGCCTGAAAAATTACATAATTTTCGGTTTATTAATTTTAATTAATTATGAAAACTTACTCTACAGTCTACAGTATGAAACTATCTTGAATTTTCAAATATTTCTGCAACAAAACGTCATACGTGACGTACGCCGGACGACGATGTGGCCCAGCTTGACGAAGCATCTGAAAAAAAAAATATAATAAATTTATTTAGTTGCAATCCAGCAGTAGCGTCGCGCGCATGTGTCATACGCGAGTAGCTCGGGTGCGGGGTCAATGGCCGCTCAAAAAGTTAAATGTAGTCAATGTAATGTTGTGATATCCGAGGTGTTAGCCTTTGTTCAAAACAAGGCAGATGTTATGGACGAGGAAAGTATTGTTCGTCTCTGTAGCACGGCATTCACTAGTAAAGATATAGTGGAAGCTAAAAGTCTATTATTTCAGTCTGTGAGCGAAAATTCTAAGCGCAAAATAAATCGAAAAGGCGAGGGCAAGAGCAATCGAGATATATTAGACATCATTTGTATTATTAAAGAGGTCGATCCAGAGCAGTTGCCGATATTTGTAGCGAGAGATTTGCAAAAATTGCCGCCGGTTACTTTTGACCATATAGATGCCACTAGATTGTTAAAGGACATTATCAAGCTACAAAATGAAGTAACTGTAATTAAAGAAACATACGCTACAAGAGAGATGCTCTCAAAATCACAAGAAGTGTCTTCAGGTGAAATTTCTTATGTTAATAAGCGAAGAGGAGGTTGTGCAACGGATTTTTATGAATGTGATCCAGTTAGCTTGCCGTACATTGAATGCGATCGCACTAATGAGTCATTGGTCGGTGCAAAGTGCAATGAACGTAACTCGGTCACGGACAAACCGAAGATCCCCGAGGTAAACACGATCGCTTCAACATCGAGTAACAATAACTTAATGCCGAACTCCCTTGCGCATGCGTCGCTGGCGCATAGCGAACTAACTGCTATATCGGAATCTACTACGCGGCAAGAGGATTTAATTACCGTTAGCGCCACAGGTGAGACGGAGGTGTTGAAGCAGGACAACAAAAATGCATCATACGCGGCAACGACCGCATCGGTAAAGAAATGCGATAAGACGATGACTCACCCGGCTATTAATACGAATCAACGTGTAAGCGGCCGAGGTAATGAAGAATGGACTTTAGTTACAAATAAAAAAAGGTTAAAGGACCGTTTTAGAGGTAAAAAAGGTATAGGGGAAATCGAGACTGGATGCAAATTTAAGGCGGCGAATTTAGAGTTACCGTTTTATATATACAATGTGGATAAGGAGGCACCCGCGGATGATATAAGAAATTATATTAAATCTAAAACTGGAGTTGAAGTGAACTTACAATCTGTAATTATGAGCCGAATAAAAGATTACGCTGCATATAAATTTTATATTCCTAAGGACAAACTTCATGTCTTTATGGATGCCAACATGTGGCCCAGTGGAATATCATATCGCAAATTTATTAATTTTAATAAGAAAATTAGCGACATTGGTACTGTGAAATCGAGTAATCTTTCCTCTAGTAATTGTTAATGGGTAGTGACGCTAAGGAGATAACGAACTTTATTAGTTTTAATTGTAAGTCTCTAAAGAGATCATTTGACAGCGTAAGGAGGCTTAGCTTAAAAGCTGATATAATAGCACTTCAGGAGACCTGGCTTTTGCCGCATGATATTCCTACCATAGGAAATATAAATAATGATTTTAATTATTTTGGGAAGTCGGCAGTGGACACATCGCTAGGTGTCTTCCGTGGTCGCCCTTACGGAGGGGTTGCTATATTATGGAGGAGTAACAAATTTGAAAATGCTTCTATGGTTCCATGTAGAAGTGATCGCCTCATCGCAATTAAGCTGTGTGTGTCAGGTAGAACCATTCTCGTGTGTAGTGTATACATGCCGGTGGATGAGTCTGTAAATTTATCGGAGTTTATTGACTGTTTAAGTGAATTAGCTGCAATAGTTGAAAATAGTGATACTGAATCAGTTTTTATTTTGGGTGATTTCAATGCACACCCCGGAGAAACTTTTTGTAAGGAAATGATAAATTTTTGTCGTGACCAAAGCTGGTTATGTGCTGATTTCTTAAAATTAGGAGAAAACTCTGGAACTTATACTTTTGTTAGTGAGGCGCACGGCTGTCGTCGTTGGCTTGACCACTGCCTGGTAACTGAGGCGGCATGGGGGGCAGTGGAGTCGGTGAGGGTACTTTATGACGTTTACTGGTCCGACCACTACCCTTTAGAGATTCAATGTAATATTAACACGGTGAAGCCAAAGTCGGGAAAGCCGTGCGCAGCGATAAATAAAGTTATATGGGGAGAGCGCAATAGTAGTCAAATAGAGACATATAATAAACTATGTAATGAGTTGCTAGGTCAAATAAATTTGCCAGATGAGCTTAGACAATGCTGTGATAAAATGTGTACAAATAGTAGTGTTGAACATAGAACTGCAATAGATAATTTTTATTGTAACATTGTTATGTGTCTAAAAAAGGCGTCAGTCCACGGTTACAATTGTAGATTTAAAGAGAGAGGCAGAGAAAAGCGGTGCATAATAGGTTGGAATAAACACGTTCGCGATGCACACAGGAACGCTAGACGAACGTTCTTGGACTGGGTGTGGTATGGAAGGCCAAGGTCCGGTCAAGCATACCAAAATATGCTCGAAGCTAGAAGACTCTTTAAAATAAAACTGAAATATTGCCAGAACAACCAGGAGCAATTAAAAATGGACATTCTAGCTTCAGAACATAAGAATAAAAATTTCCGTGGATTCTGGAAAAAAACTCAAAAACTAAGTCCTAAGTCTGGCGTTCCTGCTAGCATCGGGGGCGTTCAAAACCCAAAGGACATAGCAAATATGTTCCGAGAGCATTTCCAGATACATGCTCAACTGCAAAGCAAACACAAAGAGGAAACGTTTGTAGTGTCTGAGGTGCCTGACCCTGTAACCGCGGAGGATATTAGCGGGATATTGAAAGTAATGAGAAGGGGCAAATCCCCTGGGCATGATGGCCTTAGTATAGAACATCTTGCTAATGCAGGGCCCCATCTCTCAAGACTGTTAGCATTGTTGTTTACCGTATGTATCAGGCACTCTTATCTACCGGCTGAGCTGATGAGGACGGTGGTAGTTCCTGTTGTGAAAAATGGAACGGGTGATGTTACTGACAAAGGTAACTATCGACCGATCTCATTGGCCACTATTATAGCAAAGGTGTTTGACTGCATGTTGGAGCGACAGCTCAAAAATTATCTCCACATCCATGATGCACAATTTGGTTTTAGACCAAAACTATCTACTGAATGTGCTATTCTGTCGCTTAAACATACAGTCAGATATTATACCGATAGGAGTACGCCGGTTTATGCGGCTTTTCTTGATCTCTCTAAGGCATTTGACATGGTTGGATATGATTTGCTGTGGTCCAAGCTGAAGGACACGGGTGTGCCGTATAACATCATAAATATATTTAAATATTGGTACAGCAATCAGACCAATCAGGTCAAATGGCTTGACGAGCTCTCTGAGGAGTACAGGCTGAGGTGTGGCGTGAGACAGGGAGGTTTGACCTCGCCAGCGCTCTTTAATCTTTACATTAATCAGCTTATTGAGGAACTCAGTAGCACAGGTGTCGGATGTTCAATTGATGGTCACTGTATGAACAGCATCAGTTATGCAGACGACATGGTGGTGTTGAGTCCTTCGGTCAGTGCACTGCGGAAGCTGTTGTCAATATGCGAGCGGTACGCGGAGGTGCACGGTCTGCGATATAATGTGGGGAAGAGTGAGCTGCTGGTATTTCGAGCGTCCGTCCGAAAACCAGCTCACGTTCCACCAGTGAAGCTGGGGGGTGTCGCTCTTCGGAGGGTATCTGAATTTAAATATCTAGGACATATTGTAACCGAGGACTTGTGTGATGACCTCGATATGGAGAGAGAAAGGAGAGCTATTGCAGTCCGATGTAATATGCTGGCTCGCAGATTTGCACGCTGCACTGTAAGTGTAAAAGTTACACTTTTCAAGACCTTCTGCCAAACACTTTACACGTGCGGTCTGTGGGTCAACTATACGCAGAAGGCCTATAACGCGCTCCGAGTCCAGTACAATGACGCCTTCAGAGTGATGTTGGGGCTACTGCGCTATTGTAGCGCGTCTGCGATGTTTGCACACGCGCATACTAATGATTTTGTTTCTGTCAGGCGCAAACGAATTGCATCGCTGTTGCGCAGAGTGCGCGAGAGCTCTAACATCATGCTGAGGGTCATCAGTGAGAAACCGGATTGTCCCATATTGAGGCACTGGATACTGACCCATGTATACATACCGAGTGCTCCGCTTAGAAGCGGAAAATATTTAAATTAAGTTTTTTTAGAAATAAAATTTACTAATATAGTTTATAAGAAACAATTGTTACTAACACAACATATGGATGTTATTCTGAAATAAATATTATTATTATTATTATTATTATTATTATTATTATTATTTATTACCAATGATCCATAGGTGTTAGTTACATACTAGTTGGTTAGATCTTCTTATAAATTATGTCAGTAAACCTTAACTCTAATCTTAGTGGTTATAAAAATAAGGACATTATATAGTACCTAAGCAACATTAAAACAACAAGAACTGTTATTTTAACGTTGCTTAGGACCTATTGTACATTATACCTATGTATAATGTATCTATTCTAATAAGCTATAGGCAGCGAGTTCTACGGAACTCTACTTACAGCTTATTACAATAGGTACATTACATACAGCAGCGTGTGGTCAGTAACTATCTGACTGACCAGCTGCCAGCCGCTGCCAGCAGTTCGGCCACGCATCCGCCAACTGCCATTGACCTCCGAAATGGGTCCGCTGCGTAGGCGGGCACATCAGCCAGGATTGCGACAGGGCCCCCGAAGAGGCCCCCAAGTGCGCCAACTGTGGGAGGGCGCACGTGGCGCGTGGCGGTGTGTATATATTTGTGTGTATGTGTGGGAAGGAAAGAGCAATGAACAGTTTCTGTTTAAGTTATATATGAATTAGTAAATTAACAGACAATTTTGAGGAGATTTTCAGTTTCTTCAGAAGTGAGCGAATGAAGCCAAGATAAAAATTTTAATTTACACGAGTAGTAGTTTAATGAGTAAATATTTAAAAGATTATTTGCTCTATTGTACATCAATTAAAACATTTAATTTATTATGTACTTGCTTTTATCCGCAACTTCGTCCGCGCGGACTGTAGACGACCCCTGTACGCAGTCGACTCACGAACACTGGTGTCTCAAACCGGCTGTGCCTGAAAAATTACATAATTTTCGGTTTATTAATTTTAATTAATTATGAAAACTTACTCTACAGTCTACAGTATGAAACTATCTTGAATTTTCAAATATTTCTGCAACAAAAACGTCATACGTGACGTAGCCGGACGACGATGTGACCCAGCTTGATGAAGCATCTGAAACAAAAAAAATATAATAATTTTTTTTATATCAATGATCCATAGGTGTAAGTTACATAGTAGTTGGTTAGTTCTTCTTATAAAATATGTCAGTAAACCTTGACTCTAATCTTAATCGTTATATAAATAAGGACATTATATAGTACCTAAGCAACATTAAAACAACAAGAACTACAAAAGTAATAATAAAATTATTTTGCTATAATCCGCGAAGAAGTAAAATAGAAAATATATAAAATGTAAGTGGACATTCGGTTATTATACCTCATACATGCAGGATTCGTAAAAACACATGCATAAACCTCCACCACCGCCACCACAATACACAAGCACTATATATGTTCACTATCACAAACTCAACAATCGTTTCGCCCCGCAACCGAAGCATCATCAGGAGATATATTTTCTTTTTTACTTCTTCGCGGATTATATATATATTTGTATTATGGATCTCTGCAAAGTAACGCCTAATTCTATAAATTATACAACAAGAACTGTTATTTTAACGTTGCTTAGGACCTATTGTACATTATACCTATGTATAATGTATCTATTCTAATAAGCTATAAGTAGCGAGTTCTACGGAACTCTACTTACAGCTTATTACAATAGGTACATTACATACAGCAGCGTGTGGTCAGTAACTATCTGGCTGACCAGCTGCAAGCCGCTGCCAGCAGTTCGGCCACGCATCCGCCAACTGCCATCGACCTCCGAAATGGGTCCGCTGCGTAGGCGGGCACATCAGCCAGGATTGCGACAGGCCCCCAAAGAGGCCCCCAAGTTCGCCAACTGTGGGAGGGCACACGTGGCGCGTGGCGGTGTGTATATATTTGTGTGTATGTGTGGGAAGGAAAGAGCAATGAACAGTTTCTGTTTAAGTTATATATGAATTAGTAAATTAACAGACAATTTTGAGGAGATTTTCAGTTTCTTCAGAAGTGAGCGAATGAAGCCAAGATAAAAATTTTAATTTACACGAGTAGTAGTTTAATGAGTAAATATTTAAAAGATTATTTGCTCTATTGTACATCAATTAAAACATTTAATTTATTATGTACTTGCTTTTATCCGCAACTTCGTCCGCGCGGACTGAAGACGACCCCTGTACGCAGTCGACTCACGAACACTGGTGTCTCAAACCGGCTGTGCCTGAAAAATTACATAATTTTCGGTTTATTAATTTTAATTTATTATGAAAACTTACTCTACAGTCTACAGTATGAAACTATCTTGAATTTTCAAATATTTCTGCAACAAAACGTCATACGTGACGTACGCCGGACGACGATGTGGCCCAGCTTGACGAAGCATCTGAAAAAAAAATATAATAAATTTATTTATTACCAATTATCCATAGGTGTTAGTTACATAGTAGTTGGTTTGATCTTCTTATAAATTATGTCAGTAAACCTTAACTCTAATCTTAGTGGTTATAAAAATATGGACATTATATAGTACCTAAGCAACATTAAAACAACAAGAACTGCTATTTTAACGTTGCTTAGGACCTATTGTACATTATACCTATGTATAATGTATCTTTTCTAATCACTACATATTATAAAACAAAGTCCAAATTTCCGTATGTACGCATAAAACTTTAAAACTACGCAACAGATTTTGATGCGGTTTTTTTTAATAGATAGAGTGATTCCAGAGGAAGGTTTGTACGTATAATAACATTCAATACGGATTAGAGAAATACTGTAATTTTTGAGGTTTCTGTAAATAATTACATTTTTGTCCGCTTACATTGCAAACGCAGGCTAAATCCTACGAGATTTATCAAAATGATGTACTAAGTATTTGTACGCCTTGAAAAGGTCTACAGAAAAGTCCGTGATGGTATATGTCTATCTCTTATGGATAACCCACAAAAGTATTTTTTGTCATATACTTTTTACGAAAAATAATGCCTTATTTTTGAAGCAATTTTTATACAATACAGCATTAATCCTTATGCAATTAAGTACCTTAAATAAATTGTTGATTTAATATAGGTCAATATGGCCGTTTACAGCATGTAATTTAAGTGAACATTTTCGGAGATATTACAGATTTAAAATGCCGCGAGGACGCCGCGCTTCACCCTATAGCACTTCGAATCGTTTAAGAGTTTGTATAATACTTAGGACCTATTGTACATTATACCTATGTATAATGTATCTATTCTAATAAGCTATAAGTAGCGAGTTCTACGGAACTCTACTTACAGCTTATTACAATAGGTACATTACATACAGCAGCGTGTGGTCAGTAACTATCTGGCTGACCAGCTGCCAGCCGCTGCCAGCAGTTCGGTCACGCATCCGCCAACTGCCATCGACCTCCGAAATGTGTCCGCTGCGCAGGCGCGCACATCAGCCAGGATTGCGACAGGACCCCGAAGAGGCCCCCAAGTGCGCCAACTGTGGGAGGGCGCACGTGGCGCGTGGCGGTGTGTATATATTTGTGTGTATGTGTGGGAAGGAAAGAGCAATGAACAGTTTCAGTTTAAGTTATATATGAATTAGTATATTAACAGATAATTTTGAGGAGATTTTCAGTTTCTTCATAAGTGAGCGAATGAAGCCAAGATAAAAATTTTAATTTACACGAGTAGTAGTTTAATGAGTAAATATTTAAAAGATTATTTGCTCTATTGTACATCAATTGAAACATTTAATTTATTATGTACTTGCTTTTATCCGCAACTTCGTCCGCGCGGACTGTAGACGACCCCTGTACGCAGTCGACTCACGAACACCGGTGTCTCAAACCGGCTGTGCCTGAAAAATTACATAATTTTCGGTTTATTAATTTTAATTAATTATGAAAACTTTCTCTATAGTCTGCAGTATGAAACTATCTTGAATTTTCAAATATTTCTGCAACAAAAACGTCATACGTGACGTACGCCGGACGACGATGTGGCCCAGTTTGATGAAGCATCTGAAACAAAAAAAAATAATAAATTTATTTATTACCAATGATCTATAGGTGTTAGTTACATAGTAGTTGGTTAGTTCTTCTATAAAATATGTCAGTAAACCTTAACTCTTATCTTAATCGTTATATAAATAAGGACATTATATAGTACCTAAGCAACATTAAAACAAAAAGAACTACAAAAGTAATAATAAAATTATTTTGCTATAATCCGCGAAGAAGTAAAATAGAAAATATATATAATGCTAAATGTAAGTGGACAATCGGTTATCATACCTGATACATGCAGGATTCGTAAAAACACATGCACAAACCTCCACCACCGCCACCACAATACACAAGCACTATATATGTTCACTATCACAAACTCAACAATCGTTTCGCCTCGCAACCGAAGCATCATCAGGAGATATATTTTCTATTTTACTTCTTCGCGGATTATATATATATTTGTATTATGGATCTCTGCAAAGTAACGCCTAATTCTATAAATTATACAACAAGAACTGTTATTTTAACGTTGCTTAGGACCTATTGTACATTATACCTATGTATAATGTATCTATTCTAATAAGCTATAAGTAGCGAGTTCTACGGAACTCTACTTACAGCTTATTACAATAGGTACATTACATACAGCAGCGTGTGGTCAGTAACTATCTGGCTGACCAGCTGCCAGCCGCTGCCAGCAGTTCGGCCACGCATCCGCCAACTGCCATCGACCTCCGAAATGTGTCCGCTGCGCAGGCGGGCACATTAGCCAGGATTGCGACAGGACCCCGAAGAGGCCCCCAAGTGCGCCAACTGTGGGAGGGCGCACGTGGCGCGTGGCGGTGTGTATATATTTGTGTGTATGTGTGGGAAGGAAAGAGCAATGAACAGTTTCAGTTTAAGTTATATATGAATTAGTATATTAACAGACAATTTTGAGGAGATTTTCAGTTTCTTCATAAGTGAGCGAATGAAGCCAAGATAAAAATTTTAATTTACACGAGTAATAGTTTAATGAGTAAATATTTAAAAGATTATTTGCTCTATTGTACATCAATTAAAACATTTAATTTATTATGTACTTGCTTTTATCCGCAACTTCGTCCGCGCGGACTGTAGACGACCCCTGTACGCAGTCGACTCACGAACACTGGTGTCTCAAACCGGCTGTGCCTGAAAAATTACATAATTTTCGGTTTATTAATTTTAATTAATTATGAAAACTTACTCTACAGTCTACAGTATGAAACTATCTTGAATTTTCAAATATTTCTGCAACAAAAACGTCATACGTGACGTAGCCGGACGACGATGTGACCCAGCTTGATGAAGCATCTGAAACAAAAAAAAATATAATAATTTTTTTTATATCAATGATCCATAGGTGTAAGTTACATAGTAGTTGGTTAGTTCTTCTTATAAAATATGTCAGTAAACCTTGACTCTAATCTTAATCGTTATATAAATAAGAACATTATATAGTACCTAAGCAACATTAAAACAACAAGAACTACAAAAGTAATAATAAAATTATTTTGCTATAATCCGCGAAGAAGTAAAATAGAAAATATATAAAATGTAAGTGGACATTCGATTATTATACCTGATACATGCAGGATTCGTAAAAACACATGCATAAACCTCCACCACCGCCACCACAATACAAAAGCACTATATATGTTCACTATCACAAACTCAACAATCGTTTCGCCCCGCAACCGAAGCATCATCAGGAGATATATTTTCTATTTTACTTCTTCGCGGATTATATATATATTTGTATTATGGATCTCTGCAAAGTAACGCCTAATTCTATAAATTATACAACAAGAACTGTTATTTTAACGTTGCTTAGGACCTATTGTACATTATACCTATGTATAATGTATCTATTCTAATAAGCTATAAGTAGCGAGTTCTACGGAACTCTACTTACAGCTTATTACAATAGGTACATTACATACAGCAGCGTGTGGTCAGTAACTATCTGGCTGACCAGCTGCCAGCCGCTGCCAGCAGTTCGGCCACGCATCCGCCAACTGCCATCGACCTCCGAAATGGGTCCGCTGCGTAGGCGGGCACATCAGCCAGGAATGCGACAGGCCCCCAAAGAGGCCCCCAAGTTCGCCAACTGTGGGAGGGCACACGTGGCGCGTGGCGGTGTGTATATATTTGTGTGTATGTGTGGGAAGGAAAGAGCAATGAACAGTTTCTGTTTAAGTTATATATGAATTAGTAAATTAACAGACAATTTTGAGGAGATTTTCAGTTTCTTCAGAAGTGAGCGAATGAAGCCAAGATAAAAATTTTAATTTACACGAGTAGTAGTTTAATGAGTAAATATTTAAAAGATTATTTGCTCTATTGTACATCAATTAAAACATTTAATTTATTATGTACTTGCTTTTATCCGCAACTTCGTCCGCGCGGACTGAAGACGACCCCTGTACGCAGTCGACTCACGAACACTGGTGTCTCAAACCGGCTGTGCCTGAAAAATTACATAATTTTCGGTTTATTAATTTTAATTTATTATGAAAACTTACTCTACAGTCTACAGTATGAAACTATCTTGAATTTTCAAATATTTCTGCAACAAAACGTCATACGTGACGTACGCCGGACGACGATGTGGCCCAGCTTGACGAAGCATCTGAAAAAAAAATATAATAAATTTATTTATTACCAATGATCCATAGGTGTTAGTTACATACTAGTTGGTTAGATCTTCTTATAAATTATGTCAGTAAACCTTAACTCTAATCTTAGTGGTTATAAAAATATGGACATTATATAGTACCTAAGCAACATTAAAACAACAAGAACTGCTATTTTAACGTTGCTTAGGACCTATTGTACATTATACCTATATATAATGTATCTTTTCTAATAAGCTATAAGTAGCGAGTTCTACGGAACTCCACTTACAGCTTAATACAATAGGTACATTACATACAGCAGCGTGTGGTCAGTAACTATCTGGCTGACCAGCTGCCAGCCGCTGCCAGCAGTTCGGTCACGCATCCGCCAACTGCCATCGACCTCCGAAATGTGTCCGCTGCGCAGGCGCGCACATCAGCCAGGATTGCGACAGGACCCCGAAGAGGCCCCCAAGTGCGCCAACTGTGGGAGGGCGCACGTGGCGCGTGGCGGTGTGTATATATTTGTGTGTATGTGTGGGAAGGAAAGAGCAATGAACAGTTTCAGTTTAAGTTATATATGAATTAGTATATTAACAGATAATTTTGAGGAGATTTTCAGTTTCTTCATAAGTGAGCGAATGAAGCCAAGATAAAAATTTTAATTTACACGAGTAGTAGTTTAATGAGTAAATATTTAAAAGATTATTTGCTCTATTGTACATCAATTGAAACATTTAATTTATTATGTACTTGCTTTTATCCGCAACTTCGTCCGCGCGGACTGTAGACGACCCCTGTACGCAGTCGACTCACGAACACCGGTGTCTCAAACCGGCTGTGCCTGAAAAATTACATAATTTTCGGTTTATTAATTTTAATTAATTATGAAAACTTTCTCTATAGTCTGCAGTATGAAACTATCTTGAATTTTCAAATATTTCTGCAACAAAAACGTCATACGTGACGTACGCCGGACGACGATGTGGCCCAGTTTGATGAAGCATCTGAAACAAAAAAAAATAATAAATTTATTTATTACCAATGATCTATAGGTGTTAGTTACATAGTAGTTGGTTAGTTCTTCTATAAAATATGTCAGTAAACCTTAACTCTTATCTTAATCGTTATATAAATAAGGACATTATATAGTACCTAAGCAACATTAAAACAAAAAGAACTACAAAAGTAATAATAAAATTATTTTGCTATAATCCGCGAAGAAGTAAAATAGAAAATATATATAATGCTAAATGTAAGTGGACAATCGGTTATCATACCTGATACATGCAGGATTCGTAAAAACACATGCACAAACCTCCACCACCGCCACCACAATACACAAGCACTATATATGTTCACTATCACAAACTCAACAATCGTTTCGCCTCGCAACCGAAGCATCATCAGGAGATATATTTTCTATTTTACTTCTTCGCGGATTATATATATATTTGTATTATGGATCTCTGCAAAGTAACGCCTAATTCTATAAATTATACAACAAGAACTGTTATTTTAACGTTGCTTAGGACCTATTGTACATTATACCTATGTATAATGTATCTATTCTAATAAGCTATAAGTAGCGAGTTCTACGGAACTCTACTTACAGCTTATTACAATAGGTACATTACATACAGCAGCGTGTGGTCAGTAACTATCTGGCTGACCAGCTGCCAGCCGCTGCCAGCAGTTCGGCCACGCATCCGCCAACTGCCATCGACCTCCGAAATGTGTCCGCTGCGCAGGCGCGCACATCAGCCAGGATTGCGACAGGACCCCGAAGAGGCCCCCAAGTGCGCCAACTGTGGGAGGGCGCACGTGGCGCGTGGCGGTGTGTATATATTTGTGTGTATGTGTGGGAAGGAAAGAGCAATGAACAGTTTCTGTTTAAGTTATATATGAATTAGTAAATTAACAGACAATTTTGAGGAGATTTTCAGTTTCTTCAGAAGTGAGCGAATGAAGCCAAGATAAAAATTTTAATTTACACGAGTAGTAGTTTAATGAGTAAATATTTAAAAGATTATTTGCTCTATTGTACATCAATTAAAACATTTAATTTATTATGTACTTGCTTTTATCCGCAACTTCGTCCGCGCGGACTGTAGACGACCCCTGTACGCAGTCGACTCACGAACACTGGTGTCTCAAACCGGCTGTGCCTGAAAAATTACATAATTTTCGGTTTATTAATTTTAATCAATTATGAAAACTTATTTTACAGTCTACAGTATGAAACTATCTTGAATTTTCAAATATTTCTGCAACAAAAACGTCATACGTGACGTACGCCGGACGACGATGTGGCCCAGCTTGATGAAGCATCTGAAACAAAAAAAAATATAATAAATTTATTTATTACCAATGATCCATAGGTGTTAGTTACATAGTAGTTGGTTAGTTCTTCTATAAAATATGTCAGTAAACCTTAAATCTAATCTTAATCGTTATATAAATAAGGACATTATAAAGTACCTTAGCAACATTAAAATAACAAGAACTACAAAAGTAATAATAAAATTATTTTGCTATAATCCGCGAAGAAGTAAAATAGAAAATATATATAATGCTAAATGTAAGTGGACAATCGGTTATCATACCTGATACATGCAGGATTCGTAAAAACACATGCACAAACCTCCACCACCGCCACCACAATACACAAGCACTATATATGTTCACTATCACAAACTCAACAATCGTTTCGCCTCGCAACCGAACCATCATCAGGAGATATATTTTCTATTTTACTTCTTCGCGGATTATATATATATTTGTATTATGGATCTCTGCAAAGTAACGCCTAATTCTATAAATTATACAACAAGAACTGTTATTTTAACGTTGCTTAGGACCTATTGTACATTATACCTATGTATAATGTATCTATTCTAATAAGCTATAAGTAGCGAGTTCTACGGAACTCTACTTACAGCTTATTAAAATAGGTACATTATATACAGCAGCGTGTGGTCAGTAACTATCTGGCTGACCAGCTGCCAGCCGCTGCCAGCAGTTCGGCCACGCATCCGCCAACTGCCATCATCGACCTCCGAAATGTGTCCGCTGCGCAGGCGGGCACATAAGCCAGGATTGCGACAGGGCCCCCGAAGAGGCCCCCAAGTGCGCCAACTGTGGGAGGGCGCACGTGGCGCGTGGCGGTGTGTATATATTTGTGTGTATGTGTGGGAAGGAAAGAGCAATGAACAGTTTCAGTTTAAGTTATATATGAATTAGTTTATTAACAGACAATTTTAGGAAGATTTTCAGTTTCTTCATAAGTGAGCGAATGAAGCCAAGATAAAAATTTTAATTTATGCGAGTAGTAGTTTAATGAGTAAATATTTAAAAGATTATTCGCTCTATTGAACATCAATTAAAACATTTAATTTATTATGTACTTGCTTTTATCCGCAACTTCGTCCGCGCGGACTGTAGACGACCCCTGTACGCAGTCGACTCACGAACACTGGTGTCTCAAACCGGCTGTGCCTGAAAAATTACATTATTTTCGGTTTATTAATTTTAATTAATTATGAAAACTTACTCTACAGTCTACAGTATGAAACTATCTTGAATTTTCAAATATTTCTGCAACAAAACGTCATACGTGACGTACGCCGGACGACGATGTGGCCCAGCTTGATGAAGCATCTGAAACAAAAAAAATATATAATAAATTTATTTATTACCAATGATCCATAGGTGTTAGTTACATAGTAGTTGGTTAGTTTTTCTATAAAATATGTCAGTAAACCTTAAATCTAATCTTAATCGTTATATAAATAAGGACATTATATAGTACCTAAGCAACATCAAAACAACAAGAACTACAAAGTAATAATAAAATTATTTTGCTATAATCCGCGAAGAAGTAAAATAGAAAATATATATGACGAATGAGGCTCGCCGCGATTATTTTTAGAAAGTGTGACGTCAGTATTGCTGACGTTACGAGAAGGATTATCCCCTATAATTGGTGATCAATAAACACTGTAGATAATTTTTATAAACTTTTATATTTAAAGAGCTCTGTTTACTGCGGCGGTCCGAGACAGAATAATGCCACGAGCGGGCGCGCGCTCGGCTTTTATAGAAAAACTGGGTGTGTCATTCGATTGAACAAACTACCCACCTTTTCAACTAAAACTATTCTTTACATACAAAGAAATGTTCTTAATTTTAAAATGAAATGTTTAAATTTATTACAATGTAACTTGTAAATATTAATTGCGAACATGTGGTAAAAATATTGATCAAGTGTTTTTATTTTAGTAATGAAGGTATTTATCGTTAAATTAAAACCATAATAACAATCTAAATCAATAATATATAATAATTTAAATTACAATTTCTACATTTTCAAGATAGTTTGAGGCCTGTGAAAGCTCTGTTTGGATAACTTTAAGTCAGCTTGCTGTTCCTGTTTCCTATTTAAAAATAGTAATAATTTTTGAAGTTGTACTTTTAGCGTGTTTAGGAAAAAACTTTTTTTTTAAAGATGCATGCACTTAGAAATGTAAACGGTTGTTGTATATATATTTTTTTATTACAGTAGAAGTCTTAATAAAGAAGTTCTTTTAATATTTTGTTTTATTAATATTTAAAAATCATTAGTAATATTTAACAGGTAAACCGGTTATCCAAAAAATCGGTAAAAGCGGTGTGCGAATCGATAAAACTTGACATCACTAATTACGGTTTTAGCGCACCAAGTACATCACTAATTTTACTACGATTATACGTGATACGTTATATATATTACTACTCCATATAAAAGAAAGAGTCAGAGCTGAGACTAAATCCGTTTTTTATGAATGAAACGGTTGAGAGGCAGATAGTTTTTATTGAATGAATATGATATAACTGTTCTGTCTCGAATTAGGTATTTATTATAATGCCAATATAAGAATGAAAAAACTATTATTTGAAATCCCAAAATAAATGTAAAGAATAAATTAAGAATCAAGTGACAGCATTCATAATTTCACATCAACGCAAATAACATTAAGAAAAATGCCTGCTGTTACTTCGACGACATCTGAAGACCAAAATGATGGTGAAGAGAAAATGTGGAACGCTCTAAGGAGATATATTATACGGGAGAGACAGAGGAAAAAAGAAGGTAATGTAAATACACTTTGATCTAAATTATTTGAATAAAGATCCACTTTATTAATTTTCCTTCTCCTATATAAGAAACACAGAAGCATTTCAATGCATAACTAAGGAGACTTCATTGTCCTAGCCCTGATGGTTACATTATTTTTTTTTAAATATATATCTGATAAAATGTTGCAATTATGTGGAGATCTTGTCACTTATGTTCAGTAGTGGACGTCCACTGGTTGAAGGAGAGAGAGGTTATTTTGTATGTTTCATTATTGAGATCAAGTAATATTTTGTTTCAACCGCAAACTTTCTTATATTTTAACAATGTGGTATTAATAATATAGATGTAACTTCTATATTATATTTAAATCTATAATTAACGTTTGCATTTTAACTTATAAATATGAATTAAATTTACTTAAATAGGTTATTTAATTGATTGAGTATGGGAAGCTATGGTTAATAATCAAAAGCGGTTGAAAAATATATCAACTTGAGAATAGCAGAAACTTTAAAAATGGTATAACCCTTTCTAGTTTGTATGCTTACATCTTATGCTGCCATTAGATGAGATAACATTCAAACACCATAATACTCGCAAAGCATTTGCTATTTTGCGATTTTGTTGTGAAGTCAATCTCCTGATGTTGCTTCAGTTACAGGGCAAAATAATTATTGAGATTGTGGTGGTGAATGTGTTCAGTGCTTGTGTATTGTTGTTTTATCAGTGTTGGGTAGTGCATGTGTTCTTACAAATTCTGCATGTATTAGTTATGAGAATGAATAGTACACTCTACATTTAGCATTACATATATGTTCTTTTATTGCGGATTATAGCAAAATAATATTCTCATTACTTTTGTACTAGTTAACACAAAATTTACAACTTGGTCAACTCAAATAAAATTTTTCGTCACCTTGTTATTTTATATGTTGATAATTTTTCCAGAATATGAAGCAGAAGTAGAAGAAGAGAGATTGAGAAAAGAAAGAGAGGCTCGTGAAAGACAAGATGTTATGACATTAGGTTGGTTATTTTTATGTATATGTCCATTAACTGATATTTCCTTAAGACTTCTTTACACTCATTCTTAATGATTCAACGTACATGCTTTTGAATGAGTATTTAATGGTTTTTCCATCATTACACTAGCACACAAAAAAAAGTGGAACATGCATTCAACTGGACCAACCTATAGGTATGAATATAGATGAATACATGATAGATAGATAGATAGACCCTACACTGTTATTAAAAGGTTGTGGTAGCCCAGCGGTAACACCGTGCAACTCTTTCGAGGAGGTCACTGGTTCAAACCTAGGCAGACACCAATGAGTTTTTCTGTTAAAACTTATGTGGTCTAATTGATTATCGTAATTTATCACATGCATTTCGGTAAAGGAAATATCGTGAGGAAACCTGCATATCTCTAGAGAATTCTGGAGATATGTGTAACCTACCAATCCGCGCAGAACAGCGTGGTAGGTCTTAGCTCCAAACCTTCTCTCTAAAAACGGAGAGAAGAGGCCTATTCTCAGCAGTGGGATAGTAACAGGCAGCTACTTACTTACTTACTTACTTACTGTTATAAATTTGAAAAATTCAATATATATCACGAAGACTGTTGATATTTGTACTTAAATACATATATCTGTTGTTTAAAGCTTTCTTGAAATTTGGCAGTGTATATGTCAAAATGACAAATGAATTTAATTTCGAATTCAGTGGGTGGAAATATGTACCTGCAGGTTGTTCAAGTCTAATGCACTTTCATTTTTTTTTGTACCGGTATTATTAATCCCCAAAATGTTTATTTAAAGTGTTAATATTACAAATTTTTTTGGATCACTATTGAAATGCAAGGATCCAATTTTTGGAGCATATAACAAATTATATACGCAGAAAGTTAAAGTCGTTAACATTTTTACTTTTATTCCAAATTTCAATAGGCATGTGATTAAAATTTCAGAAGAAACAAAAGAGCAGATTGAGCAGTTGGAATTAAAACTTAAGCAATTAGAGAAGGAAAAGCAGCAGTTGTTTATGCAGCTAAAAAGATTACTTAATGAAGATGAAATTAGAAAACGACAACAACAAAAGGAGACTAAGTAAGACATAATTCTCTATGAATTTATTATTAGAATATTTTGAACATTTCTTTTTCAAAAGTACGCCGTGTAGTATCCGGCGAAATAGAATAGTACCACCCTCATTTCTTACCGAGGTGTCGTAAAAGGCGACTAAGACAAGTCGAACCGCCGTGTGGTATCCGGCTGAGTAGAATAGACCACCCTCATTTCTTACCGAGGTGTCGTAGAAGGCGACTAAGGTATGTTGACCCACCGTGTGGTATCCGGTTTAGTAGAATAGACCACCCTCATTCTCACCGAGGTGTCTTAAAATACGACAGAGGTAAGTTGACGTCGGGCAGGCGGCCGGTCGTAAAAACGCATCTAAATCATGTGACAGCATGTTTATAACATGTTTGCCGACCCCACTTAGAGTGGGATAAGGGCAGGAAGATGATGATTTGTTTTTCAAAGGTAATGAGAATATCATTTTGCTATAATCAGCGATAAAAGAAAATATATGTAACGCTAAATGTAGATTGTACTAATCGTTCTTATACCTGATACATGCAGCATATGCATGCATAGCATAATCGGTTACGAGGCAAAACAATTGTTGAGATTGTGGTGGTGAATGTGTGCAGTGCTTGTGTATTGTTGTGTTATTGGTGTCGGGTAGTGCATGAGTTCTTAAAAATTCTACATGTATCCGGTATGAGAACGAATAGTACACTCTACATTTAGCATTACATATATTTTCTTTTTTTTGCGGATTATAGCAAACTAATATTCTCATTAGTTTTGTATTATGGACCTCCGCAAAGTAACGCCTAATTCTATAAATCATTTCTTTTTCATTATTTATGTATAAAGCAAAATGGTAAAGCCGACTCCCGGTGCGGTTGAGATAAGTTGATCCGTGTGGTATCCAGTTGGGTAGAATAGACCACCGTCTTTCTTACCGTGGTGTCGTAAAATACGACTAAGGTAAGTAGTCGTCAGGCAGGCGGCAGGTCGTAAAATACGTAACTGAATCATGTGACAATATGTTTATAACACAAGCAGACCCCCCTAATAGTGGGATAGGGGCAGGAGGAGGAGCCTAGCGTAGGTAAAGCGTATCCCAGTATTTTGCTAAGTCAAATTTACCACAACAATAATTAACTTTTACTTTAGGAAAAAAATATTTTTTCAGTGAAATGCAAACAATGAAAATGCCCATGGGTAATATGCCAATGCCTATGTTCACAATGTCCAATTCAACAGGGCAAGGGGAACCTCCCCCTACGCAGGGCCGACCACCCTCCCTCTCATCACATGTTCTAAATAAAGTAAGTTTTTTTTACTAATTTATTCATCATCATTCTCTCACCCTTATCCCACTCTAAGTGGGGTCAATATGTCTTCTTCTTTCATTCTCCTCTATCATTCGTCAAGTCTAGTGCCACTCCTTTAACATGCATATTTTTACTAATTTATTGTAATTATTTAATAATTATTATAAATTATATCTCTCAGTTGTCGTAAATTAATTTGAAGTTGCTATTGCCTTTAATTAAAATACTACTTATTTTAAGTTGTTCAATGTATAATTTTAATGTGAAGTGTGAATAAATAAATAAATATTTATTAAAAGGAAGCCAACAGAGTGCAGAGTATACAATATAATATATAATAATCATTTAGTATTACTACACCGTACATCTCATTTATAGACTAACTCAACATGATATAAAAAATAACAAACAGTGCTTAAATTGTTAATTAAAAAACAATGAAAATAACTTTAGTGATTCAAGAAACTAAACATATATATGCTACTAACTAGAAACAAAAACTTGTATGAATATATATATCATCCTGTCCTTATCCCACTCTAAGTGGGGTCGGCACAACATGTTTTTCTCTTCCATTCTGTCCTATCTTTCGTCAACTCTGGCGCCACTCCTTTCATATGCATATCATACTTCACACAATCCAACCATCTCTTTTTAGGCCTCCCTCTAGACACATATCCATCCACATTCAAATTTAACACACATGTCCATACCATCTCAATCTTGCACTTCTCGTCTTTTCTATATTGTATGAATCTATATAAATATAATTGAATGGAAAATGTCTAAGATAGCTTAATAAGTAAAAATCATCATCCTACGAGTATATTACCTGGCTAAACAATTGTTTGGAGCTTTTAAAATTATTTTTATATTTATTTACTATATTTAGAGCATTAATGCAACGTTTTTAACTAAGAGACATCACTTACACCACTTCAAGTTTACAGCTTTAAAGCATATTAATACAGAGTGCTATCAATACGACATTAAATGAATTTACTGATCATTTAAATGTATAAGATAACTTTGGCATAATTCTATCTTCTTAAATAATATTATTAATAATCTTCTTAATAGTAATGGGTGTCTGACCTGGCGCGGCGCGCTTGTTCAAAGCGTAGGTGAAAATATTAACATTATAGTTTTGTCTCCTTCGCACTTGGTTTAAGTCGAGAGTCTTAAATCAAGTGCGAAGTATTAAGCAAGAAGTGATGTGACCGAGTGGTCAGGGTTATGCATTACATATGAAATGGAATGTAATGGGGTACGTTCATTCACCCTTCTATATCATGTATCTTTAATTCGAAACGAAAAATAATTCCTTATTTAAAATATTTAATGTGTGTAGGTAGGTGTGTAAAACTAATGTTGTATGGTCTGTATCTATATATACATAAATAAGAAATATATTGATTTATGTACATTGTATAACACTAAACTTTTCTCTTTGTTCAAGAATAAGCACTCAAACTACATGTTTGTTTCGCAACAGCAGAGCATGGTACGGGGTCCCATGCAATCAAGTGTAAAACGACCAAGGAGTCCGTCCCCCACTTATGCTCTCTATACACACAGATTACATCAACCTCCAATGAAGCACCATAATGTATATTCTGACCATAGTGAGTTACGTATACCATTTTATGACTAATAAATATAAACATATATTAACTATAATTTTAATAGTAAGTTTAATTTTGATAATTTATATGATACATTAAATTAATTTTCTGCAAGAAAAATAGGAGAAAATCTATAAATTTTTATCATAATATCATATAAAATGAAAGTGGAGTAAGTATTGCAAATATTAATTCTTAAAATAATTTTTTTATTATGTTATATAATTATTTGTCTTTCATAAATAATGTTATATAATATGAAAAAAAGACAAATGTTTAAATTCAAATTCGATAAAAGGTAATTTTAAGAAATAATGATTTTTTTTATCTGAAACTAAATTAATTATAAATGACTATTAAATATAAGCGTCTATTAACTATAATTTTAATAGTAAGTTTAATTTTGATAATTTATATGATACATTAAAACAATGAATATTGTTTTAATGTGTTTCTTGCAGAATTGCAAGAAAAATAGGAGAAAATCTATAAATTTTTATCACAATATCATATGTATAGGTAAAATGAAAGTGGACTAAGTATTTCAAATACTTATTCTTAAAATAATACACGTTTTTTATTATGTTATATAATTATTTGTCTTTCATAAATAATGTTATATATTATTTATATAATATGAAAAAAGAAAAATGATTTAATTAAAAATCGATAAATGGTATTTTTAAAAAATAATGAAATTTTTTCTTTTTATTTATTCTTTTTATTCATTTTTTTTCTTTAACCAAATTTAACTCTAAACAAATTATCACGAAGATTGAGAGATATTAACTCTTTTAAAAGAATAAATTCCTTATGTCCAGTTAAAAAAGTAATGCGCTATATATTATAGCGACTTATTTCTTTATTGCTAAAACAATTGAAGAACAATTATATTAACAGTTTAATAAAACATAAGAAACACTTTTCAACATAAAAACACAGTATTGTACGTAGTTTTCAACACATCTACACTATATCTTTTGCAGAGGTAGAGGATGGTCGAATGGGCCGCCAAATGGCGCGCGCAGTTCTTTGGAACAGTGAGTTGTATGCACTGGATATACTCGCTTGTTTTGCACGCTCCATCTCTCATTTACTTGTTTCACCCATTATATTTCATTTCTTTTAACGCTATTTGTGAATTTATTATCTTTATTCTATAAATTAGAGTAAACAAAATTAATACAGTCTTTTTGTACATATTTTCTATCACGAAAACATACGTATTGAGTAATATGTAAATCAAATAGTGATCTATTCTAGAAATTTAGATTCATTATCTGAAGTTAAAATTCAGTTATATAGGCTTATATAATGAATTATCCTAAATAATTTTATATTAACAAATGTTCTCGAGTCTTTCGTTCTGTTATAAACCAATCCTTATAGAGAATGATTATAATCAATAAAAAATAACTTAAATTCATGGTTAAGCCGACTGAAGAGATTATTAGAGACTAGATTATTATTAATTTTTTTATTATGTATTTTCGGACGAATATTAAAAATATATTTTTTAAAATTTGTTTCGGGTTTGTGTAACGGAAAAGAATTTAGGAAATTTTAGATTATTATTAAATTTTTTAAATTGTATTTTCGGACGAATATTAAAAATATATTTTTTAAAATTTGTTTCGGGTTTGTGTAGTGGAAAAGAATTTAGGCAAAATTTTGTAATGCCTAAAAAAAGTACAATTTATCAGCAAATAAAAATGTTAATTATTCAAATATAATAATTAATACTCGTATTAGTAATAATAGAAGTAATACTCGTAGAGCTTGTGTTAATCGTGATATTAGTTAATTTCAGTTAAATCAGCTTACGACCGTTTTTTAAACTATATTTATTTGTCATTTTAGATTCGCTCATTATTTTCATCAGACTCTCACCTTTCTTGTGTTGCTTGTTTTTGGGTCTTTATTGTTCGTGTGATCTAATTCTTCAACTTTTCACTAATAACAACATGGTAACACAGATTATTATGGTGTTGCTATGTTTGTAAATATAGCTTTCAATTGTTAGTAGTCTTGTTTGGTAGTCTTTTACTTCTTCTTCGTTAGCGGAAACTTTGTATCTAACATTTATAATTTTTCCATTTCAAAATTCATTAAAAAGTAACTGACTAAATTAATATTATACATTTTTGCTGATAAATATATAATGTAATCGCCTTTTTAGTAAAGTTCATTGGTTCAATACAAGCGCTATATTTAACGCGTTGAGTGCCACAGCAGTCACAGGTAACTGACAGTATAAAGTATGACAATCATCATCATCTTCATCAGCTTCCTGCCCTTATCCCACTCTAAGTGGGGTCTGCATAACATGTTACAAACATGCTGTCACATGATTTGGCTGTGTTTTACCACTGGCCGCCTGCCTGACGTCAACTTATTTCTGTCGTATTTTACGACACCTCGGTAAGAAAGAGGGTGGTCTATCCTACTAAACCGGATACCACACGGTGGGTCAACTTTTCTTAGTCGCCTTTTACGACACCTCGGTAAGAAAGAGGGTGGTCTATTCTACTAAACCGGATACCACACGGTGGGTCAATTTACCTAAGTCGCCTTTTACTACACCTCGGTAAGAAATGAGGTTGGTACTATTCTATTCAGCCGGATACCACACGGCGTAGTATAAAGTATGACAATAAAAGTAAAATATTCAACTTCTTTTTTTAAAAACTTTAATGTATTTTATTGACACGTTGTAGACATAAAAATGGTTGTCCCTCGCAAGAGTCACAAAATGTTATTACTTATTTGTTCGTTTTACCGTCGGGTAAATTCTAATTTGTCAGTATTGCGTTTCCCATTATTGTGCCAAGATACTTGTGCGCATGACCTGACGGGGAAGTCGATATAAAACCGCATGGCACTCAACGTGTTAATAACCAAATTCTTAATAAAAACCGTAATCGAGACGCGGCTTGAAATCCCGGCATCTATGGGTTTTCTTATAACATATGTAGAAAAACTAAACTTCTAGAAAAACTTTAGAAAAACTCTAGAAAAACTTCTAGAAAACTTCGTAAAACCTCCATATGCTTGGAAAATTTCTCCAATACGGGTAACCTTGCAATCCGCATTGGAGCAAAGTCGTGTTTGTTCCCCAATCTAAAATCCCATTTCACTCTCTATGTAAACTATTGCAATTTATATTAATTTAATGCTTGCTTTCATTAGCTTACAAAAATAACTGAAGGGAATTTTGCAAAATATAAATATGTAAAAAATGTATTTAATGTAAATTTTTTAAAGATATTAATGCAATTAATTAAATTTTTAACGCCATCTGACAGAGGGAGGTTATTCAAATCGACCAAATGAGCGTAAGTATGTACTATTGAAGTATGTAAGATTAATTATCTTTTAAAGTAACTATTCATATTGTAGTTTGTGGTTAGTTAATTTTTTTAACTTCTAACTATTTTCTAAGAATTTTGAAAATTGTTAAGGAACAAATCTTTTCTCATTACAGATTTTTTTTTTACAAAAACAAAAAAAATATTTCGTTATATATTGTTCAATATTTTATTCCTTTATGACTGTAAATGATAATGTTATAAATATGTTTAATAAGCCTATGATATAGGATTTTTTTGTTATATTTGTATAATACATGATAAAATTCATCCCTCATGACAGTCAGGGCAAGCCAGTGACTGCGTTTGTTTAACAAATCGCACACTTAGTATTAAAGTGACCGAATTAAAAAAATGTTTGTGGCGAATTGGAGAAAGGCGTAGCGTACCTACAAAACTCGTGTCTTAAAGATACCATACCTATAACTTGGAAGAGTAAGAAAACACTACATTTTTTTTAAATTTCATAGAAGGCATTAAAATAAGGATTACAATGTATCTAACTCAATTAAGCCTAATTTTGAATTCGGCCAGTTTAATACTAAGCGTGCGATATAATAATAGAGGGAAGATTAGAGATTTATACTTATCTTTACCTAAGCACAAAAGCCGCAGATAATGAAGATCTATGACCCATACTTATTTTTGTCGTAGCACACTAGCCGCAGATATCATGGCGCATTTTCAATTTAAATACTATGATCATTTTTAGCACACCATAATGTTTAAGTTTTTTATAGAAAAGGAAAATTTCACTAATATGATTTGATCCAACAAACTAAATAGATAACGCGCAAAAAAGAGACATATGTATAGACCAAACGTTTAACTCGATACTCGAGTGCGAACAAGGGTACGGAGGTATGACGAGAACAGCGAACTTATAGCGTGATATATAAGAGGCTCCCCTCCCGCACCCACCTCAGTCCCCCTTTTCGTCCTATCTCCACGCCATTGTACCCCGTAGGCGAGTACTAAGTTAAATCATTGGCCTATAGCCTTTTTTTTTTCGATGGTAATATTTTAAGCTGGCTTCCTCAGTCTATATCTCTGTATGTATATCCCTATACATCTATGTCAGTGATTCTCAACCACTGTGCCGCGGCACTTTTGTGTGCCACCAAATTTCAAAAGTGTGCCGCCAAATTTTGCAAATATATAATAATGTTAATATTATTAAATTATATCGCAAAAAGTATTTTTATTATTAGCTTGTAACTAATCCCTTAATAAACGTTTAGTTATTATTGTAGTATATATTAGTTTATTTCGTATATTTAAAATTTATGTCATAAACTATTTATGCAGTGTGTTGTAAGTAAATAATTTTTATCTTTTTCTTTGTGTGCAGCCAAATTTTGAAATCCTTAAATATGTGCCGCGACAAAAAAAAAGGTTGAGAATCACTGATCTATGTACATCTATAAATTAACTAAACTAAAATTGACAGAGTCATCGCAATACGCGTCAGGCGTGAGTGGTTCAGGCGTGCAGTCGGGCGCGTACTACGCAATGCCAACATCAGGCGTTGTGGTCACAGAACGTCCCCCGCCCCTTCTGTACGCCCAGCACGCGCACACACCACACGCGCACACACCGCACACACCACACACACCGCACCAGTCCCACCACACTGGACTGTTGTATGCGCCCGCGCAGCAACACATGTACTTGGACATGTTGAAGAATAGGGACGGCCAGCAACAACCTGAACCCAAGAAGGAAGCGCCGGTAATTATAAATCAAATCAATCATTTGATTGAAAATTTGGAGTTATGCACACTTTTTAAACGTCAAAATTAGTAATAAATTTTAATTATAATATCATAATATCGGATGTCGGTAACAGAAGCAATTTGTAATTTTTTTAGACAGTCGCTAAGAAATACGTGTAACATGTTTCATAATAAATACATTTCAATGTCCATTACTTTGTCTGAAGAAAAAGTTACATTTGTCAGGTCTGCTTTTTCCATAACATTCGCTGGTTTGTTGGTTTGAGTCGCTGGATAAGCCATTTCCATGTGTTGCGGCCTATAATCATCTGTTGGCATACGGATTATATGGACCAATCATGGACGTTTGGGCAAAACGTCTGCTGCACCTATACGTCACATACGACGTTATACGTTCAAATCAATGGTCACTTCGGATTAAAATTTTTGTAACGCAACTATCTATACTTCTTGTAACTTGCTATTATCTAATAAGTTCACAGTATTCTCAAGGCTTTTAATTGTCAAAACGAAGCCTCATATAAAGGCTTAACACAAGCGCAAACAGCGTGTTCAGTAGGGTACCCTGTGTGCTGATGTTGTTTGTTTGTTGACTTACACGTTAGCGTATTTATTAGCGACTTTCTAACAAATTACAAATTGTTTCTGTTACCGACATCTGATATTATGACGATGCGGTACATATAGCATTTATATATTTCAGCCTCAAGTGCTAATAGGGCTTAGTGAAGCTCACCACCCCTCGGTCAGCAGTGGAGTTGTGTACGCTCAGCCCCCGCCTTCCAGTCGACATCTGTCTATACATCCCTCTGCACCAGCACCGCAGCACTCCAATATACAGGTATTATAGAGTAACAAAAGTGACTGAATCATCAAAGCAATTTCATTCAATATTATCGGGTCATACAGATACACATATATAGTTAAAAATATTACCTTCTTCTTCTTCTTCGTCGGTCCCTCACTGCTGAGGATCGTGACTCCACTTCACATTTGCCACTAGCTGCTTCCAATCCTTACGCTCAGCTGCCTGGTGAAGTGCGTGGCTGACTGGTACCTTTAACTGTTCAGTAACCTGGTCTGACCATCTCTTAGGACTACGACCGCGAGGCCTTTTCCCTTCAATTTTCCCAGTAATCATCAGACGCTCTAAGTTATCAGTACCTCTGCGTGCAACGTGGCCAAAGTATCGTATTACACGTTGCAAGCAGGTAGAAGACAGGCGCTGTGCATTGTCTAATTTAAGCTGGGTTAAAATTGAGACATTGGTGCGGTGGGCTGTCCATGGAATCCTCAGCATACGACGCCAACACCACATTTCAAAGGCGTCAACTCTGTACCTATCAGCGGCTTTGAGGGTCCATGTTTCCGCACCATAAAGAGCGATGGAGAAGACAAGCGTACGCACTAAATGTATTTTCGTTTTCTGTGCTATGTTTCTGTCTCTCCACACTTTGCACAGTTGAGTCATTGCCGTCTTTGCAATACCAATTCGCCTTCGTATTTCTGGTTCACAGCTACCCTTATTTGTTATTAGAGAGCCAAGATATTGGAACTGGTCTACGGTCTCATATCCTTGTAGAACGTTAGTGCGTTGAATTGCGGCGAAGCGGTCAATCACCATGAGCTTGGTCTTGGATTTATTTATCGTAAGACCCATTTTTTGGCTTACTGTCTCCAACCTAAATAGTAACTCCGCCATTTCAGCTTCAGATGACGCCAGAAGAGTGGTGTCATCTGCGTATCGCAGGTTAGAAATATTAACTCCACCTATCTTAACACCATCCTCCTATTCTTCTAACGTTTGACGCATTATATACTCACCATAAATATTGAATAAGATAGGTGAGATCACACAACCTTGTCGGACACCACGGTGGAATTTGAAGCTGCGTGATGTAACGTCTCCTATTGTGACCGTGCCATATCCGGACTCATAAAGATTTTGAATCAGCATTACAAGATGCTCGGGAACTCCTGCTTTAATAAGCACCTCCCATAGCTTATCCCACCTTACATAGTCAAAAGCTTTTTGGTAGTCAACGAAACACATAAAGGTTGGGATGTTGTATTCGTAACATTTCTCCACTATGAGCCGAAGATTTAATATTTGCTCTCTAGTACCCCTTCCTTTAACAAAACCCGCCTGAACTTGTGGTATTTGCCAGTCTATAAATGATCGTAATCTCGAGTTAATTATATGTAGTAAGATTTTACTAGCATGTGATGTTAATGCTATTGTTCTGTAGTTTTTACAGTTACGCACCGATCCCTTTTTATGAAGAGGTAGGATGGACGAGTGTACCCAGTCCGATGGCCAACGACCAGTTTGCCATATTGCATTGCAGATGTTATGCAAGTTACTAATACCATTTGGTCCCAAACCTTTTAATACGTCCGCTGTGATTTTATCTGGACCTGGTGCCTTGTCCGGTTTCAGCTTTCGTATGGCGTCTATGATTTCCGATCTAAGTATATCCGGTTCCAAATCTATTGTAGATTCTGAACGCCTGATAGATTGTGATGGTCGATCTTGATATAGCTCCTCGCAATATTTCCTCCATCTCTCCACAATATCAGTAACTTCATGTATAGGATTTCTGTCCTCGTCGTCGATTACCCAATGGGATGGTTTAACTTTGCGCGTTATCTGTTTAACTTTTCTAAAGAGATCGGCAGTTTGGTATTTTTCTGCGTGGTGTTCAATTTCAATGCATATATTTTGTAGAAATTGGTTTTTGTCTCTTCTGCATTGTCTTTGTATCTTCTTAGTAAGCTTTGAGAACTCTTCCTCATAGTCGTTTGATCTCACACCTCTCTTCAGTTCTTTTCTCAACTTGACATTTGACCATACTTCGTCTGACATCCACATCTTTTTGTTTTTAGATTTATTGCTAACTGAGCTTAGCACCTCAACGACTTTTGATTTAAAATGTTGCCATTGTTCTTCTGGGCTGTAGTGTGAAACATTATATGATACAAATTCCGCTAGTTTTGGCTCTGTTTCCTTCTGAAACCAATCGTATTCTAGTTGTTCAAGTTTGTTTATCCGGGTCACTTGTGATCGAAACGATTTTAAGCGTACGCGTAAATCGGCAACCAGTAATTGATGGTCAGAGTTGCAATCTGCCCCTGGAAAGGTTCTTGCGTTGGTTATGGATGATTTCCAGCGGTTTGCGATCATAATGTAATCTATTTGATTCCGATAGCGCCCACCGGGTGAGATAGTCTTCGCTTATGATGTTTAAAGCAGGTGTTACTTATTATTAGATTGTTACTTACACAAAAGTCTATGAACATCTCACCCCTTTCGTTCCTGGTACCAAGCCCGTGTTTACCAATTATGTGGCGGATATGATCATCTTGTTCAGTATTTCCTACCTTCGCATTCCAATCACCTTGGACGATTAATATTTCTCGCTTGGAGATGTTGTCACATGTGGTTTGCAGATTACCATAAAATAGGTCAATGGCATCCTGTGATGACTGGGCAGTTGGTGCGTATACTTGAACTATGTTTAGTGGAAGTGGTGTACAATTTATGCGGATGGTCATGATTCTATCATTTATTGTGTTGTATCCAGTGACGAAATTTGATATTTTATGAGGGACCAATATACCTACGCCGTTTCTACTTTCCGATTCATTGCCAGAGAAAAACATTGTATTTCCACTCGAAGTTGTAAAGTGGCCTTTTCCTTTCATATGCGTTTCACATAATCCTAGTATCATGAGTTGGTGTTCACTCATCTCTCTTTCAATGATCGCTAGTTTGCCTGGTTCCAGTAGTCCTCTTATGCTCCAGGTTCCAATTCTATGCTTAGGACGCATGGAAGGTCTTTTTTTGTCTACAGTAACATGAACTGCCTCGGTAGCCTGTTGACACACTTTCGAGGAGTCTTCGGTCACATATTTCTCACTCGTCGACCCGGGTATCGCCGAGCGCCGGGGGTCAGCCGGTTCGTCCGACATAACAGCATTTCTATCGTGAACCTGATTCATGGAGTTGTTTTGGGATAATTATCGTAGTGGGTTCCCATTACCTTCTACGTCGGTTCTTTTAGGGGGAATTTAGTCCCCATGGCTTCCGTAGCCAAATTTATTGAGCAGGTTAATTTACCACCGCCTGCTACTCGGTGTTGGCGTATTTTACGGCTGGCTCTATCCCTGGTGGTTTGGGGTTACGCAATTCACAGACCAACCCTCCTCCTTTTTCAAACCGGGCTTGGGACCGTCTACGGCGGAGTTAAACTGGTAAAAATATTACCAGTAGATATTAAATTAAGATACATGATAGTGAAAATAAAATATTATACAGAAAGATATATGCAACTAGTGACTTATAAACAACCTATTAGAAAAGTAGGGAAATATAGATTAGCTTTGCCAAGGGTGAAAAATTATTATGGGAAAAGATTAAATTGTTACTTAGTACCTAAATTATATAATGTTATGGAATATTTAAGGTCAATAGATTGGCGAAGGCAAATCAGTGTGGGAGTCCTTAAAAGGAGACTTAAAGAACTATTTATTAGGCATTCTTTCAGTAGTGAGACAACTTTGTAGAATACGTAGCCAAATCATGTGACATGTTTATAACGTGTTCTACCGCCCCACGTTGAGTTGGATAAGGACAGGAGGATGATGATAGCTTTTACCCGCGACCTTGTTCGCGTGGACTGTTGTTGTGTGATAAGTCAATAATAGATAGCGTTTTTAATGTCCTGTTCCTATAAAATTAACAGGATTTTTGTAGCCTATATGTTATGGCTGCGTTTTTACGCCTGGCTTGACATTAACTTACCCTAGTCGTATTTTACGACACCTCGGTAAGAAAGAGGCTAGTCTATTCTACTTAACCGCATACCACACGGCTGGTCGACTTACCTTAGTCGCCTTTTACGACACCTCGGGTAAAAATTTCTAATAATTTTAACATTTCTCTTTCAGGCTCCCAAACCGGGAAGTATAACACAAGGTTACCCAGTGCAACAGTCCAACCCTAATGTTCAGAACCCGAATATATATCCAAACAGGCATCGCTATTAGCTACTGATATTGCAGCACGAGCGCTATTAGCGCGAAGCACTAACTGTACTGTTTAGAACAGTTAGTTTTATCTCCGTCCAAGACGAGAGTCTCCAAATAAAAAATTACTTTTAACCAAACAATTTGGAAGACCAGTATTAACAGTACATAATTTTTCACCAATGACTGTATTTTGTGGAATTGATTGACTATCTAATAATTTATCTTATACATCTTAAAACCTGTTTCACAAGTTACTGATAAAATGTCGGATAGATAACCGACAAATAAACTTACAGATAAATGTCTCTAAAAAGAGACTCTAAAAGTGAAATTAAAAAAAAAATTGCGGCCATTTTGAAATAAGCATTTGCTATCCAGAAGATAAACAAATTAACAGCTACATGATCTACATGTTAGCTTATTAGGGACTTTAAGTGCTGAATAAGCCTATCCTGAGAACCTGAGAAACGCAAAATTCCGAGATATGTGTCAGATATGTTCCGAATAAGCTAACTGACAGTTTACTGGTAACTTGTGAAACAGACCCTTAAAATCTTAACACAAGTAACTGTTTAGGTTTGTACTGAGCAGAATATTTGAATTTTTGTATTGACCCTTTATTGTCGTATGTCTATTGTCAGTTACCAAAGCCTTTTTAGAGTCAATCGACTCAACACCAAAGCAAGGAACTATATGAATCCTACATTGTATGCATTCATGTATCAGTTTCAATTTTTTCCAAACAGAGCTGAATGCCTAAGAAACCTATTCATGAATCAATAAGGTGCTCCTATAAATTGGAAATACGTAAATCCAAATTAATTACGACCTCAAAGGGTTAATACAGATTAGTTCTTGGAGCAGAAATAACGCTCCTCAAGATAATAATAATAATTTATTTAAATTAATTAAAAGACATTACATCCATTGTTTTAGTAGACATTGAAAATAAAATATATGAAATATAATATAAAATATATGAAAATAAAGTTTCGCAATTGCAAAGTCGCAGCTACCAGTTAGTATCAATACGTATTTTATAGAAACAGATGCCTGCGAAATTCAATAACGCAATAGTAATGTTTTTATATAATCTTGTGTGTGTGTGTGTGTGCTGCTATCTTATTAAATAGTTCACAACATCACCACCATCACTCATACACACTGTACTTGTAACGCACAAATTCACTAAGACAATATATGTTTTGCTGGTGCTACTGTACTGGAAACTTTATTTTTGCATATATAAAATAACAGCTTTAGATCTACCTATACATTAAAAAAACTCATTGGTTATTACTTTACACGCGTTATATCTATCTATATATGCTTGTCTATGGCTAATCTAATATTCTAATAAAACATTGAAGAGAACAGCAAAAAAGGGATGTTTTTTTTTTTTTATTTTTTTTTTTTTTATATGATAAGGATAAAATGAAATAGTAAAATACTCAGAATAAATTAAAACTCAAAGGAAGGGAAGGGTCAAGGGACGTTTAGTGTTGCCACGTTAACACGTTTAGAAACATTTTAATAACAACTTAGGTAACTTAAAATTTTTAACAGCTTACTAAACACTAGTTAGTATTAACTTTATAAGGCAATTATGTTTCTCTATGAATGACCTACTAAAATATTTATAAACCTTATTCTGGGTTTATTTGTAGAATGATTTCTAAAAAATAAGTTAGAATAGGAGGGTTACTGTGTTCGTTGTTATGGTGGCAGTGGTTCGCGTTTAGGTAAGGTATGACAATAAAACAGCAAATACATTTTAGCTAACTAACCCAGTTATCAAATGATTCGACTTGAATTCTAAGTGTGTATAATTCTAATATTCTAAAAACTCTCTATTAACTTTCTCTAAATCATTCTTCTACTCAAAAAATTTAATACAAAATAAATTATCTTAACTTCATTTGAAGGTTAATAAAATTGCCACTTAGCTTCGGTTTTACGGTACCTTGGTTCGTTTTACCAGAAGGACGGTGAAATTATAACACGAGTGTTATAAGACCAAGTTATGTACAGTGTCATACACTACTTTTTCTACCATACTCATACTATAATACGTAAAATAATATTATTAATAAAAACTAAACTTTGTTTAAATCTTGAAAAGATTTTTTAAATGTCAAATGTTAGCGCCAAGGCGCAAACATCGATTGCGCATGCGTGTTGCGTCGCCGTAGACTCTTTCATTGAAACCTTTTTTTAAGGTAGAAGTTCAACCTCCTTAGTCCAGCTAAAGGTTGTATCGTTATGATTAAAAAGTTATATTATGATACAGGTGTCCATACAAGACCTGTATGGTAATAAAAAAATTTAATTTTTGGCTTGTACGTAATGTTTGTTATAAGAATTTTAGTTTCAGTTTTATAACCTTTGTATTATAGTATCAGAGTAGATAATATTTATTTATTTATGAGGGGTAGGCGAAAGATGAAGAAAGGTTAATAGATTTTTTTTATTGTATATTCATATATATCGTATTGGTAAGCAGTTTTTTTTTATAAAATAAAGTGTATTGTGTTAATGGGTTATACCTATAGAATTATTATCGTTTAGTATAATATTATATTACTAGCAATTGCCAGCGGCTCCGCCCGCATGGAAAGATTAAAACCGTAATATAGTCTTTTGATAACTATAAAAATGGTTAGAGTGGGTTAACCTTAAAAGCAAGACATGCTGCCGCGGACTATTATATAGAACTTTTAGAGGAAAACAATTTTGTAATACATGATTTTTAATAACCATTATCGTTTACTCAGCGCACGCAAGAAAAGCTTTCAACTTTTTAATGCTGCTCCTGTCCTATTCATCTTAGCGTGATGTAATATAGCCTATAGCCTTTCTCGATAAATGGACTATCTTACACTGAAAGAATTTTTAAAATCGGTCCAGCAGTTTCTGAGATTAGCGCGTTCAAACAATCAAATAAACAAACAAACTCTTCAGCTTTATATATTAGTATAAATTTGATCTGTAGGTAGTCCTATTGGAAAGTCGTGTGATCTTTAGTTACCGTCCGTAGATTGTTATTTACTTTATTACAGAGTGATATAAACGTAGGGGTAGACAAATATAACCAGAAAGCTTCGTACTGTTAAGCTATCGGGAGTTACACGTGTTATTGTGAGTCAACCATAAAAGATAGACATATGCTGTCGCGGGATAGTTTTTATATAATTTTAAGGAGAACATTTCCGTCATACATGATTTCTGTGTAGCTTTATCCATCAAGGTTGCACACGCGATGGAAGCTTAAAAAATGGAGTAACTTCTCCCGTTTTCCCAACATTTCCCTTCACTGCTCTGCTCCTATTGATTGCAGCGTGATGAAAAGTATACTATAACCAGCCCAGGAGTATGAAAAACAATTGTACCGAGTTTCGTTAAAATCCGTCGAGTAGTTTTTGTTTCTATAACGGTTATACAGACAGACAGACAGACAGACAGACAGACAGACAGACAGACAGACAGACAGACAAAAAATTTTCTGATTGCATTTTTGGCATCAGTATCGATCCCTAATCACCCCCTGATAGTTATTTTGGAAATATATTTCAGTTACAGAATTGACCTTTCTACAGATTTATTATAAGTATAGATTGTTTAGAAAATGAAATAAAATGTTTACGATAATGAAGTGTATATAGTAAGGGGTTATGTGAACTCTTCCAGAATGTAAACCATGAAATATATGAAATAAGAAATAAATTTTTGTACAGTTCTTATGGTTTTTTTTTATTATCAACGAAGATAAAACAATGCCCAAAGAAGTATTGTACGGAAATATCCACTTTTTTCATGGTCTATTCAAATCTTTGAAATATTGAATATCATAGACAAAGTGTGCAGAGTGAAAAGCTGTGACAGCCCAACGGTGACACCGTGCGATCTTCTCGAGGAGGTCACGGGTTCAAACTTCAGGGCATCAATGAGTTTTACTATTAAAATTTGTGTCCCAATTTATAACATGAGACAGTAACAGACCTTTACTTTACTTTAATTCTCAATGAAATTGAGTGATTGATTTTTTATTTAATATCGTTAACAGCTTAAATCGCGTCGTTGGGCTGCTTAAAAATATATTTATTTCTGTGTAATAACAGGTCAAAGATTATCATCGATATGTTTACGAATAATTATACTTAAACAAAACCGATAGAGTTATCATCAATTGTAATTATAACAACAAAGTATATATAAATCAATGCTAATATGAAATGCGACTGTTCGTTTTCATTCACGTTTTGATTGAACATTATATGCCAATGAATAAATATTTATTTATTTCATTTACCAACAATGGTTGCAATACTTAAAATCTTAATATTATAATTCCATTTTCTTATTACAAATGCACCACTAATTATAGGTAATTATGACACAATGTTTAGGATAAAACAGCGGCTCTAAGCTCTTACTAATAAAAACAAAAACGAAAATGTTAATTTGAACTACTAAATAGAAATAATAAAAAGTCAGAAATTAAAAATTATGTAACTAAATTTAAAATTAAAAAAAAAATTATATAGGACAATTACACACACGACTGTCCTTGCCAGGCCCGTCTTAACTACATCAGACGCCCGGGTGCAGCTCCGCTCCTCCCCTTACCAAAAGGATCTGAAGAGAGATCAGAGAGGTTTGTGCTTGGTGCTAATTTCGTTCATATACCAGCATATATATGTTTAAGTGCATTGCAAGTTTTGCGCCATAGACGGGCCTGGTACGTCGCCAAATTAAGTAATTCAATAATTGTATTATGGGTGACAGATAACTGTAAATATATAGTTTTAAATAAATATGTACACCCAAGCTCAAAGAACTAACAAATTGTTTCCAGAAAATATTGGCCCTTAATACCATACTACTGGCTTTAAAAGCGATTATCGTTAAATGTACAAATATTAGTACGTTCTCGTATATATTATGACAACGATATTTTTTCATTTACACTTATTCAATAAAAAAGAAGCAAATTTCTAAAAAGTCAGCCCATTTATTATGTCACAATATCTTGTCAACTCCGCGCTCAAATGACGACTACGGCATAAGGCTCTACCACTCCTCTCCGCACCACACCTCTTCGCAAATCAGCACACCTCGCCACAGCAAACTTCACATCGTTACAATATATATATTATTAAAACTTGATCTATTCTACAGAAAGAAGCAAAGCTCTATCCATAAAGTTCTCCATCGATCTATGATAAAATTAGTAAAATTAAAAAGTTAATATTTTTTTAAAATATTTAAATGAGTTAATCTTGTATGTATATCTGAATTTCAGAAACGGCTACAACAATTTTCCTGAAATTCAGTATGGTGGGGTTTTGGGGGAGAAAAATCGATCTAGCTAGGTTTTATTTAAAAAAAATCGTTTTATCCCTGTTTTTGGGCACTAAAAAAACTACCGAAAATAGGAATAGATAGCAACTCATAATTTGAGCTGTCAAATGCAAAGTTGTGACAGCCTAATGGTAACGCACGGACAAAACCAAACCCAGGTTCGAATTCCAATCCAGATTCCACATGTCACCCGGCGCTTTTTTCTTTTTTTTCATTGCATTTTTTGTATCTTTTAAAAAATTGTTACCCAGGTACATATATTTAAAATTTAATTTTGTATATTTCAAATATCCCCCTAGCCCTTGTTAGGTCTTGCGGGTGGGGTCGAAAGGTGCCCTAGGGAGGCAGTTTGACCTGCAAGTAGGTCGTGCGATCGATGCATTGCTGCATCTTACCACACAGATGAACATTCAGCCTAACCAATTTATACGCCTCGGCTTATTACGATCTGAGAGTTATTATGTCATAACAGAAAGAGTTTTATTTTGTACCTATGTAAGTGAATAAATTATGTTTCTTTGTATGTTTGTATTTTTTGCATTCCTTAATCTATACTAATAAATAAAGCTGAAGAACTAGAAAAAATACAGCCTTATAAAAAAAAGCTAAAGCTTAGCTGGGCCTTTTGTATTCTGTCCTTAAAAGAAATGATGAAGTGATTTAATAGGCTTCGCAAGTAACATCATTTTTTATTTATTTATTTATTTATTTATTTATGTACCATAAAAAATGTAGGAAAAAAAACATTATCGGTAAAAAAAAGTGTACAAAGGTCAACTTATCCCTATGATAGAGATCTCTGCCAGCTAACCTACGTAGTGAGACAATTTATATTATGGAAAAAGGTACGCAAATATCAATCATTATGAATTAGAATTACCTACTAATTATTTCCTAATTTAACAATAAATATAAAATATATTTACATATAAATAAATATATATACATACACACTATATATAATACAAAGTATAATACCTATATAAATGTCAACAATTACATTATGATGGTAAAGATGTGTAATGTTTCTTTAGTCTTAGTTTAAAAGTGCTGAAGGAAATGTTGAAGCAGTCATTGATGACGCTGTATGGCAACGAGTTCCACAGACATCCAGCAAGTACAGAAAAAGATTTAGCAAAAAATACGGTATTGTATGGCGGGATGGTAAGTGATTTTAGAGGCACACAAGATCGTACAGGCCTGACACGGGGAGGAGCTTCGTGAAACAACTCACGTAAGTAGTTGGGTGAAGAGGTTTTTAAAATTTTAAAGAGAATACTAAGGATATGAATATTCCGGCGAAATCGAATTGGGAGCCACTTTAATTGACTTCGAAAATGTGATATGTGATCGAATTTACGCAATCCAAATATAAATCGGATACATAAATTCTGAAGCCGCTCTAATTTATTAAGAAGCTCTTCAGTTGCATCTAAATAGCAAACGTCCGCGTAGTCGAGTATTGGGAATAAAAGTGATTGAACAAGTAAGGTTTTAGTACTAATGGGAAGAAAATTCTGCAACCGCTTTAAAGAATGCAGAGAATAGTGAATACGTCTGCTGACTTCGTTAATGTGAGCTGACCAGGACAGGTTGCAATCAATAATTAATCCTAGATTTTTTGATTTGTCAGTCAGCATTATTGGTAAACCATCGTACGCGATGACTGGCAAATTGCAGAAATCAATTTGACTTCGCAGTTGTCTGCTGCCTATTACCATAGCTTGAGATTTTGATGGATTGACAAGAAGTCCGTACTCATCAGCCCACTTCTTAATCTTAGAGAGATCATTATTAATATCATCTACTGCAGCAGCAAGGTTGTTTATTGTAGAATGTCTATAAATTTGCAGATCATGTGCATATAGATGGTAGGAACAAGTTAATGCTTTTGAGATTTCGTTAATAAATATAGAGAACAAAAGCGGAGATAGCACAGCACCTTGCGGGACACCTGCACCAAGGTTAATCCAATTTTTTTATACAATACTAGCAATTGCCAGCAACTCCGCCCGCGTGAAAAGATTAAAACCGTAGTATTGTATTTTGACAACCATAAAAATGGTTAAAATGGGTTAACCTTAAAAGCTAGATATATGCTGTCGCGAACTTTTATTTAGAACTTTTTGAGGGGAACAATTTTGTAATCCATGATTTTTTAATAACACGCAAGGTTTCAATATTGCCGTTTTCGTACTGTTTTTTATGGCTGCTCCTCTCCTATTCATCTAAGCGTGATGGTATATAGTTTATAGCCTTATAAATGGACTATCTTACAATGAAATAATTTTTCAAGTCGGTCCAGTAGTTCCTGAGATTAACGCGTTCAAACAATCAAATAAACAAACTCTTCAGCTTTATATATTAGTATAGATGTAGAGTCGAGTCAATTTAATATGTTTTATTAAATTTGGAAATAGCCCTGTGTATTCAGAATTGAAAGAAGAAACAGTGAAAGCGGTGTCGGTAAATTAAAGTTTAAGCAACGTTCAATTTCATTATTAATTTGAACCTTATTACTATTTAACGGACGGATGACGAAAGTTTCTTGTATATTATATCACATTGATAACTGAATACTTACAACGCATGCGCGGAACTATCGACTTCTTTCTACACCCCCATCCCCCTTCTTAAACCTGAATGTAGCGCTTACAGGACTCTGTTAAATGCAGTGATAGGTTTAGCCTACGAAGCGTATACACGAACATAAATAAATGTATAGCTGATGATTTATAGAATTAAGCGTTACTTTGCTGAGGTCCATAATACAAAACTAATGAGAATATTAATTTGCTATAATCCGCGATAAAAGAAAATATATGTAATGATAAATGTAGTACTATTCGTTCTCATACCTGATACATGCAGATTTTGTAAAAACAGATGCTCTACCCGACACCGATTTTATCGAGTCTATCTCCTGACGATGCTTTAATGACACGCGTTCAAACAATCAAACAAACAAACTCTTCATTATATATTAGTATAGATAAGACAAAGATAGGTTAGAAAGGAAAGATAGTAAAAAGTCCGCCTTTAGTTTTATTCTAGTTTAATAACTCTATAGTACCTCCAAATCTAGGAATCCAGATTTCTATGTAAATATATGGATCATAAATATGTGTTTTAGTAACAACACGGTATTAAATGATTGTTATAAATAACTTATCTTTATACAATTGTATATATGTACCTAATTTAAGGTACCAGCATTTACCTATATAAGATTAGAGTGGCATCGGTGACTTAGTTTGCGCCAACTTAAGCGTTTAAGCATGCTTTTTAATACAATATGAACTTTTACCTGGTCCTAAAAGAAAAACTGTTTTTTTTATATGTGACAACATGTATAAGCTTTGACTGTGGAAAATTTCACCAATATTGGTTCAGCGGTTCACCTGTGGAAACGTAACAGACAACGTGGGGTCGACAACATGTTGTTACATGATTTGGCAACGTATTTTGCAACCGACCACCTTCCTGACGCCTTACCTTACCTTACTTACATACCTTAGTGGTATTTTACCTCGGCAAGACAGAGGATGGTCTATTCTACTCCACCGGATACCACACGGTGGGTTAACTTCCCTTAGCCGCCTTTTACGACACCTCGGTAAGAAATGAGGGTAGTCTATTTTATTTAACCGGATACCACGCAGCGGGTCGACTTACTTTAGTCACATTTTACGACACCTCGGTAAGAAATGAGGGTGGTACTATTCTATTCAACCAGATAGCACACAGCGAGTCAACTTACCTTAGTCGCCTTTTACTACACCTCGGTAAGAAATGAAGGTGATCTATTTTACTAAGCCAGATACCACACGGCTAGCATTTATATTAGTATGAATTAAATTTATTCGAAAGCGTTTTACGAGTTTCATAATGATCTAATCTAACGCTTCTTTTCTTTAAATGCAATGCAAGTTACGTGAGTAAATTCACTACGTGATTCTAAGCCTGTTCTGGCTTAGTTAACTAAGCTGTAATCGAATTACTCAGTATTTCTGATGTGAAAACCGACAAGTACTATTTGTTTTGAACAAACAATTAACTTCTGGTAGAGAAGTTCGAGTGAAAATAAAATCTTTCAGTTTTCGAAAGTTAAACAGTCCCATTGACAAATTTTGTTTTGAGAGTAAAAGTTTTTGGTAGCAAAAAAAATTGAAACAGAAAAATTTAATTATAATTTAATCTTATTTAAAATTACTTTAGGAGTTAATTTTCAAAATAAACCTTTAACAAACTGGGAATTTAAATCTGTTATTATTCATTATTCGCCAGCCCTCATTCCATTCTACTCGTAAGTGGGCTCAGCACATCATGTTTTAAACACGTTGTTACGTAATTTGGCTAGTTTTTACGACCGGCCACTTGCCTGACGTCAACTTACCTTAGTCGCCTTTTACGATACCTCGGTAAGACATGAGAGTGGTCTTTTCTACTCAGCTGGATACCACACGGCGTCGAACTTTAATATTGAATTTCAACATAAATACTAAAAATTCTATTAACCATTTGACATATTAATCAATATTTACAGATTTTAGTGGTATCCGGCTGAGTAGAATAGACCACCCTTGGGGCAACATCCTGCTTAATATATATGCGAAAGTTTGTGAGTATGGGTGTGTTTGTTACTCTATCACGGCGAATCCGCTGAACCAATACTGATCCAATTTGGCACAATTATTCCTTATAAACCGGGATACATAAGATATACGACATTGATAAGCGTCATCTATTATAAACGCGACAACAGTCCACGCAAATTTGCGGACAAAAGCTAGTATAGTATAAAAGTTCCTGGTTTTTTCTCTTTGGGGACAATGAAAAAACAAAATGCATTATTGAGGGTACTTAAACGCTTAATTCGAGGCGATTGAAGTTGCGGCGTACCACTAGTATATTCCTGTAAGAATGATCGATACAGCTCTCCAGGAATCTATTTCGGGCGTTGCATCGAGGACGTTTAATTTTACCTGTTTACGTCCCACGCGCGTTCGTCGTTATTATACAATTGCTGTTAATATGTTTGTTTAAACATGTTTATAATATTTAAGGTAAGGGCACTAGTAATTGACCATTTACTAGTAGTTGACCGTTGTATGAAATTTTAAATAATAAGTGTTTTGTTTGTTGTAGCTAATAAAAATATTAGTTAATATTATTAGATTTTAAATATTAAACAATGGGCTACAGTTCTGAGGAGCTTTTGGGCAGTTGTTAATAGATGGCAACAGGTAATTACAAATTCATTTTTTTTAGCTAGTTATTTTTAACCGCGCGACCTCTTAACATAAAACCGTAATGTACAATTAACCTAAACCTTCTGGAAGAATTGCACTTACTTTCTTTTTCTAAATCTTTTAGTAAAAACGGTAGAAAAATCCGTTTTGTACTTTTTTATAAAATCACTCACATACAAACCGACAGCTTTTGGGATCACGTCAGATAATGGAAAAAAGAGATTTTATTTTTTTTTCATTTTCGGCTTCCTTTACTCTAGTAATAAGTCTATGAGCATTCCTTAAAAGGACTTTATAAAATAACGTTATGTCTCTATTAAAAGCAGATCACTCAAATACATTTATAGTACAAGGACAACTTTTAGGCAAACAAAGTAATCTAATATCAAAAAGCTTTTACTCGTCGTATCATGTTGTTATACAATTACTTTTAGATAAATTACGTTATTTATGTAATGAAATAAGTAATTTATATAAATAGTGATTAATCATTTTGTATAATTTATTTTGAGACAAATAAATTTATGAATATGTTTTATCTCATTCGCTTCCACTCGAATCGTGCCAAATACATTAAAATTTGCAAAATTCATATAATACTCTAATCAATTAAATTATAATTTAACTCTTCAACTCTTATCAATTATGTAATACAACAGTATAGTAGGCTTTCTATATTAGTTTCTTTTTAACAGTGTTTTTAAACTGCTGTAATGGCAAAGCTGAAATTGATTGCGGAATTTTACTATAGAATCCTATACTAATCGAAATTTCACAAGGCGCAAATCAGGAGAATATTAATCAACGCAGTATGTGAAAACAAACAAGGTATAGATTTAAAATTTATTTAGTTTCAATAAAGATCTATAGTCTTATATTTAAGAGCCTTATAACGAGAATTAACTATTACATCCCTAGTTAGAAAAAACGCAGTCATTTTTCAATACTGGTACTTAATAAAACTGATTTTAATAAAGCCTTAATGCTCAATAGGATAAGGAGATATTTTGGTTTGAGCCAGAAGAAACAACAATATCATAAACAAAACGATCGGCAAAATCGACGGCAAAACGATCTTGAGATTGTGTTCACTACCACAATCTCAAAATCGTTTTGTGCAGGATTTGTGTGCTTTTATCGCGGATTATATAATATTATTTATTATTATTAATATTTTCATTACCGTTGTATCTTTTGATATTAAATAAAGAGAACTTAATTTCTACTATTTATTATTTTTTCAATAATCACAAAGTAAAAATTCTTGACGCCTCAGATCTCATTAAACATTTGTTTTGAAATGCCACATTAATGCATAAAGGGTTGCTTACTCTGCACTTAGTTATGCTATGTTTTAAGATATCTGTACAGTTCTTAATCCAAAGAACATAAATAATAATAGGTACGTTAAAAATAATAAAAGCTTATAATAAAAAAGCTTTTAACAAAATTTCCCCATGTCTAGTTTAGTCGACTCGCCGTGTGGTATCCGGCTGAGTAGAATATATCATCATTATTTCTTAACGAGGTGTCATAAAAGACGACTAAGGTAAGTTGACCCACCGTGTGGTATCCAGTTGAGTAGAATAGACCACCCTCTTTCTTACCGAGGTGTCCTAAAATACAAGGTAAGTTGACGTCAGGCAGGCGGCCGGTCGTAAAATATGAAGCCAAATCAAGTGACATGTTTGTAACATTTTGTGCCGTCCCCACTTAGAGTGGGATAAGGGCAGGAGGATGATGTAGTCGTAAAGTATCTGAGCGTCGTGTCATAGTTATGTATACCAGACTGCTGCGGCGCATTGCCAAGGTCGCATCGATTGTTCAATAGAAAGGGATATAATACATGTGGCTTGTCTATTTGATGGTTTTTACTTATTAAAGTTAATACTGTTTTTACTAATAACAAAAATAAAGGCTACATTTGAGTCGATAAGTGGATATTGACAGTTTGAGATGCAATTTATTTGTTTGGCCTCTCTGTTTCTTTATAATATCATAAATAATAAATATAATATTGCTAAGTTATAAATGAATATAAATAGAAACACGGATACTGAATAACTTGTCACATTTAGCATTACTAATCTATACTAATATATAAAACTGAAGAGTTTGTTTGGTTGATTTATTGTTTGAACTACTGGACCGATTTGAAAAATTCTTCCACCATTGCTGCATCTTTACTGAGCAACGTTAGCTATATTACATTTTCAATAAAAATAAGGATCCGTAATAAAAATAAGGTGTAAAAAAGTAGTCATAAAAATCTGTATATTCATTACATTATGAATGTTAGTGTAATTAAATAAGAAAAAACTTTTACGTTAACATAAATAAATCTATAGTCCGACTTAGTAGACTTTGCACTGCCGTGAGATCGCGGTTGAAACCGCAGGACATTACTGCAGGATAAAACCAAAGTATCTTTATGATAATGTATAAGAATGGTTAGGTAATGTTATAACAAAGAGCGATTATGTTAAAAGATGTTTGTAGTTGGTATGATAGGTATGGTTTGTGAAAGCGTTTCGCCGGCCGGCGCCGTGGTTGTACTTGAGCGTGGAAGTATTTGTGAGGGATGTGATATCTTCATCGACGTTAGATTAGTATTTTTGTAGTTCTGAAAGGATGTTGATGTTGCAATACTTACTTAGTTAGTTCCATATTTTCCCTATTTTCCCTAGGTGTTTCTTCATATTTTCTATTTTTTTTGTTCTAATTTTAGTTATAATAGTTATTTTACGTTTGTTACCTTTTATGCACGCTGTGACTACCTTTAATTAGATTTATATGTTATAAGCAACCCTAGAAAATATAACCATGTTACTTCAGTTACACATGTAATTCTGTTGTTAGTTCTATGAAATAAATAAATAAATAAACAATGGAAGAAAAGGGAAAACTAAAACTAAAATTAAAGCTGTGTGTGTGTGCATGAGGATGTATGTAGTGAGAGTGTGTGTCTTAAAATAAGTGATTTGCATGTATCTCTAATCCACTGGCTCATATTTGATGATTTACAAAGCTCATACCATAGCACAGATTAACAGAACACTTTGTACATTCTGGGTAAATATTAGAACTAATTATAAATCAATGAAGAGAGAGCTGGAGTTCATAACAACTATATAAAGCTTAATTTATTGATAATATATTGGAACCAGAAATCAAAAGAGAGCTGAAAGATATAGAGTTCATAAAAACCGAATACATCGTAATTTATTGATAGCATGTTAGACCTAACATTCATCTGAATGAATAGCTCTAATGTTAATGTAATAGTTAATGTTGATCTCACTTATTAAAAGCAACTTTTAATATGTCCCTTGTCGGTAAATCTTGCCCCTCACTATTCTAGCATAGCCCAGCGAACCTCCCTTAGTTTCAGTCACTCTGGCCGGGCGCTGCTGTACGGACGATTTCAGGCGCCATTTCGTGTTGCGACGCCATTTTCATTTCACTTCCTTGTTTATATTACCAATTTTTTTTGTTGATCCTGATTTTTTCCGGAAAAGGTAAGTTTTTTTCTATATTTAAAACGCTAATAACAATTAGTGGATCCTTTCCTCTTTTAATGGGATAATGCTTTCTCAAGGGCGTCTTCCTCCGTCCTACTGTAAATATACGCAGATACTAGATACCGTGTTCCTTATTATTTATGCGGAGTCTGATATTATGACGTGACGTTATTTTCAGTAACGATATTCTTTTGTTATAGAAGGAAACAGATTAAAAAACGTAAAAGTTATGCGACTTTTTTAAATCCAAATATATCTTTTCGCATTATATTCCTGCTGCCTGCAGGCGAAAGATTTTTTAGATTTATTTCCTGTAGTCAATAGTAACACAAGGTAGAGTACCAGATAATAGAATTGCGCAATTTGTAATATACTTAGTTTGTGCTCATCGGACATTTTGGGTTATACGTAAATGTTTCTTCCCAAATTTGTATGATCAAGCCTGTAGTCAATAGTAAAAAAGATAGTGTACCAAATAATAGGATTATGGAATTTATTTATTTTTTTATTTATTAGATACACCAACGATATATTATAGATACATTAACAATAAATTCTTATTTTAATTCAAGTTCCAATATAATTATCATTTACAGGCGTATTCGTCGGACATTTTAGGTAATATGTATATCTTTCTTCTCATTTAGAGATATATAAAGATTTAATAGTATATAACCTTGTATTTATAAAATATATATATATATATTATTAAAGAAATTGTATTCGTATGAATCGTATAAATAGTTTTACATTTAAATATTTGAGTTACTATAATATAAATTAACTACCCGCACAAAATAAATATTTATGTGGGTACATTAAATATTTACATAATTTTCGCTGCCAACTGTTTCTTTTAACGGAAGTAAACCGGAAAATGACGGAACCGGATAAATGACGTAATCGCGACGAGATATAACAGGTGCCATATTTTCCGACATTACGACATTTAATAAATCATTGTCGATTTTCATTGGTGGCAACTCATGACACGCCCACTCGGATCATCGAACTTAAGAAACCGGGTCATGCTTAGTGAACCTTGTTTACGTAAATAAATTCTATAATACACAATTTGCTCTTGCGAACTATGTGTTAAGTCAACAGACGACGTTTGGATAACTTTAATATTACGTAACGCCAATTTGAGATGTTCATCTCTGATAAACATTTAAGTTTTCATTAATACAAAAGTAATAATAAATTTTGCTATAAAGCAAAATAATTTTATTGTTACTTTTGTATTATGGATCTCCGCAAAGTAACTCCTAAATCTATAATTTATTTTCATGAGGTAATAATTATCGTGTCCTTTAGTTGGAGGAAAATATTATAAGAAAAGTTAAAAATTCGGTACAAATGTAAATAAACAAATAAATAAATAATAAATATATGGGACACTTACACACACGGTCGTCCGTCCCCAAATTAATTTAATACTTGTGTTGTGGGTGAGAGACAATTGGTTAACATACATATATAATTTTTTAATACATACTTAAATACAAATATACACACAGGCTCGAAGAACCAACAAATTCTTCGTTACAGAAAATATTATATACACGGTCGTCCGTCCCCAAAGTAACTTAATACTTGTGTCACGGTAGACAGACAACTGATGAATATATACTTATATAATCAATTATTATATATACTTATAAATAACATTCTTAAATACAAATATACACCCCGACTCGAAGACGAACAAATTGATTTATAGAAAATGTCGGCCGTCGGCGGGAATCGGGAGCTCAAAGCAGGATCACTACAAACTGCGCCAACAGTTAAAATGTAACCAAACAATCTTTTTTAGTTCGTACTAGATGTAACCTTCGCCCCCTTTATTGTGAGTTAACCATAAGAGATAGAGACATGCTGTCCCGGATATTTTTGTAGAGCTACAACTTCTGTAGTACGTTACTGTAGTGACTATATTACGTGACTAAAGCTCCCAGCTCTAAAAAGGACATATGGACAAATATTCATTTTTATATATTAGAAGATTTTATAAGGCAACAAAAACAAAAACAAACATTTAAAAAAGCTATAATCCTCGATAAAATTGAGGATTTATCGCGGATTATAGCAAAATAATATTTTGATTACTTTTGTTATATGGACCTTCGCAAAGTAACGCCTAATTCTATAAATTATTTTAAAACATTGTTAATATGCTTTACAATATAAAATCACATTGAACATGTTCTAACTTAACTTAAAAGATTAACTGCTTATCGACTGATTACCCTTAGAAGACATTGTGACGTTATTAAATTAATAGCATTAGTTTCAAATAATATAGTAAACGTAGGCAGGCGGTCGATCGTTAAAACCTAGCCAAATTATATCACAACATATAAATATTGCGCCAACACCACTTAGAGTGGGATAAAGGCCACATAATCATCTACTCAGCCGGATTACACACGGCTAGGCAGGAGTATGACCATCCTCATAATTTACAAGATAAAATTGCGTTACTTCATAACGCGTTAATTTGATTCACTGTATAATATTATCTATTGTTTGTAGAGTAGTCATAAACCTGTATTTCTGAAATTAGTATTGCGTCTTTATTAATATTGCGTCTATATTTACTCAGAAGATTGACTCTATAGCTCTATCGTTAGAGTATGCTTCATAAATCTTTATTTCTGAAATTAGTATTGCGTCTATCTCAGGAGATTGACTCTATAGCTCTATTATGTATATAATACCTCCTTTGCGAGCTATTCATTGTTTATTAATCCTATTTCCTATTTCTAGGACACAAGATTTACAGTGTTATTCAATTTACAGCCAAGTGTAAGTGGGTCTCTGCGGATACACATAAATGTATTCATGAGATTGGCTGCTTCCACTTTTTTATTTATAGATTCTTTAATGTTTTTATTACACATAGCCGTGTGGTATCCGGTTGAGTAGAATAGATCACCCTCATTCCTTACCAAGGTGTCGTAAAAGGCGACGCACCGTTTGGTATTTGGTTGAGTAGAAATAGACCACCATGAGGATCTATTTACTTACCGAGGTATCGTAACACAATTTTAAGGAAAGTTGACGTCGTGCAAGCGACCGGTCGTAAAAAATAGCCAAATCATGTAACATTTAATATTGTGACCCTACTTAGAGTGGGATAAGAGCAGAACAATGATGAAGAAATAGTGTCTTAATTGGAAATATATTTAGACAGATACAGTGTTAATCATTACTAATTTAATACAAAACCAGTTAAATACGTCAGTTATCTTAATCATCTTATGTTTGGTATTATGATTCTTCATCATCTTCCTGCCCTTATCCCACTCTAAGTAGGGTCGGCACAACATGTTATAAACATGTCACATGATTTGGCTACGTATTTTACGACCGGACCGCCTGACACCAAATTAACTTAATCGTATTTTACAACACCTTGGTAAGAAAGAGGGTGGTCCATTCTACTTAACCTGATATCATACGGTGTGTCAACATTAGTCCCCTTTTACACATACGCCGACAATGAAGGTGGTCTATTCTACTCAGCCGGATATCGCGCGGCCGTCGACTTACCTTAAGTCGCCTTTTACGACACCTCGGTAAGAAATGAGGGTGGTAATATTCTATTCAGCCGAATACCAGACAGCGTTGGTATTATGATCCTTCACACCATATAATTTAATTAAATATTTGAGGAGTTATTGCAAAACTGCGGGCGGGTCACACTCAAACAGGGTGGATCGTTTGTACATTATATAACCAAGACAATAAAAATCTTAACGTAGCTACACATTTCGTCAGCCTCAACATTGTTCTTGCTTACAAACAGCGGAAAACATTTAACAAATTAGACTTTGCGGGCAAACGTGCAAAATACAGTCCATAAACATTTTCTTGGCAACTGTCCTAATCATAGAGTTATTTTACTAAGAGTAGGAAAGCTATATATAAACTGTGATAGCACAGCGGTGTGACCGTGCGACTCTTTCGAGAGGATCAGGAGTTCGAACCCCGGCAGGCACCAACGAGTTGATCTGATTGATAATTGCAATTTATCACACGCATTTCGGCGAAGAAAAACATCGAGAGGTAACCTGCATATCTCTAGAGTAATCTGGGAATATGTGTAACCTACCAATCCGCATTGGAGCCGCGTGGTAGGTCTTAGCTCCAACCCTTCTCTCCGAAAACAGAGAGAGGAGGCCTATGCCCAGCAGTGGGATAACAGGCCGTTATTTTACTTTACTTTAGGAAAGCCAGCCAAAAATCTGACATCCTATCCCATCCTATCCTACTATAATATTATAAATGCGAAATTTTGTGAGTATGGATGTATGTTTGTTAGAAAAGCGTCATCTATTATCGACCTATCACGCGACAACACTCCGCGACTTCGTTTGCGCAATTTATTTTCGCGTAACCAATTATTCATTGGAATAATTGGGTCAAATCCATCGATATTGTTTCAGCGGATTCGCCGTGAAAGACAAATTTATATACATACATCCATACTCACAAACTTCCGCGTTTATAATATTAGTAGGATTAGACAAACATGCAATATGCGAGTGTCATCTACGTTCTTATTATTTATTGCGTCATTGTCTCTTTTAGGCCTGCCTATATCTCCCTTAATCAAAGTATAGTACTCTATGGTCCTAATAGTGCAGAATCACAGCGTGTTCTATAATGCCGCAACTAGCTCTGTGGTCACTTGGTAGAGATACTTTGTTTATAAGCAACACATTGCATAATTTATAAGCAACACATTCAGTGTGCTTAGTGCGAGTTTTTTTAACCTACTCGATAGCGTTAGCGTAACGCCAATTTGTATGACGTTGCAACAGCGACATCTAATGACCGATATTCCAGCGCCTTATAAATTGTCGTTAACATAAAAAGATCGCTGTTATAATCGCTATGAAAAAGCCAAGGATCATACAGAATGAGGAAGCTGTAGCTAAAACTATATAGATAGACAAACTTGCTCTACTTGCGAATGAATGGATGAATAACTTCAGTGGGTAATTAATAATAAGGCTAAAGATAAAAATGATGATGCAAACTGTATTGAAAACAAAAGATCACGGCTTGAGTCAATAGTACTGGATTCAAAAGGCCATTTTTATAATGAATCAATTTTTTATTGTTTCAGAGCTGATCATCAAGATTCTCTACAGCTGTTTTGGACATAAACAAAAGTGTTATAGTGCTTATTATAAGGTTAAAACGCAAAAATGATAGACGATAATTGAAACAAATCCCTCTCTTATTTTTAAACAATTATAATAAACAAAGCAAGTCAAAATGAAGATAGCTCACGAAATTTGTTGAGAGCTAAAAAGCTCAAAAACCGTCGTCCAATCTTTCAATGCTAAATTACAGACTTGTTTCAACGCATTTTTTGAAACAGCCGTGAAATCAAACGAGAACTTTAATATATAGACGGTTCGTGCCGTAACATTATGTGCCGAGATCGTGATATGGTGGTGCAGACGAGCGACATTATCAAATAAACTTAAGTAATATAGGAATCTTATTCTAGTTGCAAGTTTTCCGGCAAAACGGCGCGCGTTCATGCGTCGCCGTTTCGTTTTGTTTCTTTCAATTTGTTTTACATCAAAGGTTAAGCAATAGTCAATAAAATTGTCATTGGTTGTGGATTCTCGGAGAGGGTCTCGTAAAGGTTCAGGGCCCAGTGATAACCTGGCCAATCGGAGTCGGCACAGCATTTCCAGATTCTTCGACTCTTTAGTGGGCGCTGCAAGATATTGTATTGTAAGTAGTACTTGTTTTTGTTATTTTTATTGAGATACTCCATTAACGCATTTATCTATATTACTAGATATAAATTAACTTATAATTAATACATAAGCTAACTAATAACACGATTAATTTTCATAAAAATGCAATTTGATCCTTAAGGAACTGAAAAAACGTAAAAATACATAATAGATATCATCTGAAAATCAAATTAGGTTAGTTTGATTAATTTTGTATTTATCCATATTAATCAATACGATAATTATTAAATGTTTAGACATCAAACCATCCAAATGATAAGTATAAGAGAGTAAATACAGAAAGTAAATACAGAAACCTGAATAAGAGAGAGTAAATACAGAAATTACTTATATTTTAATAATTTAATAAAACGAATACATATTGTATTATAATATATATCTAGTTCGTCAGGATCCGAAGTCGTTACAACAAAAAATCTTACAGTAAACACGAGTTAGTATCGGATCCAATTATTTTCAGAATCTTTTTGCTGGCAATCTCTTTTGGAAATTCGAAAATTTCACCTCAAGTATACTTTAAAAATCGGACGCAAGCATGGTACTTTTGGGACATCAGCAGGTACTTGTGAATTAGGTTGTGGGGTTTTTAGCCATTGATATATCGTAGTATATTTATACCAAAAAAAATCCTGTACAATAGCTTCATAATCGCTTTCAAATAATGAAAAGGTTACTACAAAGGAGTAACAATTTATACAACGCAATAGAATGGATTTAAATTACAGTAGCCTTGCTTAATGTAGGTGGTGTAAATTATGGTATCAAAGCTTTTAAATAAAAGAGAATTTAGATAGGCCACACTTAGAGATTTTGCTTTAGACAGAAATTTACACTTGTAACATTTTTTTTAGAGCTATTTACATTCACTCTACACTGAACAATCAAAAGACCATTAGCAAGCGATCGCTGGCTTCAACATATCATAAACATATTATTCAACAAAATCATTGGAAACTTCCTGAACATTGTGTTATTGGCCAACCATATTGCTCTCAATTTATTGGCGAGATCTTCGAGTTTTTATTTCAATAGACCACAGCCTAAATCCAGTGTCGACGAAAATAGTATGTAATTTTAAAAAAAGGGAATATATTTATATCCATATCAGTTCTAATATTATAAATATGAAAATTATTCTTCTAGCACCGACTTTTTTATTATGGAGGTAGTAGAAGGGCTAAGTGACATAGTTTTTTTTGTATCTGAATATTACTAGTATTTAAAAAGTAAACATTGTTTTGCAAATAGCTTACAGCTAGAGGCTCTGTCACTGTGTTGGGGTTCAAAAAATAATTGATCTGATTACAGATATCATATAACAAATGGTCTTGTATAAGTTTTCCAAATTTCACCCGTCATCATCAAATTAAATTATCGAAAATTTGACAAATAATCATTAAATTAAAAAGCTTTAACTCACATGCTATTGATAAAACTTAAATTATGGCAACATTCAAAGCGGGAAAATTAGAAAAAAAAAGTGATAAATAATTAAAATATTTTAAGAATTTGAAGGTATTGTATCCTATTGATATAAAAGCTCGAAGGAAACGAATTTACTATATATTACCTAATCAATCTAATTGCTTTAGCCAATAATATTTGAAAATCTTTAACATTAACCTAAAACATACTTCTGCTTAGGGTTGCTATTTCAAATAAAGTATTATTTTTGGGTATTATTCCATTCTCCCTTTTTATTTTAACCATCCTTTCCTCAGTGGTCATGTGTGTGTGCGTTTGTTTTCATATTTATTTACAGTAAACCTTCAAAATCATTTACAACGAACTAAGTTAAGTTTAAACTGAGTTAAGGTAAAATATTATAATTTAGGGAGATGTGTAGGAAAAAAGTTGAACATATAATGTAATATACATATACATAAAGTACGCATTATTTACATTAAAGTTGTAGTATAGTAAAGTAGGGCTCGACGAAATATGTAATATTTATTAAACATTTTCTTAAATAACCTAATACATATTAAGGAAACTTTGTTAAAATATTTATAAAGGTTTTTACAATCAGCGGTAAATCTGCAATTAAGTATTTTTTTTCCACAACTAAGTGAATTTTTTTACGAATGGAATCACTATAACAAGGCTACATATTTCATTACACTAATACATTTACATCCACATGTTAGGGTTACGGGCACGATTCCGAGTGCTCGAGCCAGCGTCGGGTTGTAATATCTGGGCTCGGGTGGCCTGCGCAGTGCTGCGAGCGGAGCAACGTCGAGAAGGAGAAGGACGATATGGCGGCACCTGAGGGCGAAAGAGAGGCACGCAAGCGGCGCGAGCGCCGCGACTCCGGATGCTCGCACGAGCGAAAAGAGCGCAGACCCCATAGTGAGGAGCGCCCGCCTTCAACTCCACCAGTACCTCCGCTAAACGACTATAATCGACTTGAGGTCAGTTTCTTATAAATTATCATAAAATTTAAGGCGATTAAATGTTTTTTTTGTACGTTCTTCATCTTTAAGTGCCTCCCTGCTGACGTTAGCGTACTGTGAGCCATTCTGTCCTTCGCAAGACAAAACAATTAATTACCGAAAGTAATTCTAGTCCACTCTCTTACGTTTTCGTCACCACGATTTAGTAATGATATAGTTCAAGTACTAGTGGCTATGCGAGTAAGAGAGAAAGAAAATGTGCGCGTGCACTGCTCTGTCTTGCTCATTCAGTGATACAGCCTCTGCCTATATTATAGTGTTATAATCTATGATACAGACAATAGGCCTGCACTGTGCCCTAAATTTACAAAACGTAACTCTCTCTTTTTAAAACCTTTTATTTAACTTGCAATGTATGTATGTGAAGGTGAAATATTGCAAGTTAAATTTGACCCACTTCCAGGGATCCGATTATGCTGACATTTTGTATATTAGACCAGTCCCGATGACAATGCATGTTTATGATAAGCATGACCTCATGCTGCTGCCAGGATTGTCTCCAGACGAGAGAACTCCTCAACGGTGAACAGTAGAGACATGAAATTTTGTTAAAAGCAATATTTTTTTAAATAATTTCATTCCACGCACCACACATTTTATGGAACGATCTCCCTTTGGCAGTGTTTCCGGATCGGTACGACATAAGTCCCTTCAAAAAATGTATTTTCCACCTTTTTAAAGGACGGCAATGCGCTCGCTCTGCGAGAGGTAGTAGGCGGCGGTGATTATTTAAAGTAATAAACCTCATACTTGTTTGCCATTCTATACCATAAAAAAAGAAAATTGACTTGACTTGTTCTATCTTCACTAACTTATACATATCTCCCACTTAACTTCCATTCTCTACGTCCGATCACATTTTTTGTCACCAAATTCACCAACTTGCTCCCCAAGTAGAGTCAAGAAGTATTACTTCATCATCATCATCTTCCTGCCCTTATCGCACTCTAAGTGGGGTCGGCACAACATGTTATAAACATGATTTGGCTGCGTTTTACGACCGGCCGCCTGCCTGATATCAACTTACCTTAGTCGTATTTTACGACACCTCGGTAAGAAATGAGGGTGGTCTATTCTAATAAACCGGATACCACACGGTGGGTCAACTTACCTTAGTCGCCTTTTACGACACCTCGATAAGAAATAAAGGTGGTACTATTCTATTCAGCCGGATACCACACGGCGGGTCATCTTACCTTAGTCGCCTTTTACGACACCTCGGTAAGAAATGAGGGTGGTACTATTCTATTCAGCCGGATACCACAAAGAAGTATTACTTCAATATACTGACTTGACTGGCTCGTTGGCGCAGTGGGTAGTGACCCTGCCATCAGCTCCGCGAGTCGCGGGTTCGATTCCCGCCGAGGACTAACATTTTCTATAAATGAATTTGTTGGTCTTTGAGTCTGGGTGTATATTTGTATTTAAGTATGGATTTAAAAAATATATAAGTATATATTCACCAGTTGTCTGTCAACCATAACACAAGTATTAAGTTACTTACTTTGGGGGCGGACGACCGTGTGTGTAACTGTCCCATATATATATTTATATTTATTAATAAGTAAAAAAAAAAGTTTTTCATGCATTTATTACGTTTGTTTTGTTCGTAGTCGGAACGTCGTGCGGAGCGTTTGTCGCGCGCGCGTCGCCCGCAATATGGCAACAAGAGACGCCGCGCGCCCGCCCGTCTGCCGCGCCACCTCAGCGAGAACGACTGCTGCGTACCCTCTATCGACACACGCAGCGGTACTCCACCGAATTTCGAATATGTTGTGCAACAAAGCCCTGAACGTGAGTGTTGTATCGATAACATTGCATTATCATTGTACGGGCTGCTACTACCCTGTACGATCTTTGGTTGATAGATTGATAATTTGATAATAATTGATAGCATTATTATAATAATGATATTGATAATGTGATATGATATAGATTTGATACGTTAAGCACGCGCAGCCGCTAACGTCGTACTGATTTACAATTGATTTGATATTAAAAATATACCGTAAATGCCGATGTTGCAAATGTACGTGCTAGCCCGTACAATCATGTTATTTATTATTATTCTCCTGCCCTTATCACACCGAGTGTCCTAGGCACATGTTATAAACATTTTATTAAATATTGAATTTCATATTTTTTTATTTATATCAAAATGTACAAGTTATATTTATCTTAAACTACTTACACGCTAAGACTATACAAATCATGCCCACGAGGAATGGTTCCAAGAATGCTGGCAGCGTTTACGAGAGAGTTACGTACTTTTGCAAGGCACAAAGCAGAAGCCGCAAGCTTATGACGGTTCCTACTTTGTCTATAACATCGCCAATCTTTTTATAATTATGTATATTCATACGCAAAAATTTATATAAAATAAAATTAACATAGAAATGAATGTAAAATAAAATTATTGTACAAAGGCTTTATGCCAATAAGTGTTCTGTTCCAGCCAAAAACCTCTACTCTGAAAGTACGAAATAATATTATCTATCTAAGTTGGCGAAGTGGGTAGTGATCAAGCCTTTAACTCCACGGGTCGCAGGTTCGATTCCCGCCAACATTTTCTATAACCAATTTCTTGGTTCTTCGCGTGTATATGTGTATTTAAGTATGTATTTAAAATTATATATGTATATATTCACCAGTTGTCTCTCACCCATAACACAAGTATTAAGTTACTTACTTTGGGGACGGAGGACCGTGTGTGTAAGTGTCCCATATATTTATTTAAATAAGAAACCATTCCGAAGTTGGTAGATCTAACATAAGTTACATTTAATACTTATATTTAGCAATAGCATGCGAGGAAACAGAGCAAGTGTCGAGTGTCGAGGAGAGTGCTCGACACGAGGAAGCCGAGCGCGCGCGCCGCGGCGAACGCAGCGAGCCGCCGCGACGCACGCAGCCAAACACAGACCGGCGGCTCGAGAAGGTCATAAAGAAGGTACATTTTCATTGTTTCTTCCATAGTTGACAACTTTTTTTTTACGGGAAATAATTATATTTAGGTATAAGAAGAATATCTTCATCTATCTTTAATGAGTTAATCTTATATATATACATACTCACAGCCCTATACCGGGAACCATCCTCATTTCTTACCAAGGTTTTGTGAAAGGGGACTGAGGTAAATTCACGTCAGGTAGGCGGCCAGTCGTAAAATTCATAGCCAAGTCATGTTTATAACATGTTGTACCCAACATAGAGTGGGATAAGGGATGGACGATAATGATCTCCTGATCATCGATGATACCCCCTGATAATGCTTTAGTTGCGGGGCGAAACGATTGTTAAATTTGTGACAGTGAACGTGTGTAGTGATTGTGATGCCGGTGGTGGAAGTTTGTGCATTTGTTTATATTTATTTATTGTTTTGCATCCGGTATCGGGTATGAAAACGGATAATCCAATCTAAATTTATCATTATATATATTTTTTATTGACTTAATTCTATTATTTCTATTACTTCTATATTATGAAACTCTGCAAAGTAACCCCTAATTCTATAAACTACCATTATTCCTTCTATTATTTCTATTACTTCTGTATTATGAATCTCCGAAAAGTAGTGCCTTATTCTATAAACTACGATACCTCCATGTTACAATGGGCCCATAAGTCCTTTGTTTAATAAGTTTTTAACTCAACCATGAATTAAATTTCCAGATTAATGTTCTAAAGAACAACATCGCTAAATACGAGGACGAGTTTGAGTCGGAAAATGGGTACCCAATGCCCACGGACGATCGCATGACCGATATGAAACTAGCTCGCATGTACGTGACACTCAGACGGTTGCAAACTGAAAAACGTTCAATGAAAGCTGATCCAGTTGAGTACGCGCTGAAAGTGTTAGCAGCGAAACAGCAGAAACAGAGAGATGATAAACTCGACGCAGCTCTCAAAAGCAGCAAGCCCATGAGTGAGGTTGTGATAGATATTGAAGAGGTATGTAATATTAACTATTCTTAACCTTTAAGTATTTCTAAATTAATTATTTTGCTGGTTAATAAATATATATAATCAGTGATAGTAAGTAGCGGCCTGTTACTATCCCACTGCTCAGAATAGGCCTCTTCTCTCCGTTTTTGGAGACAAGGATTCGAGCTCAGACCTACCACTCTTCTCCAATGCGGTTTGGTACACATATCTCCAGAATTCTTTAGAGATATGCAGGTTTCCTGATGTTTTCCTTCACCGAAAAGCGTGTGATAAATTGCAATTATCAATTAGACACATAAGTTTTAACAGAAAAAGTCATTAGTGTCTGCCCGGGTTTGAACCCTTGACCTCATTGAAAGGTGTTACCGCTGGGCTACCACAGCTTTAAGTGATAGTAAACAAGGCAAATTCAATAAATTAATAAATATATGGGGCACTTACACACACGGTCGCCCGTCCCCAAAGTACTTAATACTTGTGTTATTGATGACAAGACAACTGATAAATATATACATACATAGTTTTAAATCCATACTTAAATAAAGATGAAATTGAAAAAGCTTTTATCAAAATTTCATGTTCCTCCTGTTAACCATGGAGGGACTCCCTCGTCTGGATATAATTCTGGCAGTATTAGGTCATTCTTATCATAAACATGGATTGGCCATTATAGAAAAATTTCAGCTCAATCAGACTACGGGAAGTGGGTCAAAATTAACTTACAAGATTCCTCCTTCGCATACATACATTGCAAGTCGAATAAAAGCTTTAAAACATGGCCTAAATTTTGAATAGAAATACCTTATCAATGACTGTTATGAACGCTGTGTTAAAACGGAGATTTTTTGTTAAAACTTTGTTTTAAATGATACTTGCAATTTATTTTTAGAGAATTTTGGGGATATGTGTAACGTACCAACCTGTATTGAAGTAGCGTGATGTGTCTTAGCTTCTCTCTAAAAACAGAGAAAGGAGGCCTATGCCTAGCAGTGGGCTGTGGGATAGTTACAGGCCGTATAATATTGCATACCCCAATCGATCATAACTCATCTTATAGCTCATAGCTTTACTGGACAGAACGAGCCCAAAAGCATCCTCGCAAGTGCGAAATAAAGTGAATGGAGCGCAAGAGCTCTACTAGCAAAGGGAAGATTCTTTCTAAAGATCCGGTGGAGTCCTGACTTAAGGACATAAAACCAATATGTCACAGGAACTAGGCAGCGTTTTCAATAAAAACATTCGATAAAAATTTATGTTATCATTTGTGGCGCATTTAATTTACTGAGACTGGGTTCTGTTCACTTCGATGATTACTTTGATTATTGATATTAGCTTTGATGATTAAATGATGGTCCCTGGTGATCCCGAATATTGATGATTAGCTTTTACCCGCGACTTCATTCGCGTGGACTCTTGTCGTGTGATAGGTTGATAATAGATGGCGCTTTCCAAAGTCCTATTCCCGTAGAATTGACGGGAGTAGTATATGTTATTCTGGTAGATGGATCATATTCCTGTAGAATTAACGGGAGTTCTATAGCCCATATGTTATTCTGGTGTATAAGGAATAATTGTGCCAAATTTCATCGATATTAGTTAAATGGATTCGCCGTAAAATATTAACAAAGTAGTAGTAGCAAAGTATGCATCGCAAACGTTTAAAATCTACTATTGCAAACAACAAATCGTACATTTATTTTTTTCTCATATATGTGGTCTATTAGTAAAAACCCATGAAAATCCGTTCCGTACTTTTTGATAATTGTGATCAGACAGACGCGGCGTAGGGTTTAGTTTGATTACATGTAGTGTCGACCCTCTTTCAGTGGATAGAAGGATGTCGGCAGGCATCGGGCCGAGCAGGTACGGCCGAGTCGGAGTGGAGTCCGGCCCAACTGGCGGCCGAGAAGTCCTGCGTGCAGCGCGCCCTGCTGCGGCTGGAGGCGGCGCGCGGCCGGCCGCCGGCGCACTCGGCCGAGCGCGGCGCCGCTCGCCACCTCTACGAGCGGTACCGCACTGTCAAACGAGCCTTGGCCACTAACAGACCTGATGCTGTATGTATTAGTCAATACGTAATACAGTAGAAGCTCTTTATTCGCGGGGTATACGCTATATATTTTATTTTGACATAAATAAATTTATTTCCTAGTTTAAGTTGACTAGAGATACTATGTATATGTCTAAAAAATGCTATCGGGGTCTAGCTTCACCGCTAGCGTATAATTTAAATGATACAGCTACATGTGATGTAACTAAGCCTATTGACTCATATACAAATTGTACAATAAATGTTTCGTAATTATGCCGCGAATACAGAAACCGTAAATATGGAATGGTAAATTTATTTTACCTAAATATCCCGTTTTTGTTAACAAACAATCAAACAATCAAATTCTTCAGCTTTATATATTAGTATCTAATTAAACCCTCACGCGTCGAGTGACGTGACGTGCTAAAACTTATATGTACTTAAAATCCTTATCAGATCATGGGTGGTGCGAACGGCGAGCTGGCTACCATCCATGAACACGAAACGATGCTGTTCAACACCAGCGTGGACAGTTCCGGAGAGGAAAAGCCCTCTGATTCTTCGCAGGTAGATTGCAAAACGTTTTTTGCGCAGCCGCGATGTCCTATTAACTACAGCTCTCCTTACTAGAGGGATGGTTACAGCCAATATATATATATATATATATATATATATATATATATATATATATATATATATATATATATATATATATATATATATTTTACACACCATACATAGTGGTAAGATGTGATAGCCTAGTGATGAGACCGTGCGACTCTTTCGAAGAGGTCACGGGAGGTCACGGGTTCAAACCCGGGGCAGATACCAATGAGTTCTTCTATTAAATTATGTATCTAATAGATATTTTCAATTTATCGTACGCTTTTCGGCGAAGGAAAACATCGTGAGGAAACCTGTATATCTGTAGAGAATTCTGGGGACATGTGTAACCTACCAATCCGCATTGGAGCAGAATGGTATGTCTTAGCTCCAATCCTTCTCTCCAAAAACGAAGAGAAGAGGCCTGTTCCCAGCAGTGGGAGAGTAACAGGCCGCTACTTACTTTTTTACTTACTTAAAGTCATCATTGTCCTCGCATTTTCCCGTTATCATGTTGCGCCATTTTCCCCTACAATAGGCATCTTCTTCGCGGAGTCCTAAATTTCTCATGTCCCTTTGGACAGTCGTCAACCACGTGCTGAAGGGCCTTCCTCTTCCTTCTCTTTTCAATGGGCATTGCAAGACATTTTTTTAACTATATAATCATCAGGTCTTCTTTTGATGTGAGGTCTTTTTACTTACTTAAAGTAAATCGGGATAAAGATAACTTTGACTTTTAGAGAGATCGTATATTACAAACTAGAGACTCAATACTTATCCTGAAATTGTTTATCAAACAATAATGATTATTCCAATTATTAACGATTTCTAGGAAACTGTGGAAACTCCCCTCCAGTCCCCGCCTACTCGTGAAGTCTTGGAGGAGATGCCTTCATCCACATCATCGGCCCAGTCCGCCACCACCAGCGAGGAAGTCACACCTTCCAATGAGGGATTGCACTGCTTGGGACTTGAAGAACTTACCAAAGCATTAACTGATGCCAAAATGCTTAAACGCGTGAGTGATTATATCGATACTAATATTATTTTGTATAAATAAGGGCCCCGCGCATTTGCAGCCGAGTCGCGCGACCAGGTAATTATAATTTTCAAAAAAATCAAAATAAATATTAGGGGTGGACAACCCTTATATAATTTAGGGGTATGAAAAGTTGATTATAGCTGATTCTCAGACTTACTGAATATGCATATAAAATTTCATTTCATGATATTCAAATAAAATTTCATTACTTTCACAATTTACAGGTACTTAGGAACTTTCACAATTTACAGGTACTTGGGTACTTTCACAATTTACAGGTACTTAGGTACTTTCACAATTTACAGGTACTTAGGTATTTTCACAATTTACAGGTACTTAGGTACTTTCGCAATTTATAGGTACTTTCATAATTTACAGGTACTTAGGTACTTTCACAATTTACAGATACTTAGGTACTTTCATAATTTACAGGTACTTAGGTACTTTCACAATTTATAGGTACTTTCATAATTTACAGGTACTTAGGTACTTTCACAATTTACAGGTACTTAGGTACTTTCATAATTTACAGGTACTTAGATACATTCACAATTTATAGGTACTTTCATAATTTACAGGTACTTAGGTACTTTCAGAATTTATAGGTACTTTCACAATTGACAAGTACTTATGTACTTTGACAATTTACAGGTACTTAGGCGCACTCTCAAGCAGTACGAGCTTGATTTCGAACTACAGAACAACAGGAAGGTCCAACGTGAGGACATAAACGTAATAGGCCACGAGGAAGAATATCAACGCTATAAAACCGTTAAAGCGAGAATCAAACTTATTACCGCCCTCATTAACAAGCAGAAGTCCATTCGGCCTGAATGATTCAATGATTTGAATAACATTGCTTAAGATACATACGCTTATTGTATTAAGATATTTTCGCTTGAATCACATACAAATGATTAATTAAATACGATTTATTTTTTTCGCCATTTCAAATCCATTTTTCACTATGTTAACTACTTGATAGGCTATTTATTTGCCCAGGAAGATGGAGGATGATTTACGTGGCGCGTTGGGGTACCACTTACCCTGGAGGTCTCGGGTTTGATTCCCAGTGTGAATTGCAATTTTTTATTGACGTTTGTAATCTGGTCAAGACTCTTTTCATTCTCTTACCACTCATCCCACTCTAAGTGGGGTCGGCAAAATATGTCTTCTTCTTCCATTCTCCTTTATCATTCGTCAACTCTGGTGCTTCTTCTTTAACATGCATATCATTTTTCATACAATCCACCCATCTTTTTTTTCGGCCTCCCCCTAGCCATACATTCATCTACATTCATATTTAAAACTCTTTTGGTCACATGATTTTCATCCCTCCTCCATTACATGACCATCATCTGTTCTAGACTCTATTCTACCTATATACATCTCGTTGATTATATTCTTGGTGTTAACATTTCTCGTATACAGATGAAGAATAAATCAACAAAAAATATTTATGATTTTTAAAAAGCTCTCATCTTTAGAATGAAACTGGAAGACGATTTTGCTTAAATTTTTGTTCCCTTACATAAATTTTGCCGAATACAATAATATATGTCCTGGTCAATAATAAAAGTAGATATTATATCAGTACTATAAAATCTGCCTTTTTTTACTTTAGATCGAAGGAACTAAAGATTCTCAACACCTACTGTTTTCTACTGTTTTTTTTTATTGATCAACTGTATGTTTTAGTTTTTGTGGTTGTCAACACTGCACACAGTACACACACAAGGTTTTCGCCGAAAAGTTTCACTACACTTCCTCCAAAGTTGTAGTCCGGTCTAACAAGTGATACTAGAACCATAGCATAAGCATAAGAGCTATTGCGCTCTACTCTAAACATTTTTCATAATTTATATAATCCTTAAACTTTTCTTTTTCAATTTGGACATAAAAGTAGTTATTGTGAGTTAACCATAACATAGAGACATACTATCGTAAACTTTTTTGTAGATCTACAACTCTCTACTACATTGCTTTAGTGTATCTCTGTTGGTTTATGCGGCACACGCTAGTAAAGCTCCCAAAAAGCTAGTTTTTTTACACATGCTCGCAAAATACAGAAAACCTTAATGTGATTGTAACCTAAACTTCCGGAAAAGATGCACTACCTTTTAGTAAAAACTGTACACAAATCCGTTCAGTAGATTTTGAGAAAATCGATCAAAGACAGCTTCTGGGCACTTTGTTTGATAATATGTATAGAGAAAAGTTTATTGTTTGTGGATGTTAACTAGGATTGGAAATAAACGTTACTATACGTTATCTAAGTGTAATGACTTAAAAACGACCCTTGAAAAAGATCTTAACTGATGATAATAATCTCTGAATTAACTGTAAATAAGTTTAGTATTTCAGCTAAATAGATGTAATTTCTCTTACAAGCTTTTAATTAAAAACTTAAGTTATATATTCATGTCGAAATGGTTCATATATAAATGGACAAATATATATATGTTATAAATGTTTCTTCGTTGGGTTCGACTATTGAATATAACCCATTATTTTCTCACAGAGAGAATATAAATGCCTAGTCATAAGTAATTACCTGTGATTTATAAATTATTGTATTAATTCTTGTACGACAAGACTTTGTTTAGAGGCATGTATATGTAGATTTTAGAATATTTTGTTTGATATATTCGTTTCACATTATTATTATATATTTTATTGATAATATGGTGCGTCCACACTATATTTATATTTTGAATCGTAATATAAGTTTACGCTGTGTTTTTGACAACTGTTGCAAACCAATGACGATGGACGGAAATATGCAAAACGGACTTGAAATTTAAAATTCAGTACCAGTCTTCTATAAGGTTTCACTACCAGGTTAACTATCTATTGACAAAGTAACGTTTAAATAGTTTGAATAATAAGAGGGGGCAATAATTGTGTTATCAAATATAAGGTCATTATATCTTTAAAGTCAATTCAATTTAAACAACAAATATTGTATTATTTTGACTGGCCTGTTGGCGTACAGTGAACCTGCCTCAGACTCCAAGACTGCAAGTTCGATTCCCGCCGAGGGATAACATTAAAAATATATATTTGTTGGTGCTTCGAGTCTGGGTATATATATTTAAAATACACCCAGATTGGAAATTACGGTTTACACGGTTGCTGTCACCCATAACACAAAGTATTAGGTTACTTTGGGAACATAATTTTTAAATACACAAATAATGAATTAATTGAATGAAAATTTCCCGTAAATAATTATTCTGAGTTCATTTGAAAATTAAACAACTGTGGATGCACCTTTGAGGCTAAATTGAGCCTACTTAGTTATGCACAATATATTCAGAAGGGGGATGTGACTAGTCCGATTTGGTTGGTTTTCTTTTGATATCGATATTTATATCGATTTTCAATGTCGTGTATAATAATAAAAAACTTGATTTGTGGTGTAATCCGTATCGTCCATTGTGAAATTGAGTTTGTAAAAAACACATTTCGAGAGTTCACATATGTACCTATTATAAGTCATTTTATTTTATATGACATTAATTTTGTTATCTATATAACTATTTACAATAACTTTTGATAAATAATTGATGTAGGTATGTAGTAATAAAGCGAAGATAATATAACCAATCTTGTCTGGGATTGAGTATAAAGAATCGACTTCTTAAATAGAATTATTGTTTATATAACCTTTCATTGATAACGATATATAATAACTCATATTTACACGTTGCGTAAGGCGTATATTAACAATAGATTATAATTAAATTCGCATATGAGATGCGACTCAAATTTCAAGTTATTCTCAAATTAGTAAGATGTACTTATAAGATTAATTTAAAATGGGGACATAATTATTAAATCCACGTTAAAAAGAAAATATATGTGGTGTTCTTAAATACGCTCTAAAAGTAAGATTAAGTAGTTTATATATCGCGTCGTACAGATTCACCAACTCTTCTTGTCTTTGGTAAAAGCGAACTCTATGGTACCCTGTTCTATAAAACTAGATATAATAAGGCGTCTTTGTACAAATAAGTTTCTTGTACTTGCTACGTAATGTGTACAAATATGAATGAAATTAATATCAAATATTTAATTGATATAGGCATCAATACGGGCTATTGTAATCGGATAAATGATCTATCGCCTGCAGAAATGTAAGATATTATGTACCTAACATATTTATTGCAGTATAGTTATACAATACACTATGTAGCGTTTCATCAATTTTATCATTGGATGTTCAAAATAAAACATTACAATAATTTTAATTGTTTTTATTTTTCTCCTCACTACCAGGTATAAATACAGTATTTTTCAACCCTTATTTCTTACCTTACACACAACAATCTGTGTGCTTAGTGCGAGTTTTTTAACCTACATCTCGCGTTAATATAACGTCAATTTGTATGACGATGCAACAGTGATATCTAGTGACCGCTGTTGCTGCCCTTATTCCATTCTAAGTGGGGTCTGCACAACACGGTGGGTCAACTTACCTTAGCCGCCTTTTACGACACCTCGGTAAGAAATGAGGGCGGTCTATTCTACTCGAAGCTGTGGTAGCCCAGCGGTAACACCGTCCGACTCTTTTGAGTAGGTCACGGGTTCAAACCCGGCAGACACCAATGAGTTTTTCTGTTAAAACTTATGTGTCTAATTGATAATTGCAATTAATCACACGCTTTTCGGTGAAGGAAAACATCGTGAGGAAACCTGCATATCTCTAGAGAATTCTGGAGATATGTGTAACCTACCAATCCGCATTGGAGCAGCGTGATAGGTCTTAGCTCCAAACCTTCTCTCCAAAAACGGAGAGAACCTCTTCTCTCCGTTTTTGGAGAGAAGGTTTGCTTGGTTTCCTATTCTCAGCAGTGGGATAGTAACAGGCCGCTACTTACTTTTACTTTACTTATTCTACTCAGCCGGATACCACACGGCGAGCCAGACGTTAGGTTAACATTTAAAGAAAATTCATTTGTACAATGTATATTGCAATCAACAATTTAAATATACACCCCGAATGACATATCTTATCGCACGCAACGTTAGGGTCAAGCTGATCGCTCCTTCAATGGAATCGTTAAGTCGCGCCATCGCTGAGGACCTATTCGCCAATTAGTCGATAAAAGTAACATATTCACTTTTTATCAGTGACAAAAATGAAGAAAAATAATGTAATTATTCTTGTTTATGACATAAAATAATTAAAAATAATGTAATTATTCTTTTTTATGACATATAATGAATAAAAAGAATGTAATTGTACTTTTACTTCGCTATAGTCCGCTATCTAAATTTACCTCGGATTATAGGTAAAATAATATTTTCATTACGTTTGTATTATGGATCGGCGAATTAACGAATAAACTATTAATGATTAAAAATTAGTATTGATGTATATACGTGTATACTATATACATGTTTTATTACTAATTCAAATTAAAAAATAAGTATTAGATTATTTGAACTAAAAATATAATAATTATTAACTCTGCCATATATATCTTGAAGACCGAAGATAACAAAACTGTTTAAGATCTATGGAGTATTAGATTTTCCATAACAAAATTTCAATATTTAGGTTGTATACAGGGTGACTGGTCGAACACTTGCAAATATTCAAGGATATAATAATTAGTAGTCTCAATAACTATTTACGAGTAAAAAGTACTTATTTTTATCAGTAAAATCAGTTTTCTCGGTAAAATTACACCTAATTGAGGGTATATTAACACTAACGTTAACGCGAACAAAGAATAAAAGTTACTTACAGCTTGCACAGAAAATATTAACATACCTTACATATTTAGAACGAGAATCAAATACTGAATACCCTCTATCAATATTACAAGTAATTTATAGAATTAGGCGTTACTTTGCGGAGATCCATAATACGAAAGTAATAATAAAATTATTTTGCTATAATTTTATTTAATTATAGCAAAATAATTTTAGTAATATTACAAAAGTAATAATTTTATTATTACTTTTGTAATATTACAAGTGTTCAACCAGTCACCCTGTATATTTAATATATTTTGGAGTTCTAGGTTTCTAACCAAAAGTGATATCGTTCAAAGTAGTGTGTTATTGCCAAATAATGTGTGTTATTGCCAAAAAGTGTTTGTAATCCCTTCTGGCGAATCCCTAATCGAAGGAAGCAGTGTAGTTAATTATGTTTACCCCAGATTAATAAAAGTGAACCATATTATATCGTTCGCTTTGAAAATAACCAATTCCAATGAATGAACTACACGTGTATATATATGTCTTAAAACATGTAGAGCTTCAGTTGACATTGGACTCCAAGAGGCGAAGGACGCGAATTGCTGAATAGAAATAATTCAATATGTTCTGGAAAACATTCTTGGTTGCCACCCTTGCAGTCGGTATGTAAAAATAGCTATAAAAGTTTTTAAATTCATTGATATTTAAGTAAACTTGACTGGCCCGTTGGCGTATTGGGTAGTGACCCTGCCTTCAGATCCGCGGGTCGCTTTTCGATTCCTGCCGAGGACCAACATTTTCTATAAATGAATTTGTTTGTCTTTGAGCCTGGGTGTATATTTGTATTTAAGTATGTATTTAAAAAATATATAAGTAAGTATATATTCACCAGTTGTCTGTCCACCATAATACAAGTATTAAGTTACTTACTTTGGGGACGGACGACCGTGTGCCCTATATTTTTATTTATTTATTTGAAATATATTCTTGATTAATACAGCCGTGTGGTATCCGGCTGAATAGAATAGTACCACCCTTATTTCTTACCGAGGTGTCGTAAAAGGCGACTAAGGTAAGTTGACCCACCGTGTGGTATCCCGTTAAGTAGAATAGACCACCCTCATTTCTAGAGTTATGCAGGTTTCGTCACGATGTTTTCCTTTAGCGAAAAGCGTGTGATAAATTGTAATCGTCCATTAGACAGATAAGTTTTCTTAATAGAAAAACTCATTGGTGCCTGCACGAGGTTTGAACCCATAATTGTCTCTAGAGAGCCACTAGGTCTCATCTCTGGGCTTTCATATAATATTTTTTTATTTTTTTTAAGGGAAACAAACCGTACATGGTTAAACTTAATAGCTAGTAAAAAAAGCTTTGATTAATAGATTCATTAATGAATGCATAAATATTAAAAAGAAAGTATAAAGCATATAAAATAAAAGATGATTTGAAGATTGACTATAAATTCATAATTTAAAGTAATTAATAAAATTGTCTTATAAAAAAGCCTTGTTGCACTTCTACATATAATTTTATTTATAATTAAAATAAAAACTCCTATTAAAAAGTTACTATGAGTGACGTTTTTCAAGTTTTTTTGTATCCAAGTTATAATTTTTTCATAGCAACCTTAAATATAAGATGTTTACATATAACTAGACTTAAATATAAGGAGTCAGCTTAATTTAAACATTTAAAAAAAAAAATTGCATAAACTGATTTCAGTTTATGCAATTTTTTTTTTTTTAGTTTAGTTTAGCCGAACGCATTATCAAACTAACATATATGATTTAAAAAATCAGTTTTCTTTTGGTAAAATTACACCTAATTGAGGGTATATTAACACTTAGTTAACGCGAACAAAGAATGAAGTGGCTTACAGCTTGCATAGAACATATTAGTATACCACAGGAAATAACTCGTCCCTATTTAGTTAAAACTACATTCTAAACATTTCTATAATCCATTACCGATTCATTATTCAATGTTTTTTTTCCTTTTTAGCCTGGCATTGTTGTTAATATACATAGGTAAAGATAATAGTTATTCATATAAACTAATAAAATGTAACAAAGAAAAAAGAAATATTTTTCTCGTAAAAATAAAAGCATAATTAAAAATAGGTTGAACTACCCCGACATTGATGAAACACGTTATTTTTTTAAAACAGTTTTATATAAATCTAAATTAATCTAAATGTTATTAAAATATTTTAAATGATAACTACAATTTATTAAGTAAATTTTGATTATTTAAAGGAACTTATTTTAACAATTATCGGTGAAGGAAAACATCGTAATGAAATCTACATATTTCCAGAGAACTCTGGGGATATGTGTACGAGAGCTCTAAACCTTCCCAGCTTATGCCCAGCAGTGGGATTTTAACAATCACTGGCTCATCGGAGTTGTTATCATTCTAGATTCTATTGTGAAGAAATTCAACAATTTGTATTGAAATAAAAATTGTTGAATTTCTGACTTGTTGATTTCTATGAAATCATAGAATTTTAATTTACTCGTATCGTATTATATAACTAATATAACAACATAATATTATTTCAACATACTTGGTTTACTTATTTATTTCAATGTTTTACAACATCCACTGATTTAAAAGCTAGGCATATGCTGTCGCGGAGTTTTATTTCGAACAATTTTGTAATACATGATTTTTGAGTTTTAAACTATTACCGTTTACTCAGCGCACGCATGGAAAGCTTTAAATTTTGCCGTTTTCGTACTATTTTTTATTCCTATTCATTACTGTTTATTCATACGTTACTCCTATTCATCTTAGCGTGATGTTATAGCCTATAGCCTTTCTCGATTAATGGACGATCTTATACTGAAAGAATTTTTCAAATCGGCCCAGTAGTTCCTGAGATTAGCGCGTAAACAAACTCATCAGCTTTATATATTAGTGTAGATAGATAAATAGGAAATCTTTACGATGTAGAAGAAAGTAGATGTAGTAGCTTAAACAAATGATAACCTTATAGCTAATATTGCGTTTCTTAACTCGATGCATGCTGTCGACGTCCCCTCTTCCTGTGCAACAGATCGGACGATTTACCAATTTACCTCGTCAAAATGACGGCATAATGCCCTCCGAATGACTAAACAGTCTATTTTACGACCGTTTCCGTGAACCTCTGTCCATTAACCTTCTTTAACTATTAAAAAGATCTATAACTTTATAGCTATTACTCTACAAAAATTACGTGAATTAGGGCCTGTTTCACAAGTTACTGATAAAGTGTCGGATAGTTAACCGATAAATAAACTAAGTAGCAGATAAATAAAAAAAAAAGAAAAAGAAAAAAGGGACTCCGAAAAGTGAAAATTTTTAAACAAAATAAAATCGCGGCCATTTTGAAGTACGTATTTGCTATCCAGCAGATAAACAAAACAACAGCCACATGATCTACCTGTTAACTTATTAGGTCACTTTAAGTGCTGAGTAAGCCTATCAGAAACCTGAGAAACGCTAAATGCCGAGATATGTGTCAGATATGTTCCGAATAAGCTAACTGACAGTGTATCGGTAAATCGTGAAACAGACGTTTAAACCACTAAATATCTACAACAATTCAAACAATGATGATAACTAATATTGTTTGAACGTTTATTTGTTTCCAATAAGTAGAACTTTTAACATAATATTTATGAGAACAAACAAACAACTAATTATTATTGATCGACCAAATGTTTGTGTTAGATAGTAATTACAAAGGTTATGAGGTTATATTATTCGTTTATAATTGAAGCGATAAACAATTGTTGCTACAAAGAATTACTGATAAATACGTGGCAGAAAGTCATTTGAGATTAAGATTTTCGTTATATAAGTTATGAATAAGTAATATATTTATACTGAATTGATAACATAGGATCAATTTAATTAAATACTAAACAATTATTAATTTCCCCGTTTATGTAATTATTCAAATTATTATGTGAGAAGAACCATTTTTAACGGAATTACGTTCAAAATTCGAACTCCGTTATGTATTTGATTTACGAACCTTTAGAAACGAATTTTTAGGAAGAGTCGGGTGGTATTACAAAAACGAAACTTTAAATTAACTTTTAACTGGCCATATCCGTTAATTCCTTCGCGCTTACTTCAGCATTTAACTTTCCTCGATACTGCATTGCAAAGAAGGCATTCTTTATACTATATGGTACCTTGTCGAGTAATCTTCAAATCTGCCAAATTTAATTACTTTAGTCGTGAAAGCGTGACAGACAGACACGGACTTTCGCATATATGTATTAGAATGGATTAACTTCTCGCTGCCAATACTTTTGTGTTGACATCAATACTGAGATAAAAAATAGCTTATGTCATTATCCTACCATTATCTTTCTACACACATAATAGCACCAACGCGCGCGAAAACAAAGTCAAACGCGGATATATTTAAGGCATAATATGGTCTACTATCCAAGGGAAACCGGGGCGGGTTGCTATGGGTGTGCTATGAGTATTATATAATTTAATGTGTAAAACTTTACAGGTGCGCTGGCTCAATATCAAATTAGCGATGATCAAAGAGCCAAATACAAGGACTTGCTTAAGCAATACTGCAAAAAGAATGGAGCTGAAGACAAAGTAGATTCAGTAGAAGTAAGTTGTCTTAAACATGTTGTCTCATGATTTGGCTACGTATATTACGACCTGCCTGACGTCAACTTACACAGTGCTGCCTTATCTAACATTCTTTACCCTTTATTTCTACTAATAATTGTCAATGCAAAGCACATAAGGCTATATAGAAGAGTCATATCGTATTAAAAATCGCACGATCTTACCCTACAGCATTAGGATTTAACCCAATTTCTTTGCTTTTCTCTACACCCCACTAATTTAAATTTAGTTACAAGACTTTAATTTGAATTAAACAACATCATCCTCCTGCCCTTATCTTACTCTGGCTACTAAGTCTTACTCTAAGTATTTAGCTACGTATTTTACGACCAACCGTCTGCCTGACGTAAACTTCCTTTAGTCGTATTTTACGTCAATTCGGTAAGACAGAGGGTGGTCTATTCTACACAACCGGATATCACGTGGTGGGTCAACTTACTTTACACTTAGTCGTTTTTTGTGACGCCTTGATGAGAAATGAGAAGGGACTGTTCTATCAGCCGGATACCACACGGTGGAAATTTAAATTTAACAACAATCAAATATTTTTTTAGGGCACAATAAAGAGTTTCATCGAATGCATTAAGGGTCTCTTTGATGTGGAAACTCTTAAGAAGGAAATCGAGGAAGCTAAACCGAATGGCGCACTTGACGAAGTATTCAAGAAGTAAGTATTTTTTTGTATGTTTCATGTAATGGCTAATAATTCTTAAGCGACCAAAACTGATAAAGTATAAAATGAGATAACATGGCATAAGGTTATCTCTTACTTGTATTTATAATTTTGGAAAGTTTTAAGACGGAACAATGATGTAAGATTGTAAAATTATAAATTGCCTTTTCGAGAAGATATTAGATATGAATATAAAAAACAGCGTTGATTAAAATCACGCTGAGTGGTGTTCCTTTTTGCAATATCACATTTCTTTAAGTATCTTTTTTGTAATAACTGTAATTTTCAATAACTCCATTATTTTATGTACGTAGTTGATAGTGTGATCTTTATGTTAATAAAAGGCTTTAATTTGTATTAATTGGCGCGTAAACAAATAGTTACCCAGTATTTACACTGGTAAAAACTTAATATGCTTTTGTTACATCTTCGTTAATGGAGTATCCAGGATGTCTACGAGTATCATCTACTGATATTTAAATCTGGAGTCTCTGGGATAAAAATAATTTAAAAAGAAGCCTCTTTCTTTGTTAATTTATGTATAAAGAAAATATTTATCAATCCCGTCACAGTCATAAATTGGTTTGTCTCTACTAATATTATAAAGAGGAAAAATTTGTATGTATGTTTGTAATGTTTTCACACAAAAACTACTGGACCGATTTCAAATTCTTTCACCATTGTAAAGCTGCATCTTTACTGAGCAACTTAATTTGATTAAAAAAAATAGGGATCCGTAATAAAAATGTAATAAGGTGTTAAAAATTAGTCATAAAAATGCGGAAACTACACTACTATATATATGCCATGAGATGTACGCGGGTAAAACCGCGGGATATTCCTTGTTATAAATATTGTGCACTATCAAGAAACAAGGTAATATATCTTTAACTCTACAGTTGGCAAACTTACATGGCTAGCGTAGAGATTGTTTTATATCAAAGTTGATCAAAAGCTTGTCCAGTATATAATCTACTTACCACGAGCATCAGATTCGTTAAGCGCCTTAACTCCTTATTGGGTCTCTTATCACAGTGGGTTAGTATTAGTTGTAAATTTGCAAATTGTTCTACAGGTACTGTGCTAAGACGCCACAGCTGAAGAGTTGTCTCCATGCCCTGTCGACAGGGGTAGCTCCATGCTTGGACGAGAACTCCCGCGGCCAAATTGGCATCGCTGACAACGCCACCGATCAGTTGATCGACTTTGTATGCTACAAAGATGGTGACAGGATAGCTTGTGAGTAATACAATAGAAAGATATAAAATTTACAGCAATATTTTTTTTTTTCACGAAAGCCCAGATTATGTTTAAAGTCATTAACTTTGCTATTAAAGACATCTTATGTAAAAAAAACAATGTCTAACATCAAAATCTTGAGGCACACAAATGATTTTACTTAGAAAATTGTATGTACCTAATGCTATTTGCAAATTATCATACGCTTTTCGTTGAACGAAAACATAGTGGTAAAACCTCAATATATCTAAAGAATTCATGGGATATATTTAAAGTACCAATTTGCATTGGAGCAGCATGGAGGATCTAAGCCAGGGCTTCTTAAACTGTGGGTCGCGACCCCCAGGGGGGTCGCGAGACTACTGAAAGCAAAAGGCGTCCCAAAGATCTGATACTTTTCAATCATTATTTATACAACTACATGGCTGCAACTGTCCTTTAAAGAACTTTTCTAACAAAGATTTATTGATATTTCTCTTCCTAAGTTCCTTCATTACCCCTTTTCATTAAATTTAAATAAATAGATTTTATTAAATTTATGATTGGTTAGTTTACAACAATTATAAATAAAATTTTAAAATTAGTATACACACTACGTACAAATATAAATACAAATAAAAATCATACAAAATACTATAGTAGTTTTATTATAACTATTTTTTGAAAAAGTGGCAATGCAAAACTGTTATTTACATTGTAAAATAGTGCGATATTACATCTACATCTACGGTTAATATATATTTCATTATATAGAGGAGGGGATCGTTTAAAATTTCCTAAGCTTGAAGGGGAGTCGCTATATAAAAAAGTTTAAGAAGCCCTGATCTAAGCTGCATCCCTTTTCCCATAAGGAGACAAGAAAGCTATGGCATAGTCATTGGCTATTACTTTGTTATAATTGGTAAATGTTATATTTCAACATTACATCTACCATGACGTACAGAGGTTTAATTTATTTAATTGTTTAAAGCTTTTATTATCTGCCTACGTCGCGAAACTTACCCTCATTAATTCTGTATCTTAATTTTTATTTTGTTCGTTTGCTTATCGCACATTTTAAATTTTCCGTTTGACTTTGAGGTTGACTGATAAAAAACGCTTTATTACGTCTTTATTTTGCCCCTTGTACTCTTTATGTGTTTTTAATTTAAATAAAGTAAATAAAAGTCTTAGCCAAGAAATGGAATAATAAGACTGTTTTTGTTGCACTTTAGCTGTAAATAAATTGTTATGTTTAAAGTGTTCATCGCTGAAGAAGGCCCTGAGTGCTTCCAGCAGAAGGCCGGCAGTATCCAGGAATGTGGAAATAAAGTACGAGAAGGAATCAACAGCGTGGATGACGCCAAAAAACTGAGCGTAGATGTATGTCCATTATTTTTTCCTTATCTTTTATATTTAAATGAGCAAATCTTACTATATATATAGTACCTGGTTAACCGAGGCTTGCTCGGTAATTTTTTGCAAAAAAAAAGAAACTTAAACAAAATAAAAAAATAATAGGGTAGGTGGGACTCTATCCTAGGTATTTTTATTTCTTGCAACCACCCGTTCCCCGAATAAGCTACGCTGACTTGACAATCAACGGCAATCAATAGGCCTCTTCTCTCCGTTTTTTTTTGGAGAGAAGGATTGGAGCTAAGACCTACCACGCGGATTGGTAGGTTACACATGTCCCCAGAATTCTTTAGAGATATGCAGGTTTCCTCACGATGTTTTAACGAAAAGCCTTTACCTTTACCGAAAAGCGTGTGATAAATTGCAATTATCAATTAGACACATAAGTTTTTACTAGAAAACTCATTGGTGCCCGCCCGAGGTTTAAACCCTAGACCTCAAAAGAGGCGCACGGTGCTACCGCTGGGCTACCACAAAAATATCGTTGTTATAAAATTATTGCAATTTGTTTAATCGACAGGAACAATGTGCGAAATACGATGAGGTGACGACGTGCATAGTGACAGCACTCGAACAATGCTCAACTCCTACACCAGGCAACATGGCCGAGTCACTGTTCCGATACATAAAAAACAGTACCCCTTGCAAGGTCAGTTTTACTACTTATTGATTGTAATGCATAAGAATCTCTCAGAGATTAAGATCACAAGCCATACAGCCAATGAAAAAAAAATATTTCTGAACATCTGTTTTAATGTATATGGAAAGTTATTATTGTTAATAAAATGTAGCTAATATATTTTATCTACTCTGATGCTATAATACAAAGATTATAAAACTGAAACCAAAATTCTTATGACAAACATTACGTACAGGCCAACAATAAAAAATTAAAAAGTTTTATTACGTTACAGGTCTTGTATGGACACCTGTATCATAATATAACTTTTTTATAATAACGATACACCTCCAGCTGGACCAAGGAGGCTGAATCACTACCATAAAAAAAAAGGTTTCAATAAAAAAGTCCACGGCGACGCAATACGCATGCGCAATCGATGTTTGCGCCTTCGCGCTATCATTTGACATTTTAAAAAATATTTTCAATATTTAATCAAAGTTTGGTTTTTATTAATATTGTTTTACGTATTATAGTATGAGAGTAGATAAAGTAGTGTATGACACTGTACATAACTTGGTCTTATAACACTCGTGTGATACTATAAAAAAATCCTTATTATGCAAGTATCATAATCTACTATTAAGAGACCTATTTTATATTATGTGCACGAAAAGGTCATTAATCGAAACGTGATCTTTTTTTCGTATTTTTACTAAACCGTTGGAATCCAAAGCTAAGGTATTTAAAAAAGTAACAAGTTGACAATTCATACGTTTCGTTTATGGCATTATTTTAATATCTTTATAAATATTAATATTAAATGTCTTTTCTAACACAGTACATTAAATGTTTATGTTTTCATATATTTAAATTAAAAAGGATTTTTTTGATGTGTGTGAGGTTTCTATAACCGTTAGGCCCGATTTTAGCAGTCTCCTTTACCCTTAATAAAACCTTTCCACCCACTCCTCTTACATTTTTTTCTTGTTTATTAATAATATATATATTGTATAAAATATACATAACATCTATAATTAGTCAGATAAGTTACTGTAGAGCTTTTACATTAAAGTTATTACTTTTGCCACTGTCGACGCTACCTAAACCTTCATACACGCATATCCTAATAAAATAATTCAAAATGAAACAAAACGTGAACTGCAGATTATAAATGGCGGCATTTAATGAAATATCTTTATCTGAGGTTAGACAAATATATTTTAGTTGATGCAGTAATATCTTATATATAAAATGTACAAGATAGTAATGAATTAATGTAATTATTTTGAAAAGAGCAACCTCCGAGTTTCTTGCTGGCTCTTATTTATACAAGTATTATTTTAAAAAGAACAACCGCCGAGTTTCTTGCTGGCTCTTATTTATACAAGTATTATTTTGAAAAGCACAACCGCCGAGTTTCTTGCTGGCTCTTATTTATACAAGTATTATTTTGAACAGAGCAATCGGCGACTTTCTTGCTGGCTCTTATTTATACAAGTATTATTTTAAAAAGAACAACCGCCGAGTTTCTTGCTGGCTCTTATTTATACAAGTATTATTTTGAAAAGAGCAACCGCCGAGTTTCTTGCTGGCTCTTATTTATACAAGTATTATTTTGAAAAGAGCAACCGCCGAGTTTCTTGCTGGCTCTTATTTATACAAGTATTATTTTGAAAAGAGCAACCGCCGAGTTTCTTGCTGGCTCTTATTTATACAAGTATTATTTTGAAAAGAGCAACCGCCGAGTTTCTTGCTGGCTCTTATTTATACAAGTATTATTTTGAAAAGAGCAACCGCCGAGTTTCTTGCTGGCTCTTATTTATACAAGTATTATTTTGAAAAGCACAACCGCCGAGTTTCTTGCTGGCTCTTATTTATACAAGTATTATTTTGAACAGAGCAATCGGCGACTTTCTTGCTGGCTCTTATTTATACAAGTATTATTTTAAAAAGAACAACCGCCGAGTTTCTTGCTGGCTCTTATTTATACAAGTATTATTTTAAAAAGAACAACCGCCGAGTTTCTTGCTGGCTCTTATTTATACAAGTATTATTTTGAAAAGAGCAACCGCCGAGTTTCTTGCTGGCTCTTATTTATACAAGTACTTGCTGGCTCTTCTCAGTAGGAACAGCTTTCCGAACTAGCAGTTCTATGTCAATTCTACGATTCAAAAGTAATTGTTTACAAATTTCTTTGAATAAAGAAAATTTTGAATTTGAATTTGTGGTATAATGTTACAATTTCTGTTTCAGAAAAACTAATTCGAGCCACAGTTGCATCATTGAAGACTGTGTGAGCCGATATTAGAGTGCCATTTATAAAATATGTATCAGTTAATTATATAAACAGTTAAAGTTTTAATTTGTTTTATTTCATCTTTCCACTTTGAATGCCATAAACCGTTTACAGTGGAAATATCAAGATCATTTTTTTATAAAAAAATGAGGAAATTTTATTAAACTATATGTATTTTTTTTTGCGAAAATACTTCTAATTTTGTTGCTACGCCGTGTGATATCCGGCGGGATAGAATAGTATCACCCTCATTTCATACCGAGGTGTCGTAAAAGGCGACTAAGATAAGTCGACCCAACGTGTGGTGTCCGGCTGATTAGAATAGACCACCCTCATTTCTTACCGAGGTGTCGTAAATGGCGACTAAGTTAAGTTGATCCACCGTGTGGTATCCGGTTAAGTAGAATAGACCACACTATTTCTTACCGAGGTGTCGTAAAATCCGACTTAGCTAAGTAGGTGATATCAGGCAGGCGGCCGATCGTAAGATACGTAGCCAAATCATGTGACAACATGTTTATAACATGTTGTCACATGTTATAAACATGTTTATAACATGTTGTGCCGACCTCACTTATAGTGGGATAAGGGCAGGAAGATGAATTTCAAATTTTGTTGCTCCCATCAATTTTCTCGCATTGCGTGGAATGTTCCATATTACGTACTCGTTTCATTAAATGAATAGTTTAACTTCGCCAGACGTCCCATGTCGTAATAAAAATGAACTATCGGACTTAAAACCTATACACATTATAAAACAAAATCCCCAAAAGCCGTCCGTCAGTATGTGACCGATTTTCTCAAAATCAACTAAATGCATATTTGTACGGTTTTTACTAAAAGCTAGTGCGATCTTCCAGAAGATTAAAGTTAACATTACATTATGATGATAAAAAAGCGTGGACGTAGCTACTCTTCGACCCTGTACAAGACAGTAATAATCTAACTAGTAATAAGAATTATATTTTTAAAAGAGCAACCGCCGAGTTTCTTGCTGGCTCTTAGGTAGGCTGGCTCGGTAGGAACAGCTTTCCGAACCAGCAATAGAGTTGACGATTCAAAAGCATTTGTTTACAAGTTTATTTAAATAAAAAATATTTTGAATTTGATTTACGGTTTTATGTAAATTGTGTTGAATAGGACGCGCAATTGTAAAAATTTCGCCTGTGAACTTTAGTCGTGTGCGTTGCGTAAAAAAACATACGCTGCATTACTTTAGCTACTATAGAATTGTAGATCTAAAAAGATACTATAAAAAAGACTGACAGTATATTTCTATCTCTTACGGTTAACTCACAATAAATACTTTAAGATTCAAAATACTGCTTTCATTTTTGTCTAGGCATTCTTAGGTTCTTTCCTTTTTTTATTTTCGAACGTAAGAGGAAAGAGTGGAACGGAATGCATGGGCGGAAGTGAGCGAGATAGTATGCGAGGAAGGGAGAGAGAGAGAAGGGACGGACGAACGACGCAAAACGGTTGGAAGTTGTGAAATGTAATAAATTTAATTAAAACCAAAGAAGTGTTTGCTTAACCTCGATAATCCCAATTACCACATATTCATTTTAGAATAAAATGGATTTACGCAGGAAAAACCGCGCTTACAGTTGTAAAATAAAAGATAAGGTAACATTTAAAACCAATTTAATAAAGCAACATATAACGTCCATATATTGAACTAAACGACACCGATTTACTACACGTTACTGCCATTTTATTAAATTCATAGAAAAATAATATTAACGACTTAGGATTAAACGTAAAAGTATAAAAAATAAATAAAATACATGATGTTGGAATGTTCATTGTCTAATCAAACTTGGTATATAAACACACACCTCTAAGTTTCAGAAAATCTGTGCTATCTCCGAGATACAATTTAATCCTTATGCCTTTTTTAAAATTCTGAATTTGGAAGAATTCTCTACAAAATTTTAATATAATCGAATTATTTGTAGAGCTAAAAACTCTAATTGACACCTGTTTACATATTTGGCCAGCAACCTTCTAGATTTCCTGAACCATTCTTTTTCAGTAAAGTTTTGAAATTCATAACTGAGGCTACAAGACAAAGATATAAACAGCAATAAGGAGAAAAATTTATTTTGTAATCAAAGGTGGATATGACCCCAATTCCATAAAACTTCTTCCATCTAACTTAATCAATAAACCGATTAAAATAAATATTATAGACGTACATAATAAAAAAACTTTTAGTAAATCCTTTACCAATCTCTTGCCGAATTCGGTTCGGAAGATCGAATCCGAAATAATACTAATTTCAATATTATTTTTGAGTTTCCAACCAAAAAACCAAAAAGGCAAATCTATTCGCATTATAAATGACTGAAAGAATGAATGAACACTTTTATTGAAATGAATGAACACGTTTCTGCGTTTCTGTTTTAAACAATTTAGTTATTAGATCAATCAAAGACTCGATTATAAGGAAGTCCACGTAGGTAGTAAAAGGTTTCTGTTTATATACCATATATGTCTTATATTATTCTTACCCTTTAATAATAACAGTTCATATAGTTCAAACTTGTAGTTGCCATTCACTAGTACTCGTATTAATAAATGTAACTAATACATCGTTGTACTGTAGGCCGACTCGATTAGGGATTCTATAATTCTGGAAAAGTGAATTTGTAAAACGCGTTCTTCGTTTAAAGTAAAAAACAAAATATTACGTGCGATTTTTCTTAACAAACACGGATTCTAGCAAAATAATTCTATCATAAGTTTTTTGGAATTTCGTCTTAATTTTTAGTCTTTTATTCGCATAAAAAATACTTAGTTTTATGCTCTGGGCTTTTTAAACTGTGTTCATGTCAGTATAACAGTTTGGTAAATTATTGTAATACTTTTTCGTAACTGGCAATATTTCTTTAACTTTAACAAAGACTGTCAAATTATAACAGATTAAGGCAAGATTAATCTAGTTTTTATACAGAATTGTTTTTGTAGAAGCGAAAAACAATTGTTATTATTTCCGTGTAACTTTTTGTTACTATTAACCGTTTAAAAAAGGACATTATATATTAATTTATTCGGAAATGCTGTTTTTGTCGAGCCGGCCATAAACTTAAATTAAGATTATAACTAAGTCAGTACAAAACAATATAAAGTTTGATTCAAGCAGACCTATAATCTATATTATGAAAAATAATTTAAAATGCATACTTACGCTAAATAGGATGGAAGCATCGATTTGGCGAGAAACTGGCAATACTAACTAGTAATAGTGCAAGAGATGACCGTAATAAAACCTATTTATAACATTACTCTGGAAATCCTTGTTTAATTAAAAAAATGATTCCATGAATTTTTTTTTTTTAAATTTATGTGTCTAAATTGCCGAGTAAAAAATCGTATATTGCACCATGTACCAAGTTCAAGTTGTTTACGTCAAGTCTCAACCTTGTGCAATAAAAAAACTTTTAGGAAATCCTTTACCAATCTCTTACCGAATTCGGTTTGGAAGATCGAATCCGAAATAATACTTATTTCAATATTACTTTTTAGTTTCCAACCAAAAAACCAAAAAAGGCAAATCTATTCGCATTATAAAACACTGAAGGAATGAATGAACACTTTTATTGAATACTACAAAAGTAAAAGTAAAAACTGAAAATAATAATCTAAAATATAACAAAAGTAGTGATACAATCTGATGAACTTATCGCTAAATAGCGATATCTTCCAAAGAACCAGGACTATCCGTTAACTAAAAAAATATAGGTAGTCGATAAATTATATCTGACTAGTGGTTTCTGCTTTTCTGTTTTAATAATTATTAATTCATAATATTTCCATACATTCTCTAGACAGGTATTTTAACGGTCGTCTCTTGACTATAATATGTATACTTTGATCCTATAATGGATATGTACTTTATTATTCTATTAACATCTAATAAAATTTATTAAACGAGAATATTCTTTAGCTTTGTAAGCAATACGGCTACAAAAATAGTACATTATACTTATCTATTTTGTTCATAAGGCGGTTAATATTAATTTAGGACAATTGAAGGAGTTTGTTAGTAAATATAAACTTTAAATATACCAAGATTTTCAGTTACTATCTGAAAATAATTAATAACTGAAGTACACAATTTATATATGAAAAATATGACTAAAATCAATTAAACATATATGTAATTATTAATAAATATTAGATCTATACTATATAAATCCATAAGTGTCTTTTTGATTACAATTGCAGTTTATGTTCCGGGTTATCATATCCCAAAAAACAATTCTTGTGTTTTTCCTTCGGGGACATAAATAACCATATTTTACATTTAATCATTGAGGTTAACGCATAATTGACATGAAATAGTTCACAGATAAATTTAAAATATAATAATAAAACTTGTGTTAAAATTATATAAATTAAAATAAAAAAATAAAATAATAAATGAAATTAAGTTAATTTAACACAACCCATGTATCATAACCGAGAAAGCTATTTGCAATGTTATATTAAAATACGAATTAAACAAAATCCTTCAATAGCCGCGAAAGACAAATAGCAAAATAAATGGAAATACGAGGAAACCATAGTAATTTAGAAATCTTTTAGGATTATATTAAAGCAAATATCATCGCGCCAAATGCCAAAGTATTAATGGCAAAACGGTTAGCAGTGTTGCCAGCCTTTTTTTCTACAGGATCCTGAAATAGATAAATTACTAATATAATATAAAACTAATATAATAATAAATTACTAATATAATATATAGGAGAAAGAAAGTAATGAGTAGAGATGTGGCTTGGAGTAGAACAAATTGTTTATTAAAATCAATCGCTTCTAAAAAATTAATACGATTCAAAGAAATCAGTTATTACAAATTATTCTTTTTTTTTTCTATTTGAAAGTACTTTTTTTATTTCAATAATTAATTAGAATAAAGGCTACTAAAAGTTAGCTAGTGCAAATAAAAATTAACATAGATGCGCTGTCTGCGATATTCTACTAAAATTTATAGTTTGGCTACATTGGTTTCATCCAAAAACGCATATCTTATTTTCTGAATAAAACAAGAATAAATAGAGTTAAAAAAGAGGGTTATTAATATCGATTATTAGAGATAGATTACAATTATAAAATTTGATTATCTTCTCACATCCTCAGTAATAAGGTATCTGAAATGTGGAAGATTTTATTGTTGTTCGTCGTGCTTGGTAGCAAAAACTTTCAAATATAACTAGACTTAGATCCGTCTCTTTCCGGGGCGGACATATTGAATCAGGGCTCTCGGATATTCCTACACACTTATGTAACGGCCTGTTACTATCCCACTGCTGGGCATAGGCCTCTTCTCTCCGTTTTTTTTTTTGGATAGAAGGATTGGAGCTAAGACCTACCACGCTCCAATGCGGATTGGTAGGTTACACATATCTCCAGAATTCTTTAGAGATATGCAGGTTTCCTCACGATGTTTTCCTTCACCGAAAAGCGTGTGATAAATTGCAATTATCAATTAGACACATAAGTTTTACTAGAAAACTCATTGGTGCCTGCACGGGGTTTGAACCCTAGACCTCCTCGAAAGAGGCGCACGGTGATACCGCTGGGCTACCACAGCTTAACACACTTATGAATCTTCAAATCAAATACTCTATCTTGAAATTATAACAGGAAAGTATTGCATTAATATTAATTTATTATCCATTGTTCCCAACCTAAGATTAGAAATTATTAAGAAAAGGTAATTCCATATATCTTGTTTTCTGTTTCTGATACTCATGTATCAAGGATGGAGCAGACTATTGTATAACTCAAGAACTGGACATGTAAAAATTTCCTTTAAACTTAAACTAAGAAATCCGAACCACCATCATATCTTTATAATATATCATCCTGTCCTTATCCCACTCTAAGTGGGGTCGGCACAACATGTTTTTCTCTTCCATTCTGTCCTATTCGTCAACTCTGGCGCCACTCCTTTTATATGCATATCATACTTCACACAATCCAACCATCTCTTTTTAGGCCTCCCTCTAGGCACATATCCATATCCATATCCATCCACCATCATATCTTTATAAATTTTAAAAATTTGCGCAAATGCACTACTACTTTACGCGCAAATGCGTTTCTTTTGTCGGACTATCAATGAAATATTGCTTCACAACTCACAGGTAACTCCTTGCAGGGCGTGGCCTTTCGCACAAACTTGAAAAGAGCCTCTAAGATGTTCGCAGATGTAGAAGCGGAGCAGGTCTCTAGAACGGATACCACACATTCTTGCAGATTTGTCAGTTGATTGCACTCCTTCACCTGGAATAGATGAAATTGTTGTTCACGAATAGAAATGATTCATCATCTTCCTTCCCTTATCCCATTCTAAGTGGGGTCGGCACAACATGTTATAAACATGCTGTCACATGATTTGGCTGCGTTTTTACGACCGGCCGCCTGCCTGACGTCAACTTACCTCTGTCGTTTTTTACGACACCTCGGTAAGAAAGAGGGTGGTCTATTCTACTAAACCGAATACCACACGGCGGGTCAACTTACTTTAGTCGCCTTTTACACCTCGGTAAGAAATGAGGTTGGTCTATTCTACTCAGCCGGATACCACACGGCGGGTCGACTTACCTTAGTCGCCTTCTACGACACCTCGGTAAGAAATGAGGGTGGTACTATTCTATTCCGCCGGATACCTTTCTGTTCCTAGTTGTCTGTCACCCATAACACAATTATTAAGTTACTTTGGGGACGGACGACCGTGTGTGTAAGTGTCCCATATATTTAATTATTTTTTTATATACTTACACCAAAGTTAATTGTAGGTATGTTGTCCAGAGTTAAGTTATCCTTGTTGAACTGCAGTTCGGACCCAAAGGTATTGTTGAAACACGTTTCGATCTCAGATTGCTTCTCTTGGATACACTCTGGACCATTCTCAGCGATGAATACTGAAATATAATTTATAGAATTAGGTACTTTGCGGACTCGTAAGCAAAAGAATATAGATAAACATAATGTTTAAGTGTAACACGATCTAATAATGTAAATTATTATTAATTTTAAAGCTTATCCCTTAAAATATTAAATTAAATTTTTATTAATGTATTAAATAAATTTTTAAATTAATTTAATTCAAAAATAATTTTTTTTCTAAAGTAACTAGATATATTTAAAAACGAAAAACATTTCATTTCAAATTAATTATTTAAAATAATTATGCTACATTAACTTTTTTAATTAATTAACTCTTTAAAATTTGTTTTTTTTTTAACATAAAAATACTATTTAATAAACTCTAATACACAAGATACAATAAATTAAATTTTCTATTTTACAAATTTTTATTTAATATATTTCAAATTTCTTTCACAATACTTTAGTTTTCTATAAAATTTTAAATTTTTTTCTATTAAAATACTTTAACCCATTATTTTATTTTTAATAATAAAATTTATTTTATTATACTATTTTTTATTAATTTACACTAACGAATAGACAATAGATTTCAGATTACGGAGGACCATAAAGGTCAAGGTATAATACGACATAAAGATTCCAGCCGTCTATGTGAGGTTTTGTAATGCGATCTGGTACGTTAGGCAGCTAATCGAGCGATATAAACCAATTTGAGCTTTATTAACGCCATTTTTGGTACACCTTAGGTATAAATATTATCTTATCTGTAAATCACATAGATTATTTAAAATAAATTAGTCTCTATAGACTAATTTACTTTAATAATCTTGTTTGGTGATAGCACCAAACAAGATTATTAAAAAAGATTATAAAATAGGTAAAAATTTTAATTTTTGCAACAACTTTCGGATTTTTAATTCTAAATTCTATAAACGCAGACTTATCTCCAATTAATTTCGTTTTGATTGTCTTATCGTTTTGATTATATATATAGAAATTCAAAATATTATTTAATTTACTTATATACTTTTTGCTTATGGACAATTTTGTTTAATGTTAACTAACTAACGATTTGAATATTCATAATATCATTATCATACTCCTGCCCTTATCTCAGTGTAAGTGGGGTCGACACAATATTGCTTTACATGATTTGGCCACGTATATTGCGATCGGCCGCCTGCCTGACATCAACTTACCTTCGTCGTATTTTAGTATACTTCAGTAAAAAAAAGGGTGGTCTATATTACTCAACCGGATCACACACAGTGGGTCAACTTATCTTAGTCGCCTTTTACGATACCTCGGTAACAAATGAGGGTGGTCTATTCTACTCAGCTGGATACCACATGGCATCATAAAACACATCTGAACTTAAAATCCACCTTGACAACCTCTATCCCTATTATATTTGTCCTATTAAATTTTAAGAGATTTTTAACTAGTTGCCATCTAGTGGAAACCATTGATATATCTAAATTAATAACTTACAAGCAATTCTATCACCCTCTTTATAACAAACAAAGTCTGCTAGCTGCTCGGTAATATTGTATACGGTCTTCATATTTTTCTGCTCCTCCTTTGAAAAACATGGCTTGATTGTTTCAGTCATTGTTTTGAAGCAGCCCTTAAACTGTGGTGTTTTTTGACAGTATCTGGAAGAAATGTTTAAATTATCAGACTATAATTTGATTCTGATCTATATATAATTTGATGAATAATTAAATTATAGACTCATTTACAGTTTGATGGCCATTTTAGATCCTTGACACAGTGTTTCCATGATTCAACGTATTTCTAACACGCTGTTCAGGTAGATACCCTACTGAGTGGATAAACAATCTCAAGAAGGTTGCGGAGAGTTGCTGATTTAGGTTGATTTGGTCTGGAAATCCCTTGAAGCTTGCTATAGATTGCTGAATAGCTGAAGGCGCCAGTCAGTTACTCATTTGACCAGGCTGCTGTGCGCAACCAATGGAAGCAGCTAGTAGTCAAAGTGAAATGGAATAACGGTCCTCAGCAGTGAGGGAACGATGAAGAAGAAAGAAATCCCTTGTATTGATCTATGTCTAGTAAGCGGTCATTGTTTGAAGACGTGAAAAGAAAGAGACAAGCAAGCAGTGATAGACGGAGTAAAGGCTCTGCTCATTTTTATTTTACCTCGCTGAAACACTCAAACATAACCCAACATTCAAGTTATCTTATTTCGGCTCATCGCATACGTAGCACACTATGGTGGTTGTTTATCTCTTAATTAATGTATTAACATAAATCTATACTAATATATAAAGCTGAAGAGTTTGTTTGTTTGAACGCGCTCAGGTACTACTGGACTGATTTGAAAAATTCTTTGAGTGTAAGATAAGCCATTTATCGAGGAAGGCTATATAACATCACGCTAAGATAAATAAGAGAGGAGCAGCAATAAAAAATATCGCGAAAAACCCCAGAACTTAAAGCTTTTTTTAAAGAAAAAGTTTGTGACACACTAATTTCCATGCGGGCGAAGCTGCTAGCAGCGCTAGTACTATTATAAAAATTACATATCATATGAAATAGAAGAAAACTCTGTTAATATATCATTAATTATCATTGACGACAAGCTGGTCTTATCATGTTTTAATTAGGACCGTATTATCTTTCTTTTTTGTTATCGTATGGCCTACTTACTTTTTAAACACTTCGTCAACTTGACCATTGGGCTTCGCTTCTTCGATTTCTTGTTGTAACGTCTGAGTATTTACTAACGACTTTAAACAATCGTTAAATTCGCCAAAAGCTTTCTGAAAATAAACAAATGAAACTAATGATAATATGATGTCTAGACAATTATGTAATCATCATAAACGTTGGTACATGTTAGCTAGAAAACATTGTTTTGTTCAGAAATATGGTAGTTAAGAAATAACCATGTTTTATGCCGCACACTCTTGGCAGGTTGAATTGTTGAATCAAGGCCACCGATTAACATTTATAGATAGAAAGATAGCCAAGATGGATTGATTATATGTCTAATAATGACGTAGGCTTCGCAATAAGGAATCGAAGATGAGGTACAAAAAAGGCAGTTTTATGAATTTAAACTTCATGCCGAATAGTATATATATTTAAATAAACTTGGAAGAAAATATAGATAAAAATATAACTTAGTACAATTTGTCATAGCTATCATGTTCACATATTACAAGGAAGAAAGGTAAGTTCGCAGATTTTTATTACTTATATAATCTTTCAGAGTATTTCGTCTCGTCGGCCAAAAGGGCATGTGATCCTTGCCCTTTAAAGTGCTTCCACGCAGTGAGTATAAAACGCCTGACCAAGGTGACCTTTGTCGGGAATATAAATTTTTGTATTCTTACTACTGGGTAAGGTTTACATTCAAGACGTACTGGAAAAAATTATTGTTAACACAAAAAAAATGTAATACTTATATCATATTTAATACGGTAGATATTTTTAGGTTATACTTTCACTTTGAATAGTGTAATAGTGCCATATCACATCAAAATATCCACCGTTTTACATATGATATAAGGAATACATTTGTTTGTATCAAAAATAACATTAGCCGTGTTGTATCCGGCTGAATAGAATAAACCAATCTTATTTCCCTCCGAGGTTACGTAAAAGGCGACTAAGGTAAGTTGATCCGGCTTTGTAGAATAGACCGCCCTCATTTTCTACCGAGGTTTCGTAAAAGGCGACTAAGGTAAGTTAACGTCAGGCAGGCCGGTCGTAAAATAGGTAGACAAAATATGTAACAACATGTTTAAAACATGTTGTGCTGACACCACTTAGAGCGGGGTAAGGACAGGAGAATAATCGAGCCTAAATCGCAACGGATTAACAGTTAACGTAAACAAGCTGACCTTGGTCGGGTTGGTATAAAAATGGACTGTGTGGAAGGCAATTTTGAGAAAACAATTAGGAAATTAAATGATCATTATCATGAAACAATTATATGAAATGTCGCACTACATATCCTTTTTAATGCTCGCTTTCTTTACGGAAACTTAAATCAAAAGAACGTGGAAAGTTGAACCATGACTTCCTTAGTAAGTCACAAGTCATTATGAGCGCGTATCAGGAAGGGCGTCAATTAATTTTGACCTTTGATATCATTATCGTGGCTATTTAGTCTAGTAAACATAAAACTCATTAATATTAGCTATCTTTTTATACGTGAATGGTAATAGTTTTGTCTTTTTATATTTATACATAACAATGATATTCATAAGGGATTTGTTTTATTTATCGTTTTTTATATTGCTTTTATAGAAAATTTACTGCTCGGGTTATAATGTTAAAAATTCCCAGAAAAAAAAATTCAAGCGATGCCTTTTTTAATTGTTTTTGGTTTACTAACAACTTGTTTAACAAAAAATATATACGTTAAACGTATTTCAAAACTACAATATAATGAATTGATAGGTAAACGGTTTTGGTTAATATTAATGGTAATTGGTAATTGACTTTCACATTATGGGCAACACTCATTAGTTAAAACGGTCAATGTAAGATATTCGTGTGAAATATATGTTAAATGAATACAGTACAGAAACAAAGAATTTTAAGTTACTCAGAAACATTTTGAGTGAAAGCATTATAATTTTTGGACCGTTTCAGTAATATTTAGTTCTCATTTTCCAAAATTCGTTTAGAAAAAGTTATTCGAAAATACGAAGCTTACGATAGAAGGCTAAGCTTAGCTTTCACGTGCCCTAGAATATTCAAAGGCTTTTCCAGAGTACAGGCATTTGGCATCGTGCCAAAACTTTCTCCGTTTTTTTTTATTTTCCCGCTTTCTATTTGCACAGAGAATCCCTATGTATTATTATCCTATTACCATTTTGCAAATTAACGTTTATGTGTCTATATAGAAGTTAGGTAAAAAAATAATTTTTGTAATTCGTTTTAAATTGCATCGTATCGGACGAGAAAATCAGATCCAAGTAAGTAGATTATTAATTAACTATGGAAGAATACTGAGAGCAAATTTTATAGGTTTTAGTATTTAACTAAATGTACGGTATGGCGATACTTGTGATTAAGCTGAGTAGAATAGACCACCATTATTTCTTACCGAGGTGTCGTAAAAAGCGACTATAGTAAGTTGACCCATCGTGTGGTATCCGACTGAGAACAATAGACAACACTCAATCTTACGAGGTGTCGTGATAGGCGGCTATAGTAAGTTAACCCGTCGTGTGGTATCCGGCTGAAAAGAATATACCACCCATTTTCTTACCGAGGTGTCGTGATAGGCGGCTAAGGTTAGTTGACGAAAGGCAGGCGGCAGTTTGTAGATTACATATACGAATCAAATGACATGTTTATAACCCCACTTAGATTGGGATAAGGGCAGGAGAATAATGATGACTTGTGATTAATCCATGCTAATGCTATAACAGCGCAAATTTGTATGTATGTTTGTTTATCATTATTTCTATAAGCAACTGTAAGATGTGATTTATGATATAGAGATAGCTGTAGAACTGAAGAGAATATAGGCTAAGATTATCTCGGTATTTAAGGCACGCGATATGTGTAGTAAGTAGTACGTAACGGCCTGTTACTATCCCACTGCTGGGCATAGGCCTCCTCTCTTCGTTTTTGGAGAGAAAGATTGGAGTTAAGACCTACCACACTGCTCTAATGCGGATTGGTAGGTTTCACATATTCCTAGCGATATGCAGGTTTCCTCACGATGTTTTCCTTCACCGAAAAGCTTGTGATAAATTGCAATTATCAATTAGACACAAGTTTTTAATAGAAAAACTCATTGGTCTCTACCTGGGTTTGAACCTATGATCGTCTCTAGAGATTCACACGCACCGCTGGGCTATCACAGCTTGCAGCTCGCACGCGATATGTGTATTAGTAGAATTTTATAACACATTATTGCCAAACTATGTTATAACGCTCGGAATTGCATCGAACCGTGTACTAGATTAATATTCACAACGTAAACGCAATTTCTTTCTACTTCTCTAGTTGTATTGAACGTAAATTTATTATGAATCATCATCCTCCTGCCCCTATCCCACTCTAAGTGGGGTCGGCACAACATTTTACAAACATGTTGTCAGATTTGGCTACGTTTTTTACGACCGGCCGCCTGTCTGACGTCAACTTACCTTAATCGTATTTTACGACACCTCGATAAGAAATGAGGGTGGCCTATTCTACTCAACCGGATAGCACACAGCGGGTCGACTTACCTTAGCCGCCTTTTACGACACCTCGTTAAGAAATTAGGGTGGTACTATTCTATGCAGCCCGATTACAACACGGCAAGTATATTTATAATTACATTTTCACAACGAAATCAGCAAGTCTTTCCGAATCTATTTTTGCAGTGAATTTTGAAACACTTCGATTATTCTATGATACGATTATATACCGTTTGAATTCAGCGTCATTCCTATGGACTATTTGTCCACAAGTGGGAATTTATATAGGTAATGAAAAACTACACCGTTCATCCTAGGCATTATGTGGGAGTTAGGCCAAACTGTTTCTGCTAAAACTTTATAAAGGCATAGTTTCTAGTTTCTTTAATTGTTCGATGTTGGATGGCTAAGTTATGAAAATTTCACCACGTTAAACATTTTTGATAATGATGTTACTTTCAGGTTATTTTCGAAAACGATTAAACTAGTAGTTTTGATTGTCAAATGACAAATATTTGACGATGCAAAAGCGTTTGTAAGATAAATTGAATTAATAATCTTATAAATTTGCCGACGCAACTAAAATTGCGACATAATAATATTAAAATAGAGCGTAACGTATTAAAAGTCATTGAACTAAGACGATATACTCGTGTAAAGCGACGAGATATTTGTATCGGCAACACTGGGCGGACGGAAAGATAAGATGGCGGCTAGCTAAAAGAAGGATGTGTTCAATGGAAATTAATAGGAATACAAGGATGAATAGAATTATGGGAGTTTTGTAAAGTAGAATACTAATTAAAGTGTACGAATATATAATTAAGGAAAGTTAATACTATAGTTTTATTACACTCGCACATGACACATTCGTTCAAATTTTGCAAACAGCCTCGTAAATTATGAAACGTATGAACTTTAAACGACCACGAAATATTCCAAAACGAAATATAAGTGCTGTGACATTTCCAACGGTTTCTTTAATTTTTTGGGCGTATTGTTGTCGCCATTGACTTCCGCTTTGTATTTTATAGCAACATAGTCATGAAACAAGAGTATCGCGCCCTTTTTGACTGAAATGGTGGCAACACTGTGCCGTTATTATTTCCGGTAGTCTTTCTATTGATAAAACGTTTCAGTTACAAGTGCATCTCGGAACGGGAATTGTGGTTCCTATTATATCGTGTTATTGTATATAGTGTGCGCTAACAGTATCTTAATTATTTAAATGAGTTATATATACATTTTTTCTGAATCTCGGAAACGGCTCCAAGAAATTTTCGGCATGGGTTTTGGGGAGGGAAAATCGATTTAGCTAGGTTTTATTTAAAAAAATGTCCTTTTATACCTGTTTTCGAGCACTGAAAAAATGCTAAACTGTAGAATTGAAAGCAAATGATATTTTAGTTGTCAAATGTAATGCTTTGATAGCTAAAGGGGAACGGACGGAATAAAAAAGTTCAAAACCCAAGATCAAATCCCATGTCACCGGCATTTTCTTTCTTTTTTTATTGCATTTCTTTTATCTTTTTAAAAATCAACGAGCAAGGCTCGGTCACCCAGGCACTACATTTTTTAAATTAACAATTCGCCTTGAAGATCATTTCAGCGTCATCGTAACGAGCGAGCACAGAAACTTTGCCGATTATTCTGAGCTGCTACAGTCTGCTTCTCACCCCTGCTAGCATCGGGGGATGGTTCTCAAAAAAGCCCTTATGAGACCAAGAATAAACTTGGGCATTTCTGATATAGAGAGTAGCGATAAGCCATTAAGCCATTAGAAAATGTACACGTCCCCCTTAAAGATGCTATTTTTATATACATTCGAGTTTGTTTTACTGATTATGTTTTGATTAAGAGTGAGGTTTATGGTTTTTAAGCTCCTATATTTAAAAAGAAAGTACAAAGTATCGCTATATGTATAAAGTGGATATTGTATAGTTAAAAAGATTATAAGAAATAGATTTAAGCAATCTAATTTGATGACACAAGTATGTTTTTTTTTCCTATATAAACAGAAACCGCCGAGTGTTGGCTTTTCTTAGAAGAGTTAATTTTCCATACAATAGACGACAAGTTTACTTGAATAATGATTTTTTGTTCATTAGTGTACACGTCAAATTCGAACATAGTGACTATGCTTTTTATTTATTTTGTGGGTTTAATCACGATCGTACTTTTGTTTTTGAGAATATTTTCATGTGTCCAAGTTACCTTACGTATCACGACTAATTAATTTTTCTTTCTGGCAGTGTGCTTAGTGTTAGCATTATCAATCTCCTGCCCTTTTTCCACTCTAAATGGGGTCTCACAAGATGTTGTAACGTGATTTGGCTAGGTATTTTACGATCAGCCTCCTACCAGACGTCAAATAGCAAAAGTTATAAAGCCTATTTGCCTTAAGAAACCATAATACTCATTCTCAAGGTTAAAGTAACCCATATAGTCCCGAATACCTACAAATGGCAATGTTTTCCTACGCACTGCTTAGATGTAGGCTTTGTAACTTGACAAACCCTGTTTTATCGATTTTTGTTGTAGTGCTCAAATACTTCATCGAGTTTTTATCACTAGGCATTTATAGACTTTTGATATCTATAATGAAATCTGAACAGCTGAAGTTATGACTATCAAAACAAAATTTGCTTAACACTTAGTCAGTTTAGAGTTGATAAACTAATAATGAATAACTATGTATTTCCTTGCCTTCAGAATAAAAACTCTACAATTTTAACAAAACATTCGTAGACTGTCATAACAAAAAATCTCTTCCAGTAACGTCTACACTGAACTTTGAAACAACGTTGAAATCCTTGAGAACAATAAAAAATGATGTAACTATTAAAGATATCAAATACCTCTATTAGATCTTATAAGTTGGCATGGCTCGTATCATACGATTCATCCTGTATTATTAATCATAGCACTAATACCTAATCCGACATTTACATATAGTAGTATCCGACATTTACATATAGTAGTAAAAACAGAAGACAGCTGTTTTTCTGGGGGTAACCTTGGATGCAAAACTGCAATGGGGACCCCATATTACAAATCTTTGTAGTAAACTTAGTTCCGCTCCTTATGCCGTTAGGAAGATTAGGCAATTAGCTGATATTGAAACAGCAAGACTTGTCTATTTTCCTTATTTCCATAGCATTGTGGCGTACGGTATCTTGCTGTGGGGTAAGGCAGCCGATATCCAAAAAATATTCGTTCTGCAAAAACGAGCTGTACGTGCGATTTATAATATGAAACCACGTGACTCGCTCCATCGTAAATTTAAAGAAATAGGTATTCTCACTGTAGCTTCGCAATACATTCATCATAATATAGTGTTTGTGAGACAAAATAGACATCTTTTTAGAAAAAAAAGTGATATTAGTAATAGGCAAACCAGGAACCGAAATAAATTAATAATACCCAGGATATGGCTTCAGAAATTTTATATATATATTTATTTTTATAATAAAATTCCACAATCTATTTTGGACTTGCCTTTACACAAGTTCAAAAAAGAAATTAAAAAGACACTTATTCATAAAGCTTATTATACTGTTGAGGAGTATGTTGATGATAAGAAAGCTTGGTTTTAAATTGCGACCAGCTAAGCACTAGATTATATTGTAAATTTTTTAATTTGTTATTAATTAATTAAGTCATTATTGTAATACTTAATTTCAAAAAGAGTGACCGCCGAGTTCCTTGCTGATTCTTCTCGGTAAGAGCACCTTTCCGAACCAGTCGTAGCTTCATTGTAATTTGACGATTCGAAAGTGCTTGTAAAAGCCAATTTGAATAAAGAATTATTCGAATTTGAATTATATGAATTTTGTGTATCGCTAGGGGTATATCGGGTAGGTATGAATGTCTCGATAAAATAAATAGAAATTTTTAAATGACATCTACAATTAAACACTGTGGTAAATTTGTTACTTAATAATGTTTTTATTTGCCTGTAACTGTCACACTGTCGCACGGTCACACCGCTGGGCTGTCACAACTTTTTTAATATTATACGAAATATTAAAAATGCCAGCGTCTTTCTATAATCTCTCTTAAAACCTTTTGGTCCTTCAAGCCGGAATCGAACCAGCGATCCTTGGATAAAAAGTAGAGGGCCTAATCTCAGAAATCTGCATATTTATGGCAAATTCCTGGAATTTGTGTAACCTGTATATCCACATTGGAGCAAAGCAATGTATCCAAGTTGGAACCCTTATCTCTTAATGGAGATAGCCTTTGCCCATTTGTGGGATGGTAACAAACCATTTTACATATTCCACCATCACCACTATTTTACATTACAATCATATTTTGTAATTTTGATGAAAACAGTGGTCGCACACAATCAAATTAAATTTACTTAAATAAAAATAAAGTAAATAACCTTTTTTGAGTAAGGGTTGCCAGCTTTTTTTGTAAGAAATAAAGTATATTTATGACTTATATATTTTATTATTATATTTTTACACACACAAATAAAACAAATTTTACAAATAAATACACAATTTATTATATTTTTAGTCTTTTAGACGCCTCACCACAATAATAAGTAAAATTATTGTGATTTGTTTTTGGTTGCGCTCCACTTCATAAAAATGCTAGTGTTAAGCATTTATTTATTTTACTTATTTATTAGTAAGACTATCAACAACAATACATCATTTACATAATTAATAAAAACCAGTTTTGAGTAAAATGCATCGTCAATTACTGATGGTGATAAAGTGAGCTAATTTTAATGCTAAAACCAGTATTTTCTACACTTTATGTTTTGTTAAAACAGTAAAAATTATAATATGGACTAAAGTATTATAATTCTGTTTTAACAGTATAGTTGGCAACCCTACTTAGGGTGTTGCATTAGCATTTACTTGCATAAATGATTTGATTTCGGACACTGACATTTTATGTCACATTAACCTCAATTTTATTCCAACAACAAATATATAAGTAGGTATTTATGCATTGACAAAAATGCTTTAGTGTGAAACTGAAGAGTTAACTCGTTTAACAACTTTCGCTATAGGTGCGTCTAGTACCCGTTTTTGCGTATATAACATATATTGCGTAGATCTCTTATGTAAAACAAACTATATATTTCTACTTCAAACCTAAAATATTGTACTAATGAATAATGATATGAACACGCCGTGTGGTATCAGGTTAAATAGAATAGTACCACCCTCATTTCTTACCGAGGTGTCGTAAAAGGCGACTAAGGTAAGTCGACCCACCGTGTGTTATCCGGTTTAGTAGAATAGACCACCCTCTTTCTTACCGAGGTGTCGTAAAATACGACTGAGGTAAGTTGATGACAGGCAGGCAGCCGGTCGTAAAAACGTAGCCAAATCATGTGACAGCATGTTAATAACATGTTGTGCCGACCCCACTTAAGAGTGGGATACGGGCAGGAAGATGATGATGAATAATGATATGAACAACATCGGTTTTGTGTAAAAAAATCTAGGTGTATCCGCGACGTCGTTTGCGCTAAGCGTTTAAGTACACACATTACGCAATATTTTTTTAACTATTAAAGAAAAAAATTCCCGGGAATTTTTCTTATTGTTAGCTCGGTATGTTCTAATTGTTAGCTTATATTAGCTCGGTAATATATGAGATAAAAAGTTCCCGAAAATATCAAATGAGCTTCAATCGTCCCAAATTTCATCAATATTGTTCAGCTGATGGTCATCATCATCATCATCTTCCTGCCCTTATCCAACTCTAAGTGGGGTCGGCACAACATGCTATAAACATGTTGTCACATGATTTGGCTACGTATTTTGCGACCGGCCGCCTGCCTGACGTCAACTTATCTTAATCGTATTTTACGACACCTCGATAAGAAAGGGGGTGGTCTATTCTACTTAACCGGATACCACACGGTGAGTCATCGCGGATTATAGTAAAAAAAAAATATTTAGGTAGTATAGAGGTATTTCAGGTACACAAAAGTACTTACTACATACCATATGAAATAATTTGTCAGTCAAATAATATGCCCTTTTGTCATTGACCCTTAATTTTTAATAAACTATGAGCAATTAGTGTGTGTAAACCTTGGTTATTATTCTTAACGTCATGTCTATTGCTTTGATATTTTGTAAGTTGTTCTTTTGAATGTTATATTAACAACTTTATTATATTTATCATAAAATCTATATACATATAAAAACGAGAAAGTATGTATGTTTTTTATAGACTCCAAAAGAAGAACCCATTCTCCATAAATTTACAATATGTTAAGGTTAAGGTAGAATAAATTAAGGTTTAAAATACCTGTATGTTAAACGGTATTTTTTTTCAAAGATTAAAGTAAAAAGTTGATGGACTATTCATACTTAGACAAACATTATGGGATTTCATACTGTATTAGTTTTTTAATGGATCTAAGAAATTTGGATTATTGTATTATTCTAGCTTGATTAGCTATTTAAACATGTAATACAGATTTTTAAAGTAATAAAATTAATTATAAAATTAAGTTAGCCTTTATTTAAATAAAAAATTAATTACTTTGGTATTGTATTGTATTTTCTTTCTTAAAAAATTTTTAACAAGCGACTGACTAACTCAAAGTAATCATTTTGAGTCCACTCTATTGGTTCAATTTATAATATGAATGAATGCTTTATAATCATCCTTTGGTGATTATAAACTTTATCTTTATAAAGGGTTCATGAAGTTAATTCATTTCACTATCTAACGATTTGTAAACGTTAACTTCCCTAATCTAATTTCAAACCTAATGGAGCAAATATTACATTAGAATAAGTCAATCTGTATAACTATATTATTTTAATATTTCCATTTATTTTACTAATCAAATAATTAATAAATATTCACAAAATTAAATAATCATATTATATCACTATTTGAAAGTCCTAATTATACAGAACATTAAATAATTTATAAGCATTTGTATAGTCTATAGATTATCTATTAGTATACTATAGTATAATATATATAGTATAGAGTATACTATAAATACTATATATACTATAGTATATTAGAAGTATAGTATATAATAGATATTCCTACAAAAACCCAATTTCATATCAAATTTCTAAAGTTACTCTGTAATGAGCTCAAAAGCATTGGTCTAGTGTCTCACAGTAAGAAAAAAAATATTACAATAAAATAAATTAAAACTTAACTTAACTACTTTACTTAAATAGACTACAGAAGAAAAAAAAACTTACTTCTACTTTTTGGTAAGTATGTGGTCCAGAATTCTCTTCACATTTCTTCTTGAACACTTCTATTGATTTATTCTTCATTTCTGTGACCTGTTTTTCATCAACTGTACCTTGTAGTTGCGGAGGCAGATTATTTATAGCATCAGATATAGAGGGTTCCGACTGAGCCCATACCACACCTAGAAAAAATTACATTATTATTAACTAGCTTTGCCAGCAGCATGGAAATCTGTGTCACAAGTTTTTACCCAAATTGAAACTTCGAACATAAAAGTAGTTATCGTGAGTTAATTATAAGAGATTTTTGAATAACACAGTTTACTCAGTGCAAGCAAGAAAAGCTTTAAATAATAAATAAATATATGGGACATTTACACACATGGTCGTCCATTCCCAAAGTTAGTAACTTAATACTTGTGTTATGGTAGACAGACAATTGGTGAATAGATACTTATATATATTTTAAATACATACTTAAATACAAATATACACCAAGGCTTGTAGAACCAACCAATTTTTGTTAGAAAATGTTGGTCCTCGGTGGGAATCGAACCCACGACCCGCGATGCTGAAGGCAGGGTCACTACCAACTACGCCAATGTGCCAGGCATTATTATTACACTTGCTTGCAAAAAATATTTTTTATTGCTGCTCCTGTCCTATTATTAATAGCTTGATATTATATATATATATAGTCTTCCTCGATAAATGGACTATCTTACACTCAAAGAATTAATCAAATCGGTCCAGTAGTTCCTGAGATTAGCGCGTTCAAATAAACAAAATCTTCAGCTTTATACTCGTTTATTAGTAATTAATTTTAAATCAAATATAATAGTATTCGCAATTTTATAACTACAAAGATTCGAAACGTTTTATTTTAGTCCTTAAAACAATTCTATTTAAATATTTAATATGTAAATAAATAAATCTAAATGATATCAAAGTATCAAATTCGGTTAATATTCTATGATATCTGGAACCCTGTTAATTAACCTACCTACCTAGATAATAAAATATTAATTAGAGCCAAACAAAAAATATATACCCTCTATTTTTCTAACATAAATCTAACAATTCGATGAAATCGTAATTACGTTTTTTTCTAAATAAAAGAAAGATAACTGTATAGCTTTTTAGTCTGATTTTATTTAATAAATATATTGTGAACTTACCAATGCATATTACAAAAATATAATTTTTGAAGGCCATTTCTTTTATACCCTTCAGTCGTAGTATTTTTCTTTGGCACTCCAAGAAATATTCCGATGTAAATTAAAATAATAATAAACAAAACTGGTATCACCAATACAATTAACCGCTTTCGACCGCAACGAAGCACAGACTAGTTATTAATATAAAATATTATGTAGAACCGCAACAGGCAACTACGGAAGACCTTAAACTTCTAATAGACAATAAACACCAATCAGAAGATAGCAAAATAATAACTGACATTACTTCGTTCACTGTCATCATTTTGTTATTCGTCTGTGTTATTGGAGTTTGTTCAAACTCTAGGGTCTTATTTGCTTGCACAAAAAGAATAGGTATCATAGTTAAATTTAATTTAAAAAAAGAATGCATACATAACTATCCTATTTGACAGTGATTTACATTATATTTTTAGATTAATTTAAATTATATAGTGTAAGGAAACATGAAATGGTAATTTGACACATCGATATTGTAACCTTATAAATCTATATATATAAAAGAAAGTTGGTCTAAGTTACACTATTTATAACTCAAGAACGGATGAACCAATTCGGCTGAAAATTGGTGGAGAGGTTGCTTAGAACCAGGAGACGGACATAGGATGCCTTTTATCCCGTTCAACCACATTTATTTTATCCCGTCAAGTCACTATAAAACGTGGTATAACAAAAACGACTATGACATTGAATAACAAAAAGCAAATGTCAGTGGAATACAAAACATAGATGACAGCTAAACGTATTTTGTCTTTGGTGAAGTATGGTAAAAAAATTTACAATTATGTTGATAATTTGTAAAAATAAAATACTGAGGGAAAATGTAAAAATAAATAAGTAAAAAATTAAATTTAACGCGTGTGGGCCACGGGCAGTAATGAATAAAACAAAACTACTGGATAGATTTTAATCTTTTTTTTCACTGAGTGACATAGTATTTTATACCCGTGCGAAGCCGGAGCGAGCCACTAGTTTTATATAATTATTAAATGAACTATTTATTAATTACCATATTTTCTTTAAAAATTTAAATAGATTTAGTAAGTTCTTTTTATAAAACACCTTTTTATAGCTTGATAAAACAGAAATGTGCCGATATACGTAGTGAAAGAGATAATAAGTATACCGTCACCTCGATTGAAAGAACATAAAAAAACATATGTGACTAAAAGTTGAGATCCAATTTTTTTGAATTGAAAATATGTGTAGGGAACCAAGCATTTTTGATTAAGAATACTTTAGTATCAAAGACAAAGGAAATATTATTTCTGTTATCGTGTCAAATAAATGACTGTTAAGCTTATATTTGTCAATAGTATTTTTAAATTACAAGTAGTAGGCTATTTTCGGTGCAAAATTTTATATAGCTGACGATGTAAATATAGTAATTAGAAAACATTGAACAACTTTTAAATTATACAATTTGGTAGAAGTATTTGTTAATAAATAATTAAAATAAAGATATAATAAAATACATGTGGCGGAAAACTATTTTTATTTTATAAATTTGTAGGCTAACAAAACATATGGCTAAGAAAAAACAAAGTCAGGGTACACAGAAGTTAGTGCAAAAAGCTGACGCCAGCAATGATTCAACTCCTTATGAAGTGGTATCAAATATGACCGATACTTATGACAGACACAGAAATAAAAATAAAGAATCTTATACTTGCAAATGTAAGAAAAATATTAATATTGATACAAATAAACCGAGTACATGGGACTCGATTACGAAAATTTATGGTAATACTGATACGACTAAAGTGTGGGATAAATACAAAAATAAACCTAAATCTTTATTTAAAAGTAAGGAACGAAAAAGACTTGTATCAAAGCAGTTTCCTCAAACAGACAAAGAATATGTAAGTTCAACAAAGCGAAAATCACAACGAATAAAAAAGCCTGTTAGATACTCTATAATTAGCTTATACAGAAAACCCCATAAAATTAAGAATTTAAAAACAAGAGAACAGAACAAACCGGAGCAACTTAACTGGGATATTAGATCGCCTGGGATAAAAATTAAATTACCACAAAAGACTAAAGTATGCCCGGTCAGTAATTGTGATGGAATTGGTGACGCTTGTATAGGAGGGCCTTGCAAAGATGCTATAGATTTAAAAAGTGATGCATTTGATGCTAAAAATGATAAGACAATCAAAAGCACCCCACAAGGTCATATGTGTAAATGTAATAAAAAAGATAATAAAGTACGTCTCATTAATAATGATACTTTAAACTCAGAAAATAGAAAAAAAACATTAAAATCAAAAAATATATGCAAGTGTAAAATTGAAATGCCACATGAAACGATAGACAATACCAAAAATCCGCAAAGTGTCAACATGAAAAAGACAGCACAAGGTGTTAATGTAGGTCATGGTGATCAACTTTCACCATATGCTACGCATAAAGCTAGACATGTTAAATGTAAGTGTAACTTCATAGACAAACTTTTAAGACATTCGTGTAAATGTAAACTTGACAGTGAATACGGTTTGCAAACGGTTAAAAATGTTGGAGATCAAACAGGAGAACCATATTTTGAAATAAAAGTAGATTCTGAAAATTTTGAAGTTATTAACGCATTAGAAATTAAAGACAACGTTAAAACTTTTGGTAGATTACAAAAACCACATTCATGCATTTGCCCTAGTCGGAAGAAACATACAAAACTTTACACAAGACATACATGTGAGAAAGGTATTTGTGACAAAGCTATGAAAAATAAACAAACCAATTTTGACTGTAAGTGTTTAATCAGAAATAAGGTAATTGAATGCAAAGATGCAACTTGTGACTCAAAAAGATACATAAAACAAATAAAAACAAAAAAAAGAAAATTTTATCTATCACCGACATATATAGAGAAAAATAAACCCTTATTTGAGGTATTATTGGATCAAGATAATATGAATATAGTAAACACAAATGAAATACATAACGTATTCAAAAAAGCTTCAAACAATGAAATATGCCCAACGGGTATTTGTAAATTAGCAGCCGATAATAAGAATATTAAATTAAATTGCACATGTATTAAAAAGAAAATAAGGCCTTTAGCAAATGAATGTACGCAAGAATCGTGTCGGCTGTCGGATAGAAAGTGTAAATTGTCTTACTTATGCTCTAGAGTATTCAGCAAATCTGAGAATTGGAATCGAAACGAAAAAAAATCAAGGCGACATAGATATAACAAAAGGCCTTTAAAAAAAGAAAACATAAAAGCAAAATCAGATACATTTAAAAGGAAAGGTTTAACTATTAATGTTAACAAAAACTACAATCGAAAACAAAAAGGTAATAAGTTAATATAATACATGAAGTAGTTAGCTGACAGTAAACACAATTTTTTTTAGCAATCCTATTAATTAAAAGATTATGTACGAAATTTTAAACACTTTAAACCATAAAACACGTTTATGACAAGCACAGACGTATACGTATAAAGTAGTAACCAATCGCAATCATTATGTAATATTTTTTTCATTTTCGACTTGATTGTATTATGAATCTTTTACACCAATGTCTTAAATATATGTATAAATCTACTTAAATAGTAGAGTAATTGGGAAAAAAGGTTAAAACAGACTCTATTTATAGATACTTAAAAATATAACCATTCTTGCCTAGTCAACGATGACGACGACTTTCATCGTAGGCGACTTATTAGTCACAAAGACTAATGAAATATATTATTAAATAGGTTATTTCCTTCCAATTTAACACTCACGCCGATTATTTAGCAAGGAATAATTTGAGGGAGTACTTTAATGCGTCATTTCAGAATATATAATTCATCTCAAAGTATATTTGCATACTCTTCTGTAAAAAATATGTTTTGTTTTAAGAAATATTGGACAATAGATCGAGATCCGGTGCAGATTTATGGTGTAAATGCTTTTGCGAATGTGATGTTAAGAAAGTTAAACCCACACATGACACACTAAATATTAAATCAAAGAAAAAAGAAAATAAGATCAGAAAGAAAAAAGTTAAACCAAAACGCAAAAGGCAAATACGTTACGTAGCACATAAACAGAACATAACATATTTACAAAAACTATTTCATTGTCTAAAAAGAAAGCAGGTGAAATGTGAAAAAAAACTAAAAGCTGAGGAAAAAGTCTTTAAGGAACAAGAAGAAAAAACCTATAAAGAAAATCAAAAAATAAAAAGGAAACAAGACCAATCTGAGAACACAGAAGCGCAAAATTGGAACTGCTTAACAAAATTTGTATCTGGAATACTAAATCTGACAGCTACTTCTATTAAGAATCTTATTCTAGCGATTATTGGTATTATAACTAACCCTGTGAGAAGTTACGTTTATACTAGAGAACGGTTTCAAAACATACCGGGTACTATAAAAAGATTTCAAGATTGGATTATTAGAACGTGGCGAAATAGATCGTCCAAGTTATCACAAACCATAAAAGACTCAGATACAATGAATGTGATAGCTGACCAAATTCAGGATACGGCTTTTTACAATACATTTTTTGCTAAAAAAGGTGGGACGTCAGCAGAAATAGCGCATTACGAAAAGATGAGTAGGTTACGAAAGCGAAGAATAAGAAAACGTTATGATGTAGCACTTTACGGTTGCCGTCATATGCTTTTAACGACTATGAGAAAGACACCATGTTTGTGGTTTTATCATATTTGTCCAGACTTATATCCACAATGTCTCAGTTTAATAACTTTCATGAATAATTTCCTGAGTGTATTAATTTATCTTTTAGCGTTTTTGTGCTGGACTCCCTGTATTCTGTCTTTTGAGATTTGTCGTGCCTTTTTATGTTGCTTCTTTTGCACACACTAATGTCATAATTATAAGAACTAAATAATCATTGTAGTGAATAAAATAAAAAAGATGTGATACTAATATCCTTACGACTAAGTTATTTTTCAGAAAATTAATATCGCCTATCATCTTAATTTTTTACCCTAATCCTCTCTAAGTGGGATACGGCAAAATATATCTTCATCTTCAATTATTTTCTATCATTCGCCAACTGTGGTGCTACTTATTTATATGCATACATTCTTCACACAATATATCCATCTTTTTTTCGGCCGTCTAATCCATCCACATTTATATTTAAAACTCATGGTTGCAAGATTTTCATCCCTCCTCATTACATGACCATAGCACCTTAATCTCGTAATTCTTTTATACTTTTTAGTTACTTTAATTTTTGAGATAAATGTTTTTAAATTTTTAAAGAAATTCCGCGAAATACTAAAACGGAAAAATCGATAATTCCTATCTCAAAAATGGATATAGGTACTATATATCTCAAACATATGTACTGGTGAACAAATTTCATTTCAAGGTTTTTCAACTGAAATGGGTCAATGGTTGGCATTAGAGACGACATGTTTCCTACCTATTTAAGAACCATATACTAGGATAACTATACTGAGGTCAACCCTTGCATGAAACGATTTTTCATCGATAATTATAGTTATTATAATTATAGGTAATAAGATAATTATATCCAATGTTAACGTCACGGACACTGCCAGATTGTGTGAACCAGCCGAAATGGTTGTAATAAAAAGCATTTAGCAAAGTTGTATCATATTGTATTAAGATATATTAGTTATTCGTAACAGAAATAACAAAAACACAGTCTACAAATTTCAATCATAAAAACAAGGGGACACCAAAATGCGAATAAACTTACGAGCCACATCATTTGAGTACACTGTCTCCATACACAGCATAAATTTAAATATTCTGGATACATATTAGGACACATTTTATATAGAAATCCACATGGTCTGTGTCGTAATGTGTAAAAAAACAATTTATTACAGTTATAATCGAATAGTATCTTTTTTTTAGTTTTTCTACACTCTTTATCACAATGTTTAGTTTGTCTGCAGCAACAATTTTTGAATTTACAATACGTGCATTTCAAAGAGTTATAAATGCTGTGTCTCAAAAATCCTTTGCACTTTGTTTTATTTTGTAAGTTACAACAAGATCCTGACAGATTTTCTGATTTATTTCTCCTATTTGGATAATTATGTCGTGTTTTATATGTACTTGATATGTCATTTTTACTTGTCTTGACCTTGCATGGTCTAGTATATTTGTTGCTTGATCTGCTTTGTTTGGAACAAATATTGGCAGAAGATGCCTTAGATTTTTTTTGGCAAATAGTAGAACACGCCCTATTATTGACCATTTTCCGACAGCTCTTACATTCTTCACAGTTTCGACCTATGCGGATTTTGGATGGTGCTGGAGATGTACCTACATTGGTAAAACGATATATTCTAGCACTTGGCTTCAAATCACCACCTCCATATAAAAAATTATTTGAAATGATGTCAGACCTTGTGTAATTAAAATTTTGTTTACAGCAGGATATAGCTTTATTTCTTACACTGCATTTGTGTTTACCGCAGTAACTACTTGAAGAGCGTGTTAGATGCATATTCGATTGTATATTTTTGCAGGACGATTCAAATGATACACTTTTCGAGTATTTGCATAAATTACATTCGCTATATTTTGATTTTCGTAAGAACTTCCTTAAATGTAATTCACCCCTAATATTTTTTTGTCTATATTGATTACAAAGTTTACATATTGGTTCATGTTTTGAAGTTCTGTTTGCCATAGAATATTTATCTTTTTTGCAATAATTTTGAAAGGAATTATAGTTCGTTTGCGTAAAATTTAAACTTTGCTTGGATATATTCGTTTGGATACTGCATTCTTTTAATTTGGGACTATCAATTTTTGATATACATTTGCAGCAAGGTTCTATGCTGGAAAATCTTTTATTGATACCAGTTGTATGTAAATTATTACCAGGAGATTTTCGTGCCTTTAGACATTTACAATTTTCCAACATCTTGCTAGGTTCAATTTTCTGAGGTCTCTTAGTTGTTAATTGTTTATTAATACAAATATCATTACGACATTTCGATCTTTTATTACGTTCATCCAGTAATGGATTTTTACACTTTTTCCTGATACAGTTTTGACAGTCTATCTTTTCAATAACTACTGAACATGGTTTATCCTTAAAATTATTTAGAAGTTTACAAGGCGTGTTTGATTTTTTATTGCAATATGTTTTTTCATTTACCTTATAGCACGGTTGCGTACAATTATCTTTCATATTAAATACCGCTTGTACATATTTCGATTTAACAAACATAAAATTACTTTGTTTAGAGGAGACACAATTTTTCTTAGGTTGAATATTGGCATTTATTCTATAATTGGCCGACTTAAACATTGAAGACGCTATGTGTTTTGTTATCCTGACAATTTTGCTTGTTAATATAGCACTAACAGACTTTTTTAATGTGTCTTCTTCATTTTCAGCAAAACTAATAACAGGTAGAGCTACACACTTGGTACTGCTTACGTTGTTGGCTTCATTAAATTGAATATCCTGGTTTCCTTTCAAAGGTGTTTTATAATATATAATATTATTACAGTCGCTTTCGGAAGAATTTTTTATATAGTCCCGTTTCATGTCACCATCAGCAAAATGCACACTTTGTTTTTCTAAATGTAAAGCTAAATAGTTCCTAAAATAAGGATTGTGCATATTTAATTTATTTGTTCCGTTTTGATATTTTTGATTATCAATATCTTTATTCACGATTACGTTATTTGCATTATTTATTTTTAAAGAATTAATTCTTTGTGTAAGATGAATTTCTTGACTTTGGGATTTTGCAGAAGTCAATGATTTAAAATGATATTTAACCTTTTTCCAAACACTCATTTTTTTACCTGTTATGCACATGTCTCCGTAAAATATTGCTTTATATTTTTCAGGAATCTTAATATCAGAACAAACAGAACTGTTATTATTTTTATGGCAATATATCTTTATCGTGGAATCCGATGAACCACAAGATTTCCTATATAAAACTTTCAATCCCATTGTGTTACTCAAGATATTTGTTAGATTATCAGTAATGTATGGGTCCGATTCCTTGTTAAGGGTTTCTTTCGTTTGTTCGTTTCGTATCTTTCGATAACATTCTTTGTTAAGGTTTTTTGATCTATTACCTGTACTCCTTTTAAGCTTGCTTTGTTTTTGAGCATGGTTCCCTTTGTCGCTAACATATTTCTTTTTTGGTTCTTCAAAGCAATCTTTTACATCTGCCTGATCAGTATATTGACCTCTTTGTTTAGTTGAAAACATTCGTCTCTATTTACAGATGCTTTTTAATTAGTTTTTAGTAAGACAATGGATTTTCTTTTTAAATGGATTAAATATTTAGAATGATTTCATCTACTAGACAATTTGTAGTAAATTAATTTTGTTATATACAAAGAATATAAACACAGCTAAAATTCGGTTTCGGTGTTGGAAGAATATCATAAGCAAAATAACTCGTTTCCCAATATATTCATTACATACATACTACAATTGCATTAGTATGCAAATATACTCTTGATCTTGCATTAAAATTTGTTCGTTAAATTATCCGTCTAATGTTGATTTGTTTCTATAGGCACTTTCAGGCGCGTCATTTATTTACTATTTAATAAAAAGTAACAAGAAAATCTTAAACGAGATATATTTTAAAACATATTCACTACATGATTATGTCAATGATTTCGACCGTAGATAATTTCGACATATGTTTTAGTACCTATATTTTTTTTTGCTCTATGTACATATGTATGTCTCTGTATAGAGCACTATGTTCTATCTAGAGATAATATCTATAGCTTATTCAATATTGTATAGATTCGACTAAATGAAACATAGATATTTACTTAGCTCTCTTGATAATCAAACAATCACCTTCATAACGAGATTATAATTAAAGACCCTAGCTATGTATGAAATTAGTCATGGAAATACAAGTAAGTAAAGTTAGATCCGTATAACGATATTGACTGGCCCGTTGGCGCAGAGGGTGACCCTGCCCTCAGCTCCGCGGGCCGCGGGTTCGGTTCCCGCCGAGGGTCAACATTTTCTATAAATAAATTTGTTGGTTTTCGAGTCTGGGTGTATTATTAATATTTGTATTTAAGTATGTATTTAAAAAATAAGTAAAAAAAAAAAAGTGTATATATTATTCACCAGTTGTCTGTCACCCATAACATAAGTACATAACATAACATAACTAAGTTACTTTGGGGACGGACGACCGTGAGTGTGTTTATTTATATTTATTCTGTGGCTACTGATTTTTAAAAAGATACTGAAATTGGGGTTTTTATAGATAATTTATATTTAATAGAATAACTTTCGTATAAATATTTTAAAGCAATAGTGTATTCTTCCCTTTTTTATTTGTCTCAATTCTGAGAAGTAGATAAAATTTTTAATGATAAAGTGGTCGTCTGTAGTCTAATCTAATAGAGGTTATTTACCATCAAACGACGTAATATTAATGTCCTATGTTCTGTAGAATACATCAAGCGGTTTACACTTCCGAGTGTTTTTTAATTTTGCAACAAATGTCTTGGTCTATTACAACTGAAATACAATGATACTGTTGGTGACTTGTCTTATTTAGCCAGAAATTTTTGATATCTATAAATGATCTAATACAAAATTGGCTAAAACGAATACCGTCAGTTTTATATTTTATGGCTTTGCTGTGGAATCACAAGGAACTGAAAGCTTTATAATTTGAATTATTATTGATTTGAATTATAATACTTAGAGTAGCGAAGCTATCCTAACATGTGCTATTTTATAATAAAGAGAAAGCAAATGAAGTTCTATCTGTCTGTTTTTATGTGTGATAAGATAAAGATGAATTATACGAGTTTCAACTTCCGTCTCATTATTTATTGTTACACTCCCACTTACAATCATGCCTGACTCCCGTACTCTTATATAATAAATCTTTAATAAATTGCCCTTTTACAAATTTTTCTTATGAAAGGGTAGCTACTTCTCATTGGCAAAAATTATTCTAGGCAAATCTCTCTTCTCTCCTTTGAAAACGGTTTATAGGTAAGACCCACACGCTGCCCCTATTATATACTCCACCCCTACTATATAAACTATTCCTCGACCAAAAACACTCGTTTTTAAGTTGTGCCACTATAGCAGCTCATGAGCGACTTATATATATAAATTTACTAAAACGAATTTTGGGTTAGAAATTGATAACGATTGTTGATTTTTAAAAAAAATATAATATAAGAAAAAACAGCATCATCCTTAAACATTTATGATATAGCAAAATCGCTACGACACCAAAGTCGCCAGCAATGTTTGGTTGACAAGATCAGGAAATTTTATACTATTAGTATTGCTGGTAAGTATATCTTCACTTCTGGTTATACTTGTACTCGTATCATTTTTTTCGTCATCATTCAATTCAATATCTGATAAGGGATCTCTAATTGCATATTCGTGGTTCCGGTTTTCTATATGATTTTGTTTATAATCAATGTGATACATTTTATTAGATTTTGTATCTGTTTGTGAATAATCATTAGAAATATCGAATGTTTCGTCCCTTTTCGACATAGACAACTTTGCATGATCACGAAAAGCACATGTACGATTTTTAATCTCCTTTTGAAATATATTTAGCGATTGTTTTAAATTGTAGAATATATTGCATGGTAACTTGATTCCTACCTTATTAAGCAAATCCTCAATCCAAAAAGTGTAAATAAGGATGATAAATAAAGCGACAATAGTCATAATAACAAAAGTACAACCACAATTACTCATGTTGGGATAAAATCCAGACTTGCAAGGGTTTCTTTGGCAACATTGCTTCACACAACAGAAGGCAAAACACATTGGTAGTAGTGCAATAAATTGAAGACAAATTGAAATGTAATGGTGTATCGTTTGTACTAAAAGACGTATTAAGTCTTCGGCAGCGAGCAATATCGTCATGAAGATTCTAGATATTACTTGGAAACCACATATTATTGGCATAAACAATGTGTAGCATATATTTGTACACATTGTGATAATTTTCAGTTTTTTTATATAAAATACGATATTTATACTAAAATTGTAATTTCATTTCTGTTTTTTTTTAAGATTTTCACATTTTTTGGAAATTTGTACAATTTCTAATCGTTACATCAAACTGATTGTCCCATAGAGAAAAATAATATGATAGTCAATTGGTGTGTCAGAGATACAGACTGTTATATTCAAAGACTACAGTGTAGGTACATATAGTTATATCGATCTTTGAAAAAAATGCTTAGGATATTGAACGTGCCTTTACTTTTTGTGTTTAATAAGCAAATTTTTACTCAACTTTGACAGAGCAGGATTCTTGCATAAACTTGTGAATGTTTTATAAAATATGTTTATATCATTGTATCAGATTAATTTTAAAGGGATATATATTTATAGTCCAGACCTTCATAAAAAAAATCTACAACCGCTTCGAACCAGTCTTGGAAGGTCAGGGATTTTTTCTATTATTTCCACTCAATTTATTTTAACGAGGCAAAGATTTCAATTAAGAGATACTAACGGTGATCCTTACAACTAATATAAAAAAACAATTTCTTTTCTGCTGTAGGCTAATATATCGGCATTTTTATACTTTAGTATAATCCGGAGCTAAGACTACGATGTTAGAGTGAAAACAACAATATAAAGTAACTTTTAAGTATGTATTCAGTTGTTGAACATTTAACAAGAGATTAAGTTAAGAACATTTAGATATTTAATATTATATCTCAGGTTGATGTAACATAAAAAGTACATATAATTTTTGTTATACATCTCGCCTAATTAATAAAGCGGAAAATATTATATTAGCCTGCGGAAGGCGGACCAGTAGAATTTAAAGGCTTTTGCGGTTTTCTTGAAGGAACGTTAGTATTTCCCGTGTAATGTGTAGTAAATGAATCGCCATAGCCGAAATGAGGTGTTTCAGTTTCATCCGAAGATCCAACCAAACCCATCAACTCTCCACTGTCAGTAATCGATGTAATTTCATCCGTGTATTCTGTATCGTTTCTCGAACATTCGGTTATATCGCCGGGCGTTGGAACGAATCTGTACAAAGTTGGTTTCGCTTTAGTATAACCGAGACTGTAGAATATCTTGTCAAGGACTCCTGTCGCTCTGAATATAAAGAACATTATAACTATGGCCACCGCTGACATGATACAATCACAGGCTCCACCTCGGTTAACAGGGCAAGGACCTCCTCCGCCGCACATGAAGCATTTCAATCTTGCTGTTACGAGGAATACTATACATATCGGTATCAGTGACAGCATTTGTAGTAAAAATGATATGAAATTGTACAGCGTCTGTAATATCATTCTTATAAGATTCTCGATCATCAATATGATTGTCATGAACACTCTCACTAACATTTGTATACCGCATATTGCGGTCTGGAGAAGCGCGTGCACTGTTCGACACATATTTATTTACTAATTCAATGAACTGTAAAAAATTCGTGAATTAATAAAAATATTTTAAAATATACATTAATAAAAATATAATATATATACGCACTTACATTATACGTTATACGGATACGTTAACGGAATTTAGTTATAAGTATTGTATAAAAAATATAAAATTCAATACATAAAAAATATATAGGTTAAATAGAATATATGACACCTAATATTTTCGTAAAATTGAGTTAATTGTCAGTTATTATAAAAGAGGTAGGTCTATATTTTATTGTAATAACGTAGGTATATATTACGTAGGAAAAAGTATAGTTCCTATAAAATTATAATAGATCAATAGCGTATTTATTGATTCCATAGAAAATTCTAGTGATAGATTTGACGAACGATAGAGAAGAATTGAAGAAGAAGAAGACATATTGTGCTGACCCCACTTAGAGTGGGATAAGGGTAAGGAAATGATGATGATGATAAAATTCTAGTGATACCTAGTTAATAATATCGCACAATACCAATTTTCTTTTTTTGAAAATATTAGATGTATGTATGAAAGATATTATAATTAAATAGCAATCGCTGCCAGATTATTAGCAGCAAATAATAAATTTGAAATAAAATTATAATTAAAAATAAAACGACATATAGTGTTACAAGTATTTATTGAAATGCAATATTTTTACCACACATTAATAATTTAGTTAATAAAATTTTATTATAACAACATGAAACAAGAACGCGGTGCGCTTTTAAACAACAAAACACAAACATATGTTTGTCTCTACTACTCTCGTTAGGTGCGTGTATGTGAAAGCGAGACGAAAATAAATTACAGCTTGTAGGCCTGACGCATCATTAGATCGAAATAGCAGTCATTATCGATAGAGACGCTTATACCGCTGTAGTAATTCATAAACTCTTCGAGCGTTATCTGTAAGAAATCATTCAATGTTTCAAAACCATAGACAAAGACGACAAAGGCCAAGGAAACTTTAATATAGTCCTATCCTATCCTATTTTAATATTATTAATGCGAAAGTTTGTGAGTATGGATGTATGATCGCCGTGGAAGAATAACTCTTTCACGGCTGATTCGCTGAACCAATATCGATGAAATTTAGAACAATTATTCCTTATACACCAAAATAACATATAGACTATAGAAATCCTGTTAATTCTACAGCTATAGGATAACATCGAAAAGCGCCATCTATTATCGACCTATCGCACAACAACAGTCTACGCGAACAAAGTCCCTTGTAAAAGCTACTCATTTAAAATAGAAATGCTGAAAGCTATCCTAAAATATTAATGTATATGATCAAATTGGAGTAAAAATTATACTAAATTATAAACTGTTTAATATAAAGTCTTATGTAGTTTACTAGTTTCTACTAGAGATATATATCACCCTTGTTTACTTTCTCTTTATTGCAGTATGACGCATTTTAACCTAGCTTCCCTGCTCTAATGGTAATAACTATGAAAAAAACCCGAAAAAACATTTTGAAGGTATGCTTAAAAATATTCAAAATATTTAAATTAAGAACGCGCCATGCATATTTTTGTGCGTATGTGTGAGTAGACAGAGATAAGTATACAAGTCTCATCTTCTGTCTCTTATTATTTGTAGCGACAGTCATACGTCATTCCAATTACTTTGCAACATCGAAATCATATGATAAATTTAGAACTTTATAAATTATTTAATGTTTAAAATTAATTGATATTGCAAACTTTTACTGTTTTATTAATAAAAAATAATAAAACTAACGTATATCTGCAAGCAAACGTTATATTTACCTTTCCATCTACCGTACCCTCTGTTTCAAAGTTAGCGAGGAATCGATTCAAGATAACATCAGCTGTTTCTTCGCCACTCATATATCTGAAAAAAAAAACAACAGTTTAAATTGATATCTGCCACAGGCAGAGCCGTCTAGATCTATGGGTTGGAGGGTGCTTTGCCAAAACCTTTTATTAATAATGGGGGGGGGGGGGGGAATGGGGTTTCGGTCGCCAGAGCGCCTGTTGTGCTAAGTTAAGACGAGCCTGGTCATACAAGAATGCTACTTGACTATAGTATCACCTCGTCATCTAATAATTTCTATATTCTATAACACGAGAGCCCTTGGTGAGAGTGGACGTGAAGGTACATGTGATTACTTGTTAGAGCCCTTGGTGAGAGTGGACGTGAAGGTACATGTGATTACTTGTTAGAGCCCTTGGTGAGAGTGGACGTGAAGGTACATGTGATTACTTGTTAGAGCCCTTGGTGAGAGTGGACGTGAAGGTACATGTGATTACTTGTTAGAGCCCTTGGTGAGAGTGGACGTGAAGGTACATGTGATTACTTGTTAGAGCCCTTGGTGAGAGTGGACGTGAAGGTACATGTGATTACTTGTTAGAGCCCTTGGTGAGAGTGGACGTGAAGGTACATGTGATTACTTGTTAGAGCCCTTGGTGAGAGTGGACGTGAAGGTACATGTGATTACTTGTTAGTGCGTGTTTGAGCCTGTGCTATATAATACAACTTTAGTTTATATACTATGGAACATCAATGACGCCGTGTGGTATCCGGCTGAATAGAATAGTACCAGCCTCATGTCTTACCGAGGTGTCGTAAAATACTACTAAGATAAGTTGACGTCAGACAGGCGGCCGGTCGTAAAATACGCGACCCCACTTAGAGTGGGATAGGGGCAGGAAGATGATGACTATGGAACATCGATGATTACTATAGACTCACCTGGGATTGGCAGTGGCAGAGTATACTCCACGTACATCGTCAATACTGATAACGCCATCACCTGTTTTGTCTAACTTCTTGAACGCCTGCTCCACTATTGCACGACGTGAATCCGACATTGGTGGCTATAAAAAAAAATTATCGAGAGGCGTTTAATATCTAGTATTATGCACTAAATCAGTGATTCTCAACCACTGTGCCGCGGCACTTTTGTGTGCCGCCAAATTTCAAAAGTGTGCAGCCAAATTTTGCAAATATATTATAGTAATAATGTTAATTATTATTAAATTGTATCATTTAACAAGAAAACTATTTTTATTATTAGCTTGTAATTAATCCCTTAATAAACGTTTAGTTATTATTGTAGCGAAGCAGGTAGGTGGATGTAGGTAGCTGTGCTAGCACAGCGGTATCACCGTGCGCCTCTTTCGAGAAGGTCTAGGGTTCAAACCCCGGGCAGGCACCAATGAGTTTTCTAGTGAAACTTATGTGTCTAATTGATAATTGCAATTTATCACACGCTTTTCGGTGAAGGAAAACATCGTGAGGAAACCTGCATATCTCTAGAGAATTCTGGGGATATGTGTAACCTACCAATCCGCATAGGAGCAGCGTGGTAGGTCTTAGCTCCAATCCTTCTCTCCAAAAAAAAAAACGGAGAGAAGAGGCCTATGCTCAGCAGTGGGATAGTAACTTTCGGGCCGTTACTTACTTTTTACTTACTTATTATTGTAGTATGTATTAGTTTATTTCGTATATTTAAAATTTTTGTCATAACTATTTACGCAGTGTGTTGTAGTAAGTAAATAATTTTTATCTTTTTCTTTGTGTGCCGCCAAATTGAAATGGTTTAATATGTGCCGCAACAAATAAAGATTGAGAATCACTGCACTAGATTTTAACCTTATATGGTTTTCTCCTCAGCCGTGGCTGATGGTGGCTACGGGCCTCGAGGTACAACCTCTTTACCCGGGTTTGTCCTCTCGGACGATTTTATATCGCCCGGGTAATTTCTTCGACCTTTTGGAAGAAGGTTAGGGGTCACGCTGTGAGGCGGACGCCTTGCGGGTACTATTCGGTCGGGCTCCTATGTTCCAATATTTGACGTCTTCAAACTCATCTCCCTCCGGGGAGGATGAGAGGAGCTGAGCCGGTCTCACTTTTTTTTAACCGCGCGTCGTCGTGAGATAGGTCGATAATCGGTGGCGCTTTTCAATGTCATCCTATTCCTGTAGAATTTCCTGGATTTCTATAGTCTATATGTTATTCCGGTGTATAAGGAATAATTGTAACAAATTTCATCGATATTGGTTCAGCGGGTTCACCGTGAAAGAGTAACAAACATACATCAATACTCACAAAGTTTCGCATTTATAATATTACGAGCTTTTACGCGAGTAAATTTGCGGGGACTGTTGTCGTGAGATAGGTTGATAGATCGCGCTTTTGCATGTCATCGTATTCCTGTAGGAATTATATAATAACAGGATTAGCCTATATGTTATTCCGGTGTATAAGGAATAATTGTACCAAATTTCATCGATATTGGTTCTTCAGTCCATGGTGTTACCATTCATCATATCACAGGCTTATAAATTAGGAAAAGGATATGTCAATTTTCATTTGAAAAAAACATATATGCCGACTTTACAATTGGTAAATTGAAATTGGGTAACTTACTCGAATCTGAATTAGGAATTCATCGAGGCTTATTGAACCGCTTTTGTCTGTGTCGAACTTTTTAAACAACTCTTCCGCGTCCTGGAAAAGATTGCTTATTATTATTGAAAGTCTTAACATACTTAGTTACTTACGGATGATCGGGTCTATTAGTCTATGGCTATATTCAACTTAAAAACATATCCGACGCAAGGTAAAAATAAAATACAAAAGTAATATAGCAAAAATTCATTATTTAATTTCATTAATATTACGGAACTCAGTGTCGGCTAAAAATTATTGAAAGTATATGTAATATTCTATTTAAACTCTTATAAACTTGCATGTTAACTTAATAAGTAATTAGAATCAATAGCCATTCAAAAAATATATTAAAAAACTAATAAAAAAAACCAAAATATTCTTTATTCAAATAAACTTGTAAACCAGTGCTTATGAAATGTCAACTCTACTGCTAGTTCGGAAAGCTGTTCTTACCGACAAGAGCCAGCAAGATACTCGGCGGTTGCTCTTTTTAAAAAATACAATTTTTAATACTAATTACATTTAATCGTTTCTATCTTGTACAGGGTCGAACAATATCTATATCCACGCATTCTTATCGTCTAAATAATCCTCAACAATTATTATAATATTAATATTATAATAATTGTTGAGGATAATATATTAGACATAGTTCTAATATTTATTAGACATAGTTCTACAGAAATAGTGCCAATTCCACACCTATATATAAACCCTGTGTGGTTTTCGAAAGGTGTGTTTATGTGTTTAATATATGTCACAGAAATTGTTTTGGAAAATGAATTTAAAAAAAATTAAATTACAGAATCATAGACAATAAAACCTTACCTCATTACTTAATTCCAACCCGGTCTCCTTGATGCCATTCAAGAATTCATCTTTATTCAACTGCTTACTTCCATCGTCGTCCATTCTACGAAAGATCCTTTAACAGACAAGTTTTGTATAAAGATACATTATTTTTAGATTGGTATCATTTGTTAATTTTTTTTCTCGCCTACTCATGATATCAAGTTTATTGTTTCTGCTCAAATAATTTCGCCCTATCAGACGAATAAAGTTATATGTCTATAAGCATAGGAAATATGAGTATATTCTACGGATGGGGCGATTTTGTTAATTAGTATAATCATACCAATGATGTCTGTAGATTATCAGTATAATTTTATAATGCGCAAATCTGTCTGCTACGCTTAAATGGCTATTTAGCTGGACCAATATTGATGAAATTTTCCACAATAAAAGCTTATATACTGGGGTAAAAGGTAGGTAATTTTTTTTTAAATTTATTTATTAATACTTTATTGTACACCATAGTTTATAAATACAAACATTTGATTAATACTAATCATAAAAAATTTTTTTTTCTTAAACAAGGAGAAATCATATCACGGCTATTCATTATTGGGGTTAATAATATCGATGATACATCTGTGCTCAACCGTCCTACCCAGTGGCGCTGTAAAAGCCGTTAGGGCTGACAGCATATAGTAGCTCGAAATAAAACTGAGGGCACTTAGACGATTTAGTTGTAGCGATCATAGCTGCGGGTTCCACGGGTTAAATAAAGTTTTATTGGACCTACCTTCCAAGACCAACTATACCAGACGCACCACGCGACAAGCAAAGAAGCCGCAGCTTCTCTAGTGGATCAGTCGTAGAGTTCAATGCCCTTGTGCTTTTTTGAATAAGCTCCTCTTCTTGTCTAGAGGACGGAGATTGTGGACGGTGTAGGGCGACTGTAGCAAAACAGAAAAGGATTGTTTAAACCTTATAAATGTATAATCTATAGTTAAATCTTTTAGCCAGGCCCAGACCAGTGTTCCCCAACCTTTTTTGTGCCATGTCCTACCTTTTTTTAATAGTACCACCCTCCTTTCTTACCGACGTGTCGTAAAAGGCGACTAAGGTAAGTCGACCCGCCGTGTGGTATCCGGCTGGGTAGAATAGACCAACCTCATTTCTTACCGAGATGTCGTAAAAGGCGATTGACGATTTTATTAGAAATAGCGCAGCACTGATTTATATAAACGCAGTCCAACTTATTCGCAATTAAATTCAGACTACTGCTTCTGCACCACAACCGTCGAGCCAAACATGCACATCTTTGCGCATTAAAAATAAAGTAACGGCCTTTGCTGGGCATAGCCTCCTAACTCCGTTTTTAAAAAGAAGGGTGTAGCTAAGTCCATCACGCTGACCCAATAGTTTCCTCGCCATATTTTTCTTCAAAAGCGGGCGATAAATTGCAAGTACCAATTCCTTTTTTTAGTTTTTACTCATTGATGCCTGCCGGGTGTTTCAACTTGTAACACCCTCGAAAGAGTCAGTTAGTCAAAACAGTTTATTCTCACTACTGCGAACATCCCCAAACATATCATTAAAATGAATAATTTCTCAATGTCAATGTTGTTCTTTAGACCTTTCTTAGATGGGAACTCTTACCATTTAACTAAAATATTTAATTAAATGAGTTAATCTTGTATGTAGATATATATATATTTATATTTTTTTTTTTCGGAATCTCGAAAAATGCTGGAGGTTTTGGGAAAAATTATTCTAGCTAGGTTTTATTTAAAAAAAATCGTTTTATTCCTGTTTTTGGGCTTTAAAAAAATACTGAAATGTACATAGAATATAAAACAGCGTAGTTTATTCGGGGAACGATTGGTCGCGAGAAATGAAAATACCTAGGATCGAGCCCTACCTACCCTATTTTTTTTTTCTTTTGTAAAAAATTACCGAGCAAAGCTTGGTCAACCAAGTACATTCTATTAAACGCATCATCCTTTATATTTGTTCGAAACAATACTAAATTTGGCAATTACATGTACTTTTTTAATAACAACCGCATTGCACCAACGATAATACGATAAGAGTAAAGTTGTAGGAAATTGTACAGCGGTTATTGAAAACGCGACGAAATTGAGCCGCCGGTAAAAGATACGGGTATAAACCAGAACGGGCGGGAAATATAACAAATCAATATAGTTACCAGCCATTACCCCATTATTTATTAACATCGATCTTCAAGGTTCTAACACGAACATTCGCCTCATAAATATACTATAAAATTGTATAATACTGTCAAAATAATTTAAAACATCACATCATTCTATTGCCCTTATCCCACTCTAAGTGGGGTCGGTACAACATGTTATAAACATGCTGTCACATGATTTGGCTGCCTTTTTACTACCGGCCGCCTGCCTGATGTCAACTTACCTCAGTCGTATTTTACCACACCTATTCTAGTCTATTCTACTAAACCGGATACCACACGGTGGGTCAACCTACCTTAGTCGCCTTTTACGACACCTCGGTAAGAAATTAGGGTGGTCTATTCTACTAAACCGGATACCACACGGCGGGTCGACTTTCCTTAGTCGCCTTTTACGGCACCTCGGTAAGAAATGAGGGTGGTACTATTCTATTCAGCCGGATACCACACGGCTGAACCAAGAAATACTATTATTGTAGAAAAATTTTAATAGTATTTTTGTAAAAGACTTCTAATCTAAGCAAGGTGTATTGCATATTGAATGAAATCCTATTATGATATGTCACATTCTTAATTACTTAACTTTAGATATATGGAATTAATCGAATAAACATTACGAGCATTTTGAGGAAATATCTGACGAATTTCAATTAAAGTGTTCAAAATACAGATTCAAAGAGGTATTTATTAACACGGGACAAACATTAATTTTCTTGCAACATTAATTTTCTTGCTTATTATAAATCAAAAGATACTTGTCTCATGGAATACCCTCGAATCTATTTTAAATAACATTCATCTATTGTACAAGAAGGTATAATTATTTAAGTAACTTTAAATTACAAGATTTTATTAAAATAATAATATATTTATTTGAGTATAAGTAGGTACCTACTGAAAGATTATTCCAGGCTGGAAATATGTCAAATAAATAATTCAGCAATTCAAATCATAGGTTAATTTACCGAAAAATAAAAATATACTTCCAATTTGTTAATCCAAACCAAATAAATAATTATAAATCAAACCAATTTTTCTATATTAAAATATGTTTATTTATTTATAATTTTAAAAATTTGATAGATCCTCATTATTACATTAAAAGTTGTTATCAGGGACCAAAATTGTTATAACATTACCTGCATACCTACGTAAAAAGGAATAAAAGGGATTCAGGTATAACGAATTTTAATGCCGTTGCATAGTAACTGTATGGCAAAGAGTCATAAATAAAATATATAGAGGTTCAACAACTTACTGTTAGAATTTGTTGTACATTTATGCATTGTTTTAGATATGTATACCAGCACTAACTAACAAAACACTTCAAATGAAATGAATAAAACATGTAACCACACGTCTTCATCGTAGCGAGCCCAAGGAATAACTGCGAATCGGAATAATTGGTTCTATATAGGGTGGCAGTTCCGGCGTATAGTAACGCGTCCTGGATTTAGTAAATTCAGGGGTAGAAAGTGGTAGTTTTTAAGTATTTTTTTTATGTAAATAGTATAATAAAATTCATTATATTTAGTTAAAAACATAATTTTTACCACATTATTACTTTAAAACAAGATTAACCAGTGCTAAAAAAAAGAAAAAAAAATTATAATTAACCGGAAGCAAAAAATAATGGCAGTAGCACTCACACACACACACACACACATACACACAGACACACACACACACACACACACACGTCACAACCACAATCACACGCACACACACATAACACTACAACTTATTAACACTTTTTAATCATACATTATATCTTAGATCTTAAATTTTTTATCTGTGTTAAACGTCTATAAATTAAAATAACTGATAGTTACAATGTAATCCACTCCTGGCCTTATTATCATTATAATACATAGTATTTAAGTAAAAAATTTTGTAACGCTGTAGGATTACTGTATAAATAAATAATTTAAGAATTTGACTGATTTGATTAATTGACCATTCCACGTGGACATGATTAGTATAGGTGTAAGTAATTTAAGATAGATATAACTTGTACATTTTACCTGTAAATAAATAGAGTAACTATTAAAGAACAATAACTAAATAATGGTTTACCAGCTAAAACTAATTTTATACTGGCATTGATCTTAGTAGCAACCGGCCCGGGAAAATAGGCTCAGCCTTAAAATCAATATCTTAGCTGACCTCAAATTTATAAAATTCTGTATTCTTTGACTGAAAAAAAAAAATATATTGTCTTAACTCTTAACAATTTATTTCTGACTGGCACGTTGGCGAAGGTAGCAGTAACCCTTAGCTCCGTGGGTCGCGGATTCGATTCCTTCCGAACATTTTCTAAACGCAATTTGTGGGTTATTTATAAAATTATATAAGTATATATTTACCAATTGCGTGTCACCCATAACACAAGTATTAAATTACTTACTTTGAGGACAACTATGTGTGTAACTGTCTTTATATATTATATTTTATTATTTATTGTCGTAAAATACCTAAATAATTATAAAGTCTAGACGAGTAACAAACTTAAGTTGGCCCGTGTGGTATCTGGCTGAGTAGAATAGACCACCCTTATTTCTTACCGAGGTGTCGTAAAAGGCAAAAGATATTTTTAAGTCAGGCAGGCGGCCGACCGAACTTAACTAGCCAAAACATTTAACATGTTATGCCGACCCCACTTACAGTGGGATAAGGGGAGGAGAATGAAGTTTTCGTATGACACAGCAAAGCACTCTCAAAAGCTTTTCTAAATTGTACTTTAGTACCTACTTCGATTAATTTTCTTTTCAGCATACAAAATGTATTAAACTATGGATCAAACAAGCCATTGCGGATCCAAAATATTCTTTTAATGGATTTCTGCCAAGGACATGACGTGAAAAAGTTTCTTAGAAAATTTCGAACGACCTTCGCGAACCACCTTTCATCATGTACTAGTACTGATTATTCATATCCTAGGGTTGAAGGCTACATACGTTTTTAAGACTTTATATCTTCGATAAAACCGCAGTGTATTGGATAGATATTAAGATGTTATAATAATTTATTTTTATTTATTTATTTTTTACCAGCTTTTACTCGCAACTTCGTTTGCGTGGACTGTTGTCGCGTGACCGATTGATATGATTCATTTGTAGTTAATGTATAGAACCGGCTATACTCACGTCTTATTTTATCGGGTTAGCCCGACTAGTTTCGAACCCAACCGGGGCTCTTATTCATGAGCTCTTTACACGACGTTATCGCGGCGGGAACTGAGTTCAACTGAGATCAGTTCCCGCCGCGATTCTATACATTAACTATGAATACTACTCACGATAGTTTAAATTCAAAAAATGATTCATTTGATTGAAGGCGCTTTTCAATGACATCCTATTCTGGTAGAATTAACAGGATTTCTATAGCCTACGTATAAACTATTTTTTTATAATACTCATGATTGTAACAAAATGTTAAGTGAGTGATTAAAGTCACTTCATTACGATGAAACAGAAAGTCTCTTGGAAATAATAAAATAAACATATATAACATATCTCATAAAGATATCCATGTTCGTACATACATAACACACAAATTTATACACTTCACACACATATGCACGTAAAAACTAATCTATCTAATATAATATTATTTAAGCACAAACTTATATGATCTCTATATGTATTTCTATCATAAAATATTATTTACAAAAATTAAGAAAAATAAATTTTTTGTTCATTTTATTAATTTCATAAGGCTACTGTTCTAGAACTTTTTGTCTTGAATGTGGAAGAGTGGTGATCCCTAGCACAAGTAATGCTTAAAAGGTGGTCTCGGCAGATATAATGTAACTTTTAGAATTAAGCGAAAGAAAAAAACATTGTGTTATCCAAAAAGTGCAAAATTTCATCGAATTTGTTCAGCGGTTTCGCAGTTAAAGACTAATAAATATACATCCATACTCACAAACCTTCGCATTTATAATATTAAGTAGGATTAATAATCAAATAACATTTCATAAGTTTTAGTAATGTACAAAAAACATTGCTTTTTAACTATAAGCCCAATAAAAGATTACTCTAAATAACAAATAACAGTAAAAAGTCTATTTACTGTGGGTAAGTGATTTTGTGTGTGTGTGTGTGTGTGTGTGTGTGTGTGTTATGTGTGTGTGTGTATGTGTCACAACTTAACCTACTGTTGCAAATTTGTCAAAAGTTAGTACAATTGAAGCTTATATACCGGGTTAAGAAAAGGATTAAAATTCTTGTTATCCTTCAGGAAGGAAACAACATATAGCATAGCGATACTTAATTTGACTAGAACGTATTCGCGGTTAGACCTTCGGCTTTCGCCAATACATTTAACGCTCTGATATCTGAAACGCACTACGAAAACGTGTAGTGTTTTATTTCACTTTCAATTATACTCAGAATGTGTTTATGTTAATATTTTAAAAGATACATAAATTAAATATACCGTTGGACGAGAAATATAATACAATTTGTCACGTGACACAAATGTTAAATGCGGGCGTGTTTCATGGGAGCCACAAACACGCGTACCTATTATATACTATTCGTAGCTAAAATATTTTTTTTAGAACGGTTTTATAAAAAGGTATTAAAGTTTTACATGTACTAATTAATTAGTATCACGTTGTTCTCTCTGTTTATAGTATCTATTAAAACTTGTTCATAAACATTGTTTGTACTTCTAGTATACATTTTAACATTAAAGATATATTATCATACACAAGTACCTAGATGACCGAGCCTTGTTCGAAAGACTTTTACTTTACTTTTAAAGATATAAAAAAGATGAAACTTGAATGAAAAATGAAAAAAACAATTGGGCAGGTAGGGCTCGATCCGGGATATTTTCACTTCTTTAATCCGCCCGTTCCCGACTGAGCTGTTACAACTTTAACAAAATAATAGCTAAAATATTATTGGCATTCTATTATACATTGTAGCATTTTTTCAGTGCCCAAAAACAGGGATAAAACGACATTTTTTTAAATGAAACCTAGCTAGTTAGACTTCCCTTCCCCAAAACACTTTACATACTGAATTTCATGAAAATCATTGGAGCCGTTTCCGAAATTCAGATTATATATTATTTAAATATTAAAGATATACTAAAAATTCAAGGAAAACAATGCAATACATGTATCCCACTAAGAAGGTCAGTTCAGCTTTCCATTACCCGTACTCTTTGGTACCCGTTAGGATTTGGTAAGATTGTTTAATAAGTTTATAGCGTTCCTCAAAATTATTACCTCTATGATCACAAACTACTAAATGTCAAGCAACAACAAGAAATTTCAGCTAAAACTCATCGTACCATTAATATTATTGATAGTAATAATTTGAATAATGACTTACCGTTGCTCATGATGTTCAGAGTATTATCCTTCTTGTCACCCTTATCGCTTTTCGGGTTGTTGTCGTAGTTAAAGCAAGCTGTGGACAAACAAAGACGAAAAATAATTAAAATAATGCATTTTAATTAACAGTACTCACTTCTACAAAAGTCTAATACGGGTATGGGATCCTTGATGATCGATTATCGGAGGAAGGGCCCACTTTTAAACAGGCCACGACCCAGAGGTGGAGCACTTTGGGGTTAAGGGTTATTGCTGGCGGGGATAGGGGTAATGTGTACAACAGTACCACGTCCTCGATACTAGAAGCGTGGTGGAGCTGGTTTTAGCCGGTGCGAGTCTATACCCGCCTCACGAGGAAGACTATATGGAAAAATAATAGGGTTTTTTCTAAATAAAAAGTATATAAAATAAAACGGATTAGTGTCTTACACATATACTAGGAATTGTCCATCGATATGCAGGTTTCCTCACGATGTTTTACTATACCGAAAAGCGTGTGATATATTGCAAATATCAATTAGGTACATACTCGTAGCTAATAAAAGAACTCATTGTTTCTCACTCAGGATTGTAACCCGAGATCCCTTGGCAAGAATTAAACGGTCTAATCGTTCGGCTATTCCATTCTAGTAAGATACAAATAATATACTTAAGGTGTTCGATGTTCAGGGTGTTTTGTATTATCTATAAAAGCATCAGAACGTACTATTTTAAGTAAATATTTCCATTACACTTAATCAAATCCGAGGCGATCTTATAAAGGGAGAATTGTCTTTACTGCGCCCTAAACATTATTACTTATCTATATATATAATTAGATATAGTTTTTATTCAATTAACAAAATTAACTGCGAATGTTCGCCAAGGGACATACGAAAAATGGGATATGGCAAGTTTATTAGATATATACTCGTACTTAATTAAGTTGGAATATTTACATTTGAGGCTTAGGAAATGCGATGTCACTTCTCTGATGAATGTTATTATTTATGATATAAATAGGGCAATTGATACAATGAATTATATAGTATCTGGGTAACCAAGTCTTGTTCAGTATTTTTTGAAAGATAAAAAAAGATGAAACTCGGAAAAAAGGAAAAAAATATTGGGCAGGGCTCAATTAGAGATATTTTCACTTCTCTAGACAGGCCGTTGTTCAATTGAGCTACCATGACTATGCAAGTGACAGCGTAATTAAACTTTATTCTCTTTATATTGTAGGAGTTTTTGAATGCCTGAAAACATGGATAAAACGATTTTTTTTCAAAACGAAACCTAGCTAGATCGATTTATCAATTTCAAATTCAAAATATTCTTTATTGAAATAAACTTGTAAACAAGTGCTTTTGCCCGTCAACTCTACTGCTGGTTCGGAAAGATGTTAAGTTACCGAGAAGAGCCAGCAAGAAACTCGACGGTTGCTCTTTTAAAAATATAATTCTTATATATCGGCCCCGAAAACTCCTACATACTGAGTTTCATGAAAAAGTAGATATTATGTACAAAGAAATATCGGGATTGGGAATAATTAATTATCATTTGTATTTTTGACAAATGAGAAGCAAATAATATGCAACAAACAAAAGCAACCATACTTTTTAATGTAAATAGACACCTTCTATTTATAATTTAATGTAATAAAACTTCGATACATATTATTTCCTAGAACCTACCCATAGTTTGAACGTAGGTAAATCGATATTGTCATTAGTAAGTGACACCGTATCAAAGCTATACCTACTTTTAATGACTACTATGATACCATTACTGGAATAAGCTTTTAACGATGTGTACCTGTAAAATAAATCTGTTTTTCCCTTGATCATTAGGCATGCGTGAACAGATAGAACAATTTCGTTAATAAATAAATATATTCAACGCTTACACACACGGTCGTCCGTCCCCAAAGTAAGTAACTTAATACTTGTGTTATGGTAGACAGACAACTGGTGAATATATATATCTTTTAAATACATACTTAAATACAAATATACACCCAGGCTCAAAGACAAACAAATTTATTTATAGAAAATGTTAGCCGTCGGCGGGAATCGAACCCGCGATCCGCGGAGCCGAAAGCAGGATCACTACCCACTGCGCCAACGGGCCAGTCTTTTTCAATCCAGTCCAATTCTTTTGTATTGTGTTAAATATTGTTCGAAGTTTCTTATTAAATTTTTAAGTTTAGCGGAACATTAGAAGATTAAGGGTCTGTTTCACAAGTTACCAATAAACTGTTAGCTTATTCGAAACATATCTGACACATATCTCGGAATATTGCGTTTTTCAGGTTTCTGATAGGCTTATTCAGCACTTTAAGTCCCTAATAATGAAACAGGTAGATCATGTGGCTGTTATTTTGTTTATCTGCTGGATAGCAAATACCTGTTCCAAAATGGCCGCGATTTTATTTTTTTTAATTTTTCACTTTTTGGAGTCTCTTTTTTAGGGACATTTATCTTCTACTTACTTTATTTGTCGGTTAACTATCTGACACTTTATGAGTAACATGTGAAACGGGTTCTAAGGGTCTGTTCCACAAGTTACCAATAAACTGTTAGCTTATTCGAAACATATCTGACACATATCTCGGAATTTTGCTTTTCTCAGTTTTCTGATAGGCTTATTCAGCGCTTACAGTGCCTAATAAGATATAAGGTAGATCGTGTGGCTGTTATCTTGTTTATCTGCTGGATAGCAAATACCTATTTAAAAATGGCCGCGATTATATATTTTTTTTAATTTTTCACTTTTTAGAGTCTCTTTTTAGAGACATTTATCTGCTACTTAGTTTATTTGTCGGTTAACTATCCGAAACTTTATCGGTAACTTGTGGAACCCTCAGGAAAACTTTTTTTTAACACAGGATAACGTCTGTCGGGTCAGATTGTCTATATACAAATATGTATCACAATACTAGAGCAGAATGTCGAATAAGTACTAGATATATACATACATTTAATGATTGACTAAAACCAAGAGATAGTTAGTCGGTAGAAAATTTAACTATCGGGTCTTCTAAATATGAATGTAATGAATAGTTAATATTAATAACTTATTTAACTTAATTTTTTTATAGTTGTTTATCTCGGATATTTATATAATTAGTAAAACTACACCTAATTTATACCAAATATTATTTAAAGTGAAAAAGAACTACTTTTTCTTATTTCATCATCATCTAAATTAATGTTGCATTAATCTATAAGACAGCAAATCCGTGTGGTATCCGGCTGAGTAGAATAGACCACCCTCATTTCTTACCGATTTGTCGTAAAAGGCAATTAAGGGAAGTTGACTCGCCGTGTTGCATCTAGCTGAGTAGAATAGACCACCGTCTTTCGTACCGAGGTGTCGCAAAAGGCGACTAAGGTAAGTACGTCAGGCAGGCGGCCGGTCGTAAAATACCTTGCCAAAGCATGTGACAACATTTTTATAACATGTTATGTGGGATAAGGGCAGGAGAATGATTTAATCTATAAGACTGCAAATGCGTATTTTATGTAAAATGTTATAGTGTACACGAAAAAAATATAAAATAAACTTTCATCGCGACCTTCAATACATGAAATTTGTCGTGTTAAAAATGTTTATGTCTCATTAAGGCGAATGATTTTACAGAAATATTACAGTATTGCGTTTAACTCCTACCACAACATAATATAATAGCGTATTAACACAGTAACCTACTTTCAATACAATCGTGCCTAATCACTCTCGTATCAAATCAAATCAAATCAAACCTTTTAAAATAACTTCACAATAAAGTATATGACAGTAAAAATAATAAGAAAAATATACGGAAACGAGCTTTTACCCATTATTTATTATGTAAACAGTTGAGTAACGGCTTGAGTAACCCGCGAATACGGTCTAGTCAAATATAATATTGCTATGCTATATGTTGTTTCCTTTCCGCCGTGTGATATCCAGCTGAATAGAATAGACCGCCCTCATTTCTTACCGAGGTGTCGTTTAAGACAAGTTGCCATCAGACGGGCGTAAAATACCTAGCAAAATCATGTGACAACATGTTTATAACTATCCTATCGGGTTAGCCCGACTAGTTTCGAACCCATCGGGGGCACTTATTATGGATTCGAAACTAGTCGGGCTAACCCGATATAATAAGACGTGAGTATAGCCGGTTCTATACATTAACTATAAATACTACCCACGATAGTTTAAATGTTTATAACATGTCGACCCCACTTTGAGTGGGTTAAGGGCAGGAGAATGAAATAAATCAAGGTTAGACTCAAGTCATTAAAAATATAAGACATATATCATCGATATAAAAAAGGAAATAGTATCCGGCTGAATAGAATAGTACCACCCTCATTTCTTACCGAGGTGTTGTAAAAGGCGACTAAGGTAAGTTTACCCACCGTGTGGTATCCGGTTTAGTAGAATAGACCACCTTCTTTCTTACTGAGGTTTCGTAAAATACGACTAAGGTTAGTTGACGTCAGGCAGGCGGCCGGTCGTAAAAACGCAGCCAAAGCATGTTTACAACATGTTGTGTGGAATAAGGGCAGGAAGATGATGATGATATTATATCGTCGATATAAAAAAGAGACGCAAATCGTAATTAGGGCGTCACTTCTTTGTTTAGATTAAAGTGTATTAAATCTAATGATTGAGGATGTATTGTTTGTTGGTTGGAGACGGCCGCGTCACGGTCTATCAAGTCGCAATAAATAAAGCCAAGCCCACGCTATTACGAATAGGTTATATCAATTCCACTAATAACAGTTCGGAGTAACGAGAAAAATACGTAGTAGGCGTTTCCATACATCTTGAATGTTTTTAATACAATTCGTATTCGAATTCGTACCTCTCAATAATAAGTACCCGCCTAAGTGTCTGAGCCTAATTCGGTAATTTATATTAATATTAATATAAAAAAAATAGAATTTAAAAAGAAATAAAGCGCCGGTGACATATGGGACCCTGGTTCTGAACTTTTTAGTCCGCCCGTTAACCATTAGGCTATCACGTTACGTTTGACAGCTAAAATTTCATTTACTTTCTATTCAATATTTAAGCATTTTTTTCAGTACCCCAAACCATGGATAAAACGATTTTTTTTAAATGAAACCTAGCTAGATCGATTAGCAAAAAAAAACCCTTCCCCACAAAACCCTCTAAATTCTGAATGTCATGAAAATCGTTTCAGCCGTTTCCGAGATTCGAAAAATATAGTATATATATACAAGATTAACTCATTTAAATACTACAGATAATACTCGGAACTTCATTCGCATCGACTTCAGTGTTAATTTAACCCTAATTAATTAATGTTCTATATTATTAAATTTAAAAAAACGCCGTGTGGTATCCGGCTGAATAGAATAGTACTACCCTCATTTATTACCGAGGTCTCGTAAAAGGCGACTACGGTAAGTCGACCCGCCGTGTGGTATCCGGCTGAGTAGAATAGACCAACCTCATTTCTTACCGAGGCGTCGTAAAAGGCGACTAAGGTACGTAGACCCACCGTGTGGTATCCGGTTTAGTAGAATAGACCACCCTCTTTCTTACCGAGGTGTCGTAAAAGACGACAGAGGTAAGTTGACATCAGGCAGGCGGCCGGTCGTAAAAACGCAGCCAAATCATGTGACAGCATGTTTATAACAAGTTGTGCCGACCCCACTTAGAGTGGAATAAGGGCAGGAAGATAATGATTATTAAATTTAAAAAAAAGTAATAAGTAAGCTGTGGTAGTCCAGCGATAACTCCGTGCGACTCTTTCGAGGAGATCACGGGTTCAAACCGGGCATATACCAATGAGTTTTTCTGTTAAAACTTATGTACCTAATTGATAATTGCAATTTATCACACGCTTTTTGTTGAAGGAAAACATCGTGAGGAAACCTGTATATCTCTAGAAAATTCTGGATATACCTAACCTATGTACATTTATATGTAAATAGATTAATTATATATAAAAGATATATAGATAATTTAGTACCTCGATTACAAGGCGAGAGACCAGTTGTCACGAGCACTACCTTCTCAGTAATGTTACTATGTTCAACATATTGTCACAGTGAAATCGATCGGCTGTAACCTAAATTATGTACGTTCAGCCTAGACTATTATCTATCATCAATTACACGCAATTATTTATGTGTTTCAAACAAATTACAGATAAGCTTTGATGGAAAAGTCAATAAAGCTTTCAGACCTCGGCACTAATGAGAACTGCAGCTTTATATACATACTAGCAATCGCCATCGGCCCCGCCCGCGTGGAAAGATTAAAACCGTAATATAGTCCAAAAGTAATAATAAAATTATTTATTAATATTAGTATATTATATAATATTATTATTGCTTTTGTATTATGGATCTCCGCAGAGTAACGCCTAATTCTTTAAATTAAGTAATATAGTCTTTTGATAACCATAAAAGTGGTTAAAGTGGGTTAACCTCAAAAGCTAGACATATGCTGTGGCGGACTTTTATTTAGAAATATTAGAGGGGAACAATTTTGTAATACATGATTTTTGAATAACTATTACCGTTTACTCAGTGCGCGCAAGGAAAGCTTTAAATTTTGCCGTTTTCGCAATATTTTTATTGCTGGTCCTCTCCTATTCATCTTAACGTGATGTTATACACTCTATAATCTTCCTCGACTATCTTAAACTGAAATAATTTTTCAAATCGGTGCAGTATTTCCTGAGATTAGCGCGTTCAAACAAACAAACAAACTCTTCAGCTTTATATATTCATAGAGAGTATAGATAGTAGCTTTTTCTGCGGCTTTGCTCGCGTGGAAATCAGTGTATTTAATTGAACATTTAAACATTAATATGATAGATAGAGACATGCTATTTCGGGGCTTTTTGTAGGTCTACAATTCTCTATAGTACATTACTAAGGTAAACTTCGATCATACACCAAATGACTAAAAAACAGTTAAAAAATGATATAGAATAACTGGGAAACTTGATTTTCCTAAGCCAATATACAATAATAAACCATAAACTAACTGAAATGAAATATCTGCAATACTTTCTCTGCAAAGAAATTAAAATTCAATTATATAGTAATTTCTCAACAAAACTTCCTTCCGTTCTCTCAATTTTATTTAAGTACTGGTAAAAATATTTGCTTACCTTTTTAAATTTTCTTGAAGTTAAATAACAAAGGTCTCGATAAAGTGAAAGAGTGTCTAAGAAATTCATATAATTTTTGCACGTAATACTAAAAGTTGCAAATAAACGTGTATTGCACAAGTTGAGATAATGTATAATGAAAAGGCGTTGTTTGTTTTTCTAAGATGTTGAGAGCATGACGCATTATGTATATGAGGAGCGGCGACAATCTGTTAGGTAGCCTTGCTCTCTATTTGGCTTATTCTAGATTTTGTACAAGCCTAAACTGTGAACGACAAATTGCAACGCAGTTTACCTAAACTAATCTTACGTGTGGATAGTGACGTCCTGAGTCTGATGACATCACTTGTGAGTAACGAAGTAATTTGATAAATGATTTAATGATAATAAAGAAGCCGTATCCTGCTGAGTAGAATAGACCAACCTCATTTCTTACCAAGGTGTTGTAAAAGGCGTCTAAGGTAAGTCGCCCGCCGTGTGGTATCAGGTTTAGTAGAATAGACACTCCATTTCTTACCGAGGAGTCGTAAATGGCGTTTAAGGTAAGTCGACCCACCGTGTGGTATACAGTTTAGTAGAATAGACCATCCTCTTTCGTCTCAGGTGTCGTAAAATACGACTAAGATAAGTTGACGTAAGGCAGGCGGCCGGTCGCAATAACGTAGCCGCATCATGTGATAACATGTATATAACATGTTGTGCCGACCCCACTTAGAGTGGGATAAGGGCAGTAGGATAATAAAGCAATTTTATAAATAAATGATGCGCTTTGACTTAACATAGTAATATACAATATTATCAAATTTTTTTTGTAGAGAATTTCTTTTCATCCATAAAAGCCGTATTTAATATCCGTCGTAAAATATAATCTTTCATGGATACATATATACAAAGTGGCGCGATTGGGCATATATTAATAAGTATTATTAACTTGCTATGTCTACATAATTTGAACTTTTTACGACAAATACCTAATATTTAATACTATTTGTAGTATGATCTAGAATGACTATGATGTAGAATTTGTATGTTTATATAATTTTTAAGAATAAACTATGAAACCCGTAGATTTCAAATATTATATGCATGATCCAGGTGAAACTTTCGCGAGGCCGAGTTCAAAAATTTGGCGCGGCTTGTACACAACCGTGTAACTGCTATACGCAATTTTTATACAAGTGGTCTTATCAAGTATTTCGAATCGTCAACTATTAATGTATACAAAAAGGAATCTCTATTTCCCTTTATAAACTGTGACCGGTTGAAATATTTTTTTGTTTTTGTTTTAATTATTGTCAGAAGATGGTTTTATCAAAAAAATTTGTAACTCAACTTGAACTTGTGTCTATGTTTTCATCTATCTTAAAACCCATTAAAACTACCTATTCGCCGCGGGTAGTACCACGGTGCGCAGCTAGTAAGTAATGAATATACAAAATACTGTCAAATAATCAGAAATCTACCATTTATTCAAAAAGTTGATCCAACCGAGAAGAGCTAGCAAGACACTCGGCGGCATAATAGCTATTTAAAAGTATAATTGAACATGAAAGATTACCTGCCATTGAGGCGCTGCTCATCCTTCCTCTTGTGAAATCAATTTTGATATTTTGTATTTCTTTTTACAAAAATATTTATTTTAATGAATCAATTACGTTAGAATATTCACTATACTTTGAAATGACAAACCTGACAAAGTAGTTTTTAATCGTTACTTTCATTTTAGTAGGTATATTACCTCAAACTTGTATATTACGTTTATACAAGAAATGTCTATGGTTTTATTACTATCATATACAATGATTATCAAAGGTCTGTACACCATAGTTATTTTATACGTCTGTGATTACGTGGTATGTTAATTGTCTGTGGTTCGTTTTAGTAGTCTATGGTTTGGGAAAAAAAGGCGGGAACCTTCGTATGAAAAAGGCGCGTTGCAAAACTATAATTTTTATTTTGTACTTTTAACTACTTCAATTATTTCTAATCAGTGTATTTCCAAAATTATAAGTTGCTATAAAGTTGGAAAAACTGTTTTGACTCTTCCCCAAAATGGGGAAGGGTGCTAAAAGACGCAAGCAGGATTTGCCAGCGTCAGAAGCTGAGCCGCCCGATTCATCGGATTCGGAATCTTCAGAACAAAATAGAAGAGATGCAGCCGACAAATATAAAATCTTCAAGATGCCTGGATATTCTACAAAATATCCTGAAAATTCAGATAAGAAAGAATTTATAGTATTCCTTGCACACACTGACGATAAAACACCATTCTCGGACAAAGATAGACTAGCTCTTTCCAAAGCTTTGCGGGATCATTGCGTATCGGGTATCATGCATTTGAGGCCCATCAACCGCTTCAAAGTTGGTATTACATTCGATGTTTCTAATAATGCCAATGTATTTCTTACAAATATTAATCTTCAAAATGAGCTTTCTTTAAAAGCATCAATTCCAGCGGCTGACACCGAGGTAACTGGAGTACTTACTTCAGTTCCCGTAGAGCTGTCAAATAAAACCATATTCTCTTTAATTGGTAGTTCTAGAAATGTTATACAAGTAAGGCGATTCATGCGCAGAGTAAGAGGTGAAGGTGGTGAGATCTCTTTTCAACCAACTCAAACTGTAGCAGTAACTTTTGCTTCCACACAGCTCCCAGAGCATGTATATTTAGATTCATGGCGACATGAAGTTAATGTTTATATACCACCAGTCAAACAATGTTTAAAATGTTTACGTTATGGTCACATTGCAAAATTTTGTCGCAATGCTGATGTTTGCTCAATCTGTACAGAAAATCATAATTTTAAAATTTGTAACAAGGACAAAAATGCTCCAAAATGTGCAAATTGTCAAGGAAATCACATTGCCATTTCATCTACATGCCCAATTAAAAAACAAAAAATTGAAGAAAACAAAATTAAGTCCCACTCTGTTAAATATTCAGATCTTTTTAATAATGCAGCCTTTCCTTATATTAATTCTAAGGGTATAGAGGTTCAATTAAGTAAACTATGTAAATCTGATATTTTTATGAATTTATTGGTAGAGGCATTAACAAAAATAGTAAGTAATAAAAACAATATTCCCATAAATTCAGGATCCATTCGAGAAATTATTCAGCAAACCATAAATAAGAAACAAACTTCTAGTAATCATTAATTTATGGATAATTTAAATATTTTTCAATGGAACGCACAGAGTATAAAATATCACAAAAGCCTTTCTTCTTATTACTAGAATTTTCTAGTATAATTCTTCTTTTTAAAAACCTTAATATTTTTCGATCAAATGCAGTTTTACCTTGTTATCAAGGTAGTTTTATTAGTAAATTCCCTTCTATGAATATTGTCATAGATCACACCTTATCTACAAAAGAACATGTTTATGTTAAACTTTCATACTGGCATGATCACAAGTTTATTTATACTGATGGTTCTAAGAACTCAGACTCTTCTTCCTTTGCTATATATGACTCATCTCAAAATAATGGGTTTGGTTACAGACTAGAAAAACATGCAAGTATTTTTACAGCTGAAGCAGCTGCTATTCTGTTTGCTCTTAAGTACATAAAAAAATTATATCCTTCATCTAATAAATGGGTTATAGTTAGTGATAGCATGAGTGTACTTAAAAATTTACAAAACAACAAGTTGCATGCTAACACTAATTATCTTATTTACAGTATAAAAGAAATATGGATTGAGCTTACACAGTTAGAAATTCAAATTACTTTTATTTGGATACCATCTCATGTTGGAGTTGTTGGAAATGAAAGAGTAGATTATTTAGCTAAAGCAATTGTTAATTCTATAAATGTTACAACAGATTCTGAAATTAGTGATAATAGTATTACTTTGCCGTTTACAGATATTGTCTATAATTTAAAACAGCGTATGTGTAAGAAATGGGCTAAACATTGGTATAATTTTTCTGAAGTTTTAAATAAGGGCCGCTGGTATGCTTCTCTAGACATCAAAGTCAATAGTTCTCCTTGGTTTTACAAAACTCGAAATTATTCTAATAGAAAATTCTATGCAATCATGAGTAGATTGCGTTTTGGTCATTGTCGTCTTAACTTCCATCTTCACCGCATAAAATTATCGAACTCATCGCTGTGTGATTATTGCGGAACTCAAGAAGTACAAACTATACAACACATCTTCTTCGAATGCCCATCTTTCGGCATTCAGCGCCTTGTGCTGATCGATGAGCTTATTCAATCTTATGGTACTAGTGACTTGGTCCCGCGTCATATAACGGATTTATTAATGAATCCATCGGTTTATTATTACCTTTATAGGTTTATTTCATGCACTGTAAAAGACTTGTAAATATAGTGTATAATCATATTATATTCTATGATCTATCATCTATGGTTGTAAAACATCTTCAGAAACTGAAGATATACCCGTTTGTACCCGGAGCTTTGACTTTAATTACTGACCATGACAATTTACAAGGACAGAGGACATTCAAGGATAACGAGAACATGCAAGGATAATGAGAACATGATAATTTACTACGTGAATTAAACTAATGAAGAATATTTTAAACAAATTGAAGACAAATACAATATAAAAATAAAGAAAAATAATTATTTACGCAAGACAAAATTATTGGATATCGACTTCAAAGATTTAATAAGTGAATATGAAAAAGTTAAAAATGAAAGAAGAATATACTAAAGACGAAAACTCATTTTATTATTATGGACAATTGACAAGGCGGTATGGTCAACGACCTTAGCCTGCTCGTTTAGAAACGGGCGAATGGAAGAAAAAAAAAAAAAGTCTATGGTTTGTGTTGTATTTTGTAATTTGTAACAATAATATTTACATCTGTTTACTTAATGTATTGTTTTTAATTAGTGAATTCTACACGATATAGAAGAAAAATAAATAAAAATATTTAACTAATGGCTCCAGGTAAAAAGGCAGGCGTTCGAGGAAAACGTTCAAGTCAACATATTGAAAAAAACTACGCTGAAAGACTTGAAGATTTAAGTATTTTGTCGTCGGAAGAGAGTGGGGAAAGTACAGATTCTAATGATGAAGGTGCGGAAGCTTCTTTTGCTGTGAGCATGTGGGATTTGAATCATTGCGACCCTAAAAAGTGTTCCGGTAGAAAACTATTAAGGCATAAGCTCATAAAAATTTTAAAGCTCGGCCAAAAGTTTCCAGGACTCGTCCTATCACCAGTAGGCTCTCAATGCGTAAGCCCAAATGATAAGGAACTTATAAAAAAATTTGGATTGGCTGTTATTGATTGTTCATGGGCCAAAATTGATGAAACACCATTCGGTAAAATGAAATCACCACACCCTAGGTTACTACCATTTCTGGTTGCAGCAAATCCTATAAATTATGGTAAACCATACCAGCTAAGTTGTGTAGAAGCTTTAGCAGCTGCTATGTTTATTACAGGGCATAAAAAGGAAGCAAAATTTTATTTATCAAAGTTTTCCTGGGGACATTCATTTCTAGAACTAAATTCTGAAGCCTTAGAGATGTATGCAGGTTGTACAGATAGTAAGAGTGTGATTGAGGCTCAGACAAAATATTTAGAATCTGCAGAAAATGATAAAGACACAAGACAAATTTGGCCGGATAGTGATTCAGAAACTGACAGCAATACTAGTAAATAAGTTTGTTTATATATGATTAAATAATGAGTTTTATTTGTTGTAGTTTTACTTAGTTTATTCACAATCTAGCTGTGATAGCCCAGTAGTAACACCATGCGACTCTTTCGAGGAGGTCACAGGTGCAAACCCGAGCACCTATGAGTTTTCTGTTAAAAACAATTGCAATTTATCACACACTTTTCAATGAATACATTGTGAGTAAACCTGCATATGCCTAGAGAATTTATGGAGATATGTGTAACCTAGCAATCTGCATTGGAGCAGCGTGGTAGGTGTTAGTTGCAATCCTTCTCTCCAAAAACGGAGAGAAGAGGCCTATTCCCAGCAGAGAGAGTAACAGGCAGCTACTTAGTTAAAAAAAATAAAGAATTTAGATTATTGGTCGGTATCAATATAATTGACAGACTGGAGAACAATATAGGCTTTGCAAGGCAATGCAAGTTGTAATGTAGGTAGGCGATAGTATTTTTTATTAATGATGATATTAACAGTAAACTTTTAATCACGAAGACATAGTTGAAGAATGTAGATTAGATGTAAATTTTTTATTTTCAATATCCAGAACAGTAATATTTAAATGCTGGAAAACTGGTAATAATAATAATGTACGATTAACATAGAGTTAATTAATTAAGAATGATTATTTTGTTTTATTCATAAATTTAAAAAGGTTAAATAAATGAAAATAATATTTTGTTACAATCTCCAAATTTTTTCTATAATGGATTATAGCAAAATAATACTTTTGTATTTCTCCTCAGTGCAAACTATGACTAATATATTAATTAAATTTAAAGGATTTTGTAATAATTTTTTTATTTAAATTTTGTTAGCCTTAGTGTTATTTACTCAAGAGAAAATATTATATGTTGATTCGTCAAAATTTTCCCCTTTTGTTATGATTATTTGTCAGAAAAAAGAACATCATTATAAATATACTAAGAAAATTTAATAAAATTTAAAATAAAATTGTTTATCGTTTGAATCCATATTTGATTGCGTGAATTTACTACGTACAACAGCGCCGTCTTGTTTGTAGTAATGAAACTTTTATGCACTGTGAGCATTGCTATCTGTCGTCATTATGGCGAACACTTTCATGTGACTTATGAAATACTTGGCTTGTTTGTCGATAGATGACGTTAATGTTATTTCATCATGCGAGATTGTAGAGCTTTTCCATGCCATAGAGCGTGCTTATGTCCGTTAGTTAAGTTTGTTTCTTCTGACAGAGTGTTGGTGTTGTCTGTCTGTACGGAGTTCGCTTAAAACTCGCGGGACAACTTATTTATGACTTACTTTTCCAGTGTTTCGTTGTGAGATAAAAGTGTGGTGCTTTTGTGTGTGTGCTATAATACAACACTATTAGGAGCAAACTTTTCACTTTTTAAGGTAAGTTATTTGAGGCTTTATGTTTGTACAACCTGTCACGCAGGTGTCTTGCAAGAGTTACAAGTCAGTAACCTCTTCGATGAATAAATATTATCCATTATAACTTTTCTGGTAGAACTAGAGAAGAATTTTTTACAAATAACTAAATAAAATAATTTGTTAAAACACTTTAAAGTGTAGATATTGTTTATTTTAAAATGTACTGTAATGTCATCTTAATACAGTGTAAATATTTTGTAAAATAAATAAGCTTAACTTTTGACATACTAAATGTACTAAATACTTTTTAATTAGCACTGGCTGGATTGAAAAACTTTTTTTTATAATAAAATTTAAATAGAAAATGACTTGGAAGTTTGAAAATTGCATGTTTTTGTCGTTGTTTATTATTTTGGAAGGAAATTTTTGTAGTTCTTCCCTGGAGGAAGACGCTATCTAAAATGTTGGAGAGCTGACAAAAATGATGCTTTAGCTAAGCACTCTCGGCGTTATGTGTAGTCGAAGTGTTTTGTATTTGTTTTTGTCCGGTAAGAGATTTCAATAATAATCATAAGTTGCCTTCGGGTGGAAAAGACGGTCAAATCTCATGCTAGAATCCCTTAAATGATAAAATAAATATTTTCTATCTATAAGCAAATTACAATTTTCGGTACTTGTTTAAATGTTTGATAATTCGTTTGTACACGCCGTGTGGTATCCGGCGGAATAGAACCACCCTCATTTCTTACCGAGATGTCGTAAAAGGTGACTAAGGTAAGTCGACCCGCCGTGTGATATCCGGCTGAGTAGAATAGTACCACCCTCATTTCTTACCGAGGTGTCGTAAAAGGCGACTAAGGTAAGTTTACCCACCGTGTGGTATCCGGTTAAGTAGAATAGACCATCCTCTTTCTTACCGAGGTGTCGTTAAATACAACAAAGGTAAGTTGATGTCAGGCAGGCGGCCGGTCGTAGAATACTTAGCCAAATCATGTGACAACATGTTTATAACATGTTATAAGGGCAGGAAGATGATGATAATTCGTTTGTAGAACAATGTATATAGTTGCTCAACCCTCCCTAATGATATATAAGTGGCGATGATGGAACAGTAAAAACGCGTGACAGGGGTTTGTAGTTGAATCCTTAGTAAGCACTAAATGCTTTTACCCGCAACTTGATTCGCGTGGACTGTTGTAGCGTGATTGGTTGAAAATAGATGACGTTTTTCAATAACATGCTATTCCTGTAGAATTGACAGCGTTTCTGTAGCCTATATGGTGGTACCCCAGTGTATAAGGAACAATTGTGCCAAATTTCCCCGATATTGGTTCAGCGGATTCGCCGTGAAAGAGTAACAAACATACATCCATACTCACAATTTGAAAAAAACTTCATATTTATGATATTAGTAGGATAATGCGCAATTTAAGAAAAAGTAATTAATAATGCTTAAATTAGACTTTGTTGACCGAGTTCATACTTTATGCATATAGGATTCGTGAAACACATGCACTACAAACCTTTTTTGCGGAGTCTATCTCTTCATGATATTTTGGGTACGGAGCGAACGTTTGTTGAGATTGTAGTAATGAATGTGTGCGGTTCTCGTGTATAATTCATAATTTTTGTATTATGGCCTGAGCCAAGAAGGAATTTATAGATTCTATAATTAGTTATCGTCAGTTGCAATCTGGTAAAATTGTTAATGAATAATTGCTCATTAAGATTAGAAAAATTGTCCAAGGATTTTTATTTTCAAAGTAAACAATAAAAGTAAAAACTAAATCTTGTAGTATAATATCCTTTATAAATACCTATATCAGCAAAAAACCTGTGAGTTTTAAGAACGAATTTTGCGATTTCAGGTGTAAGAAGCTGTGGCATGTCCTGTTCTAAATCGTGTGGTATATATTGTACAATTGTATTTTATTGAAGATTGAACCGTCTATGTAGCGTTTTGTGTGTAGAAAAAGCAACACAATATGAAGACTGTGCCAAAATTGCGTACTGGCGGTAGAAGTTGTTCCTGCACAACTTGCGTTTACAAAAGTGAGTCTGATCATCCATCTTTAAGGCGCTTCATCGCTGATGGATCTCGAATAGACCGTCTTTATTACGGAAAGTATATACCGCTAAGAGAAAAAAAGCTTCTTGATAGATTAGTAAGAACTAGAGCTGTATACGATGATATTAGAGCCCGATTAATTTCTGATAGTACAGTAAGTCTCAGTACAATGGGAGATTTTAGAAAAAAAACCTCCGGAGAATATGACACAGATGAAAGTAGTGCTGCTATACTAAAGTTCGTGAATATGGTAGATAAAGGTGCTACGTTAGGATCAGCAAAACTAAATGATTGTTGCACCTGTTGCAGCTGCTCGTCAAAGTTTAATGTCAATAAGCATTCTTTCAAAAGACATAGACGCCAAAGAGCCCTAGTTTCTACATATGACTATCTTAATGCAAGAAATCGCGCAGGAGAAACTTATCACAGAAATAAGGGAGTTCGTTTTAAGGCAAAGCACACTAGATCGGACCCATGTACTTGTACTTTTAAATTTAGTGGGCTATTGAAAAAACAATCGAAAACACTACTAAAAAGAATACATTCGCCGTTACCATTACCAATTTTGGATTTAGACACTACAACTGATCAAGAAATGGGACAAAAACGTGGATTAGGCGATGTAGCACGTACCTCATATCAAAATTTAAAACAAACTAATGTGCGGTTGAAAGAAAAGATTTCGGAAGGAATGGCTAAGATAAAAGAATCACAAACGAGAATAAGGGAAAAGTTAGAAGTTCAGACTAAAAAATCCTTAGAAAAATTAACAAAGACCAAGAATAAATTAACGTCGAAAGTTAAAGCTAGTGCTCAAAAATTAAGGCGTGTCAAAACGAAAACTGAAACAATGTGTTTATGTCCAAATAAAGAGATAGCTTTTCAAGTAAAAAAAGATTCCATTAGTAAATTTAAAGAAGACCTTAGGCGAAAACAAATTATGAAGGATTGGGAATGCGAGCCTGAATGTATCAAAAATACTTGTATACCTGAAGAATGTTTTATTAGATTAAAAGAAAAAAGATCAAATAGGAAAAAAGTCCATCATAAAAGTATCAAGTATCAAAATATGATGAATGAACGAAAGCCTGGAGAATCATTAGATCGATCTGACACTAAAATTCAAACAGAAAACTTGAGAGTGGCTAAAACTGTAACAACTGAAAAAAACAACCCTCTAATACTGGCAGATTATATACAAGCAGCTAAGCAACCGCATTTAGGTCTTGATAAAACTTACAAAAGAAAAAAAGTAAAAGAACAAAAAATAACTCATATGAAAGAAAAAAATAATATCTGTGCATGTGAAACTTTTACAGATCCTCAAAAAAAAATTCAAGTAGTACCATCAATTTCTGTAACAAAAAAGTCTGTAAAAAGTACCATGCATGATATAAAAGTTAGCCATCATCCGAAAAACTACAAGCTAAATAAAACTAGCGGCGATAAAAATTATAAAGATATTATAAGAATAAAAAAATTAAAGGAATCTCCTTTAGATAACAATACAGAAAAAGAAAACACGAAAAACATAAAGGTAAGCTCAATTTCTGAAAAACGTAATATTCAGAAAACTCCTTTAGAAAGAAAATCAAGTCAGCGTCAAGCTGTTCGGATAGGATCATCGTTCAGCTTTAACATAGAGTTTTATAAAAATAAAATGGATCCGAAAATATCTTTGGTTCACAAAACTCCTACAGATTCGAAGCAGCGGTCAGGTATAGTCTACAAGCACAAAAAGTCTAATAAGGATAAAACAAAAAAAAGACGCCTTCATCATAAAGGTTCGCAGATCATATTAAAAAAAACATTAAAGGATAACCAAACTGGTGGGTATTCTTTAAGACGCTGCTTTTGTACTTTAATGCTAAAAGCTAAAACAACAAAATCAAAAATTAGGCGACCGATCACAAATAAAGTTAAGACCAGTGAAAAATCGGTATTAACTTTAAATTCATCCGTTCTGTCGCATAAAATGTTAAAACTTAATGACATTCAGACAAACACTTTACATAAGAAAGAAATGAAAAGAAAGAAGAAAAAAGAATCAAACTTGCTTCCTTATGAATGTGAATCTGGTGTTTGTGTGCCTGGCGATTGTAATCCATATCAATGTATTCAATTGATAAATATGAGAGAAGGTAAACAAAAAACGCTTCCCGCGTCGTGTGTTTGTCCTGCTAATTTGTCTAGTTCCCGAAAAACTAAATCTACTTCCAGTTTTATATCAAGATCTTATAAACCTTCAAAGACAAAATACGTGCAATCTATGTATACATATCGAGATCACATTTATTCTAGACCTGCTGTGGAAAAAAAACCTATAAGACGAACTATAGAAAAGAAATCTGATAGACAAGCAGTACGGGTTGGATCAACATTTAGTTTTAATATAGAATTTTATAAGGGAATGCCTACATATAATGCGAGTCCAACAGGGTTAAAAAGTTTGTCAATCAAACCAAAACAGAAAACTTATCAAAAAGTGAAGGTAAAAGAACATGGTTTTCAAGAAAATGTAAAATATCGTCGAAATACCCCAATTCAAATGCATAAAAAAGAACGTAATGCTCTCATTGGTTCTACCTTAAAAAGATGTTTTTGTACATTGAAATTACAAAAAAAAGAAATTTTGAAGACACGAAGCAAAAAAACCTTTACAAAGGGAACAAAATTTGTTAACCCGAGTTACTTACAGATTGAAACAGCAAATAAGAGTACCAAAACTAAATCAAAATATGGCAGAAAACTAGAACCTTTTGAATGCGCACCATTTACCTGCATACCCGGATCTTGCGATCCGTACGTGTGTTGGGATATAATAAATAAGCGTAACATACGTCTAAAAGAAGTCGGTTTCACAACAAAACGCCCGGAAACAATAACAAGTAGCACAACATATTCAGGAAAACCTTTGAAGACTGTTCAAATACAATATAAACCGAAACACAAACAACCTAAGGCAAGAACTCAAAAAATTAGTACAATATCTAAAAAGTATACTGCAAAGAAACCAGCTTTTGAATATTCTTCCAGCGCTATGTCTAACCGAGTAGTTAAAATAGGTTCTACTTTCAGTTTTGATATTGAATTTCATAAAAAAAAAGCACCACCTAAAACAATAACACATTCTTACCCTTCAGAAAAAACAAGGAAAACTAATACTGTGAAAATATTAAAAAATAAAAGTATTGAACGAAATCAATTAAATGTTGCCCATGTCGATTCCCAAGTTAACGGGTCAAAAAAGGTACATAAAAGTTCCGTTGCGCGACCTTTACTAAACAGATGTTTTTGCACATTGAATTTACAAAAAAAACAGAAACATGATTTTAAGACAAAGCCACCTGTTGCAAAACCTATTTTCCCTCCAGAAAGAATTTATACAGTAAATAGGGCAATACTTCCAAATAATCAATTATTTAGGAATAGCAAATATCAAATTAATGTTAATAAAATTCCCCTTAATAATAGTTTACCTAAATATATTGACAGAAATCTATTAAGTGAAAAAATAAACTCAAAGATACATCCTATTTATAATGTGACTGCGTATAGACGAAAATCACTGAAATTAAATTATAAGTCAGGAGAAGTGCGGAGGTGGCAACCTGTAAAAACATCATCTAATATATGCGCAATAAAGAGTGTCTTTAATGTAACACGACAAAGTCAGAACACTTTAAACATTTATCCGTTAAAGCATATCAAGGAAATTGAAAATTTTGTAAATGAAGCGGTTGATTTCAAAAATTTGAATGGAGTTCAGACTTCAACGTCGCATATACAGTATAATCACCTTTTAGAATATGATAACAACTTGAATCCTGCTTATTATTTCGGACAGCGTTTCTATACGATGAATTTAAAAGTAAAAAATGGAGAGATTTTACAAAGACGTCAAATTAAGAATGATACTCAGCCCACAAAATTAAAGAAATATGCTTTACATAAACTAAAATCTTACGAGTGTGAACCCGGTATATGTATTCCAGGGGAATGTAACCCTTATGAGTGTCAAAAAATAATATCAAAAAGGCTTAGGAAAAATAGGGTAAAAAAATCCGGTACTAATTACGAACAATCGGTTAGTAGTTTTGCTAGTGAATATTCACCTCAGTCTAAGTCAAATAAGCAACAGACATCGTCGCTTAAGTCAAGAAAGCAAACCATTTATAAAGCAAGATCCAAACATGGAGACAAACAAGCTGTTCTTATAGGATCTAGTTTCAGTTTTGACATACAATTCAGTAAGAATGTATCGACATCGCAAAAAGATGTAGTTGTTCCAAAATATTCCTCTGATACAAAACTGGCAAAGTGGACTATAAATAAAGAAAAAAAAATTAACTCGCATTCACAATCTGGTTTTTTAAAAACTAAACACAAAAGATCTTTAACTGAACCTATTGTAAGACGATGTTTTTGTACTTTGAAGTTACAGAAAAAAGGGAGATTGCAAAAACAGATTCAAAATAAGCAACCAATGACATCAAACGAATTTCGTAAAGTGAAAACTACGAGCACAGGACAGAATACTAAAAAAAAGTTTAAGCCTTTAAACATAGCACATTCCTTAAAACCCTATGAGTGTGAACCTAATATATGTATTCCGGGTCAATGCGATCCGTACGAGTGCTTAGAGATAATGAAAAAGAGAACTTACAATAAACATCACCATGAATTTGGTACAAGCACATTACCAAACAATAAATCAATATCAAGTATGACAGATGACCAAATAAAAAAGTTACACAAAAGTCGTGCAATAAGTGTTAATCCCAAAAACGCTGTCAATGATATAACTGTTTTAAATAACAATTTTGATAATTGTGTCACAAAAACTTCACGTAACACTCTTAAAGTCGGTTCAAGCTTTAGTTTTAATGTAGAGTTTTTTAAAGATCGTTCACCTGTTCACAACTACGTACGTAAAGAATCAAACGCGAAAGAAGAAAGTAAGAACGAGAAAAATAGATTTTTAAAAAGAACTGCACATTTACGTAAAGAAAGATATAATTCAGATGCGATGCGTGAACATTCATCAAATTATAGAATGATGCGGCATAACCGATCTCAGATTACAAATTCTGCTCGTTCTGCTGGTACATTGACAGACCCAGCTATAAAACGTTGTTTTTGTACGGTGCCATTATTTAATTCTAACAATGTACAAAATATAATCCAATCTCAAGCTAATAAGTACTCTTCTTCAGTTTTAAATAAATGTCTATGTTTTTTTAAACGAATGAAGAGGCCGAAAAACTTAGATACTAATAAAAAATTAAGGGATGCAGATACTTTAGATAAAACAATAAACACTCAAAATGTGCAAAATATACCTAAACTGTTACCCTATGAATGTTCCCGAGGTATTTGTGTCCCAGGTGAATGCAACCCTTATTTATGTGAAAAAATTATGGGAAAACGACCTGGTAAAAAGAGTTTCAAGACATCTACGTCAGGTATGCTTAACACACAATCCGTTTCTAGTAATAGGCCCATTAAAATTAAAAATGTTAACACATATACAAAACAAAGACGGAACTCAAAAAGTATTAAAAAAGCAGACGATCCTTTTTTAAATTCAGATAAAAGAATTGTAAATATTGGTTCAAAATTTAGTTTTGATATTGAATTTTATAAAAAAAATCCTAAAAAAAATAAAGAGCACGAAAGTTGGGACAGTACGACTTTAGGAAAAGTGAATTGGATAAAATACAATAAAAATAAAAATTTGAGAACCACTAAACAACCAACTGGTTTAGTTACGAAATCAGCTAAAGCACATAATACTAAGGTTAGGAATCATGCCACTGGTCTTAATAATCTTATAAAGCGTTGTTTTTGTACATTGAAGATTAAAGGCAATAATAATAATCTAAAAAACAACAAAAAGAAAAAAGAAAACAATTCTACCAAAGTGAAAACGAAAAGTGTCATGGCCAAAGAAAACCGGATATATTACTCAAATGAATTAAAACCTTTTGAATGTGAGCCTAATATTTGTACACCATATCGATGTAATCCTTATGAATGTGAAAAGCTAATAAAACTGAGACATAATAAACAGGATAAACGAGAATTTGGAATAGCAGCAATATATCCCAGAAAAAATTCTATTGCTAGTATAACTGACCTTAACAAAAAGCCGAAAACCAAGTCCCACGCTATAATGAAAAAAAGTATAACTCCACGTAAAAAAGAAAAAATTCTTAATAATTCTGATACACGGAGTATTGTAAAATCAAAACAATGCGTGAGGCTTGGCTCTTCTTTTAGTTTTAATATAGAGTTTGCCAAAGATAAGCGTGATGGTGTAGAAAAATTCAGCAAAAAAAATTCTTCAGGCACGAATTTGCGTAAAAGAGAAAATTATAAAAGAAAAATGATGACAAACAAAACTTACACTAGCAACGAAAAAATGAGGACTCATTCAACGATGACCAAGTTTTCACCGCTAAAAAGATGTTTTTGCACTTTATCTTTGAGAAAACCTAATAAAAAACAACGCTTACCTGCAAATAAATTAAAAGCTAGTGTTAGTACAAGAACTGATGCATACAAAATAACTAAACAGCAAAAGTTAAATTTGTTACCCTATGAATGTGAACCTAACATTTGTTTTCCTGGTGAATGTAATCCCATTGAATGTCTCGACAGAATAAAAAAAAGGTATCGTATAAGTACTGGCACAGCGCCAGGATATACTTTAAAAAAAAACGTGGCTGTTTCTATGCCGACAGGAAAGCATAAAATAAAAAATAAAAAATCTCAATTAGATTATTCAAAATATCCAATGAAATCTTCTTCGTATATAAGTTATGTTAGTCCCAAACAGAAATTTGGCAAAGGATCCTTCAAACAGGCAGTCAGAATAGGATCCACTTTTAGTTTTGATATAGAATTTTTCAAAAATAGAACTTCTGATAATACCGAAAGATTTAAGATAACACCTCCACGCCAAAATTATAAAATGGTAAAGGAAAAGTTGAATAAAAGAAAAATGAATGAAAATGATATGAGACAAACCAATGAGCTAAATAAATATTCAAACAAAGATTTATTTAAAAATAATTGGAGTATTCAAAATGAAAACAAAGTCGATACCAAAAGAAAGGGTGCTTCTATTAATCCTTTATATAAGAGATGTTTCTGTGCTTTTAAATTACATAAAATAGGGAGGCAACAAAAGAATGTAGTTTTGTTAAAAAATAAAATGAAGAAAATTCAAACTGTAGAATGTGACAAAGAAAAAAATAAGAAACGTAAATTAGAATCATTTGAATGCGAACCCAATATTTGTATCCCTGGAAAATGTAATCCATATGAGTGCGAACAACGTATCCAGAAAAAGACTTTTGAAAGAATTTGGTACAGATACAGAAAAATCTCCTTACATTTCTACGTTTAGTGAGACTAATAAGCCCATTTTAAAACCAGTAAAAACACAAACTTTAAAAATATCTCCAGAACACAAAACTATTTATGTAAAAGAGACTGGTGCAGAGAATGATGCTAATAGACAAGTTGTACGTATTGGTTCTAATTTCAGTCTCAATGTCGAGTTATTTAAAACTAGGGGTTCAAAAGATATTACAGCATTCAATAAGGATATTGTAAAACTTACAAATGATCGTAAATATAAAATTAAAAATCTTAATAATGCATACAACGCTTACCCAAAGGTTGGTGTAACTAATTTCAAAACTAGTGGATCACAAGGCAAAAAAATTTGGACAGATGATAAATGTATAAATGCAGGAAATGCTTTGAAAAGATGTTTTTGTACTTTAGAACTTCAAAATCGAAATAAATTCAAAACTGAAAATATAATGCCTTTTATGAAAAGGACACAATATCCTCAAAATATTGAAGTACGAAGAGTAGCCGTGCAGCATAAAAGCAAAATGCTTCCAAGATACTCAAATATTGAAGTTAAGTCCGTTGGTACCAGAATAAATAAAAAATACATACAAACAACAGATTGTAATTTTTGCTTGTGCCAAAATGACAAGCATATGTTTTCAGATGACATGAAAACTATTCTCCCTTATAGACCCAGAAAATTCAATAAAACTTTTAGTTTTACAGAGCTTCATTTACAAAATTTCAAACCATTGGTTACAAAAAAATATAAAGAGCCTCAAGAAAAGGTAACAACTTGCGATAGGAGATTAACACGTAAAAAAAGTAAAAGAAAAATTCACTTTATTAACGAGCCACTGATTAGGGAAAATACAATCCCAAAAGTAAAGTTTCAGGGATTGAAGCATTTCTTCACCCGATGTGCGCAAATACTTTTAGGAAAAGCATCAAAACACAGTAAAAATTTTACATTTTGTGACAGTCCTAAAAATGTCTGTGAAAAAAATTGCAACCAACAATTCTCAGTTTATAATAGTATCAATAAAACAGATCGTCAGAATAAAATAATACGGGATAGATTGAAACCTTCTAAAAGCGAACGGCCAGCTAGATTCAATCAACTGATATCTCAGTCTCAACCAAAAAAAACCAAAAGTCTGAAATTTAGAAATATACATAACGACAAGAAATGCAAAAAGACACGCCCATACTATGAAAATCAAACAAACAAAAAAGCTTTGTATCAATGTGGAGATGTCAAATGTGTATCGCCGGTAATGTCTATAAAAATAAATCGAAAACAAATCGCTAAATCAAACATGAAAGAACTCGTAAAAGGCGAAAATATGCTTGCTGAGAGAACATTAAATATGAAAACGAAACCAAAGACATTAAAGCCGCAAAAAATTAGTTACAAAAATGAAGATTTATGCAGTCATTGCCTAACGAAACAAGAGAAAAAAAATTCACTTATTACCAGCCAAGGTCGTTCTACTCCTTTAAAAGTTCATTTCATGGACGTCGCAGCCTCTAAAACAAAGTTACAACATAAAAAGAGCTATGTATCAAAAAATGGCGATTCGCTTAAGAAGCCAATTAAACATGATACTAAATCAGAACGACTTGTTCAATTATGTAAATACTGTCACTCATGTGGACGGCAGTTAAACAAAAACGAGTTTGATAAAGCAGCAGGCGATCAACTTCTGAAACAGAGTAAATCAAGGCAAATAATAAGTGCCAATGGCAAAGAAAAAATAAAAAGAATGATAAAAAATGACAATGTGTGTAGTGGCGATGAAGCAAAAAAACCCTTGTTTGAATTGCATTTAGATTCAAGTAGTTATGATATCTTAAATAAAGATGAGTTAAATTATAATGTTACCAAATTTAACAATAGGAGTAAGAAAAAGTTATTAAGAGCTAAGCACGCGAATAAAATTCATGGAAAATCATGTCAATGTTGTATTTGTCTTGCAAAACAATATAAAAATGAATCAAAACTGAATATAACATCTAAAGCTACGAACGCTTGTAAAACACTAAGCTCAATATTTCATGATCCAAAAAGTAAAATAAAAACAGCTTCAGGAAAATCAGTAAAACCTTGTGTTTGTGGTAGTTTAGTTTGTGCTAAAAAAGCACAAAAAATTGCGAATAAACTAAGTCTTACAAAACAGCGTTACAAAGGGAAACCTTGCGTTTGTGGGAGTACAGTTTGCGATCGCGAATCTGCCGCTATGAAAATTATTTCTGGTAAAATTAAATGTATTTGTCAAAAAGAAAAGGAAAAAAGAAATAAGAAACTTAACGCTAAGAAAATGAAAAAAGAGAAGAAAAAACGTTCCGTTCGATTAAAACAACAAAGTAAAGATGACCGAAAGCGTTTGAAACAACGTCGCAAAGATCATAAACGACTGGAACGCAAAATTAACAAAAATGCTAGTGACGTTGCTTTATTAACAGATACAGTAATAGATATTGGAAAGTTGGGTGTCACAGCGTGCTCTGATATATTGCGTGTAGTTGCGAGATCTGCTCATGACCCAAAACATGCCTGTAAAACACTTAAAACTATAAAAGATAACCCTAATCTGTTAATTAAACACCTTAAGTCGGCATACGCTGATAGTGGAGTGATTGCCACCACGAGACGTGTTAGACTCAGATGCTTGGCCATGAGGGGTGTAAAAAAAGTTAAAACTACACTTGAAAGTTATGCCATTACAAAATACTTATTGAATATTGCCAGCAAAGATCCTAAGAGTAGAATAGTTAAACCGCAGCGAGTTCGTGAACGCTTTGATTTCGGCTGTAGTCTTTACATGGGTTCGCTTAGAAAAAAACCTTTTCTAGCAATTTATGATAGATGCCCTGTGTTTTATCCCCATTGTTTAGCTCTTGTCAACGTTTGGAAGCAATTCATGGATATTAGTTTGTTCTTACTGGCCGTTGTGGTGTGGAGCCCTTGTATTTTATGTATGGAATTATGTAGAGCATGTATGTGTTGCTTTTTCTGCACTGGATAAAATTAAAAAAAAATAAAAGATATGGATTTTGAAAGTCTTTTATTTATATGTTGAATAATAAGGATTTTTTTGCCAAGATTCATAAAAATTATATTTAGGTTAAGCACTCGGGCGTATTAATCTTAGTTTTTCAGATATCTCCTCATTGAGTGATGTGTAGATACAAAGCCATTTATAAAATAATTTATAATAAACGATGATATTTCTCCTTTATTCTTATTCAATAAATAAAAAGCAGTTTTCCCAGAGTCAACCCATTTACTCTTTCGCAACAACTCAATGAATGACACATAAAAATATGACAGCCACAATGCTTTTTCATATTAATCGCCAACTCTATGAAGGAGGTTGTATTAAAAACATGTTGTAACAAATTTATATAACGTTGTTTTTCCTTTATACTTATGCAATAATAAAAACAATTTTCTCAAAAGTGAACCTATTTAATCTTTCTCAACAACTCAATGACACATATAATGAAGGCGACGTTTTTTTATATTATCTACCATTATGTTATATGAAGGAGGTAGGTATTTTAAACATGTTGTAACAATTTGATTCTTCTTTCTAGTTCTTTTCTTACCTGACCGATCTTGGACGAAATGTAGCATTCATTTCCGTGATAATTAGTCTAAACCCCTGAATAAAAATAATAAATAAATTTTGCTGGCAAGTAATTTTGCAGGATCTTGCACCTAAAAGTAATAATAAATACTTTTGACAATGATATTTAAGATAAAGTATAACATCGTAAACAAGCTTTTATATTTAGAAATCTACCCCGCTACCGATTACAGGAGCAAGATGGGCCAAAGCGTGGAATGAGATTTGCAGTTGCATGTCTTATATTTTATCCTTCGTCCCGGTAATAGAATATTAATACCACCGAAAGATTTTAAGATTTTGCAGAAATCTTGTTAAGAATTAACTGAAAGCTGATGAAGATTAAGAAAAGCAGATGAAGCTGAATGAAATTCTAAATAGAATAAAAATAAATATATATATTTCAAATATATAAGAACTCTAAGGTTAGATTTAAGTTCTCTGTAGTGTGAAATTGTTTAAAAGCCATATTCAAATTCAAATTTAAAATATTCTTAATTCAAATAAACTTGTAAACAAGTGCTTTTGAAACGTCAACTCTACTGCTGGTTCGGAAAGCTGTTCCTACCGAGAAGAGCCAGCAAGAAACTCTGCGGTTGCTCTTTTAATAATATAAATCTTAATACTAATTACATTTAGTTATTACTGTCTTATACAGGTTCGAAGAGAGCTATATCCACACATTCTTAACATCGTAAGTAATTGTCAACAGTATAGTAGACTAATATTTTTGTTAAGGCATTTTTAGTTATTTTTATTATTCCTAAGTTTCATGCTACATAACCTTGGTTGAGGATTTAAATATTTAACGTACTATTTACAAATTAGAACGAGACACTGCTAGTTTGAAGTGCAAAAACAAAAGAGAGCCATATCGACCAAACCCTCAAAAGTGAGAGGGTGGCACCCTCTTTATGACTCAGAGGGGAGGACCCTTGCACGTACCGTTGTACCCACAGTACGCGGTACCGCATGCACTCAATATCGATCTGGGATTTTGGGCCCAAATATTGTGTTTTTGACCTATCGGCCATCTTTATTTGGGGCTGCCTTTACAGTTCCGCGTCGGAATATTCTTGTGAGACAATGTTTCCTATCAATACATCGATGATAGGATCTCTACTCTGTAGGTGATGTTGTTAAGATTAGACTGAGAATTAAAGTTGTCTGAGTTAATAAACTAAAGTAGTAAAAAAATATTATTACACTAGCACTTAATTTAAAAAAACTAATGAACCCTATATAGGTCATGAACAAAAGTCATTTGAATGTTTCTAAGGTCACTTTCGGCTTAAAATGGCTCAAACAACAAAATATATTAATATCAGTTCCCTTAATAAAGTCTACTGCGAATATGATGCCGAAGGAAAGTTGGATTTTTTTATGTTACGAGTACATGTTACACCGGTGTATAATCAATCGAATTTGACGAATACTGCGGTTTTCATATTATAAATAAAAACAGAGTGATATAGAAAAAGACAGAAAGACAGTAAATTAAAATATATATTTTTAGTTTCCCTTGGTAAACTATCATGAAAATATTAAAAAAACGTATTTTTTAATCTACAGCTATGACTGGTCATTTTCAGTTTTATTATAATCATAGATTATAGATATAAAATATAGAAGATGATTTATATGTACGTATAATGTACACTGTAATCTTTGTACATATTATATTGCGTATTTTTACTACAAAAACACGTTTTTCCTTCACTAATTTATACTGTGGATTTTTTTATTATTGTGTGGCTAATGAAGCTATTTCTTTTCAGATTTTCACGACGATACAATTATTTCTCCACAAAACATACCAAAGGTACGTTGTATTTTTAATTATTTTTATGTTCATTCTGTGTGCTACGTAAATTTAAGGTAGTTCAAAGATTTTATTTCTGAGTGGATTATACTAAATTTTTGTCAGCATTTTAGACACGTACACGCGGGTACAACTTAATTTTTTTTTCCATCGATAGATGATCATCGGGAATAGTCTTTTATAGGCGACTCCTTGGACGTTTTTTGAGGTCATTTTGGTTTAGGGTTTGACCTTCAGACCTCAGCGCCTATAAGTTCTTTGTAAAGTGGTCGGCCCATTACTTTAGTGATCACTTTAACTGTAGTGTTCATTTAAACTATACTGCGAAACGACACTTCAAAATGTTTATTGTCATGAGAGGCAAAAACATCGTGTAATCGTGTGTGCAATACCATAGTAAGTTAAAAGAAGATTCTTTTAACTTACGTAGACTCAATAAAGTCCCTAATAAAAAACGTTAGAGCTAACTTAAAATTAACTGATTCTGGACTACATACTACGTATGATATTATTATTATGTCATTGATTTTTGTTAAGTACATGGTAGTTGTTAAGTACTTAAGGTTCTTCATATTATTTTCAGAAATAAGAAAAACAAGGCGAAAATTTTTAAGAAAAATTAAGGCTTGTACATACATACAATACATAGTCTGCCCAGGAAGTATTTTCCAGAGACACCAATAAATTTTCTTTTTAACAAATTTATGCACAAAGATTACGTTATACAATATATAATTTAATGTTTAATTAAATATTTAAAAAATTTCGCGCGTATTTCAATCAAGGAAAACATTGTGAAGAAATCCGTACGTCTCTGGTGAATTCTTGATATGTTCGTTGAAATATGTAAGTTGTGAAGTAAAAATGTTTGTTTTTAACAGTGTGTGCGTGTTTGTGTGTGCGATTAAAGAATGCTACTCGTTTAAAGTTACAAGTTAAAGCTAGATACGTCTATAAATGTGAATCTCGTTTACAAGGAAGTCTATTTTACCCAATAATGTTGCACTAGACGACTTTCTTATTTGATGAGTAGTAATGGCGCGGTTTAAGATGAAACCGTTACCTTATATAGTATGGTATGATGAGATCTACCAACTTATATACTAAATATTGTATACTAGCAATCGCCAGCGGCTCCGCCCATGTGGAAAGATTAAAACTGTAATATAATATTTTGATAACAATAAAAATGGTTAACCTTAAAGACATATGCTGTTGCGGACTTTTATTTAGAACTTTTAGAGAGGAACAATTTTGTTATACATGAATAACATTTTTGAATAACATTTTTGAATAACTTTACTCAGCCGGATATCACACGGCGGGTTGACTTACCATAGTCGCCTTTTACAATAAGTCGTTAAGGGATGAGGGTGGTCTACTCTACTCAGTCGGATAGAAAACAGCGGGTCAACTTACCTTAGTCGCCTTTTACAATAACTCGTTAAGAAAGGAGAGTTGTATATTCTACACCGCCGGTTCCACCATGTTTTATATGAAACTCAATTATTATCCCGTCATCTTTCATATCCAGATTTGCGTAAACATGAACTGTTTTGTATAAAGTCTGCGCGCTGTCACACGAGTATGTAACATGTCCACCCCAGCGCGTTCCTTTATTTGAATACGCAATTTGAATAATTTCTATGGGGAATATTAATACCCGCTTAATCCTTATTAAAATTGAGTCTGGAAAGTTGATTAGTGACACTTCGTCGAATCGCGGTTTAATGGAATGAACGCGCTGAACATTCATGTTATGAATTCAGTTTTGGCGCTAGCGGACGGAGATTGATCGATTTGTTTTGTTTCGGTTCCTTAAAATAATTGCTTATTGACTGAACCATAAGTACAATGACTTAATAATAAGATCACGCTGTTTTTGTATCGCGACAGCTACATGGTCAAGAATTATGAATAATAAATAAATAAATAAATACATGGGACACTTACACACACGGTCGTCCGTCACCAAAGTAACTTAATACTTGTGTTATGGTAGACACAAAACTGGTGAATATATACTTATATATTTTTTAAATACATACTTAAATACAAATATACACCCAGGCTCAAAGGCCAACAAATTCATTTATAGAAAATGTTGCCCGTCGGCGGGAATCGAACCCGCGACCCGCGGAGCTGAAGGCAGGATTACTACCCACTACGCCAATGGGCCAGTCAATAATACACACGTGTAGTTTGAAGGTAGTCGATAAAATGTCCATGGTGTGAGTTAGCGAAATTTGACACAATAATACGGGATATGTATTTTACAATAATTTTAAAATAATAAGTAAACAAAATACATCCATACTAATATATAAAGCTGAAGAGTACGTTTGTTGAATGCGCTAATCTCAGGAACTATTGGACCGATTTGAAAAATTTGAGTGTAAGATAGTCCATTTATCGAGGAAGCTATATATATATATATATATATGATATCACGCTATGATGAATATTAGAGGCGCAACAATAAAAATAATATAATAATATTAAGGAAATTATAAGGCTTTTAAAGCTGCTGGCATAGCTTCTACAATAAAAGCAATATATACAGATATATAGAATAAAGAGTCAGTATTTGATATATATTTTTAACGAGTAAATCCATAGCAGAGCAATTAATTAGCCAAATTAATACAGAAGATACTAACCTAAAATTCCCGGTTTTTTTTATTAAGATGCTAGTCACTGCTCATTTTTTTAATGTACATAATTAATAGGTGTTGGGAAACTGAGAGAGCTTATTGTCAAGCCCGTCTTTATAAATGTGGAGATGTTTGTCTACTATCTTCTACTACACTAAGTACATAAACTTTATCATAATAATTATATTCAGTCTAAATTACACCCAAGATGGCTTCCGTGAACTTTACTGTGTAATTCGTGTTGTTAATTAATCCAGTACAAATTCTTACTTTGTTAACGATGTAAACTTTAATGTCATACATATGTAATTAGAGAAAGAGAAAAGGAAAGTTTGTACGTTTCGTTTAAATTGACGTGTTTGAATATTTTATGTACTTTTCTAAATATTAAATATTTATATTTTGTATGTTTATATATTTATATTTTCCGAATTTCCAAATCGGCTCCAACGAATAAATAAATAAATAAATAAATGTTATATTATTTTATAACATATATTTATTTTTTATTTATTTATTATATTGAATTTATTTATTATATTGAAATTTCATTATAGAAAATGAAATTTCTTCATTACAAAACGTATTTTTAGCTAGTTAATTGTTGCATGCTTCGGAGCAAGGAAAAACTCCCGAGTCAATGGGCCAATGCCTTTAACTAAAGTTAATTTAATACTTTTTCCCCTTACAAAAGGAACAACACCGCCAGACTTCTCCCGCCAAAACATTGCCAACATGGCGGAGCTAGCGTGTCTTTTTACGACTTCATGAAAATTATGGCCTTGTGCGGACGTTAAACTTTTATACCTATATGGATGTTAAAATGATATTATTGCTGCCATGAATATGTTCTATAGTAATTTTCCTATTTTTATATAATACAAAGTACCCGGTTAATCGGGCCTTGCTCGGTAATTTTTTACAAAATAAAAAAAATAAAAAAATATATTTAGTTGGGGATCGATACTAGGTTATTACATTTCTCGAGAAACCGTTCCCCGAATAAGCTACGCTGACTTGAAAGTTTGCGACAAAAATAGTGTTTTTTATATTCCATTTAAATTTTTGTATTTTTTTTAATGCCCAAAATAAAAGGGATAAAACGATTTTTTTAAAATGAAACCTAGCTAGATCAATTTTCCCCCCTCAAAACTTCCTGCATGCTGAATTTCAGGAAAATCGCTTATATACACACATACGAGATTAACTAATTTAAATATTAAAAATAGGAAAGTATGCCGTGTGTTATCCAGCTGAGTAGAATAGACCGCCCTCTTTCTTACCGAGATGTCGTAAAAGGCGATTAAGGTAAGTTGACGTAAACCAGCCGGCCGGTCGTAAAAACGCAACCAAATCATATGACAGCATGTTTATGACATGTTGTGTCGACCCCATTTAGAGTGGGATAAGGGCAGGAGGATGATGATTTACCAGTTGTCTGTCACCCGTAACACAAGTATTAAGTTACTTACATTGGGGACGGACAACCGTGTGTGTAAGCGTCCCATATATTTATTATATAATCGATTTTATATATCGCCGATAAATCTAATAGTTTCACGATTCTAACGTTAATCAGATCGTGAATATTAGTTTGTAAATGTAGACACTTTGAGATTTACGCTTAAACTTTGTTTACAAGCCGCCAGCATCATCGATTTTGTGATTCATACACGGGTTTTGTTTGCCAACTTTATTAGTTTCAACGAATAGAATTCCGTTATTCAGTGTAGTTGTTATTTAATCTTTCCCATACGGAGATAGTTGTCTGCTACGCCGTGTGGTATCCGGCTGAATAGAATAGACCACTCTCATTTCTTACCGAGGTGTCGTAAAAGGCGACTAAGGTAAGTTGACCCACCATGTGGTATCCGGTTGAGTAGAATAGACCACTCTCATTTCTTACCGGGGTAAGAAAATAAAATAAAAATAAAATTTAATATTAGTATTTTTGAAAATTGGCACCAGTTAAAATGAAATATCGCCAAGAACTTGTTTTGGATGAAATTTGGTACAATTAAAGGTTATTTATTGGAAATTATTCAGAATAGCAAAACTCTAGTGTTTTCTTCGCGAATAAGCATAGTACATAATAGAGTTGATTAAAAGTTTTTTTAACTTGCCGTGTTTGTATGTGAAGGTTGAATTATTCAAGTTATATCCAACCCTTACTGGTGTCCGATTGAGATGAAATCTTACATACTGGTCTAGTCCCCATGACAATGTAAGTTTATGATAATCATGACTTGATGCTGCTGTCAGGATAGGCTCCATACGAGGGAACTCCTCAACGGTTAACAGTAGGGACATGAAATTGTAAACTTATTTAACGTTTAAGTTAATGCAAACAAAGTTGCACATAAACCTAGAGTTTTATAAAAGTGAACATTATAGGATTTAGTGTAACTGCGACCGAGGTCGGGAAAGTTAAAGTTTATCTAACGAGCGATCGGGCCATCCCGTGATTTATCGACATAAATCACTAACATCTAGGTTCAGATGTTAATTAAGAAGAACGTGAGCATTAGCCAGTAAAAGTACTTTAAGATTTACGCATAAAGTTTGTTTACAAGCCGCCGGTATTATCGATTTTTCTGAATCATTCACCGCTTTTATGCACCAACAATCTCGTTTTCATACTTTGTGCTGATACAAAGTGGGATTCTTTATTATATTAGTACACTATATTTTTGCTGCGATAGCCTAACGGGTGATCGTGCGACTATTTCGTGAGTGTTACGAGTTCAAATCCGGGCAGGCACCATTGAGGTTTTCTGTTAAAACATTGTTTAATTGATAAGTAAAATTTATCACACTTTCTGCGTTAAGGAAAAACCGTTTGGTATACGGCTGAGTAAAATAGACTGACCTCACTTCTTACCGAGGTATCGTAAAAGACGATTAAGGTAAGTTGGTCCGCTGTGTGGTATCCGGCTGAGCAGAATAGTTCACCCTCTTTCTTACCGAGGCAAATGAAAGTTGAAGTCAGGCAAGCGCCCGGTCGTAAAATTTCTAACCTAATCATGTGTATCAACATGTTGTACGACCCACTTAGAGTGGGATAAGAGCGGGAGAACGCTTTTCCGTGAAGGAAAAAATCATGAGGAAACCTGCATATTTCTAGAGAATTCTAGGGATATATGTAACCTACCAATCTGTATTAGAGCAGCATGGCAAAGCTCCAACCTTTCTCTTCGACAAAGAGATAGGGGGCCTATGCCCAGCTTTGGGATTACAGCTGTGGGTAACCTAGTATAATATAGGTCCTCCTGCCCTTATCCCACTCTAAGTGGGGTCGGCACAACATGTTATAAACATGCTGTCACATGATTTTACTGCGTTTTTACGACCGACCGCCTGCCTGACGTCAACTTACCTTAGTCGTATTTTACGACACCTCGGTAAGAAGGAGGGTGGTCTATTCTACTAAACCGGATACACACAGTGGGTCAACTTACCTTAGTCGCCTTTTACGACGCCTCGGTAAAAAATGAGGGAGGTCTATTCTATTTAGTCGGGTACCACTAAATAGAATACTACACGGATACCACACGGCGGGTCGACTTACCTTAGTCGCCTTTTACGACGCCTCGGTAAAAAACGAGGAAGGTCTATTCTATTTAGTCGGGTACCACTAAATAGAATACCACACGGATACCACACGGCGGGTCGACTTACCTTAGTCACCTTTTACGACACCTCGGTAAAAAATGAGGGTGTTACTATTCTACTTAACCGGGTACCACACGGCTTATCTAAAAGCTCATTCAATATTACAAAAAAGTAAGGTAATAAAGTATTTAGGGTATATGGTAGGTATACAATAATGCTCACATCTTTGAGTTTTGGTAGTTCCCAAAAAGTTGAGAACGTGTTTACAAAGTAAGAAAATAACTTAAGCGATAAATTGAACCGTATTTTGTCGACTTCTAATGTATTAGCACAATAACTTATGACGTAATATGTTCGCGACATTACACCCCCTGCTGGGGTATGTCTAATAGTATATAGGGAATAATAAATACTCATCAGTTATAAAGGTACTTGTGATGTTGGGGAAAATTACAGTGCTTGTGAATGGCACACGTGGCTCGGATTGGTTATATATAGTGTGTAATGAATAAAGTGCTTAAGCAATTATTTTGTGAGTTTAATAGAGCTCATTAAACATGACGTCACTTTCAGATATAGTACCTGGGTGACCGTGCCTTGCTCGGTAATTTTTAAAATAATGTAAAAAAAAATAAAATTAAAAAAAATTGAAAAGAAAAATTAAAAAATAATAGGGCAGGTGGGGCTCGATCCTAGGTATTCTCACCTCTCTAGACCGCCCGTTCCCCAAATGAACTACCATGACTTTACGTTTGACAGCGAATATTGTGATTGTATTCAACGTAAATTTCAAAATATTTTAGAGCCCGAAATCAGTGATAAAACGACATTTAAAAAAAAAAACTTATCTAGATCGATGTTTCTCCCCCAAAACCCCCTACATGCTGAATTTCAGTAAAATCGTTGGAGCAGTTTCCGAGATTCAGAAAATATACATAAATACAAGATTAACTCATTTAAATATTAAAGATTTTGTGAGTTTCATAGAGCTTATTAAACATGACGTCACTTACAGATATATCGTCTATATGATATAATGAAATCATCATTTAACTCCCCTTATCCCACTGTAAGTGGGATCGACACAACATGTTATAACCATATTGTCACATGATTTGGCTACGTATTTTACGACTGGCCGCCTGCTTGACGTTAACGTACCTTAATTTTCTTTTACGACATCTCGGTAAGAAATGAGGGTGATCTATTCTATTCAACCGGGTACCACACGGCGTATGACATACATGATATATACATACATACGTTATGTATGTATATATCATGTATGTTATATTTTACCATTAAATACGAATACGTCATATTTACATAGGACTATTGAATATTGCCCTATAAATAAAGAAATATTGCAATTTATATTTGCTTATAAATCTGCTTAAAACGCACTGTTACGGTTTAAAGTAAAATCGAACAGAAAATGTAATAAAAGCATTAACACAAATGAACGTTGGAATCGCAATAACTGTTTGTGATAAAACTGTAATGGCGGCCATTATACAAAAAATATCGTAATTTCACACGTGACCGAGAGCAGTAACACCGGTGGAAATGTACGTAATTAATGCGTGACCCTCACTTGTATTCGTTATGATTTTTGTAATTATGTACAGGCTTTATTTATAAAGGTCAGGGTCTAATGGAATTTTGATTTTGGATATTTTGTTACAAGTATTTTAGTATTTTTTTTAAAGGAGATGGAAGAATAGAAGTAGTTCTTATTGCAAGTTTGCTTCCAAATCAAAAAAAGAATAATAATCTTTCAAAAATTAACAAATTGCTGGATTCAGAAGGCGCAAGATCTTGTCCTGTATCCAACAGATAACGGCTGTAATTGACAGTAAAGATAATAAAACAGACAAAAAAATATTGATATAATAAGATTGTGTGTTAGTTAACACAATCTATCTATCTAGCGTTTTTAAACTTTAAAAAAATACATTACGTTATTCCTCACTATCGGCAACTATAGTCTGTCTTCAATAAAAAATTCTTGAACTTTTCCATTAACCCAAATATATTATTTAAAGACATTTTAATGTGTAAGTTTAAATATCGAATAAAATTTCCATACCTACCGAGGACAACCGTTTATTTTATACTAACAGAAACATAAATATAAACAGATCCAAAAGTAGTAAACATAGAAAATATAAGACACTGAATCCAATTCCTTGCTGACTAAAGGCTAAAATACAACAGAGCAATCTCGAGACGTACTTTAGAGGAAACTATACTTATTTCCCCACCCCGTTTAGCACCTAAATCATCATCTTTACGCCTCAAGATATGCTGCATAAATACAAACTGTACTTTAGTGAATGAAAAATTCATATAAATTTAGTTTGAGTGTAGGGGACGCAGTTTGTTCGTAGTTTACTGTTGGATTTTTAAATTAAAATCTGTACGCGAGGGATTGTCTAGCATTTGATTACAAGGGGCTTGTCTGTCAGTAATCACTGAAATCGAATATTGGTGCGGATGACTTTGGTTAGTGGATTTTTAATTACGCTTTCCGTGGTTTGGGGTATTTGTTATTTTACGGCCTATACAAATTTCAAAATTTAGCTTTTCGTGACGTATCCAAATGGAGTGATGACGTTTTTCTGAGTATTTGTGGAGTTGTAATATTTTAGCCTTAATGTTTTTTTTGTTTTCATTATTATCTTGTTTATTTTAATTTAAAACTGTTATTAATTGTAAAATAATCACTTATAATTGTAACATTGTTTATTCTACTCAACCGGATACCACACGGCGGATCGTCTTACTTTAGCCGCCAAATAAGAGACCTCGGTAAGAACTGAGCGTTATCTATTCTACTCAACCGGATACCACACGGTGGGTCAACTTACGTTAGTCGCCTTTTAAGAGACCTCGGTAAGAACTGAGGGTGGTCTATTCTACTCAACTGGATACCACACGGCGGGACGACTTACCTTAGTCGCCTTTTACGACACCTCGGTAAGAAATGAGGTTAGTCTATTCTATTCAGCCGTTGTTCTTTTATATCTATTGTATAAAAAGAATCAGCTAGAATAGAATTTTTACAATGCGTCTGTGTACACTCATATAGGTGTAGACAGCACTTAACGACATATTCACCGCGTTAATTGCTGCCATGATTTGGGCCCAATGTGGCCATACAATGCCTAATGCGCCAATGTAACCTCTATTGCATTTCTGATAGTGGCTAAAGTTGTGTGCAGAAAATAGGTTTTTGTGCGTAATTGCATGCACTTATTTGATACGACTAGGGTAACCGTTCGTTCTATTTTCCACGGATTTGTCTTAATACAAATACAGCTGATGTTGTTTTAAAAAAAGGTTCCTGTTTTAAAATAAAAACGTTAAGTTTACCTTTTAACATTTTAAAGAATTTGTAACCATCTTGATGTGAGATGTCTCTATTTATTGGCAAACTATTAATTATTACAACATTATGTGATCTTCTATCTATCTTTGTGAAAAAATTTATAATACTGTTATAGACAGAATATATGAGAGAATAAATTAGAAATATATGAGGAGTGGGTTTCCAATTAAATTGGTTTTGTAGTAAATTTCCAAATTATTAATGTATGATAACACTTCATAACGGACGGTTAAAATCGTTTATCGTGGATTGTAGCAAAATAATAGATTATGTATTGTATTATGGTACTCCACAACATAATGTCTAACTCTGTAAAATAATATCTGGGTGATCGAGCCTTGGTATATTTTGTAGAAGATATAAAAAGATGCAATATGAAAAAAAAAGAGAATTAAGGGCTTGTGATAGGTGAGACTTCTGATCTGGATCTGGGGTATTTTCACTTCTTAGTCCACCCGTTCCCAACTGAGGTACTACTTTGGAAGTGTAGCGTAATTAACCTTAGTTTTTTAAATAATATTGATACAGGGATGAAATAGATCGATTTATCTTCCCCGATTATATATGTTACATATAGTTAGGATTAGTTATATAAAAATAATTAATTAGAATATATATAATTAATCGTATATACGCGTTTACAGTAAATTAACGATGTTGAAGATATGATATGATGGGAGTAATTAAACAATTAGAATGTAGGTAATTTATTAATGATATATGTATTATAATATATTAATTGTAAATATCTGTGTAATATTAGTATTTAATTGTATGTTTTATGCTTTATTATGCACTATACCCGATCACATAGTATTCTCCTCTCACCAAAGGTTGTCTGTGAGAGATCGCTTTAGCGATAAGACCGCCTTTCCACGCTTGTCCTAATTAAATTTCTTATAAACCAATGTACCCTTGTATAGTGCAATAAGAACAAATAAATAAATAAAATAAATAAACAAATATATTTGTACTGTCCTCTTTTATTTAATTTAGAAGGCACTCTACGTATGTGTAATATGTTTGCCATCCGAAACCACGGGTCAACGCGTGTATTGTCAAAGGGGCAGTTTCGTTATTATGAAGTCTGATGGAGTGTGTTTCGAAACAGCTAGCTGATTGCCTAATGCATTTGCAATAACGAATGAATAACGAAAACAAAAGTAATAATAAAATAATTTTCCTATAATCCGCGATGAAGTAAAATAGAAAATACATATAATGCTAAATGTGTGTGGACAATCCGTTTTCATACCTAATACATGAAGGATTAGTAAAAATACATGCACAAACCTCCACCACCGCCACCACAATACACAAGCACTACATACGATCACTATCACAAACTCAATAATTCGCCCCGCAACCGAAGCATCATAAGGAGATAGACTCCACGACAAAATCGCAAAGCTTCGCGTTTTTTTATCAGGTATGAAAACGGATTGTCCACTCTACATTTAGCATTATATTTCAATTAATTCAATATATTTTCAAAGTTATTTAAATTAACAGTAAAATAATAATACTAAAAGAGATTAACGTTACAGCGAACTAAACTAATAGTTTTTGTCTACCTTTTCTGTCTGTATTTTTGTGTGTGGGTGGTAGGTGTTTAAGTTGTTTTTCATTTAAATCGTATGACATTGATGTAAACATATGTATTGTATTTATTAATTTAATTGAAGAAAAAAGTAACATTTTTTAATTCATTAATCTGTCCTTCTGGGGTATATTATAGTAGTACATATTAGGTAAAATGATTACACCAGCTGCTTGCAACCCCACCCTCATGAGGTTAAACGAGGGTCCCTGAGCAGGGAGCAACAGTTTCGCTCGGATAACCACCACCCCTTCAGCCGTAGACAGATTTTTTTCAAATGGCATGTAGATTTTTGAATGCCTTTCTACAGAGCTAGATATGTACAGCTTTTTACTTTATTTTATTAACACTGCTGTACTGTATATAGATAAACTATCTTAAATAATGATAAACCAATATTATTTACTCATTTATTTATTTACAATTTGCATTAATTTTTAAATATTTTCTAAATAAAAATTGTCACTAGGCGAGCGGAAAAAGCTGTGGTAGCCCAGCGGTAACACCGTGCTCCTCTTTCGAGGAGGTCTAGGGTTCAAACCCGGGGCAGGCACCAATGAGTTTTCTAGTAAAACTTATTTGTCTAATTGATAATTGCAATTTATCACACGCTTTTCGGTGAAGGAAGACATCGTGAGGAAACCTGCATATCTCTAGAGAATTCTGGGGATGTGTGTAACCTACCAATCCGCATTGGAGCAGCGTGGTAGGTCTTAGCTCCAATTTTTCTCTCCAAAAAAAAAAAACGGAGAGAAGAGGCCTATGCCCAGCAGTGGGATAGTAACAGGCCGTTACTTGAGCGGAGAATAGATACCAAGCTCCCTGCGATTGAGATTACAGAGTGAGGAACCTCCTCACAATGCGTGCCGTCTCAAGCAACACTGCCTTCTGTATCCTGCCCTTGATATAAGTAAGCGAGAGCCTCTTGAAATGTTGCTCTTCGCTAAACCGTTTACCGATACCACAATAGGAATTATTATTTATTTATTAACAGCTTTTGCTGAGCGCAAAAACTCAGTCGTTCAGCGGAAGCAAAGCGTTGGTACGCCAAGTAGACAGGTAACAATATAGGTGAAACTATAAATTTAATTAGGACAATAAATATAATTTTATTAAATACTAGCGGCCTGCCCCTGCTTCGCACGGGTATAAAATATATATCCCATGTCATTCAGTGTAAAAAAATGATTAAAACCGATCCAGTAGTTTTGATTTATTCATTACTGCCCGTGGCCCGCACGCGTTAAATTTGGAGAAAAACAATTTCCTTTCCCTATACCAAGAAGATTTCCTGCTATCTTTGGAATATCTAAATTCATATAGTACATTTTTACTTATTTACTTTTACATTTTCCCTATGTATTTAATTTTTACAATTAATTACAGAATGTCTTTATATACAACATTCACAGCTTCCTTGTCGTTAAACAAACTCTGGAAAGAACGATATAGCTGCTGGATTCGAAGTGCTATAGGGTGAAGCGCGGCCTCCTCATGGCATTTTAAATCTGTAATATCTCCGAAAATGTTCACTTAAATAACATGCTGTAAACGGCGATATTGATCTATATTAAATCAACAATTTATTTAAGGTACTTAATTGGATAAGGATTAATGCTGTAGTGTATAAAAATTGCTTCAAAAATAAGGCATTATTTTTCGTAAAAAGTAAATGACAAAAAATACTATTGTGGGTTATTTATAAGAGATAGACATATACCATCGCGGACTTTTCTGTAGACCTTTTCAAGGTGTACAAATACTTAGTACATCATTTTGATAAATCTCGTAGGGTTAAGCCTGCGTTTGCAATGTAAGCGGAAAAAAATGTAATTATTTACAGAAACCTCAAAAATTACAGTATTTCTCTACTCTGTATTGAATTTTATTATACGTACAAACCTTCCTCTAGAATCACTCTATCTATTACAAAAAACCGCATCAAAATCTGTTGTGTAGTTTTAAAGATTGAAGCATACATAAGGATATACGGACATAGGGACAGACAGAGAATGTGACTTTGTTTTATACTATGTAGTGATATTATTTATTTTTCCAATTGATTAGACAATGTCTTTACATACAACATTCATAGCTTTCTTATCATTAGACAATATAAACTTGAAAGAAGGACATTTAGTTGCGCCTTCGGTCGCTGCTAAATTCGAAGTGCTTGTAGGTCGAAGCGCGGCCTCCTCGCGGGATTTTAAATCTGTAATATCTCCGAAAATGTTCACTTAAATTACATGCTGTAAACGGCAATATTGATCTATATTAAATCAACAATTTATTTAAGGTACTCAATTGGATAAGGATTAATGCAGTATTGTATAAAAATTGCTTTGAACATAAGGCATCATTTTTCGTAAAAAGTAAATGAAAAAAACTGCTATTGTGGGTTATCCATAAGAGATAGACATATACCATCGCGGACTTTTCTGTAGACCTTTTTAAGGTGTACAAATACTTAGTACATCATTTTGATAAATCTCGTAGGGTTTAGCCTGCGTTTGCAATGTAAGCGGAAAAAAATGTAATTATTTACAGAAACCTCAAAAATTACAGTATTTCTCTACTTCGTATTGAATGTTATTATACGTACAAACCTTCCTTTTGAATCACTCTATCTATTAAACCGCATCAAAATCGGTTGCGTAGTTTTAAAGTTTTATGCGTACATACGGAAATATGGACTTTGTTTTATAATATGTAGTGATGAATATATTACATTAAAGGTATATTTACTGGTCTCCATACAGAAATAATTTCCAAATGATTGTTTCAAACGCTATGAGATCTAAGAACTAATGCAGTTCCGAATTAATCCCACATTAATAGTAGGAAAAAGAACTATTAAACTGTAATGGTTATATACATATTAAGCTTGATAGTACTTAAGATTCTATGTTCATATGGCAGCATCAGAACTAACCAACACCATGTATGTTCTACAATAAGTAGTTTTATAAGGGATTTTTATTATTTATTTAATAATAAAATCAAGAACTGTCACAATCAAAGCTGACAAAAAATACTGAGTTGTCCTTAAAAGCAAACTTTTAAAATCATAGAATTAAACTTCGAGCAAAAGCAAGCGAGTATTCACACTTTTCACTTAAATATTAAAGTGAAATGATAAAAATACCACGCATTATATGCCCCAGTTATACGCCTTACACGTGTTTAATATTTCTTCCATTATCCCAATTCCAAAATGCTATAATAACCATTGAGTTAGGCCCATAGCTTAATCCAACCCAATTCTTGTTTGGACTCCGGACAAAGGGCAGAACGGGACCCTCCGATAAACGGATTAAAATTTTCTGAATTTATAGCACTGAGGCTTTAAGCTGATATGTGTGGAAACTGATTTTATTATGGGACTCAAATTTTGCAGGACTACGAATTATTAACCACTAGCTTTTACCCGCGACTTTGCTCGCGTGACCCGTTTTTAGTATCATCCTATACCTGTAGAATTAACAGGATTTCTATAGCCTATATATTATTTCGGTGTATAAGGAATAATTGTGCCACATTTCATCGATATTGGTTCAGCGGATTCATTGTGAAAGAGTAACAAACATAGATCCATACTCACAAACTTTCGCATTTATAATATTAGGGATTAGTAGGATAAATATTAATTGAACGCATAAGCGAAGCCTTTGGATTTGTTGTAGCCCTGATGATGTAGTTGCAATGTTCAGGTAAAGTCAGCTTCCCAGATTTATGTAATCCGTTCACCCGACGCCATGATAATCTCTCATAGTCATACCTTTAGCCTTTCACTATGCCATTATAACGGCTTGAATACTCTTATAGGACGTTCACCGACGCTAGTAGGGTTCAGAGGTATATTCTCCGCATTTTGCATTCTCAATGATATCTCAGCGGTAGTCTTCTCCATCTAGTGACTGCGCAAAGCTAGTTAAAAACTGCGCAAACCAAGTTAGAACTACCAGTGTATTCAAAAATCGAAAACAAAATTACGATACTGCTAAAAATAAATCTGTTATTGACAAGATATTTTGATTCTACACCACAACCACAAAATTGTTTTATAGATTAAATAGTTAGGTAACTTTATATAATAAAAACTTTTTCTTTTTCTCTATGTTACCCTTATTTCACTTTTTGTCTTCATGTTCTTTTCCTTCTGTTACTCAAAGGTTGACTGGACGAGATCGCTTTTAGGGACAAGTCCGCCTTTATACATGTGCTTTTTTTACTTTTTCTTTCTAACTATATGTATAAAAATAAATAAATAAAACAAATAGGCAAAACCAATGCAAGCAACTGGATGCCTATTAGTTATTTAGGTTCACTCAACTTTGATATTAATCGGAACATTCTGTTCATCCCTTGAAACCACCCTACCGCGACGGACCCTCCTAATTTCCTTTGAAATCTAGGCTTTCCGTATAATAGGTATTTGGGAAATAGACCCAAACCTAAATTCCGTTAAGTGCCGCACGACTGCCTGCCGCATATGTACGGAATGGGTAACTATGCAAAGTTAGATAGGATTATATTATTATCGAAGTTTAAAACTTATTGCTTTTTCTATAACGTTCATTGTTAAATTGGAAATAACTGATTACGTTTATTTACCAAACTCTACGTATACCAAAGTATAAATATTACTTCTTTTCAAACTCGTTTTTAAATTAAACTCCTTAAAGGTTTCTATGATTTGAATTCTATTAATTTGGTAAGCAATTTATCTATACATATTACAAAACAAAATCCCCAAAAGTTGTCTGTACGTGTTGGATTTTCTCAAAATGTACAGAATGGATTTTTGTATAGTTTTACTAGAAGAAAGTACAATTCTTAAGGAAGATTTAGGTCGATATTTTTTTCTCTGTAACTGCCCAACCGTTTTGGATGGTACTGTCACTGGGAGATAGAGGTTTGTACATTGGAACACCATATTTGGCGACTTTTTACCGTAGAATTACTGTGGGGTCAGGATTTACGCAGTACAAACTTTGTGACACACTGATTTCTGCACGGTCGAAGCTGCCGGCGCAGCTAGTAAAACATGAGTTGTTGTAGTCTATATCTATACTAATATATAAAGCTGAAGAGTTTGTTTGTTTGATTGTTTCGAGCTAATCTCAGGAACTTCAGGACCGATTTGAAAAATTTTAAGTATTAGATAGTTCATTTATCGAAGGAGGCTATAGACTATAGGTATAACAACACGCTAATATCAATAGGAGAGGAGCAGCAATAAATTTATACGGCAAAACCTTTGCCGGTTCAGCTAGTCATAAATATATACCAAAGACATTCATCATGGAACGCCCTGTTAAAAACCTTTTGGACGCTAAACTATCCCGGTTGCCTTTAAGTGTAAAAAATGGCAAGAATTTATAATTACTGTTAACAAATATGGAGGCGCTGTTATTAATTTGGTATCAGATCAAAAGCATCCACTTCTTAGAACTTCAAGTTTTAATTTGTTTCGTGTTTGCCAATTGTTTCAAGAAACGCCGGTCCTAATTACGCGTTTACTTTGTTATTCGAGAACAAAGTTGTAGTAATATATGTGTTCATTCTTGTTTATTATACAGTAACATTACTTAGCTTACAGTAAACTTATTTTTGTTTAGGTTATTAAAAGAATATACATTTGTAATTGTGTCTTAATGTCTTTTAAAAAATATAGTATGCATTAATGTAGCATATTGCGTTTTTCACAACTATTTTTGTAGATATGTAACCTGTTATTTATCTTTTTAATTGGTTACACTCAATTCCACTTAATTCCGCTAGTGTTAATGTCAATTGGTCCTTGTATCTGTTTTTGAATTTTAAATCTATTGGGCTTTAAAAAATAATTATTAATACATTTTTATTGATAATAGTTTTTATATTAATACTAGAACGATTTTTATATTTCGTAAGTATCTTAGATGCGACTTATTCATTGTTGTATGAACTAATGTATTTTAGTAATTTGAATGCTCATATAAATTGTAGTATAATTAGCCGTGTGGTATCCGGCTGAGTAGAATAAACCACCCTCATTTCTTACTGAGGCGCTGTGAGAGGCGACTAAGGTAAGTCGACCCGCCGTGTGGTATCCGGCTGATTAGAATAGACCATCCTCATTCCTTACCGAGGTGTCATAAAAGGCGACTAAGTAAGTTGACCAACCGTGTAGTATCCCGTTGAGTAGAATAGACTTTCTTACCAAATCATGTGACAACATGTTTGTAACATGTTGTGCCGACCCCACTTAGAGCGGGATAATGGCAGGACAATGATGATATAAATTGTAGTATAATAATTTCTTTTTCATTTTTTAGGTGTTCCTTATAATTATGTGTTGCAAACCCATACTAATAAATAATAAATATTGGCATTGCGAAAGTTTCTGTCTATTACGATTTCACGGCTAATCTAGCATTAGGTTTCACATACAGCATAAAAATTTATTTTCCTTCGGGATTATGAAAAAAACATACACTTCATATTAGAGGATATTTTAATATTTAAGTTGATTAAAACGAAGTCGTTTATACAATTTTTTCTTGATAACGTAAATTAACCTAAAACTTTTTTGTAAAGTTACTCTAATGACAATGACTATCTTAATATTGAAAGTTTCAGTATGGCTATTATTTAATGTAAAACTAATGTGTGTATTTAATCTTCGATTAATTGTATTAACATAATTAAATATTATTTATTAATAAGTTAATTATTTATGAATGATAGCAAAATATATCATACAATAAATTATTAAAATATTGGGTATAGCAAAATAATGGTCATTAATTTTGATAAATGCAATTATGTTTTTGGACTCGACTCGACTTCATAACAATTCTCGCTTCTTTGTGAAGATTAAGGAATGATAATAACAAACTACCTGCGCCTTTGGAGGAGGGCGTGGTTTTACGAAACCCTTATTATTTTTTTAAATCACGTTAGACGGGCAGTATAATAGAAAATATAGTCCGATATTTCTTATTACACACCTTTATTAATAATATAGACAATATAAGAAAAGAATCAACTCTTCATTAAAAGTACCCTAAGTGTTTTAATGCTGTTTAGAAAAAATATTTAATAGGTTTCGATTTTACCTAATTTCTCACACCAACGCTATTCTTAACGGGTTATTGTATCTTAGTTCAATTTAAAAAATAGAGTTTTAAAAAACTAAGAAATACGCTTTTCACTTTTAAAACTATTTCTTCACTACATCACTATCACTACATATTATAAAACAAAGTCCATATTTCCGTATGTACGCATAAAACTTTAAAACTACACAACAGATTCTGATACGGTTTTTTTAAATACATAGAGTGATTCTAGAGGAAGGTTTGTACGTATAATAAAATTCAATACAGAGTAGAGAAATACTGTAATTTTTGAGGTTTCTGTAAATAATTACATTAATCCTTATCCAATTAAGTACCTTAAATAAATTGTTGATTTAATATATATCAATATCGCCGTTTACAGCATGTAATTTAAGTGAACATTTTCGGAGATATTACAGAGTTAAAATGCCATGAGGAGGCCGCGCTTCACCCTATAGCACTTCGAATCCAGCAGCTATATCGTTCTTTCCAGAGTTTGTTTAACGACAAGGAAGCTGTGAATGTTGTATATAAAGACATTCTGTAATGAATTGTAAAAATTAAATACATAGGGAAAATGTAAAAGTAAATAAGTAAAAATGTACTATATGAATTTAGATATTCCAAAGATAGCAGGAAATCTTCTTGGTATAGGGAAAGGAAATTGTTTTTCTCCAAATTTAACGCTTGCGGGCCACGGGCAGTAATGAATAAATCAAAACTACTGGATCGGTTTTAATCATTTTTTTACACTGAATGACATGGGATATACTATATTTTATACCCGTGCGAAGCAGGGGCAGGCCGCTAGTTTATTAATAAAACTAATACAACCCAACAACAACAACAAGGAAGGCGTTGGCGTGAGAATACCGGTAAAAATATTTTTCACTCTTTATTGGGATTAATTGTTAAAAAATATAAAAAGAAAATTTTAAGTTATTTTATTATATCGGCACTGTATCGAGGTATTCAAAATTTGAATTATAAATACGAAAAATTATATGAACATTTCTTTTTTATGTTTTTGTGAACATAATGTTTTAAAATAGGTATCTGAAAATATATTAGCTTCACTTCATTAACAGTAAAGTCTTTTTAGATATTAAAAATGGTGTTTGGAATTTATTTTTTTCATTGGATTTAGGTACTTACTTTGGTTTACGATCTTAATCTCTATAGGATTAAATAAAAAATACACTAACACATGTCAATCATCAGTCACTTTTTTCGTACTTGTTGCCATAAACTACTAACTAAAGACTTGATGCATTTTTGAAAGTGTTAAACTCGAAACGTTTGTTTTTCTGATGACCTCGTCCCCAAAGTAACTTAACACTTGTATTATGAGTGACACAATCGGTAAATATATACATATATAATTTTAAATACAAAGTTAAATGCAAATATAAACCGAGATTCGAAACACCAACAAATTGTTTTTAGAAAATGTTGGCCTTTGGCGGGAATCGAACCAGCGACCCGTGGAGCTGAAGTCAGGGTCACTGCCAACTGCGCCAAAGGGCCAAAAGCTCAAAGCAATCGGTTACATACATAAATACAGATTAAACTAATATAAAGCGTGTAAAAATATAATGATATTCAAAGCACTTAATTTTATCTTCAAGGTGTATCATAAAGTTGAAAATGCATAAAATGTATTAGTGGAATCGATTTAATCAAAAGCAGCAGGTAAACTTGTTTATATCAGTATCTTCTTATTGACTTCCTTGGATTTGGATAGTGTTTTCTATCCTTTTCTTACCTATAATAACTGAAGCGAGAAAGATAATTTTAAATTTCGAAGTATCAATATTAAGTCGTATGTATAATGAAATGATTTGGAATTGAACGATTATTGGAAAAGAAAGAAAAATACGACCGTTACTTTATGGAAATGACTCTATACAGTATGTCGCCGTCTTTTATCTATGATTGTCTATATCTATTAAGTTGCGTAGAACTGAATGGGATTTGTATTTGAATTCCCAATAGAGATTATTATTTTTTAACATTATTTCAAAATATTTCTATGGACTGTAAATGTGTTTTTAAGATGAATATTGTACCCCAAAATTCATATTATAGTAGGATATAGATCCCAATTTTTGTTTGAGAGATTAGCTTAACAAAGCTATTAATGTAAATCAAGATTTAGATGGTTTTTTTACTGTAAACATGGATGAGTGGTTATGATGCGGTGACTTTAAATATGATTATAAATAATTTATTAGTATTTGTGCCCGCGACTTCTTTCGCGTCAAGGTTGTTGTTGAAATACACTCTATTATGCACTTCTTTTGTTTCTGTTATATAAAAGAAAAACGGAAATTTTTATATCATATTTGTATTAAATTTATTATTATTGCTCCAGCACATTATCAGTGAAAGCGTAACAAACAGACTTTTACATTTATGTATGGGTAACGTTGCTTTTAAAGAGATTTCCATACAACGAAGTCCGCTTAAAACATTTCGCATTAACAGTTTTTGCCTCTTAAAACATCGCGTTCCACGGAAGGGCAATTTATATCGCGTTAGACCTTTACTTTTGGATTTTTTCACCCATACACTTCGCATCTCAAAGACATGGTAATGCACTCTTATTTACTTGAACATATGGGTTACATTCGGAAATTTATTCCGTAAAATATTCGACCGAGGTTACATTGCCGTCGGGCAAATGTATCCCTTTTTCCCGGTATGGGATTGTTGGAGCTGCGTTTACGATAAATATTGATAGCTTTATCGTGTTTTCGGGCCTGTAAATGCGCGAAACATATAAAAAGTAAATGTAACCCGTTTTAGAATGTTTCGTTCTGACAATGAATGAAAGTGGCAGATTTTAAACTTTCGCAGATATTGTACAATTGGAGGGCTCAAGGCCTTGGTTTTAGACCATTAGAGTCGGACCAGCTGACAGATGCGAGAGAGACAGATTTTATGCCATTACAGCAGTTTAGAAGAGAAGCTGTGGTAGCCCAGCGGTAACACCGTGCGCCTCTTTCGAGGAAGGCTATGGTTCGAACCCCAGGCAGGACCAATGAGTTTTCTCGTAAAAATTTTGTGTCTAATTGATAATTGCAATTTATCACATGCTTTTCGATCAAGGAAAACATCGTGAGGAAACCTACATATCTCTAGAGAATTCTGGGGATATGTGTAACCTACCAATCCGCATTGGAGCAGCGTGGTAGGTCTTAGCTCCAATCCTTCTATCCAAAAAAAAAAAATACCGTGAGAAGAGGCCTATTCTCAGCAGTGGGATAGTAACAGGCCGTTACTTACAGCAGTTTAAAAACACTATTAATAAAAGGCTCATACAGAAAGCCTTATTGTACTGTTGAGGAATACTTCGATGATAAAAATGCGTGGATGTAGCTATTCTTCGACCCTGTACAAAACAGTAATAACTAATGTAACTAGTAATAATATTTTTAAACAGCCGAGTTATTTGCTGGCTCTTCTCGGTAGGAACAGCTTTCCGAACCAGCAGTAGAGTTGACGATTCAAAAGCACTTGTTTACAAGTTTATTTGTATAAAGAATATTTTGAATTTAAATTTGATGTTGTATTAAGTCAAATAAATAATTTGATATAGGAAAGAATTCAATACCCCATTGACCATTCCGTCTATCGTCTAAAAAAGGTTATTTATGAAATTGGTATAAAGTCTATAGATGCTTAAAGTGAATGGAATTATGAAACTTAATAATATCATTCAATATGATTAAGCAACAAATAATTATTTACGGTACTTATAATCAATAGTAATAGAAATAACGGTGAACACAAAATATAAAGCAGCGAAGTATGAAACGGTTCTTTTATGATATTTTAATCAAGTGATCTGAATTTGATCCGGATCGCATATTATACGATGGTCACACGCGTCTCTCAATGAAACGACACAACCGGTTGCAATCATATATTTTTATCACAACATCTGAGGAATGAGATCAGAACCTGTTCCGACGTATCAAATATGCAGGAGCATCGACCAGTCGTAAGTAATTGTGGCTTGCGATCAAATACTGAGCGAAAGGACTCGAACGTCTCAATTGATTTATAACTCAATGATTAATTTATCTAAATAAGAAACCTATTTAGATTTGCATGATATGAATCCAGCTCATTTCTTACATCATGGTCAAAATTTAGATAGATTTTCTATCTAAATTTTGACTATCTTTTCTATAGTTATTTTTTTATTTATAGTATAGTTTTTTTATGGAATAGGATGGCAAACGAAGCATGCGGTTCACCAATCAAGTAATTACCTCCGCCTACAAAGATGAAAACTTTATTGCACAAACACATAAAAATACATGCGAACTTAAAGTAAACTTATGTATACGTACAAAGGGCGGCCTTTTCACTGAGTAGTGATTCTAAATCTAAATTATAAACTTGCATACATTACATAATTTCAGTACAAAAGTATCAATTGGATTTTGTTAAGATTTCGAGACATTGGTATTGATTAAGTAAGGCTTTTTATTAACAAATGCGCCTATCATTTTATTTAATGAACTCTGTTGTAATCATAGATTAGGTAAATATAAACATTGTAACTTTAATTAAGATTAAAAATCAGTTTCAGTTAATAAACATTTTTTATTCCTATTATTCTTAATTTCCTAAAAATACAAATACCAATTATTCTTTTTTTGAATGTGCCTTTTACAAGCTCTATAGAATCATCAAATCAAGATGCTCTTATCTAAAAATCCAGCGAGGTACTCTGTAACCAATATCTATATAAGATAACTCAGTACAAGTGACAATATTCCGGATCGAGCCCCACCTGGCCAATTATTATTATTATTTTTTTTCAAGTTTCATCTATTTTATATCTTTAAAAAAAATACCAATCAAGGCTTGGTCATCTGAATGCTTTTAAATAATACATAATTATTCAATGAATCAAAAAATTGTACAATTTTTATCTAGTGCGTAGCTGGATGCAACTTAAATCCAAGCTGCTTTCTTATTATTCAGGGCTTAGATAATGGTAAGAAATGTTCATCCTCCTGCCCTTATCCCACTATAAGTGGGGTCGGCACAACATGTTATAAACATGTTGTCACATGATTTGGCTACATATTTTACGACCGGCCGCCTGCCTGACGTCAACTTATTTAGTCGTATTTTACGACACCTCGGTAAGAAAGAGGGTGGTCTATTCTACTCAGCCGGATACCACACAGCGGGTCGACTTACCTTAGTCGCCTTTTACGACACCTCGGTAAGAAAGAGGGTGGTCTTTTCTACTAAACCGGAAACCACACGGTGGGTCAACTTACCTTAGTCGCCTTTTACGACACCTCGGTAAGAAATGAGGGTGGTACTATTCTATTCAGCCGGATACCACACGGCGGAACGGTAAGAAATGTTCTGATATAATTTTCTAAGCAAATTTGAAATATTGACTCACGATCATTTGGAGCGGCTGCACTTGCAGCAATCACCATGAACGCTACAATAACTGTTGGTAACGACATTGTCACTACTGCACTCGTGTTTACTAAATAACCTTTATATATAACGACCCTGACTACCCACGGCCCATTATTATGTTCATTCAAATCGGCCTTGGCAATTGGATAATCGTATCTCGTTGAAACACATTGTTTTGCTCTGGTTAGGTGTACTACGTTTGACCTTTTATTTTATAGATTCATTGTAAAGGTTATTTTAGAATTCGAGATTGAGTTTCCACTTCGATAACGTTGTATATAGAGCTCATGAATTATTTGTTATTTACGCCGTGTGGTATCCGGCTGAATAGAATAGTACCACCCTCATTTCTTACTGAGGTGTCGTAAAAGGAGACTAAGGTAATTTGACCCACCGTGTGGTATCCGGCTAAGTAGAATTGTCATTTCTTACCGAGGTGTCGTAAAAGGCGACTAAGGTAAGTTGACCCACCGCGTGGTATCCGGTTTAGTATAATAGACCACCCTCTTTCTTACCGAGGTGTTGTAAAATACGACTAAATAAGTTGACGTCAGGCAGGCGGCCGGTCGTAAAATATGTAGCCAAATCATGTGACAACATGTTTATAACATGTTGTGCCGACCCCACTTAAAGTGGGATAAGGGCAGGAGGATGATGATTGTAAAGGTTATTTGATTTTTTTCGACTTCGAGATTGAGTTCCCACTTCGATAACGCCGTATACAGAGCTCATGAATTAGGGCCCCGGATGGGCTTGAAACTAGTGGGCTCACCCTATAGAATAAGACGTGATTATAGCCAGTTTCTTAATAAATAAATGTACCTTTATTTATTTTTAAATGGCTGCCAATATTTAAATCTATTAATTATTATAGTAATTGAAATGTATGATATTTAATAGCAATTTTAACGTAATTTTATAATAAATAAATATTTACTTAAATCATTATTTGGATCAAACGATACATTTTCCATTTGTGAATGATTTAAAAAATATTTATATTTTATTTATATGAATGAACACAATACTTTAAACTTAATTTAATAGTTAATTATACATTACTTAACCCAAATTTAATAATAGGAGTTACGTTCTATAAATGATAAAGTAAGCATCTTAACTGGCTTCTTGGCAAATACCAATTTGAATTATTTTTACTTAAATGGAATAAAAATTAAACTATAAAAATGTTATATAGTTGTAATATATTTATTAACAGCAAAAGATTTAAATACTATCTACTATATTAGTGTTATAAAAATAAACAACACTATAATTTTATAAATATCTTTTTGTATATTTTTTATTCATTTCCCGTGTTGTTAAACTTTAAAAATGGAACGCAATTTAACATGCGTTTGTTCATTAGCAACCTTTGACCGGGGTGGACGGAATCGATATTTATGCGTTGCTAACATCTTTTGTTGTTAGGGATCATCCCCCCATTTCTACCCTAACTCGTAAGGGCTTGCATACAATGGAGCTAGGGGATTAGTTCTGCTGTTAAATTATAAATGTACGATAATTTATTTCCGTTAATAACAATAGATCATAGCTACAATTTTTTTTATAATATACTAATGGTCAGGCCATGCGGTGCTGTGGCTCAGTCTGGTTTCGATTTCCACTCAAAAGAAAACTATCATTGATAATAAAAAATGATCTAATCGCCAACAAACTTTACAGAATTATCTGCTAGGTTAATCTAAAGATTGTTTGATAATTTCATTGAAATAGGTCTAGTCATTTCGGAGTCTATAAGGAACATACATACTTTCTCTTTTATATATAGATAAAAAATGTTCTATATTAAAAAAAAATATATTTTTGTATAATTTCTATTTACAATTATTTACATATTTCAAATCATTACTTATTAAAATTATTGTATAATATAATAGAATATTAATTCTATTACTAAAATTAAAAAAAAACATGACGCCTGTCATTATAATGAAGTAATGCCAGTAATAAATACAATTAACAAGCTATTTTTTTCCTAATCCGTTTTAGCTTTTTTTATATACATATACCTAAACACGAACCTTAAGCAGTTTCCGAGACAGACTCGTACTTAACGGATTTAAAAAGTAGCTACTCGTTCACGTATAAGCTACTTTTCATCCGTTTCTATTTAAAGGGGAGGCTGTAAAAGAGATGTAAAACTCGAAGGCTAGACATAAAGATACGACTTGTTTTCGCTAAAATACGAATAATTCGAGTTACATTAGTACATAAATTGAATGGCTAAACATTAATTATAGTAGATTATGATACTGTTGCATAATAAGGGTTCTTATAAAACGAGCTACAGGCGAGTTTTATTACCTATAAGTATCACATGAGTTTTATAAGATTGAGTTATGTACAGTATCATACACTACTTTATCTATTCTGATACTATAATACGTGAAACAATATTAATAAAAACCAAACTTTGTTTGAAAAGATTTTTTACATGTCAAATGTTAGCGCCAAGGCGCAAACATCGATTGCGCATGCGTGTTGCGTCGCCGCGGACTTGTTCATTGAAACCCTTTTTTTTTAAAGGTAGAGATCAACCTTCTTGGTCCAGCTGGAGCTTGTATAGGTGTATCGTTATGATCAAAAAGTTATAAGATTGAGTTAGTGATACAGGTGTCCATACAAGACCTGTATCGTAATAAAACTTTTTATTTTTTTATTTTTGGCCTGTACGTAATGTTTATCAAAAGAATTTTGATTTCAGTTTTATAATCTTTGTATTATAGTATCAGAGTAGATAAAAGTATTAAGACAATCTGGGAGATAAAATCTTAAATAAACATGACAAGACAGGAAAATTGTGGGCGGCAATGTTACATTCATTGCAAATGTCTTAGGCCCAATGACCTCACGTGTTTTCTATTATAGGTATGTTAAGAATGCTAGTATATCGAGCGCTATTATAACGAACGACTACGATGCGACATCAAAGCTGGTTGCATTAATATTTTTGTTGATAGATTAGCAACCTATAAAATAAAAAATATTTGAAACACATTACTACTATTACTATTACTACTATTTCTGGAAGATTTTCCATATTTTTTTATATTTTTACGTTTTAGTTTTATGAACATAAGAAAACGTTTTCTATTCTGTTCCTGTTAAACTAAGTATGTAATGGTGCTGTTGTTATGTATTTAACTTTAATAAAATAATTAACTTACACTATATCATTTATTTTAATTTTACTTTCATTTTTTTATTAACTTTTGAGTGCTCCATTTCTGAATTAGCAAGGTAATTTGTTTCAAATTATTGTTGTGTGCATAATTTTTTTTATTATGTAAAGAATAAAATGAACATTAACATTCATAAAAATATATTTTGAATAAGTTTTTATGTTGTAGTATCATTCTGTATTAAAATGGGCAATTAAAAAGTGTTATTAGAATTTAAAAATTACGTAAATAAATTAAAGGATTTTTAATTGGAACTAAATTCGAAATTTTGGGTTGTATAAAAATAAAATTACTTGCTATAATTATAATGCGTTATCACAAAGATAAAGCTGGTAGAAACAATAAATTCAGATGAGAATAGATTCTAGCCAAAACCACGATCTTCAGTGAAGAAACGACCGGAGAGAGAGATCACAAAGATTATCTACATAATACTTAATTCCTAAAAACCATCATCAATACACTAGACCAGCACTGGCACATATTCGATAAATCATCTTCTACTTTTATGGGTTAGAAACCCAAAAAGAAACGCCTGATAATGCACAATATTATCGTTGAATATAAAGCGACTACATGTATCGAATAGATAAAATGAGTTCGCAGCGAGTTATCCGATTCGTGAAAGCTTAGATAAACTAGTAGTGAGATTACTGTTTATGTTGAATCGTTAGTACGTGAAATAAATTTTGGCGGGTAAAGTAACCTATATGGTATTAACATTGAAGAAACAGACTTATAATAATAATACACCACAATACACAAGCACTACACACGTTCGCTATCACAAACTCAACAATTGTTTCGTCCCGCAACCGAAGCATCAAGGTGGCAGTGGTAGAGGTTTGTGCATGTGTTTTTACGAAATCTGCATATATCAGGCATGAAAACGGGTTGTCCACTCTACATTTAGCATTATATATATTTTCTATTTTACTTCATCTCGAATTATAGCAAAATAATTATATTATCACTTTTGTATTATGGATCCCCGCAAAGTAACGCCTACGTCTATAAATTATTTTATTTATTAGGGTGAAAATTCATTAAATTTAATAGAAACACGTAGCGCCAGTAAGAGGTAACTTAAAAACAATATACTATTTTTATATTTGTATACGAATTTTTTTTGGATTAATTATAGCTTAGCACAGCAAATTTTGTACGCGTACTTTAAACTAGTAAAGTGTAGTTCTATATGAGAAATGTGGTGAAGCTGTGGTAGCCCAGCGGTAACACCGTGCAACTCTTTCCAGGACGTCACTGGTGCAAACCCGGGCAAATCAATGAGTTTTTCTGTTAAAACTTATGTGTCTAATTGATAATTGCAATTTATCACACGCTTGAAAGAAAACATCGTAAGGAAACCTGCATATCTTTAGAGGATTCTGGAGATATGTGTAACCTACAAATCCGCATTGGAGCAGCGTGGTAGGTCTTACCTCCAATCCTTCTTTCCAAAAACGGAGAGAAGAGGCCTATTCTCAGCAATGGGATAGTAACAGGCTGCTACTTTATATGAGAACTATGAAATTAGTTTAATAGTTATGAAAACTATTAATTTTTTTTTAATTTTTCTTAGAAATACAGAATGTTAAATTGATATGAAAAAACTATGGCTTTCACAGCTGCTATAATGTATTCTAATGTGAGTTTATTGCCGTACCCCAGGGAAATGACTCACAAACGCGTAAGTACTGTTTTACGAGCACCCTGTGGCTTAGAATTACGCGAGCAACATTTTATCTCATTTTACATACATTTGAGTAATACATTTTCTTAAAATTTTCTGCTTGCGTTAGATCAATAACTTAAACAAAATAACAGAAAAAAATTAGTATCGTTTTATATTTTTAGACATAATTCTTTGATTTTCCTACAAAAATCAACGTAAATTTAAATATCTATGGCAAACACCATTTGTATTGCCTTATTAATTTCGTTTTTTGTCTTTTTTTAATAGTTCATATCGTGATGTCATTGATGGCAATGAAACAAGAATTACAACGTATCTAAATCAATTGAACCTAATTTTGAATTAGGTCTCTTTAATATTCCCTATTATAATAATATTATTATTTAATATTCTTGCCCTCGATATATTTAGTTGCATTACAGTCTAAATATCCTACATGTCGAAAGTGGAAAGTTCGAAATCCTAACTATATCCATTCTAAGAATTATAAAAATCGGAAACTTTCCGATTACTTTGGAATTTACGATGGCTATAAATATTTTGTTTTCCCGTATTCAAAGTTCGCAAGCTAACTTTCCTCATAATTCCCTCGTACGAAGAAAAACTCACAAGTTTTCCCCTACGTTTTCATTGGGGTTTTGTAAACTTTTTATTTATACGATCCGGGTTCGTTTTTACTTTTTAGTATAGAAAATTTTGGCTAAACTTTTATTTATCATTGTAGAAATATAATCATCCTCCTGCCCTTATCCCATTCAAAGTGGTTCGGAAAATGTGTTATAAACAAGATTTTACGACCGTTCGCCTGCCTGACGTCAACTTCCCTTAGTGGTAATTTATGACACCTCGATAATAAAGAGGGTGGTCTATTCTACTCAACCGAATATCACACGGCGGGTCCACTTACCTTAGTCGCCTTTTACGACACCTCGGTAAGAAATGAGGGTGGTACTATTCTACTCAGCCGGATCCCACACGGCTTTCAGCATTGTAGAAATAACCTCTCTAAAATCTGCAATACATAATAGGAATTTTTGTCGCCGCAATTAACAGCAAGTATCGTTTTGACGTCCTAACCAATTTGCTGCCGTCGCCTGTTATTCATTAATTCTGGACTCGTGATTTTTGGCTGACATTTTCCTTATTGAACATATTTTTTTGTATCCTGCCGTTTAATTGTTCTTTCTGTTTATCATCGCACCCTTGGACACCAAGAGAAGTTCTACCCTTACATCATAAACATCCTTCGAAGGCGCACGGCGCCTGTTATTATTGGTTTAAACCAGGGTCTGTTATTAATATAACCCATACTTTAACTGCAACCCTTTAAGGATGAGCCTGTTACAGGTTTATATTAATTTTAACTTAGGTTAATAATTATTATCAGATTGACATCTGTAAAAATTAAATAATAATGGGTTTTCTTCTTACCGAGGTGTCGCAAAGGCGACTAAGGTAAGTTGACCTTAGCCAGGTCGTAACATAAATAGCCAAAACAGGTAACGACGTGTTTAACATGTTGTGCCGACTCCACTTAGAGTGGGAAAAGGTCAGGAGAATGATGAATCAATTTTTATTTATAGGCAAATCCATAAACTGAAATATATAAGAACTTAATAATTCTAACTTAAGAACTAATTAATTCACAAAGCACAGAATTAAACCTAATGTCATAACATGTTGTGCCGACCTTACTTAGAGTGGGATAAGGGTTACAAATAATAATGGGATCGACCATTTTTTACGTGCTCTCTGTACGAACGATAGGTAAATAGCAAAAAAAATTAAATATGAATGTAAAATTCATCGATACCCACGCGGTTACCCATCCGGTTGTCGACTTAGACACACTCACAATTTTAAAAATATTCAGCAAAGCATAATTTTTTTATAAAAAAGTATTTATGCAAGTTACAGTTATAGGTGCAGAAAATACGTGTTAAAGAATTCGTTATCATCTCAATATTGGTAATGTAACAGAACTGTCTAAATATTTGTTACTTTGCGAAATCTAATAAAAAGTTTGATCGCATCAACGATTTTAGAGCAATATAACGGACCACTGAACATTGTCAGTTCGCTAATACCTATCCTGAAGAGCGATGCACGTTTCTGTATCTCTATACTCATTTGTATCGACAAATTTAATATATTTTGCCCTTACAACACTGCAGTATATAAGCTGTGGTAGACCAGCGGTAACACCGTGCGCCTCTTTCGAGGAGGTCTAGGGTTCAAACCCCGGATAGGCACCAATGAGTTTTCTAGTAAAACTTATGTGTCTAATTGATAATTGCAATTTATCACACGCTTTTCGGTAAAGGAAAACATCGTGAGGAAAGCTGCATATCTCTAGAGAATTCTGGAGATATGTGTAACCTACCTACCAATCCGCATTGGAGCGGCGTGGTAGGTTTAAGCTCCAATCCTTCTCTATAAAAACGGAGAGAGGAGGCCTATGCCCATCAGTGGGATAGTAACAGGCCGTTACTACTACTACTTACTACAACACTGCAGTTTTAATCTTTAATTTGATATATAACTGATGATTAATCTATAGTTAATGTATAGAACCAGCTATGCTCACGTCATCTCATTAAAAAAGCTATATGTTTCTTATATTCCGGCGTCAAGTATCATCAGCCGAATAGACCACCTTCTTTCTTTCAGCTGTGTCGTAAAAGGCGACTAAAATTTATTCGTAAAATACGTAACCAAACATGTGACAACATTTTCATAACATGTTGTGCCGACTCCATTCAGAGTGATATATGGGCAGGAGAATGATGATGATGTTTTTTTTTAATATTCAGGCAATTTACCGACTAATCTTTTTTTATTTATAGGCAAATCCATAAAATTAAATATATAAGAAAATGTATTGCACAAGTCAGGGCTTAAAGCAGCATTCCAATATAACCGAAACTGCGGCTACTTGCTTTAGATAACAGGAAGTAAATTTTTCACGCATAATCGTAGAATTGTTTCTCAGATATATTTCAATAAAATCACGAAATAATGTGTCATTAAAACCCATTAGCGTTTGGTGTTCTTAATTAATAGAATCTCGTCGTTTCCGGCTCCCCTATCCACTTCATAATGGCGCGAAACACTAATATGTAACACAATATACGTATTGTGTTACGTATGTCATATTTCTTTGTCACTATTTACGTAAGTAGCAAAGCTTTTATCTATTATTAGTCGTGGAATATGTCTGAGAATCAGGAAACTCACCTATTTTCCTGCATTAAATTCGGCACAACGTTATAAACATGTTTCATGATGTGGCTACGTATTTTACGACCGGCAACCTGCCTGACGTCAACTTACCTTAGTCGTATTTTACAACATCTCCGTAAGAAAGAGGGTGGTCTATTCTGCTCATCCGGATACCACACGTCGGGTCAACTTTCCTTAGTCGCCTTTATACGCCTCGGCAAACAAATGAGCGTAGTCTATTCTACTCAACCGCATACCATATGGCTTTAAAATCGTATTAACAAAAAAAAAATTAAGTCGAATTATAATCTATCCGTGTATTAAAAATGTCAGAACCTGGTTGAACAAGCCTTAATTAAAAAAAAAGAAATTTAGATTTAAATTTATTAGATAGAATTTTTTTTTTTGTAGTTGGGGATTGATCCTAGGTATTTACATTTCTCGAGAATGCCCGTTCCCCGAATAAGCTACGCTGACTTGAAAATTTATAGCAAAAATAGTTTTTAATATTCAATATAAATTTTGGTATTTTTAATGCCCTAAAACAGGGATAAAACGATTTTTTTTACATAAAACCTAGCTAGATCGATTTATCTCCCCCAAAATACATACATACAAAATACATGTTGAATTTCAGGAAAATCGTTGGAGCCGTTTCCGAGATTCCGAATATATATATACATACAAGTTTAACTCGCTTAAATATTAAAGACACCTTATAGTTAAGATTATAAGCAGAGCTGGCTGTATACCAGGAAAAGGGTCCAAGATGATCGACCACTATTCCAAAAGTGTAAGATGTTGAGACACGTTGACCGAAATCGGTAGCAGGATGTCCAAGTTAATTACCATTACAGCTATATTCACCCCATTAGCCATATAAAGGCAGATTATACGGTATTAATTAATTAAAAAAAGATTTATGCGAACTCACTCGGTGTGATTTTTGTTCTGTTTCTTTATTGTATACTAACATGTACCTACTTGTGTACTAACATGTATTAAATTAAACCTACCGTTTCAAAGACTCACTTTATTTCAAAAAAATTCTTATTGTATGGCTGTAACAATATATAACAAACTGTCTGACAACGTCAAAAATATGACAGTTCTTAATTTTAAGAAAACTCTATTTAATTACTTATTAGATAAACTTTATTATAACATCGATGAATTTCTGACAGATTGTAATTTATGACATGACATTTTTTTTATATAACTAATCTGACTAATTTTTAAATTTAAATTAATTTAATTTGACTTTCTTTTTTTTATATAATGTAATTTGTTGTAATGTATTAATTTGATAATAATTTACATTTTGCACGCCTGCAAGGCAGAATATGTAAGACACGCTATATTTTAAGAACTTTGTACTCATATTCCGCAAATAAAGAATAAATAAAAATACTCATGTGTTTGTCCACGCATATGGAAATTATGGGTCAATTATCATCATTAATTTTCACTTTCTTACCGAGGTGTCGTAAAATACGACTGAGGTAAATTGACGTCAGGCAGGCGGCCGGTCGTATAAACGCAGCCAAATCATGTGACAGCATGTTTTTAATATGTTGTGCCGACCCCACTTAGAGTGGGATAAGGGCAGGAAAATGATGATGTCATCATTAATTATCAATAATTGATAACAAGTAAATTAATTCAACTTTAAAAAATTAACAATAATGAGCACATTCACCATTAAGGCTGCATGTTAAAATCCAGTTTCAAATGACTATAATAACATTATTTCATTCTTTGTAGGTTAGGTTCTTTGTAGATGATAGTAGGCCATTATATCACTTTATCTTGAGGTATCTTTATTTTAAATTTTTATAATTTTGTTTTTATGAAAATTCGCTTTTGTCGAATGGAGTGCATTCATTCTGTATTTGGTTACTTTCTGACCACTACATGATCATTAAGGCTGCGTGTGTGGGGTATAAGAGGGAAGCTAGTCCCAATCATCTTCCTCAATTGCCAACCTGACCTGCTCGTGGTGCACCTTGCGTATAAACCGACGAGGTTCTGGCGAACGGCTAATGTCGTTGTAACCATTCTCTTGCTGACCCAAATGTTACAGACCGACAGCGAGCAACAGTGCTGTTGGTGCGAAATGTTCAGCACTGCGATCACCAACCCGCATGCCAAGCGTGGTGATTACTGGCTTACCTTCATGGACATACACATTAAGCCACTCTTATGTATAAGTAAGTAAAGTAAGTAAGTAACGGCATGTTACTATCCCACTGCTGGGCATAGGCCTCCTCTCTCCATTTTTGGAGAGAAGGGTTGGAGCTAAGACCTACCACGCTGCTCCAATGCGGATTGGTAGGTTACACATATCCCCGGAATTCTCTAGAGATATGCAGGTTTCCTCACGATGTTTTCCTTCACCGAAAAGCGTGTGATAAATTGCAATTATCAATTAGACACATAAGTTTTAATAGAAAAACTCATTGGTGTCTGCCCGGGTTTGAACCCATGATCGTCTCTAGAGATTCACACGGTCGCACCGCTAGGCCATCACAGCTTACACGGTCGCACCGCTAGGCCATCACAGCTTATTCTGCTCTCTTCTATTAGCTCTTATGTATAGATTGACATAACTAATTAAAGGAATTTTAGCCGCTCTGATAAATTATGTCAATGATCAAGCTCTTATGGGACTGGTTAATTATCACTGACAAGTATATTGTACCCGATAAACCTGATTTAGTGTGGATCGTTGGTGTTGGGCAATTATTATGTCATATTCTAAGATACGTTGACCTTTATAACCGTGTTTGTTCACGAGAATTCCTTCAGAGGTATTTTAGACATATTTCTTTCTGGTCAGTACATTATATATATCGTCCTTTACCATCTATCTAAAAATAGTTACCTAAGTTTTAATATGTCAGAAATAAACACTAGGTTAGTGGGTTGCCGAGATACAGTCTTATTTTAAATTCCTCTCGAAACAGAACTCAACAGTAACAAAAAAAATCGCCACCAAACTTTACAAGACCATCTGCTGGGTCATTGTAAAGATTATCTGGAAATTTCATTACAATCGGTCCAACCGTTTCAGACATAACCACCACGTCTTAATTACAAAACTGAAAGTAAATTAACCAAATCCAGGACGAATCTATCATGTTTATGGTTCTATTGACAAAATATGTCAAAATCATTACCATGGAAAATGCGGAAATAAGTATAAAATTTTCTGATTCGAATGTTAAAAATATATTACAAATTTGACCTAAAAAGACAAAGCTAAGTAAGTTAAATACGAAAGCTTCTAAAAACAATAAACGCTTGACAAAACACTGATATAAAATGTCTACAAATCGATAACTCTCGAGTCCCGACGAATTAAGTACGTAGCGTGATTTCAACAGAAATACGTGCCGTCACGAGCATCGCGTGGGTTAGCAGACGGTGACTCATCTCAAATAAGGTATTTTACCCTGAATTTTAACTTATAGGAGTTAATTTAAAGAATCAGACATTACTTTTCGGTCAATGATACAAAAGTAATATTATTATTATATATTACATTACAATTATTAAAGTTACCTTTTGCATTCCAAAGTTTTATTAAAAAAAATTCCTTATTCCTATTTTTGGGCATTAAAAAAACCTATAAAATGAAGTATAATAAACAAAATATATATAATGCTAAATGTAGAGTGGTGTGTGATTTTGAAACGGCAACGAACTATTTCTCAATTTTTTTTACAGTTTAGTTCAATATCAATTGATAACCGATATAGTTATATCCAGTTCGATATTTTTCCCTGTTGTATGTTATATCAAAAGCAGAAGTGGAATTGCATTTTCTTCCTGTGTTCTATTCAACAAATATTAAAAAAATGTATGGGTGAAAAGGTTTACTTCTAGTAAAAGTTCTTCTATTTCGTCCTTGCCTACCCTTACTTGTTAATAGATCATGGCCGCAATGGGTGAGAGGGTGAACTACCCCTGGAATAAAATTAAAATTCCTGATGGTACATCAGTGTTATAAATGATTCAGCATCCAATACGTTTAAGTGCTATATTGGAATTTGTTATTTTCGTTTTAGAAGCAGAAGTGATTGAATGATATTAGTAAAGTACGTGTATGTTAATTGTTAATCAATGAAATGATTTAAAGAGAAGCTTTTATCAAAATCTTGATAAATGGTCATACGTCAAAAACATGTTGTGCCGACCTCACTTAGAGTGGGATAAGGGCAAGAGAATGATGATGAATTGTGTGTATTTTTTATTAATTGTGTGCGCAATAAAATGATTCCTAAATATATTGTTGCTATTCAACAAAGCTTTTCTAGTATTTCAACACCGTTATCGCAGATTTCTATTCATAGGTTGTTAGACTCAAATGTCTTATAACGAGGAAATCTTTCTAAAAATTAGTAGTTAGATCTTTCGAAAAAGTCGATATTACCCTTTTTTTGAGACATCGCTTTTTAAAGTCCAAACTACAATTAGTATTCAAATATTTTAGCGATAGTTAAGAGTTTATTATACGACTTACTTTACTCACAACTTACTTTAGTCTTACTTTAGTCGGGAGTTCTTTTGTTTTCAAAACTCTGGGTTGGGGTGGTTGGGGCTAAAACATGTAATTGCACCGATTCATGGCCAGCAGTGAAGTGTAGACGAAGTACTATCGATTAGCGTTTCGGTTCACTTGAAAATTGCTTACTAAATTGTTTTAATTTAATTCAAACAAAGCTTAGTTCGTGTTTAAGGTAACATTTGACGACTCCAAAGTATTTAATATTTTTTTTGTTTGAATCTTGGTTTAAGTATGGATGAATGTATTATAGTATCATCTTCACTCTTAGCGGGGTCGGCACAACATGTTATAAACATGCTGTCACATGATTTGGCTGCGTTTTTACGTCCGACCTCCGGCCTGACGTCAACTTACCTTAGTCCTATTTTACGACACCTCGGTAAGAAAGAGGGTGGTCTATTTTACTAAACCGGATACCACACGGTGGGTCAACTTACCTTTGTCGTCTTTTACGACACCTCGGTAAGAAATGAGGTTGGTCTATTCTATTCAGCCGGATACCACACGGCGTTTGACGATTCCAAAGTATTTAATTTTTTTTTTGTTTAAATACTTGGTTTAAGTATGAATGAATGTGTTCCAAAATGGCTAATCTATGCAGCATTTTCAAATAAACCCGTCCGATGCTGATTTTAAGAGGTCACCACGGATAGCTGTGAGAAAATAAACTATTAATTGAAATATAAACTAATATTACCATCTACAAAGAATGTTTCTTTTGATATTCAAATTCTAACTCAAAACATACATACTTAATTATATAAAAATATACGCTCGAATTTTCCACCTGCCACTGGTTTGGAATGTTGATGATGAGAGTAAGGCAATAAATTGTGTTGTTTATTGAGTTTAGGAATGGAATGAAAACATTCGACATTTCTAAATACTAACAAATATTGTTTACTACGAGTAGCTTTTGCCCGCGACTTCGTTCGCGCGAACTGTTGTTGCGTGATAGGTTGATAATAGGTGGCGCTTTTTAGTATCATCCTATTCCTGTAGAATTAACAGGATTTCTATAGCCTATATGTTATTCCGTCGTATAAGGAATAATTGTAGCAAATTTCATCGATATTGGTTCACCCGATTCGCCGTGAAAGAGTTTGAAACATACATCAATACTCATAAACTTTCGCATTTATAATATTAGTAGGATACGATTTGTATTTGTTTTTACAAATTGTCTTGCAGTATATTTAATGTTATAATTTTTTTGTTATGCATATCTTTTTCAATTTTTATTATACCTAAGGTTTGTTGGTTAGCCACGATGATTTCACTAGTTCAAACAACGAAAAGGCCTATGTCTTTAAAAGCTTATATGCTTGATTGACATATCAATTCATCATGTTGTTTATGGTAAAGCGAACCATGATAAATTGTACGTTACAAAAAGTTACGGCCAGTTTCTCCCACTGCTTGGTATAGGCCGCTTCTGTCCTTTTGGAAATAAGTGTTGGCTTAGATTGCTGCTCCAAGTTGGTCGGTCCCATGCATTCTCCAGGAATATGCAGGTTCTCTTACAATTTTCTCCTTTATCAAAAATAAAATCAATCAATAACATGTAATTCTTAGTAATATCTTTTTTTTACTGTTCGCAAATGGATTGAACCCGTAACCCCATGGTAAAAGTCACACCATCTTATCATTCCGCTATCATAGCTTTGTGACCTATCAACTATCACAACTAGAGATATCTGGTATATTTGCGATCCATAAACAATGTACTCGCAGTAGATCCAATCTCATATCTTTATATTCTATAGCAACAAACATAACAGTATATATTCCGAATCTCGGAAAGGGCTCCAACGATTTTCATGAAATTCAACATCTAGAGGGTTTTGGAGGAGAAAAATCGATCTAGCTAGGTTTCATTTTAAGAAAAAGTCGTTTTATCCATGTTTTAGGCATTGAAAAAATGTTTAAATGTTAAATAAAAAATAAATGATATTTGAGCTGTAAAATGCGGGATCGATCCCCACGTATTATCTGGCGTTTTTCTTTTTTTTTATTGAATTTTTTTATATCTTTTAAAAAATTACCAAGCAAGGCTCAGTCCCCCAGGTACCACAGTACTCGATTAAATACGCGAATGATGCAATGTGTAACAGAATAAAAACACTAGGATTAAGTTTACAGAACTATAGAGAACTTGGTGGGATTACTATAAACGGTTGGAAGTATTACGTCTGATCTTTTTCCGATACGTAAAGGTAAACGATATCGTCTCCTAGCGAATGTCATAACCATAGAATGTTGTAGACTCGGCGTCGTCGCATACTCTTCGCACGTTGCCTGCATACAGATTACTTTGTGCCCTTGAGTCTATAGGGTTGATACACTTTGAATAATTTTTTTAATTTGTTTTTGAAATAATCAAATTTTGGTGTTATTTGTTATCTTAATAGGATGACTTCTATCTTGATTGATAAGCTGTGATGGCCTAGCGGTGCGACCTTGTGAATCTCTAGAGACGATCATGGTTTCAAACCCGGGCAGACACCAATGAGTTTTTCTTTTAAAAACTTATGTGTCTAATTGATAATTGCAATTTATCACACGCTTTTCGGTGACGGAAAACATTGTGAGGAAACCTGCATATCTCTAGAAAATTCTAGGGATATGTGTAACCTACCAATCCGCATTGGAGCAGCGTGGTAGGTCTAAGCTCCAATCCTTAAGCTCCAACAAAGACTGGTGAAGAAACATTATCTTACACTATCCGCCTAAACAGACGACGACTTTATCTATGTATTTATATATTAAAATATATATATACATATATATATATATATATATATATATATATATATATATATATATATATATATATTTATATACATATATTACATATATATTTGTTAATGTATTCGTGTATATTAAATGTAAGTTTATTATATGTCGAGAAATATATATTCTTTTACTTTATAAATATCTTTGTATACTCTGTGGTACACTATCCTACCAGTTATTTTATTCAGCATCATAACGTTTAAGATTGCCTGGAAGAAATCGCTGGTTAGCGATAAGGCCGCCTTATTGTACCTGTATTTTTATAAATGTCTGTAAAAAAAAAATTCTGTTCTGTGTGTACGATAAAGAGTATTCTTCTTCTTCTTCCCTTCTCTCCAAGGAGAGAGGAGGCCTATGCCCAGCAGTGGGATAGTAACAGGCTGTTACTTACTTACTTACTAATAGGATGACGGACAAAGTCAGGATCGACCTTCAAAAACATGTATGTAATTTGGATACTAAATTAAATGTAATGTTTTGTAAATAATTGTTTCGAAGATTGATAGTAAATGATTTATAGAAACAGGTGTTACTTTGCGGAATTCCATAGTACAGAAGTTACAGTATAACTATTTTTCTTTAATCCGCGTTTGTTAAGCGAATCTATGTAATGCTAAATGTAAAGCAAAGCAAAATAAAGCAGACAATGTTCACATACCTTATGCAGGACAAATCAGCATATTGCCTGCTTGATGCATTACATAGATTATCTAAACTAACGCAGTTATAGCAAAATAATTCTATTGTAACTTGTGATTACTGGTAAATAGCAACACAAAACCACCCCTCCCATCGATGAGTTACCAATCTGAGTAAAGGTTAAAAAGTCTCTTCTCTAATTTAAGATAAGATTTAAAGTTTATATGGACCACACTGTTGTTACGTGGATTGGTAGGTAAAGCTTTTTTGTAAAATCCTCTGGATACATCCAAACATCCTCACAATATTTTTTTTCACAATAAAGCGTTTATTAAATTGTAGTAATAATTTATTTCATTATCGATAAATAGATAAATGTTGCAACACCAAGAGTGTCCCACCCTTGTTTTAAGCGTAACAACACTTGTGTAAAAAGATCCCTTAAAATAAATAATTATTATTGTAAAGATCAAGTAAGTATCAGTACAATTATAAGTCGAAATCGATCCGCAACGAAAAACGAAAACGCCGTGATAAAAGATGTATTGACCTAAATAATTTTTGCGATACGTGTAAGCTATCAATTCGCATTGAAGTACTTCGCGTGGCTCGTGAAATATAGAATATAATATAGAAGTACTATAACTTAGGCAAAACATTATCATTATTCTCTTACCCTTACACACAATATGTCTTCTTCCATTCTCCTCTATCATTCGTCAACTATGGTGCCACTCCTTTAACATGCATATCATTTTTCACACAATCCATCCATCTTTTTTTCGGCCTCCCCTAGCCATACATCCATCCACATTCATATTTAAAACGCTTATAACTCAGTATTGTTGTAGTATATTACTAAATTTTTTAATAACAATATATAAGATTAGAATTGCGTGTGACAACCCTAAAAGTATTAAAGTTCGTTACTATTGAATGGCGCATCTCGGAACTGAACGACAAGACGGGAATTATGAACACCAACTCACTTCGGTGAATATTTTCTATTCAAAGTGTTGTATTTTTCATTTTTTTTAATAATCGCTGCCTACACTGAATATACAATTGTATCGTAGTTATCTTTTACTAATCCTCCTCTAGTCGATTTCCCCAATGCTGGGGGTCGTGATCAATCACGGAATCTCAGACTGATGGATGATCGTTTTCCATCTGCTACGGTCCCCAGCTACATGAATGGCATCGGATACTTTGGTTTCGAGCACTGTACGCAGTTGGTCGGTCCAGCGCATTGGACTTCTTCCTCGCGGTCTTTTGCCATCTACCTTCCCGGTCACAATCAGCTTCTCGAGGCTGTCGCCTGTTTTCCGTGCGATGTGACCAAAGAACTCAAAGATGCGGCGAAGGCAAACATTGGATAGACGTGGTCGTTTATGTAATCGCAATTGCTCTAGTATCGACTTATTAGTAGGTGAGCCGTCCACGGTATCCGTAGCATCCTCCTCCAGCACCACATCTCGAATGCGTCGATGCGTCTGCGATCGGCCGCTTTCAAAGTCCATGTCTCTGAACCATACATGAAAATGGAGAATACAAGAGTAGATACTAGTCTCTTTTTTGTTTCCATCGTGATATTGCGATTTTTCCAAATTCTGTTGAGTTGGGTCATAGCACTTTTTGCCATTCCAATACGCCTTCGGATTTCCATCTCGCATGATCCGCTATTACTTATATTGGAGCCCAGGTATATGAAGTTGTCCACGATTTCCAGTTTCAGTTTCCCAGTGAGCTCCAGCTTGCCCATCCGATCAATAACCATAATCTTCGTCTTGGCTCTGTTTATGGAAAGACCCAATTCCTCGCTACTTTGCTCCATCCTGTTGAGTAAAGAGCACATCTCGTCTTCATCTGCTGCCAGTAGAATGGTGTCATCAGCATATCGTAAATTAGTTATTTTACAACCATTGATTTTGACCCCACCCTCCCATTCATCACATGTGCGTCTTATGATATGCTCTCCATAGATATTAAACAGGACTGGGGATAAGATGCAACCTTGCCGTACACCTTTTTCGAAATGAAAGGGTTTTGATATAGTCCTTCCTACTCGAACAATGCCCTGAGCATGTGAATACAGTCCATTTAGCAATTTAATGAGGTGTTCAGGGACTCCCATGTCTTTGAGTACTTTCCATAAACAGTGCCAATCAACACAATCAAAGGCCTTAGCGTAGTCAATGAAACACATCACAAACGGCACGTCAAATTCGTTAGCTTTCTCGATTAGCTGTCTGACATTAAGAATCTGTTCGCGTGTGCCTTTCCCCTTTACGAAACCAGCCTGCTCTTGCGGTATTTGCCAATCAAGGTAATATCTAAGCCGATTATTCAAAATCTGAAGAAGGATTTTACTTGCGTGTGAAACAAGTGCTAGTGTCCTATAGTTTTCACATTTTCTTGTGGAACCCTTCTTATGTAGGGGTAAAATAATCGATTTGGTCCAGTCAGCTGGCCAGTTACCACTCTGCCACACACGGTCACAGATTCTATGGAGAATGTCAATACCAGTGTCGCCAAGAGACCTTAATATTTCCGCAGTTATTCCATCAGGACCAGGGGCCTTCTTGTATTTTAATGCACTCAGGGCTGATGTTATTTCCGAGCGTAGTATAGAGGGTTCCATGGTAATGTCCTCGTCAGATTCAGTGCACTCTGAGTTTTCTGGCGGTATTGTGTTTTTATATAGTTGCTGACAATAATCCCGCCATCTCTCGGCAATTTTGTCTAATTCATAAATAGGCAGACCCGCTGAATCTTCTAAAATCCATGACCTCGGTTTAAACTGTCTCGATAGCACTCTTACCTTTTTGAAGAAATCGGAAGTCTGTAATTTATGAGAATGAGCTTCTATCTCGACACAAAGATTTCTTATGAAGTTGTTCTGGTCCTGGCGGCTGCTTTGCTTAATCAGTTTGGAGAGTGATGTGTATTTTTCCTGAGATTGTAGGTTAGATAGCCCCGAGGTTTTAAGCTCTTTTCTCTTCTGGACAAGGCCCCAGGTTTTTTCGGAAAGCCATGTGTTTTTCTTGTTCTCCATACGCTTAGGTGTATATTCGCTTAGAGTTATTTCAATATTGGTCTTTAGAAAATTCCATTCAGAGAAAAGGTCCTCGGAACTATAAACAGGTGTTTGCTTCAGTTTTCTCTCAAGTGCAGCAGCAAAAGCAGGCCGATCCACTGGATCGAGATGTCTCAATTTAGGCGGTAGATCTTTTTTGGTATTTTTTAACCTTATTGAAAACCAAGCAACTAAAAGATTGTGATCCGATCCGCAGTCTGCTCCTGGATATGTCTTAACGTTTGAGATCGATGACTTCCAACGGTTATTAACAATTATGTAGTCGATCTGATTTCTATATCTATCACCTGGCGACTTCCATGTATATAAGCGACGCGGATGGTGTTGGAAGAATGTGTTCAAAATGCTTAGCCTGCCTTCAATGCACCACTCGATGAGCCTATCACCACGATCATTCCTTGTGCCAAGACCAAATCTACCGACAATATCGCGGATGTGGTCGTCATTTAACGTGTTGCCTATTTTAGCATTCCAATCGCCAGTAATCATGGTAATTTCCCTTTTCGAAATTGAAGCGAGAGTGTTATTTAGTGTGCTGTAAAAATGGTCGATGGTGTAGTCATCTGATTGAGAGGTAGGCGCATATATCTGTATTATGTTGAGAAGACAAGGTTTGGTGTTCAGCTTTATAGTAATGATTCTGTCGGATACCGGATTATATCCAAGCACGTACTTATCAACGTGTGGTGGCAAGATAAAGGCTACGCCGTTCCTGCTTTCTGATTCGGGTCCAGAGAAATACATTGTGTTGCCTGAGGATGTATTAAAATGCCCTTGACCACGCAGGTGTGTCTCACTCAGACCAAGAATGGATAACTTGTAGTTGACCATTTCTTTTTCCACAATGCTTAACTTACTGTGTTCGACTAGACCTCTAACGTTCCATGTGCCAAACAAGTGCTGGGATCTAAGTTTCAGGTAGCGTGAAGGTAATGAGTCTTTGTTGATTGCAGATCCTCTTTCGGTGCGCTTAAAATCATCGGTAGCATATTTCACACCCGCCGGCCCGGGTACCGACGAGCGCCGAGGGTCAGTCGGATCGCTCGACAAAGAGCATTCTATAATTCCTTGTTCCATAATTGATTTTCTTGGGATTATAAGCGTGGTGGGTTCCCCGATCCTTCCACGTCAGTCTTTTAGAGGTTATTTAGTCCCTCATGGTCACTGGTTCCGGCTCCGACGCAGTAGTGGAGCAAATCAGGTTTGTAAACGCCGCCCGATACTCGGCGTTGACGTTTTCCGGGTGGGCTTGTCTCCTCCACTCCAACCCTCCTCCTTTTACATCCGGGCTTGGGACCGGCATTGGCGGAGTTATCTTTTAGTATCTTTTACTAATAACCATACGGAAATCCATTCAGTAGATTTTAAGAAAATACTAATAATAATGATACAGACAGACAGTTTTTGGAGACTTTGTTTTATAATAACTATAGATATAACAAAATATAGATCAAATACAAAGAGACAGATAGAAAAACGTAGATATGAACAATCTCAGTAATTCGATAAAGAAGAAAAAAGTAATTAAAGTTCCAGGAAGGTTCCCATTACATCCTATTCCCATGCATCGAACCGCGAACTCTACACCATTGTAGAATGCATAAAAATATTTAACAAGTGAATAACAATTAGGTTTGAAATAATATGAACATGTCAGCATCATGCGCTTAATTTTATACATGGCACGAAAAATTGGAGCTAGATTGACAATGAAAGTTCTGGTAATAGTTTCTAGAATATTTTATTATGCATTACATTTTAAACTGTTATATGATTCTTATTCTTCAACCAATGAACGCCCACTGTTGGACATAGGTCTTTTGATGTGGTCTCCATAAAACATGATCTTGTGCCGCTTGGATCCAGCGGCTCCCACGACCTTTTTGAGGTGGTCTGTCCAGATCAAAAGGGGTCTACCGACGCTGCTTTTTCTGCTGCGGGGTCGCCATTACAATACCTTTAGACCCCAACGCATCGGTTCTCCGCTCTATGTGCCCCGTCGCCACTTCAGCTTCGCAAAACGCTGAGCTATGACGGTGAATTATGTTCTTCTACAGATCTCCTCATTCCTGATTTGATTTCAGAAATTTTCGATGGACCAATTTTACGATGACTACCCTACCCTAGTATAATAACTCTATGAGTAAGGGTTCTGCTTTGTTAACAGAAAATCTCCACGTGCAGAGTGTTAACAGAAAATCTCTATGTGCAGAGTGTTAACAGAAAATCTCCATGTGCAGAGTGTTAACAGAAAATCTCCATGTGCAGAGTGTTAACAGAAAATCTCCATGTGCAGACGATAACAGAAAATCTCCATGTGCAGAGTGTAACAAAAAATCTCCATGTGCAGAGTGTTTACAGAAATCGCCATGTGCAGTTTTAACAGAAAATCTCCATGTGCAGAGTGTTAACAGAAAATCTCCATGTGCAGAGTGTTAACAGAAAATCTCCATGTGCAGAGTGTTAACAGAAAATCTCCATGTGCAGAGTGTTAACAGAAAATCTCCATGTGCAGAGTGTTACCAGACAATCTCCACGTGCAGAGTGTTAATAGAAAATCGCCATCTCCATTTTATACTCGTACAAATAAGGGACATTAGTCATCTGACGGCGTCTTCCTCTACAGCCCAGTATAAACACATGTAGCGGAGAGAAATATCACATTTCAACGTCCCGATTTTACAGTACTTTTAACTTATTTCTGTTCTCTTTTAAATTCAGTTTCATAACATTATATCGTCATACAGACAATGTAGCTCTCAAAGTACGTTAAATATTCAGTTCCACTAATAGCGTACACCTTGCATACCTTACTCGTTCACTGCACCCTATTAGAATAACGTCATTCATTGTCATGGTGAGAAGAGGACAGCGTCATTTAACTTAATATTACATTATCGAAGAGCATAATTGTTCAGTATGTATTATAATATAGACTCTATCTCTTAAGATTAACTCGCATTAACTACTTTTATGTTAAATATATGAATTCGGGAAAAACACAGATTTCTAGGCGGGCGAAACCGTTGGGACGGTTAGTTAATTAATAAATTATGGTTGCAGAGTCGACATGGTAACTCTTAGGCCAAATTTGAAAAATGTGTAATAACTTTTCCTAAAAAAATTATGGATTCTCTATTTAAAGCTTCCGACTAACTTCGTAACAGTCGGGCCGAAAATTTTAAACGACTTTCCGCAAAAGCGAAATTGCGGGCTCTGTTATGCGAATGCGTAATGAAGTTCGGCGAGCATAATATTCTTAGCATTTAATGCACTGTCACAGATTATGTCTGCCCGCATTTGGAATATAAACCACATTATTTTAGTACAATAGTATTTAGTATTACTTTGTACCGTATTTTGATAAACATAAAAATGGTAAGATTGGGCTTAAAAGCTAGACATATTTGTCACGGACTTTAATTTAGAACTTTTAGAGGCGATCAATTTTGTAATATATGATTTTTGAACAACGTTCATCATTTACTTAGCGCAAGGAAAGCTTTAAATTTTGCCGTTTTCGTAATAGTTTATATTGCTGCTCCTCCCCTATTCATCTTAGCGTGATGTTATATAGTCTATAGCCTTCCTCGATAAATGGACTATCTTACATTCAAATAATTTTTCAAATCGGTCTGGTAGTTCCTGAGATTAGCGCGTTCAAACAAACAAACTCTTCAGCTTTATATATTAGTAAAGATTAATCGATGTTCAAATTCACATTTGTTTTGTGATTCTTAAAACAAATGTGATTTTTCCAGTTAAAAACACTGTTCAAGTTCAGAAAATTGCAAAATCGCTTTGTGATTTTGTCGTGGAGTCTATCTCCTGATGATGCTTCGGCTGCGGGGCTAAACGATTGTTGAGTTTGTGATAGTGAACGTGTGTAGTGCTTGTGTATTTTGGTGGCGGTGGTGGAGGTGTTCATGTGTTTATTCGAATCCTGCATGTATCAGGTATGAAAACGGATTGTCAACTTTACATTTAGCATTATATATATTTTCTATTTTACTTCATCGCTGATTATAGCAAAATAATTTTATTACTACTTTTGTATTATGGATCTCCGCAAAGTAACGTCTAATTCTATAAATTATCTAAGCTGAGGTGTTCAAACGCTCTCCTGTTTACAAAAAATCGTGCCCTATGTGTCTAAATTGTTACAAAAACATACTTGGAATTAAAATCTAATGTAATAAAGTAATACAGTAAAAGTATTTATTACATTCTAAATGAAGAATTTCAAATTTACGTCCAGCAAAGCTGAATTGTTAAGCCACGTCACGCGAATGCAAAATGAAGTTTATTATTGTCGACAACATTCCTTTAGTTCTATGCACCGGCCCGTCTGCATCTAGCCTTCCGTCGAATACAAATTGCCTACTTCTGATAAATACCGATGCCGGAAATGCGAAAATTTTGCATTTTCTTGAATTGAAGAATGTATATTACGAATGAAAGAATTTTATTTATATTTGTTTTATGTACATTTTAAATGCATTTAAGGTTGTAAATTATTATATTCATCATCCTCCTGGCCTTATCCCACTCTAAGTGGGGTGTTATAAACATGTCATGACATGTGACATGTTATAAACATGTCGTCACATGATTTGGCTTTGTATTTTACGACCGGCCGCCTGCCTGCCGTCAACTTATCTTAGTCGTTTTTTACTATTTTCATCACATACCGAAATGTTGGATATTTCTATAGATCTATTTCCTATCAAAATATAGATGTTTTGCAAACATTTTGTCATCTAAATTATATGTAACTCTTATATAGTTTCGCTATACCAATTTAACAAGAACCTTTGTCATTGGAGAGTCATTTAAAGTAGGATGAGGCAACTTTGTATTGAAACTAGAATTTGTCTAGATCCCGACGCAAGCAGGGCAATGGATGTTTTGAGAACTAATAAAACTTTTAAAACTTGATTCGTTTCAGCTATTGCTTGTAGTTCTTGTAAAATAGTTTGTATATGTAGATTGGAGATGAAGTACAATTATATGAAAATTTAAAGAATGGACTTTTTATTTTATGGTACTCAATAAGTATCAGCCAATGACCCAACTTTCTACTCGTACTTCGGTCAGTGAATGTCTACTGTTTGATATCTTCATAAGATTTACATGGTTTAAATCTTGTCAAATTACTTCTTGAGATTCTATTGATGTCGTCTGTCTACCAAACTTTAAGTCAAACAACACTGCGTTTTCCGTTATGGGCTCGTTCAAATCTTTAGTACCTAGATATGTGGCTTGTAAAAAAATCGATTATTAAATAATCTTAATATATGAAATATAAAAAACAGAATAATTAATGCAATGCAATTGATTTTTAAATCAATTATTATAATTAGGAAATAGATTAATAAGAAAAATAATTGATGAATATGAACATCGATTATTTTACTACTAATATTATAAATGCGAAACTTTGTGAGTATGGATGTATGTTTGTTACTTTTTCACGGCAAATCCGCTGAACCAATTATTTCTGAATTATTTCTTATACGGAACAACATATCAACAATGGAAATCCTGTTAATTCTACAGGAATAGGATGATATTGAAAAGGGCCATCTATTATCGAACTATCACATAACAGTCCACGCGACGAATTCGCGGGTAAATGCTAGTTTTTTCATGTCGCTTTTAGTACTCCAACAAAATATAAACATGAAAGGTTTAGTATAGTTTCGTCTCTGTACGTAACAATGTTGTAAAATTAAGTCCTAAACTTGAAGGCTGAACGTCTCTTCGGTACTTCTAGTCGAAAGTCCCGCAAACTTCGAACTTTGTCGTAGTTCTGAATTCATGTGACTTGTTTAAAGCTGGGAATACAAATTTGTTACCTCAAGTCTACAGTGGGATTGTAATAAATTATATCTAATTTTACATGATTAGCGTCAGTATAAGTGGAGTCCAAAATATGGTTTAGTTCTATTGCTTTCCTCTCTATTAAAGGATCAATGAGTTCATATAGGTCCCCAGGCAAAATAATAGATAGTTTTGAAATAAATTTACGTCAGGTCGTAAAATAACTAGCCAAAACATGTAACAACATATTTATAACATGTTTTGCCGATTTAGAGGGGAATAATGGCAGGAGAATGATGATGATGAGAAAATTAAAAAATTAAATTATGTGACACTTTTAAATTTTATGTTAAGTATTTTGTATTGTTGTATATTTTATAAAAAAAGAATCTCAAAAAAGTTAACTTCTTCTTCTTCTTGCTCTTATCCCAGTCTTAGTTGGAGTCGGCACAACATGTTATAAACATGTTGTCACATGATTTGGCCACGTATTTTACAAACGGCCGCCTGCCTGACATCAACTTACCTTTGTCGAATTTTACGACACCTCGTTAAGAAAGAGGGTGGTCTATTTTACTTAACCGGATAAGACACGGTGGGTCAACTTACCTTAGTCACCTTTTATGACACTCCGGTAAGAAATGAGGGTGGTACTATTCTATTCAACCGGATACAACACGGCGTAAAAAAAGTTAACATCACATTCAACAAAAAAATCGAACTCATGTTTGATGAATAACCAATAAATATTTCCAGAGTTACGGATCAATGGGCTCAAACTCTACCCTTGTCAAGACACCCCATTTCATAGATAAAAATTTACGCAAAAAATATATTTATCGCGAATTTACTTATATTTAGTAAATATATAACGCGAACCATAGTTTAAAAAGTACATTTTAAAATGCAGACTTCATAACTGGATGAACGACGGAAAATTTGCAGTTATGTTTGACAAGCCAAAGACGAATATATTTAAAAGGCTTATATTAAAAAAGAATTATCAATCTGTATATAAATATTTATGAAAAAAATATTTAGAGTAAAGCTTAAATCGAATTACACTTTAAAAATAAATATATTGGTTTTATTTCCATGTTTGACTAAAATAATTAGACGGTAAACTTCAATCTGAAATCTTAATGTAATTTGAAATAAACGAAGAATTTAAATACAAAACAAGTCACGGTAGAAAATCTTTAAAAAAAACTTTTAACAGTTGTTTTTCTACCATAACATAAGAATTAAGTTACTTACTTTGGGGATGGACGACCGTGTGCGTAAGTGTCCTATATGTATGTATGTATGTATTTAGGAAGTTTATACAAATTTAGACAAAATTACTGACATGTAGAATTTGGAAACAAGTTAACTTGTTCTCTCTGTATATTTCATTAGACCAAGCCGTCCGTTCGCGACTGTTAGAAGCTGAAACTCCGAACTCCTGCCAAGCCGCTTATGTTTCGGCCGCGAAATTTGCGCAAACTTGAAAATTTAATGAAGATCTGTACGTTCTCGTGAAATTGCTTTTTGTTACTGTAACTTTTTTATGTGGTTTATTTTCCTCGTGCATTTCAGTGCTAAGTAAATTGAACTGAGGAAACTGTAAGGAATTTGAAGGAATGGAAATGAATATATTATCAGATTCAAAAGCACTTGTTTACAAGTTTACTTGAATAAAATGTTTTGAGATTATTTCTTGTGATTTTTTTTTGCTTTTATCTTTTTTCAATAAGGGCTTTGTTAAGTCGTGAAATGAAATTATAATAACAAACAGTTTGGCACTTGACAATTGTGCAAAGTAAACTATTACTATACATTTAAATTTTCATAGGGTTTTTATATTTATGGGCAGATTAATATACTAAAAGAACAGCATATATTAAATACATATGTATTATTATCATTCCCTTATCCCACTCTAAGTGGGGTCGGCACATTTTATAAACATGCTCTTACATGATGTGCCGCCTGAGGTACGTTACCTTGCTTAGTCGCCTTTTACGACACATTGGTAAGGAATGAAGATGAGCTATTCTACTCAGCCGAATACCACACGGCGGTCATATATCAAATAGATATATCATAAATAATTTATTAAAAACTATACATACAAAAAAAAAACAAAGTTATTAAGCAAATCTTGGTTTTCCTTATTAACACTGTATTTCTCGGTCAAGTTTAACTACGAACACCTCTAAATCAATTGACTTTCCACAATTTCCAACTTAAAATATAACCAATATCAACTATTGCCCGTATCCTACTCTAAGTGGGGTCGGCACAGCATGTTATAAACATGTTGTCACATGATTTGGCTTCGTATTTTACGACCGGCCTGACGTGAACTTACCTTAGTCGTATTTTCTGACACCTCGGTAAGAAAGAGGGTGGTCTATTCTACTCAACCTGATACCACACGGTGGGTCAACTTACCTTAGTTTCTTCTTACGACACCTCTGTAAGAAATGAGGGTGGTCTATTCTAGTATTCTATTCTTCTACTCTAAATTAGAATATACGTAACCAATATACGGTTAGTATGATGTATAAGATAGGATATTTGCATGACTAAATGTGTAACAATATAAGCCGCTTACTGTGCCTCTAAGCCGGACCGGTTTGTATAGACACGCTAAACCTTTACTACATTAACCCTAACATAATAGAGCACTGTTATATATTAATATTGCTAGTACTAAATGATTAGCTGGATACAGTCACGCGTTGTGGCGTGCAAGAAACCAACCTCGTAATTGTTAAATGCGACGTAAAATTTTACATTAAGTCCACATAATTCAATCCATCTATATTAATATATAAAGCTGAAGAGTTGTTTGTTTGAACGCGCTAATCTCAGGAACTACTACACCATTTGAAAAATTCTTTGAGTAAGTGGCGGTAGGGAAATGGTTAGGGTAATGGACTTGCGATCGAGAGGTTGTGGGTTCGAATCCAGGTCATTATACTACCCACGCGAACTAACTCCTAACACAAGCATTTAGCTTAGCTGGAAGGGTTAACAAGTTTACTAATAATTTGTAACCCAAAATTGCTAGTTACCTTTAAAAAAATATAAGATAGTCCATTTATCGAGAAAGGCTATAGACTACTAGTTTTCGGGCATTAAAAATAAAGCTTATATGTTTAATTGAATCCAAATGATATTTGAGCTGTACAATGCTGTGATAGCCTAATGGTAACGGGCGGACCAAAAAAGTTCAATACCTGGGATCAATTCCCACATGTCACCCGACGCTTACTTTCTTTTTTAATTTTTTTATTGCATTTTTTTATACCTATAAAAAAGTTGGCGAAAAAAGCTCGGTTACCCAGGTACTATATATGTAACATACATTGTATACATAATATATATTTTATTATATACATATCATATAGCATAGACTAGATAAAAATGAGTAAAGCGGTTATTTTGTAAAAAAAAAGTTCTGGTACGTTATTTAAATCTACGAAAAATAAAAGATTCTATCAGCCTTCTCACAGCGATAACGCATAATATTCTAATAAGGAGAGAATAATAGTAAACATGCTTTGTTTCTATATCCAGTAACTGCCTTTATCCCTGGAACACCGTTTCTTACTCTCAGTGGTCGTTGTGATAAAATGCTGCTTTTCTTTTAACAAAATTACCATTTTAGTTTCTCATTAAATATAAAGTAAAGTTTAGTTACTGTTATAACTCTTTATAGTCTACGACGGCGTAATATATTCTTGTTTATTTTAAATATGGTCATCATCATTCTCGCCTTAATAATTTATATAGGGCCTTCTTACCATTTGAAAATAAAATAATGTATTTAACACGCTACTTATATAGTTTTCTCTAGGAGCATTGATTTTCAAAACGAGCAAATTATAATTTAAATAGATTTAATTCTATTTAGGTAGTTTATATGTACGTTCAACAATAATCTATACTAATATATAAAGCTGAAGAGTTTGTTTGAACGCGCTAATCTCAGGAACTACTGGACCGACTTGAAAAAAGAGTTTTTGAGTGTAAGATACTCCATTTATCGAGGCTATATAACATAACATTTAGCTATATAACAGGCTAAGATGAATAGGAGAGGAGCAGCAATAAAAAATATTGCGAAAGCGACAAAATTTAAATCTTTCCTTGCATGAGCTAAGTAAACGGTGAAAGTTGTTTAAAAATCTCTTATAATTACATCATTATAACTACTTTTATGTTGAAAATTTCGATTCGGAAAAAAAATTGTGACACTGATTTCTATACGGGCGAAGCTGCTGGCACAGCTAGTATACAATATAAGCAGCCTTATCGTTTAGTGATTGAGACTTTTGAGGCGTCATCCTCCTGTCCTTATCCCACTCTAAGTGGGGTCGGCACAACACGTTTTTACGACCAGCCGCCTGCCTGACGTCAACTTACCTCAGTCATATTTTACGACACCTCGGTAAGAAATGAGGTTGGTCTATTCTACTCAGCCGGATACGACACGGCGGGTCGACTTACATTAGTCGCCTTTTACGACACCTCGGTAAGAAATGAGGGTGGTACTATTCTATTCAGCCGGATACCACACGGCGTACTTTTGAGGTGTATTGATACTATGTATATTTTTTCAAAATATAGATCGGGGTTAGTAGTCCAAACCTGGAAAACAAACAATGGTATTGTATATAGAAAAATTTGTATTATAATAATCAGATACTCTGTTTTTAAATTTAAACTATAGTGAGTAGTATTCATAGTTAATGTATAAAACCGGCTATACTCATCCTATTCTATCGGGTTAGCCCTTAGCGATAACGTCGTGTAAAGAGCTCATGAATAAGCGCCCCGGATGGGTTCGTAACTAGTCGGGCTAACCAGATAGAATAAGACGTGAGTATAGCCGGTTCTATACATTAACTATAATCAGATACTCTACCAACATCTTAAAAGGCTCTCACTTAGTTGTTGGATCAAGCGTAGGATACAAAAGGCAGTTTTGCTTGAGACGGCACGGACTGTGAGGAGGTTCTTCAGCCTGGAGCCCTAACCACCGGTAGCTTGAGTACTTTCTCCACTGCCTGTGGTCCACAATTTTTTTATATTTTTAAATGTTTTTTGTATTCATTTTATATAGAAAATATTTCAAAATATAATGTAAATTTGTATATAAATAAATAAAAGATACTCTCATATTGACTTCGAGTAAAGTATTGATACGACGTTCATGCTAAACAATGTTTATTAAATTATCTTTACTTTGGAATAATTATTCCTTAAATCAAGTGGCAACAACACAAGCGCAATGTACTTAGCAAAATAGTGTTATTATATAACATAAACCTATCAAGGTAAAATAAACAAGCCGTGCTCTTACAATGACCGGTAACTGCCTTAATATCTTATTAGCATAACTTACTCTCAGTGAACATAGCGATAAAATGCTGCTTTACTTTGTACGGACTCTATTCAGCCGGGATTAAATAATTATAATATTATATTTTTTTATTATAATAAATAATTATATATTACAACTTACATTACTTATGGACGTAGGAGTTACCATAGCTTCCAATCATCTCACTGATCCTCTACCTGAGATCTCTAGTTCTAGTCTAGTCTACGATGCTTCTTATCTGAACACATCGCAATATGACCTGAAAATTAATAGTTGACCATATCGATTTGATTTAAGGGATTTGGTTTGATTAGCGGCATTGGATAATTACCTTGCCGAAAAGCCGTATCAAACAATTTAGTATTCCGGTATGAGATAAAAACCGTATAGGAATCTACTCCGGCCAAAATTACGTGATTTCATGTTTATTTATTTATTGTATTATACATACACATTGTTAGAAAGTGAGAGAAAAACAATAGTAAATTTACAAAGGCGGACTTATTACTACGAGTGATAAGTCTATATTAAGCCATATTTTTATATTAGGTTCGGTATCAGTCAATTCCAATCTGTAATTATTAAAATTAGATAATCACAGTAGTTTTATTTTGCATATTCATTTTCTTCCTGGTTCACTTGGAATGATTAGTTTAGTTAAGCATTTACTCCGTCATTTGTAAAGGCTCTTTTTATGCGTGAGGTTTTCTTCTTCGAGACGGAATATATTTTCAAAAGGATAAAATTCATCCACCTTGTTAAAGAATCATCCTTTGATCATTTGCTACGCCTCTTCTACCGCTAGATGTTCAACGATCTTGCATAATATAATGTAATTAATGTTATGAGCGTGCATTGTAACCAGCAAAACGTGTTTATGATAAGGCTCAGTTTCCAACGACACAAGCCGGTGCGGTTCAAGGGCGTCACCGCGGCCGATACCAAGGTTACTCTCGTAGTGTAAACATTAAAATGCCGCTATTCCTTTTGAAAACTGTCTATTTTTTTGTTTGATTATTTATTTTAATCACCGATGCGATGGACGGACCAAGTTAAGGCTGCCTTTGACTGCCCTCTTCTCAAATGTACCAGGAAGGCAGCCGTCCGAAAAGAATGGCGTCGAATTGTCAAGCGTGCCACCAACCCTGAACTGACGACCACGACCGCTCTGCGAAGAGCATAGCGACCAAGAAGAAGAAGAATTTTTTTTAAATAATCAGCGAGCAATCTCTGTCTATAAATGTATTTAAAATTCTTTTTAATTTGCGGTATAGATAGGAGAGAATGGAAGATGTAATTAAGCCCTTCTTAGAGTGGGCAGGGGAATTATTATTCTTCTTAATTTTTTCGGTTATTTTTTTAAATTCATTGTATTAATGCATAATGATTTCCCGGAATTTAAAAACGTCTTGGTATTAAGAAAATTTTGATTAATAAATATTTAGGGGTTCAAAATTCAATTTTACATGTTCAAAATTTTAATTATGTCATCATACTAGTAACACATTTAGGTCGAAGAAACTTAATATTCTTTCTTTATATTCCAACGATTTAAAACAAATAGACAAACAGAAACTCATAGTTAATGATCACTATTTAGAAGACATTTATGTTCTTTTCTTGTTTTTTATAGTCTGGGTTAATGAAAGGAGAGTCTCCTTATTATGTAATATCCAATGTTAATATTAAATTTAAACATAATAATTGTTTTTTTATTGTTACAGGCTTTTCGTGGATGGTATTCTACAACTAAGGTAAGATTTTTATAACTTCTTTATTTTTGTTATTTTAATAATTACTTTAGTAGTTAACTAATGTAATATTAAAATATTTATTGACTATTCTTGTTGTATGATCTGTTTGTGAAAGTATTTTTCTTTCTAATATATTCTATCACAATCCTAGTAATTTGTATAAATGAATTATATTTAACAAACAGTCTATAGAAGATGATTTAATTTGTTATGCATAAATTTCACAACGTCGCGGTGAAACGTAACCAGTTTTAATTTATACTCGTATATGCTAAACTTGATCGTTTGGATTAAAATACTAGTTTACTACGTACTTGTTCCACTGTTGATATTTGTGTAACATCTTTATACCCTTTAAAAAGATTGAGTGATAGTTTTAAATGAATAGCAATTAATTATAAAATTATTATTAAGAAACGCTTAAATTAAGTGTACGAACTATGCTTATACGTCAAGTATATTACACAATCGAAGATTATTTGAATGATAAAAATGTTTGGAATTGAAAATCCTTTCAGCTTCAAACGAGACTCTTGTTATATAATGTAAATTTAAAATGTTTAAAAAATTGACCTCCGAGTTTTTTGCTAGTTCTTCTCGGTAAGAGCAACACTCCGAACCAGTTGTAGCTTTACGATTTTGTCGTGGAGTCTATCTCCTGACGATGCTTCGGTTACGGGGCGAAACAATTGTTGTGTGCAGTGCTTGTGTATTGTTATGCCATCGGTGTCGGGTAGTGCATGAGTTCTTACAAATTCTGCATGTATCAGGTATGAGAACGAATAGTACACTCTACATTTAGCATTACATATATTTTCTTTTATCGCGGATTATAGCAAAATAATATTTTCATTACTTTTGTATTATGGACCTCCGCAATGTAACGCTTAATTCTATAAATTAGTTTTAGCTTCATTAATCGTATTGATCCTTGACGATTCAAAAGTGCTTGTTAAACCTTACTTGAATAACGATTATTTTGATTTTGATTTTATAAGTCTCATACATTTTCTAATAGCATTAAACAATTTTATTATCTGTGTAAAGGTGCGGTTGTTTGAACTCCACCGGCGTGAATACAACAATTAAACATTTCACGGTAATATTCATAGTCAAGGATTGTGTGAAATAGATGCATACAACAAAAAGGTTACTATTCTTTTTATAACATTATGACTAACATCTCTTTAAGTTTGTTTTTATTCAACTTTTATTCAGTCAGATCCAAAAGGCCCATCAATAAGGTTTTAACAATGAATAAATAATTTTGGAAATATTTGTTTGTTGTCTGATAAAATTAATAAACTTGTACTGAAGTATTATAAAATATGTTGCTGTCTTGGTAACTTGTTTGGCTGCTATAGACATGAAAAAAGAAGCAGCTCTACTCATATTAATTATATTTTTATACCCATTGAGTCGATCGCATCCCTACATACTAAGGGCTTCATTAAAGGCTTCCTTTTAATTAAATGACACTTAACACTTATGGGACGTATAAAAGCAATATAAAAGGCAATCTAAAACACATTTGGAATTTTATGCAGCGAACATAAAGCGCTTTACAGCTTGAAAATATAACCCGTATGTAACTGGTTTTGAAATGTCATTTGTGAGTGTGACAGCGTCATAGCACTGTAATACTCGTAAATTGGAATATTCTGCATTGAAATATTTATTTTGCATAAAGTTTATGTAGTTTAAGAGATTCTCCAACATTAATACATTATTCCAATTCGTATTAAGATTTTTAACTGTATTGAAGAATTTTCGTTTGTTCCTTCAATTATTCGAGTACATTTTAGGATAGAAGTTCTGTCAAGTCTTAGTTTTGTATACAAATTCCAACGTTTTGAGTTGCTCCATTCTACTCGCTCCATTGCAAAATAAATGAAGATATTTATAGAATTAGACGTTACTTTGCGGAGGTTCATAGTACAAATAGTAATGAAAAAATAATGTTGCTATAATCCGCGATCATAGAAAATATATGTAATAACTAATGTATAGAAACCGGCTATACTCACGTCTTATTTTATCTGATGAGCCCGACTAGTTAAAATGAGACGTGAGTATAGCTGGTTTCTATACATTAATTATGATTACCACTCACGACAGTTTAAATTCAATATATGTAATGTTAAATGTAGAGTGTACTATCCGTTCTCATACCTAATATATACCATTTGTAAAAGTTCATGTACTTACAAAAAATCATCCCTTTTAACACCTCGGCTAATTGCCTCTTCAGCTGACAAGAAGGCTGGCTCCTTTTTCGCACAAAGAATCAGCTTAGCGATTAAGCGCAAACGCTGCCAGCATTCTTGGGAACATTCCACGTGAACATGATTGGTATAGTCCTACAGTGTAAGTAATTTAACATAGATATAACTTGTACATTTTTGTTGTAAATAAAAAAAACTATCACAATATAAAAAGCCTCTTAAGTGAAAACGCATTGAAAGCTCGCATTCATAAACTCAATTTGCATGTGTATTATCCGTTCTCATACCTAATACATGCATAAATTGTAAAAACTCATGTACTCATAAAAAAATCATCCCTCTTAACACCTCGGTTAATTGCCTCTTCAGGTGATAAGAGTGCTGGATCCTTTTTCGCACAAAGAATCAGCTTAGTGATTCAGCGCGGAAACGATGCCAACATTATTGGGACCATTCCACGTGGGCATGATTTGTAAAGTCCTAGCGCGTAAGTAATTTAAGATAGATATAACTTGTACATTTTTGCTGTAAAAAAAACTATAACAATATAAAAAGCCTCTTAAGTTAGAACGCATTGAAAGCTCGCATTCATAAACTCAATTTGCTTCCCCTCTATCCTATTAGAGTTCGTTCGGGCGACACTAACTCTCTTCGGCTTGTAGATCTAGATAAAGTTACAAGTTACCTGTTTACTTTCGAACCGGCTCCTCTTTTATTTACTCTTTTGCATAGTTTACGTCAGATTTATTCCTTCCCTAGACGTTATTATACAATCTTAAAATATAATATGGTACCTAAGGAGCAAAATTGAAACACAGTCGACATTTCAGAAAAAATATCTGTTTACTCGATATTTGCATGTATGATATGACAAAATCTAAATACTTGATCATCATCTTCCTGCTCTTATCCCACTCTAAGTGGGGTCGACTTGTCACATGATTTGGCTACGTATTTTACGACCTGCCGCCTGCTTGACGTCAACTTACCTTATTCGTATGTTACGACGCCTCGATAAGAAAGAGGGTGGTCTATTCTACTTAACCAGATACCACACGGTGAGTCAACTTACCTTAGTTGCCTTTTACGACACCTCGGTAAGAAATGAGGGTGGTACTATTCTATTCAGCCGGATACCACGGCGTCTATCTTTTAAAAACAATTTATTAAATAGTGTTATTATACATTCTAATATTATAAATGTGAGAATCGTCTGTCTTTCTATCTCTTTGTTTGTCTGTTACACTTCAACGGCTAACCTGCTGGCGCTATGTTGATATTCTTAGTATGATTGAAGCTTGGGTTTTAGCTATGGATTGGGATAACATATAGGATGAAAAATTCTCGTTTATTTTACAGAAACAGGTGTAAAAAAGTCTTCCATTATTGAGGGTAATTGACACTAAAATCGACACAAACAAACGAATCTCGGTTAGCTAATAGGTTAATAAAAATAGCCAGTACAAAATTGGTGACTCAAAAACGCCAATTGTGCTCTGATTGATTTGCTGTCAAGTTGTCGCGCGGACACAATAATCAATCAAACGCACCAGTGTTTGTTTTTGGATCAATTTACTTAAACGATTTACAATATGCTGTGGAGAAATTAAAAAGTTCAAAAATAATTTTTTTTAATATAAATGTACATATGTAAATGCATAATAGATATAAGTAATATTGCGCGCCTTAAATGATAGACATCTTTATTATATTTGTCTTATTTTTCTACTAGCTCTTGCCCGCGGCTTCGCTAGCGAGGAATTTTATAGTTTCCAAAATGGTATGTAATTTAATATATGGTTCATAATTTTGGTCATGGTGGCTTTCAAATAAAAGGTAGATATAGTTGTCTCGAACTTGTATTTAGAAATATTAAAGACAAACAATCTGACGGTACGTTATCTTTGTGTAACTCTAATGGTTTAGGCAGCTTGCGCCAAGATAGCTCTCAGTGACCATTTTTTTTTGACTTAATTAACACGTATCGTTATATGACGACCAAAATTACATTAAATCATTACAAATTGTAGCCCATGTGTTATTCCGATGTGTAACCTATATAACTATAAAGTTACATCCAAAATTGCGCAAGTACAACTTGACAAACGACAGCAAATTAAAGCTTTGCAATCTATTTTTATTTTAGCAGTTTTTTCAGTGTCCGAAAAAGAAATGAAACAACATTTTTTTAATTAAAATCTAGCTAAATCGATATTATTGTATTCCCTCCTAATAATATAATACCCATTCCATGTTAATTCGTTTATATTTATCAACTGATAGAAAAGAATGCCTGCTAAACTAATAAGATACAATGCCCCAGTCGGGTCCAGAACATTTGTTTTTATTCTCTCTACACTGACAGCACATATTAAATCTATCTATACTTATAATAAATCTGTAGAGAGGTCAATTCTGTAACTGGAATATATTTCCAAAATAACTATCAGGGGGTGATTAGGGATCGATACTGATGCCAAAAATGCAATCAGTAAAATTTTTGTCTGTCTGTCTGTCTGTCTGTCTGTCTGTCTGTCTGTCTGTCTGTCTGTATAACCGTTATAGAAACAAAAACTACTCGACGGATTTTAACGAAACTCGGTACAATGTTTTTCCATATTCCTGGGCTGGTTATAGTATACTTTTCATCACGCTGCAATGAATAGGAGCAGAGCAGTGAAGGGAAATGTTGGGAAAACGGGAGAAGTTACTCCATTTTTTAAGCTTCCGTCGCGTGTGTAACCTTGATGGTTAAAGCTACACAGAAATCATGTATGACGGAAATGTTCTCCTTAAAATTATATAAAAACTATCCCACGACAGCATATGTCTATCTTTTATTGTTGACTCACAATAACACCTGTAACTATCGATAGCTTAGCAGTTCGAAGCTTTCTGGTTATATTTGTCTACTCCTACATTTATATCACTCTCAGTCATCCCTAAATAAAAAAGTGAATAGTATTAACCATTGTATAAAAAAAGAATCATTGAAATCGGTATAGAAACACCAAAGTTATACATGAAATACGCTAATAATAAGCCATCGCGCGTGAATACTGAATCATGCTATAAGGATTATCACTACATAGTATAAAACAAAGTCACATTCTTTGTTTGTCCCTTATATCCCAGATTTTGATGCTGTTTTTTTAATAGATAGAGTGATTCAAAGGGAAGGTTTATATGTATAATAACATTCAATATGGAGTAGAAAAATACTGTAATTTTTGAGGTTTCTAATGTGATGTCGTAAATAATTACTTTTTTGCCGCTTACATTGCAAACAGGCTACCTAAAACCCTACGAGATTTATCAAAATGATGTACTAAGTATTTGTACACATTGAAAAGGTCTACAGAAAAGTCCGCGATGGTATATGTCTATTTCTTATGGATAACCCACAATAGCATTTTTTGTCATTAACTTTTTACGAAAAATAATGCCTTATATTCGAAGCAATTTTTATACAATATAGCCATTAATCCATATCCAATTAAGTACCTTAAATACATTGTTGATTTAATATAGATCAATATGACCGTTTACAGCATGTAATTTAAATGAACATTTTCGAAGATATCACTGATTTAAAATCCCGCGAGGAGGCCGCGCTTCGCCCTATAGCACTTCGAATTTAGCAGCGATCGGACGCGCAACTAAATGTCGCTCTTTTAAGAGTAACCTCTAAAGAAAACATTTTTGTATTGTCTAATGATAACAAAGCTATGAATGTTGTATATAAATACATTCTGTAATTAATTTTAAACATAAAATATATAGGGAAAAATGTAAAATGTAAATATGTAGTATATGAATTTAGATATTAGATATAGCAGGAAATCTTCTTGGTATAGGGAGAGGGGAATTGTTTTTCTTCAAATTTAACGCGTGCAGGCCACGGGCAGTAATGAATACCTAAATTAAAACTACTGGATCGATTTTAATCATTTTTTTCTCTGGGTGACATAGGCTATATATTTTATACCCGTGCGAAGCAGGGTAGGCCGCTAGTTGAAAATAAGAATAGAACAAATATAAATTACGCATAATACAATCGTCATTCTTATTTAACCTTATTTCAATCTTGAAATGAGGTTGACCTAAATTAAAATATTTCACACCCCCAAAACACAATATATGCTGAATTTCATGAAAATCGTTGGAGCCCTTTGCAAAATTCAGAAAAAAATATATACACAAGATTAACTCATTTAAATATTAAAGATAGATATCACTATACGATATCACAAGCAAAACCATATGGTTAATGAAAGTGTAATTTATGGTGTGGTATATGCATGGTCAGTAGAGCGGGAAAGCCGCTTGCCGTCACCGCATAATGCATTTCAGTGTGACGTCATGCTGTCATAGATTAATTGTCTCCTATCTCACTGAACTGATCAGGAAGCAATAAACGTTATGTAGTTCTATCTATTGTTTTTAAAGAACTTGAGTATAACTCACCAACAAAAAGTAAAGTAACGGCCTGTTACTATCCTACAGCCGAGTATAGTCCACCTCTCCATTTTTTGGTAAGAAGGGTTGTAGCTTAAATCCACCACGCTGCTCCAATACGGATTGGTGGGTTAAACATATCCCTAGAATTTTCTAGAGATATGAAGAATTTTTCGCGATGTTTTATTGCACTGAAAAGCAAATATCAATTAGGCACACATTTTAATAAAAAAAACTCATTGGTAACCCGGGATTTGAACGCATCACTCCCTGGAAAAAGTCACAATGTCACACAGTTTAGCTATCACACTTTAAAAACTTTATATAATTATTAATTAATGATTTTAAACAAATATGAGTTTAACTACTTATTTTTCTAACTTGTGGTCAAGAGTATATTTAATAAAAAACATGGACGCCAGAAATTTATTTCACACCTTAGTCATAAAAATCCTGGCAAATTTAATAATATTTATAGCCATCCAATGGCTTTACAATAAAAACGGAATTAATCTAACTTCCGTTTAATATATATTATTATACTATTCACGAAACTTAGGAACTATAAATTTACGTGAAATTCAGTATATAGATTGCTAGGATATCACCTTTATTTAATTTATGTTAAGAAGATGCATATTGCTCATAAATTTAACATTTACTTAGTATATTATTTTATATATTTTCCGCCGTTTGGTATCCGGCTGAGTAGAATTGACCAACCTCATTTTTTACCGAGGTGTCGTAAAAGGCGACTAAGGTAAGTTGACCCGCCGTGTGGTATCCGGTTTAGTAGAATAGACCACCCTCTTTCTTACCGAGGTGTCGTAAAATACGACGAAAGGTAAGTTGACGTCAGGCAGGCGGCCGGTCGTAAAAACGCAGCCAAATCATGTGACAACATGTTTCTAACATGTTGTGCCGACCCCACTTAGAGTGGGATAAGGGCAAGAGGATGATGATTATTTTATATATTTTATGTGGATGGATGTATGGCTAGGGGGAGGCCGAAAAAAAGATGGATGGATTGTGTGAAAAATGATATGCATGTTAAAAGAGTGGCACCAGAGTTGACGAATGATAGAGGAGAATGGAAGAAGAGCTATTGTGCCGACCCCACTTAGAGTGGGATAAGGGTAAGAGAATGACGATGATGATTATTTTATATATTAATATACTTTTACTTTCAGTGTAATTGAGCGTTACAAAAGTAATTAAAACAACTGTTATTTTCATAACGTTATTAGAGGTGCAAGTATAGTATGAATCGCATGAGCGGTAGTGCGCGGATATACTCTCGCTTTCGACCGTATCCATATATCACGAAGGCTAAATTTGACATTACGAAAACATTACGGTTGTTTCAAAAAAAAATTGTATACAACTTATTTTTTCTTTTTTTTTTCGTTTTAAATTCACCTTTTCTTCTCTTACGCGTTTTTGTTTATCGCTGCGAGGTTGTGACTTTTTGCAATGCTTTAGTTAAGACGTCTTCAAATCTACTCGGATAATGGGTTTTACTTAGCATTGTCACAACTGTTTCTATTGAATTGTGGTTTTTATTGCAACGCTCCAGTAATTTCAATTTGTTTATTGCTTTCGGGTGACAATTTGTTCAATGTGACTTCATTATTTTCTATGCTAGTATATAATTCTTGTGTTTTGCACAACCTACTTGCGATACCAAGCATTTATGACTGTGTTGTTGCAACTATAAGTAAGTTTATGTATAAATAACTGACATTAGGCAGTTCTGTCTTAACCATTTGGCAATTTGCCTTTCCTCCATGCTTCGTAGAGTAGTAGAGTTAGTTATTATAAGTAACATTTTATATTACTATAATTGAAGTTAAGGAAGAATTCAGACAGTTGTATACATTACGTATAGATTAGAATAGAACATGTTAAAGATATTAAAAGTTTTTATAAATAAAAGATATTAAAGTTAAAGATATTAAAAGCTTTTATAAATAAAAGCTTTTAATATCTTTATCTTGTTCAACAAAATTTTATAAATAAAAGCTTTTACCAAAATTTCATATCCCTACTGTTAACCGTTGAGGAGTTCCCTCGTCTGGAGCCAATCTTGGTAGCAGCATCAGGTCACGCTTATCATAAACATGCGTTGTCATCGTAAGTGGACCATGTAAAATTTCAGCTCAATCGGACACCTGAAAGTGGGTTAAATTTAACTTGCAAGATTCCACTTTCACATACATACACGGTAAGAGATTGAATTTGATCACAATCTATTCAGAGGCTTAGTAAGAGGAAAAATATGTTATCTGGAACTTATGTTTTTTAGCATCAGCGATACTAATAATATCATCATCAGCTTCCTCTCCTTATCCCACTCTAAGTGGGGTCGGCACAACATGTTGTAAACCTGTCACATGATTTGGCTACGTATTTTACGACCGGCCGCCTGCCTGACGTCAACTTACCATAGTCGGATTTTACGACACCTCGGTAAGAAAAAGGGTGGTCTATTCTACTTAACCGGATACCACACGGTGGGTCAACGTACCTTAGTCGCCTTTTACGAAACCACAGTAAGAAATGTGGGTGGTCTATTCTACTCAGCCGGATACCACACGGCGGATCGACTTACCTTAGTCGCCTTCAACGACACCTCGGTAAGAAATGAGGGTGGTAATATTCTATTCCGCCGGATACCACGCGGCGTCAGCGATACTAATAATAAGTCTACGAAAATGCAGTAATAAAGCTACAAATTTCTCTATATAATATTTACTTTATATAAATGAGTAAGGTTCTAAAGATACCTAGTCGTAGAAGGAAATCTTGGTTACGGAATATCCGGAAATGAACAAAAATTAAAAGCGCTTCGCAACTTTTCTACTCATATCTTGCCAAAAATATAAAGGAATGTTGAAAGCTGACTGCCAACTTTCACTAGTTGAAAAGGCATACAACAAACAACAAGGATGCAAGGAGTAATAAAAGATCAATTTAGTATTTATTGAAATGTAATTTATGGTATACTCTAAAAGGTAATACATTTTCCATTTCCTTAATTGTTCATTTGGTAGTACAATGTTAAATGATGTCCTAATTCGCCTTTGTATGGAATGTTAGTAATGCGAATTGTATTTGGGCAGACCCGCCAAATAGGTTTCTATTCAGCAATGCTTTAACATCGAAATGGTATTAGATATACCATGCTGATTGCTTCTAGTGATAAGGCCGCTTTGGGAAGCTTTATTGGTTTTTCTTTCTGGCCCCATATTTAGGGTAAGGCTGATTAAAAGGCATTGTAGAAGCAAATAAATGATGAGATGAACATATTGGAAGTTACTAATATATTTTATTAAATTCGAAAATTATCCAACGAATAAAAATTTCAATAATATACATATTTATAATTTATAATTATCGAGTATGTTTTACGAGATTTTTGTACCTTCTGATTGGTTCTATCTATAGATATTATAATATAATATATAAAGTCCCCAAACGCTGTTTGTTTGTATGTGATCGATTTTCTCAAAATCTACTTTAAAAAAATTGTGTATTTTTGGGGATGGAAGTTTAGGTTAATAGTAGATTATTCGGAACGGCTGTACCGATTTTGATGGGACTTTCACTGAAAGTTAGACGAAGTTATGGAGCAAAATATAGACCTTTAGTTTTTATCCTAGAACTTACGCAGGGTCGGAATTTATGCTAGAAAAACTATATGATACACTGATTTCCATGCAAGCAAATCCCTGGATACAGCTAGTCTCTCCTACAAAGTTACATGTCTAGTCAAAGAGTAGTGGCATTGTTTACGATTAAAGTGAGTCAATGAATTTTTGAGCCATGTATCTTTTTGTATAATAAACTAAGATTTTAAAATTCTAACTAATAAATAACTATGCAATATGGATAGACCAAAATATAAAATTTGTTTTGGACGATACAAAAATCTGTCAGAGGTTTGAAAAGTGAAAGTAAGCCAAGGGGATCTGTTTAACATAGTTGCACACTAATAAGCATAATGAAGCAATAAGTATTGTAGCGGAACCGACAAAGTAAAGCGGAACCGGTAAACCGATACGATGGCAAAAAGTTAGTTGTTAGTGTAGTTACTGGTAACATGAATGAGAGATCGTTTTTGAAAGTAATTAAAATAATGACAACATGACAACACCATAGACAATGGCAGGGTTGAAAACTTAAGACTATTCTATAGGATTGGCTGTATAATTTTTATATATGAATTATATAAAGATTGCTTCATAAACGCTTCTTTAAAAAAAACTTTATTTATAAACGTCGAAAACATTTGGTAAGAACTGACGTTTTGAAATTGTTTATTCCACATCTTGCCAAATTTTCTTGGTTGTTGTTTACTTGTATGCTTGGTTATTTGTTTTTGACTTTATAATATAATTATTGACTATTTTGTTGATGTAGATTTAATAGATTTTAGTTAAAGTAAAATAAATTAAATTTATTTTATAAGTTTATTAAATCTCATACACACATATAATGATTTTAATAATTGCATTATAATGACAATTGAGTTATAATATTTTATTGTACTATTATAAGCCAAAAGGACTGTTTCCTTTTTAGTTTAAAAAAGCCAAGTTAGCCTTAAATTTAATGCTCTTAAGCCCCTATGAGGATGATATGTTTCAATAAACCGCCAACGATAGTAAAACTGTGGCGCCTCGGATTTAGAGACTCGGCTTTAGGAAACCGCTTCGCTGCCTTTTTCCTCGCCTCGTCTGAATCTGTCCACTGCGAGGCGAATTCTTAAGCTTATCTTAAGTCCCCGTTAAAGCGGCTACAGTCTGGGGAATTGAATTAATTATTCTTAAATCCTGTATTTACAACTACAGTTGATCCCGGGTTAACTCGCCAACTACTTGTAGCGGTGTTACAGATTTACTCGGCTTATTTTCCTTTTTCTTGGGCTTTAGTCTATTTAATTAAGAGATGAATTTTCCAACATTTATAGTTTGTTTGGTGTATAAGTTTTTACGAGTATAATCTTTTATTATTTAACTTGCAAAATTAAATAATCAAAATTGACATACATATATTATTTCAGCATAGTAAACACTTATATACATACATATATAAGTATAAAAATTGACATATATATATGTATCTACTATGCTGAAAATATACGAGTATGTACAGTGGAACGCGCAATTTCGTACGCATCGAGTTAAATACCCATAATTATTAACTACTAGTAATATCCCGCGGTTTCACCCGCGATTTATAACGGATCCCTATTTTTTTTGCAAATGCAATATAGCCTATGTTGCTCAGTAAAGATGCAGCTTTCCAATGATGAAAGAATTTTTGAAATCGGTCCAGTAGTTTTTGTGTGAAAACATTAGAAACATACATACAAATTTTTCCTCTTTATAATATTAGTATAGATATTGTTAAGGAATAACAAAGGTTTTTTTTATACTACATGTTAGCCCTGTCTTTAAACTTTTACTGTACCAAATTTAATCTATATCGCTCCTTCAGATTAGCTTTAAAATCCTAACAGATAGACAGACTTTTGCACATATATAATTAGTATGGATTTTATTATTAGAATACTGTTTTTCAATCTTCACGTTCCTATTCCATTTTTATATTCTTAATTAATGTATCTAATCTTTTGTTAATTAATTAATAACACACAAGCTTAATGTGAAAGCTCGACCGTTCTTATTTAACGTGCGATTAGGCCGGGTATAATCGGATAATCGGGACGTCCGGATGTAGAGATTATCCGGTCGGCTTTGAGTAGGCAGTTTTTAATAGGGGTTCAGTTAATACGTTTTTCTGCCTGATAGAGTGATGTGTAGGAGTTACTTGATAATTGGTGATAGCTTTCTGGCGTCGTATCTTTGATTTTCATGAAATTCAGCATTTAGGGGGTTTTGGGGGAAAAAATAGAACTAGCTAGGTTTCATTAAAAAAATGTCTTATTTTCCTTGTTTTCAGGCACTGAAAAAATGCTAAAATGTAGAACAACAATGTGAATGATATTTGAGATGTCAACTATAAAGTTTTCATAGCTCATCGGATAACAGGCGGACTAAAGAAGTGAAAATACCCGGGATCAACCCCAACATGCCAAATATCACATAATTTGGCTAGGTATTTTACGACAGGCCGCCTGCCTAACGTCAACTTACCTTAATCATATTTTACGACACCTTGGTAAGAAAGAGGGTGATCTATTCTACTCTGCCGAATACCACACGGCGGAAGGATATTATCAGAAATTGCATTTAATTATCAAACAACTTCCTCATCTAACCAATTTGACCAGTACGTGGTCCAATTGTTATTCTAACCAAAACAAAGTACAATTCCGGTTTCCATGCAACTGCTATCCGACCTCCACAACTCTTTAGGTATTACCCAGTGGCACGGGAATAGAATAAATTCTACTTAAACTTAACGATTGTTATCAGATGTCCGTGATAATAACTGGGACTGGCAGCAAACGTCCGAAGCACGGAATTTGTGGGAAGTTTGTAGTATTGTTTGTTAGGATGATATTGAGTTAATGCGAAAATATGGTAAAATCAAGGGTGCTTAGTCCTTATATAATTATATTAATAGTTGAGCCCTACAATCTTCTTAAATATGTTTTTTGGACAAGAATAAACATAACCCAGTATTCGGCTTTTCATTCTTTTTTTAAATCAACAACACAAATGTTTCGATTGTATTTAATATAACTAAGTTATAATAAGAAGAAGCTCTAATTTTATAAAAGGAATGTTTAATGATTTTAACATATTATGTGTAAAATATATATAGAAGCAGTCTTTACTTTGCGAAATTCCATAGTACAGAAGTTTTGATATAATTATTTTGCTATATTATTTGTACATCTTCTGCTCGAATATATCTTTTAAACTCATAATTAGACAAATGAGTAGCCGTGTGGTATCCGGCTGAATAGAATAGTACCACCCTCATTTCTTACCGAGGTGTTGTAAAAGGCGACTAAGGTAAGTCGACCCGCCGTGTGGTATCCGGCTGAGTACAATAGACCACCCTCATTTCTTACCGAGGTGTCGTAAAAGGCGACTAAGGTAAGTCGACCCGCCGTGTGGTATCCGGCTGAGTAGAATAGACCACCCTCATTTCTTACCGAGGTGTCGTAAAAGGCGACTAAGGTAAGTTGACCCACCGTGTGGTATCCGGTTTAGTAGAATAGATCACTCTCTTTCTTACCGAGGTGTCGTAAAATACGACTGAGGTAAGTTGACGTCAGGCAGGCGGCCGGTCTTAAAGACACAGCCAAATCATGTGACAGCATGTTATAACATGTTGTGCCGACCCCACTTGAGTGGGATAAGGGCAGGAAAATGAATTTGACAAATGAGGTCAATGACTTGATTTTTCACTGACTAAGTTAAGTGACGTTCCACTATGTTCAAGACAAATAAAGAAATGGTATAAACTTATAACTAAATCTCAGTTAAATATTAATTTACTAAAGTGAGTACATTTTATATTGGTATATCACAGAAGTAACGTTTAAATGAATTATTTAATTAAATTAAAAAAGATTTTACTTAGCCAAACTGCTGAAGAAGCTCAATTAAGCTTCTTTTTGTATTTACTTCGAAATCTTATCCCTTTGTAAATGCTCTTAATGTGATAGTTGATCCGTTTAAGCTGTATAGTCCAGACGATCGAATGAGATTAACGGATATTCTCTGGAGACATTACGTGAGCACTTTTGTAATTCAAAGTTTTTGAGTGTTTTTATTGGTTAAGTATTTTACAACAAGTAAGTAGTTTAAAAACACTGTTAAAAAGAGGCTGATACAGAAAACCTACTATACTCTTGAAGATTATTTAGAAGATAAGAATGTGTGGATATAGCTCTCTTTGAACAAACAAGACAGTAACGACTTAATGTAAATAGTATTAAAAATTATATTTTTAAAAGAGCAACCGCCGAGTTTCTTGCTGGCTCTTCTCGGTAGGAACAGCTTTCCGAACCAGCAGTAGAGTTAATGATTCAAAAGCACTTGTTTACAAGTTTATTTGAATAAAGAATATTTTGAATTTGAATTTGAATTGATTATTAATCAGCATTACTTGCAGCTTTGAAATAAGTATTAATTAGGAAAGTATTTGATTGAAGTTTTGAACATAAACGTAATTAATGTTAGTTACCATAAAAGATAGAGATATGCTATCCTTGAAGAGCTGTGGTAGCCCAGCGGTAACAACGCGCGCCTCTTTCGAGGAGGTCACGGGTTCAAACCTGGGCAGACACCAATGAGTTTTTCTGTTAAAACTAATGTGTCTAATTCTGATAATTGCAATTAATCACACGCTTTTCGGTGAAGGAAAACATTGTGAGGAAACCTGCATATCTCTAGAGAATTCTTGAGATATGTCTAACCTACCAATCCGCATTGGAGCAGCGTGGTAGGTCTTAGCTCCAAACCTTCTCTCCAAAAACGGAAAGAAGAGGCCTATTCTCAGCAGTGGAATAGTAACAGGCCGCTACTTACTTTTACTTTCATGCTGTCCTTGACCTTTTGTAATATTTTTGTAGATCTACAATTGTCTAGTACATTACTTTAGTGTATCTCTGTTTGTAAATGCGACGCACGCGACTTAAGTTCCCAGCAGCATTAGAACTGCGCGATCTGTTCAACACTATTTACATAAAACCGTAATGTAGGTACTATTAATATAAACCGGAACAACTCTACCATTTAGTAAAAACCGTAGAAAAATTATTTTAGTAGATTTTGAGAATATCGATTACATACACACAGACAGCTTTTGGGAGCTGTGTTATAGAATAAGCATAGATTCCGGGTTTTGTAAAGAATTGTAGTTGCAAAAGTAATGATAAAATCATTTTGCTATAATCCGCGATGAAGTAAAAGAGAAAATATATATAATACTAAATGTAGAGTGGACAATCGGTTATCATACATGATACATGCAGGATTCGTAAAAAACACATGCACAAACCTCCACCACAATACACAAGCACTATATACGTTCACTATCACAAACTCAACTCAATCATCAGGAGATAGACTGCACGCCAAAATCGCAAAGCAAAGCAATACCCAAATAAGCTTAGTTATATACTAATCGGTTCAACCCCACCATTTATTTTATTTTGCCTGCGAACAAGTGTAACAAGCTTGAACTAGATAACCAATTGTCCACTCTACATTTAGCATTATATATATTTTCTATTTTACTTCATCGCGGATTATAGGAAAACTTTTGTATTATGGATCTCCGCAAAGTAACGCCTAATTCTATAAATTAATTGTAGTTGCATTTTGCGAAGAAAGTTTGATACAAGTTTGCTGCTGACATCGATTATGGATTGCCGATGGATAAATCATATCGCAAGATTATGACATGAGCATGTAGTAGTAATCTCTGGTACAATCTGAATTGTACTTTGTCACTACCAGGTAAGTTTTTATCTTAGACAGCTGTGTGACATCAAGTAAATGTATTAGTATATCTGTAACTGATTTAATCTCAGCTTAGCTAGTTTTTACACGTTGTTGTTGACTGGTCAGGCGCATATAACATAATTTTGAATGCTAATTATTTGAATAAATTAAATGTTTAACGAACTCATTTTGATAATTCGCTACTACCTAGCTCAGAGGTCGGCAACCTTTTAAGACTAAAGAAATCCAGATTTTAAAGAGTCAACTAAAAAGGTTTTGATAAATAACTTGATAGGGTAATGTATATAAACCGGCTATACTCACGTCTTATCTAATTTCTCCCATGTTGGAAACGTGGAAGTCTAAACTGAAAAAAAGAGATATGGTATCGTTTGTACACGCCGTGTGGTAACCGGCTGAATAGAATAGTACCACTCTCATTTTTTACCGAGGTGTCGTGAAAGGCGACTAAGGTAAGTCAACCCGCCATGTGGTATCCGGCTGAGTAGAATAGTACCACTCTCATTTCTTATCGAGGTGTCGTAAAAGGCGACTAAGGTAAGTTGACCCACCGTGTGGTATCCGGTTGAGTAAAATAGACCACCCTCTTTCTTACCGAGGGGTCATAAAATACGACAGAGGTAAGTTGACGTCAGGCAGGCGGTCGTAAAATACGTAGCCAAATCATATAACAACATGTATGTAACATGTTGTGCCGACCCCACTTAGAGTGGGATAAGAGCAGGAGGATGATGATGGTGTCGTTTGTACATTGTTTTTTTTAAATACGTAAATAAAATGTCTATAGATAAATAATAAGCAACATGGGTGTATCGTGGACTTAATTGTAAGTCCGTTGGGAATGAGACGTAAATTTCATATATATATCGACCGTACACAGCGGCAGTCTGTGCGACATCATTCAAATTAAGCTCGTAGCGGAAGGGTCGTGCCTAATGGAGACATAATTTTGGACGTGGTAATTGGGCACTTGAACAATTAATATTCCTCTTTTCTGGCTCATTAATAACAATCTCAATAGTGTAATAATAGTAATAATTTCTTGTCTGGCTCATTAATAAAAATCTCAAGAGTGTAATAATAGTAATATTGTCTTGTCTGGCTCATTAATAACAATCTCAATAGTGTTATAAAAATAATATTCTCTTTTCTGGCGCACTAATAGCAATAGTCTAATAGTAGTAAAATAAGTAAAAAAAGTAAAGAACTGACCTGTTATTATCTGACAAATGCTTGAACCGCGGCCACGTAGAAATAGGTGTGTCACAAGTTTTTCCCGCGTAAATCCCGAACCTGCAGGCAGGAGTTCTGAGATAAAAAGTTACTTTCAGTGAAAGTCACATCGAAATCGGTTTAGCCGTTTCATAGAATGTTTTATTAACCCATTCTCAATAATAGCTCTATTCTTTAGTAAAAACTTCACAAAAAGCCGTTCTGTGAATTTTGAGTAAATGAATCACATACAGACAGATAATTTTGTTTTATAATATGTATAGATATATTTATGGACTAACTTAAATATTTCATTGAATATATTTAGAAATAAGTAATAGAAATTCCCAATTATTAGTGAAACTGAATTTCAATTCAGGTCAGGTTTTCTGAAATGAAATTTAGAATAAATCTACAGTCCCCTGACAGATAATTGAAATAGGTAAAACGGATTGTCTACGTGACATACATGCGAAGGGATTCAAACAACCATATAAAATATTAAAATTGTGAACGAAACCTCTGATATATTAATATTGTAATAGCGAAAGTATGTCTGTCGGTCGTTACACTTTCACAGCTAAACCGATGAAGTAATATCTGTAGTGTATGCGGGTTGAGATGTGTGTAACTTACTTTGTACATTTATATACAAGACACATATATGTAACACATACATGAACATAGTCACACTAACTCACACTAGTACAAAGGTACATACACGGTCCCAGAATGCACCACAACAGTAACACGAGAGCCCTTGGTGAGAGTGGTCGTGAAGTGACATGTTGTTACTTGTTAGTGTGTGTTTGAGCCTGTGCTATATTCATACAACATCACTACATATTATAAAACAAAGTCCATATTTCCGTATGTACGCATAAAACTTTAAAACTACGCAACCGATTTTGATGCGGTTTTTTTTAATAGATAGAGTGATTTCAGAGGAAGGTTTGTACGTATAATAACATTCAATACGAAGTAGAGAAATACTGTAATTTTTGAGGTTTCTGTAAATAATTAAATTTTTTTCCGCTTACATTGCAAACGCAGGCTAAACCCTACGAGATTTATCAAAATGATGTACTAAGTATTCGTACACCTTAAAAAGGTCTACAGAAAAGTCCGCGATGGTATATATCTATCTCTTATGGATAACCCACAATAGCAGTTTTTTTCATTTACTTTTTACGAAAAATGATGCCTTATGTTCAAAGCAATTTTTATACAATACAGCATTAATCCTTATCCAATTGAGTACCTTAAATAAATAGTTGATTTAATATAGATCAATATGGCCGTTTACAGCATGCAATTTAAGTGAACATTTTCGGAGATATTACAGATTTAAAATGCCGTGAGGACGCCGCGCTTTACCCTATAGCACTTCGAATCTTTTAGAGTTTGTTTAAAGACATTCTGTAATTAATTGTAAAAAATAAAATACATAGGTAAAATGTAAAAGTAAATAAGTAAAAATGTACTATATGAGTTTAGATATTCCGAAGATAGCAGGAAATCGTCTTGGTATAGGGAGAGGAAATTGTTTTTCTCCAAATTTAACGCTTGCGGGCCACGGGCAGTAATGAATAAATCAAAACTACTGGATCGATTTTAATCATTTTTTTAACACTGACTGACATGGGATATATATTTTATACCTGTGCGAAGCAGGGGCAGGCCGCTAGTTAGTTTATAAACACTACAATATCAATTAAATTTGGTATAATTTAAGCCATACCTAGCTAATATCTATACATATTATAAAACAAAGTCGCCAAAAACTGTGTGTCTATATGTGATCTATTTCCTCAAAATTATTTTATTTTTACTAATCAGATTTTAGTACAGCTTACACTTAAAGATACGAGTTATGTTGTTTTATATTTTTATTTTTATTAATGCAATAACAGTACAAACAAACAAACAAACAAAGGAGTAATACACTTCTTGAGGAAAGTGTAGGTTAATAGTACATTACAGTTTTATGTAACTTGACTGTTTTATTTTTTATTAATGCAATAAAGAGATTACAAACAAACAAAAACAAACAAACGAGTAGTACACTTCTTGAGGAAAGTATAGGTTAATAGTACATTACAGTTTTATGTAAATTGACTAAAATACATATTTGTGACACTGATTTCAATGCATGTGAATCCGCGATCACAGTTTGTATTAGATATAAATAAATAATAATAATAATAATAATAATAAAATACTTTATTGCACATAAAAAAAATAGAAACATGAAAGTTACAATTAAACAAAAAGAAGTGCAAATAAAATTCTTTAACAAAATATACCGCGTTTACAAGACCGTATTTTATCACTTGATTCAACTTCATTTCTTACCGAGGTGTCGTAAAAGGCGACTAAGGTAAGTTGACCCACCGTGTGGTATACGGTTTAGTAGAATAGACCACCCTCCTTTTTACCGAGATGTCGTAAAATAACACTAAGGTAAGTTGACGTCAGGCAGGCGGCCGGTCATAAAAACGCAGCGAAATCATGCGACAGCATGTTTATAACATGTGCCGACCCCAAATATAGTGGGATAAGGGCAGCAGGATGATGATTTTATCACTTGGTTTGAACATAGTCGAAGCTATATAAATTCTACGACACCTAAACTTAATGTCTCATTCAATGGTGTCAAAACAAAGATCCCTCTGAATATGCTAAGCGAATGTTAAACATGCAAATGGTAATAATATTCAGTACTTTGTCCAAATCTCTAGCTGCCATTACTGACGGTGCTAAAATAACATCCTGTATAAATCACCCAGTGACGTCACTCTTTGTTCTACCCGCTGGCTGGCAGTGAAAAATCTTAAAACTGGTTTACGAAAGTGGTTTAAGCTTTAATTTTGAATGGACTGTTACTAACCTGCTACAAAGCAATCTTTCTAAGTATATTTCCAAAATTAACAAAAATAAATCTTCCCGGAAAAAATCCAAATTTTCAATAATATTTTATTATGATCGTCATTTTGCCCTTATCCCACTCTGAGTGAGGTAAGGCACAAAATGTATTATTCATGTAGTTGCATATTTTTGCTCATTATTTGACGATCGGTCGCTTGCCTGACGTCAACTTACCTTAGTCGCTTTTTACGACATCTCGGTAAGAAATGAGATTGGTCTATTCTACTCAGCCAAAACCCACACGGCGGGTTAACTTACCTTAGTCGCCTTTTACAACACCACGGAAAGAATCGAGCGTGGTCTACTCTATTCAGCCGGATACCACACGGCGTGTCAACTTACCTTAGTCGCCTTTTACGACATCTCGGTAAGAAATGAGGTTAGTCTATTTTACTCAGCCGAAAACCACACGATGGGTCAACTTACCTTAGTCGCCTTTTACGACACCTAGATAAGAAATGAGATTGATCCATTTTACTCAGTCGAAAACCACACGGCGGGTCAACTTACCTTTACGACCTTTACTTTTACGACACCTCGGTTAGCAATGAGATTGATCCATTCTACTCAGTCGAAAACCACACGACGGGTCAACTTACCTTAATAGTCTTTTGCGACACCTCGGTAAGCAATTAGCTTGATCTATACTACTTAGCCGAATACCACACGGTAGCTAAAATAGATATAACAAACATATTGTTTAATTCTAAATCAAAATGGTATATAGTTTGTCAGTAAAGAAATATGTCTTTACATATGTAGAGTTCATTTGAGAAAAATTCCGACTGCATCAACTAATTTAAAGGGGTACATTTTACCCGCACTGATATTTCATAGTATCTCAGAAATGCAATTGGCTATCAATTTATCTAAGCTTGTTCTTTGTGAGCACCGCCTCGGGGCTTCACTGAATCGATGTCTGAGATCGTTTATATAGCGATATAGCTTGAAGAAAAGTAGAGCGTACTTTTAATGAAATTTGTAGTTGTATAATAGGTAAGTAAGTTAGTAAGTAGCGGCCTCTTCTCTCCGTTTTTGGAGAGAAGGTTTGGAGCTAAGACCTACCACGCTGCTCCAGTGCGGATTGGTAGGCTACACATATCTCCAGAATTATCTACAGATATGCAGGTTTCCTCACGATGTTTTCGTTCACCGAAATGCGAGTGATAAATTGCAATTATAAATTAGACACATATTTTAACAAAAAATCTCATTGGTGTCTGTCCGGGTTTGAACCCGTGACCTCCTAGAAAGAGTCGCACTGTGTTACCGCTGGTCTACTACAGCTTGTATAATAGGTACCTTTAATAAAATACTCGCAATAGCGGCCTCTCATCACAACCTATTGACGTGAACTGTTAAATATTGGTCTCTTCACATGATCTCCATATAAAAAGGATACCCGCCCAACGTCGGTAAAAAGTATATGATGAAACATAAATATCAATTAAAGATGTTACTTTCATTTACCCTTACAGTATCTGATACGATTATCTGAACCTTACGGTACACTCATAGGTGTCTAAGTAAGGGTTCGAATTTTTGGTATTAAAATAGACTCTTTTGTTACAAATACGTATAGATTACGTGTACGAATTGTACAAATACCATTCAGATCGAATGATATAGCAACCCGTATAAACAAATTTGGATAATTTTTCATACATACAGCGGAAATACTGAATATTCCTATATCTTTTTCCTGACACATACAATTTGTATGCCTTCACAAGAGGTCTGAATAGACACTATCCTAGATAAATCGACCGCAACCATCAGGCAGAAATATCTAGAACCGTTTAAATATCGTATGAGATACTCGGTTTTATTCGATAGATAGAATATATTTGAGTTTTTAAAAGTGAATGTAGTTAAACTTGGATAGTGGTAGTAAATAAAGTAAGTAGCGGCCTGTTACTCTCCCACTGCTGGGAATAGGCCTCTTCTCTCCGGTTTTGGAGAGAAGGATTGGAGCTAAGACCTACCACGCTGCTCCAATGCGGATTGGTAGGATACACACATCTCCAGAATTCTCTAGAGATATGCAGGTTTCCTCACGATGTTTTCCTTCACCGAAAAGCGTGTGATAAATTGTAATTGTCAATTAGACACATAAGTTTTAACAGAAAAACTCATTGGTGTCTTCTCGGATTTGAACCCGTGGTCTTCTCGAAAGAGTCGCACGGTGTTACCGCTGGGCTATCACAGCTTATAGATAGACCTTTGGATAGTGGTAAGGCAAGGGTTTTCGAAATTTTTATTTTTTATCGCGAAAAATTGAATTTTAGTGCAAAGTAATGTTTTTATTACTTTTGTATTATGGATCTCCGCAAAGCAACGCCTAATTCTATAAATTATTTAAGAGACCTATGTCTAAATAGAAAATAGATGATTTTAATAGGCACTTCATATTACAAATCAATCGTGCCAATTCTAGATATATCTAAAAATACAAAAGATATCATCATCCTGCCTTTATCCCACTCAAAGTGGAGTCGGCACAAAATGTTATAAACATGTTGTAACATGATTTGGCTACGTACTTTACGACCGGCCGCATGTCAAATTATCTTAGTCTTAGTAAGAGGGTGGTCTATTCTACTCAGCCGGATACCATACATGGGGTCGACTTCCCTTAGTCGCCTTTTACGACACCTTGGAATGAAATGAGAGTGTTCTATTCTACACAGCCGTGTACCACACGGCATTAAAAATTCATAAGAAATATCTCAATAAAATGTTCAGTTACGTCTAACTTGTAAAATATTGTCCAATTGTCAACTATATAACTTATAGGAAAACGATACCGCTATAGTAAATGTCACATACGAAATTCAGCAATCGAAGCAAAAGGTAAGATGTTATCGGAATCGGTATAATTTGTACCCTTCCCGAACGGTCCCAGAGCTTCGAACAAAAGCATAAAGGACGTTACAATATTAGGTATAGAACTTGGATGATATGGAGATAGTCCATTTTTATAGTCAGAGAGGAACTTTTATTTTTTCCTTTTACCATCGCAATTCCTTTTATATCCACGTCTCGGTCGGGTATGATTCGTCTCTTATTTTCGCGATATCTTGATAGGCAAAATGATAGGTAGTTAGTAGTTTAAAATTATAAATGCAAAAAAAAGTAAGTAGCGTAGAGAATAGGCCTCTTCTCTCCTCTCTTCTCTCTTTTTGGGGAGAAGAATTACAGCTAAGACCTACCGCGCTCCTCCACTGCGGATTGGTAGGTTACACATATCTCCAGAATTCTCTAGAGATGTGCAGGTTTACTCACGATGTTTTCCTTCACCGAAAGCGTGTGATAAATTGCAATTATCAATTAGACACATAAGTTTTAACAGAAAAACTTATTGGTGTCTGCCCGGGTTGGAATTGGTGTGAACCCGTGAACTCGAAAGAGTCGCACGGTGCTACCGCTGGGCTACCACAGCTTAAAATTATAAATGCGATAAGAATAAATTAATACCTCTTAGTTAAGCTTCAGTGGGAGTAGCAGGTAGAATTAAGTTTTTAAAGATTTAAAATTTAAAAGCTATTTTTTCTGTTTTATTCAAAAATTAAAAAAAAAAGAAAAGAATAACTTAGTAATTAATTTTATTTAAGGTTCGGTCGAAAGTCTGGCTTTCCGGGAATCCTAGTTTCGATTTCGCTTTATGTTTTAAGTTGTATATTGTTGTGATAAATGTTTTTGTAAGTGTCTAACAAGCCTTTGCAAAGTTGAATAATAAATAAATAAAAACTTTCAACTAGTTTTTGAGCTTTACCCACGCAACCTTCTTAACTTTAAAGTTATGCAGTAAGTAACATTGGTAACCGTTTTCCGTAAGATTGCAAATAAATTTACTTTGAAGTTGAAGACTTTTGGAAAGTGAAGCAACGAGACTGTGGTTTTAAGTTGTAAAGCGATGTGATAAGCACAACGTACACTTATCGAAGTTGCGAACCTTATGTAGGGAAGGTTTTGTTAGCGTAAATTCTGCAAATTGATTATCAAAACTACTAATTCGATACATCGCGGCACGACAACACCGTGTAAAACTTATATAATGTTCACTAGATTGGAAAAGTGTCGTGAAAACTTGTTTTTCTACATCTCCTATATTCTCTACACATATCTGCTATAAAAAATTAAGAAAATTACAAGTAATAAAGAAGTAGTCCGTTGAAATTTCGACGCAGCAGTAACAAAGACCTTGTGAAAGAGTTTGCGGCTAGACCCACCATGTATTCCAATTCTTCCTTCACCGAATGTTGAATTGTAATTATTCTAAATGTACTACTCAACTCATGTTTTAACCCGCGTTTATAGCCAATCACTCGCAACATTACGAAGAAAAAGAAAACAATTCCACTTCTAATCAGCCGACAAACACTTTATGTTATACAGTTTAATTAGAGAGTGAAATAAGCTTTTGCCGTTTAATCCTGCAGCCTCTCGGTTTACGGTCGGTAAAGGGAGATTACAATCGTAAAACCGAAAAAAGACAAACGTCGCAATAACAAATTCGTATTCAAGTCAGATGGTCCATGACTGAGCGGTAAAAGGGTCACTATTATGGAAATTACATCTTTAGCGACTTAAAGTTGTGTTTTGTTACTGTAACTAAATTTGAGTTCATTTTCAAAATTTATATTCGTGAGTCATACGCCCATACTTCCATAATAAATATTATAAATGCGGGAGTTTGACTTTCCGTGCTTTGGAAAAAATTTTATACTACAAGAAAAAGCCATAGGTTGCATTTAAAATTGAAGTCTGCGTGATTCCCTGCGATAGAAGTTTAAGGAAATAGGTATTCTTGCATTGGCTTCACAGTATATTTTTAGCAATTTAATTGATGAGCATATAATATATAATTATAAAAAAATTGGCGATGTATATAATAGACAAAGTAGGAACCGGCAAAAGCTTGAGACTCCTGCTGTACGCCTTGCAAAAGTATTATATGTAAGCTGTTTGTGGGTTTGGGTAAATGATTATATAATAAAATTTCGCAATCAATTTCAGCTTTGCCATTACAGCAGTTTACAGCACCGTTAAAATGAGACTAATACAGAAGGCCTACTATACTGTTGAGGATTACTTAGATGATAAGAATGTTGGACATAGTTACTCTTCCACCATGTACAAGACAGTAATTACTAAATATAAATGTAAAAATATAATTTTTATTACTAGTTAATAAGAATTATATTTTGCAACGAGCAACCACCGAGTTTCTCGAGGGCTTCTCGATAGTAAAAGCTTTCCGAATCAGCAGAAAAAATTACGATTCAAAATCACCTGTTTACAAGTTTAGTTGAATAATAAGTTTATAGAATATTTAGAATTTGTATTTGTGTCATGCTTTTACGGTATCGTGGCTTAACCGCTTGACCGATATTGATAAAATTTGATACAATTAAAGATTAGTCTGATAGAAATATTTAATATTTTCACCAAGTTAATGCAAAAGAAGTCGCGGTTACAGCTAGTATAATATTAATATGCGAAAAAAACGAAACAGTCAATATAAGTCAGATAGGTATGTATTCAGCTGAAATAGAATTAGTTTTGTTTTTATTTGAAAAATAATGTACACATTAAATTCCCGCCTACATATTGATGTTCTGAGAGGAGAAATTGCAAATCTTAAATTTTGAACTACAATAAATAAACCATTAAAATGAATTTTCAATTCTTTTTTGTATTTCATTAAATAAAAAAAAATGAAGTATAAATAAAAGAAAAAGTTAAGCTAAAATGAATACTGTTATTGCGGTTTAATTAATCGGGATTAACACCTAATGTCCTGGGGGATTACGTATGTAGGGGGAGCGTGTAGTCACGCTTCTATCTGTCTAGACATCATTTTAATCAACTACTAAAATGAATAAAATAAAAACAATACTCATTTAATTAGAAATACATAAAACGCCACGAATGAATATTAATTACATAGAACAAGTATTAAGTTTTCCAATTGCCACATAATAATTTTTTTTTTATAAAAAACCTTTGTACCTAGGTATTTACATTTCTCGAGACTGCCCATTCCCCGAATAAGCTATGCTAACTTGACAGTTTATGGTGAAAATAGTGTATTAATATAAATTTTAGTATTTTTTTAATGCCCAAAAACAGGGATAAAACGATTTTATTTTTACATAAACCTAGCTAGATCGATTTTTAACCCTCAAATACCCCTACATTGCTGAATTACAGGAAAATCGTTGGAGCCGTATCCGAGATTCCGAAATTAATAATTAATTAATTAATTTAATTAATTAAATTAATAAATATTTCAATGAGTCTTATATATATATATATATATATATATATATATATATATATATATATAAGACGTATATATATATATATATATATATATATATAAGACTCATTGAAATATTAAATATTAAACATTTAATTATTTTTATCTTTATTGTACATATATGAATATGTTAGAAAAGAACCTTATTTTACCACTGCAGTTGCAGCGCTGAGTTTTTCCTGCATTTTTCCCAAACCTTTCAATATGACGTGTAGTATATACAAAACGATCGCTTCTTCCATTTTACTTTGCGAGAAGGATCATAACAACGCTGTAAATGTGGAATAATATATGTTTTGTCGCTAAAGGATAAATATATTGAATATCATTGAGCATAAAGCGTTTTGCAACAGTGCTGAATATTTTACCGATAATGTAGTCCTCGCCTTATAAAGCACTCCTAAATTTAAGTTTTATATAATCTTTATTTTTTAGTTATATAATCTTTCAAATTCAAATTAATAACTTTATATAAAATATTAACTATTAATAAACTTGTAAACAAGTGCTTTGGAATCGTCAACTCTACTGCTGGTTCGGAAAGCTGTTCCTACCGAGAAGAGCCAGCAAGAAACCCGGCGGTTGCGCTTTTTAAAAATATAATTCTTATGACCAGTTACATTTAGTCATTACAGGGTCTAAGCGAGCTATATCCACACATTCTTATCTTCCAAGTAATCCTCAATCCTCATTGATTGCGGAATTTTATTATAGAATCTTATATCCAAATCCACAAACGACTAACGTACTTTTGCAAGGCCCAAAGCAGTAGCCGCAAGCTTATGTCGGTCCCTGCTTTGTCTTTAAATTAAGACTATCATGTATTCATAGTTAATGTATACAAACTAGCTATACTGACGTCTATTTTATCGGGCGAGCCCGACTTGTTTCAAGAATGTATAATGCCGTGTAAACAGCTTATGAATAAAGGTTCCGTATGGCCTTGATCGTTTTCTATACATTAACTATATTATCTTTCAGGCGTTAAGCGAACAATTCAAGTGCAATATCGTAAAGCAGTGTGTTTGGACTTATCAAGTACAATTTACTATTTATTTTTCAAAAGAAGAAAGAAAAACTTACAAACGCAAAATCTCATTAAAAAGAATCGTTGAAAATCCTTCAATTAAAAGTTTTAACTATTTCACCACTCTTTAAAGGGTAGGTAGCGTTTGTTCGTAGCCAAAAGTTTAGTATTAGAGAGCATGGATTTTTTGAAGTAAAAAAGGCATTACTGCTACCTCAAGTAATAATGTTTAAATAGGAGTCTTAAGTCTCCCAAAATAAAATTACTTAACTTAAATTGAGTAACTTTTTAGCGGTATGTTATTCTGAGTTATAGCCATGTGCATTCTTATCGGCTAAGTGATCTTCTTTTCTATTTTAGCAGTTTTATTAGTGCCCGATTATATAAAAAAAAAAAATTTACGAAACCTAGCTGGATCAATTTATTGCCGTCATCATGCTGAATTTCATAAAAATCGTTGAAGCCGTTGCCGTAATTCCGATTAAATGAATGTTAAATAAATATTAAAGTTTTAATCAAAATAATTATTAGTTTTAGATATTTTAAAAGCAACCAGTTAAAAGTTATTTTAACAAATGGCGAAACGAAAATAATTTTGAAACCGCACGGAATATTCGCGGAGTTTAAAACGAAGCGAAACTGCCAGATGGCGTCAACCGGATATCACAAAAAGATTGAAAAAAATATTGTCTAACCACATTCAGTAATAGTCAAGTGATTTAGCCTATATTTTAATTTCTGAAAATTAGAACTCCGATGATATATTAATTTATGAACAACATACAAAAGTAGCATAGCACAGCAGAACAAGGAAAAAAACATATTGCGTTATTGAGGGTACTCTTAAATTGACGTGGTGAAGTCGCAGGTACCACTAGCTTTATATAAATTACAATCGTGAAATACTTTGATATTGCACGCACTTTAAAATATCTACACTAAGTGCGCTCCGTAGTTTTGTCCGTAACATAAACTGCATTACGTAAAAGCAAAATAATCACAACATGATTGTTTTAAATAAACAGTATCAGACAAAAGGATGAAGCAACAATACTTACACTTGAAATCCTTAGCGTGTACCGTTTGAATAAAATTATACAAGTAGTAAATTTATTCAGCATGTACTAAAATAAAAATACACGGATTTTGATGAGGACTAGCGGCCCGCCCCGGCTTCGCACGGGTAAAAATATATGTCACTCAGTAAAAAAAGTGATTAAAATCGATCCATTAGTTTGATTTATTCATTACCATATTTGGAGTAAAACAATTCCCCTTTCCCTAAACCATGAAGATTTCCTGCTATCTTTGGAATATCTAAATTCATATACCTACTATATTTTTACTTATTTGCTTTTTAATTTTTTTTCTATGTATTTTATTTTGACAGTTAATATATTACAGAATGTATTTACACGTTACATATACAAACAACGTTCACAGCTTTCTTGTAATTAGACAATACAAACATGTTTTCTTTAGAGGTTACTCTTTTCAATGTCATCCTATTTCTTTAGAATTGATAGGATGTCTATAGCCAATATGTTATTCTGGTGTATAAGGAATAATTGTGTCTAATTACATTGCTATTGGTTCAGCGGATACGCCGTGAAAGAGTAACAAACATATATCCATACTCACAAACTTTCGCATTTATAATATTAGTAGGATCTTAGCAGCAAAACTTTCTTTAACTCGAATAAAACAATCACGACATCTGAGTATTATATTACAACTTGGCCATTAAAAAGTCCTGTTACGAGATTTTAGTACAAGCTTAATTCTAGACTAATCTAATTAGGAGTGTGACATGTGGACGGGAGGACGGAAAGGGACCCGCCATTAATCATGCCTCTGGCGGTATTCGACACTGAAAGGGATTAGGGATTCGACGTGCCCACCGTGATAAGTCACTGTCCTGAATATCTTTTAACTTGTATATTTATATATGCACATATACGCCGTGTGGTATCCGGCTGAATAGAATACTACCACCACTAGATGATGAATTAACAGTATTAATTTATCGTGGTGATTATTTTCAAAAATGTAGCAAGAGAGGCTTGCGTCCTTGAAAGCTGGCTCCAGTGTTCGTTAACGCGGACTGAGTATGAATAATTTATCGAAGCTCATTGTACGTAACATACTTATTCTGAAACTTTATTTATCTATTTATCAACGTTATGAAATTCTTAAATTATTTATAACATGTAAAATCACAAGTTGGCGTGATTGAATACAAAAATAAATCCCGATTTAGCGTGATTGAATACCAAAATAAATTACGAGTTCGCGTGATTCAATACCATTATAAATTCCTATTGTGTCAGATTAAATACAAAAATAAATTCCGAGTTGACGTGATGGAATACAAAAATAAATTCCGAGTTGACGTGATTGAATACAAACATAAATTCCGAGTTGACGTGATTGAATACAAAAATAAATTCCGAGCTGGCGAGATTAAATACAAAAATAAATTACGAGTTCACGTGTTTGAATACGATTATAAATTCCGAGTGGATGCGATTGAATACAAAAATAAATTTCTAGTTGTCGTGATTGAATACAAAAAATCTGAGTTGGCGTGATTTAAAACAAAAATTAATTCTGACCGCTAAGATATACTCATAAAATAAAATTTTCAGTTTGACATTTTTATAATATAACTGTAACAATAAAAGTCATTTACGCTGTTTTTTAAACTTAATAAAAATAAATAATCTGATTTATTATGATTATAAACAACCTTTTGAATATGCAAAAGTAATATAACAGATATAGATTCAACAAAAACAATGTATAATCAAAATTACCTAGATAATAAAAGGTGATAGCATAAAAAATGGACACTCACCATCCATGGACCTCGAATTTATACCAGTAATTTTAATCCAGAATATGACCCTCTGTACACGTCTGTGAAACAATGGTCTGTGGATTAAATATTTTTCCATTCCCGTACCGACTGAACAAAGCGTGACGTCAGCGGTTGATTTATACCATAGCGTTGTTTCATTGGCATGAAGGTAGGTGTATTGAATTTATAACCCTTAGAATTTAGACAGAAATTTTACAAAGTTTTTGCAATTTACACATAATGGACGTAATACCAGTTAATAGTAGCTTGATTAGTAGACATGTAGTCGAGATTTATTACTTGTGACACTACGATATTAAGATTTTTCTATGGAATTATTAAACAATTCCATATAAATAGTGCGGTACCCGAAATAGAATAGACCACAGAGATGTCGTAAAAGGCGACTAAGGTAAGTTGACCCGCCGAGTGGTATCCGGCTGATTAGAATAGACTACCCTCTTTCTTACCAAGAACTTTCTAACTGAGGTGTCTTAAAAGGCGACTATGGTAAGTTGACATCAGGCAGGTGGCTGGTCGTAACGTAGTCGAATTATGCGACATGTTCATAACATGTTGTGCTGACCTTAGAGTGTTATAAAGGTAGGAGGATTATGAATCCGCGATATAAGAAAATATATGTAATGCTAAAAGTAGAGTGTACTATCCGTTCTCATACCTGATACTAGCAGAATATGTAAAAGTCATGCACTACATACCGCTAATAACACAACAATAAATCAGCGCTGCACACATTAGCGCTACCACAATCTCAATTGTTTCGCCCGTAACCGAAGCATCGTCAGGAGATAGATTCCCGACAAAATTGCAAAATACATTAAATTATTATTAATAAATGATTTATTAATTATACATTAACTTATTATAAAAAACATCAAGTGTTATGATTTAATAACTGAAATTTATACCCAGTTATTTATCATTTCAAATCGCGTGACTATTCATTATAGGAACGAGTTTGTCTGAATATCCAATCCTTCTATACAAATGCCAGAGGAAGTCTTTGTCTAACACCAATGCCATACCGTACATAAAATAAAATATAAATAGGTTTTCAATTAAATTTTCATCCTTATCACAAAACAAGGTATACAAATATTCCATAATAATTTTGCTATAGGGAAATTCGCCTATTGTTGGTTTGAAAGGAATTTTTCGTTAATACATTTCGCGAGTCTAATTGGAGAGCAGCTTTAAGAATTATGCTCACAATCTTTTGTTAATATTAATGTACCCTCATTACGTCAAAAGTTGACGCTCAAGAGTATATAAAACGATAATAACAGATTTCATTATATAAAATAAGTTCACGTTTACTAAGACGTTTAACAACGATTTTGTTCATAGAATAATATAAAATAAGCTTTATGAGTTATATTTAAATAAAAACAGTCGTTTTTAAAGCTTTCAGGATTTAAATCCACGTAGCCTTGCTATATACGTCCTATAGTTGCAAAACTCACGGCTGATAGAATTAAAGTTATTTTTACATAAAAATGTCTCTTGTTGACCATTTAGAAATTACTAAAAAGTAACGAAGATATAAGTAAATAAAAGAAAGGAGTAGTTTTGGAAATTTCTTGCTACATGGAAAAATTCTACAAAATATAATTTTATTTCTTGATATTGAAGCTTTAAACTTAAATGAAATTTTGAATCGATGTTTAAGGTTATAACTATTAAAATAATATAATTTAAAGATTAAATACTTAGTTTCTATATTGTCATCGGACATGGGCAAATTTCGCTATTTCGTATTAATATTTTTGGTATAGATTTTCCTACATAGAGAACTTCCAAACAACTTTTTGTACAATTTTTTAATTGAATAGACTCCAGAGTATATTTCATTAACGATACCAAAAAAAAACGCAAAGGATCATTTACAAAATTTCAACGTTCGCGGCGCGAATTTGATTACAAAATCTGCCGTGCTGCGATTAAATTACGACATTAGCCGGAAAATATAATAAGCTTTGCAATTTCCACAGATCTCTTTGTGGTACGGCAAAATTAATTTTTTACTATACCTATATATGCATACATGTTAATTATGTCATTGTATTTACATCCTCCTGCTTTTAGCCTATTTTGAGTTGATTTGGCGCTTCATGTTATAAACATGTTATCACATGATTTCGCTACGTATTTAACGACAGGCCGCCTGCCTGACTACAACCTTAGGCGTATTTAAGACTCCTCGGTAAGAAAGAGGATGGTCTATACTCGTCAGCCGAATACCACACATTGGATCGACTTAATTTAGTCGCCTTTTACGACACCTTGGTAAGAAATGAGATTGGTCTATTCGACTCAGTCGGATACCACACAGTATATGTCGTTATATTTAAATACATAAATAAAATGTTTCTATTAGAATTTCATAATAATTTGAAGACATTGAATTTATGACGTAAGTTGTCTTTCATTCTCAAATGAACTTAAAAAAACAGAATTAGCAAATACATGACTTCTTATATATAACTAATTGGCTTTAAACTTGTATATGGAATTGGTGGATTAAAAATACTCTTAAAACTTTATTGGACTTTAGAATACTTCGTGTATTTAAAAGTAATAATAATATTTTAAATAGTATTTTAATCGTAATGTAATTATTAAGCCAATTAAAATATGCAGTTCATAACATATTCATAAATAATTTACCAGTCACCCAAATAATATCAACAGTGTCCATCCTCAATTTACGAAGTTATGAATAATTTAGCAGTCTATTTGTTTGCTGAATGCCAATGTTCCAAAATTTGTGAAATTTATCGATGTCATAAATAATAATCATAATAAATAAATTAGTAGGTAAGGTTAACAAAAATATATTTGGTATCGTATTTTTCTCCCTTTAAGGTAAAATATTAATACAATAAGCTTACAAGAAATTAATTATACGCTTATTCAAAGTTTTTTAAATGAGGTTTTTGCACAAAGGACTTTATTGATAGGATATTTTAATAGGTGGTAATAATCGTATCCTATCCTACAAATATTATAAATGCTAAAGTTTGTGAGTATGGATGTATGTTTGTTACTCTTTCACGGCGAATCCGCTGAACCAATATCGATGAAATTTGGCGTAATTATTCCTTATACACCGAAATAACATATAGGCTATTGAAATTCTGTTAATTCTACAGGAATAGAATGACATTGAAAAGCGCCATCTATTATCGACCTATCACACGACAACAGTTCAGAACGAAGTCGCGGGTAAAGTCTAGTATTGACAGAAATGACGATTAATATAAATAATACACATCAAAATTTCTACGGGTCCCATAAGAAGGCTCAGCGGATGATGAAGCCTTGCTTGGAGTATCTCTACGTGATCAAATCAGAAATGTGGACATCCGTTGTAGTACCAAATTTACCGACATAGCTTAGCGTTTTGCGAAGCTGAAGTGGTTATGAGCGGGGGTGCATGATGCGGAGATCCGATGGGCCTTGGGTCTTATAGTGTTGGAATGGTGACCCAAGACCTAGACCCTAGACCTAGAACCTAGACCCCCTACGAGCTGGACTAACGAGCAGTTAAAAGTAGGTTAAAAGAAAGGTCTTAAAAACATCGGCCCTATCAATCAAAACAAGCTTACTGTCAAATTTTATTTTTGTTTGTGTAATAAAGTTATTCTTCTTCTTCTTCTTCCAAATCGAACACTAATAATATATAATGTTTTCTGAATGTAATAAAAAAGTCCACTTTTCGAAACTTTTTTACTCTGACCATACCAATATTCATTGTTTATATTGAATGTACGGTTCACCAATTAGCTAACATCCAACCTTACTCTGTTTATTCGGGATACTCACTAAAATAACATTTTTCAATTTTGTTCGTTTACCGTACGATTTTTTTATGTTTATATTTTTAAACACTCCTGGGTTTTATTTTAATCTGATTTTCATTAAGGTCTTTCTTATTTTAAAAGAACACTCATCATTCTTCTGCTCTTAACCCACTCTAAGACAAAATATGTTATAAACAAGATTTGGCTACGTATTTTACGACCGGCCGTCTGCCTGACATCAACTTACCTTAGTCGTATTTTACAACTATTCGGTAAGAAATGAGGTAATTCTATTCTACTCAGCCGGATACCACACGACGGGTCAACTTCAACTAGTCGCCTTTTACGATACCTCGGTAAGAAATGAGGGTAGTCTATTCTACTCAGCCGGATACCACACGGCAGGATTTTAAAATAATATCAATGTATAAATTTTCTACTTAAAATTTGTCGGGAATTAATCAAAAGTTTTATATCATGTAAAGTTTCATGTCAATAGCAGTTTTTACATTTACGTAAATATATATTTATTCCACAAGCAAACAATAATAAATTCACTAATAACAATTCCCTGAGCATCTAATCTCAATAGGATTAACTTATTAAGCTCCAGCATAATTCATTAAACATCAAAGAGTTATATAAGTAAAATTGCCTATAATAAAATAAGCTTGCCAAAAACGAGCGACTGTTATGTTTTCAATTACGATTAGGGTATTAGATACTTAAGACAATTAGAGATATATTAAAAGAACATATACCGTATATTCTTCCATTACATAGCGTCGTTATTTAATCAATAATATTATCAATTCAGGCTTAGGGCACTATACATTATTAAAGATGGAACTTCATTACTAGACGCTGTGTGGTATCCGGCTGAATAGAATAGTACCACCCTCATTTCTTATTGAGGTGTCGTAAAAGGCGACTAGTGTAAGTCGACACGCCGAGTGGTATCCGGCTGAGTAGAATAGACCAACCTCTTTTCTTAACGAGGTGTCGTAAAACACGACTGAGGTAAGTTGACCCACCGTGTGGTGTCCGGTGTAGTAGAATAGACCACCCTCTTTCTTACCGAGGTGTCGTAAAATACGACAGAGGTAAGTTGACGTGAGGCAGGCGGCCGGTCGTAAAAACGCAGCCAAATCATGTGAGAGCGTGTTTATAATTTATTGTGCCGACCCCACTTAGAGTGGGATAAGGGCAGGAAGATGATGGAACTTCATTACTAGATAAGCCCTACCTAAGTAGAGGTTAGTTAATTAATAGTTTAATATTTCTTAATATATAAATTACCCAAGAAGTCTTCCCAGAAGGCTCCTTCTAAATAATGAATTCATTTCGCCACATTCAGAATGTTATGTTTGGACACGATGTATTAATGATAAGTAATTTTCATTATTTATCATTTACTTATCTTATAAACAAGTCAAATTAAAAAAGCTTCTAACAAAAACTTATATCCCTTCTGTTAACTGTTGAGGAGTTCTCTCGTCTGCAGCCAATTCTGAAAGTAGCATCAGGTTATGCTTATCATAAACATGCATTGTCATCGGGACTGGAGTAGTATGGAGAAACGGGTCAAATTTAACTTGCAAGACTTAATATATTTGTATACATACAAGTCAAGTTAAATAAAAGCTTCAAAAAGTCCTATTCAATAATATAAGTATGAACAACCCAACCCTGCACTCTATATTCTGGTTACATTCGCAGAGTAACAAATTTTTTAATTTCACTCAGTTACCCTCTCCAAATTTTAATGTAATTTAACTTCATAAATTTTATGTGCACTTCTGATTTTTATTACCGAGGGATGAAACTGATGTCGGAAATTTTAATACTTTTAAAGTTAAACGACAATAAAAACTTTGCAGCTTCGTTTTGGCTATAGTCATCAATTAGATATTATAAAACTTGAAAATTTAGGTGCGTTCTGAGTGAAAAATTATGATAAAATATTAAATTTTTATTTAATATTGAATAATACATTTGTTATTTAATATCAAATATTAGATTTTACTTTTGGTGCGTGCGGCTTTGCCTACGTAGATATCAATGTATTTTGATTAAAATTTTGAACATAAAAGTAGTTATTGTATGTTAACCGTAGGAGATAGAAATATGCTGTCGCGGACTTTTTTGTAGTATATTTGTAGATTTACAAAGATCTAGTACATTTCTTTAGTGTATTTCTTTCTTCTATTAGTCTAGTGGCGCACGCTCTTAAGCCCCTAGCAGGCATATTTTCTACCCAATTTACATAAAACCGTAATGTACTTACCTAAACCGGAAGAATTGTTCTGCTTATTGATATGATCTTAGTAAAAACGTCCAAAAATCCGTTCAGTAGATTTTGAGAAAATCGATCACATATAGACGACGACTTTTGATGACTTGTTTTTATAATAAGTATATAATTTTTTTAAAAATAATATTAGAAAAAATTGTGTGCACACAAAGAGCAATTTAGTCAGAATACTCGAATTCAGACAAGCTTCCCAGACCTTCCCTGGACTTGGCTTGGTTAAAAGTACTTTTTCATTTTCTTTTATCTTGTTACACGCTGGCTCCTTACTTTTATAACAGTTGCTGTTGCATCTCCGTTGGCTATTGATTTAAGTTAAGCGGTTCTAGATTTCTGCAATATACCTTGACCTACATAGGACACTATTTGAAATACGTGTTAATATGTATTGATACCTTTACTCATAATTCTTTTTATTTTTTCAGGTAAGAAGCCATTATCGAGATACGCCATTTTAAATATAAATAATCTGTAAGTTTAACTTCAAACTTTTCGATGGATTGGTCTGAGATTGTTAATTAATTAATTTATTTATTTATGTACAATTAGCCGTGCGGTATTCGGCTGGGTAAAATAGACCACCCTCATTTCTTACCGAGGTGTCGTAAAAGGCGACTAAGGTAAGTCGACCCACCGTGTGGTATCCGGTTAAGTATATTAGACCACCCTGTTTCTTACCGAGGTGACGTAAGATACGACTTAGGTAAGTTAACGACAGGCAGGCAGCCTGTCGTAACATACGTAGCCAAACGTTGGAAAAACATTATTGATAAAAAAGTGTACAAAGATCAACTTATCCCTAACACAGAGATATCAGCCAGCTAACCTACGAAGCCATATAATTTATATTAAAGTAAATTTTGGTACGCTAATATCAAAATTATGAATTTATATTGGGACATTCATAATATAATTTTCTTCAAAGCACATTCAGTCTAAAATAAATGATCCAATTACATGCAAATTGGTTACCATCTCAACTTTTCCGGGTTAGTGGAATGACATATTCTTGGCTGCCATCGTAAAAAAGCCGAAACTTTACTTTTAACGAATTAACATTTAAGGGCACGAAAATTTTGGGTCAGATATGATATACATTAAGGTATAAGACGGCTAAATTTTCTTAAACTAATAATAATTACAAGAATATTATAGAAAACAAATCTAGTTTAATGTACTCATCCAGACTTTTTTTCATTTATGGCTATAATACCAAAAAACTCTTTTCTACAAATTTTTACAATGTATAAAAAATACATTAATATAAACTGTCGGAGCGACTGACATCAACGGAGATGACTGATTGACCAATTTTGGCAATTTGAACTATCCACTAATTAAAAAAGGAAATATATATAATCGCAAAATCAAAAATATCAACATAAATCGCATAAAAGCCTTTTTTTTTTATTTAAAAGAACACTAACACACATTAACCATTATATAGTTAAAAATAGTTAAACCATTATATAGTTAAATACATAGTTAAAAAAACTGTCATGCATATCTTTAACAAGTGTACATAACATTAACCAATTAACATCATGTAAGCCCAGACATATAAAAAGTGCACGTTAAAAAGAGCATTTTAATTTAATTTAAAGTTAATAATTACCAAACAAAACTTAACAATAATTACTTTTGTGTTATACGATAAGATTTTCTACTTCTATAATTTCTATAAATTATGTATAAGTAGAGACGTTTGCGGCGCTCATTATATCTTGCAATTTAACAGTTACAGTTTTACGACTTTAGTTATTAAGAAAGTGGCATTTGCTCCTACAAATATGCCTGTGACCTAATATCATCCTGTTTTCCGCACTGAAATAGATGCGGGTACCTTAAATTGTAATAATTGCAGGATATGCTAATAATTGGCTAAAGACTCCCGTATTACTCGATGTATATACGAGAACCATAATTTGTCATAGTATTTTAAAACCAATTTGTATTATAAATAACTACACAAGGTAGCAGTTCTTTATTTTCATGTCTAGATTATTGTGAAGTATAATTATTTTAGTAGACGCGCCGTTCATAATTTTAATGTAGTTTCAGCCTATATTAGTTTCAGTTTATATTACAAGACCGACTTAACTAATAAAATCTTTCTTTCTTTCGATTGAATCTTTCGTAAGATTCTGTTTTACTTATTTTTCTTTTCTTTTTTGGTTTTGTGTTTTTTTTTGGGATTGAAATAGAAATATAACAGATATTTTTGTCACGAACGCATGTGTTATGTCGTCCTCTAGTTCTTTGTCAAACATTAGCAGAGTGCATTGCGAATCTGAAATTAGCAACTGGTGGATGGATCTGACCCAGCTACCTAATATATCATATGATGATAAATAATGGTTTTTGCCAATAAATCAAATATATTCTGCAAAATTTCTTAGCTTGTCAAATATGTACAAGTATACTTAAAGAAATGTGCAAAAATTCGAAAAACTAACTATAACTAACTATTCTATACATAGACTATAACGCTACCATCACTAGAAAGAAAATCGCAGCATCATCATAAAAAAGCTTTAAAAATCATACAATTATTGATAACTAAATTGAAAATTTAGATATTTACGTCGTAAAACTGTTCAGAATAACATATTCAAAAACACAATCACATTGTTAACTACGTAGTAAAGCTTCGTTCCATTGCTAGTATTGTATTATAAGTAGCAGTTGACTGCTTTATCACTACATAAATTTATCTACATAATGTTTGCTGCAATAGCAGAGTCAAACATTTGTATGGTAACGAGGTGTGGATCGATAGCCATTTTGTCGCGTGTAAACCACCTTATATAGTTTTTTTAATTTAGTGATGCAGAATATGGTTAAGGAAAAATTTATTTTTATGATTGAATAAATAATCGATAGTAAATAGGTACGTGATTAGTGTTAAAAGCTATGAGCTTCAGAGCGAATGGGTACTTTGGGTATGACTGACACAACTGAGAGAGTTGAGAAAACTGAGAGTTTATCACAAAAACTGTTTTAATCACTGTCGGTTAATTTAAAGGAGTCAATTATCTAAAAATTATCGACCTGACTACGACGATTCGTAACAAGTCGCGACGGATGATCGAAAGCGTAAGCCGAGTAAGTTGCGTTTCGTAGCGTAAGCGCGGCGAGATTACATTTTGCTCATAATTACGACTGTAACCATCGTTGATTAATCTCAAGGACAGTGATAATTCCAGAAACTTTTCGTCACTGTCGCGTGAACACAACGATTCGTCGCATGTCGCGACGGATGTCCGCAAGCGTACGACGAGCCTGTCACATACGGCAAATATACTGCGACTAGATTGCGGACCCCAGGCGAGTCGCTTACATTTTGCTCACAACGACTGCTGTAATCATCGTTGATTAATTTCAAGAACACAGTAATAATTTCAGAAATCAAACGAATCATCACTGTCGCATGACCACGATAACTTGTCGCAGGTCGCGACGGATTTCCGCAAGCGTGAGCCGAATCAGTCACACCCTATAGCGGTCTTACTGCAAATATATCTCGTTTCGCAACGGACGCGCAGCGAGCCAATAATATTTTGCTCGTCAATAATGTTACACCGAGGCAATACTATCATGGATGTTACTTGTACATCATAATTTATGTATGTGCAAATACACAACAAGACGATAATATCGTTGCGATACGCTCGCTCGTAGAGGTGATGCTCTATCAAGGATTTCAGAGTTTAAAGCGATGACAGGAAACTAATGAGTTTTATCAACAGACAAATATCATTTATTTATATATTAATGGTACCTGCGAGTTTATTCTCGCTTATTACTTACTAACTGAAGTTCTCTGTTCCCGAAAGTTAAACGGGATTTTTTATCCTATACATATATTACCTCGATGTATAAATTTTAATTTTTTTAAATTACATTAGTATTGGACTAGCAGATTAGCTTTGAAAGTGCAAGAGAGAGACATACAAACAGACTTTAATTTATTATATAATATTATTAAAGATACAACGGAGCATATGTCTTACAAAAAGAAAGATGTCGTAAGGAAGCTCCACAACTTTTTCTTATATCTTCTTTTTGTATTTTGCTTTTTATGCCCTGAATTATTTATATACCAAAATTTTCTCCGCGATGTTACTTTCTGAATAGGCTCATTTAGCTTTATCTGTATTTTATTTGCACGTTTTCGCATCATAGAGACGTGCCCTATCTCAATATCAGGGTTGTAAATAAAACAAAGCTATAATCTATTATTTTCCTCCAATAGGAATTACCTTTTTTCTTCTCAAATATTCCCTCACCCCTTGGAAAAGAGAAATTTGCAACTGAACTACAATGTTATGGCTAAATTTAGTTATTTGAGTATCTGAATCATAGTCCAAGTTACGAAATAAATGATTCTCGTCATTCTCCTGCCCTTATTCCACTCTAAGTGAAGTCGGCAGAGCATTATATGTGTAAACATGTTGTAGCATGATTTGGCTAGGTATTTTACGAGCGGCCGCCTACCTGACGTTTACTTACCTTAGTCGCCTTTTACGACACCTCGGTAAGAAATAGGGTGGTCTATTCTACTCAGCCGGATACCACACTGCGAGTCAAACTCACCTTAGTCGCCTTTTACGACACCTCGGAAATTGTATGTTGGTTAATATGATTAAAAATAGCTTCAAATTAAACATTGTTAAAATATTATTTTATAGATATCGTCTAAGTATTATACCCGTATTTAACTAAAATTTTGGCATTCTAATACAATATATTTATGATTTAAAATTATTTTTCAACTAATGCTTCGCGATTTTTATAAAACTACGACCTACTTTCAAAAGTATTCATTTGGATAGAGCAATTTGTCAATAATATATTTTTTATTTAAAAAATTTGCTAAACTAGTGCTTTGACAGCCCTAATACCTGAGTAGACCACAGACAAATCCACTCGTGACGTTATCCATAAACTATTAATGGCCCCCGTGCGACGTGCCGTGCAGTAATTGAACTCGGATATATTGTGCCTACGTCTAGGTAAATTGGATTAATACGTGATGTTTATGGTTGTTGTGTGGTTTGTATCATCTGTTAATTTCTTTTTTTAAAAATTATATAAATACAACCAATTTGCCAATACCACTAAGTGTGAGATATCGTTGTTTATTTCATGGTAGATAAATAATAAATGATGATAAATAATCAGGCATTATCTTCACAACAGTATCTTTGGGTTAAACTATGCGTTATCACCAATAGCCGTGTGATATCCGGCTAAGTAGAATAGTACCACCCTCATTTCTTATCGAGGTGTCATAAAGGCGACTAAGGTAAGTCGACCCGCCGTGTGGTATCCGGCTGAGTAGAATAAACCACCCTCATTTCTTACCGAGGTGTCGTAAAATACGACTAAGGTAAGTTGACGTCAGGCAGGCGGCCGGTCGTAAAAACGCAGCCAAATCATGTTATAGCATGTTTATAACATGTTGTGACGACCCCACTTACAGTGGGATAGGGGCAGGAGGATATATATGCGTTATCACCAGGTTACTTACTTCAAACATGTAGCTAGGTACAAATAAATTTAAGTTATAAATCAAAAATACTGAGTTTTTACTACACAGCTAAAACCAACAATATAGAGATTTCGAAAAATCTTTATTTCGTTATATGTTTTTAGTCGAAGATAAGTCTATATATTTTATTTATTTTATTACAGACGATCTGTCGTTGACAAACTCAGCAGAAATAGTTTCAGAAATTTAGCCCACTATATTTATTTTAGTAATGGATACAGAGGGTGCGCCGTAGACACTGCACAATTTGTAAGATAAAGATAACATCTCAAGCGTTCCGGCGAAACCGCCATTTGCAGAACTTGACAGTCTAAACCGAGTTGACATGAGGTTCTTACCGTATGAAGAAGCGCGATATAGTTCCTACATGACGCATGAAATTATTGAGAGCTCAGAAATTATTGTAACTCCCTTATCTAGTACTCAACTTATTAAAAATGCTTCGAAAGCGAGCAAAATAAACACACAGACTAAGATCTAGAATAGGTCTAGATCTAGATCTAGGATAAACTGTGAGACGATGCACACGACACCAGCGTCTACGACCACGGCGAGGTCGTGTTGGATATTAATATTAATATTATTAAAATACTTATAAAAGATTTCCAAAATATATCAAAACAATTCTTAAACACTTTATTACTCTTAATGACTTTAATAACAATTATTTTTTTATTATCTTCTATACTTATAATAAATCTGTAGAGAGGTCAATTCTGTAACTGGAATATATTTGCAAAATAACTATCAGGGGGTGATTAGGGATCGATACTGATGCCAAAAATGCAGTTAGTAAAATTTTTGTCTGTCTGTCTGTCTGTCTGTCTGTCTGTCTGTCTGTCTGTATAACCGTTATAGAAACAAAAACTACTCGACGGATTTTAACGAAACTCGGTACAATTGTTTTTCATACTCCTGGGCTGGTTATAGTATACTTTTCATCACGCTACAATCAATAGGAGCAGAGCAGTGAACGGAAATGTCGGGAAAACGGGAGAAGTTACTCCATTTTTTAAGCTTCCGTCGCGTGTGCATCCTTGATGGTTAAAGCTACACAGAAATCATGTATGACGGAAATGTTCTCCTTAAAATTATATAAAAAATATCCCACAACAGCATATGTCTATCTTTTATGGTTGACTCAAAATAACACGTGTAACTCCCGATAGCTTAGCAGTTCGAAGCTTTCTGGTTATATTTGTCTACTCCTACGTTTATATCACTCTCAGTCATCCCTAAATAAAAAAGTGAATAGTGTTAACCATTATATAAAAAAAGAATCATTGAAATCGGTATAGAAACACCAAAGTTATACATGAAATACGCTAATAATAAGCCATCGCGCGTGAATAATGAATAATGCTATAAGGATTATCACTACATAGTATAAAACAAAGTCACATTCTTTGTTTGTCCCTATATCCCTATGTATGCTTAAATCTTTAAAACTACGGAACAGATTTTGATGCGGTTTTTTTAATAGATAGAGTGATTCAAGAGGAAGGTTTATATGTATAATAACATTCAATGTGGAGTAGAGAAATACTGTAATTTTTGAGGTTTCTAATGTGATGTCGTAAATAATTACTTTTTTTTCCGCTTACATTGCGAACACAGGCTAAGCCCTACGAGATTTATCAAAATGATGTACTAAGTATTTGTACACATTGAAAAGGTCTACAGAAAAGTCCGCGATGGTATATGACTATCTCTTATGGATAACCCACAATAGCACTTTTTGTCATTAACTTACTTTTACGAAAAATAATGCTTTATTTTCGAAGCAATTTTTATACAATATAGCATTAATCCTTATCCAATTAAGTACCTTAAATACATTGTTGATTTAATATAGATCAATATGGCCGTTTACAGCATGTAATTTAAATGAACATTTTCGAAGATATCACAGATTTAAAATCCCGCGAGGAGGCCGCGCTTCGCCCTATAGTACTCCGAATTTAGCAGCGATCGGACGCGCAACTAAATGTCGCTCTTTTAAGAGTAACCTCTAAAGAAAACATGTTTGTATTGTCTAATGATAACAAAGCTATGAATGTTGTATATAAAGACATTCTGTAATTAATTTTAAACATAAAATATATAGGGAAAAATGTAAAATGTAAATATGTAGTATATGAATTTAGATATTAGATATAGCAGGAAATCTTCTTGGTATAGGGAGAGGGGAATTGTTTTTCTTCAAATTTAACGCGTGCGGGCCACGGGCAGTAATGAATACCTAAATTAAAACTACTGGATCAATTTTAATCATTTTTTTCACTGAGTGGCATAGGCTATATATTTTATACCCGTGCGAAGCAGGGTAGGCCGCTAGTAATACAATAATTATTATCTTATTATGCAAATGTTAAAATTGCTAACAATATGGACATTTTTAGGATCTTTTAACAGTATTAGAAATCCAATGGTGAATCAAGAGGATATTTTAGTATTAAAGTGACCTCATTCAAAAATGTTGTTTATTGCAAATTGGAATAAAATGTAGTGTTAAAGAGACCCCATAACTTGTAAGATCAAGAAAACATTCTCTTTTAATAGTTCGTATTGTGATGTCATAGATGGCATTGAAATAATGATGACAATGTGTCTCACTCAATAAAGCCTTATTTTGTGTTATATAAAATTTATTTTTATGATAATTTTACGTGCAAACTTCAAATATACATATATTTGACTAGCAATCGGTTTCGCCCGCGTGGAAAGATTAAAACCGTAATATAGTATTTTGACAACCATAAAAATGGTCAGTGGGTTGTTAACCTTAAAGCTAGACATATGCTGCCGTGAACTTTTATTTAGAACTTTTAGAGGGGACCATACATGATTTTTGAGTAACTGTTTACTCAGCCTACGCAAGGAAAGCTTTAAATTTTGCCGTTTTTTTACTATTTTTTATTGCCGCTCCTCTCCTTTTCATCTTATCGTGATGTTTATAGCCTAGAGCCTTCCTCAATAAATGGACTATCTTACACTGAAAGAATTTTTCAAATCGGTCAAGTAGTTCCTGAGATTACCGCGTTCAAACAATCAAATAAACAAACTCTTCAGCTTTATATATAAGTAAATATATGTCCTTCTTGTGTTGTTTTGTTATTTATTCATTCTGATATGTTTTTTGTTCTAAATTTAATCCATTATTTACCTATTCTATTGGACACTAAAATAGCAGTTAAATTGGTGCCCATTCCATTCCATGGTAGATTTCCATTCGCCTTAAAGACGATGATATAAAGATGACGTTGCTACAAAGTAAACTAATAAGTTACTCATATATATTTACAAAGTATATTTATAGCATCGCTAGTGAACTGAGACTGAAGTTTTATTTAAACGTATAAAGTGCTCAAGCCACTACAAACAGTTCTATGAGACTGTTTATTATTAGACATTATCAACAGTGGTTTACACTATCAAGATATTAAAAGCCTATCTTTTACAGCGAAGAAAATAAAAACGAAACACATCATCATCCTCATGTCCTTATCCCACTCTAAGTGGGATCAGCAGAACATGTTATGAACATGTTCTCTCATGATTTGGCTACGTATTTTACGACCGGCCGCCATATTTTACGACACCTTGGTAAGAAAGAGGGTGGTCTATTCTACTAAACCGGTTACCACACGGTGAGTCAACTTACCTTAGTCACCTTTTACGACACCTCGGTAAGAAATGAGGTTGGTCTATTCTACTCAGCCGGATATCACACGGCGGGTCGACTTACTTTAGTCGCCTTTTACGACACCTCGGTAAGAAATGAGGGTGGTACTATTATATTCAGCCGGATACCACACGGCGTCTTAAATACATACATACATACATATATGGGACATTTACGCACACGGTCGTCCATCCCCAAAGTTAGTAACTTAATACTTGTGTTATGGTAGACAAACAACTGGTGAATATATACTCGAAGACCAACGTTTAATCTTGTATACATATATATTTTTGACGTCAGGCAGGCCGGTCGTAACATACGTAGCTAAATCATATGACAACATGTTTGTAACATGTTGTGCTGACCCCACTTAGAGTGGGATAAGGGCAGGAGGATGATGGATATAAAATTTACCTGTTGTCTGTCACCAACAACATAAATATTAAGTAACTTTTGGGATGTATGACCGGGTGTGTAATTGTGATTGTGTAACTAAGTTAAATTTTATTGAAAATTACAAAGATTATTTACCATAAAATACAAAACTAACAAGAATATTATTTTGCTATAATCTTATATTCTTATTAGTTTTGTATTATGATCTCCGCAAAGTAACGTCTAATTCTATAAATTACCATTAAATATTTTGCCCAATCTGTAGTATCACAGCTTATAAAATCATTCCTCAAAATACACACCTGAGCTCGACGAGGCGAACGTTAGCAAAGCTACTTAATTAAAGGGCGAATTTGAGAGTCTGTTTCATGCCGCCACTTTATCATGAGCCCTGTTCTAACACATCCTTTGAATGCTAAAACCTTGTAGTAATTACCTCACTGTACAAGCGAGGACGATCAAGTTGTATGGTGATGCAAGATGAGACGAGTTTTTAGTTTTGCCTCTTCAATCTTTTATGCGTCATTTCATTTCTGTAAAATATATTCTTTGAAACTTGTGGTATCCGGCTGAGTAGAATAGACCAACCTCATTTTTTACCTAGGTGCCGTAAAAGGCGATTAAGGTAAGACGACCCCCCGTGTGGTATCCGGCTGAGTAGAATAGACCAACCTTATTTCTTACCGAGGTGCCGTAAAAGGCGACTAAAGTAAGTTGACCCACCGTGTGGTATCCGGTTTAGTAGAATAGACCACCCTCTTTCTTACCGAGGTGTCGTAAAATTCGACTAAGGTAAGTTGATGTCAGGCAGGCGGCCGGTCGTAAAAACGCAGCCAAAACATGTAACAACATGTTTATAACATGTTGTGCCGACGCCACTTAGAGTGGGATAAGGGCAGGAAGATGATGATGATCTTCTTGAAACGTAGGCTTTAGTTATATTATATGGCCAAATATTGAAATTGCAACACTTTTTAATAATACATTAAGCTAATGCGTAACTTTACAAACTTTAGACTCCCTAATACTTGCATATGATAAATGCATATGTCAAAATATTCTCTTTAATGATATATTTCTTTAAAAAAAATTAAATGTTTATGCTTTTGATACTAAAAGCATAAACATTTAAAGAGTAGAGAACTCCTCAACGGTTAACAGTAAGGACATGAAATTTGATAAGAGCTTTTATTTATTAGAAGCTTTTAAAACATTTATTAAAACTTATTTTTCATTTATTTCGGCATCGTTCTATGTAAAACTAACTTTTACCCGCGACTTCGTTCGCGTGACAGGTTGATAATAGATGGCGCTTTTTAGTGTCATTCTATTCCTGTAGAATGAACAGAATTTCTATAGCATATATGTTATTCCGGTAATTGTGCCTAATTTCATCGATTTTAACTCAGCGGATTCGCCGTGAAAGAGTAACAAACATATATCCATACTCACAGACTTTCGCATTTATAATATTAGTAAGAAGTAGGATATCCCCCAAATAAATCATCGATCGCTGAAGCATTCTGTTTCAACGATACTTAATTAAGAAATTAATGAGAATTTGTTCATCGGTCCGTCCAGTTTATCATGAACTCTTCTCTCACACATCCATTGCATATTAAAACCAAGTAATTAACTTACTATGCAGTGACTGAGGTCTTATTTTCTGGCCGTTGAAATTACAGTGGAATTCACGAACTTGCCTGATCAACATTTTTAGATTTACATGCCACTGCCTTATTCTACTAATATATTTGGTCATGGAAGATAGCTTAGTTTGTATTATGAATGTTGTTTTTTAATGTTTCCATACATATTATATATGTGAACAGGTCCACTATAGTTAATGTATAAAAACCGGCTATCCTCACTTCTTATTTGATAGGGTGAGCCCGACTAGTTTCAAAATGGTTAACCATATTAATGGTCTTTTAATATATATATTTTTTTACAATCTCCTTTATGTGAACATCGAATTAAAGAGTTCCAATATAAAAAGTTTTTTAGGTTGTTACACTATTATGTTATTTACCTATATTTCTATTACTTTTGTCGGGAATATACAGAAAAATAAAAAACGTGAAATATATTAGTATTAATTAAAAGATGGCGTTACAGTACCATACAATAACTAATAAGTTTTTTTGTTTGGTTTTAATATAAAAACTTTTTTTTAGTGAGTTACACTATTATGTTACTTATATTCCTATTACTTACGGGAACGATGTACAGCAAAATAAAAAACGTGAAATTCATTAGTATAAATTAAAAGATGGCGTTACAGTACCATATACTAATAAGTGACATTATCGTAAACTATAGCGATTCTTAGTCTCAAATTTTTGCTCAGTCGAAAAATTTGATACCATTTACGTTAATAGAGAAATTATTTTCTCAAAAATATCACCGCTTCCCTTCCTTAACAAGGCCGGTTCGTTTAATATACCGACGTTTTATTTGTAAGCATAATAGTAAAATAACTATTTAATTGCGACCCGGAGACCGCTTTCTCAATGCCGGCATGCCAGACGCCCGCTGCGAAATCTCCCGCGGACGTACTTTAGTACTTGCAATTTTCCACTCCCCCTGTACAGGGTGGTACATTCAGACATTTGTTCTTACCGCCCCGGTGCGCTGCCAATGCGTTTTGTTATTTCACTTCTGAATATAAAATGCAATATCGGCTGAATAATACAATTCCATAAAGGAAGTTATCGGTTCAGAAATTTAATATAAATTGAAACTTTTGTATTGCCAATTTAGAATATTATTAAATTAAAGCATAGATCATAAGATATTCATGTATAGGTGAGTGGGATATGGGAAATTTTAAAAATATTATATATACGAGATGTAAAACTAAAAAATGCTAACGTTTTGTTATTTCATTTCTGAATATAAAATACAATATCGGCTGAATAATATAATTCCATAAAGGAAGTTATCGGTCCGGAAATTTAATATAAATTGAAACTTTTGTATTGCCAATTTAGAATAGTATTAAATTAAAGGATAGATTATAAAATATTCTTGTATTGGTGAGTTGTAGGATACTTTGAAAGTATGTATATACGAGAAGTAAAACTAAAAAGTGCTAACGTTTTGTTATTTCACTTCTGAATATAAAATGCAATATCGGCTGATTAATACAATTCCATAAAGGAAGTTTCCGAATTAAATTTCCGAACCGATGTTCGGAAATTTAATATAAATTGAAACTTTTGTATTGCCAATTTAGAATAGTATTTAATTATAGTATACATCATAGAATATCCTTGTACAGGTGAGTGGGAAATGGGATACTTTAAAAGTATTATATATACGAGAAGTAAAACTATAAAGTGGTGCTAATTTAATAAATTTTTACTAGTACGAGCTGTCTATTCATCTACTAAATATATAAACTTAAAAACTTTAAAGCTTCAGTATAAAACTCTATACGTTCCATTATATAGAAGCGAGTCTAATGGGCCGTTGGGTAAATGGCCCCGGCCACATTTACGATTCCTTATCTCTTTGGGTTGGGAAACGCAGATATTGCGAATTCTTTGAGCAACAAAAAGGCGCTCACTAGCGTTATTACACTATCATCACGGCCTATTGATATCCAGAACGTATGTATACTCGTTTTAAACTTTTGCGATTCGTACAGATTGACTGTGTCATTCATTTCTTGACTACGGTGGATGCAACTCTGCCGAAACGTAGAACCAAATACGAAGGAAACTCAATTTTAACGCGTTATGCTTCAACTCAACTTACCTTAGTCCCCTTTTACGACACCTAGGTGAGAAATGAGGGTGGTCTATTCTACTCAGCAGGATGCCACGCGGTGGGTCAACTTACCTTAGTCGACTTTTACGACACCTAGGTAAGAAATGAGCACCGTCTATTCTACTCAGCTGGATACCGCACAACGGAAAACTAATCGGGTCCACCTGAGGCAATAAGATGTGTATATAGCTAATTTCTATACAAAGCCGTGTGGTATCCGGCTGAGTAGAATAGATACCCTCATTTCTTACCGAGGTATCGTAAAAGTCGACTAAGGTAAGTCAACCCGCTGTATGGTATCCGGCTTAGTACAATATATTACCCTCTGTTTTTATCGAGGTATCGTAAAAGACGACTAAGGTAACTTGACCCACCGTGTGGTATCCGGTAGAGTAGAATAAACCACCCCTGTCTTACCGAGGCGTCGTAAAATACGTCTGAGGTAAGTTGACATCACTCAAGCGGCCGATAATAAAATACGTAGCCAATACATGTGACAACATGTTTATAACATGTTTTGCCTATCCCACTTAGAGTGGGATAAGGGCAGGAGAATTATGATAACAATGTTCTTATGATGGAAAATATATAGAAAACTTATTTTGGCTACTCATATATCTATAGTAAGTGTTAATAAATATCTGTCGTCCCCGTTAGTGTTTTGTAAGCTATTGTCCGTAACGGTATTCTCGCCATTCGCCGCTGAACTTTGACTTTTTACACGCTTTGTGTTGCCCATTGCTTACAATAGATTTAAACTCAATATTATCTACAATTCAAATATTAACTGTTATAAAGGTTAGGAATTACGACTATTTACAGTTGACAAAATATATAATGGCTACTTTGTTATATCATTGTTAAAATAGTGCAGTTTTATCTAATAACACATGATGCTAAGTTTAAATTGATAGTAAGGTATTAAAATTAGTACCTGAGTGGCCGAGTCTTTCTCGTTCATTTTTTAAAGACAAAGAAAAAATAAAAAAAGCGCCGGTTATATTTGGGACTCGCTCTCGGGTCTTGAACTTTCTTGGTCCGCCCATTAACCATTAGGCTATCGCAGCATTACGTTTGATAGCTTAAATATGATTTCATTTCAATTTTACATTTACCCTCATTTCTTACCGAGATGTAAAATGCGACTAAGGTAAGTTGACCCATAGTATGATTTGGCTGCGTATTTTAAGACCGGCCGCCTGCCTAACGTTAACTTACCTTAGTCGTATTTTACGACACCTTGGTAAGAAAGAGGGTGGTCTACACTCAGCCGGATACCACATAGCGGGTCGACTTACCTTAGTCGCCTTTTACGACATCTCGGTAAGAAAAAAGATGGTCTATTCTACTTTGCTGGATACCACACGGCAAGATAAATGCATTACAATCATTATATTTCAGCCAGATTTTGTGTGACAGGCGTCTAGGTTGGTACAATGCTGCAGGCACCTGAAATTCAATATATCACGTAGAATTGACTACGCAGGCCCACTCATTTACAAATATAAACTTTATTTGTATAGTAATAAGACTCTCGAAGTCGACTCTCCCAAAGTCCTGTATGCATCAATGTTTCGAATTCGTGACTATAAAATATTATTGGCGAAATACCGACTGAATGGTTTATACGTATTTTGTAATAAACACATATTGTTTGATTGCGTCCGTTGCAACTGTATTCGAATAAAATCCCTATTGGATTGTCAAGTTTGTTTTATAACGATTGTCTATTCTAGTCTGTACCGCAAATAATTGGGAACGTAACGAACAAATTTTGAACATAGTTGTATTGAATCAATCATAGAGTTACTATACTATAGAAGGGTAGCCATCCTAAAATGTGTTATTCGAAAAAAGAGAAAGCAAATAAGGTTAATCTGTCTCTATTTTTTATGTGTGATCAAAGATAAGTATCGGTCTCTCATTTTCTGTCTTAATATTTGCTGGTCACTTACAGTCCTGCCTATGGCTACCCCACTTTATCTATAACTAGGAGTCCCGCCCCAGCTTCGCACGGGTATAAAGCATATAGCCTATGTCACTCAGTGATAATCACAGTATTTCGCTACTCCATATTGAATTTTATTATACATATAAACCTTCCTCTTCAATCACTCTATATACTTAAAAAAAACCGCATCAAAATCTTTTGCGTAGTTTTAAAGATTTAAGCAAACATAGAGATATAAGGACAGACAGAGAAAGTGACTTTGTTTTATACTATGTAGTAACGTTTATAGCTACTACTATTTTGATAATTGTCATATTTTTAGCATACTTATCCAAAGACTAAATTACGTTTAGCTGACATTTATGTTTTGTTTTTCCATGTCATAGTCGTTTTTACTATACCACGTTTTATAGTGACTTGACGGGATAAAATAAATGCGGTCGAACGGGATAAAAAGTATCCTATGTCCGTCTCCTGGTTCTAAGCAACATCTCCACCAATTTTCAGCCGAATTGGTTCATTCGTTCTTGAGTTATAAATAGTGTAACTAAGACCAACTTTCTTTTATATATATAGATACTCGTATCTCACATTGAACATAGTTATACTAATTCAAGTGCTTATAGTTACATTTATTATAGTTCATAGATAAAAAGTCAAAAATACTGTCATATTAGATACATTTCTATCTCATATCTATACTTATCATAAAACATGTTTTATTAAACAAAGTCCCTAAAAGCTGTCTGTCTGTATGTGATCGATTTTCTTAAATCTACTAAATAGATTTTTGAACGGTTTTTACTAAAAGATAGAGCAATTCTTTCAGAAGGTTTAAATTAATATTATATAGCGGTTTTATGTAAATACTGTTGGAAAGGTCCCGCAGTTGTAAAAAAACTCACCTGTTGGGAGCTTTAGTCGCGTGCGCCGCGTAAACCAAAGATACATTGAATTAATGTACAAAAATTCCGCGATAACATATCTCTATCTCTTATGGTAAATTCGTAATAATAAATAATTTTTTTTTTATACACTGTTTTCCAAACAGGCAAAACCGTAAGCACAACTAGTAAAATATTTAATAACTTCTATATATTTTTAAGCAGATCGTTTAAGTTCAGGAGCTCAGGAATCCGAATGCTATAAACTTTTACACAGTTAATATCAAGACGATATGGAAAGCTTAAGTTATAAACTTTTACATTAAAACCGCAGCTATGAATAAGAAATTTAAACATACGGTTAGTTAATCTATGAATTTGAATACATATTTTCAACAAAACAAAAATATTACATACTAAGAAATTCGAAATTAAGTCCCTATATGCATACTATGGTCACATATGTAGCCTCCTAATTACACACACATTTATCAGGCTGTAATGGAACCCCAGACCCGAGTAGGCACGTTTAAGTTGTAGGCCGGATGCGGTGGCGTCCCTCCCCACGTTTCCCGTCAAACTCGCTTGGCTTCTCGTTAAGAACTATATTTGTATTACCAATGATTCAATAGACGTTATTGCTTTTAATGGAGACTCTGTTTAATGTAAACTGTACATGTTCATTCATAAGTCTACGTACATATTTAATATTGTCTCTTTACGGCCGAAGTTAATTAACCTATCTCTTATCTAAGATATATATTAATCTTCCATATATGTCGATCTATACTATGATCCTATCTGCGTGTCAATAACAATATTGAAAATCGCTAATCTACAGTTGTCTCGTGAAATCTGTAGATATGTTGAAATCTTTTCCATCTCACTGATCAATCGATAGATCAATGGGAAGATAAAGTAATAAATACTAATTAACAGATTTGTAATCTTATATATATAAAAGAAAGTTGGTCTAAGTTACACTATTTATAACTCAAGAACGGATAAACCAATTCGGCTGAAAATTGGTGTAGAGGTTGCTTAGAACCAGGAGACGGGCATAGGATGCTTTTTATCCCGTTCGACCGCATTTATTTTATCCCGTCAAGTCACTATAAAACGTGGTATAACAAAAACGACTATGACATTGAATAACAAAAAGCAAATGTTAGTGGAATACAAAACATAGATGAGAGCTAAATGTTATTTTGTCTTTGGTGAAGTATGGTAAAAAATTTGACAATTATGTTGATAATTTGTAAAAATAAAATACTTAGGAAAATGTAAAAGTATATAAGTAAAAATGTAGTATATGGATTTAGATATTCCAAAGATAGCAGGGAATCATGGTATAGGGAAAGGCGATTATTTTACTCCAAATTTAACGCGTGTGGGCCACGGGCAGTAATGAATAAAACAAAACTACTGGATAGATTTTAATATTTTTTTTCACTGATTGACATAGTATTTTATACCCGTGCGAAGCCGGAGCGGGCCACTAGTATTTTATATATTGTATTTTGGGCAAAGGCGGCAATCTCTTACAGAGCACTTGTTTGCAGAGTGTGGTATGGTGTATAAACAATAAATATTTTCTTTTGACATTCAAGTGTATGTAAGTTCCAATTTTGAATAAAATATTTGATTTGATTTCTATTCAGCCGGATACCACACGGCGCGTCAACATACTTTAGCCACCTTTTACGACACCAAAATATAAATTAAAAATTAATTACACGATAAAATAAAAGTAAATTTATCATAAAAAAATATGGTGACATTATTATACGTTACTATATTTCTTTGTGTTTCTCTCTCCTTAGAATATTTTTTGCTTTTACCTTAGAGAGAAAAAAATGTAGTTCCCTTCCTTTATGCATATTAACAGGTTCCAGGTATCCTAGAAACTTACTTTAACGCGCATGGTGAATTCTAAATATTGAAGTCACAAACATAATAGAGAATATGACACGCCCCTGCGTTTACATTGACCATTGGAGAAATCTATAATTCTCAATAACTTAAAACCAAAGTCACCGTAACTAGCTCACGTTCTGGAGAAAACCAAACACGGCTACCGCAAACCGGCCCGGGCGAGATGTTAATCGATAAAAAGTTTATAGGAAAAAATGCACCTAAGCGTGTGTCGAACGTGATTAATATCAGGGACCCGTACATACATATTATTCATGGCATTTGCAAGCTTACGTTAGGCAACTCATTTTAAAGCGGTTATTATTAGGTATTTATTAGGTTATTACTAGGTATTTATTACTTATTTTGTAAAGAGGATCTAATACAGCACCGATAAAAATAAATAATTTGAAAAGATTATCTAATTTATACTTAAACAGAAGTTTGCTATTATTTTTTTTTGTATATAAAAGCTACTGATGTTGGCACTTTTGAAGTTGGTACAGACACAAGTTACTTTAAAGTAAATTATAATGGCACGGCAGTTTACTTTTACATTTACCTTATACGAAAAATGACTGATATGTAAAAAAACAAGATAGGTTTTCATATGAATGACAAAAGGAATTTAACTAAGTTTCTATTTAGAATTCGTAGACGATATCTAGTAATTGCTGATTTTATTTTCGTGGCACGTGAAATTTTTTAGATTTTCAATTATAATTCTTATAACTTACCAATAGTAAAAGTAGATACTTTAAAATAGTATTACTTTCAAAAAATTTTAGAAACAAAACAAATTCTATTGTTAAGATTATTAATATGCCATAACTTTGAGAATAGACGGATCCCTAAAAAATAAATAGAGTAAGTGTGCGTGCGGGTAAACGCGGGCGCAACCGGTCCGCGGGGCTTGTATTAACGGAAATTGCTTACCAAATTACTCAAAACCACTCCAATCAAATGTACACTCTACCCTTATTATATTACAAACAATTTTTTAAATATTTCGTTGTCCCTATTTATTTGAGTATATCGGGTTCTTTTTTTCTTTTTAGGACTCAAATGCATTTTTGGAATGATTTGTAAAGAATATAAATCAGTTCACATGCTCAAACCTACATCTGTTTCCTTCTTCTCTTTCAAAAGTAATAATAAAATTATTTTGCTATAATCTGCGATGAAGTAAAATAGAAAATATATATAATGCTAAATGTAGAGTGGACGATTCATTTTCATACCTGATATATATAAGAATATCTAGTTTTAGAAAATGAGTATTGCCTAATACTTCGAGTCGCTTGATTTATAATTTTGTTTTCGTATTCACGTAAGTGACAAATAACTTAAGCCTATTACTGGTAATTTACTGCCGTTTATTTCTTTGCATAATCCTGTTTTGCCTCTGTAATTTAAGTGCCAATGTACAATTACAAGATTGCTAGAAATAATTCAAGCTAAATCTTGTTTTCTATTTAGTTATGTACTTCACAGTATATAAGGGATATACTTAAAAGTAATTCTTCGAAATATTTAATAGACCATACCCTATAACGCATTATATTTATTAAAAATCTATATACTTAAATATTGTAGATTTTATACAATTAGTCTGTGACATCAAATTTTTATTATCTTATACATATATGAAATTCTCGTGTCACAATGTTAATTACCATACTCCTCCGAAACGGCTTGACCGATTTTTATGAAATTTTAATGTGCATATTCAGTAGGTCTGAGAATCGGGTACTACTATCATACCCCTAAGTGATAAGGGTTATCCACGCTAAATTCCTATTTTTGGACACAATTTTTTTTATAATGTTTACTAGAAATTCTCTAAAAATTCCATCGTTTTCCCAGTAAGCTAGTAAATGATAATAGTACATAATTTTTATAACTTTCAGTAAATTGACCAAATTACATCGCGTCGCAATTTAAAATATTTGGTTTATCATCTTATAAAATAAAGGCTGTCATAAATAAAACGTAGAATCTATGTTTCATCATAAGTATTTTTACATTACATCTAAATCTAGTTAATTCAGACGATGCAACATAGACAAAAAATATCATACCATTCAAAAACTAAAAAGCAAAAAGGTAATAGGTAGGTATAGTTTCTATTACATTTTGTCTTAAACATTAATTTTAACCTAAACATAATATTAATTAAATAAGGTTCCCGTAAATAATGCTCAGAAACAATGTTTTGTCATAAACGTCTTTATAATTAAACAATCTAGTGAATTCAAACGATGCAACATAGACAAAAAATCATACCATTAAAAAAATAAAAAGCAAAAAGGTTATAATACTTGATTATTGTATTTTGCTAAGCTTATTATATTGATAATGTATTATATTTTGCTTCAAACATTAATTCCAACCTTTCCTAAACATCATATCAATTTAATAAGGCTGCCATAAATAATACCAAGAAACAATGTTTTGTCATAAGCCAAATTAATAAGCTACGATATTGAGGGAGGATGAATAAATGTAAAACAAGCACCTGTTCCGTTATAAGCTATATAATGCTGACATCCCCTTTTATCAAGCACAATACTTGACTCTTAGATGCTTGGCAAAGTCATTTCGAAATTTTTAATCTTTGTAACGAAATAATAAAGTAAGCTTTAGGATAAAGCAAACCGTGACAAATAAGCATAGTTTAATATCAATGACGAGTTGTACAAACCAAAGTAATCCATACTATCCATACTTTTATTTTATTTTACCAATTGCAACTTAACCATTTAAATATAATAATGATATCGTTTTTTCTATGTTTTTATATGTTTGAAGATAATATTTTTTTATCCTCTTTGTTTCACTTTTGTATAAGCTTTGTAATGCCGAATTTCTTCAATGAAACGCCGTGACAGCGTAAAAGATAAAAAGACAGACACTTTCGTATTTATATAATTATTACGGATTAATATGAATAATATAAGAATTAAAAAAAAATTGATGAATGGAAATTAAAGAATTATTTAAAAAAAAAGTGCGTAAAGGTAAATAATAGAAGAATGCACTAATGTATAGATTAGTGGGCAAAAAAAGCATAAGCAATATTCACACGTATTATTTTATCCGAGTTCTATCATAAGAGATTACCTATTGAATTAACATTAGCGAGGCATAGCTATTTTGCACCCAATCTTCATAGTTTTTACGATGAAAATAAGGAAGAAAAAGCAAGGAAATTACAGCGATCTTAGTAAAAATAAAAAATAACAAAATCCTGTACGCTCCACGTCAACCCTCTTGACTTGAGGGGATATTCTCTTGACTCATAAAGTAGTATCGAAGGTGCTTTGGCCTGTAAGAAATTGTTCGTTGATCTTTATAATAATCTTTCCTTTAATGTAGTAAGAGTTTGAGATGAACATTGATCATGTAAGTACGGGTTATTTACTAAAATTATCAAATTAAGCTCTTGATCAAACGATAAAACCCTCTGATTCTTCCCGGATCAATCTGATTTTTTTGATGGAGATATTTGCAGGGTTGGAGCGTGACAGAGGCTCCTAATTTCAAGACTACAGTCCACGCGAACGAAGTTGCGCGGGTAAAAGCTAGTTGCTTATATATTTGAAATATACAGATCGTTTATCTAATTCGGTTATTAGATTGCGTTCGGCCTTAAAACTTACATTACCACACAAATTCTCACATTATAATATTGAATTGTTTTCGCTTTAAAGTGTGTTTATCATCCTTATCAATCTAATTTTCCATTTATAGCATTCATTAGAACTAGTTTAATGTAATCATCTATTATTAATACTTTCATACTAATATATAAAGCTAAAGAGTGTCTGTTTGTTTGTTTGTTTGAACGCGCTAATCTGAGGAACTACTGGACTAATTTGAAAAATTCTTTGAGTGTAAGATAGCCCAGTATTGTAAGAATTTACAAAAACTAGTCGTATTTGTAAGCGTTGTGCCAAATAGCGAACAAAGGTAGCAAATTCTTCCTTCTATCGGAAGTGTCTTGATAACTTAATAAAGTCCCTTATCAAGTTAGGGATTGCGGTATCGTCGCCAAATAACCACAAGCGTTCTCTGAATGATTGTTTTTGAATTTTTGATGAATATTATTGTTAGTATTATAGAACTGTACACAAATATTTTATTTTGAAATACATTTTATCGCAATCTACTAAAAGCTATCTAATAAATGTGTTTGCTGCGATCGGATCGTGATAGCTGATATGTGTCCGAATAAACTATACTGTAGTGCAATTAATTACTAAAAGTTTTTAGAGTTCGGTGGCCAAATAGCTTTGTTATTGATGGATTATCATACTATGACGATAAATTAAAATAGTATTTTCATTCTGCAAATATAATGTGAATCTCTAGATGTATTTCCGAGAGGAAACTTTTTGTTTGTGTTGAACGCGTAATCAATAAAATTGCATATTGTATTGGTGGTTTTTTTATTATTTCGAGCGCCGGGATACAGTATGCTTAATAAGTAGTGTACAAACTGTGACTATGTCTTGAATAAGAATTAGGTTTACATATTTGTTGTATATTTGTTGGCAAAGTATTAAAAAATAATTAAAATAAGTCTATATTAGGTAACTGCTTACTATATTGTTATACCTATTTGTTTACTTTTAATAACACTGCAACCTGATTTGCCTGGCAGCTGTAAGTTTAACCTGCATACATATTTTTTTTTTTTTTTAATAAACTGATCCATAAACCTTTGCAGAATAATATAATTTAGCCTCAAGTTTAATGTTATTTAAACATATTGGAAGCACATACTTATTGTAATATTGTATATAGCCAAATCATTAACGGGTCAATATTTTTGTTTTTATTTCTATTTTTATGATATATATATATATACTTCTGAATATCTGACAGACTAGTAGTTATATACTAGTATTTATTTAACAGATTTCTTCTCATAATTTCAGAAAACAAATTTCATAAAAATGATGACCCGTCAAGCAACATACAAAGAGATGGAGTCAAAGCTTAAGCTGGCCCTTAATGAACTGAAATCTATTAAACAGCTCAATGCTCAACTTTTGCAAGAGAGAGATGAAAGTGAGGTGGAAATATCCAAAATTGTCAAGCAATCCTCACAATATAAAAAACAACTGTCGGAGCTGCATATTAAGTATATGGACACTTTAGGTGAAAGGAACCAGCTTAAGGATATGGTTGACTCTTTTAATCAGTGTAGCTTTGTACATGAAAGGGCCCTGAATCGCATAACTGAGTTAGAAACAAGTCTACATGAGACACAACAAACGATTTTTCACTTAGAAAATCTAAATAAATCACAGGAGGTTAATGTGACACAGAGCCTTTTTAATGAACTATTTGAATGCGGTTCTGTTAATGACAATAATATAGAAAAAAATCCACAAATTATCGATTTAACTTCTGAGGATGGCTCACTGAAGACCGTACACTTCAGTAGTCATAGAAAACTAAAAAAGTATATCAAAATTAATAAATTTATCAAAAAAACACAAAAAATTACCAGAAGCAAGAACAGCATTCAACAGTTAGGTAAAAGTAGGAAAGAGCGTATAACTTTAATAAATAAAATAAAATCGATTAGCAATAGTTTACATCAAAGAAGATATATATATGATAGTGAAACCATGCAACTTCAAAGAAAAATAGAAAATTTAGAAAAATCTTTACAAAATATGACAGAGTTATATTCAAAAGCTCAAATACAAATAAATGAGCATATTACATCCTTTGATGGCTTATTAGAAATCTGCAACGACAACATGGAACGGTTTGTATCGTTGTCAAACAAATATACCGAGACTGAGGAAAAAAAATGTCAATGTTCTTTGAAAGTGCATGATGAAACTCCTTCACCATCATATATAAAAGCAGTGAAACATGTAAGTAGCTCTGATAATGTAAAATCAAAGAAAAAAATCCTTATCTACTCAGATAAGCTAGGCAAAGGTTTTGGAGCAGAGATGAATTTGTATCTAAAGGAATCAGTGATTAACAAATGTTCACCAGGAGCAACTTTTGAGCATATATTAAATAGTATTAACTGTAATGAGTTAGACTCTAATACCACAGTAATATTGATGTTAGGCGACAGCTTAAATTTGAAAAAACCACAGATATCAAAATATATAGAAAAATTAATACTTTTACATGAACAATTTAAATGTAAATTTATTGTGTGTGCTTTTCCTTACTCAAATATTTTAACTCAAAGGCAAAATGAGCACATTTACAATTTAAATATACAATTGTATAACTTAACAAATCATCATAGTGACGCAATATTTTACTTTGACAGTAACAAATTTATTTCGACGTTTAAGTTGACTAGAGATACTATGTATCTGTCAAGAAAATGCTTGAAGAATCTAGCTTCACTGCTAGCGTTTAATGTTAATAATACAGTTACATGTGGTGTAACGAAGTCTTTTGACACATTTAAAAATTGTACAATAAGTACTAATTTTTCTTACTCTGACATGTGTACTAGTAGTAGTACTAATAATATATCAAGTAATATTTTAGGTACGGAAAATATTACTTTAAACTAGGTAATAAGACAACAGATAAACCTTGTAAACTGATTATTGTACACCAAAACTTACAAGGTTTATCTGGCAAAGAATTTGAAATTGAACTGTTTATCAATAAATTTAATGTTGATATTTTATGCATAACTGAACATTGGTTTAACAGTTCTAATTTCTTGTTAAATATAAAAAATTATAAATGTTCTAGTGCGTTCTCGAGGAAAACCGCCATTCGTGGGGGATCTTTAATATTGAGTCATAATAAATTAAATTGTAAAGAACGGAATGATATTGTCGGTCTTTCTGTTGAACGTACCATTGAGCTATCTTGTGTAGAGTTAGAGCGTTATATTATAGTTTCTGTATACCGCCCACCCTCCAGTGATTATTTACACTTTGAGAGAGTTATGGAGGAAGTTCTACAGAAGACTTGTAAATCTTCAAAAAAAGTTTTAATTTGTGGGGACTTTAATGTTGACATTTTAGTGGATACCTCTAATCGTTGTAGGTTACTAAATTTATTTCAATGCTTTGAAATGATAAATGTATTTAACGAACCTACTAGGATAACTGCAGACTCTGCTACCGGCCTTGATAATATTTTTACTAATTACAGTTGTAATATCTTAGAAAAATCTGTAATAAGTCGCTTAAGGTCTGATCATAGTGGGCAAATTATATCTGTCCCTGACTATATACATGAAAAAAAACAATTAATTAAATACAGGCCTATCACTTCTCAAAAAATAAAGCGATTCCAAGTAAAAATATCATCAAAACTATCAAAGATTGACAAAAGTTGCGGTAGCTCAGATGATCTTTTTAATGCCCTCTTTGGTATTATTGGTTGTGAATTCAATAAGACATTTAATATAATAGGAAAAAAAGTGTCAAAACATCTCAAGTTTAGCGATTGGGCCACTGATGGTATTTATAAAAGCAGAAACAAGTTATTTGATCTGTATGCAGAAAAGCAATATAATCGTTCCCCCACTTTTCTAGAATATGTAAAAAATTATTCTAAAATATTTCGAAATGTTTGCATACAGGCCAAATCACTTCACATTAAGAGAAAAATAATTAAATCTGAAAATAAAATCAAAACAACTTGGGATGTTATAGGTGAAGAAATAGGCAGACAAAAAATAGATAATTCTGCCATGCAGCTTAAAATTGGGAATGAGATTATCAATTCCGATACAGCAGTGGCAAGTGCATTTGAGCACTTCTTTCAGAATATACCAATTTCTACCACTAGCTCAATAAGCTCATCCTCAATAGAAGCTTTTAATATATTGAAGGGCTGCGTCGCGGAGAGCACTGTTTGTTTTAAATTTGAACACGTTACCCCATACAACATTGTCAAAACTTTTAAGTCATTAAATATTAAAAAAACAACAGATCTATGGGGAATGTCTGTAAAATTAATTAATAATATTATTGAGATCATTGCACCAATTATGGCCAAGATCTTTAACAAATCTGTAGACACAGGGATATTTCCGAATTTAATGAAATATAGTAAATTGATCCCAGTCTTTAAATCGGGTGATAAGAGCGACCCTAACAACTATAGACCCATTTCCATCTTGCCAACTCTTAGCAAGGTGTTTGAAAAAATCATTCTTAATCAACTGCTCAGGCATTTCAATTTAAATAACTTGCTTCACCCTGAGCAGTATGGGTTTACTAAGGGTCGGTCTACAACGGATGCGGGTGTGAGATTGGTGAAGCACATCTTTGATGCATGGGAGAACTCACAGAATGCCATAGGGGTATTTTGTGATTTGTCCAAGGCATTTGATTGTGTTCAACATGAGACACTGTTGCTAAAGCTTGGTCATTATGGTATCACAGACAATGCGCTTCGACTCGTGGCATCTTATCTTCGCAGCCGAATTCAAAGAGTGTGCATTAATGATGTGCAGTCATCTGGATCGGCCTTAGTTATGGGTGTGCCTCAAGGCTCAATCCTAGGTCCTTTTCTGTTTTTAGTATATATAAATGATTTACCGTATTTTACTCAGAGTATATGCGATATTGTACTGTTTGCTGATGACACATCTTTGATATTTAAAATAAATAGAAATGACGACAATTTTGACGAAGTAAACAGTGGTTTGTCGCAGGTTGCTCATTGGTTCAGACAAAATAATTTAGTACTGAACTCAAATAAAACAAAATGGATAGAATTTGTATTACCTAATGCTGCTAAAACAGCAAATAGACTTTTTATAAATAATGTTTCACTAAAAACAGATAATGCAACTGTATTTTTGGGAATGACTTTGGATACAAAACTTCAATGGAGCACACACATAACAACTCTTGCAGGGAAACTCAGTTCAGCGGCCTATGCCGTTCGAAAGATTAGACAGTTTACTGACGTTGAAACGGCAAAACTTGTTTATTTTGCTTACTTCCATAGTGTTATGTCCTATGGAATATTGCTATGGGGTAAATGCGCGGATAATGAAAAAATCTTTGTATTACAAAAAAGAGCCGTACGTGGCATTTACAATTTAAGACCGCGGGATTCCCTGCGAGAGAAGTTTAAGGAAATAGGTATTCTTACATTTGCTTCACAGTATATTTTAAGTAATTTAATTTTTGTATATAAAAATATAAAAAATTATAAAACAATAGGCGATGTATATAATAGACAAAGTAGGAACCGACATAAGCTAGCGGCCCCTGCTTTGCGCCTTGAAAAAGTACGTAAGTCGTTTGTGGGTTTGGGTATAAGATTCTATAATAAAATTCCACAATCAATTTTAACTTTGCCATTACAGCAGTTTAAAAACACTATTAAGGAGAGGCTGATACAGAAAGCCTACTATACTGTTGAGGATTATTTAGACGATAAAAATGCGTGGATATAAATATTGTTCGACCCTGTACAAGATAGAAACATTAAATGTAACTAGCATTAAGAATTGTATTTTTTAAAAAGAGCAACCGCCGAGTTTCTTGCTGGCTCTTCTCGGTAGGAACAGCTTTCCGAACCAGCAGTAGAGTTGACGATTCAAAAGCACTTGTTTACAAGTTTATTTGAATAAAGAATATTTTGAATTTGAATTGAATTTGAATTTGAATTTGTAAGTTTTATATATTTGCTATCTAAATCTGTTTTAATATCTAAACCTATCTGATTTTATTAAGCCAAAATTAAACGAGGTTTAGTTTGTTGATTTTTTTCTGTTTTCGTTGGAGTTTCAGCATTGCAAATGCATAAAGAAAGGACAAAGAAAAAACACATCACATAATTCCCCTGCCCTTCCCACTCTAAACGGGTTCGTCACAACATGTTGTAAGCCTACGAGTAGCTAGCTATTTTTCGACCGGCAGCCTGCCTAAAGTCAATTTACCTTTTTAGTTACCTTTTACGACACCTCGGTGAGAAAAGAAAGAGGGTAGTGTATTTAAAGCAGCCGGATACCACACGGCGGGAAAATTAATACAAAAGGGTAGAAAAAAAGGGTATTTTTACTATAAATATGCGAGAAGAGGCAACGTTAAAAACTCTTTTTTACAGATAAAATATATAAGTTTTTATAAAAAAGCACCACTTGCAGTGAAAACAGACAGAGTACAAAGCAGAGATATTTGAAAACGCTGAAAAGCCCGAAAGTGTAGTCGACTTTTGCACTGCAGCAAAACCGTTTTCCTAACTTTTAAAAATTTCCATACGGTTCACAATCTCACATACGCCCTTGTATACGAAACGGTATTTAAACAGCGACCCAGTTTTAATCATACTGGATTTTGGTATGTTTTGAACGTTTTAATAATCTATACTTATTATAAAACAAAACGCCGTGTGGTAACCCGGCGAAATAGAATAGTTCCACCCTCATTTCTTACCGAGATGTCGTAAACGGCGACTAAGGTAAGTCGACCCGCCGTGTGGAATCCGGCGGAGTAGAATAGACCACCCTCTTTCTTACCGAGGTTTGGTAAAATACGGCTAAGGTAAGTTGATGTCAGGCAGGCGGCCAGTCGTAAAAGACGTAGCCAAAACATGTGACAACATGTTTATCACATGTTGTGCCGACCCCACTTAGAGTGGGATAAGGGCAGGAAGATGATGATAACTTATTATAAAACAAAGTCGCCAAACGCTGTCTGTCTGCATGTGATCGATTTTGAGGAAATCTACTGAACGGATTTTGGCACGATTTTGCACGGTTTTTAGTAAAAGAAAAGCTGATTTAAAGATGAAAGATATAATTAAAAAAAGGGCCGCATAATTTTTCATCACTATTTCACACAAAATATGTCAAGTCGACAAAGAAAAAACCTATTGTTAGATAAGAATGTGGATAAATCTTGCACCTTTGTATAGGCAGAGCAAATTACGCAGTTTGATCCCCAATACAAGTTGACCCCCAAAAAGGCTTGTAGTTCTTCGATTTCACAACATTCATCCAATTATTAGAGAACTAGCGGCCTGCCCCTGCTTCGCACGGGTATAAAATATATATCCCATGTCATTCAGTGTAAAAAAATGATTAAAACCGATCCAGTAGTTTGATTTATTCATTACTGCCCGTGGCCCGCAAGCGTTAAATTTTGAGAAAAACAATTTCCTTTCCCTATACCAAGAAGATTTCCTGCTATCTTTGGAATATCTAAATTCACATAGTACATTTTTACTTATTTACTTTAACATTTTCCCTATGTATTTAATTTTTACAATTAATTACAGAATGTCTTTATATACAACATTCACAGCTTCCTTGTCGTTAAACAAACTCTGGAAAGAACGATATAGCTGCTGGATTCGAAGTGCTATAGGGTGAAGCGCGGCCTCCGCATGGCATTTTAAATCTGTAATATCACCGAAAATGTTCTCTTAAATTACATGCTGTAACGGCGATATTGATCTATATTAAATCAACAATTTATTTAAGGTACTTAATTTGTTAGAGGCACACTATATACAACAACACGATATAATAGGAATACCACAATTCCCGTTCCGAGATGCACTTCTCTTAAATGACGAACCAAGACTCACTGTCACTGAAACGTTTTATCAATAAGAAGACTAAACCGGTAACAACAACGGCACAGTGCTGCCACTGTTTTAATCAAAAAGGGCGAATTCTCTTGTTTCATGACCGTGTTGCTATAAAATACAAAGCGGAAGTCAATGGCGACAACAAATTGGATAAGGATTAATGCTGTAGTGTATAAAAATTGCTTCAAAAATAAGGCATTATTTTTCGTAAAAAGTAAATGACAAAAAATGCTATTGTGGGTTATTCATAAGAGATAGACATATACCATCGCGGACTTTTCTGTAGACCTTTTCAAGGTGTACAAATACTTAGTACATCATTTTGATAAATCTCGTAGGGTTAAGCCAGCATTTGCAATGTAAGCGGAAAAAAATGTAATTATTTACAGAAACCTCAAAAATTACAGTATTTCTCTACTATGTATTGAATTTTATTATACGTACAAACCTTCCTCTAGAATCACTCTATCTTTAAAAAAAAACCGCATCAATATCTGTTGTGTAGTTTTAAAGATTGAAGCATACATAGGGATATACGGACATAGGGACAGACAGAGAATGCGACTTTGTTTTATACTATGTAGTGATATTATTTATTTTTACAATTGATTAGACAATGTCTTTACATACAACATTCATAGCTTTTTTATCATTAGACAATATAAACTTGAAAGAAGGACATTTAGTTGCGCCTCCGGTCGCTGCTAAATTCGAGGTGCTTATAGGTCGAAGCGCGGCCTCCTCGCGGGATTTTAAATCTGTAATATCTCCGAAAATGTTCACTTAAATTACATGCTGTAAACGGCAATATTGATCTATATTAAATCAACAATTTATTTAAGGTACTCAATTGGATAAGGATTAATGCTGTATTGTATAAAAGTTGCTTTGAAAATAAGGCATCATTTTTCGTAAAAAGTAAATGAAAAAAACTGCTATTGTGGGTTATCCATAAGAGATAGACATATACCATCGCGGACTTTTCTGTAGACCTTTTTAAGGTGTACAAATACTTAGTACATCATTTTGATAAATCTCGTAGGGTTTAACCTGCGTTTGCAATGTAAGCGGAAAAAATGTAATTATTTACAGAAACCTCAAAAATTACAGTATTTCTCTACTTCGTATTGAATGTTATTATACGTACAAACCTTCCTTTTGAATCACTCTATCTATTAAAAAAACCGCATCAAAATCGGTTGCGTAGTTTTAAAGTTTTATGCGTACATACGGAAATATGGACTTTGTTTTATAATATGTAGTGAAGCTGGAGGGCCAACGTTAGTGGGCGTTGGAGAAATTGCTGTGATTCACGAATGGACAATATCTTGAATAGGGTGCTAAAGCACAATAGCGAATCCGGATTCCCTTGTAGATCGAATTTTTACGTATTGTATTATACTTGTATACATTTTTCTTTTTGATTTTCATGAAATTCAGTATGTACAGCGTTTGGCGGGGGAATCGATCTAGCTAGAAATTGTTTCATCCCTATTTTCAGGTATAGAAAAATTGCCTAAATTGCCATTAAATAGACTAGACAACTTTTGCTGTTATTTAAAAAGCTGTGATATATGTAACCGGCTCTTTCTTTCTTTTTATTTAATTGCATTTTTTACCCTAGGTCCAATTACTTAACAGATCACTTCAAAATACATATAAATTAGTATGGATCGCGAAAGTTTAAAATTCTCTTTTTCAATTTTGTGTAACTTATTATGATTATTAAATGACAATCTCCAGTCACAGATGACCAGGTTTTTCGAATGAAATCGCAATCTTCAATATTAAACGACTACCAAGTGATGCAAAAAAGTTATTAGCGTACTGTCTTACAAAAAATACGTTAAGAAATGAGGGTGGTACCATTCTATTCAGCCGGATACCACACGGCGTATGTATTGGAATTTTTATAATTTTTAAACTCTATTATCTTCTATGAGCTTAGTATCATATCATAATGAACTCGCTGAATAATGAAATTAAATTAAAAATCAAATTAAATTTAACAAAAAAATTAAATTAAAAATCAAAATATTTTACAATATCATTTACTTTGTATAACAAAAGACTCGTGAATGGAGCTTCATCATTGTATATATCTTCTAATAAATGAATAGACCCCCTCTCTTGTAGCAAAAGGAGTAAATACTCGCCAACCCATTAGTGAGACAGCACAAAGGAGTCTATTCAATGCCCGTCTTGGTTTAGCGCCACGAAGAGTAAGTAAGGTGAATGAATGGGACCGTATAAACCCCTTAGAGGATTTCAAAACGAAATCTGTAATCAATAGGCTACCTCTTTATAAGTATACCGAAAAATATGAAAGATTTTATTATTTATTTGAAGCGTTTTGGTGATATTTATAATACTTTCAGGAGTATTCAATGAAGACTTTATTTATGGAGGGAACCATAATTTTGTTTTCTACTTTTGTATCGCTTTATAGCCTGGGTGAACACGCCTTGCTCGGTAAATTTTTTTAAAAATAAAAAAAAATATTTAAAAAAAAATAAAAGAAGAAAATTGGCGTCGATGACTTGTGGGATTCGAACCCGGGTTTTGAATATTTTCGGTCCGCCCGTAACCCATCGGGTATCGCAGCATTACGTTTGACAGCCAAAATTATCCTTGCTATTAATTCTACATTTTTTAAATTCCCAGAAATAGGTATCAAATGAATTTGTTTAAATAAAACCTAGCTAGATTGATTTTTTTTTCCCTAAACCCCTACACGCTAAATTTCAGGAAAATCGTTAGAGCCGTTTCCGAGAAAATATATATGCAAGATTAACTCAAATAAATTAAATTAAATATTAAAGATACATTACATATATTATACTATTTTGTTGACAACCGAGGCGGCATGAAAGGCGACTAACACCGTGTGGTATCCGGCTGAGTAGAATAGTGGTCTATTCTACTCCTCATTTCTTACCAACCGAGGTGTCGCAAAAGGCCACCAAGGTAAGTAGACGTGAGGCAGGCGGCCGGTCATAAAATACCTAGCAAATCATAGTTAAAACATGTTATGCGAACGATCTCACTTAGAGTGAATAAGGGCAGGAGAAAGAAAATATTACGCAATGGATAAATCGTTTTTTTTTTGTTATTTGCCATACTTCTATACTTATACTTATTAATAGAAGTATTATGAAGTAAGCTAAAAAATAACTGTGTAATCGCCATGAACTCCAGGATTAAAGTCAGATAGTCACAACACTTCTGCAAACGTGCATTGTTTGCAGGTTAGATGCAATACAGAGTTTAACATCCGCCTTAATCAAACTGAGTGGCACTCAGGTCCCAACTAGCCAAAGCTTCAAGCAGACGTAACGTATGAAACGATATAACAAAGCTCATATCGTGGTGCAATAAATGCCAACTACTAAACGCGAAGCTTTTTATTAAATTCAATATCGAGGCTTTGGCCAATTATTTTTGGTAGAAGCTTTTCCGAATGAATAGTAGAGCTTGTTAACATCGATACGAATAAAAATCTTGTTCGAATGTTTATTTTTGTGGGCCCCTTGACGACCCCTATGACTATGAGAGATTATGATTTATTATTAAAAGCTTTTATTTAATTTGACTTGTTTGTATGTGAAGATGGCATCTTTTTTCGGAATGGGGACCTTTTATCTGAATTATTATACCATATATATGGTTGACCTAGCCTTGTTCGGTAATTTTTTACCAAAAAAAAAAAGAAAAAAATAATTATGTAGTTGGGATCGATTCTAGGTCCATTTTTCGAGACAGTCCATTCCCCGAATAAGCTACGCTGACTTGACAATTTATGGCAAAAATTCAATTCAATATAAATGTTAGTATTTTTTAATGCTCAAAAAACGATTTTTTTTACAAAAAACCAAGCTAGATCGATTTTTCTCCCCAAAAACTAGTTACTAGTTTCTAATAATTTTATACCAGTTTTTCAGCGTCGTAAAATAGGGATATAAAAAATATAGCTAAATCGATTTATCACCCCCGAAAGCCCCTACATACTAAATTTCATGAAAATTGGAGCCGTTTCGGAAATATATATATATATATATATATATATATATATATATATATATATATATATATATATATATATATATATATATATATATATATATATATATATATATATATATATATATATATATATATATATATATATATATATATATATATATATATATATATATATATATATATATATATATATATATATATATATATAATATTAAAGGTTAAAGAGAAACTACGGTCGCTGTGTTAACTAATCTGTTGATTAATTAAAGTTATACCAGACTTTACTATAGAAATACTAAACAAAACGTATCGGTCCTATGGTTAGAGATTGTGGGCCGTCTGTTCTAGTACGCTACAATACACTCGACGTCCGTCTTAATTAAAGAGAGTACTTAGTTATTTGAACACTACAAATAGATCCTTTTAAATATTATCCAAGATATAAATTTCGTTTCATACCTGAGAGCGCTAGATACCGTCACAAGTACAACCTGCTTCTAATCTTTAATATTTAAATGAGTTAATCTTGTATATATATATATATATATATATATATATATATATATATATATATATATATATATATATATATATATATATATATATATATATATATATATATATATATATATATATATATATATATATATATATATATATATATATATATATAAAAGAAAGTTGGTCTAAGTTACACTATTTATAACAAGAACGGATGAACCAATTCGGCTGAAAATTGGTGGAGAGGTTGCTTAGAACCAGGAGACGGACATAGGATGCCTTTTATCCCGTTCGACCGCATTTATTTTATCCCGTCAAGTCACTATAAAACGTGGTATAACAAAAACGACTATGACATTGAATAACAAAAAGCAAATGTCAGTGGAATACAAAACATAGATGACAGCTAAACGTATTTTGTCTTTGGTGAAGTATGGTAAAAAATTTGACAATTATGTTGATAATTTGTAAAAATAAAATACTTAGGGAAAATGTAAAAGTAAATAAGTAAAAAATTTAATTTAACGCGTGTGGGCCACGGGCAGTAATGAATAAAACAAAACTACTGGATAGATTTTAATCTTTTTTTCACTGAGTGACATAGTAGGCTATATATTTTATACCCGTGCGAAGCCGGAGCGGGCCACTAGTATATATATATATATATTGGAATCTCAGAAACGGCTCCAACGATTTTCCTGAAATTCAGCATGTAGGGGGTTTTGGGGGAAAAAAATTGATCTAGCTACTATTATTTTATCCCTTTTTTTGGGCATCAAAAAATACAAAAAATTATTTTGAAGTTTCTTTTTTTTATTTTGTAAAAAATTACCGAGCAAGGCTCGGTCACCCAGATATTAGTTAATTATTTAAGTAATTAATTATTAACTAGTTAATTATTTAACTAGTTCATTGTTTAATAGTTTATTTTTTATTTTAACCACGAATACACAGTTGCATCTAATCTTTCATTAATTGTACCCTATTCGATTTTAAAAATACGGTCAACACTGACAAGAAAGAACATATTTATTTGAAATAATGCATCTTTTACAGGCTAACAAACTCATAAACTATACTAAACATGACTTAACTAATATCTAATTAACATTATTATTAACTAATTATGAATGCTTATAACTACTATACTATACGCCGCGATAACGCCGCATAAAGAACTCATGAATAAGAGCCTCGTATGAGCTTGAAACTAGTCAAAGCTTATCCTATAAAATAAGATGTGAGTACAGCCAGTTTCTATACATAAATTATAAAAAGAAAAGAGCATAGCAAAAGGAGGTCAACTCACATAAGATCATAAATAATAAAAAATCAAATTATTTGTTCAAATACAGGAATTTTACTTCGTAGAAAACTATGTGCCTATTTCCATTAAAAGGCAACAACACTCGACGCTGCTCACTTGTAAGTCAAATAGCCTTATTCAGATGTATGCCGTCTCTAAAGAGGTAACGAGCCTTTAGGTCTTAGCGCTTAATGTTTTTTATTACACTCCATATTTCAAAAGATTACGAGTACTTCTTTACAGGTTCAGTAGTTACCATGATATGATATTCCGCGGTACAACTAACTGAGAGCGTATCTATACACATCCGTACCAGACGTGAATATGTTGATAAGTTGACTTACATCCTTTTATGTGTTTAAATGAATAGGCATTAGGATTGCCTAATTTATATGGTAAATATTTCTAAAGTCGATAAGGTTTAAATATCGCACATCAAAACTTGTAATTATTTAAATTACTATCTTAAACATATACTAAACGTAAAACTTTATGGCCGCTTAGTGTGCTTAGTGCCATTTTTTTTAACCTACTCGATCGCCAATTTGTATGACGCTGCAACAGCGACATCTAGTGACCGCTGTCCCAGCGCCATAAAAATTGACGATTAGATTAAAGAAACTCGCACTAAGCACACTGTAAAGTAAACGTTTTGTACTTGTACAGTTTTTCACGCGTGATACGGGTATTATAGAACATCATCTCCCTGTCCTTATCCTACTTTAAGTGGGGTCGGTACAATGTTATAAACATGTTGTCCCATGATTTGGCTACGTATTTTACGACCGGCCGCCTGCCTGACGTCAACTCATCTTAGTCGTATTTTACGACACCTCGATAAGGAAGAGGTATTATAGAACATAGTCCCTAAAGGCTGGCTGTCCCTATGTGATTGATTTTATCAAACGGACTTTTGTAGGGTTTTTACTAAAAGAATGCAATTATTATAAGTTAACTGTACATTCTTCGGAACGGTTATACCGATTTTGGTGGGATGTTGTGTTGCAACATATAGGCTACTTTTTTATCCTAGGTTTTCCGCGTGGTTGGAATTAACGTGATTTTCACCAAAGCTATGGGCTCAGCTAGTTTGGGATAAAAGTGTTGATTAATAGTCATCCTTCGTATTAATTCCCGAGATGAGTGAATCCGAATATTAGTTTTACTTAAGTTGACCTTTTCTTACCTTAAATGAAATATTGCTAGTGATATAAACAAGAAAATATGTAAGATCTTTATTTACTACGCCAAAAAATACTATAAGTCATGTACATATAAAATACAAGTTAAGGTTTAAAAAATATTAAGGAATATAAATGGAAGCTACGAGTGCAAAGGTTCAGTTGATTGTCATTTTTTGCTCGTGTACATGTAAATAATGATATTATATGTTATTAACTCTGAATTACACTACATAAGTCACTAATCTAACATGTATTTTTTAATAAATTAGTCAAAAATGTAAATTCCCAATTACTTTATAGGTTAGCAAGAAACAAACGTTCTCTATACGATTAAGTTGAATGTAATTTTGAAACTCCATACGCCGCAGGACAATACAGGCTTCAAAAACATCCCTACGTATAAGCACAGCGCACTAGACGCTTCAGAACACTCAACGTCCCTCTTAATTAAGGGAGGCAATACTCAAATGCTCCTAGCGCGTCGAATAGCCCCATTCAGACATATGCCGTCTGCGACAAGATAACGAGCCTCTCTCAGTTATTGCGCTTGTGTTCCTTTTTCACTTTTTTATCTGTGTTATCAGACAATTGCACTTGCGTGACGAATTCTGCTTCATTAAACTGACTAGGTTTCTTTTTACACATGTGTGAAAACCATAGAGTGTTAGCTAAAAGGAGCCATAGACATGTCTGTGAGTGCGAATATCCAAATAATAAGAGAGGGAAGATAAGAGATATATTTATGACGAGTTCTAAATTTAAATACTAAGAACAATGTTGCATTGTTACTGTAGAGCTATTATACTAGAGTAGGGGAGCATGTAAGTAAAAGTGTCACATTAAATAATGAGAGTAACGATTAAACTCGTATACCTCATCTTTATCATCACAAATAAAAAAGAGAGATAGCGATATTTCTCTTTATTAAAAATACCTGGGTGACCGAGCGTTGCTCTGTTATTTCTTATAAAAAAAAATTCAAGAAAAAGAAAAAATAATTGGGTAGGTGGGGCTCGATCCAAGGTATTTTCATTTCTAGAGACCACGCGTCCACCGAATAAACTACGCTGACTTGACAGTTTTTGGCAAAAATAGTGTTATATATATTCAATGTAAATGTAATTTTAATGCCCAAAAACAGGGATAAAACGATTTTCTTTTCGAATAATACCTAGCCAGATTGATTTTTCTCCCCCAAAACCTCCTGCATGTTGAATTTCAGGAAAATCGTTACTGAGATTCCGAAAATTTATTTATATATATACTATATACATATTAATAAAGCATATCGTATATAGTATAATATAATAACTCTGGTGAAAACACCTTTATCCTTTTTTATTTTGCGATGAAACAAGGAATTTCGAAAAGCTGACTTTTTATAATCATAAAAGTAGTGTTTTTATAACACAGTTAAGTTGTTCTCATTAGACAAATCATGAATATAGAGTAACAGTCTTAATTAATTACTTATTGACTTAATTGAGGATGTAAGAGTGAACGGATCAAGATTATAATTTTTATCTATATTCATTAACAAAATTAAAGATGTAATTTTATCCACAGACTATACTCCATGACGCGGGAAAATTTTCTAAGTATCTGTTACACATAACAAGTTCAGAATGCATGAGTATATCAATCTTCATAAAAGATGTGAGACAAATAAGAGACAAATTACGGGGAAAAAAACCACAATATAATCTCGTTTTGATGAGACTGTCCCATTATATTTGTATTTGTAAGGCTAATGTTAGTCTTGCGGTTACATCTAATATTATTGACCGCATTCAATATTCTAGTAAGAGGGAAGGTATATAAAACTATCTTGATAAGTTGTGGTGTTGCTTTATCACTGGAATTCCCGAGGTCATTTTTGGGGCATGAGATGCAATTTATATTTTCAAAATTGTCAGTTCTTCTCAGTGAAAGATTTCCGAAATGGTGGTAGAATCGTTCCGGCAATATAATTCTAAATTATTATTAGCTTAACTTATCAATACTTGTTTGGGCCGTTCCATATTAACTAGATGTACGTTTATCCTTTGTTGATGTATTATTTGGTAACGTTTATAAAATAGTCAAGCGCAACACCTTCTTTCTTGTGAGGAAGGCCAGGAGCCTCAGCGTATCTGAGTGGCATCTTTTTTTAACACCACACCTATGTCGTTATCAATTATTATTTACTTATTAATTACTTTTAGTTACGTAGTTTTAGTTATGTAAATATATTAATTATCTATGCATATGTATATCTATGGACTAATATATTTTTGTAATATTAATGGTTTTTATTTGTATTGTATTTGTTTTTTTCTTCTTTTTTTTGTATTAGGAATAAAGTGGTGTTAAAAATAAAGAGAGAGAAAAAAACCACTAATCGATTAAAAAAATTCTTACCGTTTCTGGTTCCCATAAAAGTCCAATTCAATATATATTCATGCTGATTGATAACAGAACTTAAGTACACAATAAACAAGACTAATAAAATAAAACTTAACCGTTTAAGGATATCTTTTTTCTCGATCCATACCGTAGTCCAGTTTTTCGCTCTATCGTAATGAGTTTTAAATGAAATTACCGTCTTGAACGGAAAGACGATTCTTGTATGGCATGTAATTACTAGATGCAGTCGATTTACCGCTATGCCTACTTGATCAGGAATGCTAAAGTAGGGTTGTAAAAACATCTGTACTTTTTACGGGCAGTCGTAAAACCTTGAATCGGAATATATCTAAGTGTAAATGCTTAGTTTATAGAGATAGTTTAGGTCGGCGGTAGACAATGCCTATTTAAGAAATAATTAATGATTATTTTAACGATTACGGAACGCCGTGTGGTACCCGGCTGAATAGAATAGTACCACCCTCTTTTCTTACCGAGGTGTCGTAAGAGGCGACTAAGATAAGTCGACCCGCCGTGTGGTATCCGGTTAAGTAGAATAGACCACCCTCTTTCTTATTGAGGTGTCGTAAAATTCGACTAAGATAAGTGGACGTCAGGCAGGCGGCCGGTCGTAAAACGCAGCCAAATCATGTGACAGCATGTTTATAACATGTTGTGCCGACCCCACTTAGAGTGTGATAAGGGCAGGAAGATGATGATTTAATGATTACGGAATTTTTAACAGTAGGTAACATAAGACGTACCTATATGGTGTTGTGGTATCCAGCTGAGTAGAATAGATCAGCCTAATTTTTTACCGAGGTGTTGTAAAATATTACTAAGGTAAGTTAACGTTAGATAGGCCAGTACTTTTTTTTTTTAAAGATATAAAAAGATGCAATATGAACAAAAAAAAGGAATTTTTTTTGGTGATATCTGGACTCGATCCAGCGTATTTCACTTCATTAGACCGCCCGTTCCCAACTGAGCTATTATTATGAGCTTAACTTTGCAAGTGACAGCGTAATTAATCTTTGTTTTCTCATAATATAGCAGTTTTTCAGTGTCTTAAAACAGATTGCCTCATGAGTGCCTGATTTAAGACGCTTAAAAATCCAAAAACATTAATTTTAAGATTTTACTTCATTGTTTTCGTTATTTTCGCCGTCGAGTAAGAAATCACTTCCGAATATCGTTATTTAAATTGCGAAATATTTTGAAGCCGCAGTTCTATATTTTGTTTCCCAAACAAAGCTGATGACTCTATCAAAAGAAAGCTTTTGACTTTGAGCGGCCGCAAAACAAAGAGATGGTAAATTTTAACTTAAAGCAATAACTCAAAGATAAATTAAGGAATCTGGTGAAATATTTTTCCTTCAATTACGGTATCGTAATTATTCTTGTGTATTTTTTTTCTACATTTCATTTACGAAGTAACTCTTTAGTGAATTAAATACGATATACGAATAAAATTAATATGAAATAATTTTATTCTAAGATTCGAATAAGCAAATAAACTGTGACAGCCCAGCGGTGCGACCGTGTGAATTTCTAGAGACGATCACGGGTTCAAACCCGTGCTGACACCAATAAGTTTTTCTATTAAAATCTATGTGTCTAATTGATAATTGCAATTTATCACACGCTTTTCGGTGAAGGAAAACATCGTGAGGAAACCTGCATATCTCAAGATAATCCTAGGGATATGTGAAACCTACCAATCCGCATTGGAGCACCGTGGTAGATGTTTAGCTCCAATCCTTCTCTCCAAAAACGGAGACAGGAGGCCTATGCCCAGCAGTGGGATAGTAACAGGCCGTTACTTACTTTTTTTAATTTTATTCGTATCTCCGTTTTTTCTGTTAAATTAAAATAACATTTTTGACTAAAAACTATTTCAAAGATGCGGTAGAGAGTACATCCATCAATGACTGGCACAAAGTGACCGATGTCGATAAAACAAAAGGGAACTATCGACCGTCGAGGTCGCCGCCCTATGATTGCAGGCTGATGACTACCTTACGGGGAATTTTAAAGTAAGACCATTACAAATAGTCGCCGTTCTTCCGAGTATTGATTCCAGTTATTTAGGTTATGCGACAACCGCAGTCCCTAGGCTATTTGTGTCGTTTGTCGTTGCATCTATCTATTCTATAAGTAGCGGCCTGTTACTATCCCACTGCTGAGAATAGGCATCTTCTCTCCGTTTTTTTGGAGATAAGGATTGGAGCTAAGACCTACCACGCTGCTCCAATGCGGATTGGTAGGTTACACATATCTCCAGAATTCTCTAGAGATAAGCAGGTTTCCTCACGATGTTTTCCTTCACCGAAAAGCGTGTGATGAATTACAATTATAAATTAGACAGATAAGTTTTAACAGAAAAACTAATTGGTGTCTGCCCGGGTTTGAATCTGCGACCTGCCCGAAAGAGTCGCACGGTGTTACCGCTGGGCTACCACAACTTCATTCTATATCTATCTATACATTTAATAAAATCGTTGAGATCTCTGTGCGTGTGTTCCCGCTAATCTTAAATACCGCTGATTTGGATCGCTGTTTTTATTCATATGTAGTGGAAAGCCTTACTTAACATGTAACATGTACATCAATAGATCAGCAAATAACAAAGATATGACAATTTAAAAGTTGTAAAGGTCGTATATTATGATAAGGGTACTTGAATTTTTTTCGTTTTTCGCTATTCCTGTTAGAGGATTTCGCCTAAACAAGTTATCGTTCGTAAAGTAACGGCCTGTTACTATCCCACCGCTGGGACATTTAGTTTTCTTTTTTATATATTAAATATAAAAAAAATCAAATTAAAAAAGTTAATATATCTTTAAATTAAGCACGGCAAAACGCTCAATTCTATCAGAAAATATTACATTCCCCGTTGATATCTATTCTTTGTATCAAAGATGCAATTAATCGTGTAATTGAATCCCGATTTAAATATTCGGTCGTTTCGATTAAATATTTATATGACCAAATTAAATTATCCGAATTTCCATTCGATACAGCCGCCAACGTGGTCAAGAAATAAAATGAACAAAATGTTACTAAAATGAATACAAAAATGCCATTATTGGTATTTTTATATTCTTTTATGGCAAAGGACCTAAAGTTAAATATGAAGTTATGATATTTAGAAATTATATACATCCGAATATATTAGATTAACACCAAGTTTTATCACTGATATCACGTAGACAATAATAGTATAGGTGCCTAGTTATAAATAAAAGTCTTTTTTTTCTCTCTACGAGACCCTGGATTTACGGAAAGCTAATACTTATGTTATTTGAAATAAAGACCTACATGTGCATAAAATTTCGCACTTATACCCCAGAACCGTTTGAGCATTATAGCGGAACAAGCATACACTCGACTTTCGCCTTCATAATATAAGTAGGAATATAGTCATAACGAATGACTGTTATGATCATTGCAGACACCACGTGCTTCTACGCATACTCGAAAACTCGTAAGTAAATATTAATAAGGCTAAATCATTATCGTTAATCATCATAATACGTGGCTATAGTACGGCGGTTGTGATGCCTCACAATGAGTCATTGACCGGAACGCGTTAGGTAAGACGTAACGTAGACTACGTTAGTGTTTGAATAATAGACATTTATTTTATATTCCGTTATTCAGTTGTAGACAGAGCACGTGGATTTTTTTTTATAACAATACCGCAATTAACGATTTCAAACTTAAACATTCTTGGTTCAACGACAATTATTTATTTTTAAATCGTTCTCGGCGGAACTGTAATCCATGTAAATGTGGGAAATAAAGACGAATAAAATGCCGTTAATGGAATCGAAATAAAATATTCGTGTTGTCTCGTCATTTCAATTAATTTTCATGGATTCCCAGACCATGATTTTAATATGAAGAAAGAAGAAAGAAGATATTTCGGAAGAAAGAAGGAAGAAGATATATTGTGCCGACCCCACTTAGAGTGGGATAAGGGTAAGAGAATGACGATTCCCAATTAAAATAAAACAAAGCAAAGAGAAAGATTAATATACATATCGATCCATCATCCGATTAATAAATATTTCAAATAGCCCATATCATATGAATTATTAATAATTTTTCTATAATAATTGTTTGATTCACCGTTTGGTAAATTATGTTCTGTATTCATTTCTTTAACAACTTTCCTCTTACCTTAATTAAACAACAATAGAAACGGTTTCTTATTCTTTATCACTTCCTCACGAACATTTTATTAATTAAAAATCATCGCGCACTAATAATACTGTTGCGAATCTGTTTGTGTGTAAATCGAATCTGCTACTAAACTCATTTAGATAAAACTTGGTGTGTGGCCAAGTTTCCATCTAGAGACATTTACTTTTCTGAAGGTAATACCAAAAATATTCTGAAGGTAATACCAAAAAATCAGCCTTTATAATTTGACGAAATTAGATCGATCCCAATATGATCCAAATTCCATAATCTACCATCGTTCTTACCTGTGTTGGGAGCATGCACTGACAAACTTGACGAAGGTCTGGGGTCCACGGGCTCTTAGGCCATTGCTTGAACAGATATTCCTAGAATTTTTCTAATGGTAAGCTGTTTTTCGAGAGATTTAGCGATTTTGTCGTGGAGTCTATCTTCTGATAATGCTTCGTTTGCGGGGCGAAACGATTGTTGAGTTTGTTATAGTGAATGTAGTGCTTGTGTACTGTGGTGGCGGTGGTGGATGTTTGTTCATGTGTTTTTTTACGAATCCTGCATGTATCAAGTATTAAAATAGATTGTCGACTCTACATTTAGCTTATATATATTTTCTATTTTACTTCATAGCGAATTATAGCAAAATAATTTCATTATTACTTTGTATTATGGATCTCCGCAAAGTAACGCCTAATGCTATAAATTATTCGTTTTTCGAGCATTACAAATTATATTTTCTAAATTCCATACTGATTAGCACAAAGTCCCAAAACTTTTGAATAGATCTGGATGAATTGGTAATAAACACTAAATAATGTAGACCAAATGTAATGGAGATTGTATGATCCGTACCAAATATATAGAAAGAAGAAAGAAAGAAATTCATTTGGACACAATTCCAACAAAAAGACACAAAAAAAAATTACATTTTTACCTATCCGAATACTGTGACCAAATAAGGTGTCCTACTCAGCTCATATGCTACAACAGGTTGTAGCGCTGGTTTTCAGTAGGCACCTTTACAGATACGCGAGGTCACAATAAAATTATCAGAAGAAATTGAAAATCTTTTGTCAATACTAACTGCACGTAAAAATATTTTATTGTACAATGTTTTGCTCATAAAAGAATAGCAAAAACTTTTGTATAAAAAGTTCCTTATGTCCTTCCCAAAAAATTGTCACAGCAGTTCAAATACGCAGACAGAGTTGTGGTTAAGAGCTAGCAAATAAAACCACATACTAGTATCACCAAACTCACACCTTTGTTTCTAGAGTGCAGTGACTTTTGTTAGTTTGTGTTTTCACTCAAGTATACTTAACAGTTTACTTACAATGTTTAGTTTACTTTTTTAGCTTAGTGACGTCGTTTAAGGTACTTTTTTTATTTCTGTTTGTTGTCTGTTACGTAATTTACAAATAGTTATTAAAGCATAATAGTAGAGTAAAGAAGCCATCCTTAAATGCAATAAAGAGAAAGCAAATGAGGGTGATCTACCTGTCTCTCTTTTTTATATGTGTTTAGACAAAGATAAAGTATAAGAACGTCACTTTCCATCTTAATATTTATTGTGTAATATTTTAAGTACCTAATTGACTTAGCCGATAATTTGTTACAAAATAAAAAACGAAACTTCACAAAAAAATGATAGGGTAGGTGTAGCTCGATCGTAGGTATTTTCATTTCTCGCGACCACCCGTTCCCCGAATTAATAATATATTCAATAATTTAAGAGTAAATTTTAGTATTTTTTTTAATGCCCAAAAACAGGGATAAAAAGCATTTTTTTTAATGAAACCTAGCTAGATCGATTTTTCTCCCCCAAAACCTCCTGCATGCTAAATTTTAGGAAAATCGTTGGAGCTGTTTCCGAGATTCCGAATATATATATATTTATACATGATTAACTCATTTGAATATTAAAGATATATTTATATAAATTCATTCATTGAGTCATTCTAGTTAGTATTGTGAAATTGAAGCGAAACTTAGAAGTAGGTATTGCATAACATTACAGACTGTTACCGAAAATGGTAGTCATTTATAAACGCTGTCGCGCCATCGTAAAAACCGTGCACAAATAAAGCTGTCAAAAGCCCGTAAAACCGAACCGTCCGCGTTACTCGCGATTAAAACGGTATTCTCGCTTAATATTATAATTATTTAAATTTCCACCGGCATCTGAACGTTTTGTTTATCAATTTTGTTTTTAAATTAACCGTACTAAGCAACGAAACAGGTTTAATGTTTTAGATATCTGATCACTGTCGACATTTACGATGGCAATTTATAAAAATTACATTTTTTATGTTTATATATTATACATCTGTATTTTCAAGTATTAAAACCACTGGTATTTTATTAAGGCTTGTCTCAACATCGTTTCCAACCGCAAAACTTAATTTTAAGCTTTTCCGTTGAGAAGGTACTTGAATATTATATAGTTTAAACATACATATGTACATAGTTTTTCATTATTTTTCTTTTTCTTTCTATATTACTCATATTTCACTTCTTGTCTTTTTCTGGAAGAGATCCCTTTTACGGTTAAGCCCGCCTGTACATGTACATATTTTTATCTCTTTTCTGACATTATTCATGTAAAATGAAGCAATAAATAATATTTAAGTATCACAAAGAGTAGCGTAACCAAAACCTGTATATGAAACTTCCTTGGCAATAAGATAAAGATCAATTTACAAAATATATTTCTTCGGGTTGAGCTTTATCGTGATATGATATTTCGTAGAATGAATTGCATAGTATGAGCGTGTAAACTCAAGAAAGTTCTTAGACCATGATTCGGAATTGCCTTACCTCCACTGTTCTGCACCCTGTTCATCAGTAAGTAGGTTTTCGCATACAAATATACGTCTACAAAAACTACAAAATAAAAACGAACCAGGGACTAATTGTTCATTCATTCATTCATTCATTTCACACTTTGACGATATCTATACTTATAATGAAATAAAATCCCTAAAATTGTCTGTCTGTATGTGATTAATTTTATCAAAATGTAGGTTACTTATGTTTCTCCAAATAAACCACCAATCGTCGCTAACTGAGATCTCTTATAGAGTTATAAGATAAGTAATTCTTTACACCTCTTCTCTTTGTAACTGTATTTTCTAGTCTTTCTTTTATAGTAGGTACATGAATAGGTAAAATCTACTAAACGAATTTATGTACGGTTTTTATTTAAAGATAGTGCAATTCATGAGGAAGGTTTAGGTTAGGAACATTCTCCGACGCGTCGAAAGCCGATTTTAATGGGACTTTTACTAGTAGGTAGAGGAGGTTGAGAAACAACATATACGCTACTTTTTGTCCTTGAAATCCCGGCGTTCCGGGTCGAGATTTACACGAGAAAACCTTTGTAAAATACTGATTTCCATTCAGGCGAAGCCGTGGGTAAAGCTAGTCTTATTTATATAATAGGTCAACATTCTATCGATTCGGTGCCAGGCGGCGTCACACTGTCATTAAGATTGAAAGATACGAGTAGTATGGGATGATGGATACCTGCTGCGGCTATAAAAATATCAAGTACTTTATCATGCTGGGTTCCGACACGTTTTTCCGAGAAATTTATAATTATAAAGAACACTGAAAGATCATTTGAATAGACAAAAATAAAATGGCATATTAAATAATTAGTAAAATAATAGAAAATTTTTTTTTTTTTATTTACGCCGTGTGGTATTCTGCTGAATAGAATACCACCCTTGTCTTCTCTATTGATTTGCCATTTCAATAGAGAAAAATAAAATTAGATGGTAGATTAACAAAATATGTTCTTTTTAATTTGTTAAATTATGTTAGCGAGTATTGCTTTAAGTAAAACAGACCGTGAATATCCAATGAGCTATGACCCATCTGTCATTGAAGGGAAAGAAATGGTGCTTAAATCCATCACTCTGTTCCAGTTTCCGAGATATGCAATTTCCGTGATATTTTCTCCTCAATGTAAAGCTCGTGACAAAATGTTACCATTATTTAAAAAATTTAGACTAATCATATGAAACGAACTGTTACAAGTGTTGTCTTGATTAACTTTCTGCTTTAAAAATAAGCCACAAATGTGAGTGTAAATAAATAACTATTGTTTTGTAAGTTCAAATTCGAATTCAAAATATTCTTTATTCAAGTAAACTTGTAAACAAGTGCTTTTGATTCGTCAACTCTATTGCTGGTTCAGAAAGCTGTTTCTCCCGAATAGAGCTAGCAAAAAAATCGTCGGTTGCTCTTTTCAAAATATAATTCTATTACTAGTAACATTTATATCCGTATAGTATCCGTCTGAGTAGAATAGTCCACCCTCATTTCTTACCGAGATGTTGTATAAGGCGACTAAGGTAAGTTGGCCCGCTGTGTAGTATCCGGCTGAGTAGAATAGACCACCCTCATTTCTTACCGAGGTGTTATAAAAAGCGACTAAGGTAAGTTGACCCGCCGTATGGTATCCGGCTGGGTAGAATAGACCACCCTCTTTCTTACCGGGGTGTTGCAAAAGGTCATTAATGTAAGTTAACGTCAAGTAGGGGGCCGGTCATAAAAAACCTAGAGCTCAGAACCTACAAATCATATGAGAACATGTTTAACATGTTGTGCCAACCCCACTTAGAGTAGGACAAGGGCAGAAGAAATAACTAGTTACATTTAGTCAATACTGTCTTGTACAGGGTCGGTCGAAGAGTGATTGTAACCACGCATTCATATTATCCCTCAACATCCTCAACAGTATAGTACGCTTTCTGTATCAGCCTCCCTTTCACAGATTTTTTTAACTATAAAAAAGTAACTATTAAGGTAAAATTAATTGGGAATTTATATTATATAATCTTATACCCAAACGCACAAACGACTTAAGTAAGTAACTCTAAACACAAGATCTCTTGCAATAAAATAATGGATTTAAAAATTTAAACGCAATTCTATTTACGTGCTCGATTCCGTAGATATATCTCTCCGAATCGAAATCAATCCTTCCCACGACGTGTGAAATAAGCAAGTAAATCACGCCGCGTGACAAACGAGTTCTAAATTTCCTCTCCCATTCTGCGATCCTATTCGTCAGGCTTACGGGAACGATCTAAACCGACTCAAATTGAACTAATATCACATCGCCACGCATTTGCCCCATGCGTGTGCGGTGACAGATTGCGTTGAGATTCGCTATAATACAGAAATACTGCTGTGATTCCGCTAAAGAAAGGGTTGAATTGATTTTCTTCTCATTTCTGATTTTGTTATCATTTATTGTTACCTGAGTGTAGTGTAGTATTAATGCTACTGAAAAAGAACACAAGAACGAAGTGTCTCCTATAGTAAGAAAGTCTAAGACAAGTCATTGGACCTTCTTAGATATAAGTTAATTTTTAAGTTTAGGTTAAAATTAAGTTGCTTATTAGCCTTAAGGCTAGCTTAGCAATCTTAACTTATATTACACATAAAATAGCTCCAAGAATTATTATTTTGGAAAAGCGACCGCCGATTTTTTTGGCTCTTATCGGTAAAAGCAACTTTCTAAAACTGCAGTACAGTTGACGATTTAAAAGCCAAGAATTTACGAGTTTATTTCAATAAAAAATGATTTGATTGATTCATTGAATGTGTCTTTTGCGTTGTCACGGCAGATTCGCTAGACCAATTTTGATTAAATGGGCACGATTTTTGCGGATGCGCGTGGAATTAAGTGTCACAAAATTTTTCCCGAATTAAAATTTAGAACATAAAAGTAGTTATTGTGAGTTAACCATAAGAGGTAAAGACATGCTATCGAGGACTTTTTTGTAGATCTCTAATTCTCTAGTGCAATAATTTATTGTATCTCTGTCGGTTTACGCGGCGCACGCGACTAAAGCTTTTTTAAAGAGTTTTTTTTACAACTGTGCGACCTCTTCCACTGAATTTACATAAAACCGTCATGTATTGTACATTACGGTTTTATGTAAATTCATTAACTATCCGGAAACCGTACAAAAGTCTGTTCCGTAGATTTTGAGAAAATCGATCACTTTGTTTTATAATAAGCATAGATATAGATGTAGGTTATAAAATATCCCGAATTTCTTTTCGGAATAGGTTAAAACCATATATTGCATTATTGAGTGCACTTAAACGGTAATGTTGGCGCAAACGAAGTCGCGTGTACCGTTGTTTGTGACAATGGTACAGTGCGTTATATACCTAATATTAGAGTGCTGTTAGTTAGTAGCTAGTTGCAACACCCAATATCATAAATGTTTGTTTCACGATCACACCCAAACTGCTAAAAGAATTTACATACATTTTTGCTGACATACTTATTATAACTATTACTCCTACGTGTTACAGTTTTTTTTACTTATGCCATTAATTTATCCCTTATTGGGTTACAGGACTTCCTCTATGTTATCTTTCTTAAATACAGGTCGAGAGATCCTTATTAAATTACAAAGTAAAAAAATTATGGTATATAATTTGAAACTAAAGAATGAAAATTATACGGCTGAAGGGCGATTTAGTGTGAGATGTCTAACGTGAACGAAAACCAGTTACACACACGGAAACCTCGATCTGTTTTTTGTTAAGACATTCTGCCACAGCCTTTGAAGCAATTAATACATTCTTTTAGCTCTTTGGATCTATTACTGCTAACTTGTAAACTTCAATGGTAATCATTAGTAGTATTTAGAAATCGTCTTTTTTATTTATCACAACAGATCAACAACGCTCTCTTTTCAACAATGTATGATAAGTAAAACAAACTGTATCAATCTGGAAAATCTATGTCTGATTTAAGTATTTACGAGTACAAAGAAATGCCGTTTAAACAATTCTTTAGAGTGAAATAATGTGAATATTTTTGATTTTATAATCCTCGTTTTGAGAGAGCACTTTAAACTTCAGTTCTTTCATATTTATCTTTAATTAATGTAACTGTAGTAATAGTAAACAGAATAATAAACAGGGATAATTTATTTTTATTTATTTACAGCAAAAATGTACAAGTTATATCTATCTTAAATTACTTACACGCTAGGACTATACAAATCATGCCCACGTGGAATGGTTCCAAGAATGCTGGCAGCGTTTCCGCGCCGAATCGCTAAGCTGATTCTTTTTGTGAAAAAGGAGCCAGCCCTCTTGTCACTTGAAGAGGCAATTAACCGAGGACACGGGCAGACACCAATGAGTTTTTCTGGATGTGTCTAATTGATAATTGAAATTTATCACACGCTTTTCGGTGAAGGAAAACATCGTGAGGAAACTTGCATATCCCTAGAGATTTCTAGAGATATGTGTAACCTGCCAATCCGCATTGGAGCAGCGTGGTCTTAGGTCCAATCCTTCTCTCCAAAAACGGAGAGAAGAGGCCTAGTCCCAGCAGTGGCAGCAGTGGGATTTTTTTTTGTGAACATCCATAATACAAAAATATTATGTAATAATAAAATTAATATGCTATAATCAGCGATAATAAATAGAAAATTTCTACAATGCTAACTAAATGTAGAGTGGACTATTCGTTTATATACCTGATACATATACATACGGTTGCGTGGCGAAACGATTGTTGAGTTTGTGATACCAAATGGCCGAATCCTGCAAGAATCAGGTATGAAAACGGATAGGCCACTCTACATTTAGTATTTAAAATATTATTATTTCTGAAATATGTTATTACTAGCTTTTACTTGCAACTTTAAGCGTTCTGTGTTTCTGTCATTCTTTAACCCTGCAAATATCTCCATCGGTTGATAATAGATGACGATTTTAATGTGAACCTATTTTTCTAGAATTAACAGGTTTTCTATGGCCTACATGTTACTCCGGTGTATACGGAATAATTGTGCCAACTTTCATCGATATTGGTTCAGCGGATTCGCCGTGAAAGAGTAACAAACATAGATCCATTCTCACAAACTTTTGCATTAAGAATATTAGTAGGATTTAATGAAAATATAGCTCGGCGTAAAATTTCGTTACACAGTACCGTGATAAGACCCGAGTTCATAAGACTTTATTAGGGACAGAGGGTAGATTTTGACAATAATTAATGGATGTGGTTTTATACAGTATCTTCCAAATTAAACAGCAACGTAGACAGGAATTAAATGGGGATCGTTTAAACTAACACTAACATCGTGATATACAAATATTTACGCTACTCAAAGGTTCTATTTCGTTATCTTGTATGTATATAATTTCACGCTTTGGTTGATATTTACCTGTGCTATAAGAGTTATTGCACTCTCTTCTTCTTCTTCAACCGATGGACATCCACTACTGGACATAGGTCTCTTCATGGGACCTTCAGAACACACGATTTTGTCCCACTTGTATCCAGCGGCTCCCGCTTTGAGACCCCATCGCCCATCGGTTCTCCGCACTATGTGCCCCGTCCATCATCACTTCAGCATCGCGACCCGCTGAGGTATGTCGGTGATTCTGATTCTTCTACGGATTTCCTCATTTCTGATTTGATCACGTAGAGATATTCCGAGCATAGCTCGCACCATCGCTCGCTGAGCGACTCTGAGCCTTCTTATGAAGTCCACTGCACTCTACACTTTAGTTTATCTGACGCTGTCAAAGCAGTTATGCGTAAAAGAATAAAGTCAGTATTCGAATATATAATCAATATATGCCAGTAGTAGCTCATTTTATTTCTCGAGGTGTCGTAAAAAGCGACTAAGGTAAGTTGACGTCAGGCAGGTGGCAAGTCGCAAAATACCTAGTTAAATCATGTGACAACATGTTTAAACATGTTGTGCCGACCCCACTTAGAGTGGGATAGGGACAGAAGAAAGATGACTTGTTTATTAAACACTGGTACTGAAGTTACATGTTAAACATATGTATATATATTTTTAGCGTGACGTAACATGGTGAAATATCAAATGTGACAAATAACCGCAAAAGCTATAATACTTCAAGATAATTTTACTTATTACATTATTTTATTGTTTCAGATGACGTTACACAGGAATTAGGACAGGAAAGGCTATTCAGAAAGCGTTGAAAGAAGGTACATATAATATGAAACATTGTAGTGTGATAATAATTATATATCCGCAAATAACTCTTTTGAATAGTTATATTTACCCTTGCGATAATTAAAGTCCATATGGGACAATTACACTCCCAGTCCGTCCCCAAATTAAGTAACTTATTACTCATGTTATAGGTGATAGACAACTTCGTAAACATATATATATAACTTGCTAAAATTAATTGAAAATTGTTGTCCTTGGACGGGAATCGAACCCGCGACCCAAGGTGCTGAAGACAGGGTACTGCCATCGAACAGGTCAGTCATGGATGATCGTTGGATGTAATATACCTATAGATGAAATAGAAGCAAATATAATGATCTTTATCGAACAAATATATCTCAAATAACCGACTCAGGGCGAGGACGGCAATAGAATCGGCAATTCCGGACACGTTTAATAGATAGCATCATTAACGCTATAGTGGCCATAAAATAAATCAGGATTTAATGTTATTTTTTATTTGAACAAAATTTTGATCAAGAAGAGTTGCATAACAACATGATTCGACATACCTACCAGCAACACGTTACTTCCCCAAGCAGGCTTGCTTTAACGTTTTTCATAAGTGGATTCATCAAAGCAAAGTGAGATATATTTTTAAAAGAAAAAGAGCTACATATAAAACAATTGTTGTCATTTTCATTTATTAAATAAATGTCTATTATACTCCAGTACAAATATTCTTCATACCGTTATAGAAACTATATTAAATGGGAATTTGAATATTGAATCTATTTAAAGGAAGATAAAGTGTAACTCACCCTTATTCCAGATGAATCTTCCATGGAGATCCCATTTATTATAGGTTTATATCCATAGGTACCTTTGGTGAAGCTTTGTGCGTTTTTTAATATTATTTTATGTATTGCGTGCGCGTCCGCCATGAAACACTTTATTCGAGAGATGAAAGGCAACTGTTTGTAGTTGCGCGCTAGATGGCGCTTGTATCCAGCGTAGGGACCTACACTTTATTTATTATATTGATATTGAAAATGAAATTAAAGGGCAAAGAAAAGTAGTTTGTGTGCTAAGAGAACAAAATGAAAAGAACGATAAGTAGTTTATGCTAAGAGACTATATCTACGGAACGTATATTTTGTCATAACTTTCTTACTGTAATCCTAGGATATAATAAATATATAATAACTTATCAGTAACTCAAAAAACTAAAAGAACTGAGTTTTTATATAGAAACTTCAATCAAATTTAGAAAAGTTCTTATCATCGGTTTGAGATATAAATTGGTTAATTTAAATGAATTGCTATGTTCACGTGATACTGATTAGAATAATTCAATTTGTAGTCACCCTACACTGCTCTCCCCTATTTACTCCCAACCCTAGTTAAATGGCATCCAAAAGCCATTTTTAAACATTTTTTTTAATTTAGATATGTATAATTTTGGTTTTATTACTTGTGCTGATTTTTATCATAATAATTATTCGATAAAGGTACGTAATATTTAGCTCTATAGCTGCAATAATTTCACCATTTGACTCAAAATGGGTATATAAGGGGAAGTCTGCGTCATAGAAAAGATGAAAAGTACGAGATTAAGTTGGTATGGTCGTGTAATGAGGAGGGATGAAAATCATGTGATGAAAAGAGATTTAAATATGAATGTGAATGCATATATTGATGGATTATATCTAAAATGATATGGTTATAAAAGAAATAGCGCCAGATTTAACAAATAATAGAGGAAACTGGAATATGAAGACATATTGTGTCGAGTGGGATAAGAGTTAGACAACGATGATGGCTCAAAATGTCTCTTATATGCTGGTACCATATATGGCTGTTACATTATTTACCATTACAACATTCACTAACGAAAGTGATTTTGTACGCCGTAATTGAGTCTTCTCGGCAATCCATTAGAGCTCTCCGGATAGCATGGACATAAAATAAATGCAATCCTGGGTTAATGGTTATTAATTGATTTTACTGATAATAGGTAGGATGAGAGGGCTAAAGTTTTCCCCATTCACAAAGCAAAAGTAGCCGGATAAATGAATTTGAAATAGAACAACCGAATTTTTGTTAAAATAGAGGTCATCGAGAATTAAATGAATTATTTAATTATCATAAATAATTATGCTTCTTTAGTTATGCCTAGCCTAGCTGTACCTCGCTCTGCTGATGTATGTCAAGCATAAAACATAGAAATTACGTTAGGAAATTTACGAAATTCAAGCAAAATCCGTAGTCAAAATTTTTTTTGAGGTTTTTAAAGTTCAACTTTGAAATGTAATCATAAATGTACTAAAAAATGGTTTGATCATTCAATGTAACAAAACATTACACATTTCTACCTAACCTTTTTTTTTATATTTTTAAAACATCGTTCTAACAAAAACCTTTTAAACTGATAAAGAAAGCAGTTTGCGAAGTACTCCACACCTAGTAAATTTGGTAAAAGCGGAAATTGCCAACGTGCACTTCCATTAATTGCCGTCATTAATCTTGGACCTTAGCTGATTCTCGTCGAAATTTACCGGAAATCCCCGATCGTTGAGAACACCAATAACTGTGAACAGTATTAGAGGGATAATGTTTTCACTGGCGTGCTGATCTGAGATTAACTCTGTTTTTTTATCGCTTATTGCTTTAAAGGCGCTATTATTGTATTTTCTTAATATATTAGGTTCGTTATTTAAAGAAACATTTTTCGATATTTCTATTTTTCCTTGGTTAATCAAGCCTCTTCAAGTGGAAATGAAATGGAGCCAGCCCTTTGCTGGTTTCGTTTTTGCATAAAGAAACTTAGTAATTCAACATGGAAACGCTGCTACCATTCTTGGCATCATTCCACGTGGGCATTTAGGATATATATAACTTGCTTATATACGCGAAAAATATGTTTTTTTTTCTTTACATAATATGCATTATTTTCTGTCTTAGATGGGCCACGAGAACATTTGTCGGAGGAGGCGGCGTTGCTGTAGGTGAATTGAGAGCAGTATGGCGCGGTGGGCGCAGGCAGTGCTGACCGCGCTGGCGCTGTCAGCAGCACACGCTTACCTCATCATTATACCTGACACTGCACCACCCGGTCACGTCGTCCTCGATGCGGCTGTCTACAAACTCGGCTCAGAACGAACTTACACCATCGACGTTCATCGCACCGCTAACTTCGTACACCACATCTTACGAGTGAACAGAACATCCGGACTCGTAACGCTGCGTAAAAGACTTAGATGCGATGGCGTTCTGTATCCAAATCTCTTTACCTTCTACGTCGACTCTACATCTGACCGCATCCGAGATATCGATTATTACAGCTTACCTATTAGGATACTTGTAGCTGGCGATGATTGTAGCAGACGGCATGCTGATCTTTACGACATAGATTTTGATCGAGTCTACGATCAAAATGATGCGGCTTTACAATACGAAGACGAAAATGTCCGAGATAAAAGAGCAGCTGTTTTTGAAGAGAATACAGACTGGAGATTGTTAGAAGGAGACGAATTAAGCTCTAGTCAATATAGTGTACTGTCTACGGCTTATCCGTGGTCAAACGCAATGTTCGAAGATTTTGCAGTTAGAAATAGAAGTAGGAAAAAAAGATCTCCATTAGTGCCGTTCGACATGGCCATAGATATTAAAATAGCTGAAGCGAAACAGTGGATTTCGGAGACGTATGCTAGTTTTGGTATACCAACGACTGATCGATGGCAAGGGATATGCTTGAAGAGTTCGCAGTTTATAAATTCTCTTACAGCATTTCTACCGAAGACAGTACAAAAAATGTGTAGAGTTCAGTTTTTAGATGTAAGCGACCCCCGATTCGTTATCGAAAACAGTCAAGGTGATTTAGTGGCAAGCAGTGATGTATGTATCCAAGAACCGATGTGGAAAGTATCTGTGCTTTTCACGTTTAATTGTGAGAGGACTAATATTATTGATTCGGACCATAGATTGAAAATAGTATATCATCATCAAGAGCTCAATGATACAGACATAGCGAGGCGAGTTAAAAGGGAACTACGTAATCAGTCACCATATTTCGAACAAGCACTATACGTTGCTTCTGTTGCTGAAGAACAGCCGCCAGGAGTCATTGTCACTACTGTAAGAGCTCGGTAAGGAATAATTACATTAGTATGAGTATGTTTATATTTGTTGGTGTTTATTTTGCCATATATATTATCGTTTTCATTTTGAACTTTATTATTCAACTAACATTTCCCACTTTTAAAGATTCCAACGACATATTTTGAATTTCACCATTTGAAATTGTGATTGACATATTCCATGGTAGCCTGATCAAACGACGTAGAAAAATCATTGTATATGTAATATTTCTCAATATGAATTAATATGTAACCATTTATTTATTAGATTTGCCAAATATCTTTTTCACCTTTCCACTTTCGCTTCTATTATTATTGGACGTCCATTATTAGTAGGCCTCCATTTCTAAGCTTAATTTAGTTTCGCACCTTCTTTTCATTACGCCTCACGTATTTTAAAGTCGCTAAGATTTCGTAGGGCCGTAGCCTCAAATGCTAAAACAATCGCAACGTACCTTGTTGCCAGTATTCTAAATGTCGTTCCAGTACTTAACCAACATTATCGTAATGAATCATGAATGCCACGGGTCTAACACCCGTCTATAAACCATCTGGCCTGCTTTAATTGACTCTAAGCTGGCTCGTTGAGCTTTTATGATCTCATCTATTTCATGCGGTCCGGAAACAATGTAATCGTGACGAACAATGGCTGGCGGGTCATAAAGCTAAAATACCTCAATTACGGTGACGCCGGCTTATAGTGACTGGCGTTCACGGCGTCAATTGTACTTTTTTCTTTCATAAGTCAGGACATTTTTCAGTGTTGTTAACCCATTGTTAGTTATTACATCATTTTATTTAAAGCGCTAAAAATGGCATATAAAAATTATACAGCTGATTTTTCTGGAAGTGAATGCGCAGTTAAAATGCTAAACATGTTAATTAGAACTTTATCAGGTGAAATGTGTATTAAATTATAAACTCAAACCTGAACGATTGTTTCTTTACTCTTATTTTTGCCTGACTAGTGAAACATGAATTGACGACAAAAAAATTACTTATATATGTTTATATGAATCACATATAAGTGACTAGAAAAAACCCAAAAGAAGACTTACTTTCTAGGCTAGTGAATTCATGATCATATAATATCATTGCTTTACATTCGTGGAAAAAAGATCAGTACAGTAAATGTTGGGAATACATATGATATGATAGTAAATAGGTACATTTTCTCAGTTATTTTGAATTAAACTTTACTAGGTGGAGATATTTTATGTTAAGAACTATATGTTGTATGTAAAGAATTATTTATGATCAATCAAACGGGTATACACCAAGAATTTTGTAACAGGAAAACACAACTTTTTGTCATAGATACTAAAAAAAATTACCTCGTGTCTCCAAATTTCAGTGATCCAGAAAATAGTCCAGTTACTTACTCCATATCGAGCTTACTAGACTCAAGGTCAGCTGGCATGTTTGCTGTGGATACGAGGTCTGGAGTAGTTACTACTCAAGCTCGCCTGGATAGAGAAAGACTGGATGTCCATTACTTCAGGGTTGTAGCTCAGGATGATACATTCCCACCTAGAAGCGGCACCACGACGCTTCAGGTTTGTTCCTTATAATTCTGAGTTATCTATTATTAACATAGTTTTAGGTCCATACATGAATAGAGCTGTGATAGCACAGCGATGAGACCGTGCGACTCTATGAAGAGGGTCATGGGTGTAAGCCCCTAGCAGATATCATGGACTTTTCTGTTATATCTTATCTGTGTAATTGATAATTGCAATTTATCACACGCTTTGCGTTAAAGAAAAACATTGTGAGGAAACTAGCAAATCCCGGGCCTTAGCTCTAACCTTTCTCTTTTAAAAAAAACGGAGGTTTAACGGAGTGATAATTGACCATAGGCCAGCGAAAGGATACTACTAACAAGCCTTTAGAAATATCCATGCATAGAAGATGCATGGATATTTCTCAAATTTATAGAAAGAAAGATTAATTTGCAGACTTAATAGACTTATTATAAAATGTAATTCTTAGTAAGACTAATTGCCGTTAGGTGTCCGGCTGAGTAGAATAGACCAATCCTATTTCTTACCGATGTTTCGTAAAAGGCGACTAAGGTAAGTTGACCAGTCTGATTGTTCATGTTGGAATCCGTATCGGAGGTGATATAGTAATGCCAATGTTAAAAAATGTAATAATGATATGCATTTCTATAATCTAAATGAAATTACATTTTTAGATAAACGTGTTAGACTGTAACGACCATGCACCGGTATTCGAAATGCAGCAATATGAAGCATCTGTTAGAGAAGGCGCAAGTACTGGCACGACTGTTCTAACACTGAAGGCAACTGATCAAGACATTGGTAAAAATGCTGAGGTTTGTTAAACTAAATCCTCTTATAATGTTATAACTCAATTGCACAACTGGGGGCAGAACAAAGACAATACTATTCTTGCACTGAAGGAAATGATATTTACGAAAAAAAAAATAACTTTAATTGAAAAACCTTACGTATTTTTACAGCTTAAATGCGCAATTTCGAAATCGTTATAATTACTACAAGGCCTCTTCTTGTTATAAATGTTTACAGACGCAAACTTATACTTCAAATTCACTCGCATGAGCAAGAAAATTTTAATATCCGACTAACAGCATCATATCATTATTGTAAAAGTCTAGTAATTTCGAATATTTATGCAAATTAATATTTTATTAGGTACTATATAATAATGATTATAGTGTTCCATTAATTTTGTGTTTTAATGGCGCTAATCTATTCTGTAAAACTAGATTTGATGCCAATCAGTGACTTGTTATTGGAGTAATTATCATGGGTCCATAATGAAAACATTTTATTAGATCATTTATCAATCAGTTTTTCCATCCGCTCAAAGAAATAAACTTTTTCTAAGATCTGATAGGATTAAATTAAATCTTATATTTAAAAAACGATTTTATTTATTATAGGTATTTGAACTAAATCACGATTCTGCACGGGAATTATAACAAAGAATCAAGAATTATAGCTTTTGTACTAGTGACCTCCAAATGAAACGCTTCTAATAAATTCTAAAAGTTATCAGAACGAAAAACTGCTAATATTGAACATTTAAGTTGTTAGCAGCTTGTTCAGTTTTTCACTCGTAGCGTATGATTGAACTAATGAAAGTATGATATTCCGTAATAACCGTATGAAGTTCAAATTCAAAATATCCTTTGTTTCCGAATCGTCAAATATTTGTCCTCTAATAACCAAAACTACTATACTAAACGGCGCTCAAATATAAGTGTACATATTGAACGGCACTCTCAACGAGAAACATCGTATACACTATTTCAAAATTTTTATTTATATGCTATCAATAGAAACGAAACGAGAAAATTAGGTACTATCGAGGAATGGAGTTTTAAAATTTCGTAATAGTTAATAAATATAACAATTCTACTATTTTTAAAAATATAAAAAAATTGTTGACCACAGGCAGCGGAGAAAGTACTCAAGCTACCGGTGGTTAGGGCTCCAGACTGAGGAACCTCCTCACAATTCGTGCCGTCTCAAGCAAAACTGCCTTTTGTATCCTGCGCTTGATCCAACAACCAAGTGAGAGCCTCTTAAGATATTGGTCGAGGCTCTTCGCGATAAGACCATTAACCGACACAACAATTGGAACAATTATTGTTGAATCAATATCCCACATGGCGGTTATCTCATGAGCTAGGTCAAGATATTTAGTTAATTTATCTTTTTCAGCTCTTATGAGATTATCGTCATGTGGAACAGTGATATCAACAATAATTGCCCGACGCGCTGACCGATCCATTATAACTATATCAGGTTTATTGGCCACAATATACCTGTCAGTGATAATGGATCGGTCCCAGTAGAGCAAAGCACGATCATTTTCGAGAACTGGTGCTGGACTGTATTTGTAATAGGGCACTTCCGAATTTACAAGGCTATATTGAAGAGCAAGCTGCTGATGGACAATCCTGGCTACTTGATTGTGTCTGTGCAAATACTCACCATTAGCAAGAGAAGAACAACCGGAAACGATATGTCTGAGAGATTCACCAGGGCGGTGACACGCTCTACAGATGTCGAGCGTGCCATCTCTCATTATATGTTTCCGGTAGTTATTCGTCTTGATAACTTCATCCATAATTGCACAGACAAAACCCTCAGTTTCCCCGAAAAGATCACCGAATTGCAGCCAGGATATTGAGGATATCGGATCTACATCTGGACCCGTTAGGGCCTTGTAGAATCTGCCATGCAACTCCTTACTGTTCCATATAGCCATTCGATCCGAAGTAGTACACAATACAGGCCTTCGCCAGTTCTTTTTACCTAAGGAAAGAGGCGTCAGACCCTTGTCTGCTGCCACAATATCCCTATGCATTTCGCCGTTTGCCTTGAGAAAATATTCTCTGAGATTGCACACTTCACGGTTGTGGAGGTCTTTAGCATTTAAAAAACCACGACCACCACACTTGCGTGGAATATACAATCTCATTACAGACGAGCGTGGATGATGCATGCGATATTCTGTCAACAACTTTCGGACCTTTCGATCCAAGGTATCTAGCTCAGTCTGAGTCCACCTTAGTATGCCAAAAGTGTAAATAAGCAAGGGCATGACCCAACCATTGAAGGCCCGCACCTTATTACCCCCTGATAAAAGACTGCTGAGGACTTTTTTTAGGCGGCCAAAGAAACGTTCCTTCACTGATTGTTTCATTCTATTTTCGTCCAAATTTAACGCCTCTAACATACCAAGGTATTTATAGGTTTCACCTTCACAGAGAGATCTAAGAAATAGAGTATCTGACACTTGAAGGTGTTCAGAACTCACCAATCTACCTCGTTCTATATGAACAACAGCGCATTTGTCCACACCAAACTCCATCCTAATGTCATTACTGAAAGTCTGTGTCACTTTCAGCAACTTAACAAGATCTGGACGGTTTGGTGCATACAATTTTAAGTCATCCATATAAAACAAATGAGATATGGGCTTACCCCCTCTGCGAAGACGAAAACCTACCCCTGAATCCCTCAGTAAAGAACTGAGGGGATTCATGGCTAGGCAGAACCATAAGGGACTCAAACTGTCACCCTGAAAAATTCCTCGCTTTATCCTTATCGGCTCGGTTAAACCAGAAAAATCCAACAACCCTGGCTGATGCAAGACTGTGACCCACTGCGACATACATGAATACAGAAAATTACAAAGAGTTGCATTTATCTTATACAACTCCATGACCTTCATTAGCCATGTATGTGGCACCGAGTCATAGGCTTTCTTATAATCAATCCAAGCCGCCGCTAGATTTCTCCTATTTCGCCGAGCCTGTTGGCAAATGGTCGTGTCAATGAGGAGAAGCTCCTTAGCACCACGGGCACCGGCCTTACATCCATTCTGAGCTGGGTCCAAAATATCATTAGTATTAATATGCTGTGTAATTTTCGAAGCTAGAATAGATGTAAGTAGCTTATAGATGGTGGGTAAGCAAGTTATGGGGCGAAAGTTTTTTGGGTCCGTAGTGCATCCGGATTTATGTAACAGAAACGTGACACCAGTTGTTAAAAAAGTCGGCAACGATCCGGTCTCAAGAGCATTTTGAAATTGTACAGCTAAAATGGAATGTGAACTACGGAACCATTTTAGCCAGAAGTTATGCAATCCATCCGGCCCAGGGCATTTCCAATTAGCCGCCGATCGAATTGCAGAACTAATGTCATTCGGACTGATGACTACTGACTCCATCGGCTCGATAGATTCACATTTCATTTTAACAATACTCATCCAATCACCCTCGGTATGAATAATGGGATCTGACCATATGCTATGCCAAAAGTTACGAGTATTTGTTGGCTCAGCCAGATTAACATTTTCCATACACATCCCGGATTTTTCCCAGTTTCTGTACAATTTCCGTTGGTCACTTTGAAACATACGATTCTGTCGAAATCGATCCATACGTTGTTTATAACGCCTAATACGCTTTGCCAATGCATAGACTTTCTGCTTTAAGAAGTCAATACGTTCTGTAACCGAGGCCAAATATTCATTGGTTTTAATATTTGTTCCAGCGAATGCCTGGTGAACAAATCGCATTACTCTTGGGCGATTATTGCCTTCCTTAAAGCAGATAAGCTTGCCTATAAGGACTCTAATCAACGCAATACGTTTCTCAATTCTAGACTGCCAAACCGGGACAGCATTTTTTGTTACTATTGTCGCATTTGGAAATTTCAAACGTGCTATTCGACACACCGTCACGGCTCCACAGTATAGAATTGATTGTGTGTCACAAAGATCTTCTGAACTATTTAAATATGTTTTTAACAATTGATCTAGAGTCATTACTAGCGCTATATTACGTCTATGCATGGGCAAACGAGGTAATTTTGGTCTCAAATTAAACGACATGAATCTGAACTCCCGAATCGTATCTTCCAAAGTTCTCCTCATTTGCTCATCATTCTGGTTACTTACTGACAAATCGAAACCATCAGACAGCTCATCGTTGACAGTCCTAGCGTTTGCATTCACACATGGTCGGGGGACATTACGTGAACTACTAACAGGTTCAACTTGTCGCAAATCTAAGCGCAATCGTTCAAGCACGGAGTCATCCAGCAGATGACGTCGCTGGATAGCCCGAACCTGATCCGATAATCGTTGCGCGGTCACAGTCACAGTTGGTTCAAGCGCCTGAAACAAAGACAGCATGGTTGAACGATACGAAGTGAGGTTAATTCCTCCATCTGTTGCCCCATAGTACGCTCGCATGACACTCTCATTCATTTTTTGAGACCATCTCATGCGACGCACTACACCACCGGTAGCGGGAGCCTCTGCAGAAGCGTGACGTTTCTTCGGCCCCAAGCCCTCCTGTGGCGGGTGTACAACTAGCCGGCGTTTAGATCGTCTGACCGGCGAGTTGGCTTCGCTGGACTCCGATTCCGTAGTCGACGGTGCGGTCTTGTACTCGTCACCCGACGGCTGCGACACAGAGTCAGACGAATTGTTACCAGTTGGAAAGCGTGCTGTTTGTGCTCTGGCATCTCGCAAATTCCTCATTCCATTAGCGTCATATCATTACCATATCCTTTTAATATGTTTTATTTGGTTAAAAACATTGTCATAAACGTCCCATAATTAAATTACAATTCTACTTATTATTAAGTATGGCAAATGCAAAACTATAGAACAATGTATCACAACCTTCTGAAATTAAAAATTTCAAATGTTTATTTTTAATCCTAATTATAGGAAGTGTTCTGTTATTTCAATAGAATAGACCACCTTCATTTGTTATCGAGATGTCTTAAAAGGCGACTAAGGTAAGGCGTAAGGTAACGTCAAACAGGTGGCCCGTCGTAAAATCTTTCTAACAACATGTTTAAAATATGTTGCGCTGTCCCCACTTAGAGTCCATAAGGGCAGGAGAATGTCGATGACGATAATCAATCTATACCGAGGTCACTCATAAATAGAATTATTCTTTTAGGTGGAATACTCGATTGATGTAGTAAAAGCAGAGACGTTAAATCCAGATCAAATAAATGAATCCATTAACTCCAATGATCAAGCAGACGCGAGAGAAGTATTCAGGGTGGATTCCAGAAGTGGGGCGCTATTAACTCGAGCCCCATTGGACAGGGAGAAAGTTTCCAGATATACTGTGATTGTAAAAGCTACAGACCAAGCTAGTCCGTTGTCTGATCGACTATCGAGCAGGTAATTTAATATTTATATTCATTGTTTGTAGATCCGTATTGACGCTGTGGTAGCCCAGCGATAACAACGTGCGGGGAGGTCACGGTTTCACACCCGGGCAGACACCAATGAGTTTTTCTGTTAAAACTTGTGTCTAATTGATAATTGCAATTTATCACACGGTTTTCGGTGCAGGAAAACATCGTGAGGAAACCTGCATATCTCTAGAGAATTCTGGAGATATGTGTATCCTACCATTCCGCATTGGAGCAGCGTGGTAGATCTTAGCTCATACCACTACAAACCTTCTCTCTGAAAACGAAGGAAAAGAGGCCTATTCTCAGCAATGGGACAGTAACAGGCCGTTACATACTTACTTTATTTACTAGATCTGTATTTATATGTAAAAAGCTTGCGGCTTTGCCCGCGTAGTAATCAGTCTGTTAAAAAGATTTTTTTTTATTTCAGCGCAACAATACACGTAAATATCTTAGATGATAACGACAACTACCCGCAATTCAGCGAGAAAACGTACACTGTTAACATAGACGAGGATATAAGTGTCGCTGATAACCCTGTAATTGCCAGGATAAAGTAAGTACCATGTGTTATAACCTAACAGATCGATGTTCGAATAGTTAATTAATTTTAATTTGGGGTCCGCTTGTACATCGGAAAGCAGGTATCGGAGACTGTAGTAACCTTCGTGAAGTGACCCTGTGTGCTTAGTGCGAGAATTTTCAACTTACTCGATCGCGTTAGCGTACAACTGACAACCGCGGTCCCTGCCAACAGCGACATCGACCTTTGTTCCAGCGTCATACATATTAACATTAAAAATATCAAATAGGTTAACGCTATTATATATTATCTAACGCTATCAAGTAGGTTAAAAAAACTCGTACTAAGCACAATGGTATTGTTTGAACATTCAATAACAAGGGGATGATTTTTTTTAAATAACACTAACCAAAATTGTACTAATGAAACTAGTAGAGAGTAATATACTCACACCTTCATCCGATAAAATAAGACGTGAGTATAGCTGGTTTCTATACATTAATTATGAATAACACACGATAATTTAATTCAAATATTTTTTGCTGTTTTAAATTTATTCATTAACTCTATTAGTACATAAATTGGAATAAAATATACATCGTTATAAAAACTGTATTAATTCTTGTAGAAATCCTGATTGTCTTTTTAATACCTAGGGTACCTTAAAACCCCAAATTGGTTCTTAGAACTATTTGCGACCCCAATGTCAACATATCATATAACCTGAGACAAATTAGAGATAAATTAACTGCTAATATTGTCCTTTTTTGTATTTTAGACTCGTGAGTGATTTAATTTCTTTTGTTATTAGTAAACAATATAATATCCTCATGCGAGTGAACACGTTTTTTATCATAGACTGACATAACTTTCAAATTTTCTTCAATAATTGAATTTATGCGAGGGAAGAATTATCTGTGCATAAATTGTCTATGATAGACGCAGTAAACTGAATTATATGAATAAATATCGATTTCAATAAAATATAAAACAACTAAAAGGCTTTTTGCTTAGTCTTTTTCCTTGCTGTTAAACGAAAGACTGCAAACGTCTCCGTCATGGAATTTATAAGTCTGGAAATAAATCGTTGTTTATGGATATTGCGTTTCCCGATATGTTCAAAGCGAATTATGTAGTGGAAACTGCGAAGGAAATGTAAATTTTGTTTTCTTTTTAACTTATTGAACTGAAATTACGTTATGTAGAATAATGTGCCTCGAGTTATTATAATTCAAAATGTATAATCGTTTAAACTTTAAACAATATACTATTAAAAAAATCATTACCTTTTAGAATTTTTAGAAAACCTTACTTTGAAATAAAGATTTACGCTAAAGCAAACGTAATGATGACGCTGATCACCCAGTTACCGAGAATTTTAGTTTTCTAATCCGCTTATAACAGAAGTTTCCACTTACAATCACGGTAGATAGAACGACCAAAAATAAACGCACGTCAAATTCGTCATATATGAGAATATAAACATACATATTTTTCACACATGAGTCTCCTTACCGACTAAGATTCCCATATTTCTAACTTCGTTCCTGACTTCTACTATACACCGCTGTGATGATTAATAACCGTCTTACAACCAACCCTCCACTAAACGTAACTCTAACATTACTTGGTAGGGCATCATGAATATCGCTATAAGCGTTTTTTTACCCGATTTTTGTCAAAAACGCAATGGAACAACTGAAATAGAATCTCTTTTGTTTCTGGACTACAGTTAGTTACCTACAACAGAAAAAGGAAAACATATTAAACATTTGTGAAGTATGAAAAGATATATGAAGAGAGATAAAGATATATATTTAACAAGCTGAGCCCTCGACTCCCTTAACCTTAACTTAGATGTTAAAATTCCCTCACTTATGTGTTGTGTTTTTTCCTGTGAAAAATGGAAATTGTATTGTAAAAAAATTGCGATAGGTTAACGAAGATTATTCGTGAAAGCGTAACTGACAGACAGACTTTCGTATTTTACTTATTAAGATGGATTTAAGTATCAACAGTACACAATATAATAAATTGTATCTATATCATACCTTGCCTTTCAGAGCAACAGATGCCGATATTGGCCCTAACTCAGCCATTCGTTACGCAATAATTGGCGGGAACACGCAGATGCAGTTTTCCATAGACAGCCTCAGCGGAGATGTATCACTCGTCAAACCGCTCGATTACGAGCAAGTACGCAACTATCGCCTTGTGATAAGAGCCCAAGGTAAATATATTATTATATTTAGTCGGAAACCTTTGAAAAATGAATTCATAGAAATCTATTTGTTTTTCACAATCAAGTGGACGTATTAAAGTTATTTATAATTTCAATACTAAATCATCTTATTAAACGTCTTTAACTTACAAATCGCAAACTTAGTATGAAAGTGACATAATTCAAAAAAGTTGTCTCATGTCAAATTGTAATTAAGCGTAACAAAGCGCCTACAAAACTCTTGCAAGAGCAAGAAAACACTAAGTTAATAGTTCGTAGCGTGACGTCATAGATGTTATTGAAATCATTATTAAAATTTATCTCACTCAATTAAGCGTAATTTTGAATTAACTCACTTTAATACGAAGCGTGCAGAATTTGCAATTAAATTACTTTGCTGTAATCCGCGTTTGTTGTTATGCAATGCTAAGTGTATGAAGCAGGCAACAATCGCATACCATATACATGCAGGACAAGCTGCCACACGTATCACAAGACGCGAGCAACACCAATACTCCATACAAGCACTACACACACTCACTACCACAAACTCTATAATCGTTTCACCCCGAAACCGAAGAATCATCAGGAGGATTGGCTCCACGAACAAAAACGTAATGCGTCGTACCGGCTATTTTATTGTAACTTCTGTACTATGTAGTTTCGCAAAGTAACGCCTGCTTCTTTAAATCACGAAGAGTGAGTATTATTAAGGTTTCTTTTATCTGCAGATGGTGGAAGTCCGTCCCGTTCGAACACTACGCAGTTGCTAATAAATGTAAAAGATGTAAACGACAACGCGCCCCGCTTTTATACATCACTATTTCAGGAATCCGTGAGCGAAAGCGTTCCTGTTGGATACAGTATCGTTAGAGTAAGTAAAATAAGTTATATCTTATTTATTTGTGATATTGCTAAAACCTGATTCTAAATCCACGCTGTGTGGTATCCAGCAAACAGAATAGTACCACCCTCATTTCTTACCGAGGTGTCATAAATGGCAACTAAGGTAAGTTGACCCACCGTGTGGTATCCGGTTAAGTAGAATAGATCACCCTCTTTCTTACCAAGGTGTCGTAAATAAGTAAGTTGATCATCATGGTAAGGTGAGTGAGGCAGACGGCAGGTTGTAAAATATGTAGCCAAATCATGTGACAACATGTTTATAACATGATGATGACCATACTTAGAGTGGAATAAGGGCAGGAAGATGATGAGTATAATATGATTACATGAAAATTAATATTCACATAGTATAGACATATAATAAGTAATTATGAAAAACATGCGAAGAAAGGAGTGTTAAGAATGTGGTTGAATTTCTAGAAGGAGCCGGAAAAATAGAAGAAGTGAAGTATAACATGGATATAAAAGCATATAAAAATCTTATCTAAATCATATATTAGTAAATGATAATCTAGAATCTAGAAAAAAAGACAGAATCTTGTAAAAATTAAACAAAACAAAAAAATTTGATATCAACGATGAAGCCATAACAGAGACTAGACAACATTTATGAAAGAATGATGTTGATTATTTCGTATTTCAATTTCCAACTCATTCTTGCTATTTTATTGATTGATACTGACAAACTTTCTTTAGTATTATAACAATTAGTATCATCATCATCATCTTCCTGCCTTTATCCCACTCTAAGTGGGGTCGGCACAACATGTTATAAACATGCTGTCACATGATTTGGCTGCGTTTTTACGACCGGCCGCCTGCCTGACGTCAACTTACCTTAGTCGTATTTTACGACTCCTCGGTAAGAAAGAGGGTGGTCTATTCTACAAAACCGGATACCAAACGGCGGGTCAACTTACCTTAGTCGCCTTTTACGACACCTCGGTAAGAAATGAGGTTGGTCTATTCTACTCAGCCGGATACTACACGGCGGGTCGACTTACCTTAGTCGTCTTTTACGACACCTCGGTAAGAAAGAGGATGGTCTATTCTACTAAACCGGATACCACACGGCGGGTCAACTTACCTTAGTCGCCTTTTACGACACCTTGGTAAGAAATGAGGTTGGTCTATTCTACTCAGCCGGATATCACAGGGCGGGTCGACTTACCTTAGTCGCCTTTTACGACACCTCGGTAAGAAATGAGGGTGGTACTATTCTATTCAGCCGGATACCACACGGCGTTATTATAACTACTATCAAATCCATCGCAGGTACAAGCTTATGATGCCGATGAAGGTGTTAATGCAGAACTGACTTACACCTTACAAGATAAAGAGTACAATGGTAACAATGATTTGCCAATCTCAATTGATCCACGTTCCGGATGGGTGTATACATCAAGTCAATTAGACAGAGAGATCCAATCCAAATATCAACTTCAGGTATGCAGATTTTAAACTTTCAACGTTATTGACTATGCAAGATGTAGATTTATGCGAATATATGTTCAATAATCAGTGAAAGGAAACAACTATAAACGAGCTAACACTAATGAGTTACGTATGTTTTTACGTAAAAAAGATATAAAGTAAAATTTGGCAATAAATTTAACTGTCACAATAAATACGTTGTTTTCTGACTTCTTTATCTATTTTCTGTAGAAATTATATGTTTCGTAACAAATTCTTTTACGGTCTATTTCATAATGAATATGATTTCTAAGTCAGTCCATAATCTTAGATCCTTTATATTATACTAGCTTCTACCCGCTACTTCGTTCGCATGATAGGTTGATAATAGATGGCGCTTTTTAGTGTCATCCCATTCCTGTAGAATTAACAGGATTTCTATAGCCTATATGTTATTCCGGTTTATAAGGAATAATTGTGCCAAATTTCATTGATATTGGTTTAGCGGATTCGCCGCGAAAGAGTAACAAACATACATCCATATTCACAAACTATCGCATTTATAATATTAGTGAGATAAAAGAAAATAACCACTCAACAGGAAACTACAAGGTTTTTTTAAATGAATAAACAGCTACAACTTAAATAATATAACATAAATAATCGATCAGTATTAATAAGCTTTAAATGGTTCAAAGCCCCGCATAGGCACCAATGAGTTTATCTTAAAATAAACTTCTGTGTAATTAATATCTACAATTTATCACACGCTTTTTTGTGAAGGAACATATTGTGAAGGAAACTGCATATTTCTAGAAAAATCCTGAAATATGTAACCTACCAATCCACATTGAAACAGCATGGCTTCAACCTTTCTCTCAAAAAAAGAGAGAAAAGGTTCAGAAGTGGAAAACAAACAGGCCGTTACTTTTACTTTTAATAAATCACAATATTGATTGGTAAGCTTGAAGTTAAAATAATAATATAATGACATTGACAATGTTATGTTTAATCAGGTCACAGCAACAGACAGCGGCAGTCCACCACGATCAGCAACAGCATCAGTGGTCGTGGTAGTTCAAGATGTAAATGACAACGATCCTGTATTTTCCCCGCCTCAGTATGAGGTTGAATTAGCTGAAGACGAACCGCCTGGAACACCCGTAGTCACCGTCACTGCTACGGACGCTGATGAAGATAATAGGTATATCCTGTTTAACTACATTTGTACTATCAGTGTCGTAAAGTAAACCCACGTAGCCCTTATACTGCGGGGGATGTTGGCATGTCAACAAGGGGCTGATGGAAAATTTGGAAATGTTATTAAAATTTGTAAAACTGTACCCGATTTCACAACGTTACTCTTTTATGCGACGAATATTACTGTTTTCTATAAATATGATGAAATTATGAAACTATCACGGTGGAGCGCTAATATAAATCACGATGGGCTCCAATAACACTTTGGGGTATTTATCACAACACAAGTTAAGGTGGGTCACAAAGTAAGTGGGTTCGGTTTCCCGAAATAAAAGAAATAGGTTGGGCAGAACTTCGTATACTATGTGAGGACTAAAACAAAACTATTACACTACAAACATAAAACAGTGACTATAACTAACTTTAAACAACAATTCCGAAACCGAGAATTTATACAAAAATGAGACTAAAGACTTTTATCAACGCCTCCGCGCAGGCGTAGTCTGACTCGAATTCAAAGATGTATCCGTGAGGCGGGAACGAACTCTGTACTAATCTAAATAACGTGCGGACTTCCCCGAAATACTTGGGTTGCTACAAAACTTATTTATAGAAATATACGTTAAGAGGTTATGCTTGACATCTTTAAAAATTATTAAGCAACCGAACAACATGTTTTCATTATTCTCTTGTTTTTTGTATTTCTGTTTATTTTTAGGTTTGTTAATGTTAAATTGTTACTAAAAATAATATGATTTCCTGTTATTGGTACTACATAATTAATTTAAGACTATTTGGATATTTTATGGGTTATATAATACTCGTACGTTATTCTGTCGGAGATCCATATAAATAAATAAATAAATCAACAACTGTCTTGTTAAGCTAATTCTCAGTCCCTTCCATGAGTACGTCAAATAAAGATGCTATTGTTTTTGTAGATTACACTACGAAATCACGGGCGGCAACACGCGAGGTCGTTTTTCTATCACATCACAAAACGGACGTGGACTTATAACAGTAGCCCAGCTGCTAGACTTCAAGCAAGAACGAAGATATGTTCTAACAGTCACGGCCACGGATTCAGGTGGAAGATCTGATACTGCAATGGTACATATAAATGTTACCGATGCAAATAACTACGCGCCCGTTTTTGAAAACGCACCTTATACAGCTTCGGTATGATATTTGATCTCAAATATTTGATTGGATTATTTTTCATTATCATTTATGTTAATGCTTTACATAACTGGTCCAGTGCTTACCAGACTTTGACAATATTAAAAACTAAAACTAAACTACACTTAAACTAAACTTCTAAGCATATTGTTTTGCTTAAATGTTTGATAAGATAACCCAAAGATATGGGCTTATTCTTGATTGATAATAATTGAAATTAATTTATGATTTGAATAGTGAAGATGAATAGAAAATTGTGAAGACAAGAATCGAAAGTAATCTTTTAAACATATATTGAAACAATTTATGCATTAATTGAATTCTATTGTTAGTAAACTTAACAGACAAATTATTAATAACTTTTATTGTTAAAGAAAAATAATTTCACAGGTTTTTGAAGATGCTCCAGTCGGTACTACAGTACTTGTTGTATCTGCAACGGACAGTGATGTCGGAATGAACGCTCAAATAACTTACACGCTGAGTTCAGAAATCTCAAATGAAGCGGTCGCTCACCATGAACAAGAGTTCATGATTAATCCACAAACTGGTGCTATCACTACAAACAAATTACTGGATAGAGAGACTATGAGTGGTCAGTATTTGGTTTGAATTTTGATAAAGAGTTTATATTAAGAACATGCGATAGGAAATAATAGTGGACTTATCTGGTTCTCAATATAGACCATAACTAAATTTTAAACGTTTATTTCAAAATAAATTTAAAAAATGTTTCTTTAATGTATGTCCTTATAATAAGTTGTCTAATTTCAAATATTGTTTTATGAAACAGCTACTTTGAAAAAATAATGGAACTAAAGAGTTAACGCATTTTTTTTAACAGTCTGATATCGTTGTAATTAACAAAATTTTATTTTTCCGTATCCATTCCCAGTAATAGGAAACTTAGTATGAAATCATCGGTAAGACCAAAGTTTTTGAACACAATATTATTCATCAAGGTAAATCTTACATTGGATCTTACAACCTAATTAGGCTTGATTTCTTTAAATTATTTCATTGACAACATTTTTTCAGGGTACCTGCTTACCGTTACGGCTCGTGATGGTGGCGTACCATCATTATCAGACACGACAGATGTGGAAATTTCTGTAGTCGACGTCAATGACAATGAACCGATTTTCAAACAACAACTTTATGCTGCGAGTATCATGGAAGACGCTTTAGTTGGTAAGAATAAAATATAAGTTTCTATTAAATTTGAAATTATAATGAATCCGATTCAAAAATTATCGGGATCTTGTGTACCAAAAGCCACAGTGCCCAAAAACCTATCTGAATTGTAAGTATGTCTTCGAACAATGAGGATTGCCATTGATCTATAAGTTCCTAAATCGGGTCACCGATTGTAGGTCACCCAGCGGGCAATAGAAAGAGATACATTTTTAACGTGGACGTCCATCGGTTTATTGTTTATTTGTTTGATTTCTTTATTCAAAAAAAGACACGTTTAGAATACATATAAAAAAAAGAATATCGTACAAAGACGGACATCCCAATACGGGATCTCTTCCAGCCAACCTTTCAGCTCTAGAAGGACAAAATAACATGATCTAAAATAGGTTAAAACGTCAATGGAGATGATTGTTTTTAAAATATCTACGATCTGAAATATCTCTGATACGAGAATTGCTAAAAACTTGTGCTAAAAATAAAACTGCTTCTATGTCTAGACATTAGTTTTATTTTGACAACGATGTTATACACTTTTTTTAGGAACCTCTGTAACACAAGTTAGTGCAACTGACGCTGACGTAGGACTTAATGGTCGAGTACACTATGAATTAGAAACCAAAGATAGAGAAGAAGGATCTTTTGTTATTGATCCAGCATCTGGAGTTATAAGAACTAATAAGGCTTTAGACAGAGAATCTGTTGCCATTTACGATTTGAAAGCCTTAGCAATCGACGGAGGTACACCGCCTCAAAGTTCTAGTGTGAGTATCATTATTAATACATATTTTGTTATGAAATCTTAAAGTAAGTTAGAGTTGGTGACAATCTTTCGCCCTAACTTATTACTGCAGGTATTTTGTAAGGTTTTTATTATACAAACCCATGTCTTACGTGCAAGCGAAGCATATTTTACGAAGCCTTTCGATATAAACTTGTTGTTGGTGAAGTTTGTTAAAAAAAAATTACCTGTGGTTATTACTTTAAAGTACTGAAAATATAATTTTTTAACTTTGATTGTTTTAGATACGAAAAAGGATGAAATTTTAATGGGTTTACAGGTTTTATTTAAAATTACAAAATATATTTTGTATGAATTATTCATAGTTAAAAAAATATTTTTAACTAAATGAACACGTAATTTTACAGGTTATAGTTCACATAAAAGTTGAAGACATCAATGATTCACCACCAGTGTTCGAGAGTGATTGTCTAACATTCTACATTCAGGAGAACAGTCCGATCGGTACAACTGTAGGAGAAATATACGCACATGACCCTGACGAGGGCGCTAATGCTGTTGTCCATTATTCTATTAAAGGTATATTTTACATCTTAAATATAAGCACAGCTTAAAATGTTCGGTGGGAAATCGGAAACCAGAAAAAGAACAATACAAACACGTTGTTATTGGTTAAAAAGCCTTATCGTTCTCCTTTCTACCTGCTAAAAAAAGATACTTCTAAAAGTCTTTTAGGCTATTATAAGTTTTTCTTAATAGTGACTCATATGATTTTTGTGGTAGTCGTTGGTTGTGGTAAATTGTCTACTTGCAAGCAGCAACGTGAAACTAAAAGTATTTATCGTATGGCTATGATATTGTCTAAACAACGCTGAAAGGTTTACTTTACCATATCTCTTCAATTATAAAAGGGTTCCTTGCACTTCAAAGGTTGATTGCTAACCTATCATACATTAAAAGCAAAAATAACTTATATTTAATTGTTTTTAGGTGGAGATGATTCTAACAGTTTTTCACTTGAAACACGCCAAGGTTCAGACAAAGCAGAATTAGTGACAATGGTAGATCTAGACTACGAAAGTCCTAGAAAAAAGTATGAGCTAGTCATCAGAGCAGCCAGCCCTCCACTATGGAATGATGTCAGGGTCGAGATACTCGTCACGGACGTGAACGACAATGCACCGATGATGAAAGACTTCCAAATTATTTTTAATAACTTTAAGGACTGTTTTCCCGTTGGACCTTTTGGTAGAGTACCTGCATACGATGCCGATGTTACTGATAAGGTAGATTTGAAGACATTCAATTTTTATCTTGCGAAAAAATGGATTGCTTTGTAAATTTCAATAAATATTTTCTTTATTTGCATGATTATTATAATCAATGCCATCAAATAATGTTCTACACGTTATATTTGCAGTTGCAATATCGTATTCTTTCTGGAAACAACGCAAATCTAATTCTTTTAAACATCACCACGGGTTCTATGACTTTATCGCCACAATTAAATACCAACGTGCCGAAACTAGCTACAATGGAAATATCAGTCACAGGTTAGTAAATCTAAATAATCCAGTTTCATTTTCGTATTGGACATAAAATTGATCATTGTAGATTTCCATATTTCGTGTATCTTCCTAATATAATTTATCAAAAACCTACATATTTAAAATTTGTCTAAAAGTAGACAGGATCTTTATAGGATATTTGCATTCTGACTGCAAATTTATCAGTTTTTAAAGTTAGAAATATTGTAAATAAATAATAGATGAATTTACGGATTTATTTTTTAGATGGCGTAAACGAAGTGAAAGCGATGATGCAATTATTAGTTCGACTAATAACAGAAGAAATTCTCTTCAACTCAATAACCGTCCGTCTCAACGACATGACTGCGGAACAATTCCTTTCACCATTGTTAGGCTTTTTTATAGATGGCCTCGCCGCTATTATACCCTGCCCGAAGGAGAACATCTACGTATTTAGTGTACAAGTAAGTACCAATCCCATTTTAAAATCCCTTTGTAAAATTTACCTCTTCGAAATGGTATAAGGTAGCATTTTATGGCATGTACATCCGTGCTTTCAAAGAATTTCGATAATAATTTTTCTGTGACGCACTTAACAGAACACTATTCTACATTATTGTAGAGGACACTAAGCATAAATTCAAATTATTCTTAGGATATATAAGTGTCTAAGCATGATACGTCTAAGCCCTAACCTTTCTGCAACCTTTCAAGGAGAGAGGGGGTCATGCCCAATAGTGGTTTAGTAACATGTCTTTATTTTTAAACTTTAAAAAGCATATAAGCTCTCTCCGTTTTATTACAGGATGACACAGACGTAACAGGCAACATTCTGAATGTATCTTTTTCGGCGAAAAGACCGGATGCCGAAGTTGGTATCGGTGGTGATACTTCCCAGTACTACTCTCCGGCGCACTTACGCGAGCGAGTGTACCTACATCGTGCTACTCTGGCCAGGCTTGCTACTGTTCAGGTAATTAATATTATGGACATATGTTTGTACCACAAAATTCATAGATACATCTTTTCTTTTTTTTATGAAGGGAAAAAAAATGAATACAGAATAATCATATCAAATCATTACCAATAATGAAGAAAACATTTGAGCGAATTGTATGTTTTCGTAATATATATTAAAGTGCATGCAACACAGTAATATCCTTTTTAGCAACAACATTTTCCTGCAACCCTCAATAGATTTAATATTAAATAATGTTCATACATAAAATAACACATAAAAAGTAATTGACGGTACAAATAATGCATGGATGCAAATTTATTACTACGATTTTTTGGGCACAACGCGGATATTCACACGATTCAATTGGATTACATTTTAATTGAAAGAATATAAAGAAAGATAATAATTTGTTGAAAGAATAATGTGTACCTACAAATTTATCTCATAACAATATTAGTTTCAGAATTAGTCCCCCATTTTATGTTATTAATCATGAATTAAGTATGTAAATCTCTTACAGCTTTCATTGAAATTTCTGCTACAAAATATTTATGTTTAAATAGATCTTGTTCAAAAAGGTTTTACCATTCGACGACAACGTGTGTGTCCACGAGCCGTGTCTGAACTATGAAGAATGTCTCACGGTGCTCAAGTTTGGCAACGCATCGGGTTTTATCAACAGCGACTCTGTGCTCTTTCGGCCTATATATCCTGTAACTACCTTCACTTGTCAATGTCCGCAAGGATTTACCGGTATGTTTTTAAGTTTAATACTAGAAGTAATTCTTGATGATATTTCACGGATTATTTATTATTAGTTTACTTCTTTATTTATTACATGTAAAATACCTTTTAATAACGACTCTGTTGTCTGTTTTATAGATTGTAAGATAGTTTTAATTTATTATATTAGTTTTTCACTTACAGCTCTTGGTCAGCTCGACAATTGTTAAAGCTGCAATAAACTCTCGGGTTTTCTTAGCAAATATATACTAAAATAGGATTTTTGTTTTGCAGATAGGTTATGATTTTAATTATATTTTATTATGTTATCTAAATTTGAAAATAATACTAAACACTAAAAATCGATTTCACATAAGACAAAAAATTTGTCTAAAATGACTATCCACGAATAAGATTGTAAAGCGTTATTGAAATACCTTCATTAAAAGTCCAATTTTCCGGAAAACTCTATCCTTCAACTAATATTTTGTTTCAATCACCATTAAGTAATATTTTATTTTAGTAACCATTACCATGTATTTCTGGTTAGGTTCTCGAGAACACTACATGTGTGATACCGAAGTGGATCTCTGCTATTCTTCACCATGCAAAAATAACGGTACTTGCGTGAGACGCGAAGGTGGTTATACTTGCGTTTGCAAAGCTGGCTTCACTGGTTAGTTTCTGGATCTATTATTTTGTATACTTACCTATACTTACTAGCAGTTTATGAGATGTCTTTCGTCGATCGGCTTTGAAATAGACATGGACATAGACTACTTCTAATCAACATCTCTTTATCACGTAATTTAGTAACAATTGAGATCATGAGATCTGCTTAGGTTTAACCATCGACTAGTTGTATAGGATAGTTGGCATTCTCAATTAATTCGTAAGATCAACTTGCAATCAATGACACTAAACTTTGATTCTATCAAAGATTACAGTGTACATAATGAAAGATTCTATGCCAGGAGTAAATCGTAAAACTACTATTACAAAGCCATTAACTTAAAATCTCCTAAATTTTGTTTTTGTGACATCAACTAAATCCGAATTTGCTATTGGTTTATAAAGTAGAAAATTAGTAATTAAGATCATTAGGCCTTTTTACCTTACAGTAAGTAAGTAGTGGCCTGTTCCTATCCCACTGTTGAGAATAGGCCTCTTCTCTCCGTTTTTGGAGAGAAGGATTGGAGCTAAGACCTACCACGCTGCTCCAATGCGGATTGGTAGGTTACACATATCTCTATAATTCTCTACAGATATGCAGGTTTCCTCACGATGTTTTCCTTCAACGGAAAGCGTGTGATAAATTGCAATTATCAATTAGACACATAAGTTTTAACAGAAAAACTCATTGGTCGTCGGAGTCGCACGGTGCTACCGTTGGGCAACCACAGCTTAGTCGCACGGTGTTACCGCTGGGCTACCACAGCTAACCCACAGTAGTTGTGATTAATTCTATCAATCAACTTGAAATGAATGAAACTAAATAGTGAGTCTATTTCAGGAGTAAACTGCGAAACTATTCTAACAAAGGCCACTTGCGATATAAACGGTGACGGCAGTGTTTGCCGCAGTGGCTCACAGTGCGTCGCCAGGCGAGAGGGCGGCATCCTGTGCCAGGGCTGTATGATCGACACCGCATATACGACCGCCATGTGCGAGCTTAAAGCTAGAAGCTTTCCTTCAACGTCGTTCCTAACATTTCCTGGACTGAAAAGAAGACATCGGTTTAATTTAAAACTTAAGTGAGCAATTTATAAATTTAGTTTGACTGGCATGTTTCTATATACAATTATGTAGCTGTAGCAGATAAGTACAGAAAGTAGTATAAGCACTTCCAGGCCGTAGAGGTGGACGTATCGATCCTTTTTTGACTTTAAAACTTTATAGAATTAGGTGTTACTTTGTTGAGATTCATAGTACATAAGTAATAATAAAATTATTTTGCTATAATCTGCGATAAAGTTAAATAGAAAATATGTATAAAGCTTAATGTAGAATGGACTATCCGTATTCACACCTGATTCATACAGGATTCGCAAAACGCATTCACTACCGCAATCGTTTCTCAATATCATTACAGATTTGCAACACAAACTACATCTGGCCTTCTGCTTTACAATGGACGATATAACGAACGGCACGACTTTATAGCGCTTGAGATCATCAGTTCTGGTGCGGGTACGGATGGAGGACCTGGTATACGTTTCACTTTCGCACTGGGAGGAGGAAAGACTGAAGTCACTGTGGGGGGAGATATTGCTGACGGAGTATGGCATGCTGTTGAAGTGGAATACTTTAATCGGGTATGGATATTAACTTTTATAACTTAACTATGCACAAAAGATTGAAATGAGAGAGATGAAACTATATACGATCGCAAATATGTACGGAGTCTGCCAAAGCTATTGACAACTTAATATTTAAATATATTTAAATGAAGTCAATAACGCATTAGCTTGAAGATTTTTACAAATTTACACTTTGTCAAAAAACCCCCCTTTTTGCACACACAATAGCACAGACCGTTGATCTAGAAAGGTGTAAATATACATTTAGATAAAGACATATCTGTACTTATGTAACTTAGACAAGTGCTATCGCGTGATTGGATTTGGCTAACAAACGTACGAACAATGTGCCAAAATCCAGAACTTATTTGAGCACTAATGCCCACATACCCCAATAAATTTTAAAATATCAAAAGATTACCATAAAAACTGAAGAAAAAAAAATTAATACCATATAAACTGAAAATAAGAAACATAAACACAATTTCGAAAACATTTACAAATTTTTGGATTGTTTTACTAAGTCTAAATTCTGTAAATACAAAAATTATGGCCTTACATCTTCCGAGAACTAAAAAACATAAAATGCCTGACTAAACATAAACTGTTGACAGAACTCTATTTTTAAAACTGTATAAAATGTAATATGATTGATATCTAAAAAATTTAATTTAAGTTTCTAATGTTTTGTCCACAGACCGCCACAATGATTTTAGATGACTGTGACAAAGCTCTGTCGCTATCGGGTGCTGATGAGTTTGGCGTTAAATATGCCTGCGCGAACTTTACTAGAAAAGTATTACCTGCCCGTTGCGATATTCCAACTGAAACTTGCCACAGGTATTCGTAAGAAAATTTTTACTTGAATATGTAAAAAATATGTTTTATTGTTATAGTATGTCTGTATGTTATAGTTTGTCGCCGTGTGGTATCCGGCTGAATAGAATAGTACCACCCGCATTTCTTACCGAGATGTCGTATAAGGCGACTAAGGTAAGTTAACCCACCGTGTGGTATCCGGTTTAGCAGAATAGACCACCCTCTTTCTTACCGAGGTGTCGTAAAATACGACAGAGGTAAGTTGACGTCAGGCAGGCGGCCGTTCGTAAAAACGCAGCCAACTCATGTGACAGCATGTTTATAATATGTTGTGCCGACCCCACTCAGAGTGGGATAGGGGCAGATGATGATGTTATAGTATGTCTCAAGTATATTAAGCCCGGGGTATATAATTTCGACACTTAATTATAAATTCTTATTATTATTATCATGAATCAACTAGTATTGAGATCAACCATAGAGGTTTGCAGACAATTTTCTATCATCCAAACATAAAGTAAAGCATGTTTATACCATAAAAGAAATAGTATAAAAACTATAGAAATGTAACTAGAGGGAGGCCGATAAAAAAAGGGATTGATTGTGTGAAGTATGATATGGATATAGGAGTAGTGTCAGAGTTGACGAATGATAGGATAGAATGGAAGAGAAAAACATGTTATGCCGTCACCACTTAGAGTGCGATAATGATAGAAGATGATGATTGTAATATAAAAGGTATCTCAATATAGAAAAAGTATTAAATAATATGGAATAGCATTGTTTTAAATATACAGTTACACCATTGTGTCTTATCATGAAACTTTCAAGCAGATTTCTCGACTTAACTGGACCTCTACAAGTTGGTGGACTCCCTAACATCCCAAGCAGTTTTCAAGTGAAGAATAAAGATTACGTTGGCTGTATTTCGGATTTATTCATCGATCACAAGTTCGTCGATCTGAACACGTAAGAATTACTTCGTCACTTATTGTGAAAATACCAATAACTTCTTGGGCATTCTATGACTTCCTAATCGTAGATCAAAATTCAAAAATATTTATGTTACTAAGTTATTGCATTCAGATTAATTTGTTGGCAAGCTTTTGTGGTAAACAAATAATTAGCTTTTGTGTTAAAATTATAATTTATTTATACAGTTTCGTGTCGGACAATGGTACATTAGCAGGATGCCCTGAGAAGCGATCACAGTGCAATAGTGCTCCGTGTTACAACGATGGCGAATGCCAAGACCTCTGGGATACGTTTCTTTGTAAATGCAACGAAGGATATACGGGAAAAGATTGCGCGGATTGTAAGCAATTATATAATTATTAACTTGGGTTAATTTGTAATAGTATACAAATTTATATGTGATGTTTTTCGAACACATTGAATCAATTAGTTAATTAATTTAAGAACAACATAAGGCTACTGCGATTTGAATCACTGAAGATCTTGTAAATATTAGACGATTTAATTCCATTATCATTTGTCTTGACTTTCCCTCTGTACGTATAAAAGCAAGAACTTTTCCTCGTTAGTCTCAGGTATTATCAGTAACAAGCCGAAGCGTTTTATATTAATGATGAATAATAAATGAAAACGTTGTCTACACGTTATAGGTAGCCATACCTAAGCATATAATAGCCATTTGATCGATGACGTTGCACTTATGTATATTTACCGCCCAGGGTCACTTCTGTAATGTCGTATAAAATTTATCACATGCTTTGCTTACATTCTTATAAAGTTTTCTTTATTACCTACAGCTACCTCACCCCCTTGGCGCTTCAGCGGTGATGGCATGTTATCATTCAACCCTCTACTCCGTCCTATACAATTGCCGTGGCTGAACGCGTTATCCATTCGCACCCGTCAACAAGATGGTTTCCTTATGTCAATCCAAGTTGGACAGAACAGCAGCGTTCTTATTACTGTAAGTTGTACTTGTATCTTTCTCTTTTGTTATTCTATATGTGTTTAAATTCGTAGTTATTATACTTGTTCATGTTGATGCATTTGATGATTTTGATGTTATGATTTCTTTTTTCTCCAAAGGTTATCTGGTAGAGATTGCTTTAAGCAATAAGACCGCCTTTATCTTATGCTTCTTTAGTTAAGTTTCTTTCTTTTTGTACCTTGTGTTATGTAATGTGTGTGTAAATAAGAATTTATATCTATTTATCTTTCTATTGATACCGCTTGACATCATGAATTTATTTAACGTCTTTATATATGTAAAACATTTTATTATTCATAGTTGAAATCTGGTCTTCTGCATTATTCATACAACGGTGAAACAATGTTCCTACCATCAACAACCCTCGCAGACGGCTCATGGCACCGCATAGAAATCAAATGGCTTGGAACTGATATTTCTGTTAACATAGACTATGGCCTCCGAAACGCATTGTTACCAATGTTGGCTAATAAAATACAGGGACAGTATATTGGGAAGATACTCATTGGCGGATTGGATACTACAGCTGGATTATTGGCGTCTGATGTTGGATATTTTGAGGGATGCATTCAGGTAAGCGAACGTTCTTGCTTAGTTCTACAGCAAGATAAAGATCACTTTGTACCATAATGAAATCAATTTGCTGTCGAAGTTGTCAAATGTCCTAATTAAACATTACCTTTAAGTTCATCAATATTAGCCATGATGCTGTAGTCCTTATATGATATCACAACAGATTATTTTCATACTATAGTTTGTTAATAATATCTAAAAGATACTAAGTCAAGAAATGTAACATCTAGCGCTTAACATTTTTAGTCCAAATTGAAATAGCAAATCTGCATTTTCAAACTTTTGCAGACACCTAAATAATTAAAACAAAATTTTACTCTAAATCAGAATTGTCACAATTTAAATAAAGATAATGATTCCAATATACCTATATTGTTTTACCTAATCTAAATTTTAGGATGTACGCGTAGGCACAGCGCAGTCACTGCTTAATCGACCAACCGTCAGAGAGAACGTTAGAGATGGTTGCCAATCGAGAGCTGATTGTATGCTATCGATTTGTCCACCTTATGTAAGTTAAACAAGACTTTAATCTACAAACTGTTTAATCATGTTATTTCTTAAGTTGATGATATGATATTAAGCTTTGCAAATAAAACTTTAAGTCCTCATTGAAATAATGGCGTCATTTTTTTAGAGTAAATGTATATCTTCCTGGGATAATCCTGATTCAAATAAGAGAGTTAATTTTCAGAGTAAATGTATATCTTCCTGGGATAACACGGAGTGCGTGTGCGACCACGGTAGATTAGGACCACAATGTATAGCAGCTTGCGACTTAAATCCTTGTGGAGACAATGCTCTCTGCGTGCCCAATGACAACGAAAAAGGATATACGTGCAGTTGCGTACTCGGATACATGATGACAGGTATGAAATGCTATTCACAGTTATTCACAGTGCTATTACAGTTCAATAATTATTTATAAATGTTATTTGTAATTCAAAAATACTAAACTTGTGCAAAACATATGTTTTGATAAAAAAAAAACTAGTCTAACGATGGCCATAAACGTAACGAAAGATTAATCTGTAGGTCTATAAAATATAAAAAGTTTGTTCTTTGACAAGTATCGGCTTATCTTGATTTTTTTTAAAAGCAATATGAATATGGGTTACAAATTACTAGTAAACTTGTTAATCCCTCTAGTTAAGTAAAATGCTTGTGTTAGGCGAGGTTTCACGTCGGTAGTATAATGGCCGGGATTTGAGCTCATGACCTCTCGATCGCAAGTCCGTTACCCTAACGATTCCGCTACCTCGACAGCACTTTAACCATTTTTATGGTTATCAAAAGTGTATATTACGGTTTTAATCTTTCCACGCCGGCGGAGCCGCTGGCGATTGCTAGTACTTGATAAAACGTTTAGGCAAGGAAGCGTTCTTCGTAATCTGAAATATTTTCAGTTAATTAAAGTTCCTAGCAAATAATAAAAACTCAAACACCAATTTTCAGCCGAAGGTTGCGTAGAGGAGGGTGTACAGGAGTGTCCGAGTGGTTGGTGGGGCTCGCGGCGCGGTGCGTGCGGCCCGTGCGCTTGCGACGCCCGCGGGCTACACCCGCACTGCGATACTGGGACCGGAAAGTGTCGATGCAAGGTAGAATATAGTATAGATTTCAATAAAAGCACTACATTGATTAATTCTATCGAAATTTCTTAGCTGAACTTTCTGTCCTTTGGCTTTCCAAATCTTGCACGATTTTTTTAAAATAAAACCTAGCTAAATGGATTTTTCTCCCCCAAAACTTCCTGCATACTGAAATTTCAAGAAAATCGTCGGTGTTATTATCCTGTTACTATCCCATTTCTGGGCATAGCATTTCCTTGTTCGGAAAGAAGCTTTGGAGCTTGACCTACCACGCTGCTGAAATGTATTATAGATTGGTAGGATACACAGGATTTTTGGATTACTCCAGATATATGCAGGTTTCCGCACGTTGTTTTCTTTCACCGAAATCCACATTGATATTATATTACGATTGTCTATTTGTCTGTCTATTATGCTTTCATTATGTACAATTATAGCTTACTATACTGCGTCCATCATATTATCAGTCTTTTGACAGCTCACGCTCATTAAGTTTTGTATTGCTTACGTACAAATATCATACAAATAATATTTGTACTTTATGGATGGGTACCGCCCACTTAGTGATGTCACACATAATGGGTTACTACGATTATGCCACAGATTAAAAATAATCGGTAGAAATCGATGTTACGAGTATTAAAAGACATTTAATAACATTATATAAAGTTTTACTTTCTTCTTAGTTAATACATGAATACAAATAAAACAATCAGGATATTTTAATTTATTTTATTAGCACGAGTCGTCGGAATGATAATCAACACTAGACTCCTCCGATGAGGAGTCTTCAGTAGCAGTTATTATTAGCTCTTGTGTAGATAATATATTATCAAACGCAATATCACGTTCCCAATCAGAGAATATTACTCTTTTAGTTCTTTCCACCACACTTGCCCAGTTCTCGGCCGTTACGTGGGTGCAAGCATTTTTTAGCAATTGCAACATTTTATTCGCTGTGAATGGGGGGCTTGTATTGCATCTCGCAGCATGCCCTTTTACTTGTGCCCATATAAGTTCTATTGCGTTGTACTGGCAGTGGTATGGAGGAATCCGAAGAACAGTATGGCCATATTCTGCTGCCATTTCATTGATTACATAGTGTTTTGCTCTCTTTTTGGTTTTTAATATTTTTATTAATTCAACTTTTAACATTGAGTCGTCCACATTTTCTCCATTGTCCCGAAGCCTATTAATTATTTCATGCTTTTTATTAGCCTGTGTTGGCATTTTGTCAATTTGACGGGAGTGGTAGGGCGCATTATCAATAAAAATTATTGATGGTTCTTCCAATGAAATGAGCATTTTTTTGAACCACTCTTCATACACATTTGCATTCATCTCTTCGTGGTAGTCATTTGATTTCTTCGATTTAAATGCCAACAGTGCGTCTTGTACAAATCCTTTTGCTGTACCTGCATGGCAAATGATTAGGCGCTCACCTTTTCCCATTGGTACTGAGGAAGTGGAATCAGCAGTATCATCAGTCCAGAAACGAGATAGTGTGTGGTTAGCGTTGAGCCATGTTTCATCCGTGAAAACAATATTTGCCCAATCTTGTATTTTCTTTGCCTCTCTTAAAAAATCACAACGTGCTATAGCTATATCTGTGCGTTCCATTAATAATTTTCTTTTATTTAACTTTTTATATGAAAAGCCAATTGTGTTCAAAACTTTGACCAAAGAAGATTTTTCACCATGAAATAGACCACTTCTTTTCAAAGAAACAATAAGTTTTCTCAAAGTTGGAATTTCTTTTCTCAAGTAGTAATCTAGTTTACGTAGGTTATCATTAATCGAATTACTTAGGTACGTAATTCGATTAATGATAGTAGGTACTATAATCGGAATGGTATCGCATACGAGAATCTTTAGGACATCACTATCGTCAATCTGTCAAAAGATGGTTAATATAATGGACAGTGTATAGCTTTTACCCGCAACTTCGATCCCGTAGACTGTTGCGTTATAGGTTGATAATAGATGGCGCTTTTCAATATCCTATTCCTTAAGAATCAACAGGATTTCTATAGTGTATATGGTACCCTGGTGTACTCGTATAAGTAATAATTGTGCCAAATGTCATTTATATTGATTCAGTGGATTCGCCGTGAAAGAGTAACAAACATAGATCCGTACTCTCAAACTTTCGCATTTGTAATATTATTAGATTAGTAGGATGTAACGGACTAACATACCTATAGAAAGATTCCCGTATTTCCTTCGGAAAACAATATATGTAGTACATAATAGAAGCACTAGTTTACTATAAAGGTAATTTTAAAATTCCCACAGGAGAACCATTACAAGCCATTAGGATCGGAACAGTGCATCCCATGTCAGTGCTACGCAGCGGGTTCTCTCAATGGATCATGCGAGAGTCTCTCTGGACAGTGCTATTGTCGCAGCGGTGTCATAGGCCGTGCTTGTGACTCGTGCGCAAACCTTTACGCAGAAGTGACACCAAATGCTGGATGTAAAGGTATATATTTTGAAGTATTGCGATTGTTTGTAGGCATTTAAATTTAATTTTTGTACATAAAAATATAAAGAATTATAGAACGATAGGTAATGTATATAATAGACAAAGTAGGAACCAACATAAGCTTGCGGCTCTCGCTTTGCCAAGGTACGAAATTCGTTTGTTGGTTTGGGTATAAGATCCTATAATAAAATTCCGCAATTTATTTTAGCTTTGCCATTACAGCAGTTTAAAAACACTATTAGAGAGGCTGATACAGAAAGCCTGCTATACTGTTGAGGATTATTGAGATGATAAGAATGCGTGGATATAGCTACTGTCTGACCCTGTATAAGATAGTAATGACTTAATGTAACTAGTTATAAGAATTACGTTGAAAAGAGCAATAGCCGAGTATCTTGCTGGCTCTTCTCGGTAGCAACACCAGTAGAATTGACGATTCAAAACCAGCAGTAGAATTGACGATTCAAAAGCACTTGTTAACAAGTTTATTTTAATAAAAAAAATTGAATTTGAATTTGAATTTTAGGCCAACATAATTTGACGATTATCGATTAAGACATCTCACCTAGATTAAAGTTAGATAAAAATTAAAATGTCTGTACGTCTATAAATTTTTAACAATTGTTTTAGTTGTGTATGACGGGTGTCCACGATCTTTTGCGCATGGTGTTTGGTGGCCACAGACTAAGTTTGGAATCGAGGCTGTGACAGATTGTCCTACAGGTAATTAAATTCTAATTGATTGAAGTATATTTTTGTTAATCTGTAAAACAAGTTTAGCAAAACATTACACTCTTTTTATTATATTGTAGGATCTAGTGGCAAAGCAACACGTATGTGTGATAAAACCCAAGTAATACCTTGGCAGGAGCCTGATATGTTTAACTGTACAACGTCAACATTCTACCAATTGAGGAAGCAGGTAATTTTTAAGATATGATAATATATTTCTGACTATTTGTAGAACTTTTTTTAAAATTACTTATCCAGCAAGTAACAAAGATAATGAATAATGAAATACTTTACCATATATATTTAAAAGCATAACCCATATAACTTTATTAGTAATAGCAACACTTTCATCTTAATTATGCGTTAATTTAAACTTATTAAAACCATGCGTAAGGTGCTTGAAAATATTTCGTTTTCCTTTTTAAAATAAATGCTCATAGGAATGAGTTTAAACTCGTTAGCATAAAATAAATCACCTTCCGCTGATCTTCCATTCTCTATGATTCATCATCTCTGGCACTACTCCTTTTATATGCATGTCACAATTTATACAATCCAATCATTTTTTTTTCGGTCTCCCTCTTGTCATATATCACATTCATATTTAATGCTTATTATAAAGTATATTAATGATACAATTTTATCCCATATTATAGCTGCACAAAATAGAGACTGGAGAATTGCAAGTAAACACGTTCGTAGGTGTTCGCCTCGCAGAGGATTTAGCAAGCGCATGCGCGAACACGCCGCAATTATACGGAGCTGATGTTCTGGTCGCTGAAGGAATATTGCTAGAGTTAACGCAGTACGAGTTGCGGCAAGCGGGCTTGAACCTAACGCACAGCCAGGATAAAGACTATGTCCGGGTAAGTTATAATATTTTCGTATCCGGTCCTTGTATAAAGTCCTTATATAAAATTAGATCATCATTTCTCATGCGCACGGCTAAAATGTCAAATTCCCATCCTGCATCTTTCCGGACTCTTACGATATTCAAAATTTAAAAAAAGAGTGGATAGGCACTGTAGTGGCAAGCGCAGTCTGCCTAAAGCTGCATCTTTCACTTTCCATCAGGCGAGATCGAAGCCAGGCGCTAGGTAGCCTTTATTTATAAAAAAGTACCATATTCCATATGGCTTTCAACGGGGTTAGTTTAAGTTAATTAAGTTAATTTTTCAATTCGTAATTGTTCACAAATTCAGTAGATTATTACTCCAATTAGGACCAGGGTATTTATGTTTTTTTACAAATTCAAATAATTCTTTATTCAAATTGGCCTTTACAAGCACTTTCGAATCGTCAAATTACAATGAAGCTACGACTGGTACGGAAAAGTGCTCTTACCGAGAAGAACCAGCAAGAAACTCGGCGGTCACTCTTTTCAAAATCTAGTATTACAATAATCTCTTAATTAAGACCAAATTAAAAAATTACAGATATCTTACCAAGTTTTTGATTGCCACGTTGAGCCTTTACCTTTTGCCTTTTATTTTGCTTTGCACATCCTTTAAGAAGAAACTGATAACAATAACAACGTATTCAAAAAAAATAGGACAAAATATTACGTTAATTAATGATCGGTTTAATTGCAGAATATAATAAAGTCATCCAACACAATACTAAACAACAAGTACAACATACAATGGAGTCGTATTAGAGAGCTGACAGGTCATGGGGTGGAACATCTGCTCCAACAGTTCGATAAATACATCGCAGTGCTCGCTGAGAGTCAGCACGATACGTACACCAGTCCTTTTGAGATCGTCACTTCTGATTTAGGTAAGATAATTGTTGTAAATGTTAAGAGACTCCCAAGTTCCAAATAATTGACCCCTAATTTACCATTTAGTTATTTTTGTAGAAAATTAATAATATTTTTAAATCTATATTATATATTAGTTAAATTATATATAACAGCTCTTGGGGAAGGATATAGCTTCTAAAGCTGATCCATATATTTATAATTGAATATGTCACCTGCGCGGTACATCCTACCGACTGGCAAATAATAATCTGGCAAATAACTAATATTTGTGTTGTCATTTATACCAGGTGATCTAAATCATTTAATCATAGATAATACACTATATAGGATACATTTAATGACGAACAGCAAAGCTGTTACTAAACACTGCAGTCGATACTAAAAATGTTCTAAAAATGCTCGGAAACTCTTCTAGTCAATTACACCGTACGTTTCATAACTAAATTTGCTTAATAATAAGTAATAACAGATGCGCGCTTCCTGGGAGCTTGGAAACCATCAATATAATATGTACCATAGATTTTTACCATTGAAATTTGTGTGGTCAATTTTACATCTAGCCCTCTTATTAAATTTCAGCAATCGGTGTGGACATAGTAACAGCAGAATCTATTTACGGCTTTGAACCCACTACAATTAATCGTTACGGTGAAACGTATACAACAGAGCGTGTTGTTTTACCCGACACGTCTTCCTTTATCCATTCTCCCATACAAACGCCTGGGTATTACGGCATTGGGAAACTCAAAAATAAAAAACCATCTAGCCCTACCGTGTCTTTTCCAAAATACAACAATTATGTGAAGAGTAAGAGTAAATTTGACAAATTCTCAAGGGTTCTATTGCCGCTGGATTTAATAGGGATTAGCAATGCACAAGGTATGTATAATATTTAAATGTTTAATAGTATTTCTTATCTATATTTCATTTTATTTTTTTGCTTTCCTATTTTCTTTACGAGACAATAGATGTCATTAAAATTATATGTACCTACAATTGTCGCTACGCTGTCTAAATATAAGAATTTAGGTTATCAATTAAATATCTGCTATTATCAACTATCTATCGACCGAATTAATTCAAGCCAAATATATCAACCAAATACCGTACAGGGTTATAGAAATCCGTACAATAATTACTATCAAAATTACTTTGAGAATTTAAATATTATTGTAAAATATACCAATGTATCTTTTTTAAACAGAAAACCTAGAAACAAATTACGAATCTCGAGCTGTTTTTTCCTATTTACAATACTCACGTAACACTTCACAACTCATGCCGCTGCGTATTGATGAGTCAGTAAGTCGGCGATGGGGCGTCAACATCACTGTAGGATCGCCGATATTGCAAGTAGCACTGTTTGTACCTGAGTACGTATGGATTAGAGAAACAAAGGAGGCTGAAGACAATGGTGTAGAAAATAATATGGACGACTTCGAAGGTGTGTAAAATGTCTCATTTTTGTAGAACGTTTTTACACCTTAAATACACTTCATATTCCGTAATCTAATTTATTTAGAACTATATAACTATAGAACAGTATAACTAGCCTATTTAACACGCCATAAAGGAAATTAATATGCCCTTCGTTACCTGAATACTGACATCGACGATTATAAGATTCAAAATTTGCCAAAATATACAACGTGTTACAAAATTCAAGGATAAACTGGCAGTCATAACCTATCATATGTTGCCGATTTATCCTTGAATTTGAATTTGAAATTGGTTGGGACATCATTGTGCTAAGCGTCACAAAATCTTTTGAATTACATTAACATTACACTTTACAGGTATAACGTACAATAACAGGGGTCACCCTCATCCAACCAATTTAAATAATGTTAACACTAACACTCATTCAAAACACGATACGTGGCCTCAAGTAGCAGATGAAAACTTAAATCAAGATAACCACGGTCCCGTTGTAATACAACCAGCGTACAAGAAATCAGAGAAATCTTATAATGAAGACTTTCAAGATAATGATTCTTCCTATGTTGCGGAACGATTCGACAATTCTGAAGGCCCTAAAGTTTTGGCTCTAGTCGCAGATACTGAGATTAATAAGGAACTCAATTCAACACTGCAGGCTGGGAAAAAGAAATTGATTTATAAGAGTTTGAATGGCGTAAGATTGAAGAAACCCATAAGATTGCAGTTATGGTTAGATATTAATAGAGAGACGTTTGGTTCAAGAACTAATCCACAATGTGTTCATTGGTCAACTTTACGAGGGTATGTGAACATTGCAATGTCATAAAAATGTTTTAATAATGTAATATTTTTACATTCAGAATTAACAGTACGTAATATATTACCATTAGCTGAATATGTAATTTAAATAAAAAAGAAACTAAAATTTGATTTACAGAGGTTTAATTATAACTAAGTAGGATTCATCGATAACTTTAAAGACATTTTTAGTATTTGTGAAAGGAAATAATATCTTACACTACAATCCAAAAATTTCTGTATCTACATTGCAAATTAATTAAATAATTGACATTATTTCCCTTTTTCCTAATTTCAGCGCTTTCACTTAAAGACGAGCTTGATTAGTAGATCTACTTAGATTTAATGGACTTAACATTACAGACAGACTTTACTTTAAATTTAACAACGGGAATTAATGATTAAATCTGTGATATTTGTGTCAATGATTCCTATCATAATATTTTTTATCTTTTACCCTAGCTTTATTTATTACTTGATTGTTATAGGTCAGGCGAATGGTCCCGCGTCGGTTGTCATACAGAAATTGATTATGATTGGTCGCCTTACTCTGATGAGCCTTTACTTATAAACTGTACTTGCAACCATCTTTCTACGTTTGCTGTTTTAGTTGACGAAGTTGATATTGAGGTGATTTATTGCACGACTTTGATATTTATTCTTAATCGTTTACTATACAAATGGAAATAAGTCATTGTTAAATTTTTAACATTATGTAGGATTAGATAAATAATATATACCTACATACATGAAAAAAATTCTGAATTGATTACCTGAATTGTACAATTTCATCATCACACAAAGAATTTTGGAGAAATTTTGAAAATATTAATATAACCCGGCTGAGTAGAATAGACCACCCCCATTTCTCACCGAAGTGTCGTAAAAGGCGACTAATGTAAGTTGACCCAACGCTTGGTATCCAATTGAGTAGAATGGACCCCTTGTTTCTTACTGAGGTGTCGCAAAATACAACTAGGGTAAGTTGACTACAGGCAGGCGGCCAGTCGTAAAATACAAGCCAAATCATGTGACAACATGTGCGGACCCCACTTAGAGTGGGATAAGGGCAGGAAGATAATGAACCCATACAGAACATATAAGAACCTATACGGGCTAACACGTACATTTGCAACATCGGCATTTACGCCAAATTTTTAAATATCGACTCAACTGGAAATCAGTACGACGTTAGCGGCCGCGCCTGCTCAACATATCCAATTTATATCAAAATCATTTTTCATATAATTATTATCATTATTATAAAAAAAATAAAATTCACGCAATTCGCATTTAAGCATTAAGCGCATTCAAGCATTAAGCGCTGCAATCTATCAATTTATCAATCTATCAACCAAAGATCGTACAGGGTAGTAGTAGCCCGTACAGAATCCATATATGTTTTTTTACAGTTCATCCCAGATCCATCGCTCCTAGAGTCAGTTACGTCCTACACTGGGTTCAGCATATCCCTCCCGCTGCTGATGTGGACTTGGGCAGCTTTATGCCTTATGCGTGGTGGAGCATCAACTGTGTCCAATTCGATACACAAGCACCTGATATTCTGCGTGTTTGTAGCCGAGCTTATGTATCTAATCGCTTTGAAAGCACGCAGCTCTTTAGTTCAGAATGAGGTACGTTTATTTAATTTCAATACAGAAGATCTATCGCATATTTTTTAATAGAGTGGTATGTCGCAACAGAAAGACTGGCATGGAATTCAGTGAACATAGGTGTAAAAATATTTTATTTATTTTTACAAGCCAATACCCTAACGGATTTGTAAGAAATGTTTCGTGTATTTGTTTTTTTTTGTGATGAATTGTTTTTTTTGTCTTGGACAAGGTAAACACAAAAAAGCCTAGCCTTACCTAAGACTAACACAAAAAAGTTTTCACAATTCAGCTCTACTGCTGCTACCACAGGAAACAAAGAAAGTATTCCTAGTAGTTATGTTAGATTATTATAAACTAGCAATCGTTACAACCGTAACCGGAAACATTACAACCGTAATATAGACTATATTTTTGAATTTAAACTATCGTGAGTGGAATTCATAATTAATGTATAGAAACCGGCTATACTCACGTGTTATTTTATCGGATGAGCCCGACTAGTTTCAAGCCCATACCGGGCTCTTATTCATGAGCTCTTTACGTGGCGTTATCGCGGCGGGAACTGCGTGTAGCAGCTCGCAGGGCGCGACTCGAGAGTGGTTGGGGCGGGGGGAGGGACGGCAGCGGCGCGTCTTCTAAGCACTCCCCGTCGCTGCTCTGGTCTTCGTTATCGGATGCCCGGAAGAAATTTGTGCATGCGACGCTTACGGTGTCCGGTTCTAGCAGGTCTTTAGTCGTGCCAGTAGTGCCAAAAATAGGTTTCCACGCTGGAGGCAGTGCCCATCCACAGTCTCTGTTAAAGTTCGGGTGACGGCTTATTTCATTTGACTCACGTATTTTTCTAGGTACTAGAAATTTTTCCCTAGATAACACGGTAGCCTTATCAAACCTTATGTAGCGGTTAACACCCGAATTAGACTATATTATAACCATAAAAATGGTTAAAGCGGGACATATGCTTAAAACTAGACATAAGCTGTCGCGTACTTTTATTTAGAGCATTTAGAGGGGAACAATTTTGTTATGTATTATTTTTTAACAACTATCACCGTTTACTCAGCGCGCGCACGGCAAAGCTTTAAATTTTGCCGTTCTCGTAATATTATTAATTGCTGCTCCTCTTCTATTTATCTCAGCGTGATGTTATAGCGTATAGCCTTCCTCGATAAATGGACTATTTATGGTAATGGACTATTAGTGGTAGCGATGGGCCTGCACTATTGGTGGGTGTATGTGTTTCAAATCGGTCCAGTAGTGCCTGAGATTAGCACGTTCAAACAATCAAACAAACAAAAAACTCTACAGCTTTATAGATTAGTATAGATATATGTATATCTATGTTTAGTTTGCGTGCAAAGTGGTAGCGATGGGTCTGCACTATTGGTGGGTGTGTGCGTTGGCGTGGGCCGCGTGCGACGCGTGGCAGCTGCGGCGGCTCGTGCGGGAGCTGCGTGACGTCAACCACGGCCCGCTGGCCGCACAGCTGGCCGCAGCGTACGCCGCGCCCGCAGTTGTGCTCGCTCTGGCGGCCGCACAACACCAACACCAATATGGAAATGCATTGTTGTGAGTGTCTTCATCCTATCTTTAATATTTGAATAAGTTAATCTTGTGTATATATATATATTTATAAGTTGTGGTAGTCCAGCGGTAACACCGTGCGCCTCTTTCAAGGAGGTCTAGGGTTCAAACCCCGGACAGGCACCAATGAGTTTTCTAGTATAAAACTTATGTGTCTAATTGATAATTGCAATTTATCACACGCTTTTCGGTGAAGGAAAACATCGTGAGGAAACCTGCATATCTCTAGAGAATTCTGGGGATATGTGTAACCTACCAACCAACATTGGAGCAGCGTGGTAGGCCTTAGCTCCAATCCTTCTCTCCAAAAAAAAACAAAAAACGGAGAGAAGAGGCCTATGCCCAGCAGTGGGATAGTAACAGGCCGTTACTTACTACTTACTTACTATATATATATTTAATATTTAAATGAGTTAATCTTGTATGTATATATATCAATATATTTTCTAAATCTTAAAAACGGCTCCAACAATTTTCCGGAAATTCAGCATATAGGGGTTTTGAGGGAGAAAAATTGATCTAGCTAGGTTTTATTTAAAGAAAAATCGTTTTATCCCTGCTTTTGGATATTAAAAATATGGTACTTATACCTAATGTAGAATTGATAGCAAATGTAATGTTGCGATAGCCGATGGGTAACGGGTGCACCAAAAATGTTCTAAGCCAGGGTTCGATTCCCACATGTCATCGGCACCTTCTTTTAATTTTTATTTTTTTTAAATATATTTTTATCTTTAAAAATTTTTTTTTATCATTTTTATATCTTTTAAAAAATATCGAGCAAGCCTCAGTCGCCGAGGTAATATGACTGTTTTACATTACAATAAAACAGTTATTATGTATCAGATGAAACACAAAGCGTGGAATGAAGAATACCTCGTGAATTTCTTAATCTATGATCATCTTACCTATGTTTCTTTGTCTGTGGTCTATCATTTTACCTGATTCTGCCACCAGCTGGCGCTCCTCTTACCTCCAGAGTAGGCACTTGTCTGTGACATTTCATAGCGTCTTCAACCAGCAAGACACTTGTTGCCACGCTTTGTGTTTCATCTGATACATAATAACTGTTTTATTGTAATGTAAAACAGTCATATTATGCATCTTTATGAAACACAAAGCGTGGAATGAAGACCTGTTTGCTATCTGCTGGTGGAAAAACAAAAAAAAAAAACACAAAGCTATGTGATGTAAATAAAACATAAAGTAGGAAAACTTCTACTTTATTATCATCAAAATAAGTAATCAATATAAGTGATCAATCATCATCCATCAAATAACATTATAGTAATTTTAAAGTAATTGAAACATAACTTATCAATTAATAAGTATAACCAAAACAAAAATAATCTTCTAACATTCTATTAAAATTTAATTTAATACACTAATATCCTCTTCTTATTCAAAATGATCAACAATTATTTTTATCTAAAATTATATTAAAAGAAAAAATATGACTTCCAATCAGATTAGAAAATATTAAGATGTTTTAATTTATAAACCTATAAAATTTGAACATAAGAAGTCAGTATTAGATCTGTCTATTGATTTAATTTCACGACAATAGTGTTTTGTGAAATTATGTATACTTTTCCAATTACCCCTATTCAAAATTTCCTCCACTGGTCTATTTTCTATCCAGCTTTTAGATGCTACTGCTGATCTAATACTACCTGGAGAAGCATCAATTTTAGCCTCTTTAAAGATTGTTCTCAACCACCCTGCAATCCTTGTTCTTGATGCAGGCTCTACTGTACCCGTAAGAGTAATAAATAAACTAATAACCCCAGTTTGCTGCCTTCTCTCCTCAGAAACTTTAATAAGTTGGAGCACATGCCTTACTGGACAAACTGAACTGTCCGGATGCTGAAGGAGTAGCCAACCAGACTGTCTATTTAGACGGTTATCAGTTTTTGAGCCAAACTTTGGCCATAAAATTATCTTATTTTCCTCTAAAACTATATTGTCACTACCTAATTCTAATAATGTCAGGTCATGAACTCTACGGCCTGATGCTAATAACAAAATTAAAGCTGTTCTTCTTGAGATATCAAATAAAGTACCCGAGCCTGGTGTGCTTAATAACCAATCATACACAAGCTTAGTATCCCATATAGCAGTTTTCCTAACTGGGGGCTTTGCCCGATATTGCCGATAGATATTGCCCGTAAAATCTGATGTACAAAAAAATCTTTTGAAAAATTATCAACTGATGTTGCACAATAAGTGGAAATTGCTGATTTATGAACAAGAATTGTACTATAAGCCAGATTATCCTCTAAAAACAATTTGGCTAAAAACCTAGCTAAATCACCAGGTGTCGGGGCTTTATCATTGATATTATATTCCTTACACCAAGATAACCATCTTTTAATTGGAGCTTTGTATGTGTTTAATGTGGAGCTCCGCCAACTACTCTTCAGTAATTCTTTCTCTTTTAAGTTCCAGTCTGACACCTTTGAAGCCCACCCCCAACTCTCCATGCCCTCAGGGCTAATCTGTTCACTTCCTGGGGACACAATCCTGTTGACTGGTCGACAAGGACCCTGTCTAGATCCTTTATCTGAATCGGATCTTCCAGTGCTCTGGCCTGCAGATCTGGGAGCCAAAAGCATTCCCTCCAGTCTGGTGCTATTAGAATATAAATCCCTGTTGCATTGTTGAGGTGGGCCAACACTCTGGGAATTAGACTGGGAGGGGGAAATACCCATCCGAGTTGAAAATTCCATCTGCGATTGAAAGCGTCGCAGAAAACTGCGCATCCATCTCTTACATCTAGAGAAACATACTGTGGTACAACTGCAGTTTCTTTTGTTGCAAAAAGATCTATTTCTGGCTTTCCCCATACCTTGAATATAGCCTCCGCGGCTTCGGCCCTTAAGTGCCATTCTGGTATGGGACGGCCCCTCGAGAGCCTGTCTGCTATGCCATTGAACCTTCCCGGAAGGTACGACGCCGACAGCGTTATGTTGTGCTGCTCGGTTAATATATAGAGCCTCATGGCTATTTTGAGTAAATTTAAGGAGCGAGTGCCCCCCTGGTTTCTGATATAAGCAACCAATGTTCTGTTGTCCGACTGGACTAAAATGTGGGCATTGTTTAGTTTTGTACACTGGCTGTATACTATTGCATAAACTGCATACATCTCTTTGAGATTTGAATGCCATTGCCTCTGGACTTTTGTCCAATGACCTGATGTGTAAAAATTGTTTAAATGGGCTCCCCATCCCGTATTGGCTGCATCTGTTGTTAGAAAATGGGTAACTTCTTTTCTGTGCAAGGGTGTTGCACTCTTGTCTACGGCTTTCAACCACCAATTGAGATCTTGCCGTACCTGGGGCATAAGGAACTTTCTTTGCTTCTGTCTCTGAAATTGTCTTAGGAAAATCTGCATCCTTCTGCAGTATAAACGACCCCTTGGAATGGTTATATTTGCAAAATTCAACATTCCCAAAAGGCATTGCACCTCCTTCATGGTACAACTTCTGTGTTTTAGTAATTTTTTCAGTCTGTTTTTTATCTTTGTAATCTTTTCCTGAGGCAAAATTATCATATTGTCCTGTGTATTCCAAACAACACCCAGATATTCTATTCTTTGAGTTGGGTTGGTAACAGATTTTTGAAAGTTCACATGCCAGCCTAACCCTTTCAAAATGCTCAGCATTTCCGCAACCTGAGATAGAAGTTTTGAAGGGTCCTGATTCACTAATAGGAAGTCGTCTAAATAAACTATTACTCGCATGCCTCTGGCTCTTAGTATTTCCACAACCCAATTTGAGACCATTGCAAAAGTTCGGGGGGCTGAAGAGAGGCCAAAAGGGAGCACCGCTAGTTCCAATATTTCTCCTTTGAATATTACTCGCAGAAAACGTCTGTGAGTTTCTGAAATTGGTAAATGGCAGTATGCCTGGTGAAGGTCTATCTTTACCAACCAATCCTGGCTCTGCAGAAAATTCATTATGTCTATATGAGATATTAGCTGAAAATATTTTGTTGCAACGTAACAATTTAGCCCTTTCAAATTGAAAATAGGGCGATAGCTGCCATCTGACTTTTTTATCAGAAAAATCTTTGAATAGTAACCTGGATTTAGTATCTGAGGTTTCACTAATATTTCTTTTTCTCTCAAATCTCTGATCATTGTTGTCATATTGAGAGTAACCTTTGTCGCATATTTTTGTTTTATACTTTCCCCTGGGTAAACTAAAGGAGGTTTCATCTTTAATGGAATGAGACCCCTTGTTATGAGTTTCAGTAAGCATTGATTGGCCCCTAGATCCTTCCAAGTCTGCACATGATTCTTTAGGCACCCCCCTCGAAACTCCCCCAAATGACAGTCATTTTTGCTTAGAATTGGTTGCAGAGTTGAAGGTGCCACTCTTACGAAAGGGCTGCTTCTTTTTATTCATCTCTTTCACCTTCCTATCATAATGGGGTGTTTTAGGAAAAGATCTATGATACTTCCTATTCTGATGTGGTTCACGAGATGTAATCACTCTTCGTTCTCTCAGATATTCTGGTGTCTCTAACCACCTATTAGCACCCCCCAGAGAAAGTATAATTGGACTCAACTTATCTCGACTAAACAAATATTCAGAACTGGGTGGAACACCCTGCAAGATCTGTTTAATATTAACATTTTTAATTTCTTTAAGAATTCTATCTCTCCTTATCTCTATACACTCAGACAGTTTCCCACAAATTATTTGCATTATATTTTCAGAACTTTTATAATTCTGAGAACCCGGTCCAAAAACTGTTGTTAGTTTTTCATAGAGCATACTAGGAGTGACACTAGACGGATTAACAGTCATCCAATTAATCAAATTTTGCAATTCATTCTTTAAAGAATGCAGCTGTTCGAGGACAGCATTTGACAAACTAGCTAATAAGCTTTCTGTTGATGCCAAATAATCTTTAGTCTTATTAAAATGACAAAGTTCTTCATTAATCTTTAATCCTATAAAACCTGGTGTTGCAAGGTAAGACTGCAAAGCTTTCTTATATCTTATACCCTTCCAAGATGCCATATCAAATTGCTGAAGTTTATTTAACTCCTCAAGCCTATCTCTATTGGCTGCAGGGACAACTATGTTTTCATTAACTTCAGTACTTAACTGGCCCAAAATTAGGCTAGGGCCAGGCACAGGAGACGCAGGCCTTTCCAAAAAGGTATCCTGTTGAATACAATGTCTAACCGAGGCATCCTCAGTACCCTCAGTAATTGACCTTTGATTTAAAAGATATTGCGGTAACTGTACAATATAATCAGAAATGTAACTTACCTGATTCATCAACGTGTCTAAACGTGGGTCCGAACAAGTCTGAGCACGTTTGTATCGGGCGTGTCTTGATCGCTTGTTCGGCGGCGGTGATACAATGCCCTCCTCATCTTCCGAAGATGAAGAAGAACTATCACTCTGGCTATTTGATCGTTGGGATTTCTGTCCTCCATCCGAAGCGACAGAAACCACCCCTGACTTACCCTTAACACGTTCATCACCACTCTGAGAATTCATCTCTAACTACGCCAAATTTATTAATAATAACTTAAAACTGGGTATAACAGCTACCACAAGTTAAAATGTCACGCTTTGGAACACTGATACAATAAATATTAACTCTCTTTTTAACTTAAATTTCGTTAGACAAGAAAGTTTCGTCTTTTCGCGGCGAAATTCACAAAGCTATGAAATGTCACAGACAAGTGCCTACTCTGGAGGTAAGAGGAGCGCCAGCTGGTGGCAGAATCAGGTAAAATGATAGACCACAGACAAAGAAACATAGGTAAGATGATCATAGATTAAGAAATTCACGAGGTATTCTTCATTCCACGCTTTGTGTTTCATAAAGATGCATAATATATAATATATCAACAATCTGCGGCCTGCGAACCGCACGCTGCTCATGCGATTTTAAGTTGCGGTTTTCAAATCGCATAAAAATTATTATTAAATTCCTTTCTTTGGAATCCGCTAGTGAAGTAGTTAAGTATTTTATAAAATACGTTAAGACTTAAAGGTTTCGTTTCCAGGCCGTTCCTAAAATTATTATAAAAAAAATTATATATGTCCTTTAGTTGCTGGGTAAGCTGCCACGAATCAGTGGTATGGTGGGTTGTAATCCCAGCCGCGGTATACGCCGGGGCCGCTGTTGTTTTCTTAGCGGGCGCCACTCGCGCCGCTTTCACTGTACGAGACCACGTTATTGGATTTGGGAATTTAAGGTATTCATTTAATCACTATTAGCTATTATTTTATAATTACACTATTATTTTATTATAGTATTTCCATCAGACTAAAATTTCAATTCAAATTTATGTACATTTTAATCAATTACTCTAGATTAATCAGACACTCCAAATAACAAGTGAAATACAATTCGTTGCTTCTTTTACATCTTGCTTACTTAAATATAAATTGGTTAAAATAAATAAACGAAAATTATAATCTTAAAGTGATATAATTATAAGATTATAATTATACATTTAATTGCATATTGTTAATAATTCGGGAATTCTTATATCGGGTTGTTTATGAAAATTAACCTGAGGCATAATAAGTCACTAGTAAATATTATTACACAATCGATAATTCCTTTGAAAATTGTACACAAACTATCTTGGTTTTTAATACAAACAATAAATTTACGGTATTCGAGTTTTTAAAACTGATGAAGCTTTAAAGTAAAACTGTGTTACTTTTGCTTCCAAAAATATAATTCGTCATAACAATGCACATTCAACACAAGTTCATGATTTAAAAATAATTAAATTAATATGGCATCATAAAGGCACTAAAATTTAATTTATTTTATGATGATGTTGTTATTAACAATACAATAAAAATTTTAATGTCTCAAATATTGTCTTGCAAGAAACTATCAACCGTCGTTTCTTGATAGAATGTTGCTGAGCCTTTAACTGACCAGTTGTATCTGTATATCACCCTCTCTGAGAAATAAAGTTACATTTCCTATGCCTATATATGAGAGATGTGAATTTATTCTTCGGATAGGGCGATATGCTGTAAACTTCGGTGGTTTCTTTTTAGGATGTTACTAGCAGTTAGTATTGTTTGCCTACCGCTGTTATGTGTCGCGTGGGCAAGCGGCCTAATACTGGGCAGTGAATCGGGAGACCGAAGAAATGTGCTTAGCTCGGTTTTGGCCGGAGCGGTCGCCTTGCATGCCGCGGCGGCATCATTGGGATACATTGCATTTAATATACGAGTACGGGATAACTTAAAGAGGTATACAAACATTTATTTTTTTAAGCTTTTATTCGCGACTTCGTTCGCGTGGACTGCTGTCGTGTGATAGGTCGGCAATAGATGGCTTTTCAATGTTATCATTTTTCTGTAGAATTAACAGGATTTCTATAGCCTATATGTTATCCCGGTGTACAAGGGATAATTGTGCCAAATTTCATCGATATTGATTCAGCGGATTCGTCGTGAAGGAGTCGCATTTATAATATAAGTAGGATAAATTATATAAAATCAAAGCATAGACACACCTAACACTCGAATTTTACCACTCCAAAGTTCGAATTTTATATACCTACAAAATTAAAAAAAATAACAAACATACATAATAGTTTCACAAAAATTTCCCGAATTTGAATTTCACGATAAGAAATCAGACAAATTATTAAATTCCAGATTTCATAACTTGTTTCTCTAACTAAGAATAGTCAATAAAGCAGCTTGTATCATTAGTGATAATCAATCAAATACATTTTATTTTCTCAACAGAACTATTCTAAGATGCCTGGGAAAAAAAGTACCACTCGCAGATACATCAGTTATTATCAGTACTAGTGCGCAAAATCTTTCACAAGTGAACAGGTAAATATTAAATTAATGAATGTTAATTCGATAGTTGTCCATTCGAACTTTATTTTGTTGGCCAATAATCACACGATGATGAATTTGAAACACTATATTTTGAGATATTTTTTAAATCAATAAATTTTCAAATAATTAATTTTTATTACTCTATGCAAGGGTTCTAATGTTTAATTTGGCTTCATCATTCTCCTACTCTCAATCCCGCTCTAAATGTTGTCAAGATCATATGTTTACATCTTCTATTCTCTTATATCATTCGTCAACTCCGCTACTTTTTATATGGGTATCGTACTCGTACTTCACACAATCCATCCATTCCTGTAGCGGACGGAATTATTATATGGAAATAAAACGCAACTTTCACGCTACATCTCTGGTATTTTTTTTTGTTATATACAGTTTTATAGCAAACTATAATAATTAAGGTATGTCAATGACGTGTTTGCTCTCCGCCTAATTCAAAACAGAAGAGGAAGTTAAAAGGAACTCTCTCAGCAGCTACTAACATTTACAATCAAGTTCTTTTGCAGATACAAAACACTCTTATTGTATACATTACCATTGTTTATACAGTTCAGTTTGATCACATGTTTTTTATACCTCTTTATCTAACGTTTAATATGGCATGCATTATAATTCGGATGGTCTTGTTACAATTTAATTCGATTGAATTGCTTATTAAATGTGAGAATTATTTTGTTTAGATCTGCCCTAGCGTACCACAGTAGCACAGAGCCGGGTCGGCAACTCCGTAACATCGGAATATCCGCCTCCTCGACCACCTCGAGATCAACTACTAAAACAAGTTCTAGTCCATACAGGTAAATCCATAATGGCTGGCTGGCTCTTCTCGGTAGGAACAGCTTTCCGAACCAGCAGTAGAGTTGACGATTCAAAAGCAGTTGTTTACAAGAGTATTTGAATAAAGAATAATTTGAATTTGAATTTGAATTTGAATGGTAGTTCTTAAAATATTACTTATAAAGTAGTTATAGATTACTCATCGTCCTCTTGCCCTTATCCCACTCGAAGTGGGGTCGGCACAATTTGCTATAAATATGTTATCACATGATTTGGCTACGTATTTTACAACTGGCCGCCTGCCTGACGTTAACTTACCTTTGTTGTATTTTACGACACCTCGGTAAGTAAGAGGGTGGTCTATTTTACTCAACCGGATACCACACGGTGGGTCAACTCACCTTAGTCGCCTTTTACGAACTCAGTAACAAATGAGGGTGGTCTATTCTACTCAGCCGAATAACACACGGTGGATCAACTTACCTTATATAAATTAAAAAATAATTTAGTTTTTTCAAAAGTGAAAATCTCATCAGTGTTCCAAAAAATATTAACAAATGTTAGTTGCGTTTAAAGTTTAAAAATCGTCCAATTAAAAATCGACAGGAAAGTAATAACCTTTATAAAAATTTAGGTTCAAAATTGTTAGAAAAGGTTTCAGACAGAGACAAACAGAGACAGACAGACAAAGAGTAAAAATCTGTCCTATTTTACAAGGCTTTGGCTTGGTAATCCAAAGATAAACATATTTAGTAAAAAAAAAATTGTCTCAGCCGTAGTGATGGCCAACTCCGCCATACCAGCACATCCACTTCCAACTACAACACAAGTGCAAGCGACATGCCCGCATATCTCAGGGGATTCGACTCGTCGCTACATACTCGGAAGGAAGGTGAGTAACTTTGTTTCAATTAATCACTACTGACTTATTACTATTTTTTCACGGCAATGTTACTAACATCAAAAAATTATCAGTTTCAATTCACAATAAAATATTTGTCATTCATTTACTTATTAGTAGACTCATTTATATTAGAAATATTTAAATGACAAATTAGAAATATTTAGAAATATTTAATTTATATTTTAATTTCAATTTTAATTTCTAATTATTTAATAATTAGAAATATTTAAATTCACAATAAAATATTTGTCATTCATTTACTTATTAGTAGACTCATTTATATTAGAAATATTTAAATGAGAAATTAGAAATATTTAGAAATATTTAATTTAATAATTAGAAATATTTAAATTCACAATAAAATATTTGTCATTCATTTACTTATTAGTAGACTCATTTATATTAGAAATATTTAAATGAGAAATTAGAAATATTTAGAAATATTTAATTTAATAATTAGAAATATTTACTTATTAGTAGACTCATTTATATTAGAAATATTTAAATGAGTTAATCTCCTATATCTATATGTATATTCCAAATCTCGGAAACGGCTCCAATGATATTCATAAAATTCGGCATATAGGGTTTTTGGGGGAAAAAAATCGATCTAGCTAGATTTTATTTTAAATAAATGTCGTTTTATCCCTGTTTTCTGGCATTAAAAAATTGCTTTGATTAAAAGACTAGCCAATTTTTGCTGTCAGTTGTGAAGTTGTAATAGCGCAACGGTAAATGAGCGGACTCTATATAAGAGAAAATATCGAATCGAATCGTGGGTTCGAATCCCACATGTCACCGGCATTTTCGTTTTATTTTTCTTAAATTTCTTTTTTATATATTTATAATAAAATTACCTTGCAAGAGTCGGCCACCCAGGTACTATAATAATAGTAAAGTGGCAATGATTTTAATTTAAATCATACCTAGTTGAGTATTACACGAGTTGAAAACTTTAAATTAATGTCTTGGATTTGGATTGGATTTTAACATAATATGATCACCAAAAAACAGTATACTTATTAAACATAAAAGCTTTTACAAGATTTAATTTCGTAAAAGAACATTTTAGATACATTAATTTTCAATTAGTGTATTAATTTTTATAAACAACATTTTTACATTTCATTTACTTTTTAATAATAACCCTCGCGTTGTCGGTCGTGAGACTTGATCATGAAGATAAAATAATGACACTTAGTATAATATTTATATATTTTATATATTATTTTTCACAATTTGCACGCTCTGGGTCCCATGAAAATTTCAGGTATTTTAATGTGACACCTTTTAATCACAAAAAAAAATATCTAGTGATGATATCTCCATCAATAGAGGATTAACGGAGACTGCTTTCACAAAGTTTGTTAATTTCCAACATAGTGCGGGCGCAATAATTCAATCAATATCGAGGTATATAGAAATACATGTATTTGTATATATTTATTGTCAATTTTATACTTTTAAATCTTTAATGGAAGCTAATCCAAAAACTTTATTGCTTCGGTTGATAGACGAAGGTCGCCGACGACGAAAGAACCGTGGTGATACAGAAGTGGCGACCGAAGGCACAGAAGGCACCGATAGTGAGAGCGAGGCCTCCGCTCGAAGCCTGGATCTCGCCTCGAGCCATTCATCCGATGACGAAGACACTACTTCTAGAAGGTCCAGCCATCCGCCATCCGCGCACCGTTAGTATATTTTATACTATATAGTAGGGATGGTTAAGCTTTGTATCCACGTACTATTAAAAAAAAATGAAATAAGTACATAGGCTTGCCATCAAAAATTTATCGGGAAACGTAACCTTCATTCGAACTCCAAAAATTACCTTTACATTTTTATGTTAGGGTATCATGAATTTCCTAGCTAAAATAACGTGTCACGTGCCATCAATGGCACAAGTGCCTTAATTGGTGCGACGGAGAAGACGGATAAACTAACTACGATGTAAGCAAAGTTTATTTTTTTAGGCAATATATTGTGTTCGAGAGATGTTAAGGTACGCCAGCGATATAAGTAATGTTTGAGAAATAAAGAGGAAGTAAAATAAAATCAATTATACACAAATATATTAAATTAACTAAACTTTTGTAAGGAGATCGAGGCACAACAGGCACTGGCGGGAGCTACCTTCCAAATATCACTGAAGGAGCGCCATTAGCTATTACACCAAGATGGCCGCCACACATTAGAGAAGGTAAAACGTAAATTAGTTTACAAAAGGCAAAAATATTCTTAATTTTTTTTTAAATTAAAGTTATAAGAATCCGATTAAAATGGGTGCAAAGATAATGAAATATACTTTTTAAAGTTTAAAGGAGTTGTTAAAAGCTTTTATTTACCTTCTATACTAAATATAAAAGGTTAGATTGCTCCAGGGTTAGACCATTTGAGTATAACAGAGAAAACCACACACATAAAATTTCTAACACATAAATATCCCACTCTAAGTAGAATCGGCACAACATGTTATAAACTTGTTTTATCATATGATTTGGCTAGGTATTTTACGTTCGGCCGCCTGACGTCAACTTAACTTAGTCGCCTTTTGCGACACTTCGGTAAGAAAGAGGTTGGTCTATTGTACTTAGCCGAATACCACATGACGGCTCAACTCACCTTAGTCGCCCTTTACGATACCTCGATAAGAAATGATGTTAGTCTATTCTACTCAGTCAGATACCACACGGCTAACATAAAATTTCTAATGAGGCACATATTTCTTTTAAATTTATCATTGTAAAATATATACAAGTAGACGTTACTTTGCGGAGATCCATAATACAAAAGTAATAATAAAATTATTTTGCTATAATCCGCGATGAACTCATAGCAATATAATATTATTATTACTTTTGTATTATCATAATTATTTTAAATTCTTTTCAATCTTCAGTTTGCTGCGTAACATTGTTCTGTAAAAATATTTTTATAGAGCCAAACCGTGCAGACATGGGTCGTTGGTCTCAAGAAACAGGATCAGAAGAGGGTGGAAATCCTGGAGCTGCTACTCCATCTCCCAACCCGTTACCTAATCCAGATTTGACGTCTGACGTGTACCAACTTAGCAGACATCGCCTGAAGCCATCTATATTAGAAAATGTCCACGATACATACGTCGCCAGTGTTGATGCGTCGAGACTGCCACTTGAGAATAGGTACATATATACTAATATATAAAGCTGAAGAGTTTGTTTGTTTGATTGTTTTGACGCGCTAATCTCAGGAACTACAGATTTGAAAAATTCTTTTAGTGTAAGATAGTCCATTTATTAAGGTAGGTTATATATATAACATCACGCTAAGATGAATATTGATATGATTCCTTGCGTGCGCTGAGTAAACGGTAACAGTTATTAAAAAATCGGATCTGTCAATACATATATATATATATAGCTGAAGACTTGTTTGTTTGATTGTTTGAACGTGCTAATCTCAGAAACTACTGGACCGATTTGAAAAATTGTTTCAGTGTAGGATAGTTCTTTTCTAGGAGAGGAGGAGCAATAAAAAATATTACGAAAACGGGAAAATTTAAATTATTTCGTGTGCGTTAAGTAAATGGTGAAAGTTATTCAAAAATCATGTACTACAAAATTGTTCCTCTCTAAAAGTTCTAAATAAAAGTCCGCGACAACATATATACCTATATCTTTTAAGTTGACCCACTTTAACCATTTTTGTGGTTATCAAAATACTATATTACGATTTTAATCTTTCGCCTGGCGTTTTTAAGTTATTTTATATATTTAGTAGTATTCTTAATTTTAAGAGTGTAACATTCATGGTCATTTTTAGATATGGCGTAATGGACGACGAATTGATGTACGGAGTCATGCCAAATGATCCGGAAAAGCAAATGCCATACGATCCCAATTATCCTATTTCCCCTACGATGTATAGATTACCAACAAACCCTTACGGGTCGAAAACCTATTTATCATCTCGGACATCAGACTACGGGTACAGTCCGACTAAATATTTGAATGCGGACGCTAACGTTTACGGATCTCGAGATTTCCGAGATTCAAGTGTAACAACAAGAGAACATGATGGCTATCCGCCACGCGATTTCCGGGATTCCGGAATCGCGACCATGTTGAAGAACGACTATCAGAGGAAAATGGAAGGGCATTACGAGTATAGTGACAGGATGTCGGACGGTTCGGACAAACATCACCCGCACGACAAATATCTCTTTCCTTATACAGGTGAGTGTTATTTTTAAACAAACTGGCTTGCGCTTTTTTGGTCATAGCGCTAATGCAAAATTTAAAAAAAAATTGACATGTATCTATCTGTTTAAAAACTTTTTTTTTTTGGTAGGAAAATTAAATATAAATATATGGGACACTTACACACACGGTCGTCAGTCCCCAAAGTAAGTAACTTAATACTTGTGTTATGGGTGACAGACAACTGGTGAATATATACTTATATATTTTTTAAATATATACTTAAATACAAAATGAAAAATCATTAACAGATTCAAAAAAAAATAATTTAAGAATATTACACCACTTAATTAATAATTTAAGAATATTACTTAATTACACCACTTGTATACAGAAAATAGGTTACTTTTTTCGTCTGTGCTAATTGTTTCATGATTTTAGTAACGAAAGTAATTAAAAGGCAGTAATATCCATCGATTGAAAAAATTAAAGAAAATTTACAGTTACTTTAATAAAATAAACACATAAATGATTCATTTGTATTTTATTTTTATTTATAGTTGTTTATTCTTTTTATTTTGATTTTCAGTTTGTTGAGTGAACGTAGAAATTGAAGTGTTTTTGCACTGATATTGTTAATCGTTTTTTTACGCACAAAGTAATGTTTTATTTTTATTTTAGCTAACTATAAAGCTTACTTATAATTTATTGTAATGGCTTCTCGTACACTTTGCTTCATTTAGCCGAAGAAGATCACGTCAGCGTGCGCAGTACTCAGTCACCTCAGAGATTGAACAGCGAATTACACGCAGGTTTGTGGGAAATTTCTTATTCAAAAACATATTTTGAGTTTAATTTTAAATATATTGTTATAAATTTAAATATACGCCGTGTGGTATCTGGCTGAATAGAATAGTACCACCTTCATTTCTTACCGAGGTATCGTAAAAGGCGACTAAGGTAAGTTGACCCATCGTGTGGTATCCGATTTAGTAGAATAGACCACCCTCTTCTTACCGAGGTGTCTTAAAATACGACTGAGATAAGTTGACGTCAGGCAGGCGACCGGTTGTAAACACGCAGCCAAATCATGTGACAGCATGTTTATAACATGTTGTGCCGACCCCACTTAGAGTGGGATAAGGGCAGGAAGATGATGATGATGTTATAAATTTAAATATCGAACATACTATCAGAAACAATACAGACATGGTATCTATCTATATTAATATATAAAGCTAAAGAGTTTTTTGTTTGATTGTTTGAACGCGCTTATCTCAGGAACTACTGGACCGATTTGGAGAATTTTTGATTAGAATAGTCAATTTATCGAGCAAGGCTATAGGGTATATAACATCACGCTAAGGTCAATAGGAGAGGATTGCTCCTCTCCTCCAATAAAAAATATTACGAAAACTGCAAAATTTAAATCTTTGCGTGCGCTGAGTAAAAGGTGATAGTTATTAAAAAATCATGTATTACAAAATTATTCCCCTCTAAAAGTTCTTAATAAAAGTCCACTACAGCATATGTCTAGCTTTAAAGTTAACCCACTTTAACCATTTCTTATGGTTATCAAAACGCTATAATACGGTTTTAATAATTCTTCACGTGCATAGTCGCTGGCGATTGCTTGTTTATAATGCCACGAAGTCGAATTGATCTTTCGAAATGCATTTGTTTAATCGGATTTAACTTTATTTGGTATGGTTTGTATGAAAAACGATACTTTTCTTCTGTAACTCTATTATCTCTCAATTAAAAAACATAAACTTATGAGTCTATATACATTCTAGGCGAAGGTCAGCAAATGGGGGCGCCTCTAGCGAGCATGGGCGAGACCAGCGAGTAAGTTTAATGATTTCCAATTTGTTTATTATTTAAACTAATTAAACACTTGCATGTTTAATGCATGACATATTTTTTTAATATACTTAAAATTATAACCTAAAATTTTTGTATCATTTTTGGTATATGTTAAAGAAATAAAAATGCGGAGTTACGTACCTTTTATTTGTTATATGGTGAAATATTTTAAATGTAAAGATTTTTTTTCTATTATAGTATGCAGTAATATACAATAAAAGTTTTGCAACACCATCGTGATTAAAATAAACACTATTCCGAGTATATAATACTTACCGTTAAATATGTTAAAATCAATAGCTAGGAGTCTAAATTATGAGAATCGGCTGTAAATTTTTAATATAAATAAAATAATTGCTGTTGAAAATAAAATGAAATCTAACTTTAAAACCATGCTATTATTTCATTTACTTAGGAAAAATAATAAATATATGTAGTATAAGTAAGGTATGTGACTCCCAATACAAACACTTTCCATATTATAATGACTGTATCATATCTCGCTATAAAATTTATAATTGGTATTATTAAGACTATCATTTCATATTTCTGTTTGTTTAACATCTGCAATTAATTCTACGATTATTTTATCAATACAAAATGGATTAGCGAGATTGATGTAGTCAGGCGGGTGCGATAAAGTCAGTTATGTGTATTTCATAATCGGTATATTTGTATTTTAATCAGTGTATATATAAATATCGTGTAAATATTAAATATGATAATAATTGTTTTTATATAATAAGAATAATATTTAGGACATAGTAAAGATCAAAGTTATTTAAATTATATATAAATTATTTATTTTTTATGTACCATGAAAAACAAAAGTAAACTTTGATTTGGCGGTTGGTCTTGACAGTAATAATAATTATACTCACTTCCTCCAACCATAAACAAAAACTATGTTGCCATTTGTAATAATTTTAATATTTTTTGGTAATAATTGAAGTACTGTACGTTTCTCAAACTGAATTTAAATAAATAAAATATATACAGAGGATATATATGAAAGTTTTGAGTTAAGTATAAGAGATGTACTTATACGTAAAGCATATTACAAAATTTAAGATTATTTGGATGATAAAAAAGCCTGGATTTGAAAATCCTTTCAGCTTCATACAAGACTGCGGTTTAACAATGTAAAATTGAAAATGTTTAAAAGATTGACCGCAGAGTTTCTTTCTGGTTCTTCTCGGTAAGAGCAACATTTCGAACCAGTTGTAGCTTCATTAATCATATTGATCCTTGACGATTCAAAAGTGCTTGAAAGAGCTTATTTGAATAAAGATTATTTTGATTTTAATTGAGAGAAATTATATGACTGACTTTATCACGATTCATTTAAATATTCCAATAGATGGTGGCGGTTGTATGAGAAACACTCATTGTAAAATCATCTTTTGCTTTGCTAACCGGTGGTGTCGCGCGCGCACTCATCTGTCTCCATAGGGAAGAGGTAATATAAACAAATCTCTTATTTTATAATCCAATTTGCATGGGCGCCGATAGCGAGTTGCGAAGGGGAGTAATTGCAACCCCTAAGTATATACAATTGTGTATTCTGAACATAAATTTCTTTTATATACATAAAAGAGAAAGATATCTTCCCTTATAGACTCTGAAATAGCGATTTTAATAAAATTACATTCTTAAGCGGATAATCCTGTAAAGATTGGTGGCGAATGGAGAATTTTAAAAATATGTAAATGACAGTTTTATTACGAGGTACAATCAAAGTCACAATAACGCGTGGCTGGACTTAGTATAACATATTTCCTTATTACAAAATAAAACAATATGTAGAATTATTAAATATAAAAAGTAAAAATAAAAATACGTACTAATATTATTTCATAGTGTAATTACAAAATATATGTTAATAAAATGTGAATGCAATACGCTAAATAAAATGACCTTCCTGAAAATAATAGTAGCGCCCATGCCAATTAGCATGCTTTTTATATTTATAAGGCTTCATACATTTACATGAAATTGAATATACTTGAAGAATCGGTTTCATATCCAATGGAATTATATAATGATTTTCATAATTCGTCTTCTAGCTTATATCAATAACATGTATTGAAAGACAATTCTAGAACACAGACCACAAAATTAAGTCTCACAAAACACTTCACCAGTTAAAATTTTAGTTACGTTATACTTCACAGGTCTCGTAACACTGTTAACCCAGAGCAAAATTTAATCACGAAAATTCCAATACACCTATTAAATGTTTTGATTTATTTTCTCGCAGGTGAAGTCATAGAGTTTTTAATAAGTAATAGGTATTTTTTTTCTGATTGACCATATGCTGTTAGCCCTAACGGCTTTTACAGCATCGCCGGGCGAGCGCATCGCATCGTTGAGGGTAATAGCGTAATAGAGGAGGGGATCTATAGGCAGGACTGTAAGTTAGAGAGTAATAAATAATGTGAGAGAAGACGAAACTCGTATACTTATCTTTTTCTAATCACACATAAAGAAGAGAGACAGATAGATGCATTCTCATTTGCATTCTATTTATTTTAATAAGGCACATATCAGTCTGGCTTCTTGGCATTTAACTCTTTTGATTGACAGTAAAGGTATTTATTGATTTATTTATCGTTACCATGAATGTAGTACATACGTACGTACATAAACGTAAGACTTCGATCATGATATTTTGTAATTCACGATCCGTTTAAAATCTTACTCCCTAATAGTGCGGAATCCACTAACACTAAATTTATCTACATGCATTAAGTAAGGGAAACTCCGTATGATGTGTATTATATGTGTATGATGTATTTGAAACCATTTTATAACGATTTGATTGTTATGTATAGGAAATCTACTACTGAAGACGATGCCGAGACAAGAGTGTAAATCAACATAGTACAAGATTTCCAATGAATCTCAATTAGTTAATTAATTTATTTTGAATGTATCATAATTTAACTGTTTTAAAAAAATACATCTGCAAAGACTGTTATTAACTTAGTGTTCACTGCCATAGATAATAGTGGCTGTTTAATTTAAATAATTTGTCTATGCTTTAAGTAGAATAGTTGCCATGATGAAAATATACTTTTAAGTAAGGTTTAGCACTTTATACCATTTTAATAAAATCCACCATGCACTTAAATGCTCAAATGATTAGGACAATTAAATTAGATCTCAAATTTTCGTTAACTAAACGAATATAATATGTAAGAAGCGACTTTATTAACAAAAAATTTCGTAGCATTTAATTAAAGAAGTGTTCACATAATATTTTATTACATAAATGTAGGATTGCTATTTAAAATTCTTATGATTTGTACAGAATAGAACACAAAGCTAAAATTGTAATAATAATATGTATTTATTAGATCAATATTTATGTAAAATATATATCAAGATTGAAATTTTGATCTATCTTTAGTCAAATGAGAAAACTAATTTTGAAAATATATTATTTAGTTGATGAAGTATTTAAATTAATGATCTTGATGTATATTTAACGTAATGATTGTTTAATAATAAATTTTCATATAGGCTTATTAGAATAGTTATAAGGAAGGTCTTATCCAAAGTCAGTAGGTAAATGTATATAGGATAAAGCAGAGTTAGTTTGTACTTTAGTTGTACGTATACAAGATGTTAAAATATTTTTATAAGATACCAAAACTTATTTAAAACTTATAATTAACGTTCAACGATTTCAACTTTCGATAAATATTTAGTAGATATTAGAAAAAGTTGTAATAGATAAATAGGTTTCAGATCGGAAATATTCAATGTAAATAGTAATCGTCAAGAGTGTTGTGTGAATTTTGAGCGATTTAACGAAGAGTCCACCTATTTTGTAAATAAATAGACTTTTACACTTGTAGTTATTAATTAGATTAAAATTTATAGGGAACTAATGAAAGCTTTACATATTCCCTATTCACTTTGCCATAATATTTAAATGGGTTTATTAGTATACAGTATTTTCTGTAAAATTTCATTTTGTCTACTTAAATAAAAATTCCAAATCAATAGCTTTGTGTTTCGAACTTCATTTATTTTTTATTGTGTGATGGAAACGTAATATAGCTAACTGTTTAAAAGTTAGTGAGCCATTAAAGTCTTAAAGAAATTTTAAATGAATCAATGATTACTAAAAGATGCACCATTGTTATGTGCTAATTTCGTTGGCAAACTAAAGTACAGTGTGGATGCAAAAGTATAATCGATTTTTAAAATAATTAATTTTTTATTAATCGGTTATTTTTTCATCAAAAATCGATTTTTATACATCGATTATTTTAATTATACTCTTTTTCTTTTTTACCCTTTATTGTTTTTTCAGTCTAGACTGGCATTGTTGGATGAAACCAATGTAGCCAAACTACACATTTACAACAAAGCATCTGTTATTATTTCTTGGTTGTTGTTCACTTTAATTGGCCTTTATTGTAATTAATTAACATGAATAAAAGCTAACTTTTCAGAGTCAGATAAAAATCGATATATTTTAAAGGGAAATATCGATTTTTGATTTTTTATTATTATCTTCACATCCCTAAAGTACAGCTAAATTTAAATTCACCTACTACGCCACACTGCGTTCAGGACCGAGTAAATTTAATGAGCAATTAACTAAAGGATGACTTTAAATTTTTAAACTACACGTAAATCCTGTACATCAACCACTAATACATAATAACATAATAAATATGTATTCTGAAGTCACTATGTACAATTTTTATTTATTAGTTTACTTAACAATTATCGGCTCAACTATGACAATTTGGCATAACGCTCAGTGATTTTAATACATTCCATTTTAGTTAAAATTATTTATCTATAACAGTATAAAATTTAGTAACTGAACTGTTTTATATTGAAATAAAATATTTTATTGCTAAAGTATTGTGATTGTTTTTTTTCCCTAAGCTCCTTATCATTGTAGTATTCTATGATTGTAATCGCCTGAAATGTGAGATGACTACAATATAATAAAAAAGCAGATCTATTTGTCTGTCTCTCTCTCTCCTAAAGCAATACCACGAAAATTTTGAAATTTATGTTTTTATTTAAGGAGGAGACTCAATGGAGTCCCACATTAACAGTTACAACTAAAAATGCTGCTGGTCAATTAAAGTTTATTTTAGTGCGAATGGTTTTTACGCTTATTAGCCGTAATGCCGTAAAGGGAACCGAACACGTTTCGATTAGCGGAATCATTGCAATTTGTTCCCCCGTATCAATCAAATTTTTATGATGAAGATATTTTTAGGGTAGGAGGGTGGCAGAAGCTACTGTTTATTTACAGGACAAAACCAAGGTTCTGGGTATTTCAATGCTTAAGTTGACGTGAATGTAGTATATACATGCTTCTACTATATTAAACAAACGACATTTCTCCTTTATACTTATTTAATAAATAAGAAGCGATTTGCTCAAAAGTCAATTTATTATTTTTTAACTACTTGTCAACTCCGCACACGAATCGTCACTAGGTGGCGTTACCACTCTCTTCTCCGCGCCACACCGCACCCCTGCCCGTCACCACATCTCGCCCAGCTATCTTCACGTTTCTATGCTACAACTTCCGCTCTCCTTTTGTCACAATATGAGGCGAAACGATCTTTGAGACTGTCCGAGTAAATTTTGTAGCGTGGTGGTATGTGTGGTGCGTCGAGCTACAAAGGATCGGATTGTACTTCCTACACAGTATTACAAAGACTTCCATGAGAAAATCGTATTACAGCAAAATAATCAATAATTACTTTGTATGGAATTCCGCATAATAACGCCTAAATTATTGGAAAAAAAATAAAACGCACTAAACTTTTAGCTATTTATTCATCAACATACATAATATCTACATTTGCACAAATATGTTTAACTTAGAAACACTTTATATAGTCCTTAGGCTGACACTAATACTTGCAGATTGAATTGTTCAATAAGTGCACAATTTGTGCGAACAGATGTTAACTTCGTCTGTACAGACGTCATTACGCCTAGTTTATGTTAATATGAATACGAATTTACATTTACAATTTGTATCTTTAACGTACAAGGAAGCAAACTAATATTTACAATAATAATTTATTTCATATAAAATACACACATTTTTATAGATTAATTTCGAAGTTTTATACTTTTTGGGCGTTCGAACTTGACTAAATCGTAAAAGAATTGTTTTTTTTTTATTAATAACAACATTGTTGTAAGGCCTGTAAAACAGACACATAAATATACCATCAGAAGTCGTCTATAGAAAGCAGTATTATCTCAAGTGTAGGGCTGCCATCCCTCTGGGTTTATCGGGATTGGTCCTAGTTTAGAGGACATACAAGTTTACGTATGTTTGTGTTTTATTTTGAATATGTGTCGATTTTTAATATACTTTGTTTTATTAATTACTTTCAAGCATATTTAAAATTAAAAACTGAATATAAAAATCTGGGGTAACTAGAAGAGAATCTCCAATATCATCCAAATTTAAAGATTTAGTCCTTTTAAATTTAGACGCGAGCCCTAGTCTATTCAAATGAAATATTGCGGCAAAACACGATTTCAACTAGACACCATATTTCAAGGTAAAAACTTCAAGTATTTTATTGGACAAATATCTATTAAAAAAACACGTTAACGGTTCTATAGTATGATTAACGAAAGATGCGATGTCATAACAGAGATAGTTTCGCTTGAATATGACAACTTGTGATCTATAGGGGAAAGAATACTAGAAAACAATCAGGGATGAATAATAACATTCCCTAACTTACCAGAACATACAATTTGTTACTTTACCCAAATAGAAAAAAACAATACATAAGTGTCATTTATTTATATACACAGGCTATTACCAATCAAAGCGTTCACAAATGTTGTATTAACATTTCATGGAATGTTTAAGCCTTAAAAAAATGACTAAATATCAGTGCATCCATACATACATAGCTGTTACTTTGTAACACCATACAATATTATGATAAGATGTGATTAAAAATGCACTATATATCTAGTCAGTTTAACAGGACACTGTGATATGGTGCAAAAATAATCTATTTATTTATAAAGTGTTTTAAAAACAATCCAATATAATCCAACATGATCAATGAAACATCTTAAATCTTAGCACACAAGTCAAAATTAAGAGTACTCTAAGCTTTAAAAACATAAACTTTACTTTACAAAGCACAGAGTACAAAAAAACTAGGTTTTTTTTGCAGAAGTCAAGGCAAACACTGCCTGTACTGATATAATATTTACCTATTGGGCATAAATCTTTAAAAGTAGTATATGCATTTAATTAAATGAATAATATTATACTTTAGCTGTTTTGATTAAAAATATCTTTTTAAAATGAGGCTTCACATTTATTTATCATATAAACACAGATAAGCGAATATGGTCAAGAAGAAATATGCATCTCAGCTAAATTGATAACAGTGCTAAGATAACAGACGTAATAAATACAGAAATTGTACATCAATAAAACTGTTACAGAAGTATACAAGTCCAACACTTATTTAAAACTTCAAAGCTTAAGTTGCTCCTTAATAAATAATTTGTTTCTTTTTTAGTTTTTCACACACTGGCAGGTAGTAAGTGACACAGGTCAAGGTTTTATGGATGGGAGAACCAGTGCTCTTGAATACTGAAAATAGAAATAGTAGTATTATAACTTGGATCAATTAAAAGAACTAAACGTGATATTTATGAATATACTACCAAAACTAAAACCCCATATGTTATTGACGACTCAGACTATTATTGATTGTTCCACTGCAACTTATAGAAACAAAATCTTAACAAATTACACATTAAAACCTTCCTACTTATAATTGCTTTGTTAGCTAGTACAAACCACATAAACATAAATGAATATAAATATAAATATATGGGACACTTACACACACGGTCGTCCATCCCCAAAGTAAGTAACTTAATACTTGTGTTGTGGTAGACAGACTACTGGTAAATATATACTTATATACTTTAAAATACATACTTAAATACAAATATACACCCAGGCTCAAAGACCAACAAATTCATTTTATAGAATATGTTGGCCCTCGGCGGGAAACGAACTCGCGATCGACATAGGAAACCCTTGTAATTTTTGAGTAAATAGTGAGTGCATCAACAGACAATAGACAGGGCATCTTCTTCTTCTTCTTCAACCGATGGACATCCACTGCTGGACATAGGTCTCTCCATGGGATCTCCAGAACACACGATTTTGTGCCACTTGTATCCAGCGACTCCCTGCAACCTTTTTGAGATCGTCAGTCCATCTAGTATAGTAGGGCGTCTTCCGACACTGCGCTTTCTGGTGCAGGGTCGCCATTCCAACACTTTGAGACCCCAACGCCCATCTGTTCTCCGCACTATGTGCCCTGCCCATCGCCACTTCAACTTCGCGACCCGCTGAGCGATGTAGGTGACTCTGGTTCTTCTACGGATCTCCTCATTTCTGATTTCATCACGTAGAGATACTCTGAATAAAGATTGCTTCATCACTCTCTAAGCGACTCTAAGCCTTCTAATGAGGCCCATAGCTCAGGACATATCAATCTATTTAAATTTTTTTATTCGGCACATTATTTCAATTAAAATTGCATTCAGTATATATCCTAACAAACATTCCAAAACATTAATCAGTTGCATAAGAAGTAAACATCATTTAAATCTACTTACAATTGACACTGATCAAAATGACATACTGAATATAATATTAGTTATTTATCATAAGTGGGGTCGGCACAACATGTTTTCTCACCTATCATTTGTCAACTCTGGTGTTACTCCTTTTATATGTATGTCAATAATATTGTTTATTTATGTGCTATAATTTCAGTCTATTGAAAACCACAGGGATAAGCTATGTTTTATAAGCAATATATTAGCACAAAATCCACAACAGAAAAAAATATTACATAACATTTATTGATTCCTCTAATTAATATCAGACATAATTATTATAGATAATTCATCATTCTCCTACCCTTATCCCACTCTAAGTGAGGTCGGCACAATATGTCTTCTTTTTCCATTCTCCTCTATCATTCTTCAACTCTGGTGCCACTTCCATAACATGCATATCATTTTTCACACAATCCATCTTTTTTTCAGCCTCCCTTAGCCATACATTATAGATAATTGTTATACTCAATTATAGGATTGTAGACTAAAAAAAGGGAAGGATTATTGACTGTTTTTACCTGGTATTTCTTACTATTCATTCATTTCTAAGAGTTACATTTAGTACCAAGTTACAAGTTACAATAATGATGAAGTTACAAGTTACAGACCATATAAGTAAGCACAAATTACTAAGTTATATATTCAGTTTATTCAATTAACTCATCGCATCAATAGATTAACGATACTATATATAGAAACAGCAATAAAGGAGGGTCCTTGTTATATCAAAAAAAATTAATATTTCTTAACAATCTCCAAGAACAATTAGTAATATTTCACTTCTGTATATAAGGAACTGAAAGATATTTGGAAAAATACTAAATCCTTAAATAGAGCAACATTGGGTTACATGCACATATGTAAGAAACAAGTAAAGAAGAAGAAATTATAAACTTATTTTCCACATATCTATATAATTATAAACATTCAACAAATACTTACACTTAACTAGTATGATCATCTTCTACTGGTTGCCCATTTTAACTTTTGATGTCATGTATATGCCAACAATAAGTCCAAACAAGCCAATGGCAGACCCAAAGATTTCAACAATTAGGATCTTGACGAAGAGGGCAGCGTTAGCAGCATCGGCTAGAGCTGCTCCAGAACCGACAATTCCGACGGCTATACCGCAGAATAAGTTCACAAGCCCCACGGCAAGGCCAGCTCCGAACATGACATATCCAGCCATCCAATTCTGCTGCTTGATAGATATATCCAGGAATGGTTCTTTGTACTGCTCCAACATACCAGATAGTACGATTGCGGTAATCAACCCGTAAATGGCTACGGCCTCGCAGAAAATGACGGAGATCAAGTTCTTGGTCTTGATTCTAGGTGCCTTGACACCACCTCCTACTATGCTCACTCCAGTTGTATGAATGCCCATTGCAGCTCCTACTACTGAGAAAGCAACGGCGAAAGCTATTCCCAAAGTCCCCCACATGTACGGGGACGTATTCTCTAGGAACCATCCAAAACTAATCTGCTCACCCTTTCCAGTTAGAACATAGTATAACGAAAATATGAGTATAGCCAACGACAACAGCAACACGAACAGGTACGTCAGGAAGTATCTCATCTTGATGGAGTTTCTGCTTGATTGGAGCTCTTAAACCTGAAGACCCCGAAAGGTACGGCCTTTTTTTTCTCCAATTTCTACCTTGACAGAAAACTCAAAACGGAGAAGTCTTGTGATCACAAGATGTCAGAGACAAGAAAATGTTGCCATTTTATATTTATGGGCCACCTTATGGACCATAGAGGCCGATCCTCTTGCGCTAATTTATAAATCTACCGTACATGGAAGTTAACTATAATTTTTAAGGAGGTACCTATATACGTTTTTTATAGTGTTAAAATTATCTCATTTGCTTTCTTTTTAATTTTCTTTATTGTAATATGTTACATTTTAGGCTCCCCTACTAAAATAAATATAATACGTCCCCGCTTATAATAGCAATCAATTTTGTCATATTACATGTTAAGGTGTGTGATTTTTGTATTTGGAATATGACTGTCACTGATATTACTGTTTTGATATTTTACACAAATGTTATTTTTTCCAATAAACTCCATCTTCCTTTTTTAATTTGATGTGCTGAAGAAATATTTAGTGTTATAACATGTAGAATTCAGTTTTGCAATGTTTTGCATTTTCCATCTTATTAACATATAAAATTTGGTTTAAGATGCCAGATATAGCTGAAACGGATGTAATGTATATTTGTTTAATTTGGGGTGGTTATTTTTAACCAAGATGATTGGTACAATAGAAAATTACAACATTCAGCAAATATATACACTATTTTGCGCGACAGTCCATATATTTGTATACATTCTGTATTCACGTAACATGTGGGGATGTGACTTGGCGTAAAAAATCTATTTTGGAATAATCAATTTTTTCCTTTAAATATAATCGATTTTTAAAAATTGTTAAAAAATCGAAAAAGAAAAAAGAGTAAAAAAGAGAAAGGGAATGATTAAAATAATCGATTATTATAAAAATCTATTATTTTTTTACATCCCTTCTCTCTAGTAACATGATGTATATATATTTGTCTGTGGTGACATCTTGTGACTATTTATATTTATATTATTTAAGTTTTTTATTAAAACATATTAATAGGAAATGTAAACTTAATTTTTGTGTTATGTCAAGTCAAACAGCTTTAAGCAGGGGACATGTATTGGTTCTATCTAATCACAAAATGGAGTAAGAAAATAAATATGAAATCAATAAAATCGAGGACTAAAAATGTTGTCGGCATATGCGAGGTTTATTGCCCGTCACTCCTACCTTTTTCTGTTTTTAATCATAGTTACTTGTACCACACTCACAGTTATACCGCTAATATGTCACGATCTGCCTTCATTTTCCGACCCAGTAGTTGGCTTCGAAACGAGAGGTACAACGCTAGCGCACCGTTTCATAGCCTGGGAGAACCTAATTGATGAGACGAGACCGTCTAAAAGACTTGCTGTCAATCCCAAAGAAATAGAAGATCAAATTCGTATGAGTGAATCTAACAATAGACAAGACAAAGCTAGGTCTGGTCGTAAGCATCACAAAAAGCTACAAAAGAAGAAAAAGGTTTATAACAACAATGGTTTTGCTACAACATATTATAGTTCAAAAAATGTAAATACATCTATCAACCATGTTCATTGGGGATTTGGAAAAAATGTTTCATATGAGGATGAGAACACTCTTTATTTAAAAAATCATTCCAGGAAACAGTGGAAGTCATTGAAAAATATGCAGCTCATGCCTGAAAATTATTCAAATCACAATTATGCTTCTGGAGGTTGTGGTGCCCCAGTTCCAGACTACGCTCACTTGGTAGTCACATCTATTGACAACAAATCAATGCTTTTGTTTGAGAATGTACAAAAAGTTTGTCAATTTCAGTCCTTTCTCATTGAGCTTGGTGAAGATGACTTTTATAATCTTTGTCAAAGATCTGCACACTTTGAAGAAATATGTTGCCCCATATGGAGTGTGCCAAATTACATAGCTTTAATATCGGGTAAGAATTCTTGTGAAAATATAACTAGAGATGATGTAGCTTATGTTGTAAATATACTAAAAAAATGTGCAGGTTATTTTCACAATTTTACTCTAATGGCATCATGTGAAATGGATCGCTGCCATGTGCCAAAATATTGTTCCCAATATGATGCAGTGTACAACTTATTGTTTTATATTATTGATTCGGAGGCTTTCTCTCCTCCTAGATTTTCAGAGACATTTGTAAAAAATGTTATGATATTTCTGCCTTTGCCAACCAGTAGTCCTACACTTCCATATTATATGAAGTTGCAGGAATCTAATTTGTCTTATGATACTCTTACCATCCCTGCAATGGATTTTGGATTAAAAAATACTTTGTTTGACCTATGGATTATTGAAGACACTTGGCTTATTGGACTAGGTGGTATTTTTGTATTTATATGTGTATGGATTTATACTAAATCTGTGATTCTCTCAATGTTGCTGTTCACTGCCATTACATATTCTCTTGGAGTAGCATATTTCTTTTATGTGTATGTATTTAATTTAGATTTTTTTCCCTTTATGAATTTATTAGTTATAGTTGTAGTAATAGGTATTGGAGCTGATGATGCATTCCTCTATGTCAAAGTTTGGAAGATGATAAGTAAGCAGTTAATAAGAGATAATGTTGCTAGTGATGATAGTGATTTGACAAATATTAAAAATATTTCTAGTGCCGGTGAGACAATACTTGTTCAAATACTTGAAGAAACTCTTAAACATTCAGTTGTGGCTATCTTTGTTACCACTCTAACAACTGCTGTTGCATTTTATGCTTCATTTGTAAGTTACATTCCAGCCATTAACTGTTTCAGTGTATTTGCTGGGACTGCAGTATTAGTTAACTTTTTACTCATGGTAACTTGGTTGCCTGTTTCAGTATTTATATTAGATGTAAAGATGTCTGTAAGTAGGTGCCTACCATTAGGTGCAATTAGTAAGCTTATTAATGATATTGGAGAGGATATCAAAGTTATATTGAATCAATTGATTATTGCTTGTATTACAAAAATGCACACAGGTTTCGTAGTTATTTTGGGTGCTATTGGAGTTTGTAGTTTGATTATCGTATTTTACTATCCTGGGCTACAACTGCCTGATTCCAAACAATTCCAACTATTCCAAACATTACATCCTTTTGAACAATATGATATAAATTATAGAGAACAATTTTTATTTGAAAAATTTGGTAATGATATTGGAACTGGAAACAAAATGCCTCTTAGGTGGATATGGGGTATAAAAGCCATTGATAATGGCAACCATATGGATCCATTTTCAAAAGGGAAGCTAGTTTTTGACAAAAATTTTAGTATATCAAATCCAAAATCTCAAGCATGGCTATTGGAATTTTGTTCTAAAATAAAAAGGCAACCTTTTTATCAACAAACACTGGGTCCACTGTTGCCCAATTGTTTTATTGAAAGTTTCAAAATGTATATGAGCAGGCGATGTATTGATAACATTGACAAGATAAATAGAACACCTTGCTGTGAGTCTTCTCGATTTCCATATACTAAAGAAGTTTTTGATTTTTGTATAGTAAAGGCTATGGAATCTCTGTATCAGACACCTCGCCAACTTTTTATGCCTGGAGTTGCAGGGCCTAAATTTCTAAGAAGTGCATACCCCCCTACAGTATCAGCAATAGTAATAGAATTCGAAAGTGTAATTCCCTACTCAATGTCATACAAAGCTATGAATGATTTTTATAATCAAGTAGAGAACTGGACTAAACAAGAGTTGAAAAATGCCCCTTCAGGCTTAAAATGTGGCTGGTTTCTATCTGATCTTCAGTTTTATGACCTTCAAGATACTTTAGCGAGTGGAACACTGGTGGCTCTTTTATTATCTGCTGGTTTAGGTTTTTTAGTACTCATACCATCTACATATAATCTGATTGTTAGTGTTTGCTCTCTTTTAGCCATGGTCTTTTCTTCAACTGTTACAATTGCAGTACTCGTTTTAAATGGTTGGAAATTAAATATATTAGAAAGTGTGGCGATATCAACATCAGCAGGGTTAGCTGTAGATTTTAGCCTGCATTATGCACTAAGTTTTACAAATGCTTCTGGCACAAAAACTACTAGAGTTAAATTTGCACTTTCGTCATCATCAGGCCCAACAGCTGCAGCGGCGTTGACCACTGGTTTTGCTGGAATATTCTTGTTACGCTCAAATCTTCTCCCTTATTCACAAATAGGGACATTTTTGGCTTTAATTATGTCAGTAAGTTGGATTTATGCGACCTTCTTCCTTTGTTCGTTGCTTCAAATATTTGGAGGAGGATCTAGTAAAGAAGTGTCGACAGAAGAAAGGAAATCACTTTCTCGAGTAAGTTCAATTTGTTCTGTTGTACCGAATTTGGAAAGTCACGAATTAGAACATCTAGCGGACAGCAATCGAACGAATATAACTTCTCATAGCCCTTCCAATATTAGCGCAACGACTGTTATAATTCACGACGATCTCGAAAACTCCCAAAGTAAAATGGAACAAAAGACCAATTTGGTCAAAAATTACGACTGAATGTTAAAATTTTGTAGGCTAAGAAGTGCGGTGGCTTATGGGAAGTATTAGTTATTAGCAATTCAACAGTATTATATATACTATTATATGTATACAGTACAGTATTATATAGACGCTGGTGTTTTTGCACCGCTCATTCTTGATTTGTAACTTCATTACCTCTTAAATGTTCAACTATTTATTATTAACTTATTAAGTATTACGTTAGATTCAAAATGTACGAACGATTATTGGACAATAATTTTCACATACTAACTAGTTCACACGACAATACCAGATATAAATGAGCTTGGATACTGTTACTTATAGTATTGTTTTTTATCGCTTCCTTCTATAAGATTATTGTATATCAAATTAAAGCTATCGACGGTAAGAGCAATTATGTCAATTTGCATAGTAAGATATTTATTTAAAAAATATATCAATCAGTATTTTTTTTTATTGAACAAATTTTGAAATGGATGACATTTATTAAAATTTGTCATATAAACAGTTAAAATGAAAAAAAAATCTTAGCGTTTATTTTTGTTAACAAATACTTGACTGTTGCATTATAAATCTAAGTAATGCATTTGTATTATAATATTTTTAAGAAACGACTACAAATACGTTAATTGTATTACGTATGTAAGTGTATTACGTATGATTGAATGTAGATTAATAAATGTGTGTAAATTTATCTAATTCTAAGAAAAGAAAGGAAAAAATCACTGTCTCCATGTATTCAAGTAAGAATTATAATTAGCATTAGTAACAAAATATTTTTGTTAAAACTATATTGTGCCATTAAACATTAAGCAAGATAGACTATAACCATTCTAAGATCTGTATAAAGTACCTGTATTCTTAGATCAAAATGAAGAAAGATAGACCCTGTGAAACTGAAAAGTGAAGCACTTTTTCATCTAACCATAGGGTTATTCCTAAATCTACGACTAACGGACATATTTAAAGTCTGTGTGTGTATCTTATTTTATTTGCTTCAATCGATTGCTCAGCAAGATTCCCATCTTTCTTTTTTGTTGATCTGAATCTGTATTATAATATTATTTACATTTATGAAACAAATGTTAAATTAAAACATATTGGTGTTAATATTTGTAGATAATAACTTCGGTTATTTTTAGATATGTACTTAAAAAATGGTATATAAAATGTATAAAAAGAAAATAAAATGTTAATTTTTATAAAGCTGAGTGATTTTATTTGTTTTATAATTCCATGTTAGAGTAAGATCCTATCAGGCTAAATCGTATTGATCAATTGACCAGCGAACTTGGCGACGTACTTTAATGCTTGCAACATTGTGTGTGACACCATTTCATATTGGTCCTTTTTTTCTTCAGATTACATAATGTATGTAGGGAAGTCTGAAAGTTGCGCCCATTACAGAAAAGATGAGAAGTACGAGACTAAGTTGGTATGGTCATGTAATGAGGAGGGATCACAATCATGTGACCAAAAGATATGAATGTGGAAGGATGTATGGCTAGGGGAAGGGGGAAAAAAAGATGGATGGATTGTGTGTAACGAATAATAGAGGAGAATAGAAGAAGAAGACATATTGTGCCGACCCCACTTAGAGTGGGATAAAGGTAAGAGAATGATGATTACGTAACGTATGTATTGTATACCATATATAGTGTCTTATTAATGTTATCAAGTGCTGAAAATTACCTCGCGATTCAAATAGTTTACAAATTTAGTTGTAGTAATGTTACGTCTTCCTACTAAAATTAGTTTTTTGGCGACTTTTATTCGTTTATAGATTTGTTTTTTACTAGAATAGGTATATGCTACTGCTTATCAATATTTTAAAATTATATTAATAAATAAACGTTTGTGATTACTAGATTTAGTGAGATCCTTATCCCATCTGGGTGAATTTTAAATTGCATCTGGCCAATATGTATGAATAATTTTAGTGGTTAACACATCTAAAACTGTTTATGAAGGTCAGAATTTTTCATAATTTTTCCTCATATAACGATTTCAAAATTTAGCTGGTTCCTAGTAGACCAATACAGCTACATTTTTCCGATTTTCCAAATTCGACAAAAAGTTATACAGTGGATTAAAAAATGATGTTGTTGGCAACTCCATCACTAAGAATTTATAGTTTTTAATATACCTACTAGCGGCCTGCCCCTGCTTCGCACGCGTATAAAATATATAGCCCATGTCACTCAGTGAAAAAAAAATTAAAATCGATCAAATCATTACTGCCCGTGGCTCGCACGCGTTAAATTTGGAGAAAAACAATTCACCTCTCCTTATACCAAGAAGATTTCCTGCTATATCTAAATTCATATACCTACTACATATTTACTTTTTACATTTTTCCCTATGTTTTTATGGGAAAAAATGTAATTATTTACGACATCACATTATAAACCTCAAAAATTACAGTATTTCTTACTCGGTATTGAATGTTATTATACATATAAACCTTCCTCTTGAATCACTCTATCTATTTAAAAAAACCGCATCAAAATCTGTTGCGTAGTTTAAAAGATTGAAGCATACATAGGGATATAGGAACAAGCAAAGAATTTGACTTTGTTTTAGTAATGTAGTGATGAAAGTATAAAGACTGATGAGATCTAAATTCCAAAACGTAAATAAAATTATCTACCTAATTAAAAATAAAACACTTTATCAAAGTGAAAAATAATTCTTAATGTAGGTAGAATAAAAATAATGAACGATAATATAATACCTAATAATATGCAGTGCTGCCATCTATGCTCTACTAACGTAAATAATAATATATGTAAGGCTAATAGATGGCATTACTATATTAAAACGTACTATTATTAGTCATCCAATTCTAAACATTCCCATAACCCATTATAATTGTCACAGAGCAAAATAACATAATATATCGTATAATCGTTGTTCCTCCTTTTGATATAGTTAGTGATTATAAACAAAATGTTTTCAACAAATCCCAATTACACCAAGCTAAAAACACATTTAAGATTAGCAATAAATCGTCTCAAGTTATTGGAAAAGAAAAAAACTGAATTGGCTCAAAAAGCTCGAAAAGAAATAGCTGAGTATATTGCTGCTGGTAAAAGTGAACGTGCTAAAATTCGTGTCGAACATATAATCAGGTAGGAAAGTGTTATTTGTAAATGAAATAATTTTCACGAAAATGTAAACATTATTATTTTCTGTCGTAATTATAAAGCAGTTACTCATCATATCTAAACTGCTTGTATTGTATGACTAATCCAATTATATTATATTGTATAGTTAATTTTAATAAATGATGTTAATATATTATAGTATATATAGTTCGTCAAAGACAGTAAAGCTTCCATTAGAGTAAGACTACAAAAGTTATAAATATAATATATAAATATATGGGACACTTACACACACGGTTGTCCGTCCCAAGAGTAAGTAACTTAATACTTGTGTTATGGTAGACATACAACTGGTGAATATATACTTATATATTTTTTAAAATACATACTTAAATACAATTATACACCCAGGCTCAAAGACTAACAAATTAATTTATAGAAAATGATGGCCCTCAGTGGGAATCAAACCTACGAGCCGCGGAGCTGAAGGCAGGGTCACTACCCACTGCACCAACGGGCCAGTCAAAGTTATTGGCCATGTTGCAACTCTTATGCCTATTATGCATCATGCTATATCTCTCAGTGCCTATTTATTCATATAGCAGCTTCTGATTTAGTCAAATAACACTCTCATTCCTAATATTGTACTATAAATTTTTTGTTTGTTTAGATAGTTTTGTATAATTTAATTTTTGTGGAAATTTTAACCCTATTACAGATTGATAATAATATCAGTTTCATACCAGAACACAAATATAATTCATTAGTAATATGTTTTTAATTAAATTGATGTACATATTTATAAAAAAAATTATACATATTATAGACAAACTGTATCTTATGTTATGAGAATAACTTAAAAAGTACAAAATGCACATTTTTCAGGGCAGTCATAAATAGGTTTATGTTTAGTATATGCTTAAGAGAGTTATTTGAATATTTACAAGTTTGTATGTACAATATAAAAGTCTTATCAAATCAATCAATCGCAATTCACCATATAAATTATGCAATCCTAATTTCTATTAAGATTAAACATATAAAAGGAGGTAAGTCAACTTATCAACATATTCACACCTAGTAGAGATATATAATTAACAAATTAAACTTTCTTTTGCAGAGAAGATTATATGGTAGAGGCGATGGAAATAGTAGAAATGTACTGTGATCTTATTCTTGCACGGTTTGGATTAGTTACCCAAATGAAAGAGTTGGATGAAGGCTTGGGAGAAGCTATCTCTAGCCTCATATGGGTTGCACCTAGGATGCATACTGATGTACAGGTATATTAATATTTTTAAGATTTTATATTCAATAAATTTTGGTATCCGTGTGGTATCCGGCTGAATAGAATAGTACCACCCATATTTCATCCAGAGGTGTCATAAAAGGCGACTAAAGTAATTCGACCCGCCGTGTGGTGTCCGGCTGAGTAGAATAGACCAACCGAAAAATTTGATCATCATCTTCCTGCCCTTATCCCACTCTAAGTGGGGTCGGCACAACATGTTACAAACATGTTGTCAAATGGTTTGACTACGTATTTTACGACCGGCCGCCTGCCTGACGTCAACTTATATTAGTCGTGTTTTACGACACCTCGGTAAGAAAGGGAGTGGTATATTCTACTAAACCGGATACAACATGGTGAGTCAACTTAACTTAGACGCCTTTTACGACACCTCGGTAAGAAATGAGGGTGGTCTATTCTACTCAGCCGGATACTACACGACGCGTCGACTTACTTTAGTCGCCTTTTACGACACCTCGGTAAGAAAAGACGATGGTACTATTCTATTCAGCCGGATACCACACGGCGGAAGGAAATACTTGATACTGATAAGTAATACTCAATGATATGTAAGAAATTAATCATTGTTTCATTTTAGGAACTGAAAGTCATATCAGACCTCTTAACTGCAAAGTATGGGAAAGTGTACGCAGACGCGTGTCGTAATGAGAGTGTGAATACAATTAGTGAGAAGTTAAGACATAAAATATCTGTCCAGAGCCCGCCCAAGATACTCGTTGAAAAGTACCTAATTGAAATAGCTAAGAATTATAATGTTGAATACACTCCTGATGAGCAAGTTATGAGGGAGGAGGAAGGTAAACAAATTTTAGCACACAATTTTATCATGTTATTTTCAGTGATACTTACACTGTTAATGACAACAATGTTCAATGTGCAAAAATAGTGGATTATGATACCGTTGCATAATAAGGGTTCTTATAACACGAGTGTGTGCTAGTTTTTTTTATATTATCACACGAGTGTTATAAGGCCAAGTTATGTAAAGTGCCACTACTTTATCTACTCTCATACTATAATATGTAAAACAATATTAATAAAAACCAAACTTTGTTTAAATATTGAAAAGATTTTTTAAATGTCAAATGTTAGAGCCAAGGCGCAAACATCGATTACACATGCGTGTTGCTTCGCCGCGGACTTGTTCATTGAAACCTTTTTTTGAAGGTAGAGGTTCAACCTCCTTGGTCCAGCTGGAGGTTGTATAGGTGTATCGTTATGATTAAAAAGTTATATTATGATACAGGTGTCCATACAAGACCTGTATCGTAATAAAACTTTTTAGTTTTTTATTTTTGGCCTGTACGTAATGTTTGTCATAAGAATTTTGGTTTCAGTTTTATAATATTTGTATTATATTATTAGTAGTTAAAACTATTTATGCAACTTTGGTCCATACTTATAATATAAATGTGAAAGTCTGTCTGTCTATTACACTATCTCTGCTAATATATTGGGGCAATATAGATGAAATTTGGTACAATCGAAGCTTATATAGAGAAACTAGCTTTTACCCGTGACTTCGTTCGCGTGGACTGTTCTTATGCGCTTTTCAATGTCATTCCTGTAGAATTAACAGGATTTCTATATGTTATTCAGGTGTATAAGGAATAATTGTGCCAAATTTCATCGTTATTGGTTCAGCGGATTTGCCGTGAAAGAGTAACAAACATACATCCATACTCACAAACTTTCGCATTTATAATATTAATAGGATATGTTTTTCGTCCAGAAACACAAAGAAAACAATTGAAGGTATTTGACTAGTTAAAAAAATTGTTTATATATATCCACCATTCTTTTGGAAAGTGGAATTTTTCCACATTTCCAATAACAAAATGGGTGTGCATACGTAAAGTAGTGTAACTTTTTACATTATCTATTTAATTGGTTTCCAGGTCGTGATGCTATGTTAATAGATATCAACGGACCACCAAACCCACCTGGTTTTATTGGCTATCCAGTACCACCCCTGCCGCAGATGCCAGATCTACCTCGACCTACAGTCACTCCATTCAATTATCCATCGGTAAGTGACTCTAAAGATAGGAAAACGTAGAAGTGTCTGGAAGAGACCTATGTATGGCAAACTGAAGACAAAGTTTTTATAAAAGATGAAATATATTTTTTTATTAGCTACAACAAACAAAACGTTTATTATTTAAAATTTCATTCATATCATGTTTATCTTAATAAAACTCGGTAGTTAATTTAAACTACAATTCTTAAATGTTTAGAGCTGTGGTAGCCCAATGGTAACACGGTGTGACTCTTTCGAGGAGATCAGGTTTAAACCGGGCAGATACCAATGAGTTTATCTGTTAAAACTTATGTGTCTAATTGATAATTGCAATTTATCACGCGCTTTTCGGTGAAGGAAAACATCGTAAGGAAACTTGCATATCTCTAGATATTTTTGGAGATATGTGTAACCTACCAATCCGCATAGGAGCAGCATGGTTTTAGCTCCAACTTTTCTCTCCAAAAACGGAGAGGAGGCCTATTGCCAGCAGTGGGAGAGTAATAGGCCGCTAATTTACTACTTTTATTAAATGTTTCAGCAACCATCTGGAGGAAAAGTAGGGGGTTTTATTGCTACTCATCCTAGTTATGGTGGTCCAAGCAATCCAATGGATTACAAAGTACCACCTGGAGTTGACTCAAAATCTTTGAATAACAGTTTCATGCAGGTAACTTCCATTATACTTTACCACATATACTTTAAAATAATCATCATCTTCCTGCCCTTATCCCACTCTAAGTGGGGTCGGCACAACATGTTATTAACATGTTGTCACATGATTTGGCTACGTATTTTACGACCGGCCGCCTGCCTGACATCAACTTACCATAGTCGTATTTTACGACACCTCGGTAAGAAATGAGGTTGATCTATTCTACTTAACCGGATACCACACGGTGGGTCAACTTACCTTAGTCGCCTTTTACGACACCTCGGTAAGAAATGAGGTTGGTCTATTCTACTCAGCCGGACACCACACGGCGGGTCGACTTACCTTTGTCGCCTTTTACGACACCTCGGTAAGAAATGAGGGTGGTACTATTCTATTCCGCCGGATACCACACGGCGTACTTAAAATAATATATTATTTTTATATTATAGTACATCTAGTAAGTTTTTACGTAAAGAAAACCATCACTCACATAATTCTCCCACCTTTATCCCACTCTAAGGGAGGTCGGCACAATGTTTGAATGGCCCGTTGGCGCCGTGAGTAGTGATCCTGCCTTAAGCTCCGCGGGTTGCAGATTCGATTCCCGCCGAGGGCCAACATTTTCTATAAATGAATTTGTTGGTCTTCGAGTCTTGGTGTATACTTGTATTTAAGTATGTATTTAAAAAATATATAAGTACATATTCACCAGTTGTCTGTCACCCATAACACAAGTATTAAGTTACTTAATTTGGGGGGGTATAAGTGCCCCATATATTGATTTATGTTTTTACTTCCAGTATGTCCTATGTTTATGTATCATGTAAATTATTTCTTAGTTCATTATTAAGTAATTTAAGGTTCAGTTCAAGTTTTTATACATTCCCTGGCTTACGGCTGCGGCACTTGCTTGCATTTAATAAAATAGTTAGGTTTTGCCTGTTAATTTAAGAAAAAAACTTTGAACAATGACTTCAGTTATGTGGAGTTTTTTTTTACATTTTATTTGATTTTCGATGGAAACACGTAACGTGTTAAATGAATTATGTACACTTTAAAAACTGGTGTTATAACTTAGCTTTATATATTATAATATAATACTAATATTATAAATGCGTGAATCTGTCAATCTGTCTGTTACGATTTCACGACTTATTCGAAAGAGAAGAGAAATGCAATAATGGAATTGATAAAATTGAAGCTCATATACCTACATATACCTACTTGCATATTGGACAATAAAACCTGTTTTTTCTTCAGTAACAATGAAAAACAAATCATCAAATATTTTGACACTATATTTGAAAATCGCGGCCATTTAAATTATTATGGTCATATGCTCATTGGTCATGTAAATTATTGCATAATGCAGCTGATTATAATTTCCTTTTGCAGGAAGAAATGCACAATTTGCCACCCGCTTATGACAGCATTGCACACGATTTGGTAATTGTATTATATAACTTTTTACTTAAACGAAATTGCTAAATTATATTCTTTATCTACTCTGATACCGTAATACAAAGATTATAAAACTGAAACCAAAATTCTTATGACAAACATTACGTACAGGCCAAAAATTAAAAAGTTTTATTACGATACAGGTCTTGTATGGACACCTGTATCATAATATAACTTTTTAATCGTAACGATACACCTATACAACCTCCAGCTGGACCAAGGAGGTTGAACCTCTACCTTAAAAAAAAGGTTTCAATGAACGAGTCCGCGGCGACGCAACACGCATGCGCAATCGATGTTTGCGCCTTGGTGCTAACATTTGACATTTAAAATTATATTTAGCGTTTTATTTGCAATATTGTTTTACGTATTATATTATGAGAGTAGATAAAGTAGTGTTTGACACTGTACATAACTTGGTCTTATAACACTCGTGTGATACTGTAAAAAACTCGCCTGCGGCTCGTTTTTATCATTTTAACATTTATTATGCAACAGTATTATAATCTACTAATATTCAAGTTGGCATTTACAAGCACTTTTCAACATAGTATAAATTTAACTATAATTTTATTTATTGCTATTCCGCTAAGCTCCATATATATTTAGACATTTTACTTTTAGCTATTTATTTAATTATTCTGAATTTAAGTTTACTCGATGAGCAGTTAACTTGCTATAAAGTTACACGTTAAGTTAAAAAGTCGTTAAATGTCCAAGGTTTGACATTAAACGACTTATGTCCAACATTGGAGTTTCATTGCTTTTTAAGGAAAAGATGGCTTTATCTTTATTAATATCGTAAATGTGAAAATCTGTCTGTCTTTTACGGCAAATCCGCATAAAACAAAATTTACATTTTACTCAATTTTAATTATTTTGGATACAGCTAGGTTTGACTCTAACCCCCTTACAACATATTGTTGAAGGTATTTAAAAACCAAAATTGGCGCAAATAAAGTCGCGTCTTCCACTAGTATATAAATATGACTTGATTTATCTTTCAGCCTCCTCATGTGCCGGGCCAAGGACAAACATACATACAACCGCAAAATGTTCCAACGAATGCCCCCACGCCACAACCCCGTACAAGACAACCGGCGAACCCCAACTTCTTCCCAGAGCTACCAGAGTTGCCATCGGTCCCCTCTGACCTCATACTACCCTCAGTACCGCACAGTACAAATTCAAATACATCTAACACGGATACAAATGCACCTGATGAAATAGACTTCGACGATCTGAACCGAAGGTTTGAAGAATTGAAGAAAAAGAAGTGATATATATACATAACATACTATATAATATAAATACATGTAACACGGATACAAACGCACCCGATGAAATAGACTTCGATTATCTGCACCAAAGCTTTGATGAATTGAAGAAAAAGAAGTGATATATATACATATATTCAAATTCAAAATATTCTTTATTCAAATAGTGCTTTTGAATCGTCAACTGTAACATCTAATATATATATAACATACTACATAGTATACATAATATAAATACATGTAACACAGTTACAAACCCATCCGATGAAATAGATTTCGATGACCTCAACCGAAGGTTTGAAGAATGGAAGTTATATATTCATATAATATAATACATTATAATACATACATAATATACATAATAAAAATACATCTAACACAGATACAAACGCGCCCGATGAAATAGATTTCCACAATCTAGACCAAATGTTTGATGAATTGAAGAAAAAGAAGTGATATATACATACAACATACACATAACATAATATATATAATAATACAAGATATTACTACATAATATACATAACAAAATTACATCTAACACAGATGGAAACACACCCGATGAAATAGATTTCCACAAGCTAAACTAAGCAAAGGTTTGATGAATTTTTTAAATTTAAACTATCGTGAGTAGTATTCATAGTTAATGTATAGAACCGGCTATACTCACGTTTGATGAATTGAAGAAAAAGGAGTGATTTATATAATTTTTTCATAATTAAATATTTATAAGCAACTAACACTATTATGTCTAATTCAAATGATCATATTTATTGCGCAATTAAAAAAATGAGGTGTCATTCGTCATTCAGTTCGATGTGCTAACCCTAAATTTAAAATTCTTTATTAAACTTCTACACAAGTGCTTTGAAACGTGAACTCTTCTGTTGGTTCGGGAAAATGCTCCTACCAAGATAAAAAAATCAAAATTCGGCGGTTGCTCTTCAAAACTATGAATTAGTTAAAATTTGTCATTACTATCTTGCATAATCTGCTATATCCAGCTATTCTTATCACTTATCTAATTCTCAAGGCTTTCTGTATCGGCATCCTTTTTAATAGTTTTTTTTTAAACTACGGTAATGGCAGCGCTGCAATTCATTTACATTTACGATTAGAATTAATTACAGCATTTAGAATTAATTAAAGGATTCGATTCCAGGTCGGTTAGAAAAATAAAAAAAATTATGGTTGTTCATTTTACACTCTAAATTCTATATTTTTAACTTTATATTGGCTATTCCTTTAATTCCACAGGTTATATAAGAAAACACTAGATGTTTACACTGTTATGTTGTCTAAAGTGGATACTAGCAGGTCTTTGAATTGTCTGTGATTTTATATTTATTCATTTTTAGTTAAAAATGTTTTATAAAAAAAATTATATACTGATCCTAGCTTATAACGGAGTCTATATTATTTTGATCATTTTTGATGCTATTATATTGTATATATAATGCATTTATGAAAAAAATGGATTTAAAATCAAGTCACAAATGATAATGTTATATTAACAATGAAAATATATAAATCGGATTGTTGTACACTATATTTTCTAAATTTAACTGTTCCAATTTTGCTAGTTCTTTTCGGTAGAAATAAAATTGTAATAGTTAAAAAAGTTTATTCGAATACATTTCATAAAATTGAAGTTTCTATTAAAAAGCTAAAATAATCTTTATCTAGCATCAACATCAAATCATAAATAAATTGTAGCTATGAGAATTTCAAGCATTTACGGCTTTAATTTCATTTTTTATAAACAAGATGTACAGACCCAATATAAAATTATTTTTTCATTATTATAATAATAAAATCTTAATAAGAATATTATTTTAGGAATTACATTAGTAACTAATTTCATATTTTTCTATATTATATTCATAATAATCATTAATTAATTAAACCTTATATTAATATTACTATGACTTATTTTATTATTGCTTTAGTTGTCAGGACGAAGTCTGTTTAATAAATACAATGAAAAAATTAAATTAACAAATTTTCATAATTATAAAATAAAAATTATTCCTGAAAATGAAATAAAATATCGAATAAAATATTTATACTTAATTATGTTGTTAGAAAACTTTGAATTGTATTTAAATTAATTTCTGTTTGTTTATTCTAATTTATGAAACCTATGTTATTAGTATTCTCGTATTTATTTTAAAATTAGCTCGTCTTAAATAATATTTTTGATATTAGTTAAGTTTTTTTTTTCCATATTTGAACCATCGCAACAGACTTTAAAAACATCGTCCATAAATACGTATTATTTCTAAGATAAATGTTAATGTTACTGGCAGATATATCGCATGCTTAACATGAAAGTGACAAAATTCAAAATTAGTCTTGATTGATTTATATACATTGTAATGATTATTTTAAGGCCATCTATGACATCACGCTACGAACTATTAGAAAAGCTAGTGTTTTCATGCAAGTAATGAGTCTCTTTAGTACTCACGAGTTTCGTACGCGCTATGCTATTATTGCATTTTGACACACAAATTTTTTTTTTAATTCGGTCACTTTAATACTAAGCGTGCGATATGTTTATGTATACACGTGATAGGATAATAAAAGATTTTTTAATATTAAATTTTATTAATTTCACTAGCATTGCTTTAACATTCATTGTTCATATAGAAATTATTTCATATTTAAAAAAAGTTTCCTTTACGAAATAAGTTATGTAGATTATCTTGTATGAAAGAATATTATTTTTTTTATTTAATAAATCATTACACTATACTCTGTTGTTTTAAATAAAACTGTTATTTTTGAGATCTATATTAGATGCACGTTTATAATAAATACTTTATCGAAATAATAAACACTCAAATGATATAAGGATGCGAGCCAACAATATCCTCAAGTATTTTTCTAAATTCTGTCGATTTTTTTTGTTTGTATATTAAAATTGCATTTTAAACTTTAGTCTGTGCTGGCCTTAAGGATAAATATCCTATAATGCCTGTGACAATAAATTTTATCATAAAAAAAAAATTTCATTATCAAACAAGCATTCATAATATAAAAAAAAATATTCTAGTACAAATTTGATATTAGTCTTTCAATAATCAATTGTAACTGTTCACGAGAAAATGACACCTTGAAAAATTAACTTAATAATTCACATTCAATAACAAATCTTTAATTGAAATTAAGTCATAGTGATGATAAAATTATTTTCCTATCAATATAAAAATCTAGGTTAATGTGGTTTATAGTGCTTGCCTAGTTTGTAGCCACATTAATCGAAAATAGGGATAAAGTTTAACTGTCTTTTTATTATTCGCATATTCTGCGATAAAATCAATGCTAGGACAAGAAGTTTAAGTCAAATTAAACGCGTTTTTTCATTTTTCTTCTAAAGACAAAATACCTCGATGTCTATTTTTATAAAAAAATGTTTAATGGGGTGTGCCATCAAAATGACTTATTAATTATTGAGAAACGTAACCCGCGTTCTCTCTACAAAAAATACCTACTTCACTTTTTTTCTAAGTGTATTATGAATTTTGTGATCTGTGACGTTTATAAAATATTGTGATATTGGTTCGTTATCTCTGTGATGTCATAGACATCATAAATTATTGTAACATCATATTTCAAATACAACCTCCTTCAAATAGGTCAATAATATAAAAAACATAGTCGCCGTCCATGTGACAGGTTGTTGAGAAAGAATAAATGGGTTGAGTTTTGAAAAAAATGCTTCTTGTTTATTGAATAAGTGTAAGGGAAAATATCGTTATAATATACAATGTCCGTTAGTAGTGTCCATATATGTTAATTAACCAAATATAAAAAAATCGGCAAAATAAAACGACTAAAATATAAGTTACTTTTTGCTTGCTATAGTTAGGTACTAGACTTTTGAAACTAATACCGCATTGAAGCATAGACAATTTATTTTTACTAATAAAAACCAGCCTTATTTTCAATAAATCATATTTCCCATTCATAACATTCTCATTATTTGTTGCGAACATATAGTTATCTTCTTGAAACTGGGGTCAACAGCTGAGCAGTCCTTTTTTAATTTGTTATGTAGTTTGATATTGGATACAATCTTGGTTTGTATCACAATTTTGTTTGGAGTCTCTGCTAATAATGTGCCTAGAGCCACTAAACCCCTGGAAAATATTTGTTATTGATTATAACAACTCGATCATCTTATCAGATGCCGCCGTGTGTTATCCGGCTGAATAGAATAGTACCACCCTCTTTTCTTACCGAGGTGTCGTAAAAGGCGACTAAGGTAAGTTGACCCACCGTGTGGTATCCGGTTTAGTAGAATAGACCAACCTCGTGTCGTAAAAGGCGACTAAGGTAAGTTGACCCACCGTGTAGTATCCGGTTTAGTAGAATAGACCACTCTCTTTCTTACCGAGGTGTTGTAAAATACGACTGAGGTAAGTTGACGTCAGGCAGGCGGCCGGTCGTAAACACGCAGCCAAATCATGTGACAGCATGTTTATAATATGGTGTGCCGACCCCACTTAGAGTGGGATAAGAGCAGGAGGATGATTACATCTTATCAGATGATTATATTACGAAATGCCAAATGATACTATTTTGCTATAATTCGCGATTAATATATTTGCTACAATCGCTTCTAAATAGTTCAAATTTCGCAAAATTGGTCAATTTTTAGGACTTTAAATGACTACTTAATGTACTTGGTTAGTATAGATTATTTAAGACAATACTAGTCCGGGTAGGAAAAATTAAGGCTTTACCTGCTTTTGATTTTGAAATTTTTTAAATTCACATTTAAACTATAAAGCAAAAGTTAACAAAACTAAATACCTGAAGTATGCTTCATTATCAGATATCCTGGTCAACAGGTCCACTATGCATTCAGCTAGCTCCATGTTGTCTGTTTGTTGGGCGAGCGCTACGGATAGGTTGAGAAGGAGAGACGCCGCCGCTACCTGCGACAGGAGTTTACAGTTTAGTTTAGTTCACCTACATCCCTATAAGATTAGGTTGGCCACTAGAACCTTTTTATAACATTGGCACCTACATTCCTGTTAATTCGATTCACCGAATTTTTAGGAAGCCATAAAGCGTCCTAACCGACTTTGTCGATCAAATAACCATAGCAAACTCATAATACAGACACGCAGCGTCTTCGTCGGCGAAGACAAGGCTTTGTTACGTCAGTCTTTCGTGGCTTCTCGACATAGTCCCGACGGCGTGATGACTAGTCAGTCATACCAGCCCTATACTACACGTGGCCTTAAACCGTTCGGCCTCACAGGAGGCACTTTAGGAAGACATTCCCGACTCTAGTAGAGCTCCTGCGGTGTACTATACTATGCGGTGTACCATACCACTCACGTTTCACTCTTTTTTCTAGTTTTTTAGATTACATATGCACTATCGGATGAAACCAATGTAGCCATTTTAATAGAATTTCACAAACAGCTCATCTGTTATTATTTATTGGTAGTTGTCCACTTTAATAAGCCTTTATTCTAATGAATTATTTATATTAAAAAAGGCAACTTTCCATTTAGTCAGAAAAAAATCGATTATTTTGATACGAAAATATAGATTTTTTAAAATTCGATTATTTTTAAAGGGAAAAATATCGATTATTTATTAATCGATTTTTTCTACTTCAAGTCCTACAGTGAAGACGAGATTCCAGTCTTCTGTAGTCGTTTCGTTTCGTTCTTGCTACGTATTCGACGGCGTGAAGGCTAATCAATCTATTTATTTCAAGGTTATTCTATTAAAACTCAAATAAGACATCATCATTTGTGATGGTGACATTGTAATAGTATAAAATGTGCTGCACTGCTATGGTGCATGCATGGTTTTGTCGAACACTTTATAATAATAATATTTTTTCTCTTTTTAGTCCGATGTGCTTATCCGAATAATTTATAGAATTTGGCGTTACTTTGCGGAGATCCATAATACAAAAGTAATAATAAAAATATTTTGCATTATATATATTTGTTATTTTACTGCATCGCAGATTATAGCAAAATAATTTTATTATTACTTTTGTACTATTTATCCGATCCACTTACCTGTGCGTTATTATTAAGTTGATTGAGTGATATGATAGAATGCACCACGCTCTCTCTCGCGGCCAACACTAGCATTTCACCGGGCAGGTCGCTGAAAGCGTTTACTAGTACCCTCATTGCCAGCATTTGATTTGCTGGAAGGTTCTCTGGTGGAAACGGCAAAAATATAAATATATGAGAGAGTAACACACATGGGTTATGGATGACAGACAACTGGTTTATAATTTATTTAAATACATAAAAATACGTTTAAACGCCGTGTGGTATCCGGCAAAATAGAATAGTATCACCCTCATTTCTTACCAAGGTGTCGTAAAAGGCGACTAAGGTAAGTCGACCCGCCGTGTGGTATCCGACTGAGTAGAATAGACCAACCTCATTTCTTACCGGGGTGTCGTAAAAGGCGATTAAGGTAAGTCGACCCGCCGTGTGGTGGTCTCCGGCTGAGTAGAATAGTCCAACCTCATTTCTTACCGAGATGTCTTAAAAGGCGACTAAGATAAGTTGACCCACCGTGTGGTAACTGGTTTAGTAGAATAGACCACACACTTTCTTACAGAGGTGTCGTAAAATACGACAAAGGTAAGTTGATGTCAGGCAGGCGGCCGGTCTTAAAATACGTAGCCAAATCATGTAACACCATGTTTATGATATGTTGTGCCGACCCCACTTAGAATGGGGTAAGGGCAAGAAGATGATGACATAAAAATACATTAAAAATTAATATTTAAATACATAAAAATACCCAAACTCGAAAAACCAACAATCGAAAAATCGAACCCGAGAAAGGGAGGTAAAGGCAAGATCACTGCCAACTGCGCCAACAGGCCAGTTTAATAAGTGGTGATTACCAAATAGCTTTTTAAATAATTTGTAGTTAAATATAATGGTACAGAAAAATCTGTACTAAATTTTTTAAACGACTTAGTTAAGACAAGTGAAAGCAAAATGATATAGTACTTACCCGGAGATAGTAAGTTCAACATATATTTGACAAAGTTCGGTCCGTGCGTTGTATCAAATATTTGTCCATTGATTTCTTTATTTCTTACAGCTAACCTTGTGATATCGAGAACCGGAAACAATATTTCTGGTAACAAATAAATTCAAAATCAAAATTAATTTGTAAGCAAGTACTTTTAAATCGTCAATTCTACTGCTGGTTCGGAAAGCTGTACCTACCGAGAAGAGCAAGCAAGAAACTCGGCGGTGAATAAATATAATTATTAAATTGTTCGTGTTTTAGCCTACAATAATAATTTAATAATATGTTAAATGAGGGCTGGGACGGGGTAAACAGTATTTTACATATTTCACATTAGATTTTTTATCTTTTAATTTTCAATCGACACTATTGGGTTCAACAAAATACAATTTCAATTCTATATTCCTTTTAGATAACGATCAAATTCATATCGTATAGATAACACGATATGAATTTGATATAAAATAGGCACATATATTTATATATTTTTTTTTACATTGCATCATAACAAAAACAGAAATAAATAGCTATAAATTCATAAAAGTATGTAATAATAATTTTAAAAGGCAAAAGAACAAACCTTTTGGCCATTCCAGCATTTTTTTTAATAACACTACAGTTTCAGGGCTGAATGTACAATTCTGGAATAAAGAATTTGTATTAATGTCGTGTAAGTCTAATTTAGTAATTTAAGTCACATCCTCCTGCCCTTATCCCACTCTTAGTGGGGTCGGCACAAGAGTTACAAACATGTTGTCATATGATTTGGCTACGTATTTTACGACCGGCCGCCTGCCTGACGTCAACTTACCTTAGTCGTATTTTACGACTCCTCGGTAAGAAAAAGGGTGATCTATTTTACTCAACCCAATATCACACGGTGGGTCAACTTACCATAGTCGCCTTTTATGACACCTCGGTAAGATATGAGGTTGGTCTATTCTACTCAGCCGGATACCACATGGTGGGTCGACTTACCTTAGGCGCCTTTTACGACATCTCGGTAAGAAATGAGGGTGGTAATATTCTATTCAGCCGGATACCACACGGCGTAATTTAGTAATTTAAGTCATAGAATTATTAATACTAGAGTAGAGGAGACATAAACAGGCCTGTAAGTGAAGTTTCACAATAAATAATAAGAAGGACGATGAAATTCTTATATTTAATCAGAAAGACAGATAGATACAGTCCATTTCCTTTCTATTTATTTATCTTTAATGTTCTATGGCATATTTAAGGCCAGCTTCCCTACTCTAGTATAATAACTATGTGTAATGTAACATATACACGTAAGTGAAATTACGTATTAAAAAAGAAGAAAAATATTAAAAAGAAGTAGGTTCTATGTAACGTTGTTCGGTTAAATTATTGTATAAATTTACTGAGCTATTGCAATGTAAGAAATAACGGTTATTTACTAAAACAAATAAATTACTGGTATAATAAATGCAAAAGTCTGTCTGTTTGTTACGCTTTAACGGTTAATCTGATGTACCAATATTAACGAATTTTGACTTTTAGATTAACAATTAAAGTTATACACTGGGGGGTTACCCCCAGTATCTTTTTATCTTTCCATATGCTATATGTTAATATAGCACATGGAAAGATAAAACAATCTCGTTTTTCTTTCGAGAGCAGGGAAAAACATTTTTTATTATTAAGGGCACGTAAGCGTTTAAGTTGGCGCGAACGAAGTCGTGGGTACCACAAGTAAGTTTATAAAGAAGTAACTTACCATCTCACCTAATTTGACAATATTCTCCAACTGTTCGTCCGCGAACGCACTTAGGCCATCACCCACTTTGCCATTAAATTCCTTTAATTTATCGTGTATAGCTTTTAAATTGGCTTGATCAAACCTACAAGAAAAAAAACTTTTATAAACATGCAATACTATATAATATTCGTGAATCTGTCAACACAGATTCACGAATATTGTATTTTATTAACTCGCTTAACTTTCATTGGTTGCCGAAATGTGTAAAATAAACTGAAATTTAAATAAAATACATTGGTACAACAGTAATGAAAATATTATATTGCTTTAATCCGCGATATATCCAATAGAACTGCGCGCCGATTTTCCCGCTGGTTCTTCTCATATGAACAACGTACCAGTGGTAGCATTATTAATCATATTGATCCTTGACGATTCAAAATTGCTTGAAAAAACTCATTTGAATGAAGATTATTTTGATTTAATTTGATAAAATTTTAGAGTTAAAAGATATTACAGTATTGATGTATGATGCAAAATAGAGCATCCAACGCTTTTCCAAGAACGAAAAAGTACTCTGTGACCGAAATCTCAGTATTTCTTTGCGTATACGGATAGCATGGTGTTATCTATGTGTTATATGAGGGATGAAAATCATGTGACCAAACGAGTGTTAAATATGAATGTGGATAGATACGTAAGTAGGGGGAGAACTAAAAAGTGATGGATAAATTAAAGCATGACATGATTTTAAAATGAGTAATGCCAGAGAAATTGAATAAAAGAGAAAAACATGTTGTGCTGATTCCACTTTGAGTTGAAAAAGGGCAGGAGAATGATGATGACGTGATGCGCAATATGCAGAAGTATTGACTCCTTCAATTAATAATTCAAAGGAAGATAGCTGGTATAGAGAGAAAGGTCGAAGGAGGCTATCATGGTTAAAGAATTTGCGTCAATAGTATAGAAGAGCTTGTAGTCCTTAGTCTTTGATTAGAGCTGCAGTTTTTTAAAGTTAAGATCGCCCTAATGATTGCCAATTTTCTATTGGAGATAGCATTTGAATAATAAGAAAATTTCATCTCAGATTGTAACAAAATAATAATACCTTATGTATGAGTCATGAGGTACCAGCGGTTTCTCATTAGCGGCCGCAGCAGCAGCTGTGGTATACGCTCCAGAGCCGGTGAACGGATCAGCGGAGGACGGGGGTGGTAGACCCATGGACGTGGTCGAACCCGGCACGTACCGGGACCCGCCTGTGAACGGGTCTGCGAAACTGAAAGATTCTATATTTACTTCACAATATCCATGTTCATATACAGGGTGTAATGTTCGTAAACGTAAAAATATCACAAACAGAGCTCCTTTACTTTGACTCCTACTTTCCGAAGTATATCGCCACCACGATACACAAACAAAGGCTTTGCGATTTTGGTCGTGGAGTCTATCTCCTGATGATGCTTCGGTTGCGGGGCGAAACGATTGTTGAGTTTGTGATAGTGAACGTATATAGTTTTCTATTTTACTTCATCGCGGATTATAGCAAAATAATTTTATTATTACTTTTGTATTATGGACCTCCGCAAAGTAACGCCTAATTCTATAAATTATGTATTTTATACGTTAACATTTACACGTATTCCTAGTGAAAAAACGTGTTTTTTAGTTGTGCGACTATTGCAGACCATGAGCTATATATTTATAGGTTATAATGCTGTAAATGTGATAGTCTATCTCTATCTGTAACATATTCAGAGGGAATGCTCTGGAGCAATATTTATGAAATTTTGTAAAATGAAAATAAAAAAAGAAAAATTTCAATTAAATATATAGTTACCCATTGCTTGAAGCCGGCAACGAATCCAACTTTGCATTTTTAATTATAAAGTTAGCAACTTCATCTAAATATCCCTGTGATAGATCATTTCTGGAAAGAGCAAGAAAGAAATATAAAAAATTATATCACACCTTGATATCACATAGTAATTCAAATTCAATTCAAAATATTCTTTATTCAAATAAACTTGTAAACAAGTGCTTTTGAATCGTCAACTCTACTGCTGGTTAATTGGTGATCGACAAATACAAAAAAATAATAGTTTTGGAAAGAAATTAACTTGTTGAATATTTGTTGCCAGATATTTTATACATCATATACGCTACACAACTAGCGGCCTCCCCTGCTTCGCACGGGTTTAAAATATATATCCCATGTCAGTCAGTGTAAAATAAATGATTAAAATCGATACAGTAGTTTTGATTTATTCATTACTGCCCGTGGCCCGCAAGCGTTAAATTTGGAGAAAAACAATTTCCTCTCCCTATACCAAGACGATTTCCTGCTATCTTTGGAATATCTAAATTCATATAGTACATTTTTACTTATTTACTTTTACATTTTCCCTATGTATTTTATTTTTACAATTAATCACAGAATGTCTTTAAACAAACTCTTAAAAGATTCGAAGTGCTATAGGGTGAAGCGCGGCATCCTCACGGCATTTTAAATCTGTAATATCTCCGAAAATGTTCACTTAAATTATATGCTGTAAACGGCCATATTGATCTATATTAAATCAACTATTTATTTAAGGTACTTAATTGGATAAGGATTAATGCTGTATTGTATAAAAATTGCTTTGAACATAAGGCATTATTTTTCGTAAAAAGTAAATGACAAAAAATACTATTGTGGGTTATCCATAAGAGATAGACATATACCATCGCGGACTTTTCTGTAGACCTTTTCAAGGTGTACAAATACTTAGTACATCATTTTGATAAATCTCGTAGGGTTTAGCCTGCGTTTGCAATGTAAGCGGAAAAAAATGTAATTATTTACAGAAACCTCAAAAATTACAGTATTTCTCTACTCTGTATTGAATGTTATTATACGTACAAACCTTCCTCTGGAATCACTCTATCTATTAAAAAAAACCGCATCAAAATCTGTTGCGTAGTTTTAAAGTTTTATGCGTACATAGGGATATATGGACAAAGAATGCGACTTTGTTTTATAATATGTAGTGAAGATAAACATGCATTGGTGTGTTTGTGTCAATATGTTTTTTATTTTATATTAAGCTCCAAATATGTTTGCATCCTTATCACTAATATTAATGAGATTTTTTTTCGAGAAAAGAAAAGGCTTTGTATTAAAAATTTATTGGTGTATTTATTTTGGTATATGATGTCTTAAAAGTACTTGTTGAAGACCAATATGTAATAACCAAAATGAACTCTAATAACTAATTCTATGCCTTAACGTTAAAATGGCAATACTGATAACGATAAAATATAAAGATTGTCATTTTAAAATGTACTAACTTATGAATAAACGCTTGTGCGACCACCCAGGGATCTTCATTCTTGTTGAAGGGTAACTTTAAAGGAGGAGCGCCATCTTTAATATCCACGCTGAACACGAAATCGTATTCCTATAACCAGATACTGTCAATTCTACTTCATCATCATTATCCTGCCCTTATCCCACTATAAATGGAGTCGGCACAACATGTTATAAACATGTTGTCACATGATTTGGCTACGTATTTTACGACCGGCCGCCTGCCTGACATCAATGCCTTAGTCATATTTTATGACACCTCGGTAAGAAAGTGGGTGGTCTATTCTACTAAACCGGATACCACACGGTGGGTCAACTTATCTTAGTTGCCTTTTATGACACCTAGGTAAGAAAATAAGGGTGGTCTATTCTACTCAGCCGGATACTACACGGCCGGTCGACTTACCTTAGTCGCCTTTTACGACAACTTGGTAAGAAATGAGGGTGGTACTATTCTATTCAGCCGGATACCACACGGCGTAGTTTTGAAAATATAAATTGCAATTTGTGAATAAAGTTAAATGGTTCTCTCTTAAGTGAACGTTAATTTAAAAACAATTTTATATATAACCAATGGAATAACGGTAAATTATTTTTTTTTATACTTCTCTATGCTTCACTTACACACCTCAGCATCATCAGAAATTCACCACCAATTCAGTCAATTATTTTAGCCACAGGAATTATTTTACACTTTGAAATATGGAAGAAGGTTTTACAGAGATCGATGACCGTACGCTAATATGCCATTCAAATATAATGTAATACGAAACCATAACCTTGACCTAAAAACTAAATAGTAAGGTGCGAATGAGAGAAACATATTGTCGACTTTTTAAATAATTAGTCTGTTTGTTTTCTACATAATTAGTTCAATCTACGCCAAACTCACGCCTCTCTAGGTCAGTGAACCATTATTAACAAAGCGGTTCCCAATTTTAATATATTCAGTTTGTCTGTAAATATATATTTTTTAATGATATTTGATTAGACTGTATTATGCCAAAGTTTAAGTGATTAGTGGATTAATTTAATATCGAATCATACACAGTTTTATACTATCGCAATGCCATCCTTGCAAATGTAGCATATATGTATATATAAATAAATGAATAAATGAAAATGAATGAAAATCTGTACTACTCTGAATATACTATGTTGCAAGCGTGTAATGGATCGGTTGAATAGATATGTGAAGGAAGTTGAATGGACATACCTTGCCTTGGTACATGGTTTTTCCTTCACTGGGAGGATTTGCGCCCATCACATCGCCAATCTCGTTCCATGTATTTTGAGCAACACTCCATGAGTAGCATTTCACATTAGTACCGCGCCTGACTAGTTTAGTTTGTCCTTCAGATCTGCCTGGCTCTAGTAGCGCTTCTGGACCGGGTAATCTGCAAGTAATAAATTAAAACCTTCATCTCATTATAAATGTAAATTTGCATTCATTGTTCATTATTTGGCCCGTTGGCGCAGTGGGTAGTGACCCTGCCTTCAGCTCCGCGGGTCGCGGGTTCTATTCCCACCGAGAACCAACATTTTCTATAAATGAATTTGTTGGTCCTGGGTCTATATATTTGTATTTAAGTATATATTTAAAAATATATAAGTATATATTCACCAGTTGTCTATCATCCATGACACAAGTATTAAATTACTTACTTTGGGGACGGACGACCGTGTGTGTAGGTATCCCATATATTTATTTTATTTATTTATTTATTGCCTTATTTATATAAAGAATGGTATAAGACGGAGATATAAGTAAAAGAATGAATGCAGGATGGTGAAATGAATGCAGACAGGATAGAAAAGATGAGAACTGCAAGCTTAAGATGGTATGGACGTAACAAAACAAAACATAAGAACAAACCTTTGGGCTACTACAACATTTTTTTCAATAACAATACATGAGATGATATTATTGTTGTAATTATATAAATTTATAATCTGTATGTCTTTGGTCTTGTCAATTGTCAAAAGAGAATAAAAAGTATTATGTTGTATCCGGTTTGTAAATGAAGTAAAGGCAATATGTACTGATCTCAAAAATAAAATAAAAGTTAAATATAAAATGTGTTTATAACAAAATATATCCTTTTTCAACAATTATACATATAAATATTCATAATAATCGATATTTTGTATTGAAATTTATGTATTAAAATGCATACGTATCGACTACAGATGTGTATAAAGGAACTGTATCTTAATGAATATTATTTTTTATACAAATCTAAGGTGGAGACTATAACATATTGAGTCATCATTAAATTTTTCTTTACTTTTACAGGAAGTAATAAAAAGTCTTCAAACTTCATTATTCTTGTATGATGGTACTGTTGCTTATTTTATTAAAAATTTATATATCAAATATATAACATTATATTCCTCCTGCCTTATCCCACTCTAAGTGTGGTGTGACACAACATGTCATAAACATGCTGTCACATGACTTGGCTGTTTTTACGACCGGCCGCCAGCCTGACGTCAACTTACCTTAGTCGCTTTTTACGACACCTTGGTAAGAAATGAGGTTGGTCTATTCTACTAAACCAGATACCACACAGTGGGTCAACTGACCATATTCGCCTTTTACGACACCTCGGTAAGAAATGAGGTTGGTCTATTCTACTAAACCGGATACCATACTGGGTCGACTGACCTTAGTTGCCTTTTACGACACCTCGGTAAGAAATGAGGTTGGTCTATTGTACTAAACCGGATACCACACAGTGGGTCAACTTACCTTAGTTGCCTTTTAAGACACCTCGGTAAGAAAATGAAGGTGGTCTATTATACTCAGCTGGATACCACATTAAATAAAAAATATTCTGATAATGTTATGATAGTTTAATAACTATATATTATGCAAATTGTAATAAAATATAACATACTCAGACAATTTGAATCCTCCTATTTCCTGTTGCGATGCGCTCAACATCTTCTGTACTTCCTCCTCAAATAACTTCAGAGTAACTTCATCGGCGTAACGTTCAGGATCTTTCGTGAAGACTCGTACTATCCCATCGCTCGAGCCTTATAACAAAAGTTAATATTTCTTATAAACACTTTTCAAATTTTTTATTTCTTTAAATTCTTGTTTTTAATTTAATTTATTTATATCCAGTATAAAATTCATTAATTAATTAAGAATTCTGCGTTCTTAATTTTCATTTGATTTTGTAATTTCATAAATATCCTCTGAGTACTTATTCATTTTTGAAACTTGTTTGTAGAATATTGAAGATGATATAAATAGAACACTGTGTATTAAATTTTTTTTTTTTGCATAATGGAACATAACATCATATTGATTGATTGATTCATTCTGACAGTGCAATATTAAAGAGCTAGATTATTAGGTGTTGACGGTTCTTAAACGCTTAAGTTGTACCAATAAATAATAAATAAATAAATAATAAATATATAGAAGACTATTTTTTTTTAATTTAAACTAAAGAAACACAATTATAACAAAAAAATACAAACCTAAAACCAAAGAGGTTTGTCTGGTATGTCATAGTGCGACCGCGGCTTACCAGTAAACTTGTCTATTTGTAGGTGAATAAACCAATCAAACCAATTAAAATACACACACGGTCGTCAGTCCCCAAAGTAACTTAATACTTGTGTTATGATAGACAGACAACTGGTGAATATATACTTATATTATATTTTCTAAATACATACTTAAATACAAATATACACCCAGGCTCAAGAACCAACAAATTCATTTATAGAAAATGTTGGCACTCGGTGGAAATCGAACCCGCGACCCGCGGCGCTGAAGGCAGGATCACTACCCACTGCGCCAACGGGCCAGTCAAGATACTTAAATGTATTACCTGTAACAATATCACCATTGTCGAGGCAAGTCAGACTCCAAACAGAGTGTACGGGGAGCCGTAATTCTCGCACACAGTCCCCAGCTGCCCACACACGTACTGCTCCATCTTCCCCGCAGGTTACGAACCCTTGTGGCAGACTTGGGTTAATACTGATACTGAAATTCATAATTTTAATTAATAAATAAAAAAAACTACTGTTACTATCCCAGTACTGAAAATAGGCCTCCCTTTTTCTTTTGGAGAATAGGGTTGGTGCTTTAACCCAATATGCTACACCAGTATGGATTAGTAGGTGTAACCTACTAATCATATCCTGGTAATTTTCCAGAAATATGCAGATGAGCTGTGGTAGCCCAGCGGAACACCGTGCGACTCTTTCGAGAAGGTCACGGGTGCAACCCCGAGCATACATTAATGAGTTTTTTTGTTAAAGCTTATGTGTCTAGTTGATAATTGCAATTTACCACACGCTTTTCGGTGAAGGAAAACATCGTGAGGAAACCTGCATTTTTCTAGAGAATTCTAGAGATATGTGTAACCTATCAATCCGCACTGGAGCAACGTGGTAGGTCTTAGCTCCAAACCTTCTAAAAAAAAACGGAGAGAAGAGGCCTATTCTCAGCAGTGGGATAGTAACAGGCCGCTACTTTTCCTTTACTTAAAAATGTGTGATAAATTGCAAATATGAATTAGGCACATATATTTTGACACAAAAACTTATTGGTGTATGGGTTTTGAACCCATAACCAACTGGAGACACAGTATTTATTACACAATAATACACCAATATCACCTGTATATATAGTTTGTGTGTCCATAGTAAGTAGTAAGGCACTCTCCTTTATTTGTCCATAATCTTATAGATGCATCATTTGAGCAACTTAGGAAGGTTTCTATACTTGCAACTGCTAAACCGCGCACACAGTCTGTGTGACCTAGAAAACAAAATTGTAAAATTTTTACAATGAATCTAACAATTTGATAACTTCTATTAAAAATTCGTTTATAATATTATAATAAATAAAATAAAATAAACAGATGTAAATATACTTAATAATACTAAATAACACTTTTAAAAACAAGTACTTTGACGTTGACAGAGCCTTGCTCAGTAATTTTTTACAAAAAAAAATAATAATTAGGTAGTTGGGGATTGGTCCTAGTTATTTACATTTCTTGAGACTGCCCCTTCCTCGATTAAGCTACGTTGTCAATTTATGTCAAAAGAGTGTTTTATATATGTATATGTATAAACTTTAGTATTTTTTACACCCAAAAACAGGGATAAAACCATTTTTTTTTACATAAAATCTAGCTAGATCGATTTTTCTCCCCCAAAACCCCCAACATCCTGAATTTCAGGAAAATCATTAAAGCTGTTTCCGAGATTCCAAAAATATATAAACATATATACATACAAGATTAACTCGTTTAAATATTAAAGATATTGGGAAATTTATTTTTCTGTATTGTTTTTACTTTTGTAGGATACAAAAGTATGTATTGTGAAAACTATTTGTTACACAACAAAGTAAGTAACAATATTGAGGTGGTACAATGAGCTGAAATAATAGTTTTAAGTGGTTAATATTCTCTACTATACGTAGTTTAAAAAATTTATCATCATTTCAATCATTATAATACGATTAAGGTTCAAAATATTAGTTTTTGGCGCCATTAGAAATTCTTCATTTCTAATGGCGCCAAAAACTAATATTAGAATTATTAGAATTTTTATCACAATTTTTAATAATATTAAGAGCTACATATACTCACCAGTCAGTGTACTAATCAGTCCACCATCTTTTCTCCATAATTTAATACTCTTATCAGCAGAGGCAGTTGCATATGCACCATTACCAAGTTCTAACGCTGCCCACACAGCAGCTTGGTGACCTTTTAAAACAACTGGCGACATTTGGGGAGTGTTGACATTCCACACTCTAGCTGTGCTATCCCAGCTTGAGCTGTGAATTATAAAATAGTCTGTTAATTGGCATTGTTTAGCTTAAGTTATAGTTTCTTCAATTTTTCTAATTCAAAAACTTAAATCATCTGCCTGCCTTTATCCCACTGTAAGTGGGGTTGGCACAACATGTTATAAACATGTTGTCACATGATTTGGCTACGTATTTTACGACCGGCCGCCTGCCTAACGTCAACTTATCTTAGTCGTATTTTACAACACCTCGCAAGAAAAGAGGGTGGTCTATTCTCCTTAACCGGATACCACGTGGTGAGTCAACTTACTTAAGTCGCCGTTTATGACACCTCGGTAAGAAATGAGGGTGGTCTATTCTAATTCAAAAACTTTAATAATACCACTAATAATGTTACTTATTGGCAATTACCCTAATCAACAATAAATAAGTCTAAAAGAGACCAATGTCAAACAGTCATCTATCCAATAAGATGATTACTTTCAAAATTAATTTCTAACTTGTATAAATGACATAGGTACACTAGTAATTTTAAGTTTATTAATAACTTTAGTTTTTATGTTTTAAAAGCTATATAAAAGGAGTTACAATACAAGATTTGTGGTAAAAATAGTAATTACCTTAATAGTATCCCAAATTCAGTTCCAGGTGTAACACTACAAACTGCATTTTCATGTCCTGTTAGAGTGATTTGAACAGCTCCATCTTGTAGATTGTAGCCTAATATAGTATTATCGTTACTTCCTGTAATAACTAAGCCTTCAGGGAAAGCCTCGCATGGTGGTAACCAGCATACACATGATACAAAATTCTTATGTCCTTTATATGTAACCACATTGACAAAATCTTTTACTCTGTAGAATAAATAAGTAAAATGTATTCATCTTCCTGCCCTTATCCCACTCTAAGTGGGGTCGGCACAACATGTTATAAACAAGCTGTCACATGATTTGGCTTCCTATTTTACGACCGGACGCCTGCCTGACGTCAACTTACCTCAGTCGTATTTTAGGACACCTCGGTAAGAAATGAGGTTGGTGTATTCTACTCAGCCGGATACCACACGGCGGGTCGACTTACCTTAGTCGCCTTTTACGACACCTCGGTAAGAAATGAGGGTGGTACTATTCTATTCAGCCGGATACCACATGGCGTAAATAAATAAAATGTATTGTAATGAAGAAATAATCACTAAATATATGAAGTGAACTACTGTAAAAATATAAAAATACCGACCCTTCCGGGTGCCACAGTTTAGCCGTTCTGTCTCGAGAAGCTGATAATATACAAAAATCTTTGGTTGTGGCTACACATCTTACGTCCATAGAGTGACCACATAAAACAGAACTGAGCTTATAATCAGGTATAGCCATTTCTAAGTGTCAATATTTAATATCTATTCGAAATCAAAAAATTTTAAACGATCACAACGACGTAAACCAGCATGTCATTTTGACAGCTTAAAAGTAATTGTCATGACCATATAACGCGTTCAAATTATTAACGTAGTATTACTTCATCAATTAAGGAAATACCCAAATGTAATAAAAAATATTTTTATCGCATGATATTTAACATAATTAACTTTGAATAGACCATATATAATTTTTGTACAAAATTTCAAATAAATACAAAATGCGGAACGCAGTTACATCAATCTGATTACCAACATTATAGACTAATAGCGGAAAATTTAAAATTAATTTAAGAACAAGAATAGGTGTTAAGTATAAAGAATTGTAATGTTCTGTTCTTATTTTTTTTATTACTAAATTAAATTATAGTTATCAATTTTAAAATTATACCGAATTAAGTAGGGCAATTTCTAAAAGAAATATAAGTAATTGTTTTTCTAAAAACAAAATATTTTCAAATGAAATTAAGAATGTCATCCAAAATTGTATCGAAATCCATTATTAAATAAATAATAGTATTCTGGCATAACAATTTATAAGTATATCTACATTGATACCAACCAAAGATGGCATATAACTATGGCATATAGTAGATTCAAGATTGGGCGGGTGTATATTGGTAGTGTAAAAATGGCGTCGACGGTGTGTGTGTCTAGGTGCCGACTTTTAGCAAAATTAGAAATAAATCGTGGTTTGTGTTTATCGCCAATATTTAGGGATTTGTCAAATAACAAAGTAAGTATCCGATGCTATAAGTAGAAAAGTGTAATTATTAGAGTTAGTTTCATATAGAATTTCATCTTTCGGCCTTTTTTGTTATGCACGTGTACTGAAATATATTGTTATGTACAGGTATTTATTTTTAAGTAGCTGTCAAGTGTCATTAAATTGAAACTTGTTCAATTAATTTGTTTAAAGTTAAAAGCACGTCTTGCTTTTAAAATTTTAACAGTTGGAACTTTTAACTTATTCAAATTTACGGCGTTATATATAGAATGAAACGATCTCATTAAAATCTTACAAAATTGTAAAAAGATTTATTGAGAAATTTTCACTTCGTACTTTTTGATATGTTCACCTTTACTCTGCTTATAAATATTTTACCTACTTAGTTTAATTATTTCAAAACTTATGTAAAACGGAAACCTATTTGCTTATTCAATAATTACAATCGTGAAGAGTTTTTTCGGTTTATCCTCTTACATTATGTTTATTTATATTCGGTTATTATTTCATTATTAAAATACGGTTATCAAGTATAATTTATATTGAAGCCATGATGCTTTAAAAATTATTATAATTTAACTACATTAGAGTACTATAATAACATTAATTAAATAAATTAAATATAACAATTACTTCATGTGTACTTGTTTTGATAACCTTATTATATTTATACTGTTTATATTTTTAGCTTGTTGTTTAAAAATATTTTTATCTATATGATAACATTTTATTTCACCTAAATGTTCTTTATTTTGGTGAATACCATGATTTAAGTCATGTGATATTAATTTGGTAGAGAATAATTTACAATAAAATAATTACACCAATATATCCTATCTGAAGAATAGTCTTAATCTTCACTTTATTCTTCAGGAAATGTGACTTTATTCTATGGATAAAGCGACACACAGTTATTTCGGTTCATTCTAAACACAAATAACTGTGTGTGTTAAAAATATTATATTAACATTATTAATTAGTAAGTGTCCCATATATTTATTTATTTAATTTATACATATGAGAAAGAATCACCGACCGAATATGCAAAAGCAGGGGACTTATAAAATTATGTTGGCGCAGTCATATTTTATATTTAAAAATAGTATAATTTTTATAAAACTTAAAATTTTGAAAATAATATGTAATGATTATACAAACTAGAGATTTATTAGTTTCACTACTTTTCTAGTGACCAACATATTATCTTATAAAAGGTTCAATCGGGTATAAAATTCTAGTTGCAATGCTAATGGAGCGGTAACATGTGGAAAAGGGAACGTCCCTTTTCTCATATTTTATCAAATGAAAAAATGAAACATTTCAAAGGTGTATATGATTATAATTAAACAATTCCTGGCAAGACAATAGGGTGTAAGCCAAATGATGTCATCCTCGAACCAACCCGCGTTATATGCGTGAATGGCCGACAATTTATTTTGACGTAGACTACAGCCAAAACATTTTGTTTGGCTCGATAAAATGAATTTGAAAAAAGAATAGATTTTTATTGTTAGATCTGTTAGAAATAACGACGATGTTTTTAATTAGCTCTTATTATATTAGTCTACTGGTATGTCCAGCCCGGATCGCCGTGCTTTTTAAAGATATATTAACTACAGTTATAAAAAAAAATTCCGATCATCACTAAATTTTGCACGATTATCAGCTGGATCATTCTAAAGATTTTACATGCTAACCGATCGAAATAAAACATCCCCTTTATGTTAAGTGAGGCTTTCTTCTACATATTAGTGAAAACAGCGTCCAAATCAGATCAGCGGTTTCTCAGATTAGCGGGAACAAACGCACAGACATTTGACATCTCAACGATTTCATTATATGTATAAAATAGAATAGAATATTATTAGTTTTTTCGATGTTATACCACGCGATGCAGCAAGACGATGATAGTGTTTTCAGTTCCCTCTTACAACCTCTACAAATTGGGCTTTTAGAGTACTGAATGGAAGTGGTTTGATTCTGGAGCTGATTCGTCAGCTGCACCTTACCCAGCAACCTGCTGTATTCGTTACCACATGGTACGGCATCTGGATATCAAATCAAATCAAATCAAAAACCTTTTATTAACAACTGTCACATTTAGCCTACATGAACATTTAGACTTATAAAATAGACAATATAAAATAAAAAATTCTACCTATGCAGAGAAATGTGACGTTGCAAAAAGGAACACCACTCAGTATACGTTGAGGTGGCCCCCAACACTGGTTTTCAGTGTCGACCATACCCTAAAACTAAACTAATCCGCCGATATGGTATGGGAACCTATATTGGTCGAAGCTCTGATGTTAAGTATCTGATAGGAGACATTATCGCGTCTTCACCAGTGCGCAATCGCGTCTTGAATCCATGAAAGTATACTTCATTAGTCATACTTCATTAGTTCCGGAGCATTCTTGATTAGTTTTGTGAAGGTCTTTACAATGCCTTAAATATAAGTATTGACAAGGTATTTAATTATCTAAAGATGTCACAAGAAGAAGCTTAAGTGTAACTTCGTATAGCATGGTAGAGTTACTTTCCATATACTTTACCTAAGATATTTTTTAATACGGTCCTCCTGTCCCTATAAGACAAGTTATATAGTTGCAGGAACAGTTAATAGAAATCCGAACTAAATATATTTATTATGGATTTTTCTTACTGACTTTTTTATCTTCCTGCCCTTATCCCACTCTACGTGGAGTCGGCACAACATGTTATAAACATGTTGTCACATGATTCGGCTACGACCAGCCGCCTGCCTGACATCAACTTACCTTAGTTGTATTTTTCGACACCTCGGTAAGAAATGAGGGTGGTACTATTCTATTCAGCTGGATACCACACGGTGTATTTTTCTTACTGACTTATTAATTACAAAAATCATTAATTAGTTTTCTATACAGATTATTTTGAAACCTACTATGTCACTAGAAAACATGAAATAATATTGTCAACCTGGATATATTAGGACATGTAAAATTGCAACAGTCATTTAAATGAATGGCTCACAATTCGTTTCGTTCAGTTAGTGTAGAATAAAGTGTGCGAAGTACTGAGGAGTCACTATTAGCAATTGAGTACAATGTTTGTTCAAAACATCTATCGCTAGTTAGAAACGCACGTATTATATCTAATTTTAGTAAACATGTTTGAGTCAATCATTAGTTAGCAAGGAGATATGTTATCTCACATGCTAGATTAACACTTTGAAAGAGTCACTTTTACGGGTTTTATAGCCTGGACGCTTAACGCATTTATTTCATTCCTATTAATATTATAAATGCGAAACTTTGTGAGTATGGATGTATGTTTGATACTCTTTCACAGGAAATTCGCTCAACCAATACCAATGAAATTTGTCACAATTATTCCTTATACACCGGGGTAACATATAGGCTGCGATAGATATAGAGATACTATATCTATAATATATGAGATAGATAAAGAGATACTATATTTATCTCAACCTTACCCGCCTATAGTGCACCGCACCGATCAGTATATAAACGAGCGTACAAAGGCTATATAACCATTTGTACCTACGAAATACATACCTAAATAGCATTAACTTCTGGATGATCTTACAATCCCCGTCTTTGGCGTGTGGTTATTATATCACTCATTTATTTATTCACAGATTCTAATACATTTTTAAATACTTATACAGTAAAATCTCACTAATCCGGCACTATTAAAAACTGGAGGATGCCGTATTATGGGAATGTTCGGATTACTGGATTATAGTTAAAAAGTTATAGGTTATTAATAAAATAAAGCATTTCATAGAGTAAATAAATCCTTAATTGAGGTCTGCTTATGTGCAACTTGCAGCCCTTGCTTAAAAACGTTTTCTCGTATGTGGCGAAGAATTATAATATATTTGGCAGATATGCCGTTTTCTTCTGCCGGATTATTGGACGAGTCGATCTATCGAAGTGCCGGGTTAGTGAGATTTTTACTGTATTCCCATAAAAAATATATGTATATCCAAAATCGGGATCCATGGGGAGCAGAGAAAGGATCCATGCTCTCGGTAGTTAGGAATACAGAGTGAGGAATCTCCTCATAATATAGAAACAAATAGAGGAGTCTTGGTTACTGGTAAAAAAATTTATAGAACATTGAACAATATACTTTCCAGTAATTGGCAAAACACATAAAAGCTAACCATGAGGGAGAAAGGAAAAAATTGAAATCAACTTTCCTGCAAAGAGTCGTGAATGCATCGTTATAGACGACTAAACGCTAAAAAACCGTCCATATTTAGATTTTTCTCGTAATGCTATTTGTTACATGTCACGCTTTAAGAGATGTTGGAGTGGCTATATTATATCCCGAATGTTCGAAACTTCGAACAGGCTAATGATTTAGTATACGAAAATTCGAGTATTAGTAGTACGTATTCTAGCTTTTTATTCGCTAGAAGTCTTAATTGTTTAAATTAGTTGTTATCGTAACGCGCGTTTAGCATGACGTTAATTTCGTAATGTGTACGTGATCATACACATATCGCCCTATCCGAAGAAACAAGTTACATGTCCCATGTATAAGCATAGGTAATGTGACTTTATTCTTCGCATGGGGTGATATGTGATACGAGAATGCCTTTGTATTTTCTTCATATTATACGCAGGTTTATTTATCGTGAATATAATTAAATACTCTAACTGTATTTGAAATATAATGCATAATGATGCTTTGAGATTTATATTATACATAATGAAATTACCTCTATGGCCTAATATCATTTCTGCTTTCTAAAGTTCTCTTTTAAGTTAGAGTAATGGTTATTTGAAAATTAGTTAGCATTTGTTGACTGATTAAATTACAAAGATGGGGCCCTGTGTGCATTTCTGAATTACAGAATCTATTTAAAACGTAATTTTCACGTTTTTAAACTCAGAAATGTTAGCACAAAAATCGTAAAGCCTATCGTAAATATGCTTTACGATTTTGTCGTGGAGTCTATCTCCTGACGATGCTTCGGTTACGGGGCGAAACAATTGTTGAGATTGTGGTGGTGAATGTGTGCAGTGCTTGTGTATTGTTGTGCCATCGGTGTCGTGTAGTGCATGAGTTCTTACAAATTCTGCATGTATCAGGTTTGAGAACGAATAGTACACTCTACATTTAGCATTACACATATTTTCTTTTATCGCGGATTATAGCAAAATAATATTCTCATTACTTTTGTATTATGGACCTCCGCAAAGTAACGCCTAATTCTATAAATTACATGTATGACATGTATTTTTTTACATGTACATTAAGTGTTTGTTGTGTTGCAAAAGATTATTTACTCATTTATATTCAATTTAAATTCAAAATATTCTTTATTCAACTAAACTTGTAAACAAGTGCTTTTAAAACGTCAACTCCACTGCTATATAATAAACTTTTTAAAGTCAGCTGAGACCAAACAAAACTCAGCATGACAAAAAAGCAAAAAAACTGTTATATGTATGTTTTTATATATTATTTGAGATTTAGATTTTATGTATATTTTATTATAATTGGTTTGTTTCTTTTTTTAACAGGAATCGTGGTGCCGTCGATGGCGGCCAGTACGCCGTCCTTTTTTTACAGCCGTATGCATGCACGGATCCAAAGCAACTCCCACAAAAATCGAACCTGAAAAATCTGAAGGTATGGCTATAAATAAAATAGTATGATTGTAACATTCAATGTAGTTTATTACAAAGTTGTGGAGACCATCACCAGGACTAAAATGATACTTACATTCAGTTAATTTATAAAGTTTATATCAATATCTAATTATAGTTAGGTATTAAAATATTTATCAATAACTAAATATTTATAATATACGTTAAATGTACAGTTAATAATTTAAAAGCATTTGAAATAGGCACAGATCACAAAGTGTGTAAGCGAAAAGCTTTTAACTTCTATTCTCTATTTCAATGACTTATTACTATTTAAACTATCGTAACAGTTTTCTAAAACTTCGAACTCTTCAAATACCATTTCTCCGAATTTTCCTGGTGTAACCTTATTTTTCTCGGTATTTTCGTTTAGATAATAAAATTTCTTCTCGAAAGTATGGATGTCATTAGTTTGTTTAGGTTCAGAACAGTCTTGTACGTTTTCAACGGCTTCACATTTCGTTACATCTTGATTGCCAGAGTCTAGTGTTATTGTTAATACAGTTTTTGTATCCGTGTCATCATTTTGGGTTTTATCTTTCGTGTAGATAGCTGTTTCAGTCATATCGTCGCTGTTTTTTTGTTGAAAAGGGCTTTTAACTATTCCTTTATTATAGCTTTCTAATCGACAGATTTTATTTTTTACAGAATTTTCATTATCGGTTAGCAATGGAGGATCTTCTTTAGAATTTTGTTTTCTAAATTTAAATCTTGGATTTTTGTTTTCATCAGCTCCTGTTAGCTCAAGGCGACTACTACAACTGTTGGATTTTACAAGTTTAAACTTAAAACCTGGAAATCCCTCGTGGCGTTTATTTTTGTCTTGGTTAACACTTTCCGCGGAGAAGCTAGTAATGTTTTTCTCAGATATCATTGATCCATGTTTATCTGCAACTAAACATGAACATTTCTCACCTCGACATTTGGTTTGACATGAATAACAATCTCTACTGCAGTTCTTTTGGAGACTTTTTATCTCATCCATTATAGCCTTCGTCATATGACTAACTGTAGAACCTGTTTTAGAGTTTAACACTTTGCCTCCATAATAGGTCACAGAAGTTCCACATTCCCTTATTTTTTTAAGGATATCTGGACTTACATACTGGCTTTCGCAACAAAATTCTTGACTTCCTGAATCACAAAGATATTCATCACTAGAACTGTATACATTATCTTTAAGGGGTTTTTGCGAGTATGGACTTAGACCATCGGTTTCATATTCATTATTTGAACTTAAATCTCCGCTGGACACTCCACTGGATAGACTGGCATTGTCCCACTTCTTATTACCAAAGTTAGTGTCTATAGTTAAATGCCGGGTAATTTTTTTCCTCCCTCCAACTTTATTGTTTTTTGTTTCTTCGATTAAATTTCTGTAAGAAGTGGCCCTTTGCGTAAGTCGTTCAGTTTCTTCAACCAATGGAGGATCCTGAGTCATAGGGCTTTTCATTTTCAACGTATCCTCAAAAAGATTTCTAACTTTTTTAACAGTGTCTGGATTTGGAAGCTCTTCTTCTATTATTTCTTTATTTACTCTAATAGGGTGATAAAAGAAATGCCGTCGCACAGCATTCTTTGACTTGTCGGCTTGAGATGAATATTCGCTTTTCTTTAATAAAGATGGTGAAATTTTACAGGTGTCCGTTTTTGTATTATTTCTAGGAGCTGGTTCTACTTTAGTTCTGACAGGTTCAATTATTACTATGTTGTTATTAACTAAAAGTTCCTGAAAACTGTAATCTTGTAAATATTGTAGCAGCCCATCAAATTGGGCTTCTTTACGATAATTGGCTATCATACTATTTTTAAAAAGTTCTGATTTCATTACTTTGTATCTTACATGATCAAATTCATCGCACCCCTTTTCAAAGCCTTTTGCTTTAATAAGTGTGGCTTGTGTTTTTTGATTTTGATTATCGTCACTGCTCAATTCTACTATTTCAATTTCTGGTGTATCTCTGCAATTATCTATCTCTTGTTTCTCGACATGTTTGCAAGGCTTTGGGTTATCGTAAATAGTGCCAGGATTTTCTTTTACTATTTTTTCTACAAGTGGTTCATCTATTTCCGAGTCGCTCTTGACCTTTTCCGTTTCATCTTTCCACAAATTAAGTTTTGTTTGATTAATTTTTTTAATACTGTCTACAATTTTAACACTTTCTAAACATTTAATAATATTACCAACTGATACCTCTGGGCTTCGTTTGTCAGTATTATCCCCACAATTTGGTTTATAATCTTCTTCTCTATTTTCTGTTTTCGCTGTGTCTGTAATATCTAATTTGTCTGTAGTTTCGTCGTCTTGTTTATTTTGGAATTCTGGAGATTTTTCAATCAGCTTTGACCAATAATTCTTTACTGAATTAATTTTTTCTTGGTATTCTATATCTGTTTTTATCGCATTATTAAGTTTATCTTTAACTTGGTTTCCGTCATTTTTGGGTTCTTTTAGTTCCTCTTTTGTTTCTATGCTTCGATCAGAGTTTTGACAATTCATTGTTTTGTTTTTGTCTTGATAGGTGTTAGAGTTTTGTTTTTTATTTTTGGAGTCAATTACTTGCAATACCTGTGGTCGTGTCATCGCTGTTTTTAAATTTGGTATTTTTTTATTTTGATTGTGATTTTTTTTATCGTTTATGATAAGTCTTGATGGAGGTTTTAATAACTGTTTTCCGATTGGAGTTGTTTCATAAGCTGTACTGTTTAATTTTGGAATTTTTGTTTTCACTACTTTTTTTAATTTAATTGTTATGAATGGTTCATTTGCAATATGGCTAACGTCTGTAGAAACTTTGTCGGCGTTTGTTATATTGGCAATTTCCTCTTGTGTTAATTTTTGCGATAATTGAAGCGCTGGACTCTTATCTGATTGTAGTTCAGAATCTGAGATTGTAACTGTGCTTGATTTTAGTGCTTGATCTTCAGTATTTGATACTTCAAGCGATATAGGTGGATTTATAATGATCGTTTGATGGCCGCTTAGTGGCAATATCGATATATTAGAATCCGAGGAAGTTTTAAAAGATTGTACACGTGAGAGTAATGAATGGTTTTTAATTTGCTCTCTAAATGATAGTTTTGAAGGTGACAGTTGACATACAGATGATTTATTTAATGGTTTAATGCTGCTAGGACTTGGAAGACGAAAGTTATCGTCATCTGCAGGATTACGTTGACGAAGTGAATAATGTTTTTTGATACCAGATTTAACTGTCTTATCTTTAAGTGTCTTGTTTATATTTTCGTTTGAAAAGGATTTCAATATTTTGACATCAGCTCTGTATGATATCTCGGAGTCTATATTTCGGCTTCCTGACTTGGTTATTATTTTATTATTACGAATAGTGCCTTCTATTTCGTTTATTTCTCTTTCGTTCTGATGATGATCTATCTGGTAGTAGTTGCAATCATCTGGATTAGAACTTTCTATTGTTATTATAGATTTTAAGTCGTCTTCAAGTTTTGAAAAGTTTTCAATTGATTTTGGTTCTAAAATTTCAAAGTTATTATCCGAATGGCTTATGTCGTTGGGATAATTAATGTTTATCTTATTCAGCTGGCCATAATTTTCATTACCTTTATTTGATAATATTTCTCTAAAATGTGTTTGAGCTACTTCATATGTATTTTCACAAAGAATGTCTTCTGGATCTTCTTCTCGTAACTGAGCATCAATTCGTTCAGATTTTCGTAGGCATTTACTGATATTTATATCAGGTAAGGAATAATATTGATTTTCTATAAGCGTAGTAACATAAGGTTCTGTAGTGATATTTTTAGATGTGCAGTAAGTATCTTTGATGTAATCTTTACATCCAACAAAAGTGTTGCTTACGTAAACGTCATTGGATGGTGTTTTAATTTTCTCGTTGTCACTAGTCCTGCTAAGGATAGAATCTCTTCTTATATCAGCAAATGTTGTTTTCTTAGGAACAGTTGTATAAATGGGTTCTGCTTCGAGTTTTCTATTTTCAGAGATCTTTGTCTGCGGTATAGAATTATTTTCTTGAAATTGTGAATCGCAATATTCATCAATTTTTTCTGCAAGCGAATTTGCTAGATATTCTAACTTGTGTGATTTATCAGTGGATGATGCAATTGAAATCGATATATATGATGTTATACTGTCATCTCGACTGGATATAGTTCCGTCGTTTTCGGAAAGAACAGATTGATTGTCACAATCTTTGTTATCTACTATTTTGTTACGAGGTATTTCTGTTTTTAAATTTTCTTCCGCACTTTTTATCGAAATGTTGTAATTATTTGAATCCTCATTTACAAGAGGCTGCTGTGGTTCTGGTCTATTATTTTCACTATTTGTATTACAATCATCACCTTTGCTTTGAGATATAACTGCATTAGGTTTCTTTTGAATTTCAGTTTCACTATCGTGATCATCAGTTGTAATGTAAAGATCCTTGCAGCTGTTTGGAGATCTGTCAGTTTCCGGAGAACTATCTTTGTAATTTTTTCTATGAGCTTCAAAATTATAATGTTTTCTCACGTAATTGGAATCCAAGCTATCAATTTCGCTAGGATTGCGCGAATGTCCAATGCTGTCTTCTGATAAGTTTATTTGTTTCGATTCTTCGTTTAGATTTGGCCAACTTCCTGATTTAGAGCGCTGGCTTTCATTTCGTGAAATTACATCGTCTTCATCCGACTTGCTTTCAGGTTTGTCGTTATGTATATTTTCTTCATCTACTGTTTGTTGGCTTATATCAGCGAAACAGGAGACTGTGCTATCGATGTAAATACCTTCTAATACTTCTTCTTTTGTTTGGTATTTTGCACGTCCGATTAATCTGGAAAGACAAGTATTGCAATGAGAAAAATGTAATGAAATATAGAAATACTTTTCTAGTTCAATTTTCACTAAATGTCCACTCGTATGTTTTTTTGGTTCAATTAATATTAAGGTATTAAAATTGTCAAAAAAAAAGAAAATGGTAAACTTTTTGTTTTAGTGATATAATTTTAATTTTACATCGGAATTTTAGCCCTAATCTACTTTTTTTAAAATTAAAATAGTAAATTTTAATATAAAATTTAAAAACAAGATTTACCTGTCTCTAAAACAAGGCTTATCAAATAAGCGAGCACGTGGTATAAGTTGAGATCTTTTAGTTTTAGTGTGGTTTTGGATCTGAAGATCATTAAAAGTTTCTTCCCTTATAACTGCCAAACTTCTGCTTCGACGTAAATTGGAACCCTCAACTTCTCTGTGCTTACACAGTCTTCCGTAGCTGCCACTAAATTCTGTATCTGAGTTTGAATATCGTTTTTGTAGAAATTCTTCTGCCGCTTTTGATCGTGTTAAATGTTGGTAAAATTCGTCTTGTGGCAGTTGTATAGGAAGCTTGTAATACTCTGCAAGCTTACTCTGATATTTTTCGTGTTTTTTGGGTTTAATTTCGCATTCTTTGTTCTTAGATAATTTGCGTTTTTTTGGGCGTTCGTCCTGATTTGGTTCTAAGGAATTTCTTTGTTTATCAAATTCTAAAGATTCTGTGGGATTTTCAAAATATTGAATATCAGCGACGGTGTTTGCAGCAGGTTTGTGCTCGTCCTGGCTCGATTTCCTTTCGACAAGTTCTCGAAGGCGGCTTCTTGTAGAACTTGTTGAGGTAACGCTTTCTGGCCCTTTTGCTGGAAGTTCTGAATTCGAAGATGACCGTCTAAAGAGGCTTGTCTTGATAGATCCGAAGTCGCCTTCGTCTTGACAAGAAGCCGCTGAGAAGTTCTGAGTCCTAATACGGTCAACGTGATTCTGACTAGAATACGACGCGACCGAGTCCACCGAGTGTCTGAAACATAGAGAGATATAGATTAGATTACATTACGCAGTCTCGGGGTTAAACTAAGATAATATTGTTTGCTTCAGATATCGGGAGTTTATGTCGAGGACATCAAATAGGCTTGCCGAGAATGATTGCATGAAATTAAAGTTATTTTATTTAATAGCCATAAAACAGATGCATTTTATACAGTCGTATATATCATATATAAACGACTATATAAAATGCTTATGTTTGTTTATGTTTAAGTTTTTAGCTTTACCATTACAGCAGTTTAAAAACTATTAAAGAGAGGCTTATACAGAAATCCTACTATACTGTTGAATACTTAGATAACAATAATGCGTGGATATAGATATTGTTCGACAAGATAGAAATGACTAAATGTAACTAATGTAAGTATTATTTTGAAAAGAGCAACCGCCGAGTTTCTTGCTGGCTCTTTTCGGTAGGAACAGCTTTTCGAACCAGCAGTAGATAGAATTGACGATTCAAAAGCACTTTTTTGCAAGTTTATTTGAATAAAGAATAATTTGAATTTGAATAAAGGGGATCACTCGTCCAACCGTAGGTTCAAATTCATGTTATATATATGTATAATATATGTAGTGATAGACTTGGCAACTCGCCAATAGCGAGGTTGACGTACATTAATGAAGACTTACTCTACCGAAAAAATCTAATTTTATCTCAAATGTTTCATCAGAACGCTTAATGTTGTTACTAATAGTAGGACGTAGTCATTAAAATTTTTAGAGTTGGACTTTTATTTTTTATTTTATTATAGTACACAGTAGAGTAGATAAATGTAACGGGCTCTTATTATGGGCACTGCTGGCACTGCTGGGCATAGGCCTCTTCCCTCTTTTTTGGGAGATTAGACCTTAGGACTGGAGCTTAGACCATCCACGCCATAAATTCTCCAAAATTTATGTTTCCTCATGTTTTCCTTTACCGAAAAGTGTTTGATTAATGGCAAATATCAATTATTAATGCCTTGTGGTATCCGGCTGAGTAGAATAGACTACTCTCATTTCTTACCGAGGTGTTGTAAAAGGCGGCTAGGGTAAGTTGACAGCTGTGTGGTATCCGGCTGAGTGGAAAAGACCACCCTCATTGCTTACCGAGGTGTCGGAAAAGGCGATTAAAGTAAGTTGATGTGGGGCAGGCGGTAAATAATTTCCCGGAGTTTGAACCTGTAACGCTCTGGAAAGAGACCTCGCCGGTTGGCTGTCACAGTTTTTGTGGCTAACCGTTTAATACATCACCCATTACCATACTTAGTATTCAGGCAAATTACAATAAAAAATATATAATAGCATCATATTTTTGTAAATATCATTTATGTTTTTTACATTGAGCCATAATCTCATAAATTGTATCAACAAAACTAACATTTAACAAAGTATGGTACTTTATTCTGAATGTATTTGAAAGACTGCCAAGCGCGGCGTCGCGTCGTTCGTAATGATCACTTGCTTAGCGATGGCACTCAAACAAAAGTATGTGCAACGTGGAAAATGCGCAAATTGTTTATAATTAGCGCTTATGGTGCTCATTTTTAAAGGTACGCGTTTAGGAAATGTAGAAATAGTTTGCTGGATATTTTTGAGTTAGCATCATTGGCACAACGGGAATATTTTCTTATTTTATAACTATCGTACTTTACAACCAGCGGCCTGCCTGACGTCAACTTACCTCAGTCGTATTTTATGATACTACAGTAAGAAAGTGAGTAGGCTATTCTACTCAACCGGATAGCACATAGCGGGTCGACTTACCTTAGTCGCCTTTTACGACACCTCGGTAAGAAAGAGGGCGGTATATTCTACTCAACTGAATAGAATAGGTCAACTTACCCTAGTCTTTTACGATACCTCGTTAAGAAATGAGGTTGCTTTTTATACTCAGCCGGTTAGGACGTGGCGGGTCGACTGACCTTAGTCGTCTATTACGACGGTAAGAAATGATGTAAGAAATGGTTGGTTATTCCAATCTGCCGGTATCACACGGGTGATACTACGCGTGTTTAACATAGCTATATTTTATTACGTATATACTTATAGTAGTACCTGGGTGATCGATCCTTGCTTGGTAATTTTTTAAAAGAAAAAAAATGCAATAAAACAAGTAAAAAAGAAAAAAAGAAAGGCAAATAAAAAAGCGCCGATGGCATGTGGGTCTCGAACCCGGGGTTTTAAACTATTTCGGTCTGCTTGGTAACATTAGGCTGTCATAGCATTACGTTTGACAGCCAAATATATCATTCCTAATTTAGCAGTTTTTCAGTTTTTTTAGTGCTCAAAAATGAGGGATAAATTGAGATTTTTTAAAAATACAACCTAGCTAGATCGATTTTACTCCCTCAAAAGCCTACATGCGGAATTTCAGGAAAATCGTTAGAGCCGTTTCCGAGATTCAGAATATATATACAAGATTAACTCACTTAAATATTAAAGATAAATATACACACTCCAAAAACATACCCTCCTATACTATCCAATACATAAAAAACAGAGACAGATTGTCTATTTTTTTATGTATGATTAGACAACGATGAAATATACAAGTTTCATCATCTCCCTCATTATTTATTGTCACTATCACTTACAGGCCTGCCTACACTCCTACTCTAGTATTAATAACTCTATGAATTCAGTACAGACAACGTAATGAAGTTCCTTCCGAGCAAAATTGTTAGCATAAACTTTGCTGAATTCTCCATATAAGGCGCAAGAAAAGTTCGTAAATACTTCGGCGATATGCTTACATTACAAGTTTCATGCGGTATAAATCATATATAGTGTTGCGTAAGTATTTCGTAAAACAGTTTTTTACTGAGTGATATATAGATAAAGTATAATGGTCATTCAAAGTGATACGAAGTTTGGCGGGTCAGCTTTCTTATATAAAGCTATAATTATATTCAAATTCAAATTTAAAATATTCTTTGTTTAAAAAAACTTGTAAACAAGTGCTTTTGAATCGTCAGCTCTACTGTTGGTTCGGAAAGCTGTTCCTACCGAGAAGAGCCAGCAAGAAACTCGGCAGTTGCTCTTTTCAAAATATAATTCTTATTACTAGTTACAGTACAGTAGTACAGTTCAGTCATATAATATATATATATATATATATATATTTTTGTTAGTAAAGAGTAGTATTCGTAATAGCCTGCCTAAAAATTATGTTTGCAAAATCTCTACATATAATATTTTCTTTCGAAAAAATATATTGGCAGAGTTCAAAGCCACAAAGTTCGAGCCAAATTCTTAATATAAGGCGGTTAGTGTTTAAATATTAAGGTTATCTACGTAACGTGCGTGCATGCGTGTATTTTATTTTCGGTCTGTGATAAAAATATACATATATATAGTTGCTATGTGCTTTATATGTCGTTTGATTATTCGCCGCACATGCAAATATGTTTCTGGTGTGTGTGTATTGTGTTTTCTTTTTGAAAGACAGTTAACTTAATTTTTCTAATATTAAAGTAATAATAAAATTATTTTGCTATAACCCGCGAAGAAGTAAAATAGAAAATATATATAATGCTAAATGTAAGTGGACAATCGGTTATCATACCTGATTCATGCAGGATTCGTAAAAACACCTCCACAACCGCCACCACAATACACAAGCACTATATACGTTCACTATCACAAACTCAACAATCGTTTCGCCCCGCAACTGAAGCATCATCAGGAGCTAGACTCCACGACCAAAATCGCAAAGCTTTGTGATTTTGGTGGTGGAGGTTTGTGCATGTGTTTTTTTATGAATCCTGCATGTATCAGGTATGATAACCGATTGTCCACTCTACATTTAGCATTATATATATTTTCTATTTTACTTCATCGCGGATTATAGCAAAATAATTTTATTATTACTTTTGTATTATGGATCTCCGCAAAGTAACGCCTAATTCTATAAATTATTTTCTAATGTTACTTAAACCTTACAATTTTTTATCTTTTATGAGAGAGAGATTGATAGTACAATAAAAAAGTAAGTGACATTGTTTCATCCATTCACGTGTGATGCGATGACAGGGAAAAAGAGATTCATTTATCACTACATAGTATGAAACAAAGTCGCTTTCCCTGTTTGTCCCTATGTCGGGCGGGCCACGGGCGATAATGAATCAAAACAACTGGATCGATTTTAATCATTTTTTTCACTGAGTGACATAGGCTATATATTTTATACCCGTGCGAAGCCGGAGCGGGTCGCTAGTATATAATATACAGATTAGTCTCTGTTACAAACTCGACCTCACACGTTGAAGGTCACACTACAAAATACTCTGAATGTTCTCCTGTCACAGTTTTATATTTAGAGTACGCGCAATGTCTTATTTCTAGATGCGGGCAAATAAAAGTCGTCTCGGCGTCGTTACGGTGAACATTCCGGTCTGCTCATTGATGTTGTTAGCTATAAAACTGTTTTAGTGTAAAAAGCCTAAGAACAGACATTTCGGATATTATTTTATTATTATGTTCGAGATCATCATCCTCCTTCCCTTATCCCACTCTAAGTAGGGTCGGCACAACATCTTATAAACATGTTGTTTTATGATTTGGCTAGGTATTACTACTGGTGGCTTACCTGGCGTCAACTTACCTTAGTCGCCTTTTACGTCACATCGGTAAGAAAGAGGGTGATCTATTCTACTCAGCCGGATACCACACGGTGTGTCAAGTTACCTTAGTCACCTTTTACGAAACGTCAGTAAAAAATGAGGGTGATCTATTCTAACTCAGCCGGATACCACTCAGCGGGTCAACTTACCTTAGTTGCACTTTTAAGACACCTCGGTAAGAAATGAGGGCGGTCTATTCTACTCAGCCGAATAAGTATATATTGAAAAGTATATATGGACATATTTACCAGTTGTCTGTCACCCATAACACAATTATTAAGTTGCTTTGGGGATGGGATGACTGTAAATGTAATTGTCCCATGTATGTATTTATTTACTTTAAAAAAAAGGACGTAGAAATCTCGATAATCTTGTACGTCAATAAGAAAATGTATTATAAGTGTTAGCCATCAGAAACGAGATAATTGATTGAAGTGCAGCGTGAACACGGATCGCAAATAGAGTGTCACCATAGAAAGTCGGCCACTCGGACGTAAAGAAAAAAGCTATGATTACAAAATAATTATTGCAAAATAACAGACTACGTGTATATGGTAAAGATCAGTCTTACCAGTAAGTGTTTGAAGCCGCTATGATGTTACGTATTATTTGAGCAGTTATTTAATATACAGTCTTCTATATCTTTAATATTTAAATGAGTTATACTTGTATCTTCTTCTTCAACCGATGGACGTCCACTGCTGGACATAGGTCTCTTCATGGGATCTCCAGCGCACACGATTTTGTGCCGCTTGTATCCAGCGGCTCCCCGCGACCCTTTTGAGGTCGTCTGTCCATCTAGTAGGGGGTCTTCCGACACTGCGCTATACTTGTATGTATATATATATAAATATATTTGCTGAATATTGGAAACAGGTGGGGCGTTTTGGGGAGCTAGATTTTATTTAAAAAAAATCTTTTTATCCCTGTCTTTTGGCATTAAAAATATAGTTTAATGTATAATTGAAAGCAACGGATTTTTTAGCTGTGAAACGTAATGTGATAGCCGTAACGGGTGCATCGAAAATGTTCAAAACCCAGGTTCGAATCCCACATGTCATCGGCGCTTTCTTTCTTTTTTATTTTATTTTAATATTTTTTATCTTTATTTTTATTTTATTTTATTTTATTAGGCCATCAACAATATATACATTATTAACATGTTGAAAAGTTGCATGATACCTTAAAAATAAAAACTAAATGCTATATTAATTAAAGACGGCTACAACATTTACAAAAAATAACAAACATTCATTCATATTAAGATATAAAAAGGTGACAATAACACAGATTATAAAAGTTTTAGAAGGGATTTTTTAAACATTGTTTCGGAATCGTGCATTATATCTAACATATTATTACCCTTCGATAGCTTATTATATTGACGCATAAGTCTATTTAAGGGAGAGTTGTGTCCTAGATTTGTCTTTGAAGGCCATTCCGCGAACAACTTCCGTATTTGGGCACGAGGTTGTCGATTTGGTATTGCAAAGTTAATTTGCTTTAATAGGGATGGACAATCTATGACACCTCTCAGCAATTTCAACAGAAACATACCGTCTAAGAGAGATCTTCGATTCCGTAGTGATATTAAATTAAAGTGCGTCAGTCTATCGTCATAACTTTTGAGTCTTTTTGCCAACCCATATTGATATGCAAGATGCCAAAGGAATCTTTTTTGTACCGACTCAATACGTTTCGCATACACTTCATAAAAAGGATTCCAGACGACGCTGCAATATTCGACTTTGGAACGGACAAGACAATTAAAAACTACAATTTTAGTCTGTGGATTTTTAAATTCTTTAGTGTTCCGCAACACAAAACCGAGAGTTCTTAAAGAGTTTTTAACTATGTGGTCTATATTAATATTGAACCTGAGGCTGCTGTCCAAAATTACACCCAGATCACGAATGGATTGATTTCTTTTCAATGGTGTGTTGTTAATACGGTATAAATTCTGTATAGAATTGCGTGATCTTGTGAATTGAACATAACTACATTTGTCGGCATTCAGATCCATTCCATTGACTTTACACCAATATGTCAAATTATGTAAATCCTCTTGTAACATCAGTGAATCCGAAGAATTTTTTATTGACTTATAAATTTTTAAGTCATCTGCGAATAACAATCCTTTTGAATGTCTGAGGCACAAAGTAATGTCGTTTATAAAGATATTGAACAATAAAGGCCCTAAATGTGAACCTTGTGGGACACCGGAAGAATTATAGAATATATTTGATTCTTGACCATTTATGACTACTTTAGATGTCCTCGCATTTAAGTAAGACCAGCACCATTGTAAAAATAAACCATTTATACCAAGAGACTCGAGTTTATATAATAGTATATGGTGTGGAACGCGATCAAACGCTTTTGCGAAATCCATATATATCACATCCACTGTACCACGTGAGTCAACAGCGCGGGATAAATACTCCACAAAAGAAATCAAGTTAGTAGTGGTAGACCTATTTTTTACAAAACCATGCTGAAATGGTGTGATTTTTTGCTTAAAGTAAGAAATAAGGACTGGATAAAGCACTTGCTCAAAAATTTTTGCAAAGGTCGATAAGATAGAAATCGGTCTGTAATTTTTTACAAAACTTTTCTCATCACTTTTGTATAACGGAACCACTCGTGCCTCCTTCCAAATTTGCGGAAAAGTGCCTTCTTTCAATGAGGTATTAAAGATAATTGTAAGAGGCCGTGCTAAAGCTGAAGCGCACTTTACCACAAATACAGAAGGAATGCCATCCGGGCCAGCTCCTTTATTAGGATCAAGTCTTTTTAAAGCTTTAAATGTGGTTTCTATGTCCAATACGATATTGCTCAAGCTGTTAAATTCAAATGTTTTTTTGCTGGTCGACTGAGAGAAGTCTTGCACAGATGATGCTGAAGTGAAGGTTGATGAAAAGTGAGAAGCAAAGAACCCACAAATAGTATGTGCATCTGAGGAAGTCATATTATTATATTTCATTTCGCTCGGGTATAAGCTCTTACCATTTCTTTTAGTTTTTAAAAACGACCAGAAAAACTTGGGATTGGACCTCAGTGTCATTTCTAATCGACTTAAATATGCATTGTAACAAACTAATTGCATTTTCCGGCACCTGTTTTTGAGGATTTCAAAACTAATTATATCGCGAGGATTACCATTATATTTCTTTATTTTTATTCGATACTTATATTTTTCACGCAGAAGATTAATAAGATTAGGAGTAAACCAGGGTGGATACTTGTTTTTATTCTTAACTGATTTTGGGACTCGATCCTGAATAAATTTGTAAATGTAACTAAAGAACTTAGAAACCATTTCGTTCACATTATTGCAACTATTCAATATTTTATCCCAAGCAACACTGTTTATATCATTGATTATATGTTCGTAATTAGCTTTAAAAAAATGTAAGCGCGTTGAACGTTCAGCAGTTTTTAAGAAAAGGTCGTTATTTAAAGATAGCTTAAAAAATAAGGCAGGATGAAGCTTGTCGATACCGACAAGTGGGTCCTTGTGTTGAGCTACACTTTTTATTTCAATATTGCTTAAGACAAGATCTAATATTTTGTCTTTACAATTATTTATATAATTATATTGATTCAATGAGTTGATATGTATGAAATCAATGAACATATTAGCATAATGACTATTATTAATTGTGGGATTTAAGTATAAGCTGTTTAATTTAAAAGTCCATTGAATGCAACTAAAATTAAAGTCACCCACAATAACATAATTACAACAGGGAGAAGAATTTAAAACACGACTGGTGTTATCCACAAAATGTTTCACTATGTGTTTCTGAATCGGTGGAGGAAGGTATGCGGCGCATATTAGCAATTCTGATTGTGTTGTGTAAGATTCAAATGAAGACAAGCCTACCCAAAGGTCTTCACATTTTGACTCGTAATTGACTATACGCTTGGAATTCAATCTTTTAGTAACCGCAATAAGAACACCACCTCCGTCTTTCTTACCATGAAAGCCGCTTGTCTCACGATCTCTCCTATAAACCACATATCTATCATCAAAGAGCTCATAATCAAAGACACCTCCATTCAACCATGTCTCTGTTAAAACAACAATATCAAAATCATTGCAAATAATATTATTAAAAAACTCAATTGTTTTCGTACGGAGACCTCTAACGTTCTGGTAGTAACTAGTAGTAATCTTTAAAAAATATACCTTTAAAAAATTACTCAGGTACTTATATGTATAAAAGACAAAATATGTATGTTCCATATAGACTCCGAAACGGCTGGACCGATATTCAATGAATTTTAGAGATTTTTTTCAAAATTCTCTAAAATTGCGGATAATATTGTTTACCGTCAATGATAGTTTTTGTGGAATAATGGCAGGAGGATGATAATTTCACCATAATTCTAGTATTAGTAGGGTGTTTATTGCTACTCTTCTAACAAAACAGAATGCTAAGTGATGACCTATATAAACGTTTATATTCCATAAAGGTTGGTATTGTTATTACTGCATCGATTCTAACAACAAGAATAAGCGGTTTATTAATGATCACAAAACACTAATAAAAAATAACAATGTTATGACTTACAACGTCGTGCTATCTGACTAACCTTGAGGTATATCACACAGCAAATAAAAAATACGTTTAAACACTTGTCGTCGTATTGTTCATAAAAAAAGCTAAAAAATAATCAAAAAAATCCATTACACAAAGCCATTATAGTGTTAAAAAATGTATTTACTTAACAGTGTAATAATAGCTTCTTTATTCAAACTAATATACTTTTTTAGTGTGCTGTAGGAAATCTATTAAGCTCCTAAATTGTTTTTAAAAGAGAACGCTACTTTTTTTGTAATTTTTTATCGTTCGGGTACAAATTTCTTATAATGCGTGTCAAAGATTGTAAAAATATACAAAAAAAGGGTAGTCCGTCCGTTATCCACTGAGCTATCACAACTTTACAAATGCCCCCAAAAATATCATATGAATTTTATTCAACATTTTAGCATTTTTTCAGCGCCCGAATACAGGGATGAAACGATGTTTTTTTGTTCTGAATTTCATGAAAATCGTTGTAGCTCTTTCCTAGATTCAGAAAAATATACAAATATATCTACAAGATTAACTCATTTCAAAATTAAAGATGTGCTTATTAATATCATATTTCAAACCTATGTGGTTAATTTTCATGAAATGATAATAAATTTTAACGAATATTTTTACAAAAATCTATTAGTTATAAAAGTTGTATTTTGTGAAAAAGAATCAATTTAAATGAGAATTGTAAACTCTGTCAACATTTTCAAACATAGATAACTCTCTTAAACCAGTTATTTAAATTTTCACATTACTAACATTAAAGTGTTTAATAGAATACTGATTACATTTAATTTATTCCGTTAATCACCAAAAATTTATAGTAAGTGAAGTAACAGTTTATATCAGGAGTTTGTGAACAAGTTTTCTCTTATTGGTGAAAAGAATATAAAGTTTAGACCCAACATTTTGTTTAATTTGGTTAAGCAGTTAACACATAATAACCTGAAACATTCTTCATTATATAGCATCAGTTATTCGTTTAATTTAGTTAAACGTTCAGTTGTAAAACACCACGCATTGTGATTATTATATGTTATATTATGTATTATAATATATCTTACTAGTATTATAAATGCGAAAGTTTGTGAGTATGGATGTATGTTTGTTACTCTTTCACGGCGAATCCGCTAAACCAATATCGATGAAATTTGGAACAGTTATTCCTTATACACCGGAATAACATATAGGCTATAGAAATCCTGTTAATTCTACAGGAATAGGATGACATTGAAAAGCACTATTTTTTTCGACCTATGACGCGACAAAGGCTAGTAAAATTTAAATAAATAAACTTATATAGCGATTTCCTCTTTTGAGAGATGGTTCTTCCTTTTATTACATTTCTTACATTTATTATTATGTAAGGATGGATTTTAAAACACCATGCTAAGCGAGCGTTTGAAATATACCCGAAAAACTTCATAATACGTTTAAAAGGTGATACAAATTTATAGTATAAAACCTTAAACTCGATTTGTTTGATATATTTCTGACTGAAAGAAGTATTGAACTTTAAAACATATTCACATATATAATTCACTAGCTGGATCGCTTTTAGCAACCGTCTGGTTATTTTTAAATTTATATATTGGTAACATTTTTGCCCTTGACCGAGCGGGAAAACAAGACGAGTTCTATCATTACATTGCATAATGCAATTTTATGATAGAACTTTTAATATAGTATTAGAGTAATAGGTATAGTATAAGGTCATATTTTCAAGTTTTTCTTTACTTATAAAGAATAAGGTATACTACTGTTAAAATTAAAGTAAAATGTTTACACGAGAAAGTTTGTGTTAATACTGGTAGCAGGTCATTTACTTAGAATTAAAAAGTACTTGTACAATCAGTATTTTGTAATTGAAGACATTTCCGTTCCTTATAAATGACATCATCCGATAAAATAGCGTTACGTCAACTAGAAACACAATATTGTTTTTTTATTTATAAAAAACTCTCTCTACTGCTGGTTCGGAAAACTGTTCTTACCGAGAAGAGCCAGAAAGAAACTCAGCGGTTGCTCTTTTAAAAATATAACTCTTTTTACTAGTTACATTTAGTTATTACGGTATTGTACAGGGTCGAAGAGTAGCTACGTTCATTCTTATCATCTAAGTTATCCTGAATAGTATAGTAGGCTTTCTATATTAGCCTTTTATTAATAGTGATTATAATATTGATTACTATTAAATCGCTTATTGTATTATTTTACAATACGAGTCAATTGAATATGAGTTTTCCGGAATGCGTCGGGACTTACTAACTGAGAAAAACCACATACATAGGTCGCAAAAAGTATTATCATCGATTGTAATAACTATGTTTGTCGATTTGAGTGTTAAAGTTTTGTAAAAAAAAATTATAGATCCAACTGTTCAATCATCTAAGTGAAGTAGTGGTAGGTACTCTAAGATCAAACTTATAAATTCGATATCAGTATAAGATAGAGTTGGCGAAAACAGTTCAATAACTTATAATATGCAATACGACCAAAACTACTTTAGAACCATGTCAAAGTTCTAGATTCGTGAAATGCAACTGCATTTCAAAACTTGTTATTATCATCGTAAACTGCCAAAGTTCTAGAACAGTTCCGGCTCTATCTGCCGCCATCTGTACGTATCAAACTTGCTGTTGGATTAGTTTGTGAAGTTAATTAACTGATAAGGGCGGGCGGGTTTAACGACGGTCCAGTGTAAAATACACTTTAATTATTGTTTGAATCTGACCATTTAATATGTTTTTACAGTTTTTTTACATATTTGGTAAATACTTCACCACTGTAGTGTAAATATTGTAATTCTTGAAATTATAGTCTAATGTTTAAATCATATGGGGTCATGTATTAGTAGATATTGTACTTCAAATTATTAATATTATTGCTTAATCAACCGCCGTAAAGGCTCGATTATTTCGTATCCTAGTCTAATAATAAAATATCTTTATATTTAAATGACCTAATCTTGTGATATACCTATATATCTGAATTTCGGAAATGGATCTAACGATTTGCACAAAATTTAGTAGATATATAGGGGGATTTTTTTATAAATCGATCTAGCTAGGTTTCATTAAAAAAAATGTCGTTTTATCCCCGTTTTCAGGCACTGAAAAATTGTTACAAAATTATTATTAAAAAAAAGTTAATTACGCTGTCACTTGCAAAATATAATAATTTATTTGGTATCGGGCGGTCTAAAGAAATGAAAATATTCGAATTGAGTCCAGATATAACCAGCATTTTTTACCACCACCATTATTTTTTTGCATATTGCTTTTTTATGTCTCGGTTACCCGGTTGGCGGTTACTAATTTATTAAACACTAGTGGCCCGCTCCGGCTTCGCACGGGTATAAAATATATAGCCTATGTCACTCAGTGAAAAAATGATTTAAATCTATCGAGTAGTATTGTTTTATTCATTACTGCCCGTGGCCCGCACGCGTTAAATTTATGATGTAGGTATATTTCACATTAGAATCAATGACAGCCTGTTACTGCGGTTCCGTCGTAAATATAAAATACATTTATTTATTTCCATTGACCCAACTCGCCACTCGTCGAAATATCTTTCGGTTGATCATTATTTATCGTTTTCCTTCTCGAGGGGACAAGCCTACATATATCATATATTGATGTCTCAGTATAAATCATTCTGGATACATGCTCATGAAATGTAATGCACGCGTTTTCTTAAACCATTATTTTGTAGTTGAAAAATTGCACCTATCTCCCGCAATTGTCAATCATAAAACAAATAAAATAAAATAAATAAATAAAATCGACACTGACATTGATGACAATATACTTTATTCTTTATTATATAGCTATTTGCATGCGGTGAGTTTCACACTTCCTAGGAATCCAGATATAGGAAGATTTTCTTGTGATGTTTCCATAAACGTAAAGGGCGTGTTACGCTCTTACGTTACGCATCTTCGTTCCGTTAGTTTGCACATAACTAGTTTATATAATTTAACAAACATGCTACTTCATTTCGGTTTTCTTCAAGTGTAAAAAACGCACAATTATGTTTTATACGTATTTTTTCCTTTTGGCGAAGGATTTTTTATCTTATAGTAGTAGGTTGGATATTTGAGCTGGAGTTGCAAAAAAATTTATTATTTTCTCAGTAGCTTAGCTATGATACCGTAATAGACAAAAAGACTGGTATTTTTGATATTATTATCAATAAAAAATCTCAAAATAAATTATTTATTATAAGATCATGAATGAAAAAACTTGTGAAAGTTAATTTAAACGAAGAAAATATTTTTAGTTTCTAGTTTTAATATTAAAAAATAACACCTTGGCACTGTTCCATGCGTGCACGATGTGTAGTCATTAACTCATGGTAAAACTAACATGAAAATGAAATAATTACTAGTATTACAAATACTACATATTATAAGCTGTACTCGCGCATTCGTTCACGCTTTTCTTGTAAATTTCATAAATATTGCTAACAGACAGAGGGACATAATTTCGCATTTACAATATAAATCTATACTAATGTTAGTATAAATCTATACTAATATTAGTATAGATTTGTAATGCTACTTTCTGTCTGTGTTTTCGTCGCTGTAGACTTCGTGTTAGACTGTAGTAGCTTTTTCATTCTAGCTTTTTTGCATGTCAAAAACCAAATCGGACTGTTCCTTATTCGAAAAACCTTTGACAGCGTCAACTGATACCGCCGTTGAAGCATTTTCGTGCCCTAAAGGTGTATTTACGAGTTAATCTCGTAGATGCACGAGGCCAGACCTCACGTGTAGTTACTGTTACTGTTACTGGTGCGACCAGTTCAGGGCCAACCGATTTTAGAAAACTGGGTCCTCTTATTCTCCAGCCATGACGTTGTGTGTGATTATTAGGATGTAAACAAGTGCAAAAAATAACAAAAACACACACACATTAATAATATTAGTAGTGTGAGTAAGTTATTAATTACTTACTGAGTTAGTACAGTGCCATAATACTAATAATAAATGCGAAAGTAATTGAGTATGGATATATGTTTCTTACTCTTTTAACGGCAAATACGCTGAAATTAAATTTGGCACAATTATTCCTATTTAGGGTAATTACGGTAACATATAGGCTATAGAAATCCTGTTAATTCTACAGGATTAAGATGACATTGAAAAGCGCCATCTATTATAAACCTATCACGCGGCAATAGTCCACGTGAACGAAGTTGCAGGTAAAAGCTAGTAACATTACATGATGAATTGTAACTATGAATTAAGCACATAAGTATTGATATAAGTATCATAGATTTGAACCTGCGAACCTTTACGTAAAGGTTAATAAAAACTTTTTTGTTCCACCTGAATCCTATTTTCGTTGAAATAACGTAAAACAGTTGTTTACGAAAGTACGTCAACTATGTTTACTGGTCGTTAAAATATTTTATGTGCGAAAGTGAAAGAATGGAAAACATTGCGAACATCATAAGACGCGATAGGCGAACGATTATAGGTAATTTATTTGCTATTCGTGAATAAACTGAGATTTTATAGCACAAAATGACCGTGTCCGATCAGTTGGCTGATTAATTACAAAATGAAAAAGATTTATTTTGTACATAAAACTCGTGAAGGCTTAACAGTTAAGGGGGTTATGCAGAGGGGTATGCAGATTCAAACCCCTGACAATCACATATGCCTTTAATATAGAAACTGTTTTACTTTGTTAAACAGTAGGTAACTTAATCAGTGATGTTATTCCTTTTTATATTTACATTGATTAGCGTTGAGTTACAACCGATTATTATTTTAACTTCCGATTTTGATGCCGATAGCACGTCAAAAGTAAATGATTTTAAATTTATTATTGCATTTATACTAAGTATTTTTTTATTGTCTAATTCTCGTATTTCAGGATACGGGAAATTCCAGATAGGGCCATAGTGATGTGGTTAAAGTCGTAATATATACAATTAATTTTATATCAAAAATTCTACAGTGGTTTTACTGTGACATTTTTGTTACATTATGAACTAAATCGAATTTTGATCTTGCTAATAGTTATTATAGTGAAGTACTTTTGTTCCGTTCTCTAATTCACTAATCTTCTGTTTAGTTTTTTAATCTTGATTTAAGTGTAAACATGATTCCATAAATATCTATATGGAATTAAAATTTTGATATAGGGAAATTAAGTACTATAAATGATTCACATTGTTGTTCATTTTACATACTTTATGCGTATGCCAAAATCGCAAAACGTGTTTTATAAATTTTTACATTTCATCTTTGTGCTACTTACGTGAATAAAAATATTCCCGCCTTAAAATGCAACCTTCAACCGGTCCGAAAAAGTATACCGGTTGTCGTCACAATAAATGTCATTTTTTCAAAAAACAAGTACACACGCTACCTTCACCTCATTTTGTTTTGCCCACAAGATAATTTGAACAGACTTAAGGCGAGTTTACTTAGTTTAATAGAGACGTTAACGCGAAATATAGCTCTTAAAGGGTTGTAACGCCGCTAAGAACAGCATCAGTTTAACAGACGTTAATGGCCCTACGTGTCGCTGGTTTTAATAAACTAGCGGTCCGGCCACGCGTTGCTGTGTCACAGTTTACTTTCGATCTTTCCTCGGAACAAAACTATCATAAACAGTTTTAAAATCCATCGTCTCGAAAAATAACAAGATTATCCGCTGGGTCAATCTAATATTGTCTTATTTTTTTTCTTTAAATCGGTCCTGCCGTTTCGGAGTCTATAAGGAATATAGGTACATACACTTTCTATTTTATATATATACTAGCTGTGCCCATGATTTCGTCCGCGTAAAAGTCATTGTGTATATAACGTTTTTCTCGCGTAAATATTGATGCTGCAGGAATTCTAGGATGAAAAGTAGCCTATAGCTATGTGTAGCTCCACAACCTCCTCTATTTTCCAGTCCCATCAAAATCAGTTTAGCCTTTCCAAAAAATGATTTATTAACCTAAACCTTCCTCAATATTGGCACTATCTTTAAGTAAAAACAGTACAAAAATCCTTTCCGTAGACTTTAAGAAAATCAATCACATACTGACAAACAGCTTTTGAGGACTTTGTTTTAAAATATTTATAGAAATATAAATATTATAAAACAAAGTATAGTCCCTAACTCTTTGCAACATTGATTTCAATGCTAACTAGAGCTTTAAACTATTGTAAGTAGCAAAAGCATAATAAGCATAAAGTGAGAGATATAATTTTAGTAAATTTAAACATCAGAAAGCTCTGCATTATAATTATAGTTATATGGTTGCTTGCAGCTTTAATATAATCGATACACCTGATAAGTGACTATCGATGTTTCATATCAATCGGTGCTTAGCTATAATACTATCGCATATCGATGTAATCAATTATGTATGAGCTGAAATTGTATAGTGTGTTACATTAAAGAGTTAGTAATTTTAGCTAATCCATCAATTAATTATTAATATATCACAGAGTTTTAAATCTATTTACTCGTTTTGATATAATTTTTGATAATTAGGAATGCAACCTTATATGTTGTGAGTTGGTAGTACCTTTGTCTGTAATTTGTTACATTGGCTACATTTTTATATAACCTCTCTCCTTGTCATCTATGGAAAAATACGCCATAGTTGAAATATAATTTATCCGTGTTCTAAACAGTTTGTTGTATTATAAATCACGCAAATATCAACAATAATATACATTAATGAATGTTTGTTGTGTGTCCTTTATAGACTGAAATGACTGATCGGCTGAAATGATTTTAATGTAATTTTGAGACAATCTTTAGAATGAACCCAGCGGATGATCCTATAAAGTTTAGTGGCTAACGGAACATTTTTTAACAGTAAAGTTCTGTTTCGAAGGGAATTCGAAATCGTACTGAGCCACAGCAATATATAACGATCGTATTGTAAAAAAATCTTTTATAATTAAATTTCTCATGCACAACTTGCTCGTGCATCTCTTTTTAGTTTTATCGAAGCTGCGAATGAAAGTCTTGACCTCATTTATGAAACAACGCTCTTTGAATTTTTTTTTGTGGATTCGATTTGAACATAATAAAATGCCATTTCTCTCCTTCATTGTTGCTTAGTGCTAAATCATTGTCCTGGTAGATATATTAAACAAATCGAAATCCCTAAAAAATGTCTGTCTGTATGTGATCGATTTTCTCAAAATCTAGTGAATGAATTTTTGTATGGTTTATACTTAGAGATTGTGCAATTTTATTCCCCGGAACGGCTTAACCAATTTTGAGGGGAATTTTATCGGAAGATTAGACGTGGTTGTGGAGCAACATATGGACAACTTCTAATACTAAAATACGTCCACGCCCACATGAAAATACGTGTGTCACAAAAAAATAACATAAAATTGCTTTTTTCCGGAATCTTTTAGTAAAATACCGCACAAAAATCGGTTTATTATATCATGATCAAGGTTGTCACATACAGACAGACAGCCTTTGAGACTTTGTTTTATAATGAGTATAAATAAATTACAGCGGGAATAATTATTATAGATTTACGCGTTTTGTGATACACTGATCTCCGGGCGAAGCTGCATAAAATAACCTTCTTTAATCTTAATTTTTATAATAGAATTTGCCTTATATAACCTTATTTAATATTAATTTTATAATATAATTTGCCTTATTTAACCTTATTTAATCTTAATTTTTATAATAGATTTGCCTTAAGTTATAGAGGGCATATCTGGAGCAGTGTCGCTCTACATTCGCTCGGTTATTAACTGCTCTAATTGGAGTCAAATCAAATCCGACCTCGATCGATCTTACGTGAATAGGCTTCAGGGCGATTTGTGATCGAAGCTTACAGAAATATCTCGTTTCTTATCACAGTGTTTTTTTCCCCTATTACTTATATTACATGTTTTTCTTTTTAACAATAACTCTTAGTTGTCTTTGTATTTCACTAATATGCGTAATGTTTTGTTTAAATCAGAAAATAAGAGATTGTATAAGTCATAGTAATTAATGTAATATAGCCATAGAGTTATACTTTTAGTAGGGAATCTAGTCTAAAATGTGCCATAATACATCTATACTAATATATAAAGCTGAAGTTTTTTGTTTGATTAATTATTGGAACGCGCTATTCTCAAGAACTATTGGATCGATTTGAAAAATTCTTTCTAGTGTAAGATAGTTATGTTTTTGAGGAAGGTTATAGGCTATATAACATCACGCTAAGATGAATAGGAGAGGAGCAGCAATAAAAAAATAGTACGAAAACGACAAAATTTAAAGCTTTTCTTGCGTGCGCTGAGTAAACGGTAATATTCAAAAATCATGTATTAGAAAATTGTTGCTCTCTAAAAATTCTAAATAAAAGTCATATGTCATATATTTAACCATTTTTATGGTTATCAAAAGACTATATTACGGTTTTAATTTTTCTACACGGGCGGAGCCGTTGGCGATTGCTAGTATTATATAAAGAGAAAGCAAATGAGGGTGTATCTATCTCTCTCTGTTTTTATTTGTAGATTAGGCAAAGATGAAGTATACGAGGTTCATCGTCTCTCTGAATATTTACTGTGATAGTCTTACTTACAGGGCTGCCTATGGCTCCCCTTCTCTAAGAATGATATAGCAGTCTATTATGTAACTGCCTACAAATCTTTAGATATACCAATTTATACAAGAAGGCGGTATTATGCTATTTTTGTTGACCGAAATAAAAATAATTTATTTAATTTTGACTGCAGAAAAATGTATTATTTTTAAGTTAATATTATATTTTGATCAATAAAAAATTAAGTAAAAATAACAAAGCGATTAGCGATGGTATAACCATGACCGGATTTATGCAATGATTCAGAAGTTATTGGCGCTGAGTTAAATTAATATTTCACGCCTGATTGTTGTTAAGTTACGTTAGCAATAGAAACTTAAGCTTTCTTCACATCCGACAAATGAGAGTTGATAGAACCAATTTTAGATCGTAAAAATCGAAGTATCGAAATTACGCCACACGTCTGCCGTTATTACAGACACAAAATATAAGCACAAAAGTTTTGATTAATTTATTCTATTAACTTTTTTGTTGCGCGGTAGAAATAATGGAGATTTTTAATCAGTGCAAAGTAACTGCATTAGAAAGTGTTTCGATTTATCTAAGAGTCCATGTTTGGAACAAAACTATGATATGATTTCACTTGTATCTTTTGAGATAACGAAAAAATAATTTTTAAATTACAATATTGTGATATGCTTGATTTTGACAACATTTTCATGTTCGGAGAAATTACTTACATGTATTGGGGTTTTATCAGTATAAAAGTTATGATAGAATTATTTTGCTACAATCCGCATTTGTTAAGAAAATCTATGTAATGCTGTAGGAAGCAAAAACCGTTCACATACCTTATACATGCAGGATTATTTACCACACGTATCACAATTCACCGCCACCAACTATACACTACACAAGCACTACACACTTTTACTACGACAATTTCTACGACCATTTCGCCCCAAAACCGAAGCATAATCAGGAGATAGGCTCCATGACAAAATCGTAATGCAGTACATAAAATCATGTAATATTAAAAAAAAAGAATTTAAAAAATAAACGCGTTTATAAAGAAATTTAACTAAAATTTATGGTTTTGTTCTTGAATCTGCCATTGTCATTGACCCTACTTAATAATGTTTAGCAATCAGTTGATAATAAATCCTTTTTTATTTCAAAGTTGCAATCGGTAATGTCTAATTTAGTCATGTGTCCGAGGTGTCGTAAGAGGCGACTAAGGTAAGTCGACCCGCCGTGTGATATCCGGTTGATTAGAATAGACCATCCTCATTCCTTACCATGGTGTCGTAAAATACGACTAAGGTAAGTACGTCAGGCAGGCTGCTGGTAGTAAAATACAAAATCACATCAGCTGACAACATGTTTATAACATGTTGTGCGGATCTTATTTAGAGCGGGATAAGGGCTGGAGAATGGGAAATATATGGGGAATTTTGGGAAATATAGAAATATAATTTTTTTTAAATAATTTATATTTTGATTTTTATAATTTGATTGCAATTCATAGTACGACGTATAAATCCTTCGGAATATATATATCTAAAGCGCATAAGTTGCGAAGCAGCATTGTTTCGCACTAATGATCACAACTATTGTCTGCCCACTATTCAAGCTTTATCTACACCGAAACTTTAAACAATAAGTGACTCAACTGTTATTAAATTATCAAGACCAAGGAATCTTCATTGCACAAAAATTCGCGTATAGAGCTTGATTGTGTGTATAAAAAAAAAATGCAATTATGGAAAATAATAAGTTATACGTTTCTTTATAAATAACTAGCTCAAGCACGACTTTTCCGCATAAATCTGTTTATTTTATTCTGATTAAAAAAATATAAATTACCTCAAAGTGGAAAACAGAGAAATACGTACCTAAAAATGCCTGGATAAAAAATTATGCATTAATTGAAATTTTGAACATAAAAGTAGTTATTATGAGTTGATCATAAAAGATAGAGACACGCTGTCGCGGACTTTGTCGTAGTATATTTGTAAATCTACAATTCTCTTTAGTGTATATCTGTTAGAATACGCGGCGCACGCGACTAAAGTGAAGTATAGATTTACTTCGAAAGTGTATTATACATGTATGCATAATACATACATGATATGCATTATGTAGATCTAAGAAAAGAGTAGCGATGATATCATTATTAAATGGACTTAAGTACAATTTATGGTAGCGTTCGCGTACAGAAATTGACTCATAGATATTTTTAAACTGGGTTTCAGAAAAATGAATTAGGACTAATTAAGGTTATTTAAATACGATAAGTAAAGTCAACAACGCCGTGACACTTCAAGTATTCTATTACAAAACTATGTAGAAACTAATAAGTAATTGCCGCGTCTATTGTTTACTATTTCATCCTTCACAGCAGTGAATGCTAACATCATAGGAATGTCTAGGAGTAGACCTTTTAAAGAAAAAATAAGACTACATGCAAAAAGATCTAGTATAATCATACTCGATATCAACGGTCTTGAACCCGCATGCCTAAAAGAACCCAGAATAATATTGATATCTTTAAATAGTAAGGACATGTTGAGATTGGTGCTTGAACCGTCAAATTTAATTGCCCGCATCAGCGATCATTTATTGAATTGTCACAAATTCACAACGGTGTTAAGGTCGGGGCAAATTCGATTCGTAAGCAATTCACAAGGTTTGTTGTGGATTTTTTTTCTCGTTGCTTTTTATCGTTGGTAATCGTTGTGCGGAAATTAGTAACTGTTAAAGGTACAATGAATGCACGATACGACGTCGCCTTTTTGCACTTGTCTTGATGAGATCTACATTATTTTGATGACGCTGATTACTTGAATTCTTGAAAATATCTATTTAGTATTATTTTACGAACCGCTCATTCACTGATATCAGGTGCTCATAAATCCCGAGCCTCATCTTTGAAATATTGAATCTACAGTTTATCGTAGTTTTCGTCCAAACAAATTAGGATCGCAACACACTGCGTTACGGTGTGACGTCGTATCGTGTGTATGTTCTAGATATTCTATATTGAAAAAGATGGTGATTAATTGATATTTAACAGCTTCAGTGAATTAAAGTCGAAGCCAACAATCTGTGCTTTGGTATTCATTTATTTTAAAGGACTTGACATTCGAACGGACACATCGAGTCCGGTTAAAGGATGATAATTGTCCTTCATATATTTTTCTTTAATAGTACAAATATTCAAGGTCCAAGTTTAGTGCAAATAAATCTTACTTAATAAAACATCGGTAATATACGACATACTCATCTTATAATACATGGCAAAATTTATAGAAATACTAGCTGATAGGACTAACGTTGTTTTGCCATATAAATTATTTCTAGTGTACATCATACAAAAATAAATAATTTTGTCCAAAAACAATGTGAGGGGTGGACAACCTTTATTACTAAGTAGTGTGAAAAAACACATAGTAGCCAATTCTCAGATCTGCTAAATATATACATATAAAATTTCATAAAAATCGGTCAAGCCGTTTCGGAGGAGTATGGTAATAAACATTGTAACACGAGAATTTTTTACATACGAGTATAAGGTACTCAACTGCATGATCTGACAACCAGACTATGTCGACCTTCAGCTGTCTTTATTATATAATATCACAGACTTTTTATACCGGTCATAAGGATTAACTATAATAAAATCTATTAGGTCGACCTTAGAAAGTAGGCCGCGCCGAGATTAATTGGTAGCTTATGAAATAAATATTCAATATATATAGGACCTTGTATGTGTTGAGTTTAGACGTCAATAACATATTACTGAAAGTCATGTTTTCCAGCATTTAGCATAAACGTGATCTGCGCAAGGCTTTTATTTACAAAACCAACACAATCAACATGGTCACGTCGAATTAGCTAGTTCTAATAATAATGGCAAATATGACGCCTCTTATGATAAAATTATATATTATGTGCTGCCTGCGACATCGTCTGCATGATATTTATTACCGATATAAAGAGTAGTCTATATTACGTAGCACACTTCAAAATATTCCTTATACAAAAGAACTTAAACAGGTGCTTTTGAATTGTCGGCGAAAAATGCTCTTATCAGAAAGAGCCAGCAAGAAACTCGATGGTTTTCTTTTTGAAAATATTAGCTTCGTTTTGTTTTATAATAAGTAGTACCTGAGTGACTGAGCCTTGCTCGGTAATTTGTTTTTATAGATATAAAAAAGATGAAACTTGAAAAAGAATTACAAAAATTAATTGGGCAATTGGGGCTCGATCTGGGGTGGGACAACTTTATGATTAAATGCTAAGATATAATTTGCATTCTATTCTACATTTAGCATTTTTCAGTGCTCGAAAACAGGGATAAAAATACATTTTTTTAAGTCAAACCTAGATCGATTTTACCCCCAAAACCCCTACGTGACGAATTTCATGAAAATCATTGAAGTCGTTTCCGAAATTCTGAAAATATATACAAGATGAACTCATTTGAATACTAATAATTAAAAATTATATGCTACACTCTATAGCTACAGATTTTCGTCATTGCTTGCGTATAAGAGTACGGATATATTGAAGTCCCATTAACGTTATTAAAATACCGCCGTGTGGTATCCGGCAGAATAGAATAGTACCACCCTCATTTCTTACTGAGGTGTCGTAAAAGGCGACTAAGGTAAGTCGACCCGCCGTGTGGTATCCGGCTGAGTAGAATTGACCACCCTCATTTCTTACCGAGGTGTCGTAAAAGGCGACTAAGGTAAGTTGACCCACCGTGTGGTTTCCGGTTTAGTAAAATAGACCACCCTCTTTCTTACCGAGGTGTCGTAAAATACGACTAAGGTAAGTTGACGTCAGGCAGGCGGCCGGTCGTAAAAACGCAGCCAAATCATGTGACAGCATGTTTATAACATGTTGTGCCGACCCCGCTTAGAGTGGGATAAGGACAGGAGGATGATTACGTTATTAAAATAATCTTCGCCCATATATTTAGTTGTCTGCATAATCATTCTTTTAATAGTTACTAAGAATAAAGTTTAAACTATGTACTTCTATGAAATAAAAACGAAAAATAACAAACAAACAATCGTGAGACATCTTTCTCTTTTAAGCTCTCTCTCTATGCCGGTCGTTTAAGCAAAAACAGGGCCCCTTTTGTAAACCCTCAAGAGAAATCAGGATCCTTATTTCTTAACAACAGCTTCGTCTCAAAATGCACGACGTAAGTTAGATTATAAATTTAAGTAAAACTTAGTTTTAAAGTGATCCAATGGTAATCGAATATCATTAACTTCGTTTGTGAGGACCTACTTTATGAGAGCGGTTGTTCAAAGTGTAAAACTTCAAGAGTATAACAAGATTGTGAGATCAAAGTAAACTGACACGTTGACAAAATATAGACAAGTTTATTATTTAAATAATGACATCTTACGCAACAAAATTCAGGGACTTAACGCGAGGTTCTTTAAATAAAAAACAGAAAACGTGATATCCGCTTCGAGGAAGGAAAAATCTTTTTGCATTAAAGAACATAACATTGATGATATCATTTGTTATTAGTTATACGTGATTTGTGTTTTGGGAGGTCATCGCATAGATAGGTTTAATGAATGTTAAAAAAAACCATAAAAATGATATACATATTACTGTAATTTAAACAAACGACGTTAAGTAAAATCCATAATTCGCAATCTGTATACATTACTTTAATGGAATGTGTAAATTCAGCTTAAGAGAAGGCTGGTAGTTCTCTTTTTTTTTCAAATGATAGACATCAACTTCTGGGCTGGTCTTTACGGGGTTTTCACGATCCCCGAGACATTTTGAGTTAGTTGGAAAATCGATTTTTTTAAATCGATTAATTCGTATAAAAAATAATCGATTAATAATAATCGATTTTTTTATAACTATTTCAACTTTTGCCTTTTTTAATATTAATAATTAACTACATTAAAGGTCCTGAAAATTGTCTCATATATTTATATTTAGGTATATTTATATTATTAAATTGGACATTTATTTGGCTACATTGGTTATATCCAAAAAACAAGAAAAAGTGTAACAACGAAAAAGAGGATAATTAAAATAATCGATTTTTCATAACAAATATAATCAATCAATTATTTTTTTACATCCCTGGCGCTGGAGTAAATTCGTACTCCAACGTCTTAGGACTCCAACACTACACGAGTTAAACTCCAAACATTGATTAAGACACTAGACGTTTTCGCTCATTCCAGAAATCTCGTATAGACAGACGTTACTGCAGAAAATCACCATATAGATATTCTTTTTGACACGGCTTACAGCAAAGTAATTCCATTATTCCTCTCGGAACACAATCATCTTTTCGGTCGATATTGTATGAATATCAGATTGAACAATAACGAAGCGATGTTTTATCCACAGTCACATAAAATAGACGTATTAGAATAAGATCTTAGTGTTGTCTTGTGGATTCAGGTATTTTTATTATAATATAATAATACAAATGGTGTAGAAAAGCAATTACAAAAAAACAAATGGACCTTTGGGTCTTAAATAAATGATATGTTTAAACCAACTTAATATTAGTAGATCGAAATATAGAAATTAGTCTGGACCTGTATACGAATACATGTATTCGTTGAAATTTTAACCCTTTCAAAATATAAGTAATAACGGAATGTTTAAAGTAATATGTTTTTGTTGTCGTTTTGCTAAGAATATTTTCGATCAAATTTGTACTTATACGTATTTCTTAAATTACGCTGGAGAGCTTTATTGTAAAGATTCGGATCTTTGACGCCTAATATTCTTTAGTAATATTAATTTATGACCAACAAGTCGAAAGAACATATATTTTTTTCTTTATAACTGAAAAGTGGCTTATTTTATGATTTGTATTAAAAAAGAAATCTCATTTATTGAGCACTCAATTCGACGCGACGTGTGACAAGACGCCTTCTTAAGCTCGGGCATATTGTCATTTTATTTCTGCGACGTCTTTCATGGATTTTCTAATATACAGTTAAAGACAGTTTCGCCGAGTTTTCAAATCGATTGCACTGTCATGTTTAGTGTTATAGTGTTTACGTACTTCATCATTCAGTAGTAAGTATTTTACATTAAAATGTATTAAACTTGAGGTGTATTTTTTAACTTATAATATAGGATAGACCTGCCGGCTTTTACAGTTATACAGGTATGGTTGAGTGAGTCATTGAAGGAATCATGTTCAACTAGCGCCGGTAAACGTCAGGTTTAGGGTATCTCTTGCGATGTTAGACAATATCTTAAGGTTACATCTGCCGTGGCTTCTCGCCACGGTCCCCGCAGCGTGATGACTAGTTACAGTCATGCTCCTTCATTACAAGTTGCTCTTAGCCACGGTACGGGCCTATCTATAGGACCCTCAGGGCAACTTTCCCCGACGCTTGTGGAGCGCATTTCGAATCCTGCGCTGGCCCATCCAATTCGATGACGATTTAAGTCACTAGGGCTTGTTAGCCCTATCTATACTGTTGCATATAATTAGTTCGAAAAAAAAGTACTGTAGTTGTGGCTGATCATATCTTTTAATGGTCTCTTCATAACGCTTCCTATTATGAAATTGCTTTAAATTATTACATGACACTAAAAACTATGAAGTGAATTCTATAGACGTTCAAGTAACATTGTACGAACAAAATGAGGATACAACCGAGTCACGTTTCCTCGATTACAATACGGTAAAACATCTTTACCCACATCGTGTGCATGTGATATTAAAGCGTATTTGCTAAATTATGATTTGCTAAAATTGTTAGGAATAAGAACTGTTATTATATCATAAAAATTTTTGGAATTTCCAGAAGTAGGTGTTATTTAGCAGAAAATCAAATAAATAATACCATGGTGCTATATTCATTTAGTAGGATATTATTTCAACTATTGGATTATTTTGGATATGTGACTTGAGGGAGGCCGTAAAGATATGGATTGGATATAGGATTGTATGAAGTATGACATATAAAAGGAGTAGCGCCAGAATTGACAAATGACAGGAGAGATTGGAGCGAAAAACTTGTTGTGCCGACGCCATTTAGAGTGAGATAATGGCAGGAGAATGATGAATATAATGATTATTTCGGCCATTATTTTGTTTTTGAATAAACTCTATACACTGTAGATGGAGGCCGTAAAGATATAAATTGGGTATTGTATGAAGTATGACATATAAAACGAGTAGCGCCAGAATTGACGAATGACAGGAGAAAATGGGATCGAAAAACATGTTGTGCCGACGCCATTTAGAGTGAGATAATGGCAGGAGAATGATGAATATAATTATTATTTCGGCTATTATTTTGTTTTTAAATAAACTCTATACAATGTTGAAGTTTGACCACAGTATACGACTATAGTAAACGTTGCAACTTTGTCATTAAGTTGTTTGGTCTGACAAAGTATACTTTAGTCTTGATACAAGCTTTGACACGGTCTTTGTGAACTATTTCCGTACTGGTGTAAAATATGCAATGCACTATTCCTACAAGCATCAAGGAGAATGACTAACAATGATTAAGTATTTAATAGAAAATTCATATTAAGTAGGACAGTTCTCAAATTATCACAATTTTTTTTAAAATATTCGACTTATTCGTATTATTTACTAAGAAAACGAACCTAAACTATGTTCATAATACTTTTATCGTTCAACAGAATACTCCTTATCTAGTTTTGATTATGTTTGAGGAAATATCAATCTTTCCTAATCATACATTTTTACATGTGTACATTCTAATATTTTAATTAGTGACAAGTTTGTAATTTCTCACGATCTAATGCGATAATAAATGATTATGTAATAATGATTTGAATTCTATTGCACGCCCACGCCCTATAATGGATGCATTTGCGTAATAATATTACTAAAAATAAATAAATATCAGGTGGTCTCTGAACGACTTGAAAGGAGAAATATCACGCTCTTAATGACTACAAAAATTATTATTCTAATAATGGGTACGGATTGACTCAAATATCATTTACGGAATGAATTTGTTTATTTTCGTTAATGGATATCCATACTAATATTATGAATATAAAAGTCTCTCGGTCTGTTACGATTTCAAGACTAAACAGCTGGATTAATTGTGATAAAATTTGACACAATTGAAGCTTAAATCGGTATATTAGAAAAATATAGGATAAAAATATTGACCACGCTACTCCAATGCGAATATGTTACACATATTTCGAAAATTCTCTAGAAATATTTTAGTTAGGTTTCCTCACGATGTTTCACCGATAAGCGTGTGATAAATTTTAATTATGAATTAAACAACACACAGTATCAACAGAAAAAATCATTGTTGCCTAGTCGGGGATTGAACCCGTGATCCCGCTCGAAACAGTAGCATCGTTGAGACACGTTGTGCTATCACAGCTTTCATTTACGCCTAGTACTTAAATACAATTACGGGTACTTACGGGTTCCCACGACCCAGGCTTCCTAGTGTGGGTCCCAACGGATAAACACTTAAATTGTAAATCTCTTTGAATTGAATAATATATTTTTATTTTTAAGAAATATTTTTTTTAATTTTAATTCGATATTCGTTGGCAAATAAACCACACGATCTTCAACTCGATCTCAAATATTAAAATAGGTATTTCTATAGCACTTAGAATTCAAATTCCGTACAATGAAAGCAAAAGCTGTTCTATTGGCAATCGAACATTACAAACCATGTGCAATGTACGTGATTCTACTTCGTAACATCATTAAATACGTTTATAATATTCGGCGTTGGGATGTTATAATAATTGTACTCACTTGTCTTTAACACGTGCGTTATCTCCCGACCCCTTATCATTTCATCCTACCATGCTTAATTTCTTTTTAAATTATCGATATTATGTTCTATTTATGTTTTGATAATTTAATATAATTCGTACCAACAACTTAATAATCATTATTATTAAGTTGTTGTGTTTATGTAAAAATTTTGTGAATACAGCAGATGCAACTTTGCCGAAACGTCAAACCTAACTAAACGTAATTTAAGGTAACGGCACTTTTGTATGAAATTTTACGTTTGATTATTGTAAATAATAAAAAATAAATTTGTAATTACCTGTTGCCATCTATTAACAAATGCCCAAAACCTCAGAACTGTAGCCCATTGTTTAATATTTAAAATGTAATATTATTAATTAACATTTTTTGTGAGCTACCACAAACAAAACGCTTATTATTTAAAATTTCATACAAAACGGTCAACTACTACTAGTACATGGTCAATTACTAGTGCCCTTACCTTAAACGTAACTCGGTTTATCGCGATATGACCTTATATTTGTATAATAATAAGTATGAGCGTTTTGAGAGAGGCTTGGACAAAAATGGAGGAGACCAATACTCAATAAAAAAGTTCCTTAAAATAATTAGATAAATAAACAAATTGACATCAATAATTTTGACATATTTTATAAATTCAATTGATAAATAAAAAACATTAAAAAGTTTCTTTGCGATTTTGTGGTGATGCAAATCTCCTGATGATGCTTCGGTTACGGGGCGAAATGATCTTTGAGATTGATCAAGTAAATGTGTGCATTGCTTCTGCAATTTGCGGTGACTAACACGTATAAAGTATGGAAAAGACTATGCTTCGTACAATTAGCATTTCTAAAAAAAAAAATTGATTATAGCATAACAATTACTTAACCATTATTTTTGAACATTCTCTTGCGTTATATGATCTTCTATCCTCCCTAATTGAAATGACAGGTATTTGTACGGATAATTCTAGCTTTGGAAAATTAAATTGTCGCTTCGACAAGCAGGAACAAATTTTCTTATAACGTATTCTCATTATGCTGTCAAAGACAAGCTTACGCGGTGTAGTAAATTGGATTGACCTAACTTGGTGTAAAATTTTACGGAAAATCTACAAGGTATATCCGTATTATTATTTTCTTTATTTAATTATTATCTGAATTTTAGTACTCCTATAAGGGTTGCCACCTTTTTTTTTAATCAAAAAAATATAGTACTTTTAGGAAATTCAGGAAAAAATAGTACACATCTATTTTCAATCATTATTTATTTTTCCATGATTATTTATTATTACTTTTCGCTGGACAATGACAAAGGAGTTAAAGTTACTAACTAACTAAGCCCCGTAAAAACATGAATGAGATTCGTTCCAACATTCTCTATGCAGTGCTGCGGGTGCGTTCCATTCACAGTTGATTAAAAAAAGCGCGACAATGAATTAGCGATAAAAATATAGTATTTTTCGGCCTATATTATTTTTCTATAATATATAGTACAATTGACTAAAATATAGTACGATATAATATAGTACGGGTGGCAACCCTAATAACGCCTATAGTAATTTAGTATAAGTGTAGGTATATTATAGTTTTTTTCTCTATTTTTGATGGACTTTAGTATCAGATGCATGCATCATATTATAGGTGTTAACGAAATTATAAACCTTCGAGCGCTGAACTATATGGAACGGCGTCTGTCTGTCTTTCCTTCATTCATGTCAGTCTAACATAAAGGACAAAAAAATCCCCTTTTTACTCTGGGAACGGGAAAAAATATAATGCATAATTGAGGATACTTTAATATATTTTATAGAATTGGGCGTTACTTTGCAGAGATCCATAATACAAAAGAAATAATGAAATTATTTTGCTATAATCCGCGATGAATCGATGAATTATTACTTTGGTGTTTTAACACTAAAGTTTATGTAAGTCGTGGTTATGACTAGTGTAAAATATTTATTGAAATATTTTGATACAGTAAAATAACGTTTTCTTGGTTCATTTAGCGGACGATAAGTAAACTTAAAAGTGTGTTAGTTTTTTAACCGAGTGCCCATATCGCATTGAAAGTCAATGGTGTCATTGACCTAGACCAGCTGTTTGGCGTATTTTATCAGCCTTGTTATTTTGTAGTAATGTAATGTTCTGATCATATTGTTTTGTACTTATAGAGATAGGATCCTTGATGCTCAGTTGTGGATTTCTTCGGTTAAATACGAATAAGTATATATTAATTTAAAAAAACATTTGATTTTCAAGTGTCATCGAAGCTTTTATCGGTAATGCGTAATTATGTATAACAACTGCCGTCCCAATCATCGCCGTGCGGTATCCGGCGCAGTAGAATAGACCACCCTCATTTCTTACCGAGGTGTCGTAAAAGGCGACTAAGGTAAGTCGACCCGCTATGTGGTCTTCGGCTGAGTAGAATGGACCACCCTCATGTTTAACATATTTATAATGTGTTGTGCCAACCCTACTTGGAGTGGGATAAGAGCAGGAGGATGAATTGCTGTCCCAATAACATCAACGTCAAATTATATGTTAAAATTTTCTGAATTAAATATCCTCTGTGTTTTATTCTATGTCTGGTGGAAATAAATTAATTTATTTATCGCATTACTTAGGGTTCTATTGCATCAAATTTCTTTTATAATTCTCCAGCGAATTAGCCGGGAAAGTGTAATAGACTGACAGACTTTTCTCACTTTATAATATTTGTATGAATTTTCAACATTTAAATGCTATTGATTTAAAACCATTAAGGCATTAAAACACTCGGAAAATATCCTTATATATAGGGATTCTATTCTAGTTTCGATAGAATCTCTAACTTAACTAGTATATTTATAGATAATTATCTTGTTAGAGATGTGTAGATATAACACGCCGAGTGACGCAGAGCCGTTTATAGGTGAAGATAAGAGAGGCGGTTAATCTTTTATCAATATGGACTATGGGGCACTATTACGATCTTATTTGAAGAGTTTGACACAATTTGTGGCATACAAGTAGAAAAAATATTTTAGGAGCGTAATATGACAATAATTTATTGAAGTAGGCGTTACTTTGCGGAATTCCATAGCACAAAAGTTACTATAGAATAGTTTGCTAAAAGTACGTAAAGTTGAAAAAGTACGTAAGTCGTTTGTGGATTTGGGTATAAGATTCTATAATAAAATTCCACAATCAATTTTAACTTTATTAAGGAGAGGCTGATACAGAAAGCCTATTACTATACTGTTGAGGATTATTTAGACGAAAAAAATGCGTGGATATAAATATTGTTCGACCCTGTACAAGATAGAAACAATTAAATGTAACTAGCAATAAGAATTGTATTTTATAAAAAGAGCAACCGCCGAGCTTCTTGCTGGCTCTTCTCGGTAGTTACAGCTTTCCGAACCAGAATTGACGATTCATAAGCAATTTATAGAATTAGGCGGTACTTTGCGGAGATCCATAATACAAAAGTAATAATAAAATTATTCCTAAATCCGCGATGAATCGCGGATTATAGCAAACTAATTAACATTAATAACATTATTACTTTTGGATTCAAAAGCACTTGTTTAAAAGTTTATTTGAATAAAGAATATTTTGAATTTTGAATTTGAATATAATCTGCGTTTGTATTCAGTGACAAATCGCGGATTTAGAGAAATAAGTGTAGCAAATCTTACGTAATATGAAAAGTTATCTATATGTCAAAGCAAGAAAAATAGATGATCAAATTCATCAATTAAATCAAATCAATTGAAGGTTTTGATATTACAGGGCTGTAAAGTATAAACTGGCATCAGTTTGACGTTATTTTAATGAAAGTATAGATATCATGTAATTTGCATTTAAACGAATACACCGCATTACATTTCAACCCATTTGGTTTTTTCACTATACCTATTAATGTTTACGCATTTAGTTAATTACTAGTTTTTTTTTTTAAATTAGGCTTAAATAAAGTCGTCGTTTAATAGAAAAAAGAAACAATAATTTCTTCACAAAACTAAAACAAGCAAAATATTTCCACATTACAAGAAAAAAGTTTTTTGTTATTGCCGTGTGGAATCCGACTGAGTTGAATAGATCAACCTCATTTTTTACTGATGTTTCGTTAAAGGGGACTAAGTTAAGTTGACCCAAGGTGGTATCCGGTTGATTAGAATAGACCATCATCTTTCTTACCGAGGTGTCTTAAAATACAACTAAGGTACGATGACGTCAGCCAGGCGACCGGTTGTAAAAACGCAGCCTTATCATGTTACAGCATATTTATAACATATTCTGCCGATCCCACTTATAGTGGGATAAGGGTAGGAGGATGATGATAATATAAAAGATTTTTACCATTTCTTAGTATATGTATTTTGAATTTCTAATCACATGCGAGACAACTGCAGCTTCTAGAAAGTCTAATGATGCATAAACGATTTGGAAACGCACGATGAAACACTTGATCTATTTAACCGTTCACTGTTACGTCTGAACGGGGCTTTCGGTATTTACAAATACTAATCTTCACGGCTACTTCGGCTTAAGATATTTTCAATGATATAATGTCTGTTGCTAAATTTCGGCGAAAGTTCATCGCACAAATTGTGAGCGCGGCCAAATATTTTTAATCTAACAGGCATGAATCTTGTTGGTAGTGAAGCTTTCAGAATGTAAGTAAAAAAGTAAGTAGCGGCCTGTTACTATCCTACTGCTGAGAATAGGCCTCTTCTCTCCGTTTTTGGAGAGAAGGTTGGAGCTAAGACCTACCACGCTGTTCCAATGCGGATTGGTAGGTTACACATATAGAATTCTCTAGAGATATGCAGGTTTCGTCACGATGTTTTTCTTCACCGAAAAGCGTGTGATAAATTGTAATTATCAATTAGACACATAAATTTTAACAGAAAACTTATTGGTGTCTGCCCGGGTTTGAACACGGGACCTCTTCGAAAGAGTCGCATGGTGTTACCGCTGGGCTACCACAGCTTCTTTCAGAATATATCGCACGCTTAATATTAAAGTGACCTAATTAAAAAAGTTATTTTGCGGCAAATTGTATTAAAGCTTAGCGTACTGCCTATAAAAGTAGTGAGTGTTAAATAGAACAATAACTTTGAAGAGCAAGAAAACACAAGTTTTTTTTAATAGTTCTTAGCGTGATGACATAGATAGCATCATTATAAAGATTACAACTAACTAACTCACTTAAGTTTAGTTTTAAATTCAGTTGTTAAGCGTGCGATATATCAACAGCAAGAAAAATAAAAATATATTACTTTTAGTTCATTCTACAGCAGTATAAGAACTGTAAGATTTTAATGTAAATTTAGGCAATTTACTTCCTAGGATTTCTTTGATTTCAGTCAATTTAAACCTACATTATGGATAAACTTTGTTATTGTAGTATTATATTAAAAACCATTTATATATGAAGGCTATTCAGTTTTGAGTTAATTTTTATATATAAAAAAAATTATGAGACAAAAATTAAGGTTCAACATAAATAAGATCCTCAAAGCTTTTTCATTAATTTTACTATCTGAAACACTTTTTAAAACTGCTTTAACTTTTTACAAGTAGATTTTACTCAAAATTTTAAATATGATTTAAATATATACACTAATGCATTAAGCCTCCCCAGTTTCTTCCAAAAACAATTTTTATAACTAACATTATGACTGCACTCTGAAAGTGGCAAGTTTAAAAGGAAATTTTAAACAGCAGACTTTAATAGCGGTGCATAACCCGCGCTTAAAAATCCCTGAAATGTCCTTATTATAAAAGTAGGGTAGGCTTTAGTTTTATAGAGGAACAAGGAATTTAAAAAATCGTGATGGAATTTTTTTCTTGCAGTATGAAACTTATTTTACGAATACCGAGTAAATTAAGGTTGCGTAGGCTTCGTGTAAATAGGCAATATAGATTATTGTTTTATGGCTAATATTAACAGAGGCCTAAAAACTTGATAAGTTAATTACAGCAAAAAAAAAATTAAATTCTTCACCATATATAAATGCGTTAATTTACGAATTTATTATAAACGCATTTTAGGTGTAACGCATTTTTATTTTAGGTGTGTCGTATCTAGTTGAGTAGAATAGACCACCCCCATTTATTACCGCGGTGTCGTAAAAGGCAACTAGGGTAAGTTAGTAAAATAAAATAACAAGCCAAAACATGTAATAACTTATTTAAAACGTACGTAGTAACGTACGTTTTAAATAAGTTGTTACATGTTTTGGCATAAGTTATTACATGTTTTGGCTTGTTATTTTATTTTACTAACTTACCCTACACTTACAACTTACACTCATTATTTTCCTCCCTTATGCTTAAGGGCAGGAAAATAATGAGGGTAAACGTATTTAAGGAAAGTTGCGGGTAATTTATAATAAAGGGAGCTTTGACAAGGCTATCAAACTACTCTAAACGAACCTCCTATATTGATTTATAGGTATGTCTTTAAAGTTAAATTCACTAAAAGCTTTATAATATATATATTTTTTTAATTTCAATATTAAGTAGCTACCAGAAGATAATATATGATATTAATTACTTATTTACATTTAAGTAGGAAAGCTATGATTCCTTAATTTCGATCAAAATCGCTAGCTTGATATGGAACTTAAAAAGACCACAGACTTAAAATGTTCCGTGTAAAAAAAGTGAATCTATCGCAATATAAGACGTAAAATATTACGTAGCGCTTAATTTTTACGGCTATCGGTGATTCGGTAACGTAATTAGTCGTAATAATTTTCGAAATATTCAGTAACAATATAACCGTCAATATACAATCGATCAATGCTGAGGTCATAACGATTTGGCACGTATATCATAACTAATACAACTTGGTAATGTTTGTGTAATGCAGAGGTGCTTATGTAAGTGTAACAGATCATGTCGCAACGTGGTCATTACATCTCAGCATATTATTAAGTTTTCCGTGCATATGCAATATGTCAAGCACGAAACAGTTAAAAAAACTAAGAAAGGAAAGAGCAATTTATATAACGCTGAACGCTATGTACAAAATTGAAATTGTGTAATAGACTGAGAGCGAAATGCATAATGCATTCAAACTGCATGTTAACCTTTGTAACCTGTACATTGGATTTCCACGATAAAAACCTCAATTTATACGTGATCTTTTTATGACGTCATCATCAATCATAAAGCAATCATTAAAGTGAACTTGAAAGTGACAGAACACTCTTTTTCCGAGTCATTAATACGTTTATTACGCTACGACTAAAGTTTTCAGGCGATATTTTTTCGAACACGTTCGAACATAGCCGATGTATCCACTAGCCCTAAGCTACTGGCGTTAACTTTTCGCTGTAAACTTTTTCCTTTGGACAGCGAAAAATATCATCAAATATAATATTCAAGAATTGAATTTTATCGAAGTTTTTATACAATTTTGATAATTATAACGGTTTGAATTAAAACTTTCGTATTAAAACAAGTAAACCCTGGTTTTCCTTGAGACTAATGAAAACCGTAAGAAAGGGTGATAAAAAAGAAATCATAATTCAAAATTTTTCGTAGCATCCTATATTTCAATAATATTTATAACGTAATATATTTGTCAACTCAACTTTCAAAGTTATGAACAGATGAATACCTACAAACTTTTCAAGCCGCCGTAGGAAGCTTGCTAAATAGATAACCTACAAAATACCTACAAAATTTACAAGCCGCCGTAGGAAGCTTGCGGCTACCTGGCTCGCTTGGTGACTTAAGCTATAAAGTTTACTTTAAGACTAGGGTTGCCACCTTCTTTTTGAAGAAAAATAGTATTTTTCTTTTTAAATCAAAAAAATATAGTACTTTTAGGAAATTCAGGAAAAAATATAGTACACATCTATTTTCAATCATTATTTATTATTCCATGACTATTTATTATTACATTTCGCTGGACAATGACAAAGGAGTTAGAGTTAGTAACTAACTAAGCCCCGTAAATACATGAATGAGTTTCGTTCATACATTCCCTATGCAATGCTGTTAGTGCGTTCCATTCAAAGTTCATTAAAAAAAAGCTCAATAATTGAATTAGCGATAAAAATATAGTATTTTTCGTCCTATATTGTTTTTCTATAATATATAGTACAATTGACTAAAATATGGTATGACACTATATAATATAGTACGGGTGGCAACCCTATTTAAGACTCTCATTTCAAAGACTCGAGCGATGTTCTTTCCAAATTAGTCACTAAAGTGTTGAATTATTTTAGTAGCAATTAATTGTAGACGGTACATTTTTCAATGGTATACATTTTTTATTACATACAGTATTAGATGAAAAATGCCATGTTTAATATTATTCACTTTAATAATATCGAGAGAAAGGCAAGTTACTAAATAATAGCTAACGAGATAATATGTAGTTGTTTGGTGAACAAATAATTACATTGTGAATAATTAGACCATAAATTGTTTATAAATTGTAATTCTTCTCCTTGGTCCTTGACGACCCTTGAATATGAGGCAGTTGTATCGCGATTTCGTTGATATAAATTTTAAAGTTGAAGTACACTCAATTAAGCACTATATGCTTTTTTATAGATTCCGTAAGAAAAAAAAATTTTGCTCTAGAAAGTTATGCGCAATTTTCGCATTTGTATTATTAGCTTGCATTCAAAAATAGTTCATATTTACATGAAAGGCTATCAGTTTAATTAAACATAAAGTTATGAATCATAAAATAACATTCGGTTCATCGTTTTCAATTAAATGTTGAGTAATGGTATGAATGAAAATAACAAAAATAAAAAGTTTAACATCGAGGAGTGGAATAAAGTTTGTTTTAGTACGTTTTAACCTTCTTTATGTGGAAATTTTGTACAACTAAATTAATGAAAGAGGTTGGTATAGAATAATTCATTTAAGATCTATATTTTTATTTAGCTGTAATAATGTCAACAATTGAAAATTTAATTGCTTTAACATGAAACAAAATGAACGTACGTTGATCTGTTGTATTCGTGGCAAACATAAATAGTTATTATTAATATTTTAATAAGCTTCAGAATAGTACGAATCTTTGCAAGTATTTTGGCATCACACCGTGATTCCTGTCCCATTGTTTCCAACCCGGCGTCGATTATGTATAAGATAATGTTACGTTATCAAATGCATGGTAGAATTTTGATGTGACGCATATATTTAACATACAATTACGCGTCATAGAAAGAGTTCAGTGTTATACACATTTACTTTATAACAATTATGGTACCCGTGTGATTTTTGGTTTGCAATGAACGCGTTCATTTAATCATAAAAGCTATTTTGTAAAGACCTAATTTATATTTCAAAAGTAATTATAAAATTATTTTGCTTTTATGATTCATCGCGGATTATGGCAAAATAATTTTATTATTACTTTTATATTATGGATCTCCGCAAACTAACGCCTAACTCTATAAATTATTTAATTTATTTATTGTATAACTTTTTATTATAATATGCAGTTAAATGTATTTTAATTTCTTGATTGTTCGTCTTTTAATTAAATTGTTTTTAAATTGTTCACAAAACGATATTGTTGGATGTTAAGATAATATTGGATGTTAATATGTTTTTACATCTAACCTCGTTAGAACCTCGTGGAATGTTCCATGCAACTTCTAATTTCTCTATTTGCAATTGATCCGAAGTAACACAGAACAGAAACAGTAAAGGCTTTTGCGTTTTTGTTGTCTAAAGAGATAGATACATAATGAATAAGAAATAAATTTTTCTTAATGTTTTTTGATGTTATTGTATTGTGCATTTCTTGATGAGTAATTTTTCATTATACTTAAAGTATTGATAATTGGTTTTTTTGGATAAGGCGTGTGATATCCGTCTGAGTAGAATAGACCACCCTCATTTCGTACCGAGGTGTCGTACAAGGCGACTAAGGTAAGTTGATCGGCCGTGTGGTATTCGGCTATACTGCGTCCATCATATTATCAGTCTTTTGACAGCTCACGCTCATTAAGTTTTGTATTGCTTACGTACAAATATCATACAAATAATATTTGTACTTTATGGATAGGTACCGCCCACTTAGTGATGTCACACATAATGGTTACTACGATTATGCCACAGATTAAAAATAATCGGTAGAAATCGATGTTACGAGTATTAAAAGACATTTAATAACATTATATAAAGTTTTACTTTCTTCTTAGTTAATACATGAATACAAATAAAACAATCAGGATATTTTAATTTATTTTATTAGCACGAGTCGTCGGAATGATAATCAACACTAGACTCCTCCGATGAGGAGTCTTCAGTAGCAGTTATTATTAGCTCTTGTGTAGATAATATATTATCAAACGCAATATCACGTTCCCAATCAGAGAATATTACTCTTTTAGTTCTTTCCACCACACTTGCCCAGTTCTCGGCCGTTACGTGGGTGCAAGCATTTTTTAGCAATTGCAACATTTTATTCGCTGTGAATGGGGGGCTTGTATTGCATCTCGCAGCATGCCCTTTTACTTGTGCCCATATAAGTTCTATTGCGTTGTACTGGCAGTGGTATGGAGGAATCCGAAGAACAGTATGGCCATATTCTGCTGCCATTTCATTGATTACATAGCGTTTTGCTCTCTTTTTGGTTTTTAATATTTTTATTAATTCAACTTTTGACATTGAGTCGTCCACATTTTCTCCATTGTCCCGAAGCCAATTAATTATTTCATGCTTTTTATTAGCCTGTGTTGGCATTTTGTCAATTTGACGGGAGTGGTAGGGCGCATTATCAATAAAAATTATTGATGGTTCTTCCAATGAAATGAGCATTTTTTTGAACCACTCTTCATACACATTTGCATTCATCTCTTCGTGGTAGTCATTTGATTTCTTCGATTTAAATGCCAACAGTGCGTCTTGTACAAATCCTTTTGCTGTACCTGCATGGCAAATGATTAGGCGCTCACCTTTTCCCATTGGTACTGAGGAAGTGGAATCAGCAGTATCATCAGTCCAGAAACGAGATAGTGTGTGGTTAGCGTTGAGCCATGTTTCATCCGTGAAAACAATATTTGCCCAATCTTGTATTTTCTTTGCCTCTCTTAAAAAATCACAACGTGCTATAGCTATATCTGTGCGTTCCATTAATAATTTTCTTTTATTTAACTTTTTATATGAAAAGCCAATTGTGTTCAAAACTTTGACCAAAGAAGATTTTTCACCATGAAATAGACCACTTCTTTTCAAAGAAACAATAAGTTTTCTCAAAGTTGGAATTTCTTTTCTCAAGTAGTAATCATATACATGACGACGAATAGCGTCAGCGTCAAAGTCATCAACAGCTGTCACTTTATGAGCCCGGCGCTTTCTTTTTGGTGTAGATGGTTTGTTTTGCTCCAAGCCGCTCCTGCCGTAGGCATCAGTAGTGATTTTAGTCACAGTTGATAGACTGATCCCCAACGCGGCTGCAACACGGTTTCGGACTTGCGTGATAGGTATAAGAGGTCCGCCATTTTGATTTTCTTGCTCAAAATACTCATGAAGTTTTAACACTAACTGTCTCGATTGTGCTTTCAACACACGTCCTTTCGGCATTTTCACGATCAATTAATATAAGTTTCACAAAAGTTTTTCCGAGGAATAAAGCTACTTAACTCAAGGTGTAACAGATGCGAGAGAACACTCAGCGAACGTAAATGCGTGTGACTATCACGGGCGTTTCGTTGAGAGTGACAGATCACGTCAAAATGGCGGCCGAGCGGAAGGTCTGTTGATGTTGCCAGTTGATGTATAATATATTTTTTATGATTATAATAAATACACACGGATTAACATTTATTTTCAAAAAACTAAGGCAATATTAAATCAAAATGTTGATTTCTATATCTGTTATTAGTTTACGTAGGTTATCATTAATCGAATTACTTAGGTACGTAATTCGATTAATGATAGTAGGTACTATAATCGGAATGGTATCGCATACGAGAATCTTTAGGACATCACTAAATATGTAAATCGTCAATCTGTCAAAAGATGGTTAATATAATGGACAGTGTATAAGTAGAGTAGATAAACCATTTGTTACGAAAATGTCATAAAAACCGACTAAGGTATGTTGACCGGCCGTGTGGTATCCGACTGAGTAGAATACACCATCCTCATTTTTCACCGAGATGTAAGAATTGACTAAGGTAAGTTGACCCGCTGTGTGGTATCTCGCTGAACAGAATAGACCACCCTCTTTCTTACCGCGGTATCGCAAAAAGTCAGGCATGCGGCCGGTCATAAAATACCTAGCAAAAATCATGTGACAACTTGTTTATAACATGTTGTACGGACTCCACTTAGAGTGGGATAAGGACAGGAGGATGATGATGATGGATCCAGTTTTTCTACGTCCATTATTGAAGCATTTTTGAATGTATATTATTAGAATGCTGTAGTATTTGAACAAACAATTAGCATTCTTTCTTGCACAAAGTTTCTTGCGACAGATAAGGCTTTTTGGCTGCAAGCCCATTACTTGTGCAATTTATTTCGCAACTGGTGTGCATTTAAGAAAATTATATGTTACAAAGAAATTGCGGCAGTGAGTGTACAGGCAAGGACAGTTTGATGCAAATATATCTGATTACAGATAAAATTATTAGTTAAGTTAAGGTATGCATATTCCTTATAGGCTAGGCCAATTTTAATGCAATTTTCAGACACTCTTTACTTTCATCCAACGAATAATCTTGTCAATGGTACTTTTGTTTCGAGGGGAAATTGAAACTAGAATAAGCTACAGCAACGTGTGACCAGTCCGCTGGTAATGGACATTAACAATTAAAAAAGTAAACAACGGAGTAACGCGAATATATCAATATTAATATATAAGGCTGAAGACTTTGTTTGTTTGTTTGTTTGGTTTGATTGATTGAATGCGCTAATCTTAAGAACTACTAAACCGATTTGAAAAATTCCTTGCGTGTGAGATAGTCCATTTATCGAGGATATAACATCACGCTAAGATGAATAGGAGAGGAGCAGCAGTTAAAAATATTGCGAAAACGGCAAAATTTAAAGCTTACCTTGCTTGCGCTGAGTAAACGGTGAAAGTTATTCATAAACCTCTTATACTTAATTAATTTATGATAACTACTGTTCAAAAGTTCAATTCGGGGAAAAATTGACATTCTGATTTCCATGCGGGTAAAGCTGATGGTACAGCTAGTATCACATAAAACTGCTTTACATAGTGTACAGTGCTGGTATAAACATTAGCATTTAAAATGTCGGTTTAACTACAATACTGTAACTACAATATTGAGACCGTCGAACGGCCGTTGTTTCGTTTTGTTTTGTTGTACTATAAAGCGCATTGGTGTCAAGCGCAATTTAACGTTTTTAAACTTATTTTTGTGATACCTAATTTTATTCTTCTTGTTTGTTATACGGTTTCTTATTTTGCACACAATACACAATGACTTCATCATAGTAACCATAAGGCGACCTTCGCTTATATGTTACGTTAGCGTAGATTGTGTATTTTATGATTTCCTAAATATGTGAATTTAATTTTTAGAAATGCATGTGTTGTTATTTAAAAACAAAATTGACTCTCTTAATTACAGTCAAGTTTCATGTCTGGTTTATATGCTAATTTTTAAATATTATAAATTATTTAATTTTGTTAAATAAGTAGCAAGCGGCTCCGTCCGCTTGATAATCATTGTCCCAAATTTTTCACGGTGGAAATTTCGATCATAAAAGTAGATATTGTGAGTAAACCATAAGAGATAGAGACATGCTATCCTGGATTTTTTAATAGTATTTTTAAAGATCTACAATTCTATAGTACATTACTTTAGTGTATCAGTGTGCGAAGTCCGAGTTTTTTCAAGCTACGCACAAAAACTCGCACTACGCACACTGTTGTTAACGCGGCGCACGCTAGTAAAATTCCCAGCAGGCGAGTTTTTTTTACAACCACGTGACCTCTACACGATTTACATAAAACGGTAATGTACTATTAACCTAAACCTTCTGGAAGAATTGACCTTATGATTGGTGGAAGTGAAAAGATTTGTGATGATCTAACTTCTCATGATTTATATTTCAGATGTAGCAAAGAGTGTGTAACACGCGGCAGTAAAAGTTGAGCGTTGGATTTAAATAGCGATTTAGGTAACGGAAAAATCAGCACCACAATCACGTATTCTTCACGTATCATGTATTGTCAAGAAATCAAACATAGGTGCGATGGATATTCGTCAAAAAAAGCAAAAATAATTCAAATAAAATATCTAAATTCTAATCGCACAATAACTGTTAAATGTTTTCTTTAATAAAAGTTTCTACCGATCAGCTGACATAAGATTAGTCAATCAGATTCAGATCAATCTTAAACGATACTTTAACGGTACGAATTAGATTATGATCGTATCGATTTCGTATCGACCTTCAACTTAATTGAGTGCTAAAATATATAAAATATAATTGTGAATTTCACTATACCCCTTTACGTATTAATATTATATAAATAACAAGAAATTATAGATTTAAGAAGTATTGTAGATTTTGATTAGATCTCCGGAATCCATTAAACAGCGTAGCTCGTTCGAGTTATTTTCAATTATTAGAAAGTGATCCGCGCACGAGCAGATTTACCGAATCGATATAAAAAAAATGAAAGAAATAAATTATAACGCTCATTTGCATTAGTTAATTCCTTTATAAACATTACAGGAAGCAAAATTTCATACAATATTCTTATTAAAATTTGTTGGTGACGTTATTATTTCCGCTTATTATTATTACAGCATATAAAAAAATCCGTTTAAAATGATGATAGATCAATTATGTCTATCTTCAAAGAGGACATTCTCAACCTATAACCTCCAAAACACGACGTGTAAAATTAGTTAAGAAGCGCTTTTATAATACTTTAAAATGGGACACCAGTACGTTTTGTGTATATTAAAGGAGAAGATGGTATTCAAGGCTTTACTAAACTTTGCTTTAAAGATAAGACCGATAGGGCCTTGATGAAGTAATTAACCATTTATGCTAGTGATAATGATTATAAATATGTGATATCGTGGGAATAAAGCTTGTCTTTTTATCAAGTAAATGCAATGGCGATTGATGTAAATGATTATAAAAAGCTAAGCGAGGCTATAATTGTAGTGACACTTCAAGACAATCATTAATTCCATATGCATAAGTACGGTCAGCAGAAAAATACATTTATACAAAAAAGAAATATATTTAAAATTTATTTCTTATGTGCAACGATTTCGCTGAGTCCTTATTAATGTTATAAATGCGAAATATTGTTTTAATATCACGTATTGATGTAGTTTTTGGTATAAATAGAGTTGAAGATCTACACAGCAGTAGTCTAACTTAACTAAACAAAAAAAATCAGTTTGAGATACAAACTTAATTGTTTCTCGTTTTTAAATATTAATTGATTGAATGATTTTTATTAATCTTTTTGTATTATACATACAAACAACAAATAAATTAACACATAAAGTTTTCTACAAAACCTCTATCAGTTAGGAAAGATTGGTATGGAAATTGGTGACATATTGGAAAATGAAAGTGAGAAATTTTTGATATAAATCAATCATGATAAATATAGAACATTATCATCAAATATACCTATCTTTTATCTTATCTGTGAGGGGTGTGAGAAAAATTTGATCAGTTTCGTAAGAAGTCTTTATCATTAAAACAAACAATATCATGGATAATAGGAAGAGTAAGTCGGTATACCATATTTCAATTTGATGATTATTAACCAATTCTATACCAGCTTAACCCCGCGACTTTGTCTTAGTGTCACGATAAATATGACCCTCTCTTGCCTTTTAATTAAATGAAATCATACAGATCCGTTGTTTCTTACGAATTAAAAAAAACAATAACAAACATTTTGGCATTTATATAAATGGAACGGATGTGAAATACTAATAGTTTTGAAAAAGGCACTGCCTGACATTGGCAGGCTAGGTTATGGTTAAACCCATAGCTCGGTGATGTAATACATTATATCTCACCAGACTTAGAGACAGAGTTAAAATAGGTATTACTTAAAGCATGGAGAAAATATTTTATATGTATATACTCGTAGTTGCCGTTTAGGGTCTCTATTTATACAATGCACCCATCAATACTGTATAACATGATTGTCGTTTAATTAGACCTTCCGCAAATTTAATTATATTTTTATTATCATTATAGTAAGAAGCTAAGTGCAGTAACTTGACCTACAAGTGCTCGTTAAACTGTCTAGTTATCCTCACAAATCAGGTTTAGCTAAAATCTTATCTTATCAAAAGCCAAAAATAATCTAAAGAAATAAGAAGTCAAGATAATCTTTGCAATTGTATATCTTAAAATAAGGTGTAAAATAAATTGAAATACAAGAATATTTTAAAAGAAAAAACATTCATTTTATAAAAAGAAACGAATTTCTCATGTATGTAAAACATGAAAATTTCATCAGGTTGCGAAAATTCAAATTCTGAAAAGAACGAATTGACTAGGTAATAATTCACTCGCTGAAACAAATGTATCTCCGAAGACAATCCATCGTTTCGATATTGCATGCGAAATCGGCAACTAAACTTTCTTTCTATATACTTTTTTATTTGTGTGAAATAATGTTAATATTGATGTTAAATTAACTCAAACTACAGGGTTTCTTTTTCGACTAATACATCAATTATAATTATAATCCGCCAATATATAAAATTGCAAGAAAAGTGACTGGTGATTACTAATTTCTTTTATATATAAAGCTTATTTCTTAATATTTTATTCTTAGTATGAAATTGTCGAAAATTCATTTTTATTAATTTAAGTTAACAATAAGTTATATGTTAATAACTGAAGTTTTACGTGCCGCAAAGCTTAATTGTTACGTTAACAATGTTTACAAATTACAAACACAACCTTCGTTCATTCAAAGCCAAGTGCGAGGTCGTTTCATATAATCCAATTAGCTATATTTACCTTCAGAAACATGTTGTTGTATTCACTTTCAGACACAGTTAACACTTTTGGATACTAATTAAATAACTGTTTTCACTTTTTGTCACGCGCGTGTACCGGTACGTGAGGTGTCGAGCGTTGTGCGCGGGAGGCTCTAGCGCGCCGGCGTACCGTCTGGCACTCTGATAGCGTAGACGCTAGGTTGCGCGGGCGCATGCATCACGTGCTCAGTGGCGCTGCCGTGCTCGAGGATTGACGCGGCTCGTGGAACTAACGGCGCTTTTCACGCTCCGACGACAATCGGCTATGAATGATTGCTCGCTAGATAATTTATCGCTGCAGTTACAATTGCAATAAACGTAAATTAACTGTTTAAATTACAGTTGTCACAATAATTTTAAACGACTCAAAAACCCTGAGCAATTACATAATGAAGTTTTTTTATACAATACTAGGTCGAGGTTTGCGAAATGATGTTAGTCACCCACACATGGTATCATTTATTCAATCTTTTGGATTTCCTTAAAAAATCGTGTTTTTGATTCTCAGGACAAACGCTTCTTAGTGTTATAGATTATAAAGTATAATTAATTTTATTATATTTTGATTATTAGTAATGTACTTACATTTTGTAAAATGGAAAAAAATATAAACATATTTTTACTATCATATTTTTATACATCCCGCCGTGTGGTATCCGGCTGAGTAGAATTGACCAACCTCATTTCTTATCGAGGTGTCGTAAAAGGCGACTAAGGTAAGTTAAGTTGACGTCAGGCAGGCGGCCGGTCGTAAAAACGAAGCCAAATCATATGACAGCATGTTTCTAACATGTTGTCACCGACCCCACTTATAGTGGGATAAGGGCAGGAGGATGATGAATATTTTTATACATCATATTCTGAATTTAATATCGCAATTGCTAACAAAAGTTTCAGAAGTTTTCGTCTTATGCTTTTCATGTTTTTGTATTGTACCATTCATCAAATACCGTCAAAGTCCATAAAATCAATAAGCAATGTGAATACAAGAGCACTCTTGTTTGCATCCGAAGCTTTGCCAGTAGTAGAGTGCAAGAACAAACGAAGCTCAATTCCACTTCAGCTGTGAAGAGTTCAATTTATGCAAACAGCCCGCCGCGCACTTAATGCGATTGGTATTGAAGTATAAATAATTAATGCGAATCGAATAGTCGTGAATATTCATGATATTCACGACGACTATCAATAGGAAAAAGCGTTCTTAATCTATATATTAATTCATTGATGTTATAGGAAACAATAGGAAGAAAAATCGAATTTTGTAAGTTTCATTTTGTACATATAATATTGTGTAAGAATTTAGTATGCAAGTTACCATTAATGACTATGACGTGAATAGAATTATATGAACTTTAAAGGTGTCTGGCTAGGGTTTGCCACGACGTAAGGGGTCTGGCATTGTCTGACATGATTTTTAATATTATTCTGAAGGTAATACTAAAAAAATCAGCCTTAATATTTTGACGAAAGTAGATTGGTAGGAAGCTGTGGTAGCCCAGCGGTAACACCGTGCGCCTCTTTCGAGGAGGTCTAGGGTTCAAACCCCGGGCAGACACCAATGAGTTTTCTAGTAAAACTTATGTGTCTAATTGATAATTGCAATTTATCACAAGCTTTTCGGTGAAGGAGAACATCGTGAGGAAACCTGCATATCTCTAGAGAATTCTGGAGATATGTGTAACCTACCAATCCGCATTGGAGCCGCGTGGTAGGTCTTAGCTCCAATCCTTCTCTCCAAAGAAAAAAAAAAACGGAGAGAAGAGGCCTATGCCCAGCAGTGGGATAGTAACAGGCCGTTACTTACTTACTTTTTTTAGATTGGTATTTTACACATCTTGAGTACCGTTTGTCACCCAAAGCCACGATGATCCCAATTCCATAATGTACCATCGTTCTTTTGAAATTGTGCCTTATTAATATTTCTTCTACATAATCCTCATTTCTCTATATTCTTTACTCATACGTATTTACATTTAAAAAAGCTCTTATTTGACTTGCCGTGTATTTATATGATCGTGGAATCTTGCAAGTTCAATTTAACCTACTTTCCGGTGTCCAATTGAACTGAAATTTTCATACTGGTCCTATCTCGATGACTCAGACGAGGGAAGTCCTTAACGATCAACAGTAGCGACATGAAAAAAATTATGTTAAAAGCTTTCAGTTATTAAAAGCTTTTATTATGTTTAACTTATTTCACTTTACTTGGAAAGTATTGACCATGGAAAACGATTAGTATAGTCAAGCATTAATTCTTAAATGTTTTTTGTAATTGACTTTGCGGAACCTCATTATACAAAAAGGAATGAAGTATTATTTGCTAATTATGGATTATAGCAAAATAATACGACCATTATTTTTTTTTATACCTAACTAATAATAGGCAGATTCTTTGTTTTAATGACTACTGACTATTCAGAGACGCTTTGATGTGCGGCTGAATTCTTTTGCGAAGTCATTATTCCATTTTTTTATTCTAGCAATTATTCGAAAACAATTTCCATTGATTATATGTGTCATTCTTTTAATTGCATTTGCTCATAATCACCATTTTTTGACATTTTACTCGTTTTATTTATTATTTTCATAGTTATCAGATATCTATGCACTTTCGATAAAATTTTATTATGAAATTTAATTAAGGTGTATATAAAGTACGTTGGAAAGTCGTTTGTAGTTGGAGGTATAAAATTCTATCATAAAAATCCGCAATCAAATTTAGTGTTGCTATTTACATCAGTTTAAAAAAACTTTTAAAGGGAAGCTGATACAGAAAACCTACTATACTGTTGAGGATTACTTACAAGATAAGAATATGTGGATATAGCTCGCTTAGACTCTGTACAAGACAGTAATGACTAAATGTAACTAGTCATAAGAATTATACTTTTCAAAAAGGCAACCGCCAAGTTTCTTCTGGCTCTTCTCGGTAGGAACAGCTTTGCGAACCAGCAGTAGAGTTGACGATTCAAAAGCAATTGTTTACAAGTTTATTTGAATAATCAATATTTTGAATTTGAATTAACAATTTGATAATTATACACACGGTCGTGTTAGCCAAAGTAATCTTCTCAATACTTGTGCTATGGATGACAGACAACTGGTAAATATATACATATATTAAAATTAAATAAATACAGCCACACTCATGTTTATAGCATAAATTAGTTCTCGGCGGGAATAAAATTCGCGACCCACAGTTGCTGCCACCTGCGCCAATGGACCAGGTTTCATTTATTGACACAAGCATTTACGTCTATATTAAAATAAATACGTATGATAAGTAAATAGATATATTGATGATCTGAAAGTCACGTTTTCCTTTTCTTCATAGTCACGCGTCTCACGATCTATAGTTTTAGGTATTGTCTCTGGTAAACAATATTTTTGTAACCATAATGCAAGTAATTTATGACGCTCTGTAGGAAAATCATTTGTTTTACCCTCTGTTTCCTTATTAGTTATTATACTAGAGTAGGAAAGCCAGTCAATAATGTGCCCTATTAGAGAAATAAAGAAACCTTATTACATCTATCTTTCTCTCTTTTTTAAGTGTGATTAGACAAAGACAACTTGACATCTTCCCGCGCAATATTTATTGTGACACTCTCTTAGGCCTACACGCCGTGTGGTATCCGGCTGAATAGAATAGTACCACCCTCATTTCTCACCGAGGTGTCGTAAAAGGCGACTAAGGTAAGTCGACCCGCCGTGTAGTATCCGGCTGAATAGAATAGACCAACCTCATTTCTTACCGAGGCGTCGTAAAAGGTGACTAAGGTAAGTTGACCCACCGGTTGGTATCCGGTTTAGTAAAATACACCACCCTCATTCTTACCGAGGAGTCGTAAAATACGACTCATATGACATGTTTGTAACATTTTGTGCCGAGCCCACTTAGAGTAGGAGGATGATGAGGATGAGGACAGGAGGATAATGACTCTCTTAGACCTACCTATAGCTACTCTACTCTTGTATAATTTATTGTTTCCTTAGCACGCAACTCTTGACATATACACATCTAAATTAATTGTAGCGTTATTATTTTAAATTGGTATGAAGTCGGTCAAATTTGAGACTACTATTACATAATGAGCTGAATTAACTGCCTAAAAACATATTGCGTGTCAGGTTTGTTCAGGGCCGCACTTAGGATAAAGAAGAAAAATGTATTCCACGATAGATTAAATTAACGCATGCTAAATCATGTGACATGTTTATAACATGTTGTGCCGACCCCACTTAGGGTAGGATAAGGGCAGGAGGATGAAGAGACTTTTTTAAGATACAGCAACGCAAAATAAACCATGATAAAAATACTAAAGTTAAAAGCTATTAGGCTTTACTTTGCTGAGGCCCATAATACAAATTAAATCAAATCACACGATTACAATTTTATTCTAGAATCAATACATTATTTAATAATATTTGGTAATAGCTGAATAATACAGAAATTTATCATAATTATTCTGAGCAATAAATTATACACTTTATTTTCATTCATTCATTTTTATCATTAATGAGACATTTATAGAGAAGCTTTAAAATTTTTCCAAATTACTTAACTTACACTTAATTTTTATTATTACCTACTAAATAAAATGATACTGCTGATATAAGCAAAGTCCCCAAAACCTGTCTGTCTGTATGCAATCGATTTTCTCTTAATTTACTAAGCGGGTTTTTGTACGGTTTATACTAAAAAATAGTGGAATTCTTGACAAAGGTTCAGATTTATAGTACATATTATTATTAAGGGATCGCGAGGGTTCGGGATTTACGCTGAAAAAACTAGGTGACAAACTGATTTCCACGCGGGCGAAGCCATTGGCACAGCTAGTCTAATTATAATAATCTTAGATTAGAGTTACTTTAGAGTAACTTGCTAAAAAGCATACATTATTTTAAAGTGTATTTACGTTAGCAATTTAAAGGACATTTTCTGGCTACGGCCTTCGGTTTTTGCAATAATTTCAATGAAAGGTTTTGGAACATGCAATGTTATTTGGCGTTAACCTCTCAAATGTGGGGTGAAAACAGAAAGTACGAAAGTACCTTGTGCAATAAAATGTTATAGCTGGATTAAACGTGTAGTAGAGGCCGGAAAAAATTACCTTATTATATTGCAGTCAAAAATAAACGAAATAAATGTATTGTCACGCTATAAGTTTTTTTTATCTGCCGTTTATAACAATTAATGCGACGTGCTGTATTGCTGATGTTTTTACGATTGATGCTGACTGTTACTAAAACTACCAAAATTACCTCCATTTATTTAAAAGCAAATTATTGAACTTTGATTTTAATCGGATTTACTTAACTAAATTTGCTTTATTCGAATATACTTTTATAACGTCTTTTGGATTGCCAACTCTACCGTTTGTCAAAAAAAGCGCTCTTGTCGAGGCTGCAATAAATCGATGAAACGTAATTTTATGACATTTTTATACATACATTCGCTCCGATAAAATAGATTAATAAACTAGATAATTATTACTTCATAAGATTTCAAGTTCTTAATACAGTCTGCATGCCAAAGTCGGGTCTTTATATTTTTTTATTTATTTGTATATAAGTAAGTACTATTTCTATTAGACTCTCAATTTAAACGTTTGAAATTTTTGTGAAACTTTATTTGAAACATTTTTCTCGTATTTACAACTTGAAACAGTTTACGATGCTATTTATCAACTCCTGTATCCTTTAAATATTTTCCTCTAAGAATCCTTAAGTAAAACCAAACTCTATTTTGTAAAGGAAATTGTTTGATCAAGGGAGTGTGCAAGTTTTGTTTCGTTCGAGTTCACTTACATGAACATATAAAATTGTGGGATTGTTTATACATTAATCGGTTGAACAGACTGTGTTTGCGTTAAGATTAAACAAAGAAAGGATTAGGAACAAAAACGATTTGGTTTCATACATGTATAAAAGAATTGTATTTATTCTGAACATTGATTAGTGAGTGAAAACAAGAATGCGTGTCCAATGTATATTTTTTTTCGTTAACATTTGCTAAGGGAATTTTAAAATAAATTCCACTATTTTTTTTTAATAACAAGTCATTCCATAACCAAAGTTGTGAAATCTTATACATTCTAGAGCTATGCGAAAAGCCTACTTAATTTATGTTATGTTTATTTACTGGACGAAATCTGTATGTCTTTAGAGAGATCTAGGGATATGTGTAGGATAGAAATCCGCATTGTAGCAGCGTGGTTTGTCTTAGCTTCAACCTTTTTCTTTTAAAAAATGAAGAGAGGGAGAGGAAGGAGGCCTATGCCCAGCAATAGCATAGTCACAGGCTGTTACTTTACTTTCCATGTTTAATTTTATCTCGGTACTAATATCAATCAGACGAAGTCGCTAGCAGAAGCTAGTATATACAACCACTTTGTAACAATGAAAACATACGATAGTTCTGTAACATCATAATAGAAAACATTATCTACATAATAGGAATGAAAGAAAGTCACGTAAATTTCATAATTTCTATAATGAAATTAAAGATATGTAATTAACATAGCTATTTATGTAACTAAGTTTAACTTAAAAATGCCTAATTTACGTAATTAATATTATTTTACTCAATATTTATTTTATATGTATTTCTTAAAATCAAGTGTCAAGTCTTGTGTCAAGAGTGAATGCCTTTAACAGTTCGTACTGAAATGGACTAATATTGGATGGCAAGATTAAGATTAGTTCATCAGAAGATAACTAATTGAAACCGCCATTTAGATTTAGACCTAAGCTAATTTTAAAGAAAATATTAATCATTTATTAAATAATTAATATGTTATGTTTAATTATTAAAATATCAATTAAAACTTCTCAATTTCTTAAATAAACGGATGATTAATTTATCTAACTGAGCACAGAGTGCATTCGATGAATTATTTATAAATCATATTAATGCGAAAGTCTGTCTGTCTTTACGTTATGTTTTCAAGGCTACTCCGCTAAACAATATTGTTGAAATTATGCAAATTAAAGTTCACATCATGTCATGCGTTTTTTCCCTGTTCCCGAGATAAAAACGGGATTTTTTTTATCCTACATCGTAGCCCGGTGTATAATCTTCAACCAACTTCAACCAACCATTGTACCATAATTCATTATAATATAGAGTCTGGTGGTGAAAACGCCACCGAAAGACAGAAAGCTCCTTCATCTGCATTTTCTTCAGTACTGAGGTTGTTCACAAGTAGTCAATATTACTACTAACTAGCCCTTCTATTATCATCCTATGCTAAAAGTCACAATCAGTTGGCCAAACATAAAAAAGGGATAAATCCCAAACAAACAATATTTCGTATTGAATGGATGGGCAAACAGTGACTCAATTCGTTTTCCCGGAAACAACATTCAATAAGAAATATTAGCCAAAAGAGTAATTTTATTTTAAAAATTTAATCAATAAAAAATGGAGCGACATCTAAATCCGCGAGTTAAACATGAAATTTATGTATGTATACTGTACCGTTATTAAGTAGAAAAATTTATTAAAACTTATTATATTGTAAAGCATAATCTAAATTCACAGTATACATACTTATTTTAGGAAATAATTTGCAAATTTTACAATCAGATATTGCTGTATCGTATTCCTTTTAAAAGTTGTTAATTTTAAATTAGCACATCAATTTTTTAAGAAAACTGATCACTTGTTCTAAGCCATAATAAATAAGTACTTCATTAATATGATATAATACATAACAATAACAATACATAAGAATAAAAAGTAAGAAAGAAAAAAGAAATTATTTACGAAGGTTTCTTCTCGAATAATTATATACTGTATTCATTCTACTAATTGGTTACTTAAAGTAATGAATACCTATCTCTCAGTTTCAACGATTTAACTGTGAAATCTCGGAAAATCTTTGGTAGGATGCGATTGTTTACGGAGTGATTGTCAGCCGCGAAGGACGTTACTGATGCGAGAAATAAGCTGTGACAATGAATAGTAAAATAATTACTTTATATGATTCCTTCTATAACACTACCTTGTTATACACAAATGTAAGTATTTCCCAATTTAATTTACTTTTATTCCACTTCATTACAATAAAATATAGTGAAAGTTGAGTTTATTTTTTTACGATTCAAGTGCATCGGTTTTGAAATTTCCACTATCAACACTCGCCAATCAGAAGGTTTCGATTTTTAATAATATTCGGTGGTAAAATAAAGAAAAAGAGGAAAGTCCATACAACAACAAACATCCGTGTTTGTTGCAAACTATCGCGGAACTTGCAACTGTATCACTACATATTATAAAACAAAGTTTGTCGCATTTTTATGGAATAAAGCAAAGCAAGTCCTAAAAGCCTAAAAGCTTCTATGAAGAAACATGAGATAATGTACAAAAAATAATCTTTCTTCTAGTTTATTCAATGCGACTTTGAATGATATGATATATTCTAGAATAGCATCATTTTATTGATATCAACCTAAAAGATAATAAAGCAGAAAATTAGATTCACATCTTGTTTAAATTGAGAAAAACTATAAACTTTAAAGTTTTTGTGATTAACAACTTTACTAAAGTATTCATTCCTTTTTTGTTGTGTCTCGTGTTTGCATACTGCATAGTGATAAAAATTGTATTTTATTATTCGATAACACTTAAAAGTTGTACAAATAACTGCATTTATTTTGATTGCCTATAAAATGTTGATAGCTTTTACTGAATTTGGATACTTTAGTCAATGTGAATCGGGAGACTCAGTGATACTAAGTTCATCATTCTCTTGCCCATGTTCATCATTATCTTAGTTGCCTTTTACAACACCTTGGTAAGACGAGGTCGGTTGAAACCAGGACGCCTTACTAGGTTCATATCCGAGTAGGAACATACGAGTTTTACAATTAATATATAGGTACAAATTGTCGTCAGGTCACTTGTATATCTGAAGATTTTCTATTAGTTTTAAGTTCTCATCCATCAAGTCTTTAAAATAGAGAGGACCATCTTGCATCTTACTTTTTTTTATACACCTAATATTTTTGCTACAGCGTATGTTTGCAAGCAAAAAGTGTTCAATTTAGGAAAATAATCCTGGATATAAAAAGATATTGGACTAATGTTAATCGTTTTTACTTTAAGCGTTCAAGCTAACTATTTTGTGTATTACAAAATTTCATTTAATTGTAAGTGTACATTTGCAGTTGGGATCCTAGGGCCATGGAGTCAAAGTGCAAATTTTTTTTCATCCGTTTTAACACCTCGGTTAATTGCCTCTTCAGGTGACAAGAGGTCTGGCTCCTTTTACGCACAAAGAATCAGCTTAGCGATTCAGCGCGGAAACGCTGCCAGCATTCTTGGCACCATTCCACGTGGGCATGATTTGTATAGTCCTAGCGTGAAGTAATTTAAGATAGATATAACTTGCACATTTTTGTTGTAAATAAAAACTTAGTATGCATTTATTTCATAGAAGTTTCTAACCAATTTCCTAGAAGCACTTGCTAACGTTATAATATTGAATTGGACTCGACTCAGCCATCACCTACGGTTATTGATTTTTAAATGAGTGTTTGAATTTTAGTTATCCTCAATTATTTTAAGAGATATATACTTTAGCATCATCATCAACTTAAGCTCAATATTTGAGTATATAAGTAGATTATTGTAGTAATTGGTTTAAATCTTAAAAATCTTCACGGGTGAAAGGTGAAGTTAACATTGCTTAATCTATATGTATAAAAAGCTAATCTATATTTCCTTTAATCATCGCATCACGCGTGAACGGATGCACTAACCTCGCTAATTTTTGTTTTCATTTGTCAATTATTGTCAGTAGAAAGTTCTTATTGAAGAAAAAAGAAATTAGCGGAAAGAATTTAGTGGATCATTAGAAAATTAAAAAAAAATCATCCTTATTAAATATTTAACGTCTGTCGGAACAGCTAGTAACATAATGTATCTAACCCGGTATTACAATTAACAAAGTATGTTGATTGGTCTGTATTTTATCGTTTTTATAGAACTACATTGTTAGAAAACGTAAAAGTTTTATTTATTCACAGACATCGCGCTGTTTTGTTGTACTTTGTGTACAATTTTATTTATATTTTGTAAATACGTAGGTGTGCCTATATATAATTATATATTTTATATATAGACACAATCTGGCCGTGTGGTATTCGGCCGATTAGAATGGTACCACCCTCATTTCTTACCGAGGAATCGTAAAAGGCGACTAAGGTAAGTTGAACCACCGTGTGGTATCCGGTTGAGTAGAATAGACCAACCTCATTTCTTACCCAGGTGTCGTAAAAGGCGACTAAGGTAAGTTGACCCACCGTGTGGTATCCGGTTGAGTAGAACGACTAAGGTAAGTTGACGTCAGGCAGGCAGCCGGTCGTAAAATAAGTAGTCAAATCATGTGACAAAATGTTTGTAACATGTTGTGCCGACCCCACTTAGAGCGGGATGAGGGCAGGAGGACGAAAATGATATATAGACACAATCCATCTTTTACGTATTACATCGTTGACAGGTCGAGATTGTCGAGGCTTTCAATAAATAATGAACATCATAAACGATATTTAAACAAAATTAGACCAATAAGAAAATCGTTAAAGAATTTTGCTTAACCATTATAATAACCATTCTACGACACTTAATTTACCGGAAACAATGTGGCAATCACGCTGTTCAGAAAAAAGCTTTTTAAGAAAGTGTCTTGATATTGCCGGTTTTCACTCTAGAAATGGCCTGATTGTTTCTTCCCCTTTAGATGAGTGTTGGTTAGCTAAGCGAGTGGAAATATCGCAATTCTTACATATGTATTGTTTGACTTGACATAGGGGATCAGCTATCTTTAATATTTGAATGAGTTAATCTTGTATATATATGTATATTTGCTGAATTTCAGAAACGACTCCAGCGATTTTCTTGAACTTTGGTACGTAGACGTTTCGGGCGCGTAAAATCGATGTAGCTAGGCTTAAATGAATATTTAAAAAAAATGTCGTTTTGTCCCTGTTTTCGGACACAAAGAATGCTAAAATAGAAAAAGTAACAGAAGCTTAAAATTGCTGTCATTTTTACAGTTTTGATAGCACAATAGAAAACGGGCGGCCTGAAAACGTGAAAATATCCGGGATCAAATCCCTCATGTCATCGGCCCTTTCTTCTTTTTCTTTTTTTTTCTAATTGCATTTTTTGATATCTTTCGAAAACTTACCGAGCAACTCTCGGGTAACTCAGGTTTTTGTATGACTAATACTAAAGCAGAGTGTGATGATAACATACTTATTTCACATTATTATAAAACATGCAATACTTGTTTCAACTAAGTTGTTACACTACGGACTTTGTTATTTGTAATTTTCTTTTAACTTTATTCCTATGTGCATTCTATTATCATTTTGTTTGAAATTTTAAATTTAATTATTTATTTTAATAAATATCAATTCTTGGTGGTCAAATGGTAGCTAATTCAATTCCGAGATAACTAGAAGATTTGAACACTCATGTGCCTCATTGAAATTTACAATGCTTTATTCGGTTTACGGTGAATAAAAAAGCATAAAAGCAAGCAGCTCCATATCACTGTGGGCCTAAGCTCAAAAGAAAAGTATGAACATGTTCCATAAAATACTTTTGGTAATGTTAATATGTTGTTGCATTTATTGATTATAGCGTGCTCACATAATTGCTATTGTTATAAGTAAGGCGCTCGTTACTTCAAAATTCTTAGATATTAACATTTTTAAACAAGATGTTTAGTAAAAATTGTCCATAATACGTCTTTTTAGTACGTGCATAAGTACGTTGCTTATTTCAATAGTTAAATAATAATTTTACATAAGGAATAGACAACATTGTTTGCAAAAAGATTATGTGTAACTTCATCATTCTTATGATGAATAATAAAGGTTCGTAATTAAAAAGCTAATATTAGCTACGCGTTACCGTATACTGTTAACTTCGAATTTACGACTTTTAACTTAAAAATAATATGACTAGAGAAAGGGGGCTTTGGCTTAGCTGTGGTTTGGTAACAGGCGGCAAAAAAGACTGTTTTTGCATGTAAAAAAAAGTTTTTTTGAAATCGTTGGATAAATTAATAAATTGTTTTTATTAGCCTTACTGATAAAAAAACATTTCTTTACACTTATCTCGTTGCTCTCACAGTGAGCCGATATTTATTTATCTGGAATATTGATCATTTTCTTATTTTTAATAGTAGGGAGAAAATTCTTTAAAGGCAAAGCCTCATAGAGTGAATGTGTTAGTAAGCCCATTCACTCCACTCTACGAAGCCCTCTATGAAGCTGTCATTAACTCTATGATGAATATGACTTAGCTAAGCCCATCTTATCCTTTACCAAGTAAGCATAAAAACGCTTTCACATTACTTCATGCTGACCTGTCTCGTTATTACTTTCCTTTCTCTTCTTTATGACCATAATTTGTCTTAACATCTACCTTTATCTTTTCCACTCAACGTTATGTGCCATAAAATTTTGTGAGCACTTCATTCATCGCTCCCGTCTCATTTTGTTGCACCCTTTTTTACATATTTACATTTATTATACAGTTATTTACATAATTTATATTTGATGTTAGCAATCTTTAATATTTAAATGATTTATATAAATATATTTTCTGAATCCCGGAAACGGCTCCAACGATTTTCCTGAAATTCAGCATGTAGAGAGTTTTGAGGGAGAAAAATCGATCTAGTTAAGTTTTATTCAAAAAATCGTTTTATCCCTGTTTTTGGGCTCTAAAAAAAACTACTCAATAGGAACAGAAAGCGATAGATATTTTAGTTATCAAATGCAAAGCTGTAGTAGCCTAATAATAACGCGCGAACCAAAAAAGTTCAAAACCTTGGATCGATTCCCACATGTCACCCGGCTCTTTTTTTAATTTTTTATTGCAATTTTTTATATCTTAAAAAAATTTCCAGCAAGGGTCGGTGACCCAGGTACTATTAGTTGTAGCCGCGACTACGTTCGCATCGAATTCACACTACTACTACAGTCATTATTTTATTCATCTACCCTCACTTGAACCGCACAATACACGTAAGGTTTTTATAGGGTAGATTATAACACATATGTTTTTATAATAAACTGTTCTAACCCTAAATTATGTACTATATTATTGTTTTCTAGTTCCCGTAGGAAAACAGAACCTCTTTAATCTCATATGCTATCCCGGTAGTTAAGCTAAAATTTGACTAAATTTCAATAATGTTTGTCGAGCGGTTTAGACGTATGAGCATTACTGATATACAGACGGACTTTAGCATTCGCATTAGTATGGATTTAGTATGACTGGTTAACCATTGTAGTGACTCTCGTCAATACGACCTGTGTGTACTTGGCTAACTCGACATGTAACAACTTGTTTAAAACACTTTGTGCCGAGCTCACTTAGATTGCTATAAGGGCGAGAATGTTAATATAAGGATTGTTTTATATAGTTTAAATATATAGAAGTTAATTAGTTTTATTTTGTTTCAGGTAAACTTTTCTTCATTTAAAAACGAGCGAGGCTTCAACTGGAGCTCTTTCAGTTCGGTTCAATAAGAACTTTCTGTTATTGACTGAATAACAAGCCAATGGTGAGCTTTGTTTGAACTTCAAACGGAATACTGTAAAAAATTTTTCTCTGTATACATTTCTCGGTCGGAATTGTTCTTAACTTTTTTTTGGCACTCAGTTTAATGCGAGTTGTTTATTTTTCTTTTTGGTTCTCTGACAAATTAAAATTTTCACATTTGCGGAAATCAATGCCATAAAATGGTTTTCTGATAATTTATAATTTTTAACAGTGGCGGAAATACATGGTATAAAATATTTCAGCCGCTTGGATTGAACTATTTCCAATTACCCCTATTTTTGTATTCACTCAATTAACGTTGTTTGTTAGAGCACACGAACAGAGAGTTAACTGAAACACAAGCGGTTTCAATTGGATTATGTTCAATTTCGCTATGAGTTATCGTTATATCGTTATTTACATGATATCTTTTTTTTCTTACCTGGTATTATTACTAATTATTTATAATTTATACTAGATTTACTAGTATAAATTATAGATAATTAGTATTAATTATCTAAATAATCTATATAGATTAGTATAAATCTAATGAGAAGGGATTAAAAACATGTAACTAGTGTTAAATATGAATTGATGGCTATATTATGTGACTAGAGGGAGGCTTGAAAAAAGATGGTTGGATTTTGTGACATGCATATAAGATATAAGAGTACATACATGCATATAAGAGTAGTAGCGTTAGAATTGACGTATGGAAGGAGAGAATGGAATCGAAAAACATTTAGAGCCGACCTCAATCAATGTGAGATAAGGGCAGGAAACTACGTTCCTCCTGCCCTTATCCCACTCTAAGTGGGTCGACATAACATGCTTTAAACATGTCACATGATTTGGCTACGTATTTTACGACTGGCTAACTGCATGACGTCAACTTACCTTAGTCGTATTTTACGATACCTCGGTAAGAAAGAGGATGGTCTATTCTACTGAACCGAATACCACACGGCGGGTCGCCTTACCTTAGTCGCCTTTTACGACGCCTCGGTAAGAAATAAGAATGGTCTATTCTATTCAGCCGGATACCACAGGGCATTGTATAAATCTAACATAAATTCGATAAATATACACAAATTTAATGATACCTGTTTACCTTCTAGACCGTGTAGGAACCGATCATAGTTATCACTTAATTCTTGCCCGTTTTCCAAATAGTGCGTGTCGTGTTATAATGAAGGGCAATAACAAAGTCAGTCCTATATCGTATCGTATCGGATCGTGCAATAAAAACACTATCTGATCTTATCATTGGTATAATAAGGCAAAGTAATCGCTGGCACGTTCAACCAACAATCGTAATTGCTCGACACGCTTCGGCAATTGTTGTCAAATTGACGAAACCAATTTCGTAGAATTTATTGTCATACAGCACTGTCAGGGGAGCCTATCAAAATCTTACTGGTGGACATGACGTGGACATTACGTTAAACAGAAAAGAAGAATAAAGACGCTCTAGAGATGTGGTGCTGGCGAAGGATGCTTCCGAGTATTTTGGACTGAGGTCAGGACCAATTTATCGATACTCGAAGAGCTCGGCATCAGACAGCGTCTATTGACTACAGTTTAAAATTCTTTGGCCACGTCTCGCGTGGGAACGAAGAGTCCATAGCACGCCTTGTAGTCCAAGGCAGGGTCGAGGGTACCAGACCTCGCGGTTATCGCTAATGCGGGGGACTGACCAAATAAAATCTGTCGTTGGTGGCCCTCTTCATGAATGCGTCAGGAAGACGGCAAACAGAGAAAAATGGCGAAACATCGTTAGGCAAGCGATAAGCGCCCCAACTACGTGACGACCACTACCGCTCTGACAAGACGTATATATAGACGTATGGACGGAGAAGAGGCCCATGACACAATGAACTTATGGGTCATATCTATCAAATTTTAATAGAATTGATCAGTGGTAGCAATGACCCCAAAAATAACGACCTCTGGGGCCTACTGACGAGGTTTTTCCTGTCACGAGTCGGAGCTACTGTAATAGAATGTTATTTGAATTTTTGTTTATTTATTACGTTAATCTATTAGCGTGTTTACGTTTCTTTTATGTTATAATTTAAAAAATTGTTTCTATTTCTCTAAGACAAAGTAATTACGGGCCTCTACAAAATCTTTACTAATATTATAAATAGGAAAATATCGTAAGTGTCCCATATATATTTATTTACTTATTTATATGTATAATAAATATATGTTATTGATTTGCTCAAATTATTGACATAAGTGACAGTGATGACGATAGTGATAACATCCTTGAATTGTTCGTCAATGGCGATTATTTGTAACTCCGAGGATGTCACAAAACCTATTTTTTTAAAGATTCTAATATACACGTACATGACGCACAATGTTGAATGGTGGGAGTAGGGTGGTAATTTAAACTACACTAATTATAGAAGGTGATACTATAGCTATTGGGGGGAAAGGGAGTGTTAATGTTTGTATCGAAATACAATTTTCATCGGCCCTAGGAACTATAAAATATCGAACTTGATATAACAGCTTACAAGTTATTATAATAAAGTAGGGAAGCCAGCCTAAAATATGCTATATTACTACAATTAAGAGAAGCAAATGAAGCGTATGTGCCTGTCTCTCTTTTATATGTGTGATTAGACAAAGATAACGTATACGAGTGTCACCTTCCCTCTCATTATGTATTGTGACAATTGTTAAGTTATTGGCGTTACATATTATTCTTTGTAATTCTTATAAAAAGGAATACTTTGTATTTACAAATTAAAACCAACAAATATATACGTACTATAAAAGTTAACCCCGATCTTTCAAGTCCATTTAGGGCTAATAACGCATTTTTAAATTTTTCTTTGCACCCCTAAAATAGTACACTGCTCGAAGAACAATATAATATTCATAACAAATTTTAAAATTAAAGTAACTAAACGTACCAAAGTAGTAATAAATTATTTTGCTATAATCCGCGATGAAGTAAAATAGAAAAATATATAATGCTAAATGTTGAGTGGACAATCCGTTTTCATACCTGATACATGCAGGATTCGTAAAAACACATGCATAAACCTCCACCACCGCCATCACAATACACAACCACGACATACATTCACTATCACAAACTCAACAATCGTTTCGCCCCGCAACCGAAGCATCATCAGGAGATAGACTCCACGACAAAATCGCAATTGCTTTGCAATTTATATTATGGATCTCCGCAAAGTAACGCCTAATTCTATAAATTATTTAACTAAACGTAGATAAAATGATGAATGATATACATAATATAATGTATATGTAATATAGAAAAGAATATTGAATGAATGAAATCTGTTATTTATACTCTCCGACATGTATTGCAATTAGTGCATAGCGACCTGAATACATCTGTGGGTAAAAACACGCCTATACTATTCAGCAGCGCTATTTTAATTAATGGAATACATAAACAGTGTTAGATGAAACTTTTTTTTTTATCAGAGATGGATGTTATTTACACTCCCTGCACATTTGGAATGCTTTTCTCAGGTACGCATTATTTATTAGTTTCGAACAATATATATTTTCAAAGGTGAATAACCTAATTTAAACCGGCTATAATCTTCTACATCTTTCTCATCATTATTTAACACTCGTTTGCTGGTTTTCATCTCTCCTCATTATTTGTGTATACTATTTTATTCTTGGCTTCTCGTCTTTTCTATCATGAACGCAACTTTCAGACTTCTCTTTATATACTCGTTTCTCTTAATATCACCTTTTTTGTGGACTTTTCTTTTCCTTTTGGTTTGGATCTATAATGCAAATTTGTTTCGTCTTTACATTGATGAGGCATTCTTGGATTGAATCCTTGAATTTAAAAAATCCTTTCAGCTTTAAACGAGACTTTTTGACTTTTATTATGTAGATTTATAATGTTTAAAAAATGAGCAGCTAATTTTTTTGCTGGTTTTTCTCGATAAGTGCAACATTTCGAACCAGTTTTAGTTTCGTTAAATCTAATTAATCCTTTTCGATTCAAAAGTACTTGTAAAAAACTTACTTTGGTTTGATTTGATTTACAGTTCACCTCATTATCAAAGATAGAAACAACCGTGGATTGGTGGTCACACTGGATGTCCCATATATTCTTATTATCATACCGATATCGAATCTGAAACTTTCGACGTGTGGGGTGAGAGTTATTATGCCATGAAATAGTAGGGTCTGCAGAAATACATTCATATCTCGCACGCACACACAAATATTAGAATTTCCGGGCTTTTTATTTACTTGTGTTTTAAAAACGTACAATGGGGATAATGTTGAAACATGAGTGAATAGCATTTTTACACGTATTGCATTTCACAGATCACTATTATTTGTAAGGGCGTATACACCTGTTATAAATAAGATTTCGTAAATATTATTATATTATTATCTATGCTTTGTGTCAGTATTATTAGTGACTATCGCCGCATCCGAAGAGTATAGTTACATCTCCTATGTATAAGCTTAGGAAATGTGGCTTTAGGATTCGGATAGGACGATGTAAGTAGATAGTTGGATAGGCAGTATTAAAAGGTATAAGCGTTTAAGATTGAATGTTCCATTATAGAATATATAATTGTATCCATTATAGAAAAGACGATAACTGCAAGATGAAGGTAGTATAGACATATCGCCCTATTCGAAGAAGTCACATGTCCCATGTATAAGCATAGGAAATGTGATTTTATTCTTCGAGTAGGACGATATAATGAGGAGGAATGAAAATCATGTGACCAAACGAATTTTAAATATGTTGAATGATAATTAGGTGGAGCCTGAAAAAGAGATGAAAGTTCGATTGTGTGAAGTATGACATCCATATTAAAAGAGTAGCGTCAGAGTTGACAAATGACAGGAGTAAATGGAGGCGAAAAACATGTTGTGCCGACCACTTAGAATGGAATACAGGCAGGAGAATAATGGAGCGCACAACTTGAACTGACGTAAGAAACCTTGGTGCTACAATTTTGTATCTAATAGTCGCAGTAAAGCTTACCGTCAGGAGCTGAAATTATTACTTGGCTTTATATATTTTCTTGAATATGATAAGACTGAAAATCTAATTATTGCTCTTTATAATTCCCCAAATAATACATAGATAATAATGAGCCAAGTTCTATCAAAAGTTCAAGTGTTCTAGAAAACATCAAAAGCCGTCACGGAAATGTTGTTATCGTTTATTTGATCGTTTAGGAGAATCGACGTAAAGCTGAGTTGGAAATTATTTGACCTTTTGTGTTGAACAACGAAAAGCTAGGATGAAAAGGATTTAAATAAGTTCTTTGGTTGATTAATGTCAAAATTATATTACATATTATTTTTAGTTCATTTAATAGTAAAAGTTCTTCTGTTAGAGTATATGATGAAGTCAGTTCTAAGTTTCGCTCCGGTTAGCGGTTTGTTAGTTTATTATCAGTTTCGTTAGCTGAACAGCTGAAGGAGCCACTCAGTTATGCATTTCTTCAGGCAGATGAGCGTAACCAATGGAGGCAGCAAGTAGCCAAAATGAAATGGAGTTACGATCCTCAGTAGTGAGGGAACTGTTATATCTTAAAAATGTTAGTAAAAGTACTGATGCGCTACTGCTGCATCAGCATTTTCTGGAGCCATGAGCTCATCCGGGCACCGGAAGCGTCAGTCATAACACGACCACGGCCGCGATATGGTCTGTTTTTAGGTTGCTAAAAGTTCCTATTTCTAAATCTAATATCCATATTTAAAATTATATTCAAAATCTCTTTTTAGCCTGCCTTAGAGTTTAGAGCTTTACTTTATAACAGAACGATAAAAAAGAGAAGAGAGTTTCGTTCCAACCTTTTATTTTTATGGTAATCTTACATTATTATCAAATTACCTTTGAAATTATTATGAGAATCTTTGTTGTTTAATTTTTTGTTGAACCTTAAACAACTATTACAAGTCGCTGAAGAAAATATAGTGATAAAAATAAATCTATCATTATTTAAAAAAAATTATATATAAAGAATAAATAGAAATTAACCATTAGCTTATTTTTGTAATTCAGACTTATCTGTCCTTAATGATACAATCAGTAAAGTAGATTCGTCGACAAAGGAAACTAATCAAAGAGATTGGTGTACTTGATTTTATTTACTCGGATGACTTAGGACGGGCTATAAATTTCTAGCAAAATTTCCGGGATTAAATGAAACTTTAGAGCAGATAGATTGCGGTCGTAAAGTTTAAATCATTGAACGGTCTTCCGGGTTTCGCGCGTGACTTTGGCAATAAGAATGTCTTTGAATAAAATTTATTGGAACTTATAATAATTAAGTTAAAAATATAAAAAAATATAGTTTGAGTTAAATGTATCTCATCTGTAAAATGCCGTTTTAAATAATATACCACCCTCATTTCTTACCGAAGTGTAACCTGAAGTAAGTTGACGTCAAACAGGCGGCTGGACGTAAAATATCTAACCAAATCATGTAACAACATGTTGTGCCGGCCCACTTAAAGTGGTATAAGGGCAGGAGAATGATGAAAAGTGGGCAATTAAATGCCTAGGTTCATGGTAAAGAATCCCCGACCTTGTAATCTTAAGGTCATTTGAAATGCAAATTCACATAAAAGTATGTAAAAATCATTTCTTCGATTCTTTGCCTTTTTTTCGCATAACAAAAGAAGTTCATGATTCAAAAGTAAAACGTATGATGTGTTAAATTTTCAATTTAACAGACACTATAAATTCACATCAATAATTCAATCAAATTTTTAAAAAGGGTAATCATTGGCTTGGTCTTGGCTTAAGGATTATTCCATAAATAATATGAAATAAAAAAAATATTAATATAAATTCTTATATTATAAGTAACCTAAAATACAGGTTTGAAATCATTGATAGATTGTTATAAATTCATAAATAGGTTCTTATAAAATGGTCTTGTCGCTTTTATTTACGAGCAAATTACGATATAAAGCAAGAAAATATTGTATCAGTTAAACACATTAAGTTTATTAGAGATTGTATATTATAGTTATAAATAGTATAATGTAAAATACGATTAGTATAAGAGAAGTCAGATAATTAGAAACACAAGTAATTACGGACCTAATATGAAAAGAAGTGACGTAATTAAGGCACCCTGTAGGTACTCTAAATTAGATAAAAATGTTGTGCCAGCCGAAAAAGTTTGTTCGTTACTTAAGTACAAACATAATAGATTGCTGAAAGTAATAACTTAATGTAAGTCATTTGTGTGATATTTTTTTGTGTTTTAATTAAATGATGTAATTCTTATTTTTAATATAATACGCAATAAAATATTCATATTAATGCTAAAAATAGTGTACTAAAGTAATAATAAAATTATTTTGCTATAATCCGCGATGAAGTAAAATAGAAAATATATATAATGCTAAATGTAGAGTGGACAATCCGTTCTCATACCTGATACATGCAGAATTCGTAAAAACTAATGCACTACCCATCATCAATAACACAATACACAAGCACTGCTCAAATTCACTTCTAAAATCTGAACAATCGTTTTGCCCCGTAATCGAAGCACCATCACGAGATATACTCCACGACAATATGATTCGTGATTCAATATTAATTTTATAAAATGTTTTAAGTTACGCCGTGGTATCCGGCTGAATAGAATGGTACCACCCTCATTTTTTACCGAGGTGTCGTAAAAGGCGACTAAGGTGAGTCGACCCGCCGTGTGGTATCCGGCTGAGTAGAATAGACCAACCTCATTTCTTACCAAGGTTACGTAAAAGGCGACTAAGGTAAGTTGACCCACCGTGTGGTATCCGGTTTAGTAGAATAGACCACCCTCTTTCTTACCGAGCTGTCGTAAAATACGACTGAGGTAAATTGACGTCAGGCAGGCGGCCAGTCGTAAAAACGCAGCCAAATCATGTGACAGCATGTTTATAACATGTTGTGCCGATCCCACTTAGAGTGGGATAAGGGCAGGAAGATGATGATGATGAAATTGTATTAAGTTATATAACTAAATACGTATACATTTTAGTATTTTTTAATCATATAACGTAGTTGCAGGTAAATTGTATAAATTACAGTGAAGGCTGAAAAACGGATAATTTCCAGTAATATCAGAATAGTCTATTATCAATAATTTGCGTCTCACGATCCGTTTTCGTGACCGGAAAATCTCAATCTGTTGACATAATTAATGGAAATTGTCAAGCGTTATGAAGGCTTCATTAGATGATCACCGCAGACACTGTTATTAGTCACCCATAAATTAGCCATAGAGTTATTACACTTAGAGTTGGGTAGCCATAAATAAGCCATATTACATCATCTTCCTGCCCTTATCCCACTCTAAGTGTCTCTCTAAGTGGCCGAGAGGAAATTGCAGTAATGTGCAGGAACCATTGGAAATGAATGACGTTTGCTCACTACACTAAGCTCTTGGTTTTCAAACTGCATGTAGCATGCCTGTAAAATATTCCTTCAATTTGTTTAAAAGGGAAAATGACGCTTACAACTGAGTAAGTTAGAAAAATAAATAGTCGGAGTCTGCCTATAATAGTTGGTTAACTTTCTGAACGTCGGTGTTGTTTCTCGGATCGTACCCGACGTGATTATCAGTCACGTGTTAAGAGTTTTGAGTTGTTTTAATGTTCGAGCCGAATTGCTCTCGCAAATAACACATTAAGAAAACTCCTAGGGAAGAGAAGTAATATTATTCTACTAAATATTTGCAGTAGCTAATCCATTTTGAAATTAAATACTTTTATATTGCAATAAACTATGTTTTTCAACTAAGGTAGTGTATGATACAACTTTATTTAATTGGTTTAATAATATTCAGTATATTTAAATATGAATTAATGAAACGACTAAATTTAATCAGAGGAATACGAAGTCGATCCGTACTGTGACCGAAACTAATTGAATTTGGTCTTCTAAACTGCCTCTTAGAGATTTATATTAGTAGGTACCATAAATTAGATCATCCTCCTGCCCTTATCCAACTCTACGTGGGGTCGGCACAACATGTTCTAAACATATTGTCACATGATTTTCAAAATCATGCCATGAATGACCAGCCTGACGTTAAATGACCTTAGTCGTATTTTACGACACCTCGGTAAGAAATGAGGCTGGTCTATTCTATTCAGCCGGATACCAAACAGCGGGTTAACTTAACTTAGTCGCCTTTTACAACAACTTGGTAAGAAATGAGGGGTTTCTATTCTACTCAACCGGACACCACACGGTATACATAAGTTATTTCTTGTAAAACTAGGACAATTATTATTAAAGAACATATATTTAACCGCAAGCATTTTGTTACTAATGTAATTTACATTTTCTTTTGCTCCTTGGTTTATAGATTCTAGAGATTTGCTCATTCTTAAGATTGGCTTACCGTATGTATATATGAATCTCAATTGCAATTTTATAGTGGTACGGATTTTTTTCATTACTTTCCCCTCAATCGTATTTCAGATCATAATTAAAAAACTACACAAAGGCAAAAATACATACTATCATGTAGAAAAGTCTTAATAAATACTGTAGTAGTAGTAGTAGTGACTGTAGTACACTAATAAAAAAATTAAAGGCGTTCCTAAGGCTTTTTTTAGCCATCATTATAAACTCTATGGGATTATAAACTTACATCATCTAACACCACAAAATATAAAAAATGTCTATTAATATTTACAAATTATTTAAATCTATTGAAACTCATAACCTTAGATATCTCAAAATAACAAAAAGTGGACTGGCCCTACTTTTAAATAAACGCCTCAAATAAAGCTCGGGGAACTTTTGGAATTGTTTAACAATTTTGAACAATTATAACGGCACGAAGCAGATCTCGCAGTACACTCGAAATAAATCCTTGTCAGGGGTTTTTAAAAAGCTTGGTTATTTTTCCATAACGTCGGCCATGCAACCATCGATCAGTCTTCAGTTTTCACGGTCTGTTTCACAATTTTCCTTTTGGAATAATCGAGGGTAGAGTCGGTAATGACAGTATCCTTTCCAGTTAATCGAATTCGACTTGACAAGGGATGAGCAAAGGTTTATTAATATTCATTCGCAAGGTACTATATATTCTATCGTATAATGAGATTTACAAGATTAGACACACCAACACTGCTTGTAAATTTATTGCGAAAATTTCTGTTGTACCAAGTTTTCACATCAATTTTTATTAGAGCCAGTTACGAGTTATATGAACTTATACATTTTTCTGTAATAAAGAGTTATAAATAATAAATATATGGGAAATAAGCCATTTTAATGGATTTACATAATTTCTCATTCCAGTACATTAATAGACGTTAAATAAAAACAACTCAAGTTAAAAATGCTTTAAAAAAAACTTTTAATAAAGTAGTTCCCTTGTCTCCAATCTTGCCAGCAGCATCAGCATCATAAACATGCATTGTCATCGGGAATGGACCAATATATAAAATTTCAGCTCAATCGGACCCCTGGAAGTGGGTTAAATTTAACTTGCAAGATTCCACTTTCACATACATACATTGCAAGTTGAATAAGAGCTTTTAAAAATGAGTCACTCCAAGCTATGAGTTTTCTATAACAATATATGTATGTATCTATACAATTAATTGTATTGTAAATATTATCATATTCATACTCCTGGGCTGGTTATAGTATACTTTTCATCACGCTACAATCAATAGGAGCAGAGCAGTGAAGGGAAATGTCGGGAAAACGGGAGAAGTTACTCCATTTTTTAAGCTTCCGTCGCGTGTGCAACCTTGATGGTTAAAGCTACACAGAAATCATGTATGACGGAAATGTTCTCCTTAAAATTATATAAAAAATATCCCACAACAGCATATGTCTATCTTTTATGGTTGGCTCACAATAACACGTGTAACTCCCGATAGCTTAGCAGTTCGAAGCTTTCTGGTTATATTTGTCTACTCCTACGTTTATATCACTCTCAGTCATCCCTAAATATAAAAATGAATAGTATTAACCATTGTTTAAAAAAAGAATCATTGAAATCGGTATAGAAACACCAAAGTTATACATGAAATACGCTAATAATAAGCCATCGCGCGTGAATACTGAATCATGCTATAGGGATTATCACTACATAGTATAAAACAAAGTCACATTCTTTGTTTGTCCCTATATCCTATGACTGCTTAAATCTTTAAAACTACGCAACAGATTTTGATGCGGTTTTTTTAATAGATAGAGTGATTCAAGAGGAATGTATAATAACATTCAATACGGAGTAGAGAAATACTGTAATTTTTGAGGTTTCTAATGTGATGTCGTAAATAATTACTTTTTTCCCGCTTACATTGCAAACGCAGGCTAAACCCTTCGAGATTTATCAAAATGATTTACTAAGTAAAGTCCGCGATGGTATATGTCTAGGGCTTCGCCCTATTGCACTTCGAATTTAGCAGCGATCGGACGTGCAACTAAATGTCGCTCTTTTAAGAGTAACCTCTAAAGAAAACATGTTTTGTATTGTCTAATGATAACAAAGCTATGAATGTTGTATATAAAGACATTCTGTTATTAATTTTAAACATAAAATATATAGGGAAAAATGTAAAATGTAAATATGTAGTATATGAATTTAGACATTCCTAAGATAGCAGGAAATCTTTTTGGTATAGGGAGAGGGAATTGTTTTTCTCCAAATTTAACGCTTGCGGGCCACAGGCAGTAATGAATAAATCAAAACTACTGGATCGATTTTAATGATTTTTTTCACTGAGTGACATAGGCTATATATTTTATACCCGTGCGAAGCAGGGTAGGCCGCTAGTTTTAAATATTATTCCTGTATTGACACTTAAATAAATAAAATAAAATAAATAAATTGTGTGTTAAAATCCCAGTATAATAAAAACAGTAAAATTTTTGGGATACGTATAACGTGGTGCAAGAAGCTTCATATCTCTCGAAACGAGATATAAGGCATTTACCAAGCTGGAAATGGTATCAGACTGTAACATTATATTGTAAATTCGATTATATCGTGATTTTTTCCGATAAATCCTGTCACTTATTGAGTTGTAATATAATTTGTAATAAATAGCGAATAAAATCATGGAAATTTCGAAATAATTTCTTTATAAACTGGTGGTTATAAGTATCGACAATTTTTTGATAACTCAAGTCATTTATTCTACAGGTGTGTAATATATGTATGATATATGTATGTAAGAATATTGTGATATGAGGCCTTTGTTATTATTTCCTATAACTGATGAACATTAATCATAACTGAAATTTTAACAACATGTCAATGATTGTCAGTAAGGGCTTTCGGATATTGGTTTATTAAAACAGTAAAAAAAATCTATATAAGCCTTAACTAAACTAAGGGTAACTACAGTAAGGTATTTAAAAGAATATGTTTCATGGAATGTTATAAAATAAAGAATGAAGCACAAAAATATAGTTCTTAAACGACATATACCAATGTCAGTTTGTATGTTCTAAGACCTTAATATAAAAAGAGTGCCAGTGTTAATTCTCATTAAACTGACACTGTAATAAAATAGGCAAACTTAAAAACAAATTACGGTAATGAGATATGCTTAACATCGCCCACAAGGAAATGAAATATTCTTTGTAATTAAACTTGACCGTGATCAATTACGAAGCTGGAAATTGGCTTAATTTTATCATGTTTTATAAATGACTGTACTTTCTTTCTTTTCTTTAGACCATTATTGGGGAATAATATGAAGCTTAATTATCTGATGCGGGTTGGCGTATCACATGCGTCCTATCTCCCGACACGCGCTGATTCCGTTATCTGTATTGATTAATAGCCAATATTCTTCAATGATGGCGTAGTGGATATATGTAATTCGTTTCTCATCGTGTCGACATTTTAAAACATGTCAAAAACCACATTTGCGGAATTACATAGTATTGAACCTACAATAAAATTATTTTGTTCTTTATTATCAGAAAGTGTTCTATTAATTTTTTAAAATAATTGTTTTAAAAATGTTAACTGAATATATTTTTAAATTATATAATATCAAGTGTGGTTTTGGTACATTTACAAAATATTTTTGCTTTCTTACATATCATATTGGAAATTAACAAGAATTTGTTGTTTCAACTATGGTTTTCTTCCCTGAGTAACGCGTTTACGATATGTTTCATGACTATGAACATTGACGAAGGTTGCTGCGGTGTGTATGTATATAAAATGGGGATTACAGATAAAGTTTAATTAGTTATACAAACCCGTATGCCGGCGGCTGATAAAGCCGGGTAATATGAGCTTGATTTTTATTAATATGTCACCGCGAACAAATACCCAGTGGGTTCGCATTAATTTTCATATAAATTACTATCCCAAGCTATGTCGCCACAACAAACAATGTGCGTAAACGTTGAACAGTATATTTACACTGCGTTTGTTTTGATACGACGATTTACCATGTTTGTGTGTGGTACCATTTCGGATTATATTTGTACAGTTTGATGGAATGTAATATGAATGTTGTACCTGAAACAATAAAAAAACAAAATTAATAAGTTTAATTGAAGAACCGATAAATAAATAACCGATAAATAACCGGAAAATAAAACAAACATTTTTACAATCGCGAAGCGTGGATCTGTCTCCTGACCATGCTTCGGTTACGGGGCGGAACGATTGTTGAGGTTGTAGTAGTGAATGTGTGTGTGTATGTGAAGAGATGTTAGTGGTAGTCTCTTGTGATACGTGTGGTAACTAATCCTGCACATATAAGGTATGAGAACGGTTTTGCTTCCTACACTAAGCATTACAAAGTTTTTCTTAACAAACGCGAATTATAGCTAAATTATTCATCATATATCAAAATTATTCATTTTATATAACATAAGTTTAAACTATGAAATTCCGTAAAGTAACGCCTACTACTATAAACTAATAAGTTGATCAGCTGGAATTGGCCTCGTGACCCGTGGAACTGAAAGCAGGATCACTGCCAACTGCGCCAACGAGCCAGTCAATTTTAATTCACCGGTTGAAAAAAACTATGTAGCCAGTCTTTCGTGTAATTCCGGTAGTACTTAACACTTTATAATTGTAAACATTACTTAAACGAATTAACGATTCCTTAATGGCGTGATAACACGAAAAGTCGTTGGTCAATATATTGCAATGTACACTTTGGGCGTTGCAAATAAAAACAAAAAAAGTTAAGTTATTGCCTATTTAAGTCAAAGAATCGATTGACTCCATTTGATTCTACATTTATATGTATTTTTTCGAAACTATTGCCTGAATAGTGCACGAAATATATCACGAATATCAGCCCTATGTAATGAAATCATATTGAGGCATACATCGCTATACGGGCATTTAAATATAGCTGTTTCTGATGTCGTAAGGTGTGAAAACAGTGATGGCCGAATGACATGAGCAAGTGATTCTTATAAATTCGATAGTTTGAACTAAAGCAAGCACTTATAGAATAATGATTTTTTTATTAATGTTCAATGTATAAATGAGTTAGTCTCGTATATATATATATATATATATATATATATATATATATATATATATATATATATATATATATATATATATATACATATATACATATATACATATATACATATAAGATTAACTCAATTAAATAATAAAAAAAATGTTCTTTTTGATAAAAATCGTACATAATCTATGTTAATGCATTAAAAAATACAATTATTGAAATTGAATATATAAAACACTATTTTCGCCGTAAACTGTCAAGTCAGCATAAGTTATTTGGGGAACGGGTGGTCTCTAGAAAAATACGATACTAGGATAATACTAGGATCTAAAATAGGACGAAAATAGTAGGATCAAGGCTCACCTACCCAATTATTTTTTTCATTTTTTTTCAAGTTTATTTTGTAAAAAATTTCCCAAGCTCGGTCAACCGGGTACTTTTTATAATTATCGATAGTATGGTAGTGGAAATTGGAAACTTCAACAGAACTCTCATTTTTTATTCATTAGAGGTGAAGGCTTTGACCGGTATTTCGTCTTAGATGAAGCGACCTCTGTCGTCTAAGATATACTACCCTTGTCTGGATAATGCTTATTTACATTTCTTTTTGAAGGGACCCACGTTACAAGTGTCAGGAAATCTAAACGTATTGAGGGAATGATATTTTTTTGTAACTATGGAATACCTATGTTAAGGGCAAAGCCTATACATTTTTACCGAACTATTTATGTATTCGCTATTTCTGTAAGTGCAAAATAGGTAGAATTTTTGGTTTTAATGATCGGTAAATATAGGTTAAACTGTCTTTTCTTAAATGATTTGTTAACTTTTGTTTCTGTTACTGTTACCCCGACCTGCCTTGAATTTGAACAAAAGATAAGACAATACATTGTCTTATTTTCTGATCAAATTCAATATTTAAATTTCTTTATTCAAATAAACTTGTAAACAAGTGCCTTTGTATCGTTAACTCTACTGCTGGTTGGGAAAGCTGTTTCCACCACGCATTCTTATCATCCAAATAATCGTTAACAGTATAGTAGGCTTTTGCAGACTCTCTCTTTTTTAACTGCTGTAATGGCGATTTTTTTTTATAGAATCTTATACCCAAACTCACAAACGTCTTACGTACTTTTGCAAAGGGCAAAACAGGAGTCGCAAGCTTATGACGGTTCCTATTTTGTCTATTTTATATAGATCACCATATTTTTATGTGCAAAAATTCAATTATTTAAAATATACTGTAAAGCAATTATTATTTTGGATTATTTAAATCTTAAATAGGAAAATCATAATATAGACTCTGTTGTTTATCAAGCTGACTACATGCTCTAAGCGTGTAACCATAGAGACTTTTAAGTTTTTTCAGGCGAGACAGTAGAAGCATCAAGTAAGGTGGCAAAATGGGGAAATTGGAGCGTAAAACAAATGAACCCTTAATTTCAATTGTACTAGTTGTTACATAAACAAAGGTAAACCTCTGTATAGACGTGCACTATTTATTTCTCGCATCGCATATACTCTGAATAAAATACGGAAAATCATTTATATATACTAAAAACAGAAAGGGGTCTAGGGGTGATCCTTGAAGCACACCCATAATATGTATAATAAACCCACTATATGTGATATGTCTAAATAATATTCATGTTGGAATTTTAATTGGCATATCTGTGAACAATATTTAAAAAATATTTTTTTTAAAATTAAATAAACGGCAACCCTGGTTAATAAATAAACTGACGACATTGTACCGAATAGTTTTACGCACGATAAACTTACATACACAATTCAATTCAGGTGGTCACGTTGAAAGATGTTCCCTGTGAGACTTGATTTATTGCCTAATAAAACGCAACGAAATACGTGTTACAGGAAGGTGAAAGTTTTTGTTAAAACTTTGTTATAATAACGTTGGGTAATAATTTATTTATTAGAATTTATCGTTTCTTTTCTTCGAGACATGTAGTTTGTAGAGTCCATGCGATTAATATATAGCATCGACACTACTACTACTAATTAGTTTTAATTAGACAAATTTAAAAAGACCGTAAGTGTATGGATCTAGAGAACTCTGGCGAACTAGTTCCTCTATTATGATGCCTGATGATTAATGACATGCACGCCGTGTGGTATCCAGCTAAATAGAATAGTACCACCCTCATTTCTTACCGAGGTGTCGTAAAAGGCGACTAAGGTAAGTCGACCCGCCGTGTGGTATCCGGCTGAGTAGAATAGACCACCCTCATTTCTTACCGAGGTGTCGTAAAAGGCGACTAAGGTAAGTTGACTCACCGTGTGGTATCCGGTTAAGTAGAATAGACCACCCTCTTTCTTACCGAGGTGTCGTAAAATATGACAGCGGTAAGTTGGCGTCAGGCAGGCGGCCGGTCGTAAAAATGCAGCCAAATCATGTGACAGCATGTTTATAATATGTTGTGCCGACCCCACTTAGAGTGGGATAAGGGCAGGAAGATGATGATGATTAGGTAACGATAGCTTATATTTTAGATCTGTCAGTATTATAGTGGAATTAATTAAGAGTAACATCGATTATATAATCCTGTTAAAAAAGCTTGACATTACGTTTTAGATTTTAGCTGCGATAGCAAGAAGATATACTTGAGAAATTGAATACCTTGGTTCCAACACTTACGTAGAGCATACTAGTTAACATTTCCAGTTTGCATTAGTAGATATTTAGCGTAGAATATTCTGAGTAATGTTTGTTTGTCGGTTACTATAGCCCAAAACTTATAAATGTTCAGGTTTCTTCGCGATGTGTTCCTTCAACGTCTAAGGCATGATGAATAAATAATTGTATTATTAAACACATTTAGAGCACCGATGTGGGTCAAATCCATCTCTTTAATGAAGGACGCTTTGCTTGTACCTTTCTTTTTCGGTTGCGCAAGTATTTAAGAAAATTAAGAGATACTTATAGTAAAATCCATAGTTAATCACATCAAATAAAAAAATATATATACGGTGGATTTCGGAAATTCTTTATAATTATTTGAAACAAGTAACTCGAATTACGAACGTTTTTAGTACTCAAGCAAGTGAAAGAACTTCTTAACATAAAATAAAATGCCTAGAGAATATTGCTGTGAGCTGAAATAAATATTTCTAACGTTTGGATTTTCCGGTTTTCCTATTGAACGTTTCCATCGAAAACTTTTATACCACTGCAGTGTTTGCACGGAACTTAGAAATATCGAAAGGAAAACAGAGATCTCTCTAACAAAAATTAAATATATAAAGTTATTGAAATTTATGGTATAAGAGCATGTTACAGCTTTTAATATCGTTGTTAGAATATATTGTTTTAAATTATATAATATTGACCTTGTTAAATGAAACCATCTAGATCTGTTTCCTAACGTGGCGCCAACGCCCCACAGGGACAATTTGACAACTTAAAGGGGGGGGGGGGGTGCAATGGACTCGACACAAGTTTAACGAAAGAAGCAAATCTTCCTATCATTTAAGTTAATTGTGTCTCAAGTGAAATATTCCATTTTTTGTCTTGATACTGTGTGATATTAATAGTCAAGGCTTTAGAACACTAAAATTTACGGTTCCCGTGAACCTTTAGATTATAATATGTAGTCTAAAATTTCGATATATAGTCCTACGATCTATTTATGTTTTTATTGAGAGTTCTATTTCAATCGTTTCACATTTCTAAAGATAATTCCAGACCACAGCAAACAGATTGTCACCTGTCAATCACATACATTCATTTCTATTTTATGTATATGTATAAGTCATAATCACGCAATGTTCAATAAAGTATATTTTGCTAACTTACATATAAATCTGAACGTTCACAAATAAATTTCCTACTCGTAACAGTTTACGAGTATTTCGCAAATGGAAGTTGCGGTGCTTGATTTTAACAGTTATTGTTTATGTTAACATTTTCGGACGAAACATATGGGAATAGGTGTGATGTAGTTTGATGGAATATCCCTAAATGCTAATTTTCACAAAATCAATCAAGTTTGTTTTGATCAAATTGATTTTAGTGACCTTGTTTGAACTGAATGATTAAAAATATAATTGGTTATTAGTTGGCAATAATTTATTGTATATGTTCTTCAACTTAGTGATCATATAATCTTTAACAAAATTTTGATGTTTCCTTCACTTGGAAGCGGTTGCAAAGCAGTTTTTGTTGACAATATATTATTACTGAACAATTATCAATTCTACAACAAAAAAAAAAATAAAAAACACACTACAATAAAAAAACTTTCAAAATTTTTTAGCCATTATAATTCTCTTTCCGTTATCCCACTCTGAGTGGGGTCGGTAGCTTCCAAGCGTGTTCAGGTTTCAAGCGTGTTTTTTGTATTCATCGGAGTATTTCCATTAAAAGAAAATTCCACAACACGAATACATTATCGTCCCATTGCTTCACGCGGCGTGTAATCTATTTACGACACAATTCGACATGCTGTTCAATTAAGCAAATTTCATATAACCGTTGCAATTGTAGTATCAGCGAAATTTAAATATCTTCATATTTTACTTAATGTGTTTCCTATTCTTTCTGTTTGCAAGGTAATCAGAATTTTTGTCTAGTGTACGTATTATGTTAAGTGCTTCCACGAGACAAAGGGTCAAACATTTTTCTTACATTAAACTAAAATGAAATTATAGTCAAAAATATGAATTAATAGCTTCTGCTCTTAAGATCATCGATTTTGACTTTACATCATGCATTGATGTGATGATGAAGTGATGAGGCAATTACGTGCTTATTGTTATTTTTCACTGTTATTGATTCTGTATAATAAGTAACCATGGACACACGCATTATTGCTCAGTTTGTATTTTGCTGGGTTCAACGTTATGCCTGTTCAATAAATAAATATATGGGACACTTACACACACGTTCGTCACTCCAATAATTAAGTAATTTAATACTTTTGTTATGGGTGAGAAAACTGGTGAATATATACATATATAATTTTTAAATACATTCTTAAATACATATACATCCAGGCTCGAAGAATTAACAAGTTCTTTTATAGAAAATGTTGGCCTTTGACGGAAATCCAACCCGCGACCCGCGGAGCTGAAGGCAGGATCACTACCTACTGCACCAACGGGCCAGTCATAAATTAAATATTTTTTATTTTTTGTTTTTTATTTTTTATAAATAAATAAATAAATAATAAATATATGGGACACTTACACACACGGTCATCCGTCCCCAAAGTAAGTAACTTAATACTTGTGTTATGGTAGATGGACAACTGGTGAATATATACTTATATATTTTTTTAAATACATACTTAAATACAAATATACACCCAGGCTCAAAGACCAACAAATTCATTTTATAGAAAATGTTGGTCCTCGGCGGGAATCGAACCCGCGACCTGTGGAGCTGAAGGCAGGATCACTACCCACTGCGCCAACGGGCCAGTCGATATCGGGATATCGGGATATTGTTTTAAGATTGAAGCCAACTTTCCTAATACACTTGTTTATGTGTAAATAAAAAAATATATGGGACACATACACACACGGTCGTCCGTCCCCAAAGTAAGTAACTTCATACTTGTGTTATGGTAGATATACAACTGGTGATAGATTCTTATATATTTTTTAAATACATACATAAATACAAATATATCTGTGAATCGCGCAAAACGGTAGTCCTCAATCATATTGATTTAAAACAGTCAAATTATTCTTAAATATATTATATTATTAGTTTTATCACAAGAAACCCCGAAAACATTGTGCTCTGCATTTCAATGCTCAACGCCGTTATTGTTAGGCGTCGTGCTTCCGCTGAATCAACAGAATAAAGGTTTCATACGGTAAAAACGTTTTGTAGGAGGAAAATTTTATGAACTCAACTCGGAAAGTGCAGCTTTACATAGTGAATGACTTGCAAAAGATATGAAAGACGTGCCAACGATAAATTGGGAAACGGAAACGTAGAAATTTTCTTTTTTCTACTTAGATATTTACCTCCAATAGGTTTTGAATTTGTGCTAACAAATACCAGCACTATTATTAGGCAATAGTTTCAAACCAACTTTTGTGTGTGGTCTTCAGCTGAGTAGAATAGACCACCCTTAATTTTTTCCCGAGATGTTGTAAAAGATGACTAAGCTAAGTTGAACTATCGTGTGGTATCTGGCGGAGTAGAAAAGACCACCCTCATTTCTTAACGAGTTGTAAAAGGCGAAGGGAAGTTGACCCACCGTCTGGTATCGCTTGAGAAGAATAGACCACCCTCATTCCTTACCGAGGTGTCGTAAAAGGTAACTAAGCTAATTTGACCTACCGTGTGATATCTAGCGGAGTAGAAAAGACCACCCTCATTTCTTACCGAGTTGTAATAGGCGACTAAGGTAAGTTGACCAACCGTCTGGTATCCGCGTGAGAAGAATAGACCACCCTTTTTGTAACCAAGGTGTCGTAAAATACGACTAAGTAAGTTTATGACAGGCAGGCGGCCGGTCGTAAAACACGTAGCCAAATCATGTAACAACATGTTGTGCTGACCCCAATTAGAGTAGGATAAGGGCAGGAGAATTATAAGTTTCAGAACTAACTTAAGCTCCTGATATGGCTTTTTTCTGTTTCAGGAAGACATTAGTAGTTTATAACTTAGTTCCATATCTCATGTAATATATTGTAAAGAAATAATAAACTCTTGTTGTTTGGGCATCTGGCGCCTCTTTATTAAGTTTTTCCTTCGCGAAGCGAGGCGTGCGCGGAATGGCTAAGCTTAAATTTCTTTTCATAAGCACTGAATATCACACGCATTATCATTATAGGGATATACATATGTTTATGTTACGGTGTTAATTAATCTTAAATTAGTTTTCCTATCAGTTTTTCTTCTTTAAGTTAAATGTAAAATAACAGTTTATTAATTTTTGAGTAAATATTTTATTACAAGCTTTAATTTAACTTGACTTATATGTGAATGTAAAATATAACATGTTAAATTCGACCCAATTCCGATCTGATTAAGTTAAATTTTACGTACTGTTCCAGTCCCGATGACAATGCATGTTAGTTATAAGCATGACTTAATGCTGGTGTTAGGATTACTTTAGACGTTCTCAACTGCACAGTGGTTAACAGTAGAGACATAAAATTAAGTTAAAAGGTTTTTAACTTGATTTGTTTTTAATGTAAATTAAGACTTTTTGTTGAAATTTGTAGACATAAATAAAAGAGATAAAGTGTGTTATTTTTGAGGCAGGAAAAAATAAAATTGTAAAAATTAAAAGATACCAATCAGATATTTTACGATAGATTATTTGTAATGGTCTGAACGAAATACTAGCTGTTCCAGTTTTTATACGCCATTATAACTTAAGCATAAGTTATTATGCATACCAAATTAATTAAAAAATTTATGACAAGTTGCTTAGTTGTCTCTTGTTCCTGATATTAGTTTTTAAACTATGAAGATAGAAGTTTACTTCATAGTTTTACTGAGAAGTTTAGACATGAAGCCTAATTTTCATAAATGTCAAGTATAAGTGTTATATAAACAGAAGCTGGTAGTATATAAATAGTATATTCATATAAAACTTCCATGTTCCTCATGTAAAAAAGAACTGCCAGCTGGTACGGTCTTATTTTAGTTTTGTTACTGTCGCCTTCAAATTCGTGCCAAAATATACCGTGGCATAACTACTTTTGAAATTTACACGTTTCTACATTTCATTTTCATGTTACTACAAAACGGAAATAATAACAAATATTTAAAAAAAATGTGTAATTCATTTGTTCTTATTTAAATTTAAAATATGGCTTATTTGTATGGTAAATAATCCACAGTAAAATAAATCCGTAAGTGTGTTTGTATATTTGTTTTTTTTTTACGTACGATAAGAACATCGGATTAATATGATTAATAGTCAAAGGCTAAGTGATGTAGTATAAAAAGAAAGAGAGCAAAAAAATTATTGCAGCGGTTGCTATTATCTATATGTAGTTCTTATACAAAACTAATTATAAAAATAGTCTGCTATAATCGGCGATAAAGTGAATAGGATTTATATATAATGCTCAATGTACTCGTATCCGTTTTACAGGATTGATCGCTGGGTCTTTCTAAAAATTGACTGAAAATTTCATAAAAATCGGTCCAGCTGTTTCTTAGTCTATAAAGGACGTACAGACAAACATTTATTTTTTTTATATTGGAAGTTTGTCTTTTGTATAAGCTCCTTTTTTAAGGTACATTTGAGTTCATATAAAATGGTATTACTAAATACGATTGTGGAATTACCTATATTACGGTGAATATATTACGAAAGTAAGTTATTAATACCTTTTTTTTAAATTTTTTAAGTCTCACGGTTTTATAAACAGATAAATATGCCATGACATATAAATATGAAAGTAATTAGGTTCATAAAGCTCAAATAGAAATGTAAAAATTTAATCTAACATACACAAAGAAATTCAATTTTAATTATGCATCGGTTCAGCCGCGTTAACCGTATTGCGTTAATTGACTGTTTTCCCGTTACCCTCGCTTATTAATTCAATTATATCATGAGTGTGACTTTTATAATATTTTTTGAAATAGTACAACAATGATGCTTAAATGGAATTCAAGATTTTCAACTACATAAACTGTTTTTTAATTTTTTTTTGCTCTCTTTTAACTTCAACGATTTTCATGAAACTCAGTATCTAGGGGGTTACGAGGCGATGAATGGATAAATGGATGGATGAAACCTAGCTAAGAATTCATTTTCATTGCACTGAAAAACCGGTACAAAATTATTAGATATAGTAATAGTTAATTTCTCTGTTAAAGTTGTAATAGCACAGTGGGGAACTGGCGGACCTAGGAAGTCGAAATACCCGGGTATTTTGACTTCTTAGGTCAATCAATCGAGACAATTACCACAATACCACCAAACTTTTTCCTTTTTTATTTTTTTATTTCTTTCGGTCACCCAGATACTGTTCTTTTAAACGTCTCCGTTAAATATATATAGAATAAATACATATAGAAATGTGTTTTATGTGAAAGCGAAAGTAAAAGGAGCTTGCTATAGCAGATGCTCTGTTGGTGATAACAAAATTTCTCCTTTTTCTAAAAATGATTTCTTTTTTTTTCTCAATTTACTCCTTTACCGAATATTTTATTTTTATACATAATTATTCGTTTTTATAATAATAATAAAAATTCATTTAAAAACTATGTTATATCCGCAGTATGTTATAGTTGTTTAGTAAAAATATTAGTTTATAAAAATCGTATAATTCTTTGTAGCTACGTATGTTGAAAACCTTTTCTCGAATCTTCAGATATTTAATTTAAACTATTGAAACAAAGTATTATTGATTGACATACTGGGAGAAATAAAAATAAATAAACTAAAAAATTTGACTACTGTGTCGTCTGAATATAACGTCAACGAAATTGATTAAGAAAAAAAAAATAATAAAGATAATTTGTTCTGGTCACTTCAATAATGGTAATAATCTCTCTCTATGCCTAGCCTTGTCCCATCTTTAATTGGGGTCGGCTCTCCTCGTCATTTTTCGCCAGACACGTGGGTTCTGGGTCGTCGCAATGTCATTTATTTGAGTCATCTTCAGATCGTTGTTGATCACAGATATCCTGGTTTGAAGGGGTCTACCTCGGCTTCTCGGACCGGTATACAAATTTAAAATTTTTCGAGTCATATCGTGCTCAGGTCTTCGCATGACATGACCATACCACCTAAGTCGCGTTTCGGTGAGTTTTTCTTCGATTGGGCGGATCTTAAAGCTTCCCCGTATGTGCTGGTTTCGGACTCTGTCTTTGAGGGTGACACCTCCTGCCCATCGAAGCATTCTGAGCTCCGCTGTGCTGACTTTTGTGGTATGGGTCTTTTTAATAGGCCAACATTCAGCACTATACATTAGAGCTGGACGGACTGCCGTTTTGTATACCTTTCCTTTAACTTGTATCGGCATTCTGCTGTCACACAACACACTTGAGAGCTGTCGCCACTTCATCCAGCCAGTATTGATGCGGTGGGTTATTTCGGCGTCGATTGTGCTATTATTCGATATTATGGACCCTAAATATTTGAATTGCTCGACTTCCTTTAACTGGTGACCTTGTATTTTGATGGAATGCTGATGGCTGGTATTATTGTGCCTACACCGCATATACTCTGTCTTTTGCCGGTTGATCTTAAGTCCAGCTGTCTCTAGGGCGTTTCTCCAGCTTTCGAGTGCATATTGAAGTTCTGTGGGACTATCTCTAAAATAATACTCGTATTAAAAAAAAAACTCTTTAAATTTAAATTTAAATTCAATTTTATTTATTCAAATAAACTTGCAAACAAGTGCTTTTGAATCGTCAATTCTGCTGTTGTTTCGGAAAGCTATTCCTACCGAGAAGACCCAGCATGAAACTCGGCGGTTGCTCTTTTCAATATTTTCAACTAACAACTTTTTAAAAAAAATTCAGTATATGAGTAAGTCATATGTATTTATCACTGTGGAATAGAGTCTATGTTGTATCTATTTTATATGAATACAGAATTTCAAATTTTAATTTACTTAAAGTTCCAGATACAAGCAACAATAATTTTCTTTGTCTTCAGATAAGTCTGTTGTGCAGAGTATATATAAATTCAATTTACTCACACGTTACGGCGACTGGGAAAAATCTCTTTCTCAAAGAAATCTTTTGTGGACTTTATTCTGAAAATTCTGTATTCTTATTGTTAATATAATACTAGTGGTACCTGCGACATATTCGAGTCAATTTTAATGTTGAAATTCCAGAAGCTATGATAGATTTATTTTGTTATAATCCGCGCGCGTTAAGAAAATCTATGTAATACTAAGTATTGGAAGCAGAATCTGTTCTGATACATGGACGCCGAGCTTATCCTCCTGATGATGCTTCGGTTACGGGGAAAATGATCGTAGAGATTATCGTAGTGAATGTGTGTAGTGCTTGTTGGTGGCGGCGTTATGTATTACGTGTGGTGAGTGCATGGATAAATTATTTGTCCGTTGCCTGCTTCCTACACTTAGCATTACAAAGATTTTCTTAACAAACGCAGATTATAGCAAAATAATCCTATCATAACTTCTAAACTATGGAATTTCGCAAAATAACGCCTGCTTCTATAAATTATTTGTTGCATCCTCTCAATTATGTACTATATTGTTTGACCTGTTTCCGAAGAAAAACCGTGAACTTTTTATCTTATATGTTTACCCGGTGTATAAGTTTGAATTGTACAAAATTTTATCAATATTGGTCTGGTGGCTTAGTCTTTGGCAGACATATAGACAGACACATTTTCGCATTTACAATATTAGTATGGATAGTTAGTTACTGTTTAAATATATTGTTAAGCAATTTATAGAATTAGGCGTTACTTTGCGGAGATCCATAATACAAAAGTAATTGCTATAATCCGCGATGAAGTAAAATAGAAATGATATATACCGATTGTCCACTCTACATTTAGCATTATATATAATTTCTATTTTACTTCATCGCGGATTATAGCAAAATAATTTTATTATTACTTTTATATTGTTAAGCATTTAGTTATATCTTATGAGTTATTTTCAGCTTTGGTGTCGTTTATAGCGTGACTGAGTTGCACGCTTGCTTGTTTGCTTATCAATTCGATCAGGGGCATTACGTTAGTAGTTTTAACTGTTTGAGTTTTCTATATTAACCAATTTCTGTAAGGTGAACAATCATGAACAACACAAAATTTTTCAAGTAATCTCTGAAATATTACATAGAACTTAAATCATAAGTACCTGGGTGACCGAGCCTTGCTTGGTATTTTTATTAAAAAATGCAAATAAAAAAGCAAAAATTTGTGGTGATATATGGGACTCGATCTCGGGTATTTTTGCTTCTATAGTCCGCCCGTTATCAGCTGACAACTTTTTAATTGACAGGTAAAATATCATTTGATTTCTATTCCCATTTTAGCAGTTCTTTTAGTACCCAAAAACAGGTATAAAACGGCATTTTTTTAAAATAAAACCTAGCTAGATCAATTTGTTTGTTTGAACAAATGTTAATATTTTAATTTTAAGTGGAATTTCATTAGTTTTTCTAAATGGTTCATTAGGTATTTCTAGAAGGTGTTATAAGATGAATTTTCAAAATCTACTTTATTTATTTATTTATTGGACAACTAACAATAGATACATTTTAATTCCTTAAATTATGTTTCTAGTTTTTTTAATTTTAGTTAATTCTTTATTTTGTTAATTCTTTAATATAAAAGGTTTTGTTATCATTGTTATAAGGTTTAGTTGAAAGGTAAGGTAAAGGTAGGTTTAAATTTAAAAATTATGAAAGCCTGTGCGACTTAAACCCAAATTCTCAACAGCATTTGAATTCTAAAGATTTTTGTTTACCATATATTATATATGCATCGCCCTCTTTTGTATTGAATTATTTTTTAGACCTTTCTGAGCTCCTCACATATTTCAGGAAAAAGAAAAAGAAATTTTTGAGATATATGTTGTTAATAACAACAATTATCTCCATAATACTTGAATCAAATAATCACATATGTTACATATCAATAAATGTATGTAGGTACGTTTTTTTCCCTTATAGTTACAAAACTCAAGTAGGGGAGCCAGCCAAATGTGCCCAATGTCAGTAAAAGAGAAAGCAAATGAGACTTATTATATCTCTTTTTTATTTGTGATCCGACAAAGATAAGTATATGAGTTTCATTTTCCCTCCCATTATTTGATGCGACACTCTCTTACAGGACTTCCTTTTGAATGCGTCGGTCTTCGAGTCTGGGTGTATATTTGTATTTAAGTATATATTTAAGAAATACATAAGTATATATTCACCAGTTGTCTGTCTACCATAACACAAGTATTAAGTTACTTACTTTGGGGACGGGCGACCGTGTGTGTAAGCGTCCCATATATTTATTATTTATTTATTTGTATTCCTATGCCTCCCCTACTCTATAATTATAAGACTATCTTTTTTCCATTTACTGTACATTCACTAAAAAAAATAACAACACGTTAGAAAAGCTAAAATATCTCTAAAAGAAATTCCATTATAATGATGTGATGTATTTGCACTGAGGCGTGATGATTGATATGTAATGTGATAATGACCGTACTTTTGCAGAATGGGGCGTGAAACAAGAATATTGTAAATTGTAATTATTGAGATTACATTTTTCTTTTAGAAACTAGTTTTCTTTTAATAACTTATTAGTTATTGTTGTATACAACAATAACTAACATGTAACCAACATGTAGTAATTTATAGAATTAGGCGTTACTTTGCGGAGGTTCATAATACAAAAGTAATGAGAATATTATTTTGCTTATGCGATAAAAGAAAATATATGTAATGCTAAATGTAGAGTGTACTAATCGTTCTCATACCTGATACATGCAGAATTTGTAAGAACTCATGCACTACCTGACACGATACCACAACAATACACAAGCACTGCACATATTCACCACCACAATCTCAACAATTGTTTCGCCCCGTAACCGAAGCATCGTTAAGATATAGACTACACCACAAAATTGAAAAGCAAAGCTTTCTCCATGTATCAGGTATGAGAACGATTAGTACACTGTACATTTAGCATTACATATATTATCTTTTATCGCGGATTATACCAAAATAATATTCTCATTACTTTTGTATAACATGTAGATATAAGAAATTGTTATGAGAGTGAAACTGTATTCGAAAATATTACTAAAATTTATAAAAAGGTGTGAATTTCAAATTTCATATTACACAAGATAAGTTAATTATTTTGCTGTAATTTGTAAGGAATTTCAAGAAACCTTGGAATGTGTTATAAATGGGTATAACGATCCGCGTTAAATATCCAGAATGCTCGTCGAGAAAAAGACATTTCGTTTTTCTGTTTTTGATATATGCGTATGTAGTCTAAACTCATTATACATGTAAAGAATGAAAGAAAAAAAAGATTTTTAAAGATAAAAATCACGCTTTATCCATAATCTTGGAATTTTTTGAAAACAATTTACTGTTTGTTCTTTTTTTCGCATTGTAGTGCGTGCTGTCTTGTCATCTAGATAGATGCAATTATACCGTTAACTCAAACAATTACGTAATCAGGGAGAACATTGCGGTATGGCATGCGAAAATAATAATTTACATTTTAGGTCGGTACAAAAGTAAATAATGAAGCTATGTAAAAAAACTTCCAGTTGAATTTACTATTCCCAAACATGGTGTACTGATTCTCCGACAAAAACCCACTCAAATGCTCTAGTATTTTTGCTACGAAATGTAAAGATATCAAAAGAAAGTTTTTGCAGTCCGTAGGGTCTTGACATTAAGAGTGGTAGTAAGTAGTGAAGTAATATAGTTCCATTGTTTTTTTACTAGCAAATCATTTTAATTGCAAATCAATATTATCCTATTAACAATACGTAATGATTAGACCGAAATGTTTCGTATTTATAAGAAACTAGGTCGCAAGTTGATAGTAATAGTGGACTGTATGGTGTATGTATGGTTCAGGTTTTGGACTAGTTTTTTTTTCTGGGCAACGCATAAATTATCACCAGTAGGTAGTAACAACGTAACATCACCTTTCGATGACGTTGAGCTGCCATTATGCATTGGAAGGTGCGAGGTCCTTGTTTTGAGTTGATGGCCGGTTGTTTCTTGTGACCCCAAGGAGTGTTAGTCGAAATAATCGAAGCAGTTCAAGTGCGAAACTTAAAACAACACTTGAAAAGTAAGACACTGCATTTTAGATTGCTAGTTTCAAGTGATTTTTAATGTTTTTCAATTAATTCGTTACGAATTATGTTCAGCGATAGAGCGGCCATTAGCGACCCTTTCTCACGTGCATAGGTGAAAAAACGAACCGATCGGCGAGTGGCGTTTCAATTGATACCCATATATCGGCAAATAACAAATCACATTTTCTCAAAGAGGAAATATGTCAGAAAATAAATTGTATAAATTGTAGAGACAGATTTATTTATATTTGTCGTAGGTATGGTTACTGGATCCTAGTCCTTCATTACTTGAAGAAGGTAGTGAATATTTACTACTTCATATGAATATACGATTTTTTATATACAATACGTAGAGTATTGTATTTATATACTCAAATCATTATTGTATCGAGGCAATTACATGCGATATCTATTATAACAATGATATTTTTCGTCAATACCTCATAAAAAAAGCAATTTTCTCAAAAGTAAACCCTGTTTAATTGTTCTCGACTACTCTACACATAATGACGGCGATAATGTTTTTTTTTACATTATCGACCACCTATACGAAGGAGGTTATATTTTACACTATCCTTTATCACTTAAAAAATCAAAATGCAGTCTTTGTCTTGCAAAAAGATCGTATCACAGAAAAATTTCGGAGTCAAGATCGTAAATCGTACAATGTTGAACTTCTTTGGAATATTTAACGAGAAGTTAACTCTCACAACACGGTTAGTTGGTTCTCAAACGCGAACTTACTGGCACGTAATGCTATCGCGAGCCTTTTGTTTTAGAGGAGAATCTTTTAACCAACTTTGTATGGTAAAATAAACAAAAGTTAAATACTCAAAATCAAAATCAATCAAACAGAATTTGACGAGTATTTTTAAAATATATCGATAGTGAGACTAAACATTCTTTAAAAAAAATTGCTCACACCATGGATTGCTGTTTTCATTTCTTATATTTTTTTGTTAAATTTACCCTTTGTGAATTGCGCGTAGTTGAATATATTATAAATATTAAGTTTTAAGCTTGCATTTTACAATAGTTTATAACAGTCACATCAAAGTTATATATAAGATTATTTTTTTACTTTTTTAGGGTGGAACCATGAACGGTAAGGCATGGTAAATAGTATTAAAGTTATTTTAAGTTTGAGTTTAAGATAATTTTGAAGTAAATAAGTAAGTTTTACATGAGGTTTCTGAATGGTTATTTACTACTTTTTTATATAGACAGTTTTCGGTCTTATGAAAATAGTTGCTATCGAATAAATTTTAATCACGAATTTAGTAAAGTCGTGGTTTAGAATATAACTGAACAGTCCAAGTAACAAAATTGAAATGAAGAAATTTATAATAGCTCTAAACCTTTAAGTCAAAATACTTATACTTATTACTTATAACGCTGACATATAAATATAATTTAGATTAGAATCGCGACATAATTAAATTAGATATTATATTGTAATTTTTAGAAAATATTGTTTCTTTTATTCTTACTTGTTGTTTTTGTATAAATGTATGGACTTAATAAAGCTTGATTATTATTATTATAAACCTTTAAGTAACATTTTATTAAAATAGTTTATTTGTTATTAACAAATGTCATTATCATCATCATCGTCATCTTCCTGCCCTTATCCCAAGAATGTAAGTGGGGTCGGCACACCATGTTATAAACATAATGTCACATGATTTGGCTGACGTCAACTTACCTTAGTTGCCTTTTAACAAATGTATTTATGTAAAACATACCACTGACAAAAATTAGCATACCACGAATGAGTTTATACGTTACTCCTTTAAATTGTCGGCAAATCTTAATCAATTTTTCAAAAGAAGTTGATTGCTGAGGGATAATGAAAACTGGTTTTTCATTTTACTTCCATGTTGTAAAAAAAACTTATATGAAAAAGAAATGCCTTTAAAAATTAACAATAAATTATAAGTGAACCATTTCATTTTAAATTCTGATTCATTTAAAATATGCGGCTCCTTAATAATTAGAAGTATTTGCTTTGAATTTAAATGTAATGAACATTTCTGTAGCGAGAACGTAAAGCCGGCTGAAACGTTACATCAATGGTCGGGCATTCAAATTTTGCTGCTTAATGAAGAAAATTCTGCACTAACGAGGGAGCCTGGTTTGCTGGTAATTTGTTTTTTTTAATGAGAGCGCTCACTTGTTTTTACTACCACTGCAAGAATATTTATATGGGAATATAAATATGCAGAACTGATGCATACGAAACTTACTTTTGTCAACATTAATTCTTGTGTTTCCAATTACGATGCTTTTTTTATATTTTTATCGTCATTTTTAATCAGGCAAGCTTATTTAATATTAAGTAGCAACTGTAAATTTTTAGAGTTTTATTATCTCATAAAATACGTTAAAACTACATCCTCACAAACTATTTATTCATTTGATAAAATAAAAGCAATGCATGTCTTGTAAAATACCCTGTAGTTATATTTGAATTATTTTGCTATAATCCGTGTTTGTAAGAAAATCGATGTAATGTTAAGTTTAGGAAGCAAAACCGTACTTTTGTACGTAACGTACGTTAAAAGTAAGTAAGTTTTGTAGTTACATACGTAACGTACGTAACTCATACCTTATAAATGCAGGATTAGTTACACGTATGACAAAAACCAAACATACAAACAAAAAACACGCAAAGTAACACTTTCTTCAATAAACTACTCGCAGTTGAATTAGGCCTATAGCAATAATAATAAATGTAATTTTTAAAATGCAACTCACTAAAGTACTTCACTTGATAACGGTTAACATTTATAACTTGTTACTTTTTCCTCCTTGTTTATAAAACACAAGTTGGTGACTAGTCTAGTACAATCTTATTAATACAAATTACGGTACCGTAGTTTTTAATTTTAGTCTCAAAGCGGACTGATTTTTTGCAAAAATTAAGTTTTTTATGAGTGTAGAGTTCTTTTAAAAAAATTTCACCGCTTAATGAAAAAAAAACCCACAGTCTTTTATTAACATTGTAGTGCTTTTAAGTTTTTTCCACATAAATCTGCATAAACTTTTATAAAGCTTTGCAATGGCAAGCACAAAAAATCGTTACCGTATATTATCTGCTTTTTCTTTTGTATTATTATTACATTCAGAAATTATTTTGACGACTTTAACTTGATCCCAGTTTTTATCGCGAACGTGTACTTTTGGCGCCGAATGCCATAGAGTTTTAATTAAGATACTCTTATAGTCGATTATCAAGAAATCTTTTATCACGGTGGGATGCAATGTAATTATATAATTAATGTATTTATTTTATTCAATAAGTTTTAATAAAAACTTTTAATTTTAAAAAGCTTTTAACGAGATTTTATTTTCCAATACTGGCAGCAGCATCAGGTTATGCTTATCATAAACATGCATTGTCATCGGGATTGTACCAGTATGTAAAATTTCAGTTCAAATGGGTCAAATTTGACTTGGAAGATTCCACCTTTACAAGCTTTCTACCTTTACTAACATACAAGGCAAGTTAAATAAATGCTTTTAATAAGGATTATTAATTAGTGGTTTATTATGTAACCATCCGTTACATCGTAATCCAAACATACAAATAGCGGACAGTGTTATATCTGCGATACAGTCTTAACACTCTGATCAGCTACCCGCTTGCCGAGAGTGATTATTATGAGCAATAATTTTTATAGGTAAATTTTATCCATAGAAGATTCATACGAAAAAAGAGTAAAATTCTGATTTACTTCTTTTAAAATTTATGGAAAATGAAGTTTCTTTGAGCTAATACAATTTAAGAATGTCTGAAGGTAAAGTTATTTATTCTTTTCATAAGTTCCTTCTTTTTACGTGTTATTCTGGTTCGTTGAACTTTGGCTGTGCGCCATAGACAGTTGGCGGCATTATATGAAGTAAATAAAATTGATTTAATATGTATGTGAAGTAATTTATGTCGCATTTCGGTCTGTTTGTATGGATTTTATTTTCGAAATAGTTATTTCACCGTTTTGCTAATTAGAATAAATAATTTTATACTAAATATAAGCTTCTGAATGTAAATTACATAGATTATACATATGTACACTCATAGCCAAATGTTGACTGACTGTCTGATAGCCGTGTGGTATCCGGTTGAGTAGAATAGATCACCCTCTTTCTTACCGAGGTTTCGTAAAAGGCTACTAAGTTGACGTCAGGCGGGTGGCTGGTTATAAAATACCTAGCTAAATCATGTGACACCAATGTTTATAACATGTTGTGTCGACCCTACTTAGAAAAGGGAATGATGGCTGATTGACTGTCTCTCTTGCCAGAGAGTTAAGAGTTCTAACCTCGGGCAAGCAACAATGATTAAAAAAAAACTTAGATGCCTTATCAATAATAAACATATTTAACAAACTTTTTGGTACAGAAATAAACATTGTGAAGAACCTTGCGTATGTGTAGAGAATTCCTGGGATAAATGTAAACAATCAATCCGCATTGAAGCAGTATTATGGATCTCTACTCCAATTCTTTTATCCATAAATTAAGAGGAGGCCTTAAACTAGTGTTTATAGGTAATCCGTTTAGATTGAATACGTAATCAAAGTTTATGGAAGCTATTGATACAGATTAGTATGAATATATTATGCAAATTTAATAGATCTGCCTGTAGTTTGTAGATTTGATAGTATTATGTCCCGTAATCCTTGACTGGCCCGTTGGCGCAGTGGGTAGTGGTCCTACCTTCAGCTCCGGGTCGCGGGTTCGATTTCCACTGTGGGCCAATATATTCTATAAATGAATTTGTTGGTCTTTGAGCCTGGGTGTATATTTGTATTTAAGTATGTATTTAAAAGATATATAAGTATATATTCTACCATTACACAAGTATTAAGTTACTTACTTTGGGGACGGACGACCGTGTGTGCATATATTTATATTTATTTATATTTATTCAGGGTCTGCTGAGTCTATAGGTGGGTACATTCATGTGTTTAATTATTAATTATGCCGTGTGGTATCCGGCCGAGAAGAATAGACCACCCTCATTTCATACCGAAATTTCGTAAAAGGCGACTAATGTAAGTTGACCCACCGTGTGGTATCCGCTTGAGTAGAATAGACCCTCATTTCTTACCGAGGTGTCGTAAAATACGACTAAGGTAATTAGGCGTCAGGCAGGCCGGCCGCATAATATGAAGTCAAATCATATGACAACCTAATAATAACATGTTGTGCCAACCCCACTGAGTGGGACAGGGGCAGGACTATGATGAGGAAGATGATCAATGTGTTTAATTAACGTTTATATTTGATTTTGGCCTTGACTTTAAAGAAAAATATAGTGCTTAACCATTGAAGCCGTAGAGAATTTCTGTATTTTATTATCTGCTATTTTGGTGCAGCGTAGTAGATCGAATTTTCGGTCTTTCTCTTCAGATTTTAGCTTTGAATTAGTAATTTGAAGCTGAATACTACGCGTTCGTTCGTAAACTTTCAATTATGAAAGGGTGTAAATTTTCCGGCTCCTTCCGTTTTACATTGCGACAGGGAAAAAGGAATAGGAGTCGAGGTAATTCTAGTCTCCAAAACTAATTCAGCAGAAAATAGATACAAAGGTGGCCTTTCCATAATGCAAAATATGTAGTTTAAAAATTTTTTTTTTTAATTTCATTTCATCTCAAACGAATTAGACAGCGCTTTCGATGTAAGTTCGACTTCATTTTTTCTCAAGATTTCGATAATGATAATAATAATAATGATTAATTTCTCAAAAAAAAACTGCAATAAATTCTACATTTAAACCTTTTTTTTTGGCAAAAACCTCAATGGCTCAATGGCAAATACAGTAATTAATAGAATTAGGCGTTACTTTGCGGAGATCCATAATACAAAAGTAATAATAAAATTATTTTGCTAAATAATTTTATTATTACTTTTGGCAAATACAGTGGTTTTGAGTTTATCGAGAACAGACAGACGCGGCAGTCATCTTTGTTTATCAATATGAAAGAATTAAAAGTTATATATATTTAATTTAGGAAAATAATAAAAAAAAACAAAATTTGAAAAATATAAAACCTTTATTTTTTCTTAGATAATGGATTTTCATCTTTTATTACATTAGTAGGTATCGCCCCTTGAGATATTTTTCCAGCACTAACCTGTCATCCATTTAAACAGGAGTGCTTTTAAAAGCGTGTTGTGTTACCGTTTTATTTTGTTTCCCACATTTTAAGCTTGCTTGTACGTAAATATGTGACGGTTTACGTCGAGGTTTTTGGCGAGATTTTTAAACGTAGGACAGTAAATGTACGCTTTTACGTCATATATTCGTTATCATACGAGTATGAACAAAAGATATATCTCCATTAAAAGCTCTTTAATTTTTATACATTTAGACACGGATTTTCATTTCTTAACGAGGTGTAGTAAAAGATGACTAAGGTAAGTTTTTTTTTTATGGTATAGGATGGCAAACGAGAGTGCGGTTTATCCTAAAGTAATCACCGCCGCCCACGGCCTCTCGCAGAGTGAGTGCGTTGCCGTTGACCCACCGTGTGGTATACGGTTGAGTAGAATAGACCACCCTCTTTCTTACCGAGGTGTCGTAAAATACGACAGAGGTAAGTTGACGTTAGGCAGCCGGTCGTAAAAACGCAGCCATACCATGTGACAGCATATTTATAACATGTTGTGCGAGTGTGCGAACATCTAAGTGGCGACTCCACTTAGAGTGGGATAAGAGCAGGAAGATGATGACATTTAGACACGGATTTGATATTATAATTTGAATTTTTTTTACATTATAACTTGCATTAGAGTTGCCACTAAAAGAAAATTTTAATTTTCTGTTAATATTTTAGACCAAATTTCGGTTATGACTGTTGGCTCAGCAATATCCGTAATATCGAATTCAAGTTAAATGGTGCGAGGTTTTAATTAAGTGCAGTAATTTAATACGTACTGTTGAAATGTATAAGCGAAATAGTGAAATACAATATAAAAGATGAAAAGTACGAGATTAAGTTGGTATGGTCATGTAATGAGAAGAGCAGAAAATCATGTGATTAAGAATGTTTTAAGTATGAATGTGGATAATTTAGAATGTGGATTTTTGTACACATTTTTTAGTCATACTACTTATTTTTAGAGGGAGGAAAAAACATAGATAGATTGTCTGAATAATTATATATATAAAAGAAGCAGCATCAGAGTTAATGAATGATAGAGGAGAATGGAAGATGAAATTGTCCTTAAAGTACACAGTTTATATTAAGTAAGCTTATGTAAATTACAATATTTATCTGTGGAAATGAAGACTGCTACGAACTAGAGTGCTACGCCTTTTTGCTACAATTCTCTGCTACGTTGTAAGCTACGGAGCTACAATTTATAAACATTAAACCTGTAACTAAATAAGTTTGTATTCAAAACTGTAATAAATATATTTACTTGATATAAATTATACAACAATAACACTAACGTTAAAAGAAGTAAATTAATCCAAAGAAATTTCTTTGGATAAATATATTTTTTTATTTTGACAGTTCTCTAGTAAATAAATATCAAGTAGCTTCTGTAAAAGTGTTACTGCACTTGGATTGACATGAAAAATTGAGGTAGTTTGTTATAAGACAGATCAAGTCTAAAATTATTACATCAACACATAAGGAATAACTATCATTGTCAAAAAGCGGCCCCGAACTAAGTCCACAATTCCTGTAGAATATAATCAAGCCCCCTTATACATTTTGACCAAACTTATGGTAGCAGAAAAAGAAAAGATTTATTGCTTAAGGAAGCGGCATTGTTATGTTGTTTGAGAAAATAGTTATCGCAAGTGAAAATCAATCACGCAAACTTTACGTAGTTTTTGTGTATTTAATTGTAATAAATACGACGAATAACGAGTATATGATAAAATACATCAGAAAGGTGGTATTTTGTCTAATATTAACACAAGCTGCGAAAAAAACATGATGTGACATCTAATAGCCGTATGATTCGGTGGTAAGAACGACACTGGTAACAATATGGTAACGTCTAATCAAAGAAACTATCTAACTCGAATGCGATCCCCATTCCATTATTAAAATTAGTAACTCGAGAAACGACATGACATTTGACTACGAGATAAATATATAATAAATCGTGCGTTTTTTTATAACAAAGAAAAATATCGCGACGACAGCTAGAAAATTTTAAGTATACCGCGAACTCATATTAACAGTTGTATTCAAATTAAAAACATCCTATATATAAGTAAACAAGTGCTTTTGAATCGTCAACTCTACTTCTGCTTCGGAAAAATGATCCAGCTAGGAACTCGGCGGTTGCTCTTTTTAGAATATAACTCTTAAAACTAGTTACATTTTGTCATTGCTATCTAGCATAAGTTCAAAGAGTAGCTATATCCATATTCTTCAGTCTTGTAGAAGTAGGCTTCCTGTATTAGCCTTGTATTAATAGTTTTTTTAATGTTGTAATAGTATAGCTACATAATTTATAGAATTAGTCGTTAATTTTCAGAGATCCATAATACAAAAGTAATAATTTTAATATTATTTTGCTATAATCCGCGATAAAGTAGAAGCGATAGAAAATATATCTAAGGCTAAATGAAGAGTTCACTATCTGTTTTCATACCCAATACATGCAGGATTGTAGCTACAATTAAAAAAATACTAAGCTGCTAAATAAAAATGAAATGACACACCCACTACCACTAATCAGGTCGACACTTTCGATCGATGTTCTATTTGGCCTTTATTAAAGTGTCTGCATGTAATACTTTCCACCTTGTTTGTTCACCTCCCAAATGATCCCTCTTTCACATTTACGAATGTCGTTGTGATTCTTAGAGGATATTTTCTTATTTGCAGGGTCGTTTAGCTAATATGAACACTTGAATTGCTTTCGTACGACAAATTGGCTATAAATTACACAAGAAAATTTGTTCTAACATTGTTATTAAAATTATAGCATCATCATCATCTTGCTGCCCTTATCCCACTCTAAGTGGGGTCGGCACAACATGTTATAAACATGTTGTCACATGATTTGGCTACGTTTTTTACAACGGGCCGCCTACCTGACGTCAACGTATCTTAGTCGGATTTTACGACACCTCCATAAGAAAGAGGGTGGTCTATTGTACTTAACCGGATACCACACGGTGAGTCAACTTCCCTTAGTCGCCTTTTACGACACCTCGATAAGAAAAGAGAGTGGTACTATTCTATTCACACGGTGGATTAAAATTATATAATATTATTTTTAAAAAGTTTTATTATCATTTATTTAACTTGCCTTGTATGTATTTTTGTATGTGAAGCTAGACTCTTGCAAGTTAAATTAGACCCATTTCCCGTTGTCTGATTAAGCTAAAATTTTACATACTGGTCCAGTCCCGATGGCAATAGATGCTGTTGCTCAGATTGACTTCAGATAAGGGAACTCCTCAAGTTTAACAGTAGGTAGGTTGTGTTATAAGATTTTTTAAACTCTTTTTTTTGATGTTATATTTATTTTAGAGACAGCGTAAGCTTCAAATTAATTCTATGATATGACCCCGATATATTAGATATTTGAAAATATCAAACTAATTAATTGTTTAATTATAGAAATCTCATATATATCTCATTATCAATTCTTCGTTGTAATACAGGTAATACAAAATGGACGGTGATTTTTTTATAAAAAGTAATATTTTTTGGGACATCTATGAGTGAATATCCAATTTACGCTTTACTTATGTACGTACTGTTTAAAAAATACCAAACGATAATTCACGTGTACTATTTTTTTCCAACTTTTTTTTCAATTGCTAATTTGTAATCATGAAATGCCGAGATAAATCTGTATTCAGTCAGGCGATCGACGCCGTGACATGGACCGTAAATTCACAATGAATATGACTGAGACACCCGGTTATAAATTGGAAAACTCTATCTCTATAATAAAAAAAAATGGTACGTTACTTATATTCAGATATACTGTACGGAGATTTACAATAGCGTTGACGATTCAAAAGCACTTGTTAACAAGTTTACTCGAATATAGAATGTTTGAATTTAAATTTGAAATAATGTACCAAGGAAATCTACAAAGGTAATAATAAAATTATTTTATTATAATCCGCTATAATTAGCGCGGATTATCGCGGGTTATACCAAAATAATTTTATTATTACTTTTGTACGTATGATGAGCTTGAAAATGTATTCTGCTATTATATATTAGCTGAAAATAAAAAAATGGTAATTGTACGTTACTTTAAATACTAAAAAAAAGAATTAAAGCTAATAGAGAACACGCCTAATTTTCCTTGATTTTTATTGTAAAATCTGATTTGATTTAGTACTATGTTTCAATAATTTATTTTTTACTCAAACGAGATTGTATAGTAATACATGAGCAATTTAAAAAATTACGATCTTGTGTTTTGTTTTATTAATATAAAATGCACTCACAACACTTTTTGAATTTTTTTTTTTTTATAAAAATTAGCTTTCTCGCAAATTCATGTGAGCACCGGAAACTCACAAGTCATTTTTTATACCCGAAATTATATTGATTGTTTTTTCTTGTCGCTATTCCAACATCTTCTGATCCCAAGATTTACTGGTCGTTCATACTATTTGCCATATAGATCTTTAAAAAAAATATAAAAAGAGCGGAATAAAGTAATAAATGTAAATCATTATGGGGCTTAGGGTAGTTGATTATTATAAGTAGTCAAAACTTATTGTCTAACAAAGGTACCATACCTTATATAATTTATGGCAACATAACAATTTGAATATTCTTTTATAACGTCCGTACTTATGAGGTTTATTCGTAAACTGTATGAGTGGAATAAACACCGCACCTTAATGCCCTTGCTTTGATATGCAAATGTCTGCAGTAAATGTTATACAAGATATATTACTCAATATTATTTAATACTCAAGGTTTAAAAAAAAGTAGACTTTGGGTTCTGGAAATCTTATGATGAGACCTATAACATTCATGGATTAAAAAAATAGTTACTAATATATAATTAATATAATATAACTTTAACTAATATAACGTTTTACAAGCGATTTGGTATTATAGACTTTGAATTCGAAGATCATAAGATCAAGGAAGCTTTTCAAAATAAAGTTGCTCGAGTAGTGTTCTCAGTACACATAAACCTTAAATCCTTTTCAGTACATATAGCGAGAGCTCAAAGCCGGACAATATTCTAACAAACAAAATTTTAAATCCAAGATTGAAGTTGCATATTTCTCCTTTGAATTTTTAGCATTTACTCTTTTACATTCTGTTTTATAAATTCAGATTCAAAATTCGAAATTCACATTCGAAATTCAAAATTCACATTTGAAATTCAAATTTAAATCTTTTTGCAAGTTAGTCAATAAAATTTAATAATAACGCTTGAACTCTTATCTTTTTAAAAGCTTCTATTTAATTTGTCGTGTACGTGAAGGTGGAATCTTGCAAATTAAATTTGAACCACTACGTGGTGTCCGATTGAGCTGAAATTTTACATACTGCTCCAGTCCCGATGACAATACATGTTTATGATAAGCATGATCTGATACTGCTGCCAGAATTGGCTTCAGACGACGAAGTCCTCAATTTAGCAGCTGCATTAATGCAGCTTAAGAACTTGTTTACCTTGACGTTACATGTTGGAAAGCATTGTAAATGGGTTTGAATTTTTTCTAGTATATGTTAAATTAACCTATTTGTTATGTTATAGTGTCCTGTATTTTATTCAAGTTCAAATAATTCTTTATTCAAATTGACTTTTACAAGCACTTTCGAATCGTCGAATTACAATGAAGCTACGACTGGTTCGGAAAGGTGCTCTTACCGAGAAGAACCAGCAAAAAACTCGGCGGTCACCCTTATCAAAATTGAGTATTACAATTAAGTTAAGTTTCAATAGTAGCCAATTTTTTATTGCTCCAACGGATAAGACTGAACATGTAACAGACAGACTGTAACATTTATAATATTAATATGGATGTCGTATTCTTGAAATATGGATATTCCATTGTTGCTCGTACATTGACATCATAAGCAAATGTTTCTTTCAACACGGAAAGTGCTTCCGGCTGAATACAAAGTGTCGATTTCCTTTGAACTCATATCTTTCAGGGTTGATATCTATTGCATTTTATAGAGTATTCCTTTTTTTACATACATTTTTTCTTTTCCATAGTTAAACTATCTCTTTCCATCTACGCTTTCATACTCGCTTATGAATATGGAAAAACTATTAATTGCTAAAATTTCGTTCGTTTTAAATAGCTACTACAGCCAAAAGTATGAATTACAGCGTAGACAATGTGTTTTAGCCTGCATTGCGTTACTGTTTGGCAAGGAAGTGAAAATTAAATGTATGTCAATTGATCGCTGGCGCCTTAATGTCTGAATGGTCTAATAGGTCTTTGGACCTTTGGTTTTTGGCCTCGAAAAGTAAAACTTTCTCAAAGCGTAAATAATTTTGACCAGTAATCTACAGCACGAGTGTAAAGTAGGTAGATTATTTTGGTCCAGGTAGACCCCCAATGGTCCATGGGAGTCTCATCGGGGGTCTACGATAGCTTGACATCCACACGGGGTTCACGATTCGTAACAATTTTTTTGTTGAGTTATGGAAATATGGTAAAAGCTTTGAAGGATCCAAGTGAACCAGCTAAAGTGAAAGTCGTCTATGATTATAAAGTCTAGTTACCTCGGACTTTAGACTATACGAGAAACCATTGCACCCATTGATGAGTGTTGCCGTTTATCTTATATTTAAAAATGAATGTTTTTTTGGATATCCTTTTTAGACTCCGAAACGGTTGGAGCGATACCAATGAAATTTTCAGACAATCTTTAGAATGACCCAGCGGACGATCCTGGAAACTTTGACCGTGAAGGAGATTTTTTATTAATTATTGAGTTCTGTTTTGAGGGTAATCGAAACCAGACTGAGCCACAGCAACGCGTGGCTGGATCACTAGTAGCAAATAAATATAGATGTTAGCGTAAGGCTTCTATATTTTAGCTGACGAAAAATAATGGGCTGTATTGTGCAGATGATATTTCTCTTTGTTGTAAACTGAAAAACGCGGCCGTCTGTTTGAAATATGATGTTATCTGTGTACAAGCTGAGCCTGCATTGCGTAATATAATATCATTGGTATAGCCAAGTGACCGACTTACATCCTGAGTAATATCATTGGAGCCGTGCTGTCTTTGTGTTGCGAATTTTAGAATCTACAATATTATCTTAAAGTTTTTTTTTTATATTAATATCTTTAATATTTAAATGAGTTAATCTTGTATGTATATATGTATATACATATATTTTCAGAATCTCGAAAACGGTTCCAACGATTTTCCTGAAATTCAGCATGTAGGGGGTTTTGGGGGAAAAAAATCGATCTAGATAAGTTTTATTTTTAAAAAAATGTCGTTTTATCCCCGTTTTCGGGGACTAATTTTTTTTTGAAATTTACATTGAATACAATTACAATTTTTCGCTGTCAAACGTAAAGTCATGGTGGTTCATTTGGGGAACGGGCGGTCTAGTGAGGTGAAATACCTATGATCGAGCCACACCTGCACTATTATTTTTTTAATTTTTCTTTTAAATTTTTTTTTACATCATCCCTAGCCACCCAGGTACTCTATATTGAAGTTATAAAAATATTATTTTAATAAATTAATCAATAATAAATTCTAAAATTTATCCATTTATTTATTTTTCGCGGAATAATGTATATAATATTAATTGTTATATTTTATTACATTATACTATATATTATTTTCATTACTTTTCTATTATGGATGTATAGGATGGTAAGTGGTAGGCTTTATATTTGTTATTTTTTATTTATTTATTTATTTATTTATTGTTATGACGTGGAGAGTCCAGGTATGTCGATCTTTTAAATTTCGGTCGAACTCTTTGAATAAAGAGCAATGTATTAAATATGAATAAAAATAGCACAATGTTTTAAAGCATTGTATAATGAAATACCTCACAAAAGGCTCTTGGAATAATTATAAAATTAAATTTATGATAGTTATCTCAATCTTATATTTTATAACTAACAACAATACTCCCTTGCCAGTAGTTCATAGTTAACTTTAATTTCTTACGGGAATTTAAAAAGACATCCCAGTATCATAAGTAATAAATTAGTGCGGAATTGTAGTTTGTTATTGCTTTATCTATGCTTACAATTTGGGTTTTTATCGCTGACAATTGACTAACTTCTATAATTAAATTTGAATAGTTTTTTTGTAAATAACAAATTTTTTTGGATACAAATATACCAACCTGTGTAAACGCCTTCCGCAACGATAACGACAAACACAAGTAATAAACAGGCTTTACAGTTCCTATATTTTATTTGAAATAAAAAAAACTTTTAAGACCATTTGAGAGTATGCATTTTTGTAACTTGTACTGCATTACAGATGATTATCAAGATAACTGTCAATTTTAGCACTTGAATAGATCTTTTAGATTACGTATGTATCAAAATCCACCCAATTTAATGAATAATTAATTTAAATACCCAGAAGTAATAGTTCTGAAAGAGTATACTGGTGAATATATAAAGAGGAAACTGGAGTATATTTTACACCTAGAATACGTAGGTATTCACGACTCGGATGCCGATATCGATATGCACCGTCATATGGTAAGATTATGTTGACCCGCTAGATGAAAATTTCCTTTTCCATAATGGAAATTCCGTTGTGGTATTGAAATTCAGCCACCGCTTTTATCTGCATAACTTTATAGGTTATAAATAGATTGAAACTTTTACAACTGAAAATTTTACACAATTTAGCATTTTCAGCCGTGATGACCGAGTGTTATTAGTGATCAATTAAAAAAAACAAAAGTAATAATAAAATTATTTTACTATAATCCGCGATGAAGTAAAATGGAAATTATATATAATGCTAAATGTAGAGTGGACAATCCGTTGTCATACCTGATACATGCAGGATTCGTGAAAACACAGGCACAAACCTACACCACCGCCACCACAATACACAAGCACTACATATGTTCGCAAAGCTTAGCGGTTTTTGTCGTGGAGTCTATCTCCTGATGATGCTTCGGTTGCGGGGCAAAATGATTGTTGAGTTTGTGATAGTGAACCTATGTAGTGCTTGTGTATTGTGGTAGCGGTGGTGGAGGTTTGTGCATGTGTTTTTACGAATCCTGCATGTGTCAGGTATGAAAACGGATTGTCCACTCTACATTTAGCATTATACATATTTTCTATTTTACTTCATCGCGGATTATAGCAAAATAATTTTATTATTACTTTTTTATTATAGATCTCTGCAAAGTAACCCCTAATTCTATAAATTAATAGGTCTAGTCGACCTTCCTTGCATTTCTAAGTTAGAGTTCTTTTCAAGTATTTTTTTTTAAATTCCTACTGGAATGGAAATATCTAAGTGAGCACGTTAAATTAATATTAAATGAAACCACAGCGAAGCGTGGTTGGGTTTAGTTGTGCATTATGTAAGACTTTAAGCACCGTCTCAACTAAGGTAATTGAACAGGATGCAATAAACCAGTAAGTAATGCACTGATTTTAAAATTCTATTGCTAGTAACTCGATGAAGGAATGCAGATAAATAATTCAATTCATTTCCTACAGCGTGCAATCCGTAATATTAAAGCTCTTTAGGTATAAATCTTAGAACTCATCTCATAAGCAGTGATATTGTGTTCACTGATATTTTAATTAGTTATCAGGAAGTTTACGATGGAGTTAATTCTCTTAAGGAATTGAAGTTAAAATATAGTAAATAATGACATTTAACCTTTAGCACTCCTTTATTCACAACTTCCTTTAGCACTCCTTTATTCACAACTTCCTTTAGCACTCCTTTCTTCAACACTTTATTCAATCTTTTTTTAAAGTTTTCTAAATCGTAGGAGTCCGGGAAGATAAATGAAGGAAGGGAATTGTTTGACCTGTCAATCATTATTGGAGCAGTATAGTGGCTTCTAGTTATCCTTTGTAGTGCAATATTAGAAAACTGCTTTTTTTAAATATAAAATTAAATTATTATATCTCTAAGCATTTAATATTTCGTCCTAATAATGCAGTAGAATTAAATGAAGAAAATCCTGTTAGCCACATTTAAGCCAGAGTTTTATATAATTATGTCGTCGCATGTTAAAATCTCATATGACGTTTAATATTCATAACTCTTGTTACAATTTAGGCGACATTCATATTGAATCAGGCGTCGCCCATTAACATAATATTTTCTGAATCTGTCGCGACTAAAATTAATTTTGACAAATTACTTGAAAATTCAGTTATGTTTGTATGTATAAGCGAAGTTAAGTATCAACTTCACAAGGGACTCGAGTCTTGGAATATTCAACCTTCTATTAACGAAATTTCTAACAAAGGTGTAGCGGGATTTTCGGGCTTGTTTCTGTAATAAAATTAATTACATTAAATTACATGGATATCTCAGGATATTTCACCACTAAATATTTTTTTACGTTAATGTAATACAATTCCACTTACGCCTTGTGGTATCCAGCTGAATAGAATAGTACCACCCTCATTTCTTACCGAGGTGTCGTAAAAGGCAACTAAGGTAAGTCGACCGGCCGTGTGGTATCCGACTGAGTAGAATAGACCACCCTCATTTTTTACCGAGGTGTCGTATAAGGCGACTAAGGTAAGTTGACCCACCGTGTGGTATCCGGTTTAGTACAATAGACCACCCTCTTTCTTACCGAGGTGTCGTAAAATATGACTAAGGTAAGTTGACGTCAGGCAGGCGGCTGACGGCAGGCTGGTCGTAAAAACGCACCCAAATCAAGTGACAGCATGTTTATAACATGTTATGCCGACCCCACTTAGAGTGGGATTAGGGCAGGAGGATGATGTTATACAATCCCACTTCTGATATAAGGGCGAACGTTAGTGAGTGTGTTTACGTGTGTGGATGTTTGTGTAAAATATGAACACTATTCGTTTACCTAATATAAATCTTGCATATACTCACCAAAGATTCCAGTTAGTTGCATCTTGTAACTAACTCCACTTTACTCGACTATAAAATATTATTTAATATATTATAACAACGCTAGAGCGCTCGCACCCAAGCAGCGAAATGCATAAAACCGCGCCGTAGGCGCTAGCACTCTTAATATATATTGGCTCGTGATTCGTCTAAGTGGCTAGGACCCGTACTACGTTGTGATTTGTAATAACTCAAATTCTTTTAGAGCGTCAGAGGCTATGTGTCCGTCAACCTAAAGGAGTCAAATAAAACCTTAAATAGAATAAAATAATGTGATAATAATCACATTATAGTTTTATAATAATATTTCAATATATCATATTCTTTAATATAGAACGAGCCGTCAGACCCTACATTCGTAGTTTGTATCGCTTTGCTCAACAGAGAGGTTCATTATCAAATATCATTTGTTAAAATATAAATAGTTGTTTATCATCAGATTAGAGGCGTAAAGCAGACATAAATTAATATAAATTATTGAATATAAGTGTACGATACACGAACAGGTTTTATATTTATCTAATACAAGAACAGATTCTTATATGCCCAATACATGAACAGGTTACTATAAAATTTGATAAAAAAATGCGAGACATTCAGTTGAATGTCTCGCGAATGTCTTATGTTATTACTTCATAGGATATGTTATAGCCAACAGAAAGATCTCTCACTCGATCTAAATACCTAGCCCTTAAACAACTCCGTAGAGAAGTTTAATCAAAGTGGTATCTCTCTCCCATCTATTATATTCTTCCGATTTGGAAAAATATAAAAAGAGAGTGATAGTCAGTAGCTCCGCACCCGCTACCAACGGTGAGCTCCGTCCATAGGATATGAGCCCCCCCCCCCAAGGGGTACCTGTTTATAGTGCGCCTGCGGCGTATGATCGTGGGATAAACCCATTATTGTCGGGAGTCAACAAAACCACAGTTGACGTATTAGGCATGAGTGCCTGGGTGTATAATAGAGGACCGAAGCCCATATAATAAATAGCCGGAGCTATAAAATATGGCATTAGCCAAAGGCACAAGGCCTGGTAAACTTTGATAATAAATTACCAATTCTTATATTCAGTAAGGCGCATGTCGCCTGCACACGTCGTAACGGTGCGTTCTATGGTAAAAACCACATACAGTATAATACGTATAATACGTATAAAGTCCACAAAGTGGAAACCCATCGAGATGGCAAACATGTTGCAAAGCAACTTGATTAGTTATAATATATACACCATATAGGTGTGTGTCCACCGAAGTGGATAGTGTGTGTCCACCGAAGTGGAATATGTGTATTGCAGAGCATTACATAAATGCCAATCACCCCCTATTCACCCAATACAATATAATGGAGTCACACATAGTGCACTCGCTTACGGTATGCGCCAAGCTCAACACGCCACCTCATACAACAAAAGGTAATTTATGTTTAACGCGGCAAGCCACGTAAGATGTATATGTATATGTGAAGATAAGGGAAATGCAGGCCACACTGTCTAAAGCTAGTCCGCAGTCTTATTAACAAAGACCCGACCAGCGGCTCTTATGCAACTATGCCATGCTATAATGGTCATTCGTGGTATCATTAACTAAGCTAAGGGGACGTCCTGAAAAGGACGAAACACCACACCCATCCGTTACTATGAACAGAGTCCATAGCGATCCATCACTGCCGCGGCGTATCACTTCAGCAACATAAAGTTAACTTCCGCAACGCCCAGCAACATTCAGCTGTGGTACCGTCACTATTGAGAGACTACGAACAACGTATAGATGTCCGTTCGTCAAACAATAACATTTCAGCCACCACTGTACCGGCACTACTCCAAGCGGCCTATGCGTCCAAAGGTCGAGCAAGGCACACGGCAATGACCGAAATCACCACCGGCCTAACTAAACCCGTATCACAAAGGCACACGCCCAAAGTAACTCTGGTTGCGTCAAACCAAAGCCGAATAAAGGCACGCCGCAGCAACCGAAGTTAACTACGGGCCTATGTCCAACCCTAATAAGATGCAGCCTAGTGTAGCCTTTTGGGCCAGGCACACAGCAATGACCGAAATCACTGCCGGCCTAAACCTCAAGTCTCCCACCAGTACCCGCCAGAGCATGTTCGGTAGAGTGCCAACCACTACTCAGCAAAGTTGCCTTTACCAAGTATCATTCTGACACTTTAATCGTTCGAGGTGAGCTAAGCGATGTAACCATCGCTACACTCTTAATGGTCAAGTCACATTCACAGCCTTTCCAAAGATCGGCACGATCTTGCATCTTGAACCATTATACGAGAGCGGGCCTAGATGTGTATTTATTATTAATTATTATTAAAAATATTCGAGTTAAAACTCAACTAATATCATGTATCGCCCCAGTACACATCTACAATATCATTATAACAACATTTCATAAGCGACCTAACAGATCACTTCTGCGCTCTACGCTCCGCCCGCTCTCTCCATACTGTAGTACGGCGGATAACGTGACATTCGGTCAATATGACGAAAATTATACTTTTCTGAATTTGATGTTTTATGAATAGAGCATCAATTATAGATGCGAAAAAACATTACTGCGTGACAAACAAACATTTATTTTTATAATTATAGATTTTTCTAAAATATTGAAATTTTAATAATTATTTATTTTTTAAAACTCGAATGTAGGGATGAGATCGTTACAATCTGTGACAGGAAATGGCGTAGATATAGATAAGGGAATAAGCGAATGTGGACTCGCTGAACATGCTTCGAGTTAACTTTCTGTAAAATTGAATTTCCGGCTTGTAGCTACCTAAAGTAAAATGCATACTACGAGCATGTATTTTACGTAGAAATTTTTTTGTATGATCTGCCTAATAATTATTAGGACAGGTTATAACATTTTAACTATCAATACTAATATTATAAAGAGGAAAAAGTTGTATGTATGTTTGCTATTTAAAAAAAAAAAACTACTGGACCGATTTCAAAAATCCTTTCATCATTAGAAAGCTGCATATTTACTGAGCAACATAGGCTATATATTACATTCAAAGAAATAGGAATCCGTAATAAAAATTAGGTGTAAAATAAATAAAAAATTACGCGCGTGGAAACTTTGGATATTACTAGTCTTAAATAAATTGATAATAACATTATGAAATTTAAAAAAATCTAACTTTAAGTAGGCAATTTTACTTATTATGGATTTGCACTAATAAGTCCAGGGTACGATTGAACGTTTTTCAGCTCTGGACATGGCAGGTTCGATTCCCGCTGAGGGCATACAATTTCAAAACATTTTGTTGGTTCTTTGAATCTAGGTGTATTTATGTATGGAAGTTTTTCGTAAGAATTCTATATATACAAATATGTATATAACGCAAGTAAATGTTTGGGGATGGACGAGCGTGTGTGTAACCATCCCATACATTTATTTATTTATAGTAATGTTCACTGGATACTTTGAAATTCTATTGACCGGAACGTTAAAAGGAGAATATAATACCCACGTTAAGTAAACCCTTTTAGGATTTTATGTTCAGAAGTATGAGTGACAAGGTTCTCGAGGCCGGTATAAGACGACATCAAAAGCTATTGTGTTATGTCCCTGACGTGCTCACAACATTAATACCCTCTTTATGATGACATTCTTATACCCGTCTCTTGTTTCCCTGAAACGCCATCTTTAATATTTAAATGAGTTAATCTTGTATGTATATATATTTTCGGAATCTCGGAAATGACTCCAACTATTTTCCTGAAATTCAGCATTGTAATTTTGGTTAGAGAAAAATCGATCTAGCTAAGTTTCATTTTTAAAAAATGTCTTTTTATCACTGTTTAGGGGAATATGTTTAGCGTTTCTCTGAAACCCTATCTTTAATATTTAAATGAGTTAATCTTGTATGTATATATATTTTCGGAATCTCGGAAACGACTCCAACTATTTTCCTGAAATTCAGCATTGTAGTTTTGGGGGAGAAAAAAGATCTAGCTAGGTTTCATTTAAAAAAATATCGGTTTATCACTGTTTTTGGGAAAATGCTGAAATTTATTTTGATAAAAGATAATTTTCGCCATTTAGCGTCAAGTCACGATAGCTAATTTGGGGGATGGGCGTTCTAGATAGGTGAAAATACCTAGGTTCGAGCCTCAACTATTTTTAATTACATATATTTTAATATTTTTTTTTATATATTTTTAAAAATTACCGAGTAAGGCTTTTTACCTAGGTACTATTAGTTTAGTTTAAATATTCAGTTGTGTAAATTTTTGTATAACAATTATTAAATTTGAATTCAATTTTTTTTTTATAAAGTTGACTTTTATAAGCAATTTCGAATTTAATATTAATGAAGCTGTCACTGGTTTGGATAGGTGTTATTACCGAGAAGAACCAGCATGAAACTCGATGGTCACTTATAATTCTCCTATCCCTATCCCGCTCTAAGTGGGGTCGGGACAGCATGTTTAAAACATGTTAATTGATTTAGCTAGTTATATGCCTGATGTCAACTGGCCTTAGTCACCTTTTACGACACCTCGATAAGAAATGGGGGTAGTCAATTACAAAAGATATTTCCGTATAATTTTTGTCGCTAATATTGAAAAGAGTTCTATAAAAATTTCAAGTCAAAGTGAATTAAATTTTTATTACAAGTTGCCCTTCGCTGTCACAGTTTTGTTCCCACAGGAATTGAAAGTTCAAGATAGACCCGTAAAATAGCCGGGTCTTATATTCAGTACCGAAATTGTAAGTAAAATGTATATAAAATATACATTGCTTGATATATTTTTCTTTGCTCTTGTCAAGACATTGTTTTATCAAGTGTCATACTGTAAGTGATCCGATTTTTTCATATTACAGAATACAGATTTTAAAGAGATATTATCGAAAAATGCCAAAAAAAAGGGGTGCGGACTTTTTTTAATACATTTAGAAGGAACAATTTTATTATACATGATTTTTTGAATAACTTTCACTGTTTACTTAGCGCACTCAATCAAATCTTTAAATTTTGCCGTTTTCATAATTCATAAATTCATCTTAGCGTGATGTTATATAAATAATTACTCGATAAATGGACTAAATTTTTTTCAAAACTTAAACAATTTTTCAAATCGGTCCAGTAATTCCTGAAATTAGCGCGTTCAAACAATCAAACAAACTCTTCAGCTTTATATATTAGTATAGAAATTCTACCTTCGATTTTTTTTGCCAGTGTTTCAAGGACCTGTCTAACCGTATTAATCTTTCACTATTTTACAACCAAGGCACATGAAAGAGTGGCACAACTATACGATTTATTTACGACCAACCCCCGTAAACCACTTTAACTCATAAATGTGTATATTTTTCCTCAAAACATGAAATGTCCTCTATGTTCCCTAATATATGATTTGATTGCAAAATGGATGTTTTTATATTACAGAGATAAATTTTTTCAGAGTGCATTGTGTTAGCGCACACTATATACAATATCACGATATAATAGGAATACCACAATTCCCGTTCCGGGATGCACTTCTCTTGAATGACGAACAAACTGACTGTCACTGAAACGTTTTATCAATAGAAAGACTAAACCCGAAAGAACAACGGAACAGTATTGCCACCATTTTAATCAAAAAGGGTGCGATACTCTTGTTTCATGACTTTGTTGCTATAAAATACAAAGCGGAAGTCAGTGGCGACAACAATTGAATGAGCATTATTATTAACCTATTTTCAAATGACTACCGAATAGTAAAAAGTATTCCGAATATAAATTTATATCTCAGTATAAAGTATATTACAAAAATATAAACCTTGTTGAAAATTATTTATATGCTAAAAATGCGTGGATTTAAAAACCCTTTCAGCTTCATACAAGACTGCGGTTTAATAATATAAAATTGAAAATGTTTTAAAATGTTCATAAATATATTCTGAGACTAAATTAATATCTCAGTATAAAGTATATTACAAAAATATAAAGCATATTACAAAATTGAAGATTATTTGGATTATAAAAATGCGTGGATTTGAAAATCCTTTCAGCTTCATACAAGACTGCGGTATAATAATGTAAAATTGAAAATGTTTAAAAATGTTCATAAATATATGTTCTATGTAAATCATATAAGATTTGTTTTGTTTCAGGTAATAAGAACTTATTAGTGCAACAAAGTAATAAAAATTAAGGTAATATATGAGTGAAGAATCAATCAATCTAACTTTCATGATAATATTTGTAAAATATAGTTTGTATTTCAGGCTAAATAATACAGCGTAGTATTGTTTGAGTTCCATATAATTGCTAACTCATTCGAAACGATTTAACCATTAACAAGGTCGTAACTCTTATACAATATCCCTTATATTTATGAGTGCGGCCATTAACAAGCGGCAAATTATTTTGGTTGTGAAATACAACTGCAGTATTAAAAAACTTTCTTCGCCCCTTATATGGAATAATTAATTAAAACTCCCAATAGAGCTATGAACGATTTTTAAATGCTTCTCAAACACATTTAATACGTCTTAGAGCCTGTTTCACAAGTTACTGATAAAGTAACCGACAAATAAGCTAAGTAGCAGATAAATGCCTCTAAAAAGAGACTCTTAAAAGTAAAAAATTAAAAAAAAATTAGAAATAGGTATTTGCTATCCAGCAGATAAATAAAATAACAGTCACCTGATCTACCTGTCAACTTATTAGGGACTTTAAGTGCTGAATAAGCCTATCAGAAATCTGAGAAACGCAAAATTCCGAGATATGTGTCAGATATGTTCAGAATAAGCTAACTGAGAGTTTAACAGTTTAGCTTGTGAAAAAGGGCTTTAATAAAATAAAATTTTATAACTCGCCGTTGTGTGTGCATCACAAAATTATTCTCAGTGTAACTACACTATTATAATATGTCATCACACATTTAAGAATAGAAGACACACGATAGATTAAAGTAAGTAGGTTGTTTTTCAATGAAAATATGAATTGTATAAATATTTTTCACTTCCTATAACAACAGTTAAGAATATCCATTAATTGGCTAAAGGATGAAACTTGTACTGATACGTATGATCTTCTAAATATTAATAATTAAACGTGTACTCATAACACAAACATACACGCACACGCACGCACAGTTGTACACACGCATGCACGCACAGGCACGTACGCACTTTTTCGCACGCACGGACGCGCGCTACAATATTATCTTTTATTTTTATTTATTTATTTATTTAGGTTCACTTACAAATTGCTTACACTAATTCTATAAATTATAACATGCTTAGTATATAAGTTAAGTGTAACAATTCACTTATAAGTAAACTCCTTAAGCATAAATACACGCGTATTGACAGCGTATATATATATATATATATATCTACTATATAAAAATAAGTCGGGTTTTCCTTCCTGACGATATAACTCCAGAACGCACGAACCGATTTCCACGGTTTTGCATTCGTTGGAAAGGTCTCGGGCTCCGTGAGGTTTATAGCAACGAAAATCTAGGAAAAATTTAAATAGAAAAGCGGGAAAATAGGGAAAATCATTTTTTAAATACAGCGCCATATCAAAACTACTGGATCAATTTTAATCATTTTTTTTACACTGACTGACATGGGATACATATTTTATACCCGTGCGAAGCAGGGGCAGGCCGCTAGTATATATATATATATATATATATATATACCTGTTTAATAAATTAGAAAAGCTATGAACTAAAAGTAGTGTTTGCGAACTGTTCCGTAGAAAACTCTCTGTGTGTCATTATGTAAATCGATATGATCACTGCATTTGTTGACGACTTTGCAAAAACTAGCGTATCTTGAATATCTTAGCACGATTAGGATGTTGTCGTAATCTCTCACCTATCAAAATATCATTTATTTTCATTGCATATTAATGTATGATGTTAATATGAAAATATATATTATTTTATATTAAAATTATGGTCTCTATTACAAAAAACTTAAATTAGTTTACTTATAATTACCCATAGATCTCTATGTGTAATTATGAATGACTTTTTTACTCCTTACACAATTAATAAATCGTCACCTAAATGAATTATTATGTTAAGTGGTGATGTAACATGCTCATCTCGAATTTTATATCATCGCTTTCTACACACGTAAATGTATTAGAATATTATAGCTGTCAGTCACTATTTTAAAGCCTACCTTGCCTACGTTAAGTTATGGTTCTATACAACCTATATTTGATCCAACCTGGGATTTAACTTGTGTAAATTAGGCTTGCGATGTGAACAAAAGGACACTACAAGATTTATTTGAGTATTTTACGGAATTTATTTGTATTGCTTATTCGTTATTATATAAATAATTAAAAATAAAACCTGACACCAATTTATTTTCATTTAACCTAACGTAGAATATTTGATGCATTTCATCAAAACGTGGGTAATATTTATAATTTTTTCGTTTATTTGAAGTCCATAATAGTTATGTCGCGTGGTATCCGTCTGAGTAGAATAGTACCACCCTCATTTCTTACCGAGGTGTCGTAAAAGGCGACTAAGGTAAGTTGACCCACCGTGTGGTATCCGGTTTAGTAGAATAGACCACCCTCTTTTTGACCGAGGTGTCGTAAAACGTCGCGACTAAGGTAAGTTGACGTTAGGCAGGCGGCCGATCGTAAAATACGTACTACGTATTTTACGCTAACATGTTAATAACATGTTGTGCCAACCCACCTTAGAGTGGGATAAGGGCAGGAGAATGATGACTGGTATTTATTAATGTCAGTGTCTTTGTTATAGACCAATTCACGTGCAGAAGTACTTAATAAATAAATAGGTATCCTTTATTTGGATTATCTTTAAATTTGAATGTATTTTCTACCCATATCATAAAAAAGAAAGTTTAAAAGCCACATTTTCGTTTCCTCTAAAGCCTGTTTGTAAAAGGAACTTTTAAACGTTACAAAAAAATTAAAAAGCAAAAGTTTTCCCGTCACGGCCACTTGCTCTTGGGGATAATTGCGGCGGCCTCGTATGTGTACAAACTTTTTAATTTTTTGGTTTTAAAATCCACATTATTACAAATAAACAAAAATTTACTAGTAAAGTTTTATAGGCTTCATGTAATATCCATATATTGTATGACGTAAATTTTGTTTAGACCTTGATTTTATTTATTATTTAGATTACTTATTTATTTTTCAAAGGATTCTTTTTTATTTGAGCAGCGTATTGGATGAAAGAAGCATTCCTATTACCAAACGTAATAAAAGTAGACTATGTCTTAGCTGTGGGGCAATAGAATGGTATTTTATCTTATTATATTATTGTTTATTTATATTATTTCATATTCATTTAAGTTACTGTTTTTAATACACGAATTTTAAATATGAGTTAATTTATACTTATTATAAAACACAGTCCCGAAAATGTTTCAGTCTATGTGTGATCGATTTTATTAAAATCTACTGAACGGAATGTTTTTCTATGTTGTTTAGTTTACTACTGCATTTCAGTTTTTATAAAAATCGTGTTATAGAAAAGAAAACCAACGTAACGTAAACCAACAGAGACACACAAAAGAAATGTACTTAAGAATTATAGATCTACGAGTACATAAATAGTACAAAAAAGTCCGCGACAGCCTGTCTCTATCTCTTATGGTTAACTCATAATTACTACTTTATGATTAAATTTTTCAATTAAATTCGCTGATTTTCACGCAAGCGAAGCCGCAAGCACAGCTACTGCTATTATATATTTTTTTGTTATGAATTAAAACGTTTATCGTGCGTAAAAAGTTATTTAATAATATTGTGCGAGAGAGAATTTGAATAAGAATTGTAATCAAGTTGAGTAATAAAATATGAATAGTAAGAAAATAAAATTAACTATGCTACATAAAATTTATCACGAAAAATATTCGTTATAAACATTGTCTTTAATATTTCGTGAATTTGAGTTTGAATAGATACTTGATGTTTGAAAGCCGTGTCAGTGTTGTTTATTTAAGTTTTGACTTCGTCGTGCGGTTTTAGAGCACGCTGTATATTTCGAATACGGAGCTCCGCTTTGAAAATTTTACTGAGGGACTTGTTTGTGAAATACGGATTAAAAGAAAATAAAGGAAATTTCCATTAAGCTCATCTGGCATTGAATTGGACGGCGCTTCTGTACTTTTTAATTTTATTCTCTTCCTTTCATGCCATAACCTTATTTAAACCGTCGTGCGCGGTGTGGTTACTATAGCTGATAGATATTAACTTCGTTTGCTGTAATTTTTTTGTATCTTTGAGTTTGTATGCGTGTGTGTGTGTGAGAGAGAGAGTGTGCGTATATATTTTCCAAGTTTTGGAAACGTCTCCAAGGATTTTCATGAAATTCTGTATGTATGAATTGATCTTGCTAGGTTTTATTAAAAATTGATATTGAATACAGAACACTATTTTTGCTGTCATTTGTAAAGTTGTAATGGCCCAGCAAACAACGGGCGGACTAAAAAATTAAAACATCCGGGATCAATCTCCAGATATCACCACCCCCTTTCTTGCTTTTTTATTTGTATTTTTTTTATATCTTTTTAAAAATTTAGCGACCATGTCTCGGTAACTTAGGTATTTATTAATGCTGGGTTAAGGTCCCCCTTGTCTTGTCTCACTGTTTTAACTTGGATGGGCAAGTTATACATTTTCCACTAATGCTACAGATGTATGCAAAATATATCTTTTTTCAGGATAAATTGTAAATAACACGCTGTTTTTTATTTAAAAAATCTTATTTTATCCGAGCGTTGGACCTACAACTCCTTGGTACGGGTTATCCGGTGATTACTTTTATAATCATCATCGGAAGAAAACCTATTTATTGTTAGTGTAGCAGTTTCAATATGTATAACATAACATCCATGAAAAGAAAAAGTTCGTTCAGGCATGTTAATTAAATTTAAAAGTAATAACGTTATTTTGCAATAATCCACGTTAAAAAAAATCAATGGAATGGTAAATATAGAGTGCACTATTTGTTTTCATACCTTATATATTCAGAATTAACTTGTAAAATTACGTATTAGAAACATTAGTTTGATCGCGGAATTTATATAGAAGGTCAAATTATGTTTTACAACTCGAGAGAAAGCGTTAAGATAAAAGATACCGCCAGAGAAAATAAAAAACCTAATTAAATATGCAATGTTTACTCGTGAGTTCGGTGATTTATCACAAAGATAAGATCATTTTAAGTAAATAATTACTTTGGTGGATTTGCGAGATTGATGGAAAAGATGGGATCATGGGAGCATTTTCATAGAAGGCATATTAAAACTTCGTTTTATTTAGGAACTTTGTTTATTAATTGTACATGTTTATAGTTTCATACGTTATGTCGAAATAATCGAGTAATAAAATTTTGCGGAATTTGTAGCTAATTTAAAATAATTAAACCAAATAAAACGAAAAGTAAAGCTTTTTTCGAAAGCATCTCAGACGAAAAAGCTGCTTTTTTCTGTCTGTTTTTTTTTACTTCAGGAGACATTAACAGGATTTCACTTAAAAGATATATGCTTATGAACTCATAAAGATTACCAAGATAAGATAAAGGGAACTAATTTCATCAATGTTTAGCAAGCGTGAAGCGACTCAGTCGCTAACATCTGTCAGTAGAAAAATGTAGTGTGGAGAAACGCGCTTAATGCTTACTACGCTCTACTGCACACTTTTTACCTCAACACGTGCGGCCATAGTGTCAGCGGGTACTGCTGCTTTGTATCTTACTTTATATTGCAATGTGATTCGGTAAATTCTTTTAAAGGTACAAAAGTTTAAATAATTGTTTGTACAAATTAAATTCATAATTATGTATGCGAACTATGTATCATTAAAGTTCTTGAAAAAAGGAGTTGCACTTCGGGAGTACCAGCAAAAGTGAAAACTTAACGTTGAAGTGAACGTTGTAGTGAAACTTAACTAACTTAACTTAACTTAATAACAAATATTAACATTTGCATTTTTGATATTTTGGATTGATTAGGTAATATTTTGCTCGAATAGCTTCATCAGTATAAAATATCATTTATGTCGTAAAATACAATGTTCATTTATTGTGCTATCGTACACAAACATGACAATTCATATTACATTAAATATTTAATAACACTTTAGAACTATTACAATTCAATGTAACTCACGCAAGCGCCACGCACCGCCTAAACGAGACAGCAGGCGCAAATATTTTCGCGGTAGAAAGAGAGGAAGATACTTCCTCTCCCACGCCACGCCGACGATCTACTCGCCCTCCCTCTTGTCAATTTCGACCAGGTCATATGTCCTGGCAGGAGCTTAACATTTTTTACCTATCACAAAAAGTGCATAACGTCGCTTAAGAAGTTTTCACTTCAATAATTAGTTACTGTTCTATACGCTAAAAATCTCAGATAGGTAAACCGCCCGGACAAACATTAGTTGCGTGAACATAGTCGTACACCAACATTATTATATATGAATGTAAAGCGTAAAGTTTCCACATTTGGAGTGAATTAATAATTAACAACCCAGTTGAATCATTACAGAGTTAATTAAACTTTGAACAACATAGTTAATAAACTAAAAACATCAATTAATTCAGTTGTTATGAATTGATATACAATTATAAAACGGTGACAGTGTCCGAAAAATGTAGTTGAATATTGTAAATTTGATAATGTTCAACGTATTCAATCCTCCTATGTTCCTATTGAACATTATTAATGAACTTTGGAATATATTTCACTTCAAGACATGCCCAAGGAAGACCCATCGATTTCTCATATATTACACTTCTCATAATGGTAGATTTTAAACTTAACTTTCTTATAATTATTTGTTTTACGCTATTCGAGGGCCTGTTTATACGTATATTTGTATTGATATTAAATTGATTGTCTGTATGTTCTTTATAGACTCTGAAATGGCTGGACTGATTTTGATAAAATTTTCGGACAATCTTTAGAAAGACCCATCGGATGATCCTGTAAATTTTGGTTATGATCAGAGCATTTTTTTTAGCTGTCATGACAGGTTTTTTTACTAATGGTACCTTAAATTAAGCCGGGCTTAATTTCCTAATAAGAGCTTAATTTCCTTAATAGGTATATAGAAAATGTAAACATTAAAATTTGTATATAAAAAATTAAAATTCAATTGTTTTGGAAAATATACTAGGTTTGTCTAATGAAAAGTATTATAGTTTTGGACGTAATCTTGTAGTAAGATTTATAAAATTCCATTCTTGCCAATACGTAACAGCAAACGGCAATCAAACGACTCTGAAAGAACTGAGGATAATCAGTTTATTCCTTTTTTGTATTCAATAGATAATCCAGGTGTGCCGGTTAGTGTTTACTTTTTAACTCCCAAAGAGTTTTTACCGCTCTCTCTATTTATTAAGCCTTAACGTTTGCTTTATAGACTTTTACAAATTCTTTTCAATCTTAATTTTTAACTCGATATCGAGTCAGAGTTAGGAATAAAATTATCGATGGTTGCATTACTCATCATCATCCTCTTGCTCTTATCCCACTGTAAGTGGGGTCGGCACAACATGTTATAAACATTTTGCAATATGATTTAGCTACGTATTTTACCCTGACGTCGTTCCTTTGTCGTATTTTACGACATCTCGATAAGAATGAGGGTGGTCTATTCTACTCAACCGGATACCACACGGTGTGTCTACTTACCTTAGTCGCCTTTTATGACACCTCGGTAAGAAATCAGGGTTGTCTATTCTACTCAGCCGGATACCACACGGTGAATCGACTTACCTTAGTCGCCTTTTACGACACCTCGGTAAGAAATGAGGGTGGTCTATTCTGCTCAGCTGGATACCACACGGCGATGGTTGCATACTCATGTATTTTATTTATTACACATTTAAAACACGCCAGACTTCGGACTTCCGATTTCAGATTCTCTTCTTAGATATTGATGACACGTTGCATAATATTTTAAATGCATTTTAACTTCTGTATAACAGTACACACGAAACACTCCGGACTTTTTATTATTACGCCTATCTCCTCATTAATATCGATTATATGTTCAGATTTTTTTAAATATCCTAAACAATTGACGTCATTGTCATAAAGAAGTGTCATGAATCCAACATTTAGTGGTAGATACAGGCAACAAAATATTGAGTACCTAACCAAGTTTATCATTTCTATAGTTAAGAGATAAAGGACGTTGAATCGAGTCGCTTTTAATTAAGATAACTGTTGGTTAGTATAAATTATGTTATCAGTTATCATATCTTATCAGTCTAAAGTCATTTTAAATTGCTAGCGACAAATTTCCGTCCGAAAATTATTTTAATTAATGCTATATTTTATAAAATGTTTCTTATCACTTAATTATAAATTACGACCATAGTAAAAATAATCATGATAATATTGTTTGCTGTAACTGGAACCACGCGTGCGTGAGCGAAATAATAAATTAATCACCATTTGCCCGCGTAACTTAAATCTGACTTTTAAATAACTTCAAAAGCAGCCTCGTGAAATCTTTATGATGGTAGTAAACAAAATTGGCTTGTTTAATCATAATTATCGAGTACATAAACTAGGGGCTTGTTCATATCCCACTGCTGGACATAAGCCTCTAAATATCTACATATTTTTGTAATAAATAAAAGTTACGTTATATTTTGTAGCGTAACTTAATAATAAGGCGTGTGGAATCCGACTGAGTAGATCAGACCACTCTTATTTTTTACCGAGGTGACGTACAAGGCGACTAAGTTAAGTAGCCCCACCGTGTGGTATTCGGCTGAGTAGAATAGACCGCCCTGATTTCTTACCGAGGTGTCGCAAAAGGCGACTAATGTAGGTTGACCCGCCGTGAGGTATCCGGCTGAGTAGAATAGACCACCCTGATTTTTAAACATAAGTTAATAGAAGTACTGAATTTAATAAGTATATAAGTTCATAGGTAATTGGGTTTAAACCCCCTGTAATGCTAATAAATCTAGTGGTCTAACCATTGTTTTGCTATGACTTATTCATAGGTAAGCAAAATTATATTGAAATTTAACGTAATTAGGAAGGTTGAATCTACCTTCAATAATAATTAATTATTAATATCATTATCGAAGATATGGGTAGTTTCGATATTTTAAATATTTTCCGTGTGTTCGCCTGTCAGTATGTGTCTCACGGCTAATAAGCTGAAACAATATTGATGAAATTTGGCACTATTAAATTTTATATACCAAGATAATGTAGAGGATAAGACAATTCCTGTTTTTCTTTTGGGAAAATGGAAAAATCAGGTATTTCATATATTGGTTGGCGCGTTGGCGCAGTGGGTAGTGATCCTGCCTTCAGCTCCGCGGGTCGCGGGTTCGATTCCCGCGCATTTTATATAAAATTAATTTGTTGATTCTTTGAGCCTGGGTGTATATTTGTATTTAAGTATGTATTTAAAAATTATATAAGTATACATTCACCAGTTGCATGTCTACCATAACACAAGTATTAAGTTCCTTTGTGGACTTTGTGGACAGACGACTGCGTGTGTAAATGTCACATATATTTATATATTTATAGTTGGCACGTACAATGACTTAAATATAAAGAAAAATAGAGTGTATCATATTCATATTGACGGGCATCTGAAAAAGCTGTTAACGGCGTGTGCTGTCCAGTTCCAGTTAGGATTCGCTCTAGTTGCGTTCATACCACTCAACCCGTGTTAATCGCATCTCGGAGAGGTGTAAAGCGTTGTACAGATATATAAGGATTTTTGTTTGGAGCTATATTAGCAAGCTTTGTACGAAGTAACATATATTTATGTACCACAAAAAAAATGTTGGAAAAAACATTATTAGTAAAAAAAAAGTGTACAAAGGTCAAGTTATCCCTAAGACAAAGATCTCTGCCAGCTAACCTACGAAGTGAGATAATATATTTTCGCAATTATTGAGAACGCAGCTTAAGAAAGAATGGTCTCAATCTCATTGTACCGACATTCTAAGTTGACTTGTTTTTTCACTGCTGTTGCCTTCAATATAGAATCTATTGTAGCTGATACAATTTATTGCAAACAATAGTTTTTAATTTTTTTGATGTCTGACATAATTAATCCGTAATAATTAATACTGGGAGATAATTAATCTTACATAGAAATAATGCTATTTCCATTCCACTGTTCTTTAAGGATTGTGATGTGTGAAAAAATGGTAGCGTTCGATAGGAGATAGTCATTCTCCTATACTTATCCCACTCTAAGTGGGGTCGGCACAACATGTTATAAACATGCTGTCACATGATTTGGCTCCGTTTTTACGACCAGCCGCCTGCCTGACGTCAACTTTCCATATTTGTATTTTACGACACCTCAGTAAGAAAGAGGGTGGTCTATTGTACTTAACCGGATACCACACGGTGGGTCAACTTACCTTATTGCCTTCTACAACACCTCGGTAAGAAATTAGTTTGGTCTATTCTACTCAGCCGCATACCACAAGGCGGGTCGACTTACCTTAGTCGCCTTTTACGACTCCTCGGTAAGAAATGAGGGTGGTACTATTCTATTCAGCCGGATACCACACGGCGTAGGAGATAGTAACTTTCTTAAAATGTGATATTCTCTCTTTATATTCATCTAACTGAATAGCCGTGTGGTATCCGGCTGAGTAGAATAGACCACCCTCTTTCTTACCGAGGTGTCGTAAAATCCTACTAAGGTAAGTTGACGCCAGGCAGGCGGACGGTCGTAAAATACGACGCCAAATCATGTGACAACATGTTTATAACATGTTGTGCCGCCCCACTTAGAGCGGAATAAGGGCGCTATATATATAATAAGGAGAATGATATTTATCTAACTGAAATGAACCATTAAGACACGCGAAAGAAGCTATTTAAAAAATTGCAAGTTTATAAACCTAACTTGCTTCTGACAGCTTAATGCGAGTCAAGTTCTTATTTTTTATTATTAACTTGTCTACAGAACAATGAATCTTTTAATTTACGGAATCGCTGCAATAATTAACAAGTGAGTTGCTTTTATTCAAGTAATTATCAAGTAAGGGATCGATCCTAGTTTGTTGATTTTGTTTGTTGTAGTTGATTTTGGTTTTCTTGAGAAACAAAATCGTTGGAATCGTTTCCGAAATTCAGTTAAGTTACTTAAGTAGTTATTGTAAAGACTAAACTTGGAATATGCCTTTAAACATACGGACAGCACGATAACGAGAGCAAAAAATGAAACCGGCCATTTGTCATAAAAGTTATCGTAAAGTCACAGTCGTAGGCTTTTTGTTGAGTCGTTAAAGATATTTTGTCTAAAAATGTTTATGCTTACATTTTTTTTCCGTCGTCACGGTGAAGGAAAACATTGTGATAAAACCAACATAGGCTTTAACTGCACGCGATATAGTGTATATATCAATGTGGTGTGCGACTTTACGTTGATTGTGCGGTTCAAGGGTAGTTGACCAAAATAATGACTATGTAGTACTCGGAAACGAAGAACTTCAGTTCTTGACCACGGTGGATGCAACTCTGCCAAAAGTCGAATCTTATCCCAAGGTAGCTAGATTTTATCGCATTGTGACCCTTATGTTTATATAATAATACAATGTATTTTTTTTCTGTTACCCATAACATAAGTAATAAGTTACTTACTTTAGGATGGACGAACGTGTGTGTAATTATCCCTCCGTACTATTTATGTACCGTCTCAATTTGACTATATATTTTCTTATATTCCCGAAAGAAAACTAGGAGTTGTTGTATCCTACATATTAACTCAGTATATAAGCATTAATTGTACCAAATTCATTAATATTGCTTTAATGGTTGAGCCGTGATAATGAAACAGAATCTTTCTCATTTATGTTTGTTTGGATATTATTATTTTAGTTTGGATATCTATTGAATTACAATCTATATAACATTCCTATGAGAAAGGAATTTGCAAGATATTCAAAATTATAACATAATGTTTAGTCTTTTTGTGGTTTTACTTAACTAAAATGTAAGAAAAAATCGCGGCACATTTTCATCTTTCAAGCTGTTGAGTGTAGTGTAGTGGCTCTTCACACGCTATATTACACTCAAGCACTCTCTTTATAAAAGTCTTCACGTAAACGTCTTCAAAAATTCAAACAGGTTTGACTAAAATGTTTTCATTTTGAAAACAATTATACTTTTTTAAATGGTTGAAAGTAAGTTTAGAATTTTAGGAATATACACGAACTTGGGCTTATAGTTAACAACTTTACATAACAATTTTTTGAAATAACGATGTCATTTTTTTCTTAATCATAAAATACAGCTCGACACTAAAAGTCAATTTTTTTTTGTAAATTTCCACAGATTCTCGTTTCTAGTGATAAATCATTTTTTTTTTGCTTATATACTATGTAACACGACACCGTATTTTGAGCCAGCTAAGCCTAAGCCAAGCCAGCCAGCCAGGCCAAGCCAAGCCAAGCCAGCCATCCCGGCCATGCCAGCCAGTCAGCCAACCCAATCACGACAGTTCAGCGCGATAAATGTCAGCCAGAGGCATGCCGCCTCAAATATTTCCGTGCCGCCAAAATGAAACGGAATTGACGTCAGCTATATTGTCGCTAGCTGCCACCAAGAAAAAAGAGATGCATTCAATATAAGGCGTCGCACAACATTATTTGATGTCGTTTGATACAGATTATTCTTTAAAATTCAGTAACAGTAACAACAAAACAAAATAAATGCACTGAATGTACTGAAATAAAGTGTACGTGAATAATACCAGTACCGTTTCAAAATTGAACAGGAAAAAGGTCGCTAGACCTTTTAGCAATACATGCTAAAACTTTTTGCGAATAAACCGATAGAAATGTTCGTAATACACTTACTGGTTGTTATAGCCTTTATACTATTGGTTATAAGTTTCAAAAGACGACGTTCGTAAAAGCTATAGTACATTTAGGAATAAATAGAATTAGGGTAAATGACCTTGGTCTAAACATATGCAGGTTTCCTCACGATGTTTTTCTTCACTGAAAAGTGTGTGATAAATTGCAATTATCAATTAGATTCGTTCAAAAGAAAAACTCATTGGTGCCTGTCGGGATTCGAACTCGTGGCCCTCTCGAAAGATTCGCACGGTCACACCGCTGGGCTATCACGGCTTACTTACTGCGCTTGACGCTGACTAAATCGCGTGTAAAAGCCAATATATGTCTTGATTGTTTCTCCGTATCAGCAATTATTAATCTATAGTAATAATAAATATAGTCCGCTGAATAGTTAATTAATATCAGTGGTAGAAAAAACTCCCGCCATTAACATTCCATTCATTCGTGTAGCGGAAAATTGAGTTTCATTCAGTATAACCTACTTGGAGATTCCCGGGTCGTGAATGTAATTGTTATTAGCTTTCGCCACCCACATGAGCCCATAAGCCTCATAAAAGGTTTTATGTTCCTCAAGTCTCAAATGGGATGAATTTTGATGACACCTGCGATAACATTATTTATAAAATTTCTATCGCGATCATCAATCATTTTCCATTTTACGCAATATTATCACTTACTCACAAGAGAGTTATTAGTCAAGCTTTTGGAGTATACGAAGAAACAAAAGCCGTTTTTAATATAAGCAAAATGGTGGAAAAATTTAGATAATATATTACTATTATTATAAATAGATAGAGAAATACTACTATTATAAATAGAGTAAATTTGACGATTCAAAAGCACTTGTTTACAAGTTTATTTGAATAGAATTGTATTAAAACAGCGTTCTACTTTTTATTATTTAAGTTACACACAAACACCCGTTATCTTCAACGCTACGGGCAAGGAATAAGTATTTTAAATATTTGTATCTAACGGTCTCATTAATACAAATTATGCCTTTGTGAGCGCTGAATATTACACTGAATATGAAATTGTGTTTAATTTAATCTTGAATTCAACTAAATTGTACACAAAATAGAGTTGATTCCGGAACAATGTGAAAGCTCAGCCTTACCAAGGGGACACAGATTCAAATACTGGGAAAGATTGCAAAGCATTTAAACCCAATTTATTATTTTTAAACTCTTATGTGATTGAACAATAATTATATTTCATCGTGCCCTATACGTGAAGAAACCTGAATATTTCGATTCGTAGGATTATTGCGTCTTACCAATCGAATTAGTATTGGAGTATGGTGTAATGGTGTACGCTTTATCAATTTTGTGTAAGGAGAGCGGAGGCCTCTCCCAGCAGTGGGATAATAACAAGTCTCTTTTTAATTAAATGAAAATATGACTTTTAAAGTATACTAAATTATATTACACATTGGTATATCATAGATGCCTGTCCTTACTCTACCTACTCTACTCTTTCCACCATTCTCTACCTACTCTAAGGCACAACATGTTATAACATTTTTTGACACATAATTACGCTACATATTTAACGACCGGCCGCCTACCTGACGTCAACTTACCTCAGTCGGACTTTACAACTTTACAACGACTTACCTTATTCGCTTTTTACGACACCTCGGCAAGAAATAACGGGGCTGGGCTATTCTACTCAGCCAGATACCGCACAGCTTTTGTATAATATATACATATATCAAACCAATATGATTTTTGAATCACCTGACAGTGACTATAAAGCTAGTGTCAAATATAAAACAATATAATATATAGAACATTTTGAAATAATAATATACTGGTCATCGAAGTCATTTTTATTATTATTTAGTGTTAAGATGTCGAGTTACACTAGCTTTCTAATACTGCATAAATCTAATTAAGTGCTAATGAGATCATTGCGATTCCCACGCACAAAACAATGCATCTCCTTGTTAACACATGTATTTATAATTCTCGTATGATGATTACGACGGTGTCTATCTCTCGGTATTCGCTTCTACAATAAAATTTCGCAATCCATACGAGACTAGTCTACATAAATGTTTAAATTAAGTATAAGAGATATGCTTATACGAGTACGTAAAGCATATTAAAAATGGAAGATTATTTAATAAAAAATATGCTAAAAAGCATAGATTTCAAAATGCTTTAAAAATAAATTACTTACACGCTAGGACTATACAAATCATGCCCACGTGGAATGATTCCAAGAATGCTGCCAGCGTTTCCGCGCTGAATCGCTAAGCTGATTCTTTGTGCGATAAAGGAGCCAGCCCTCTTGTCACGTGTTAGTAGATTGAGAAAACAATATCCTCACCTTCTCCTTCGGCAATGTATTTTCCTGCGACTGCGAGCAGGGGGGTCGCTTGTAGCGCCATCACATTCAGCGCTATGTCCCGCCCCCATCCTCCATGCCACTACACACACCGTCACTGACACAGACCGACGACACCCCGTACACTGTCAATCACGGCCCGTACACTAAATCAACACTGTGTCCAACACAGGGTGCCGTGGTATTCCAACAGGCCACGTTGTGCCCCAGCGGCTTGCGATGCGAATGTGAAACGTACCGTCGCACGCGCATACCGCACGCCCGCCTTAGATTGCTTCTAATTGCCTCAAGTATTAAACGACGGTTGTTAGCGTTGTGCAAATTAAATTATCTTTGGGTATTAAGGGCAATAATTCAAACGAAGACATCCGTTGACAAAGATAATGTCCATAAGGTTGTATTTGGTTTCTTTGTTTCATGTTGTTAATTTATCTCTTCACAATATTTAAGCAATATAAATTGTCCTAAAAATATTACTTTTTAACGTATTTTTAATAAATTTGAAATAGTAATATGTTAACATCATCATCATTATCCTCCTTATCCCACTCTAAGTGGGGTCGGCACAACATGTTATGAACATGTTGTCACAAGATTTGGCTACATATTTTACAACACCTAGGGTGGTCTATTTTATTCAGCCGGGTACCACACGGCGTAGACTAATAAATTTTAACAAAGAGTTTTAAGTTCCTATAAGGATTAATATTAAAATGCCATGACAGTTGCTATTCGACAAACTAATCCCGTAATATTTAAAGCTTTTCTTATAATAAAATAAATAACGAAACGTTCATATAAAATTTTCTAATTAAATCTACGCCGAGCTTTCATGATAATTATTTGTTAAAATAGAATTTCTAAATGATAACGTATTAAGCACGAGCTAAACCCGCTAAGTTACGCTTCGCTGTCTAAGTCTGTTACAAGTTGATAAGTTTGGAAATGCATGGAATTCAATTGGAATTCAACATAAAAACATAAAAACGTAGTGTTTTTATGTTTAAGTTCAAGTGTTCAAAGTTTCAATTTACTCTGATACCGAGATATAAAATTTAGCTGATACTAACATCATCATTCTCCCTTTCTTTACCCACTCTAAATGGGGTCGACAAAACGTGTTATAAACATATTGTCACATGAGTTGGCAAGGTATTTACAACCGGCCGCCAGCCTGTCAACTTTCCTTAGTCGGCTTTTGCGACACCTCAGTAAGAAAAACAGTGGTCTATTCTACTCAGCCGGATAACAAACGACGGGTCAACTTACCTTAGTCGCCTTTTCCGACACCTCTGTGAGAAATAGGGTTGATCCATTCCAATCAGCCAAATACTAATATATGGAAATTAATTTTTTATGTGTAAAAATTGTTCAGAAGAAGAACTTGATATATAAAATGTGAAGTCTTCAACAGTAACAATTTCTTATCTGTAATTGATTTTATCCTTATTTCTCACAATTACTCTATAGTAAAACCTAATTTATGCTACGACGTAGCACAGTATGGGAAATGTCCTTCGCTTTTTTCCCAAAATGTGGCTTATTTTTTTTAATTCCGTTTTTAATCTACAGGTTTATCCGTAGTCCACGGAATTTTGTTTATTTTTTGCGGGAGACGTTTATAACGGGAGCTAATTTACGTGTCCAATTTAACTGCGTTCATGTTTTTAATTAAAATTTTACATCATCTGCACTTTGAATGACTTAATATTAAATATGAAATGTATGGATTTTTTACTGTTTCCACGTAATGTAAACATAGAGCGATATGCGGAAAATTAACAATTTTTCCATTTTTTTATATAGTTTCGTTTAGATGGTAATTAAATAACACAGTGCTGCAATTCAGTACTCTGTAGAAAATAGATAATAGATGTACTTTATTATAAGATAATATTTAGATTAGTTTTATTATGCCGTGTAGTATCCGGCTGAATAGAATAGTACCACCCTCATCTCTTACTGAAGGGTCGTAAAAAGCGACTAAGGTAAGTCGACCCACCGTGTGATATCTGGATGAGTAGAATAGACCAGCCTCATTTCTTACCTAGGTGTCGTAAAAGGCGACTAAGGTAAGTTGATACCACCGTCTGGTATCCGGTTCAGTAGAATAAACCACCCTCTTTCTTACCGAGGTGTCGTAAAATACGACTAAGGTAAGTTGACGTCAGGCAGGGGGCCGGTCGTAAAAACGCAGCCAAATCATATGATGACATGTTTATAACATGTTGCGCCGATCCCACTTAGAGTGGGATAAGGGCAGGAAGATGATGTCATAACATAATGAATTCTCAAGAATTGAGGACTCGGCAGTAAGATTCACAGTCTTTAAATTACACCCACTAAACAGATCGAGAAGGTTCGTTACAAGCACATTAGAAATTGGAAACTCTTCGTCCTTAAAACGTCTTAAAATTGTATAGAAATCTTCTGAACAAACCTTTGTCCAACACATATATAGACGTCTAAGAGTTGAAAGGAAGAAAGTAAAGAAATAGTATTACGAACCAGTTTAGTATGAAGTGGTTAATTAGAGAGCCATACAAACTTGTTTAGTATCATTTATTAACGTTTTATATAATGATATGATTAAAACATTAAAATGATATTCTTATTATATAAAAATATTTTTACATTTGAATTATTTACCATATATAATAACATTATTATGAACGGAACTAGACGGTGATATTCAATTCATTGTGAATAGCGACATATATTGTAAATTTATTGAAATAATGTTATCTTTCGCGAGATTTCTGGGAGAGATTTTTATTCATTAACGTTATTATAGGAGAAAACGTTACTTTTCAAACCTAAGCCGTAGTACATTGTACATACAATATTACATATGAAACGAAAATATACCGTAAAAAGTTTTTCAGGTCGTTATGTCTAAGGATATATTGACTGCAAAAGGTTATCGTGTAATTTATTTGAGTTTCGCGATTATTGGTCTTGAGTCGAGTTGCTACTGAATCTACAAAGTTTTTTTCTTATATTGTTAAACTAGCAGCGACTTCGCCTGTGTGGAAATCATATCATAAAGTTCTTCCCGCGTAAATAACGTAATAATTAATAATTTTTAATTGAAATTTTGAACGTATAAGTGGTTATTGTGAATTAACCATAAGAGATAGAGACATACTGTCTCGGACTTTTTAATAGCAATTTTGTAGATCTACAATTCTCTAGTACATTACAACATATATTTAAAAAAATCATCATATTAGTTATTTAGGAACACTCAGCTCTGTTAAGGAGTTTTAAAAAGAGCGTTCTTTAACCGTTGAGCCATCGTGGCTCTTCCTCAAATATAAAATTGAATAGTAAACAGACAGACCGGGAATATGCGAGGTCGAAGAAGATGTAATTATTTATATATTAACAACTAACCTTCGTTGCGAAATAGACGTAAAGGTTGTAACTTGTAGCGATAAAATATAACAGTCATGTGCAAGGAACATAAGTTTTAAAATATTTGTTAGTTATTAAGTATTAGTTATTTAGTTAAATTGTGTTAAATTTTTTTTATACAACTACAGTGTACTTATAACTAAGTGGTACCCGCAACTCCGTCCGCGACATCTTACGCTTTAAGGTACCCTCAAATCAAATCAAAATATCTTTATCTAAATAAGCTCTTTCAAGCGCGTTTGAATCGTCAACAATCAATATGATTAATGAAGCTACAACTGGTTCGGAATGTTGCTCTCACCGAGAAGAACCAGAAAGAAACTCGGCGGTCAATCTTTTAAACATTTTCATTTTCAAAAAAGCACTATATGTCTGAAAGAGCAAATAGAAATGGTTTTCTGGTATATGTTATCCCGACGTATAATTTTTAATTGTGTCAAATATCATGAATATTGGTCCAGCGGATTAGCTGTGAAAACGTGATAGTCAGACAAACACATAATTTCGTATTTATAATTAGTATAGACGACACGTTATGTTTTCGAATCTATACCTCGCGTGTAGATCTGTGTGAAATGATAGCTGAAACATCCCCTATACACATAAAAAAGTAAGGTAAAGTAACGATCTGTTACTATCCCACTGTTGGGCATAGGTCTTCTCTCGTTTTTGTAGAAAAGGATTGGAGCTATTCTCTACCACGCTGCTCCAATGCGGAGTGGTAGGTTACACATATCCCTTAAATTCTCTAAAGATATGCAGGTTTTCTCACAATGTTTTCCTTCACCGAAATGCGTGTAATAGATTGCAATTATCAATTAGACACATAAGTTTTAATAGAAAAAGTCATTGATACCTGTCCTGGGTTTGAACCGGTGGCCTTTTCGAATGAATCGCATGATGTCAATTCTAGCCCTTTTCCTTCTATTACTCAAAGGTTGACTGGAAGAGATCCCTTTTAGGGATAAGTCCGCCTTTATACATGTGTTTTTTTTAATTATTATTTTTTTCTTTCTCTTTTCTAAATATATGTGTAATAAGAACAATAAATAAATGTCACCGCTGGGCTATCAGAACACGAACTATAGGTATATATTTTAAATAGATAAATATATGGGACACTTACACACACGGTCGTCCGTCCAAAGTAAATTAATAGTTGTGTTATGGTAGACAGACAACTGGTGAATATATACTTATATAATTTTTAAATACAAATATACAACCAGGCTTGAAGAATCAACCAATTCATTTTATAGAAAATATTGGCCCTCAGCGGGAATCGGACCCGCTACCTGCGGATGAAGGCAGCGTCACTACCCACTGCGCCAACGGGCCAGTCGATTTTTGGTTGTGTTTTAAAATTGACCTTAATTTTATTGAACATTAAACTATGGCAGTACCGCGTTGTATTTCACTTATCCACAAGTGTGTATGAGAACGTTTTAATTGTTACGCGACACGGTAGAAATCGCTTCGCTCTCGTTTCTACTAATTACTCGATCTGTTGATTTCCCGATGAAAAACTGTGCGGAATGAACTCGGTGCCATATACACGTATTTTACAGTCTATTCGGAAGGCAATTTATACAACTCGCGGTGATTAAAATTTTACTTATGATTGGGTCTATAAATTAGCTGAAAGAAGAAGATTACTTTTGTTATTGAAATTCGAATTCTTTATTCAAGTAAATTTGTAAAGAAGTGCTTTTGAATCTTCAACTCCACTGCTGGTTCGGAAAGTTGTCCGTATCGAGAAGAGCCAGTAAGCAACTCATTAAAATGCTCATTTAGTGATACTAGTATTTACTACATTAGTAATTACTACTATCTTGTACATGGTCAAACGTTATCCTCAGAAGGCTATTTGTACCAGCCTCCTTTTAACATTGTTTTTAAAATGCTGTAATGGCAAAGCTAAAATTGATTGTGGAATTTTATTATAGAATCTTACAAGTATACCCAAACCCACAAACGACTTATGTACTCATGCAAGGCTTAAAGCAGAAGCCGCAAGCGTATATTTTGCATATGTATAATCGCGATGTATAATCGCCAATTACTTTTTAATTTTATGCATAAAAATTAATATACAAATGCTAATTGAAAAATACTTCACTTTTACCAGTCGATACCATCGGTACCAATCCGATAGGAGAATTTTAAAATTTCATCGAGAGCAATTACCTTAGTAGAATAGTTTTTCACCGGGCGTCCTAAGTAAAGAAAAAGCACAGCGATTGCTCTTTCATTATCTTTGTTTTGATGGAAAAAGCTAGGTAGATTTTTTCAGACTGAATTTATGATAGATTCTTTTATAATTACTGAAATTAAAAAAATATTGTTAATATTTTTATTTATATAGTTATTGTAACTAAATATGTAGAGGGTTTCGGGGGCTATAAATCAATCTAGTTAGGTTTTTTTTAATGTCGGTCCCTGTTTTCGGGCACAGAAAAACTACTAAAATATAGAATAGAATGCAAAGATTAATTGAGCTGTCATTTGTAAAGTTGTTACAGCTCTGTGTTGGAATAGCGGGCTAGAAAAATCGAAATAATTGGGCTCAAGTCACAGATATCACCAGCACTTTTTTCTTTTTTTTTGCTTTTATATTTAAAAAATAACGAGCATGGCTCGGTCACTCAGGTGCTCTCTTAAGCATTCAGGAAAACGACACTACACTACCGAAAAACTAGTTCTGTATAATTTTAGATTTTACAAGGTAGTAAGAAAATATTTCGGTTCAACCGTATTTTTTCCATAGGACATAAGTCGTAGCATATTTGCTACGAAAAGGTAATATAATATTGAACCTGTAATATCAAGGACGAAAAACGTTGCATTGTCATTATTTTAGATTGAAACATTTTGTGCTACGAAAATATTTTCTCTTTTTGTTACTGCTACATCTTTGTTTTGATATCAGACTATTATCATTTTGTTATTGTACTTTTTTTAAAATATGTCGTTAAAATGTTTTACATGAAATGGGAATTTTAACTTAAATTTTTTGTCGTCAATTTAATATTTATTATATATATTTAATAGTAAAAAATATATATCGCACGCTTAGTATTAAAGTGGCCGTGTACATGTTATAAACATGTTGTCATATGATTTGGCTACGTATTTTACGACCGGCCGCCTACCTGACGTCAACTTGTCTTAGTTGTATTTTACGACACCTCGATAAGGAAGTAGGTGGTCTATTCTACTTAACCGGATACCACACGGTAAGTCAACTTACCTTAGTCGCCTTTTACGACACCTCGGTAAGAAAAGAGGGTGGTACTATTCTATTCAGCCGGATACCACACGGCGTGGTCACTTTAATACATAATAATGGGATATTTATACTTACGCAATGATTTTATGGGTTTCAGTACTGTGAAAAAGTGACCCACTCAACCATTAAGTAATATTAGTAGCCTGAGAACTGTAGGTCCCAAATTTGACCCGCGATAGCTTCCAAAGTAGGTCATCAGTATTTTATGATTACCTCGTTAAGTGATAATTAAAACACTGAGTCAGATAGACGTTTTGATAAAAACTAGTTAATTCGTTACAAAATTAGTACAAAGATCTAACAGTGGAAGAACATCTTGCGTTGTCTCGCTTCAGAGATCTCGTTGCCGGCGGACGTCTTCCGCAGACGTTCTATCCCATTTACTCCTAAGATAAAATACTAAAGTAAGATAAAGACGGTAGATTAAACGGTATTGTTATACTGTTAAATTTTTACTCATAAGTGATTTATGCTGGTTACCGTTTGTTGGTCAGTAGTGACCGTGCTAAAGTGGATTATACTAAGTTAATGTTATGACCGGGTTTTAGGATTTAGTCATAAGAAATTAAGTGCAATTAGTTCTGCCACTTAAGAGCTTAATATTTGCAGTAGGGTTTTATAATGATAAAATAATATAAGTTAATATAATATAATACTAATTATATAATACACTTCGACTTTGCACAAGAAAGAATGAAGATATATAGTTATGAAAATAGTATTTTATATATGTTTATAGCTATATAAATAGCCAATAATAAAATATATTTAAGCCGTGTGGTATCCGGCTGAGTAGAATAGATCACCCTCATTTCTTACCGAGATGCCGTAAAAGGCGACTAAGGTAAGTTGACCCACCGTGTGGTATACGGTTGAGTAGAATAGACCACCCTCTTTCTTACCAGGTGTCGTAAAATACGAATAAGGTAAGTTGACGTCAGGCAGGCGGCCGGTCTTAAAATACGTAGCCAAATCATGTGAAAACTTGTTTATTAAGTGTGCCGATCCCACTTAGAGTGGGATAATGGCAGGAAAAATGATGTTAACGCACACTATATACAATAACAAGATATAATAGGAATATCACAATTCCCGTTCCGAGATGCACTTCTCTTGAATGACGAACAAAGACTGCCTGTCCACTGAAACGTTTTATCAATAGAAAGACTAAACCGGAAACAACAACGGCACAGTATTGCCACCATTTTAATCAGAAAGGACGCGATACTCTTGTTTCATGACTTTGTTGCTATAAAATACAAAGCGGAAGTCAGTGGCGACAACAATGATATAGCTAACTATATAAAGAGAAAATAAATTTGTTTGGTTTTTATTAAATATTTTGCTACGAACTATAAGTCATTTCAATTTCATTGCTACCCTGCAGTTGTTTATCGGTAAACAAAAAACAAATCTACCGGGCGCCGGAAAAAATTTGCTCACCTACCTAATTTGTATTCCGTCAATAACATCCCTCTACCTCGTTTGTAATACAAAATGATGAAATGCAGAATTTTCTTCCAATTTTAGTTTTTATTTGTAAATAGCGGCCTGTTACCATCCCACTGCCGGTTAAAGCCCCGTCGCACTTTTTATTTACTTTTATATCTAAAATAAATAATAAAAGAAAGTTCTGTTCTTTGAAAAAAGGGTTAGAGCTAAGACCATTTATACAATTATCCAATATTACAATATTCGACAGCCAAAAATTACAATATTTCAAATATTTAATATCATTTAATTATGAAGTTTTTGGGTGACTGGGTGAGTTATCATAACTTTGTAACTGACATCACAATTATTTTTTTGGTTTCTCATAAAATTATAGCAATTTTTAGTGCTTAAAAACAGGGATAAAACCACATTTTTTAAAATGAAACCTACCAAGATCGATTTTTCCACCAGAAACCCTCTACATGCTGAAAATCGTTGGAGCCGTTTCCAAAATTCAGAAAAATATATGTATACAAGATTAACTCATTTAAATATTAAAGATACTAAAATATAAATTTATAATATTGGAATAGTCGAATCTTGATGTAATTTTAATATTAATATTCTCAACAGATATGCAGGTTTTCTCACGACAATTTTCTTCGTTGAAAACCGCGTGAAATTGTAAATATAAATTGAGTCCATTAGTTGTTGTAAAAAACTCATAGGTCCTCGGGGGTCTGAATATGCGACACAGTAAGGGTAGTAAATAAGTGTCATCTTCAGTTATTAGAATAAGAATAAATTTATTAGGTCACACCATTATAGAAGTAGAAACAAGAAAGAAATAAAAAATAATAAGATTAATACTTAAAAAAATCGCCGTGTGGTATCCGGCTGAATAGAATAGTACCAAACTCTTTTCTTACCGAGGTATCGTAAAAGGCGACTAAGGTAAGTTGACTCACCGTGTGGTATCCGGTTAAGTAGAATAGACCGCCCTCTTTCTTATCGAGGTGTCGTAAAAATACGACTAAGATAAGTTGACGTCAGGAAGGCGGCCGGTCGTAAAATACGTAGCCAAATCATGTGACAACATGTTTATAAGATGTTGTGCCGACCCCACTTAGAGTGGGGTAAGGGCAGGAAGACGATGAAGGTTAATACATTAAAAAAAAACTATCCTAAATAGAAAAAATTACCTGCATACTAACTGACCAGTTATAACTTCATTAAAAGCGGCAAAAATTAGTAGGCATTACATGTAGTGGGTGTTTCACGGCCTCATATCGAATCTTATCGTTTAGCGGTGCGGCGTTTGCGGGCAGGTTATTAAGTAGTATTCTTTCATTAGTATTCTGGGAACAAATCTGGAACAAACTTAACGATATCATGTCATATGACGAATATATGAGCAGTGGGTGGATAATTTAAAGTACCATTACGTCACTCATCTAGCATTAAACACAGAGTAGACAATTACTTCTTCTGTACGATGTAAAGTGGAGGCGTTAAATACAAGGACCCGGCCGAATCTAATCGCATTATCACTTAATAATTGATTGAATGTCAAGAATAAATATACCGATAAATGCCGAAAGGATTCTACGACTTGATCGAAATTTAAGTTAACGGAAGTTATACTTCGTAGTTACTCTTGCGGAAATAACCTGTTGTTAGAGTCAATTTACATCAATATTTGTTTTAGCAATACAAATATAGACGATAATCACGATCGAGACGAAAGAGCATCTGATAGTCGTGTCGGATCCACTTTCAGAACCCGATATGAAACTGTAACTGATGCTAATATCAACTACGACTGAAGTTATGATAGAATTACTTTGCAATTTTGCGTTTGCAAGTTTGTCTGTAACAAATACACACAAACAACAAATGGTATTCTACAACAGCGGTAATTCTATCATAACTTCTGTACTAAGAATTCCTCAAAGTAACGCCTGCTTCTATAAATTAGATACAGCTGACCCGATAGACTACTTTCTATGTACAAACCGTTATTTTAAATTATTATCCCATTCAGTTGCAAATCCCAATTCCACATTTATTCTTTCGAGACTAAATAACTAAAGAAAACACAAATGCCATACAATTAGAGTTTTTTCGATGCATACATTCATACATAGAATTGTATGTAAAAAAAGATGTTTCACAACTTGAAATATCACGATTAAATAACCCAAAATGTTGGCTATATTTTAGTGTTTCCACAAAAACGAAGCGGTTCTCTTTTCGTTTGAAGAGTCAATTAAAAGATCCATATTTTTTGCACTGACATTTCAAGCTACAGAACTAAAATGCTCGATATAAAAAGCAAAATTAATAAGATAATTAATCTAAAATTAAATTATTATTTAATCTAAAATTCTCTGTATTTACTACAATAATTAAGAAATGTATTGTTATTCCCTAAATTAATTCAATACAGATTTATTCCCAGGAGCTCTTGTTTAGATACCTTCGCGTCGCCGGACTGGAAAAGCCGTATGCTACTTATTTATGTAAGGTAACTGCCAAAATGGCTGCTTATCTTCAGTATTAAGACTTTAGACGGTCTTAATTGTAAGCCATTTGTTAACTTAGAATAATTTATTGTTTTGCCACAATCATTATTTAATTCGTGTAAAACATCAAATGAGATAAAACAAAAATGCAAATAAAAAGAACAATTTAATGAAAATTTTAGCATTTAAGATCACCATTTCACTGACAGCCATTAAAGCCTTCGTGACACAACCTTCTTTATTCAAATTGCATTAATACCCATTTATATTAAATGAAAAAAAAATGCAGCGACAAAAAATAATTCATTACTATCAAAATAACTTTGTCTACGTAGACTTAAGTACTGAATTAAAAACTATTATGGGTATTACTTAATATTACTGTTATCAAAATAAAAATCTCATAGATCTGTCGATTAGTTTGGACATGAAAGAATGACATACAACGCAAGGAATACACTTGCGCATTTATAATATTAAAATTTTAGTCTGCGAATTTTTTAGGAGGAGGTAAACTGTTTTAATCGATTCATTATCGATACAGTGGGCATCTTCTTCTTGACAACCTATAGCAACCACTGTTGATCATAGGTCTCTTCCCATGGTCTCCATAAAATACGATCCTGTGCCGCTTGGGTCCAAGCGATCCAGGGGCTCCCCGCGACCTTTTGAGGTCGTCAGTCCACCTTGTAGGGGGTCTACCCAACGATGGATTTTCCAGTGCGGGGTCGCCTTTCCAACACCTTGAAACCGCAACGTCCTATGCACTATGTGCCCCGCCCATTGCCACTTCAGCTTCGCAACACGCTGAGCTATGTCCGTGACTTTGGTTGTTATACGCATCTCCTCATTTCTGATTTGCTTACGTAGAAATACTCCAAGCATATTCCGCTTTTGTCGCTGAGTGTCTCTGAGCTTTACTGTGAGGTCCATAGTTAGCGTCCACATTTCAGATCTGTATGTCATCACTGGCAACACGCACAGCTCGAAGACTTTGGTCTTTAGGCACTGAGGTACAGGCAGTGGGCACAAGAATCTGGAAAGATCAGCTTTAAGGCAGAGTACTATTAAAAAATTTACTAGCTAACCACAAACATACCAAACATCTTAATTTTAAACGTAAAAGAAATCTAATAAAATCATGTTGTACATAATAGGTGATCATTATTCTCCATTGAAAGGCGCCGGGATGGGATTTCACGTAATGGCGATTGATGCTACCCAAGATGAAGCGAACTTTCTTATATGTACAACTCAAGAAAGCTATTCTTTCTATTTTTGTATACCCAAGTTAGATTAGGGTGAATATTCGACATAGAGTCGAATATTTTTGTCGATTTATTTCTTTGGCGCGAGTTATTACAAATTAATTTCAATATTTGCACTTATTATCACATTACATATTTTAAAATAAAGATTCCTACTAGATCGATCTGCCTATGTCTGTTCATGATAAACTCAAAAACTACTGAATGGATTTCCATGAGGTTTTCTCTTACAGACTGAGTCATATATAAGGAAAGTTAAAATGTATAATTTTATGTAAATTGATTGAAATGATATGACTGATGAATGATTGATGAAAATTTGAAAAAATTAAGTCAATTGGGATCATTCATCGTAAATCCCTCCCTTGTCATCCGCTTAATCTCTTTAAGGTAAAGCAAAACAATATATGGGGAAATCAGGTCATTACATCACCTGATTATCTAAGTTTTAACTAAGGAATGTATGTGTATTGTATTAATTATAATTAGGTCTTAAATTTAGCCGTGTGGTATTTGGGTGAGTTGAATAGACCATTCTCTTTTTTACCGAGGTGTCGCAAAATGCTAATAAGGTAAGTTAACGTCAGGCAGGCGACCGGTATTAAAATACCTAGCCAAATCATGTGACAACATGTTTATAACATGTTGTACCGACCCCACTTAGAGAGTGGAATAAGGTCATGAGAATGTATGTAAATATATTTAGCTATATTTACATAACAGTATAATACTGCCTGAAGCTCCGACTTTATTGGGTGCAGGAGCTTTCGCCTTTACCAAAATAACCTTATTCACAAGTTTCTAACAAAAGTTTACCGAACGCCTTCTCGCAAAGAATCGATAGCTATCTTGGAAAATCTACGTTGAGCTTGATATCAAAAGATTGCCGTACTCAAAGTTCGTCTAACAACGAATTCGATGTTCGTTGGTATCTTATTCAAGAAACGTTCGAAAGTAAAGATACAATCTCTTAGCTCACAATGAACTTTGGGTCAAGAATGGTTTGGTGCAAATTTTCGATTTTTAATTTTTATATACACGGCTAAATTTAAGACCTAATCTTAATTAATGCAATACACATAGATTCCTTAGCTAAAACTTAGGAAATCAGGTCATGTAAATGATCTGATTTCACCATACATTATTTTGCTTTACCTCAAAGGGATTAAACAGATGTACAGGTGGGATTTTCAAAGAAAGATCCCAAGTGACTTAATTTTTTCAAATTTTCAATAATTACGGTCATATTTCAATCAATTTTTAAAAAAAATTGATATATCTTAGTATTATATCTTTCTTGTGAATAACTCAATCTATAAGAGAAAACCCCATGAAAATCCATTTAGTAGTTTTTGAGTTTATCGCTAACAGAGATAGGCAGATCGATCTAGTAGGAATCTTTATTTCATAATATGTAATGGGATAATAACTGCAAATATTGAAATGAATTTATAATAACCCGCGCCAAAGAAATCAATCGACAGAAATATTCGACTCTATGTCGAATATTCACCCTAATCTAACTTGGGTATACAAAAATAATTATCGAATATCTGTAGTATCTTAATGATATCTGTGTGTTTTATATTTAATAACATAAATAGCTGTCCTACCACAGGTTGATGTGGCTCAGTATATTTTTAAATTCCCCTGAAAACAGAAGAGTTAAAAAAATGATCTACACCAAACTTTACAGGATTGTTTTTTGCCTGTTTGCCATTGCCTGTTTACTGAACAGGCAGGACGGCGGTGGACGTATCCAATCGCGGAAGCCACCACCCTTGACTGGATGAGTTTGGCCAAGTGGTGCGTTTCTCAGCAGTGCGTCAATTAAAAATTCATAAGCGACCCACTCAAAATCGGATTTAAAAAAAACTTTACAGGATCTTTCTGTAAAGATTGTCTGAAAATTTCATTAAAATCGGTCCAGCCGTTTTGGAGTGAATAATGGATATACAGACAAACATTTATAATAAAAAAGCTAAATTTAAATCTCATTTCGACTAAACGTCAAATGACAATACCGAATTGGTATAAATTAATGATTTTATGTCACGAATATGGAAAATGATAGTATCCTTCACGTATCACGAATATTTTATATAGCAATTTAAATATTTATACTCCACGATTTATAAAAGATAAAAAGAAAAGTTATTTTTTTGCGCTATCATAAATAGTTTTTCATAAATGTTCTCCCTCAAAATGTCATATTTATAATTCATATTCGTATTTTCCCCGCAAAATGTCGCGCATTTTATTAAATATCTGGAACTCTCTGTTTTGGGGATGTAATTGTTTCAATCCTGCATATTTACTACGTAGTCTACGTAATATTTAGTACAAAAAAAATATTTTTCTCTTTTTCCAAATATTGTTTTATCAAAAACATTGTTTTTAATGTTCATTGAAAGTTATCAAATGCTTGAAACCGTTAAGGAGTTTATCGTCTGATGCCAATCCTGACAACAGCATCAGGTCATGCTTATCATAACCATGCATCTGAATTAGACTGGTCTGTAAAATTTCAGCCCAATAGGACGTGGGTCAAATTAACTTTGACTTCACATATAAACATACATTCAAGGCAAGTAAAAAAAAAGCTTTTAAAAATATGGAGTGCTTATCTTTAATATTTAAATGAGTTAATCTTGTATGTATATATGTATATAAATATATTTTCGTAATCTCGAAAACGGCTTCAACGATTTTCCTGAAATTCAGCATGCAGATTTCAGGGTAGGAAAATCGATCTATCTAGGTTTTATTTAAAGAAAATCGCTCTATCCCTGTTTTTGGGCATTCAAAAATACTCAAATTTACATTGAATATATAAAACACTATTTTTGCCATTAATTGACAAGTCAGCGTAGCTTATTCGGGGAACGAGTGGTCGCGAGAAAATACCCAGGATCGAGCTCCACCTAACCAATTATTTTTTTATTTTGTAAAAAATTACTGAGCAATTATCTGTCAACCAGGTATTATGTTGTTAAAGAAGCTAAATTTTTAAATAAATAATATATTAGTCTGATATCCAAAATGTTTTGTGCGGATGGGTGGCGTACCAATATTATAGTGAACGGGCTTATATAATAGTAATGTTAACTGTTGGGCTACAGCCAAAACTCTCCACCACATGTCGAATGTTTCTGACATCCGGAAAATACCGAGTTTATAAGCAATGCACAATTTTACGCCGTGTGGTATCCGGCGGAGTAGAATGGACCACACTCATTTCTTACCGAGGTGTCGTAAAACGAGACTAAGGTAAGTTGATGTCAGGCAGGCGGCTAATTGTAGAATAACTAGACAAGACACGTAACATCATGTTTAATTATTTTGTGTGTCGACCCCACTTAGAGTGGGATAAGGGCAGGAGAATGATGATTGATGCAATATACAATTTTACATTCACAGTACCTAATATAAACTATACAGATAAAAATACTTTTTACTTATTCACTGCTAACAGTCGTTATAATGTTTCATAGTTTATATATGTGTATATTTTCTTTTATCCTAGTTCATACTAGCATAGCTGAAGTCTTTTTTACGCTGGTAATAAAATTTCTCACATATTGAAGCCCAACGAGAATATGGCAAACTCTTATCCGAACCGATGCAATTTCGCAACCAATAAAATTGGATGTTGTCATAATCATTTCTAGCCCAAAGAATGCTTTGTCAACGAAATAGAGATACCATATATCTCGGGTTATAATATTATTAGGTCATAATACTGTCATAAGCGGAATTCGTTTTGACATGACAACTACAGAAAGAACATCTAATGACGGAAATTCGAAATCGAAAAATATCCTTCCGATTTAAATCACATTTGTAGTGTATGCGGGTTGAGATGTGTGTAACGTACTTTGTACAATTATATACAAGACACATATATGTAATACATACATGAACATAGTCACACTAACTAACACTAGTACAAAGGTACATACACGGTCTCAGGAGGCACCACGACAGTAACAAGAGAGCCCTTGGTGAGAGTGGTCGTGAAGTGACATGTTGTTACTTGTTAGTGCGTGTTTGAGCCTGTGCTATATTCGTACAACATTAGTTTATAAACACTACAACATTGATTAAAAAATATATAATCCTTTATTCTATAAGAACATAATTCTTTTGACGAAATTATGTTTTCGTGGATCATATAATCTAAAAGTGCTGATACTGCTGTTTAAGTATAATCTGCGATAAAAGAAAATATATGTAATCCAAAAAGTAGTGTCCTATTCGTTTTCATACCTGATACATGAAGGATTCGTAAAAACGCACATCACAAAAGAAAGCATTCATCTTTGCGATGAAAGCAACTGAAAAGTTACGGAAAAAAGCCTTACAAGACCTGATCAAATATTTCTATCACGAAATTGTTTCAGAAACGGCTTGGGCGAGACTTACAAATTACAATCCAAAGAGATCATGATTTGCATATAACAAGGTAACGGGATTTTTAAACATTTTTGTAAAATTATGCGGCGCGAACTCTTAAAGTTGTTGGCATTTAAGAATACCGTCTTATAATAAAAAGTTGTTCGGTTGTCATTGTTTATGTGAATGAAGATATAGTTATACCAGATAGAGATCATTACACGGACAATTCGTAGCACATAAAGTACGAAATTATCTTTGTATAAAGTTTATACCTAAGTTCTAGAGAAAAGTGATTGATCATGCATCATTATACGATCCTGCATTGCATGCAGTATGTAGCTTTCTTATGAAGCTTATAGTCTGAGAACTTCTTCAAAGAAGAGAAGTCGGGTATAAATGATTTCACAACTTCTTACATAAATCATGTGACCAAACGAGTGTCAAATATGAATGTAGATTAATATGTGACTAGAGTGTGGCCAAAAAATATATCGATGGATGGTATGAAACATGATAAGCATATAAAAGAAATGACGCCAGAGTAGACAAATGATAGGCGAGAGTAGAATAGAAAAACATGCTGTTACTTAACACTTAGAGTTAGGTAAGGTTAGGAAAATGATGACATTAGCGGCACTGTTTGACCATTGAGGTTTTTTAGAAGAAAAAAATCTCATTAAGTTTCTCGAATACTGCCAAGTCCACGTCGATTTGGCAAATGACCTCTTGATATCTAGCTAGGCCGTACGTTCCAAATATTTAAAGTATTCACTAGTTGGTGTCATCAAACTTTAGGGCAAGTTAGTACTTCAAATATGAAAATATCGTTAAAAAGATTTCTGATTTTAATAAATAAATATATGGGACACTTATACACACTGTCGTCCGTCCCCAAAGTAACTTAATAATTGTGTTAAGGTAGACAGACTTATATAATTTTTAAATACATACTTAAATATACACCCAGACACGAAGACCAACAAATTAATTTATAGAAAATGTTGGCCATCTGCAGAAATCGAACCTGCGTACCGCGGAGTTGATGGCAGGATCACTATCCACTGCGCCAACGGGCCAGTCAAATAATAGCAATTTCACTTATTTTAGCACCCAGAATCGTTTTTTTACGACGTACCCTGTCGTGCAACCTTTTATATGACTCCCCTCAAGCCTGTTATCCGAAACAACCGCAGGGACCATTGGCTTTTTATGTTACAAACAATTTTATTCATACTCTTGTAAGCCCTTAAGGGTGTATCCGCCCTTATCCGCTTTTCCGTTGTTTTATCCTACTAATATTAGAAATGCGTAAGTTTGTGAGTAATATCGAATATCCATGAAATTTGGCACAATTATTCCTTATACGCTGGGTAACATATAGGTTATAGAAATGCTGTTAATTCTGCAGGAATAGGATGACATCGAAAAGCACCATCTATTATCAACCCATCACGCAACAACAGTCCACACGAACCAAGTTGCGGGTAAAAGCTAGTATTTAATACGAAAATAATTATTAGACATGCTTTGGGAATAGATAATTCCTGTAATTTAATTTATATAATTTTCTTCTGGAAATGGGAAAAAACTAATAAATTAAAAATAACACTTAACTTGATGAACATCTAGTGGATAGTAAAGTAACAGCCCAATTACTATCCCACTACAGGGCATAGGCCACTTCTCTACGCTTTTTGGACACAAGGGTTGGAGCGTGATATACCCAACACGCTGCTCCAATGCGGAGTGGTAGGTTAAACATATCCCCAGAATTCTTAAGAAATATGCAGGTTTCCTCACGATATATACCTTCACCGAAAAGCGTGTCATAATGTGCAATTAAACACATGAGTATTAACATAAAAATTCACTCGTGCCTGCCCACGATTTGAACCCGTGACTCCTTGATAGAGTCGCACGGTCTCACTGTTGGCCTATCACAGCTGTCTAGTGAGTTTAGCATTAGTTTTTTTTAACTTGTAAGAGATTTTAAGCATACAATGCGATATTATATATGGAACAAAAATTTCATATACGCTGTAGCAACTAAGCAGAACCGCCTCAAGTTCTGTGCTTAATATAATTAAATTTATGAGCTACATCCTTCATGCACTGTATGGGCTTAAATTTGAAAATACATTGCATTTTGTAGTTTATTCCTTTGGAATAAGTATCAAAATGTTTTAAATCTAGATTATTTCTATTAAATCATATAACTACAGTAGGATTTTCATATGGAGCAGTATCGCGCACGACCAAGGAAATTATTTCTTTGCTCATTTCGTTACACGCGCGACGCATTTGCAATGCAAACATTCCACTTAATATATTCCGTAACTTAAAGGGAATAAAATTTCTTCTTTATCTCTCTGAATACTCTCTTTCTCTTTCAGACTAAACTCACATCTTATCAAAAATTTAACGAAATTTACTGTTCATATTGTAGATATTACTTAAAGTAGTACGTTTTGGATGAGTATGTAATTGCTGGGCATAAGCCTCTCCTCTCCTCTCTCTTTTTTGGAGAGAAGGATTAGAGCTGAGACGCTGCTCCAATGTGAATTCTCTAGAGATATACAGTTTTACTTACAATGTTTTTCAACAAAAAGGGTGTAATAAATTGTAATTATTAATTAGATACATAAGTTTTAACAGTAAAACTTATTGGTACCTGCCCAGGGTATGAACATGTGACCTCTTGTAAGTGTCACGCGGATCACTGTAGCTAATATATAATGTTATAATAAAAACCAAACAAGCATAGTTAAAATCTCGTTCTCCAAAATTCTATTAAAATTTGATGCGACTTAAGAATCAGTTGGCGATGTTTTTATTCCTTGACATCGACTTTCCTTACTTTTCCTTCGTTTTTCGTTAATTTTATTTTTTGTTTATCATTTTTCTTAGTTAAATTAGCAGCATCCTATTGTATTACTTATGGATCTGTCTAAGGTTAAAGAAAAGTAGGGTTAATGAACTAACACGTTTCCCAGAAATTTATAGCAAATATGATAGTTCCATTACGTTAGTTTTTCATCAGAAATTCAAATTCAATTTTCTTTATTTGCAGAAACATGTTTTACAATACGTTTTATATTATTTTTCTAGTAGAAAAGTCTCACCTAGTACTATAGGCATGCAAAATTTCAATTTATACAAATTAAATTATGTTAATATAAAACTTTAGTCTTGGATATATATAAAATTTAATTTGTCAATCGTTTATGTGAATTTTATTTATGTGAATCGTTTATTAAATATATGTTAAATGCGAATCTAATTATGCAAAAACAAATTTGTCAATCAGTAAATTTAATGAAGTGAAAAATGTTGTGTAAACGGTTTCGAGACATTTAGCGCCTGTTAAACAACTTGTTCATAGTGATAAATTGCTGGCATGTCAGATATAAAGCGTGTTTACATCGCTTTAAACAGTTCCAACAATAGCATATCGCATCAACATGCAATAATGAACATTGAACTTGATGCTATAACTATAGCTTATCTATGAATCTGGCGTGTAGCGACCGATATATAGTAATTTGTCATCGATACAAGTGAGAGTTGTTCTCGAGTGTTTGCTTTAGATGCGTGTTAAGATGGTGAGAAATTGTATTTAGTTAAGTAGATAGTCCATGTACAGATGTAAGGAATACTATATAACATGAACATACTAGTGGTGCTGGCAACTTCGTTCACGCAAACTTAACTAGTCTCAATCCTACTAATATTATAAATGCGAAAGTTTGTGAGTATGGATGTATGTTTGTTACTCTTTCAAGGCGAATCCGCCGAACCAATATCGATGAAATTTAGCATAATTATTCCCTATACACCGAAGTAGCACATAGGCTATAGAAATCGTGTTAATTGTAAGGAATAAGATGACGTTGAAAAGCGCCAACAATATCAACCTGTCACGTAACAACAGTCCACGTGAACGAAGTTGCGGGTAAACGCTTGTAAGAAATAATATTTCTTTTCAAGTTTCCGAGAACTCAACTAAAATTTTCTTTTGACGTTATCCCGTTGTGTAAACTTCTTTAATATTGGTAACTAGTGGATCAGCGAAAGCGTAACAGATTCATATACAGACTTTGGCATCCATAATATCGGATACAATTTGATTATTGAGAATTTAAATTAAATCTCTTTTTGAATTACGCTATCTCTTTTGTCTGAATTCCCTCCTCGAAGATCATAGATAATCATATTTGTTTACATTGGTAACCTCTGGTTCCTTATTTGCTGACTATTGGTTATATAATCTCAGATTGACGAGTAGAAGACTCGGAGTCGTTTAGCGTTGATAATGTTATCGCGTGAAGATGACGAGAACGTTAAAAGAACCACAGTTAGAATATAGTGCCCGTTACGCTGTAGTGGAGATGCGCAGGACGTATAGTTTAAAAGTCAAGGGACATTTTGTTCCCGTAGTTTCCAAAAATTCTCGTATACAGGGAAAAATTTAAGTATTATTTATTAATTTAATAGATTTAATTGTTATCATTGATCTTATAATTTTAAACAAATAATTACTTAAATAGAAAATAATATTTTATCTTTCAGTGGTTAAACAGCCTATACGCTTTCTCAGCATTATGCATAAACAGTTGTTCGCCCCTCGCTAAATAAGAATTTGATGTTTTCTGAAATTTTAGTTATAAACAGAAAGTATGTAATGGTCATTAGTGGCAAGGAATTTACATTTAGAATACAAAGGTTTTCATTGGCATACTAATAACGATTTTCATATTCAAACGAGAGATGATAATTATTGTATTAGCGAATAATAGAAAGTATTTAAAATATTAGTGACCAAACTTTACTTGTCTTTAACAGATATCTCTTGTCATTGAAACTGAATATGAGGTAGATTTCAGTTTTCGTTAAAATTCCGTATCAGGCAGCGGATAATATATTTTTGTAGAATGTAGAAATAGTAGAATTGGCCGAAATAACTCATCGTTATAAGGCTAAGCAGATAGTTTCAAAAAACCAATGGTGTCAACGTAAGAGCAAATATAAAAACAAAGGTAATAATTAAGGGAGTAGAAATTTATATCGTTAGAACTTTCAAAATTAACTTACCATTGCTTAGCTGCAGTTATGTTTGAGATATGGCGTCATTTATCCGGCCTATGTTGGATTCAGTCCAATTTTAGTTTGATCGCTCTAAATTGTAGGGAAAGTAATTTTTCAATTCATATTTTGTTAAGAATATTAAGAAATACTTTTTGCGTGGACTTAAAAAGTATTTCTTAATATTTTTTTGCGTGGACTTCAGCCGTGTCATATCCGGCTGAGTAGAATAGACCACCCTCATTTCTTACCGAGTTGTCGTAAAAGCCGACTAAGTCGACCCTCCATGTCGCATCAATTTTGAAAATATAATAGTTTTTATATGTTGAATATTGTCTAAGTTTTGTATCCAATTGCTGTGTAAAAGTTTTTTTGTGTGCGCGGTATGCTCAGGCGCTATGAAATTTTTTGAAAATAAGTTTGAAGATATGTATATAACCTGCCTTGCATTGTAGGTCTATGACCCAACATTTCTCCTAGTGGGACAAATATCTGTGTTCTGTTTAAAGTTACTTTTATTTCGTGCCCATAGTTTATACTCATACTTATAAAATTGAATTTCGCTTCGAACCTCTAAATACAAGTAGTCTTTGATTCATAGTGATTGATGTTTCAAAGCCTATTTTCAATCTATGTCACGTTAAGATTGATGGTTATTGTCTAGCGGATATTTAAATGTGGGCTTGTCTAGACTTTCAGAAGTTAGTGCCAAGGTCTAATATCAATACAATATCAATCTTCATTGAATTGCCACATAAAAATTCTTAACATAACTAAATATTTTCTATATTCGAAATTTTATTTAATATAAGTTATTCATAAACTCGCGCTTAACTGAAAAGATATGCTAAGCTACTATGCGCTTGTCTAGAAGATTGTTAGTAAGGTGCGATATTGGAAACGTTAATCTATGATGGACAAACGATGAGTATATGTGACCCTTAGAAAGGGGTTGTTGGTTCGAAGCTTGGTATTTATATTTCAATATTCCGATACAATTTGTATGGTTAATAATATTTACAATCCTATTAATCCTATCCTACTAATATTATAAATGCGTGAGTATAGATGTATGTTTGTTACTCTTTCACGGCGAATCCGCTAAACCCATATCGATGAAATTTGGCACAATTATTCCTTATAAACCGGACTAATATGTAGGCTATAGAAATCCTGTTAATTCCACAGGAATAGGATGACTTTGAAAGCGCCACCTATTATCGACCTATCACACGTCAACAGCCAACGCGAATGAAGTCGCGGGTAAAAGCTAGTTAATTATAAGGGTTACGGTGAAGGAGACTGTCGTGAGGAAACCTTATGAAAATTCCTGGGGTGTCTTTAGCCATATCAAAATCTCTAAGCAGCAGCTTGAAATGTCAAACTTTAATACTACTCCTCAATAGAAGATTAATTGCTTAAGTAAGTAAAGTAAGTAGCGGCCAGTTACTATCCCACTGCTGAGAATAGGCCTCTTATCTCCGGTTTTAGAGATAAGGATTGGAGCTAAGACCTACCACGCTGCTCCAATGCGGATTGGTAGGTTAGACATATCTCCAGAATTCTCTAAAGATATGCAGGTTTCCTCTCGATGTTTTCCTACACCAAAAAGCATGTGATAAATTGCAATTATCAATTAGATTGATTGCCTAGTATTAGGATTTTAACAAGCCGCTAAAATAACCGTACATTACTTATGTATATACCTAAATTTTATATTGGAAACATGGCAGTCGGGGCCTAAATAAACTATTCCACAATACTGGCTTAAATATTGGCACAGCATCCGTAGGTTTGCGCTGCTCTTGAGTTAAATTTACGACGGAAACAAGTGTCGTAAATATGGCGGCTTCGGTTTAGTGCATACCGTCTTTTATCCGTGAATTGTCTGAAGCTAAGTTATTAAAATGTTAAGTAGTTTCCACTCACTTTTATTCCGTAATAATTATATTTTGATTATCTAAGCCATACATAATAAGTAAACAATTAACAGAATTAAGTAAATTTATATAGAAGTGTATAGTGAAAATTTTTTATGTTATGCTCTGTTTAGTTGTTTTTATTATTTTTTAATTAGTCGATTGTCGGTTATATTCAATGTACTTAAGTACCTACATTATGCTTTAGATAGATCAATAATTTTTATGTTTTATTTGATTTTCTCACTTTTTTCTTCTTGGTTTATAATTATTTTAATAGGGAATATTTCGTTCAATAAGTAATCATAATAAACTTTTGCTATAATGCGCGATTACAAATTTAAGGCTAAAAGTAGAGCGCACTATCCGTGTTCATACCTTAGGTACCAAAGGTCTATATACGACTCCTGCATGTAAGCCATCCAGGACTCGTATACACTATAAATCACCACAACCACTACATTACACTACACCACAGTACACTACACTACACACTACTAAAACTGCACACATTATCTTCGCAAAGTAAAGCTTAATTCTATAAATTACAAACGATGCGGCCGTGCGATGTTTTGGCTCAGTCTATTCTCGATGCATCCTCTAAACAAAACTGTCATTTACAGTTCAAATAAATGCTCCAATCGGCACCAAATTTTGCAAAACTATCGGCATCTAGTTCTGCATAATTTGTAATTAAAAAAGGAAAATTTATTAATGTGTTACTTTGCTCAATGTAAAGTTTTACTGCGCTTGGCAAAGAAACGCCTTTTGCTATAAATTATATGAATGCTGTTTTAAGAAAATGTACACTAAAAGTTTAAATGGTCAATTATTGATAACAGATCAATAAAAAAATGTGCAATTGCCATTGTATATCAAAATAAATGACAGGTGTGAGATTGCGCCGGAGAAACGGCATGGCAATAATTAGGAAAGTGACGGGGCAATTAAGTTAGCCAGCGAGTGCGCCCGCGCCGCATTCTACGTGCAAGTATATATGGTACAATGTGAAGGAAAAAGCGTATTGTGTCAATACGTGAACCTATTGCTTATTAATTTATTAGGATTAGATACGTTATAGATACTTTGTTACAGTTCCATAATACGAAAGTAATGATAATTTTATTATACTTATACATCTTCCTGCCCTTATCCCACCCTGGCACCTGTGAGGCACAACATGTTATAAACATGTCACATGATTTGGCTACGTATTTTACGACTGGCCGCCTGCCTGACGTCAACTTATCTTAATCGTATTTAACGACATCTCGATAAGAAAGAGGGTGATCTATTCTACTTAACCGGATACCACACGGTGAGACACTTACCTTAGTCGCCTTTTACGTCACCTCGGTAAGAAATGAGGGTGGCCTATTCTACTCAGCCGGATACTACACGGCGGGTCGACTTACCTTAGTCGCCTTTTACGACACCTCGGTAAGAAAAGAGTGTGGTATTATTCTATTCAGCCGAATACCACACGGCGGTATTTTATTATACTTATAATCCGCGTTAAAACAAAATATATGTAACGCTAAATGTAGAGCGTACTATTCGTTTTTATACACTGACGCTCGCAGAATGTAATTCGCATTGAAAATACTGAAGTCCAAATGTGGCCATACACTATTTAAAAATGACGAAGAAGTGTCTGTAATGACGTATATAATATTAAAAAGCTAACCAATGTCAAAGGTTTTAATGCCATACTAATCTTTAATAATGTCTTATAACGTTCAACAACTCAATCTACTTAAAAATTTGTTCAAATGAATGCAACCCGCAATATATGCAATATATATTGCTTATTACATAAGATTTTTTTGTGTAATATCGTCACATGTCCAGTGGACGTCCATTGGTTATAAAAGAAGAATGTCGTAAATTATTTTAAAATAGTTAACGATTATTAATGGTTTAATGACATACTAATCCTTAATAATCTCTTATAACGTTCAACAGCTACATACCTACTTATTTTGTTCAAATGTAACTGTTAAAATATTGCTTGTTACATGTTATATTTAAACAGTAGTTCGCATTTGCTTAAAATTAGATTTCATGAGAAGCATTACTGTGTAAATTTAATTAAAATGTTATGAATGTTTATTTTAATAATAACCGTAACTGTTTATATTAAGATGTATGACTTTATTAGTGCTTCTCTCAAAGAGAAGTATATTAGAAAACATTTTATTTTATTTCGTGTTAACAATTTTTTTTTTGTGACATTGCAATATGTTCAAGATATAGATGTAAATAAAAAACTTCAACAAGTACGATATTGGAACTAATAAAAACCATTCTAACCCTTATTTTTACCCAGACTCGAAGAACCAACAAATTGTTCTTATAAAATGGCCTTGGCGGGAATCGAATCCCTGTCCTAGGGAGCTGAAGGAAGGGTCACTGTCAACTGCGCCAACGGGTTAGTTATAATTTATAACACAATACTTAACCTTTATTGAATTATCAAACCATATATTATCGATAAATCGCAAAATTTCAGTCATTTATAGCAAAATCTACTTTTTTAAACGTTTGAGGCATGAATGACTAGGATTATCCAGTACTATTGTGCACAAAACTTTTATTGGTTAAACATCAAATGAATAAACTTTATCAAGGAATGGTATAGTTTCGAAGTCAATTTGATGTTACAAAGTAACAATTCGAAGCTATGTTGATTTAGATCTTCTAGTAGCGAGCAGTTTAATTACTGTTACATACTTCAGCGCAAGTGCTCTAGATTGAACGATAGAGTTCTTTTATAAGAAATCAAATTTAAAGTTTTAAAAGAAAGAGTCTAGATTTCGCGATGTTCATATTACTGACGTCTTATCTAGTTTAGCGAGTATTCATCATTTACTTTGTATAATAATGGTAAGTATTAACTCAAATAATAATCCAATAAAACATCATCAAAATGTAAACCTTCATCAATAAAATAAATATAAATTGAGTCACTTATCAATATGAGTTGGGATTTTTGTTCCCAAGGCGAAAAATCCTTGACGGACGCCAACCAGCTCTTACTGGTAGGAAGTGTCTGATTCACACTGACTATACAACATCCTCTTGCACTGCTAATCAGCACGGAACCGCTTTCGCATTTCTTCGTACTGACCGTTTCTTTAATTTCCGTCTCTTTTTTTTTTCTTTTTCTCACTGCCCCCTTTCCCTGAGAACATCCTCATGCTTTTGCCTTTTCTCCTAACTCTCGAGCATAAGACGTACCTAGTCAGGATGGAGCATAAGACCTACCTAGTCTGGATCTAGATGGGTCACTGTCCACACTGTCACTGATTTAGATTGGGTTGGAACCCTATTGGGTTTAAAGCCATCCTCTTTTCCTGCACTGATCTTCTTATCACTACAAATGATGCACACCTCAAATAAGGCTTGTTATGAGTTAAGAATAAAATGTATATATAACATTCAGTTATAGAAAAGCAGTGTGTTAGTGGAATTTTTAAGGGCTAAGGCACACTGTCCCGTTAACTGGCTCGTTGGCGCAGTGGGTAGTGATCCTGCCTTCAGCACCGCGGGTCGCGTTCGATTTCCGCCGAAGGCCAGCATTTTCTATGAATGAATTTGTTGGTATTCGAGTCTGGGTGTATATTTGTCTTTAAGTATGTATTTAAAAATTATATATGTATATATTCACCAGTTGTCTGTCACCCACACAACACAAGTATTAAAATTACTTACTTTGGGGACGGGCGACCGTGTGTGTAAGTGTCCCATATATTTATATATTTAATATACAGTAAGCTTTTCGTGTAAAATGTTTAAAATTATTATTTGTTGGCATTGTGACGTTGACTGTACATACAGACGAGTAAGTAAGTGGGGCGGGTAATCAGGCTGCGTCCGACGCCCGCGCAGCGAAGCAGCGATGGCGAGTGTACACCGTAATATTCCATATGTTATCTTAATATAATGCATATAAACGAAACTTGTTATATAGTTTTAATTGTAACGTAATTAAATCGAAATCAATGTAAAAACCGTATTAAAGAAATTACCAAAATTCTTGCAAATTTCAGTGTTATTACCATTACTTACGTCTGACTATATATCCTCCTGCCCTTATTCCACTCTAAGTGGGGTCGGCACAACATGTTATAAACATGTTGTAACATCGGTAAGAAAGGAGGGTGGTCTATTCTACACAGCCGGATACCACACGGCGGGTCGACTTACCTTAGTCGCCTTTTACGACACCTCGGTAAGAAATGAGGGTGGTACTATTCTACTTAGCCGGATACCACACGGCTACATTACTTACGTCTGACTAAATTCTGATCAATACTAGTACCAGGTTGACCGAGCCATTCTCGATATATTTTTTTTAATTATTAAAAAAACAATAAAAGGTTTTTAATAACAGATTAATAATATTCTCTAGAGATATGCAGGTTGCCACACAATGTTTTCCTTCACTGAAGAGGGTGAGACAAATTGCAATTATCATTTTGACACATTAGTTTTAATAGAAACTCTCATTGGTGTCTGCCCGGGTTTGAACCTGTGACCTTCTCGAAAGAGTCGCACGGTGTTACCGCTGGGCTACCACAGCTTATTGTCCCATATATTTATTTATTAATTATCAATTTATAGACGACGAGCGACGAAACTATCACCAATTATCAAGTAACTCCTACACATCACTCTATCAGGCAGAAAAACGTATTAACTGAACCCCTATTAAAAACTGCCTACTCAAAGTCGGGGGTTTGAACCCATGACCCAGATAATACTTACTATAATTAATAATTTACTTATAGTCGCATGAAGCAACGACGAGCACTGATACGTACACGCGATATAAATTGCGTTTAAGACACAAAAGTAATAATAACACAATTAAAATAAAATAAATGGTGGGGTTGAACCGACTAGTATATAACTAAGCTTATTTGGGTATTGCTTCGCTTTGCGATTTTGGTCGTGGAGTCTATCTCCTGATGATGCTTCGGTTGCGGGGCGAAACGATTGTTGAGTTTGTGATAGTGAACGTATATAGTGCTTGTGTATTGTGGTGGCGGTGGTGGAGGTTTGTGCATGTGTTTTTTAAGAATCCTGCATGTATCAGGTATGATAACCGATTGTCCACTTACATTTAGCATTATATATGTTTTCTATTTTACTTCTTCGCGGATTATAGCAAAATAATTTTATTATTACTTTTGTATTATGGATCTCCGCAAAGTAACGTCTAACTCTATAAATTATGCGTTTAAGATGTTAGATGTAACCATAGTACTAAAAGTAATCTACGGTAGATTACTTTAGTACTAACTAGTTTGGGAGGCTACGAAATAGGCGGCTACCCGCATTACAGATTTCAGGTTTCCCGGACAATGCAATTTCGTTCGCGGCTAACCAGATTTACGGCATTCGCAACCGCAACATGGGGTTTGAGGAACCGTTTTAATTTTCAGCCAAATTAACTCTTCGACGTGAAATACGTAAAAAGACATCGATGCATTGCGATGCGATTGAACCGTTCTGCCATAAAAGAGACTCAAACATATAAATCAATAAAAAAGCAAGTAACGGCCTGTTACTATCCCACTGCTGAGCATAGGCCTCTTCTCTCCGTTTTTTTTTTTTGAAGAGAAGGATTGGAGCCTACCACGCTGCTCCAATGCGGATTGGTAGGTTACACATATCCCCGGAATTCTCTAGAGATATGCAGGTTTCCTCACGATGTTTTCCTTCACCGAAGAGCGTGTGATAAATTGCAATTATCAATTAGACACATAAGTTTTACTAGAAACTTATTGGTGCCTGTCCGGGGTTTGAACCCTCGAAAGAGGCGCACGGTGTTACCGCTGGGCTACCACAGCTTGAAAATACATAAATGAACATATAAATATATATAAATAAATAAATATATATAAATATGGGACACTTACACACACGGTCGTCCGTCCCCAAAGTAAGTAATTTAATGCTTGTGTTATGGGTGACGGACAACTGATGATATATACTTATATATTTTTAAATACATACTTAAATACAAATATACACCCAGGCTCAAAGACCAACAAATTCATTTATAGAAAATGTTAGCCCTCGACGGGAATCGAACCCGCGACCCGCGGAGCTGAAGGCAGGGTCACTACCCACTGCTCCAACGGGCCAGTCATATGATATCACATATGAACTAACTTTTGGATTAATATACTATTGCTTAGTAATATTTTATTTTAAGGTCCTTGTTACTTCGCTTGCTACAAAACTGTATTTGATGGATTAAGAAAATAGTAACTGGGTGACGAGCCTTGCTCGGTAATTTTTTTAAAGATACAAAAAAATTGCAATAAATATAAAGCGCCGGGTGACATGTGGGAATCGAACCTAGGTTTCGAACTTTTTATGGTCCGCGCGTTACAATTATGCTGTCACAGCTTTGCATTTGACAGCTCTAATTATGACTTTTTAATGCTAAAAACAGGGACAAAACGATTTTTTTAAATAAAACCTAGCTTAATTGATTTTTCTCCCCCCAAAATCCCTTACATGCTAAATTTCAGGAAAATCGTTGGAGCCGTTTCAGTGATTCAGAATATATATTTATATACACACTGGATTAACTCATTTAAATATTAAAGATATACTAATGTTTATAATAATTATAAGTCGGTCTGTCACGGCTAGGGCACGGAGATATTCATAAAATTTAATATTATTTATGAACATTAAAAAAAATAGAAAAATCCACTTTTTCTTGAAAGAATTGGAAACAAAAAGTAGTACATGTATGTTTGAGGGTAATTATTTTTATTTATGGACTATGACAACCAAAGGTACAAGAAACATTATTAATAAAAAAAAAGTATCCAAAGGGCAACTTACGAAACGAAACTTAGGAAAACGGCAAAATTTAAAGATTTCCTTGCGTGCGCTGAGTATGCGGTGATAGTTATTTAAAAATCATATAATACCATATTGTTCCCCTCTAAAAATTCTAAAGAAAAGCCCGCGACAGCATATGTCTAGGTTTTAAGGTTAACCCACTATAACCATTTTTATGGTTATTTAAATACTTTATTACGGTTTTAATCTTTCCCCGCGGTCGAAGCCGCTGGCGATTGCTAGTTATCTATAAAACAACATCACTACTATGGAATTCCGAAAAGTAACGCCTGCTTCTATAAATCAGTTACATAATAGCTACACCCACAAGATACATAAGTGCCATACCCAATATAACCACGATATATATCGTCACTCGCGTCAAATAGAAGATTACTACAATGTACTGAACTTAAATGAAGTCACAACTTTCGCTTATACTTTTCCGCAATGCGTATGTAAATGTGGAATGCCGGTTCGTATCGCACGAAAAAGTCCCTTCAATGGTATGTGTAAATCTTTACACGCGTAATTCAGGATTTGGTTTTTATTTGGCTGAAAATGTTTGTTTAACTCTCGTACGGCGTAAATGGCTGTAAAAACGGTTACGGTAAAAGCTTTATTTACTTGGGTGTTAGAGCGGATTGATTGCGGAAATTCGGGCATGCGTCTCTTTTTTTTACGTTGTTAAAAATTAGAATTTATGCAGTTACAACCTACCAATCCGTTTTTCCAATCTTTTTCTATAAAAGGTGGCAAGGGCTTTGTACTAATGTGGAATGTAGGATAGCAATAAGGGATGACAAGGCCTTTGTCTCCTGTGGAATGTGTGATAATCAGGCTACTTTTTATACTGTTTACGGTAAAGAAAGAATTTAAAAATCATGGGCAAATTTATAGCATATTGCTCCATCCGAAGAAAGAAGTTACATGTTCTATGTTTATATATAGATCATGTACTTCGAATGGGGCGATATATCGCGTTAAATCTCACTATGATTTATTCATTAATTACATTTATTTATTTACAACAATACAAAATTAAAAAGGACACTATTATTTTGTTTAATAATAGCTTGTTCACTCCTAAATAGTACATCTGGCTAATGAAAAGAGATTTTAGTTCAATGAATTTTACTTTTATTAAAATTTAGGTTCTAAATGTTTCCTAATATTTTAAAAGAGGGACATATGATTATTATTATTAGTATTTATGTATAGGTAAACATTTCGTATGATGTTCCAAATTTAAATTAAAACCACAATTACCCTATTAATTTAGTTCATAATTTGCACAATCATGAATTTAACCCTAATGTTCATTAACATAATTATTGTTTGTTTTACTTCGGCTGTGTATAACAGTTATTATAATTAAGAGGTTTACAACTTCCACACTAAATATAATACAAACGTACAATAGGTAAATCTGTCTGTCCGTTTGTCGATCTGTTAGGCTTTTATGGCTAATCAGCTAGACGAATATTGTTCAAATTAGGTACAATTAATTTTTATTAATAACCTTTTTTGTTTCGTGAATATTAAAAAAAACACATATTGTATTATTGAAGGTACTAAATCGCTTAAGTTGGAGTTAATGCCGCGAGTTGCACTAGTTAAGAAATAAACATAACGATAACATGATACCTATCAATGATAGAGGATGTTAAAATTAACGTGATCCCATATTGGCTTGTTATAGATGTATCAGTGACGTACCGGCGAGGATTGCCGGTGATAACAGTACCTTTGCCGTCCCGTCGTGAAAAATGCAGGTTCACGCTCCGCCCCGTCTCACAGACTGTTGGAGACCTCCTAGAACAGGTAAGAACACTTTCTCAGTCAACTAACCACCAAGGAGCTTCATTACTTAACTCGTCTATTTACAGACAGAGACACTCTGTTCGAAGACCATTGCTTCGAACAATGTGTTTTGTAAGTGACTTACGGAACCGAAACTTGGTTCCTGACTATGGGCTGCATAAAAAAACTCAGGGTCATTCATTGAGTGATGGAGCGAGCTATGCTTGAAGTACCTCTGAGAGAATGAATCAGGTATGAGGTGATCCATAGAGTATCTCTGCGTGTCACGAAGCTGAAGTGAAAATGGGTCATGCATAGTATAGCATATGCACGTAGAACTGATAGGCGTTGGGGTCCTAAGTTGCTGGAATGGCGACCCCGCACTGGCAGAGTCGGTAGATACAGAGAGGGATTTCTGAGGTCGTTTGTTCACCCTACGAGGTGAATAAACGACCTCAAAAAGGTCACAAGGAGCCACCGGATCCAAACAGCACAAGATGGTTTTGGAGATCCCTTAAGAAAATCCTCTTGTCTTTTTGAAAAAGAAGAAGCAAAAATGCGAGAGACATTTGGCATTGTACCTTCCTAGCATTAATTATGACAAAACATTAACGCCTAACATAACTATGGCTATAAATAATTAAAACCGTCCTCAGGTGAAGGCCGAAGATCGCGGTGTAGAGCGAGCAGTTGCGCTGGCAGCTGACGACCGCGTCCGCATCGCAGCCAGCGACACTGTCGAATCGTTACTTGAGAACGACTTTAGGCTGGTCATCAACGACACCGAGTATTACGTGAAGAGCCCTCCGCAGGTGAGTTATTTCACAGTTTTAATTACAAGTATTTTAATAAAACATTAAAGAAACGTCGATTGCAGGTAAGTAGGCAATTTGTGTAAATATTGGACGAGGCAGTTAATAGCTATAACGACTCTTAGACGTCGTAACGTCTAATCTGTAGGAATTGACAAGAATACTTTTTCTTGCTTAGGAAAATAGATGCTATCATCTGTTAACTTAAAAATACATGAGTAGGCAACGTTTGATAAAGCAGGAATACAAATTTTGTTACGTTTACTAAGTGTATATTCACGGTAGATGTTATGTTATTGATCGTAATCGTGAAAGAACTTTCAATGAAACTTATTTTGGCCCACGACTTCGTCTTTGGAGATTTCAGTAGCAGGATGAATCCTAGGTTTCCTAGATTTTAATTCAGTTTAATTAACCTGAATTAAAATTGTTATTCAGTTGAATAACAATATAAAATAACAAACCTTAAATTGTTAAAGAAATTTAAAAATTATTTTGCCAATATCATTTCGATATTGGTAACACGATCTTGATGATCTTCATTGTCTTCCTTAAAGGGTTGTAGATTTTAAACGCGATTCATACTGATTATTATATAAACATACGGGCCACATCGCGTTAAAATCGAATTACCTTTGTTCCTTAAAGGATGTAAATAAATTTTTAATTTGAGAAAGGTTTAGATTAAATTGTCGTGGCAGACATTTTTAATTTAATCTACTCAAGCCAGTCATCATTCTAGGCTTTTAATAAAGTCTGACAAATTAGAACAGCTTTTATGAAATGTTTACATGAATTAATCACGCTCCGAGTTAAACTCTTTCGTCACTAATAGACAAGTTCGCTAATGGAAAATCGTATCTATGGCATATCCTTTTCATCAGCACGTCGTATATGAGGTACTAATTGAGTTTAGCGAACTGTGACATGCTAATTACTGCGCAGTTGCATTGAATATTTTGCTATTATACGTTGATACATGAAAAGTAGTTGTAAGGCAGATGTGGAACAACTTCAATGTTTATTAGAAACTCATGTTAAGAGACTTTTTTCAGTCGATTATAAACAGTATACAATAGGTACTTCTGTTTTTATCTTTACTTTACTTTGCGATAGTCTTTCGAATAAAATAATTGAGTTATTGTTTTAATAATTAAACGAGATAATGTTTTCTTAAAAAATAATAAAAATATTTTCTTAGTCTTAATCAAGTACATCTTAGTATAAATAATTAACACAACTTAATTAATACTTAATAGAATTAGGCGTTACTTTGCGGAGCTCCAAAATAGAAAAGTAATAATACTTTTATAAAATTAACCTAAGTATAACTATGACAAAGGTGATATTTTTATATTTTTATATACCTATTTGTTTTTTAGCGGTTGTAGTAAGATGAGAAGTTGTTTATTCGATTTTTTTTTAATTAATTGTAATATCTAACCTTACTTAGACTAATCTTCTAATCCCCACTTAGAGTGGGATAAAGGCAGGAAGATCATGATTATTAGATTTGGTATTATTAGAGTTCGTGTGCTTCTCTTTTCATTTTAATTTTCATATTGTAAATATTGATATATTTCTTTGTAAATAAATACACTCAAAGGGCGTACTTATCGTTTGATGTCACGTACTTTGAATGCAAATAATGTGTGAGCGTTTGTAAGCTGTACGTGCGTAGCTTTTATGTAAGTAGTGACCCAATTATTAAATTACTTGAAACTAGGTCGCATTACTACGCATGTATGATAAACTAATATTTTTTAAATAAGTATTATTTTATAATAAAAGCCTATTTAAAAAAAGGTGTGATAGCCAAACACAAGTGATCCTTTCCAAGGGGTCACAGGTTATGGTATCTAATTGAGTAGAATAGACCTCATTCTTACCGAGGTGTCGTAAAGTATGACTTAGGTAAGTTTACGTCAGGCAGGCGGCCGGTCGTTGAAAACTTAGCCTAATCATGTGACAACATGTTTATAACATAGTTCGTAACGAGTCCGACGAGCTGCTGTACGCAGTCCCTGATAACGTCGTGTAAATAGCTCATGAATAAGTGCCCCGGATGGGTTCGAAACTAGTCTGCCTAACCCGATAGAATAAGACGTGCGTATAGCCGGTTCTATACATTTACTAAAAAAATGTTTATAACATGTTATGCCGTCCCCACTTAGAGTGGGATAAGGGCAGGAGAATGTTAATGATGTGTAACGTATTGAGATAACGTGGTTTGTCTAACCTAAGAAGACAGGAGGCCTATGTAGTATGGCTATTACTATACTTTTTTTAATATAAAGGTAGGACTATGTTCGTTATTAATGGCTTCGTTTTAATGTCCCTCAAATTACTCATATCCTTTCAAAACATTCCTTATATAAGAGCATTTTAAGCACATATTTTATATAATAGAAAAAGACTAAAGTATCTTTTGTTAAAAGAATCCATTAATAAGACAAAGAAAATATATTTTCACGTAGAATATATCGGAGAATAAAGGTGTCGGACCTCTGACCTGACGGTTTCGTAAGTTCTCATTTATCATTGTTCAAGGTTTCCTCGCCCTGATGTGATCCTTGTTGGAAAATAATAGTCTTGGTAAATTTGGTTTTTATATTTTCACGTTTCTATCTCCTTGGAGATTGGGAAATATTACTCACTTGTCGTATATGTTATTCTGCAATTTTGAAAATAAAATACGTATGCAGACACTATATCTTTAATATTTAAATGAGTTCATCTTGTATGTATATATATTTTCTGAATCTCGGAAATTAAAATTCAGCAAAAGGTGGTTTTCGTGGACAAAAATCGATCTAGCTTTTACTTAGGTTTTATTTTAAAAAAAATCGTTTAATCCCTGTTTTTGGGCATTAAAAATATGGTATTGTAGAATTCCAAGCAAAGGATTTCAAACGTAATGTTGCGATAGCCGATGGGTAGCGGGTGGACCAAAAATGTTCAAAATCCCGGTTCGAATCCCACATGTCATCGGCGCCTTTTTTCTTTTTGATTTTATTTAAATATATTTTTTTAATATTTTTTAAAAAATTACCCAGGTACTGTGTAATTATGTATTTAAGTATGTATTTTAAATTATTTGTGTATATATAATATTTATTAGTATATATTTACCAGGTGTCTGTCACCCTATGTAATTAAGCCTATAAGTATTTACCACCATATCATAAATTTAAACATGAGTGTCAATTATATTGCATATACAGTTCTATTAAAAAGAAATAACGCAAATACTCGATGGATTCGAAACTAGTCGGACTAACCTAATTGCATTAAATGTCATGACACCTGATTTCTATACATAAAAATTATTATCTTAATCGGCACTTACACTCTTCGAAGCCGAAAGATCATAAAACCTTATATAATACACGAATAACCAAGTCATAAAAAAGAGCAATAATCATCAGCCCTCGGAAAATGATCCTTACAACTTACCGTTGTATGAATAGAGCTTAAAGCTGGTTTCGGCTCTGTTTAAATGTTTTCCAAAGCAACGCTTTCTTTAAGTGAGTATCGTTTTGTTTTTAAGTAAATTAAAACTTCACAAGAGAAAAACAAGGAGAATTGTTTTCGACTTTAGATTGTTTTCTCATTTGTTGCCGCTACTTTCATTTGATAAAAGCTATAAAGTTTTCTCAGATAATATTAAGATAAGAATTGTTCACACATTCAGGAGCAATTTGTCTAAGGTGCCCTCTATCTGGCCATAATGTTTAGACTTGTTTGTCAGATCGGATTACCTGAGTAAAATAAATCCTACGATATCTCGTTACGCAAAATGTATTTTTATATTGTACACTTTATAGGTTTATAGATGCTTGCGGCTTTGTCCGTGTGGCAATCATTGTATTTAGTTTAAATTTTTAACTTAAAAGTAGTCATCGTGAGTTAAAGATAATTGATAGAGACATGATATAGTGAATTTTTTTGTAGAATTTTTGTAGATCTACAATTCTTTACTACATTACTTTAGTGTATCTCTATTGGTTTACGCGCCGCACGACGAATGGTCCCAGCAGGCGAGTTTTTTTTACAACTGCACGCCTTTTTTTAACACAATTTACATAAAACCGTAATCCATTATAAACCTTAATCTTCAGGAAAAATTTCATTGCCTTTAAGAAAATACAGTACAAAAATCGGTTTAATAGATTTTGAGAAAATCTATCAGATACAGACCGAGAGCTTTTATGGACTTTGTTTTATAATAAGAATAGATATAGATACTATAGACGTATATAGCTAAGTGATTATATCAATTCCCGTCAAGAGTTTACGAATTCTACTACTAGGTAGAAAGTGCAAGTTTCCCGTTTTCAAGATTTAAGTAGCTCTTATATCGGAGCTTACAGTGTCAGTCCAACGACAGCACAACCTAACTCTTGAGACATTTACGTTTAATTAGCTAATCCCTTAACTTTATAGATCTAATATCTAAGCTTAACCTATGTAACTGTATAAAAGATATTATGAACTATGCGATCCACTGTATTATATATGCAATATCAGTAAATTGTACATTGCACATTACAAAGAGTTTTCTTTAGAACTGTTTAACTGGTATCACTAGGCAGGCATGCGAACGCAAGTCATGGTTGAGAATGTCAAATACGGAGCAGCAAGCATAAGTTCTACTAATGTTGCAGAAGTGATAATCTGAACTGAGAACTGTAGGTATAACTGGAGAGTCATTACGCTATCTGGTTTGTGGTGAATGTTAAATTTACGCCGTGTGGTATCCGGCGGAATAGAATGGTACCACCCCCATTTCTTACCGAGGTGTCGTAAAAGGCGACTAAGGTAAGTCGACCCTCCGTGTGGTGTCCGGCTGAGTAGAATAGACCACCCTCATTTCTTACCGAGGTGTCGTAAAATACGATTATGGTAATTTGATGTCAGGCAGGCGGCTGGTCATAAAATACGTAGCCAAATCATGTGACAACATGTTTATAACATGTAGTGCCGACCCCACTTAGAGTGGGATAAGGGCAGGAAGATGATGATGGTGAATGTTAAATTAATCAATCACCAAGTTAAAGGTAAAAATTATATGTCTACAGTTAGGTACTGTTATTTTCGATCTCACTCGTAGAATTTTCAATTAATTCATTAATCATTAGCGGGCTGACTTAAAATAAGAAAGACTTCTTCTAAAAGCAGAATTTTTCACAATATTTTTACTCACTTTAACTTTTAATAAGTTAAGTTATAAACCTTTTGATGAGATTCTAAAATCTAAAGAAATTAATTTTATTCTTTTGATGAGATTCTAAAGAAATTAATTTGACCCATTATTCCTGACCTTTGGTTTTCGAAAATAATGACTATAAGTTATTTTTTCTGTGATTGATAATAGAAAATGTATCTTATAAATATTGAGAGTTTGATTTTCTTCGATATTTTACTGCAGGACGAGTAAATAATTCATACTTTAGAAAGTCTTGATATCGCAGATTATAGCAAAATAATTTTATTATTACTTTTGTATTATAGATCTCCGAAATTCTATAAAATATTTATTAACTTTAGCTTATTATTCGTTTTATTTCTAATACATTAAAGACAAAGACCTTTTCTATAACTTCTTAATTCAAAGGATATATCTAAGATAATGTTACATTGTCTTTTCTCAAAGACAAATAGATAAATAGAAGCTTCCCAAATACATCGCAGAAAATTAAGTTCATCAAATAATTCACTGTGGTAACCACAAGCCAACTCCACAGAGAAAAGACAATTTCAAAATGAATGGGTAAGTCGTTAGATAACAAAGAAACCGCTGCGCTTCGGTAATTTTTTTTTGGGAAGATTCGACTTTATTTTTATACAGGAATACATAGCTGTATAAAAATAAAGTCGAATCTTCATGTCGAATGTTCAAAATATTTCATGTTTTAAGTCTATGCTTCATATTTTTGGCAAAAGATATAATCTTTGAAATTACAAGATGGGTGAATGTATCCTAAAATTGTTCAGTTATATGTTCCTAGTAGCTGCTCTGAAGAAAACAGATTTAGGTTTTCTCTAAGACCATCAACCCGGAATTAAACCTATCCTATATGTTATGTTAGGTTTAGATAGTGTAATACGTTTCTGTGGGTAACTGGTTTGATTTGTGTAGCATTTTAGCAAATATTTGATCTTATATGATATTGCCTTAAAAAAGGTGGTTGTTACAGTCCTTAAAAAATAATTTTATTTAAAAGTGCAGCTTAGAATGTTTTCCTCCGCAAAGTCATATCGTCAACAATAGACGCGTATAAATTAAAATGTAGTATTAAAATGACATATATAATTCAAGAAAGTTTTTTTATACACACATATATACATATTATAAAATAAAGTCCTAAAAGTAATCTGTATGTATGTGATCGATTTTTTCAAAATCTACTAAAAGAATTTCTGTAGGGTTTTTAAAGGTAGTGCAATTCTTCGTGGTTTAGATTAAAAGTACATTACCGGTTTTTGTAAACGGTGTTGAAGTAATTGCATTATTGTAAAAAAAACTTGCCGACTTGGAGCTTCACTCGCGTGCATCGCGTAATCCAGTAGAAATATACTAAAGTGATGTAGTGAAGAATTCTAAATCCACAAAATTACTACAAAAAGTTCAACAACAACATGTTTCTATCTCTTACGGTCAAACCCCTAATAACCACTTTTATAGTTAATGTATAGAACCGGCTATACTCACGTCTTATTTTATCGGGTTAGCCCGACTAGTTTCGAACCCATTCGGGGCACTTATTCATGAGCTTTTTACACGACGTTATCGCGGTGGGAACTCCACTAAACTTAGCCGAAACTAGTCGGGCTAACCCGATAAAATAAGACGTGAGTATAGCCGGTTCTATACATTAACTATGAATACTACTCACGATAGTTTAAACCACTTTTATGTTCAAACATTTAATTCGGGTAAAATATTGTGTCACACTTTTCCACGCGGGTGAAGCTGCAATAAAACGTAACGTAGCGTAAGGTATTCCCATAATTACGAAGACCAAGAAAAGATGATTTTAAAAAGTTCGTAGCCTCGTGTCATAGATGGCATTGTAAACCGGTGACGTTGTAAAAGCCGTTAAGGCTAACAGCATATAGTCAATTCAAAAATAATAATAATAATAATAATTACAATTTGGTCACCTTAATACTAAGCTTTAAGTACTAAGTGATATACCTTTCATAAGATCTATTTGTGTTGGCCCCGGCTCAATGTACACGTAACTCGGGTCCAAACGTTCGAGCTTACATAGAGCTTGTCAACTCAGTTAACGTACATGTTGACAGAAACTCGACTAGACCGATCGATTAAATCAGACAGTTCACTCAACAATGTTCAAGAACTATAGATTTGTAATATCTATATTAAGAAAATGAAAGTGTACCGCTGTGACGCGAAAAGAAAACTGTATTGCATATATTTTACTTACTTTTCTTTTTTTTAGACTTGGGCAAGTTTATAAAGGAATATTATTCTGGAAAGTTTATTTATTTCTTTAATGTTAAACAAACAACGTTTCACAACTTATTAATGCTTAGAGAAAAAAGACTTTTACAGCCAATACGTCTGTAATGTGTGATTTTTCACCATGGATAAGTGGGACAAATAGTGGAGAGTGCTTACGTAGGAGAGGGGAATGTCAAAAACAGAAAATTCTTGAGTGAGCCATAGTGAAGCGTGTTGATACTACTAGGCTTTTCTAGTTTTCGATGAAAAATGTATTTTCGATTCTTGAATTAAAAATTATTCTTTTTTTCAATTATTCAATAAAGTTATGCTATTTTAGCGCAACAGCAATCTTTCCATTGTTATAATACTGTCGGACGCGGGAGCGCTATTCGGGGCGAAATAGGCCAATAGTAGGGAAATCGGAGACAAAAGAATATTAAAGTTTCTTTTCTGTCTCATTAAAAGGACGCTGCAGCAGTTCCTTTTTTTCATAGGTTTACTTACTTATTTATCTTTACGGTTTTTGGAATTTAAAGAACGAAATTGAAAATATAATGTAAACACTTTTATTTTATTTCATATAATTGAAGTATTTTAATGGCTAATGTCTGCAATATCTTAAATCAAATTGAAATAATCTTTATTCAAATAAGCTTTTTCAAGCACTTTTTAATCGTCAACGATCAATGTGATTAAAATCAATAATGCTAGGTTTCATTTTAAAAATGACGTTTTTTCCCTGTTTACGGCCATTGAAAAAATACTAAAATGTAGAATTGAAAGTAAAGGATTTTTTTAGTTGTCAAATGTAATGCTGTGATAGCCTATGTGTCGCGAAATATCGCGAATTGTAGGTACATATTACATAAAGTATATTAAACAAAATATTATAACTACTAGCGGGTAGAAAAATAGTAAAATAAAATGTTTATAATAAAGAGGGTAGGAATTGTATAAGAAAGTAAGCGGCGGGCGCCATTCTGACGCAGACCAAGTACCGTACAAGTGTAGTGAACACCGTTGTTTGATCGCTAGAGATTTTTGGTGAGTGGATTGAGATATTTCTATTATAAACAGTGTATATCAGTTATAGCATCTCGCTTATATGTATATCGTAAAGTACTATCTGAGATTAGAGAGAGAGAAAGTAGTTCTGCGCTGAGGCTCAAGAGTGGAGTCAGATCAGTGGCAGATTAGAGAAAGTAGTTCTGCGCTGAGGCTCAAGAGTGGAGTCAGATCAGTGGCAGATTAGAGAAAGTAGTTCTGCGCTGAGGCTCAAGAGTGGAGTCAGATCAGTGGCAGGTTAGTGAGAGTAGTTCTGCGCTGAGGCTCAAGAGTGGAGTCAGATCAGTGGCAGATTAGGGAAAGTAGTTCTGCGCTGAGGCTCAAGAGTGGAGTCAGATCAGTGGCAGGTTAGTGAGAGTAGTTCTGCGCTGAGGCTCAAGAGTGGAGTCAGATCAGTGGCAGATTAGGGAAAGTAGTTCTGCGCTGAGGCTCAAGAGTGGAGTCAGATCAGTGGCAGGTTAGTGAGAGTAGTTCTGCGCTGAGGCTCAAGAGTGGAGTCAGATCAGTGGCAGATTAGGGAAAGTAGTTCTGCGCTGAGGCTCAAGAGTGGAGTCAGATCAGTGGCAGGTTAGTGAGAGTAGTTCTGCGCTGAGGCTCAAGAGTGGAGTCAGATCGGTGGCAGGTTAGAGAGAGTAGTTCTGCGCTGTGGCTCAAGAGAGGAGTCAGATCAGTGTGAGTGGAAAGGGGTGGCTATAAGGGGAGGTTTGGAGGCCACTTCCGGGGTGTTTACCCTGGCTAAGAGAATTAAATAGAGCGCAGAGTACGCTGGGATTAGCCCGGGTCGCGCTGTACACGTCATTAGTTAACGAGTTAAGACGTGCATAGAGAATGACGTCACTGCGGTGACGTCATGAACCCTGGCAATAAGAGTTTGCTATGAGTTATCGTTTCGCCTTTTTATATATTTGAATGTATATTAGAGATTATAAATTTCCGTGGCGACATGGTGGAGATGCTGGGATATGATGTAACATTGTATGAATGATTTATTATCATATAATAATATAAGATTAAATAGTGAAATTAAAATTACTTATAACGTGTATTCTCATATTAACACGTTGTTATGGTGCAAATTAGTATCTTGGTTTTTGAATTTGAGTTACTGAACATTAAAGGGTTTGGTAGTATTTAAAATGAATTTGAATTTATAAATTCCGATGAATGTGCAAGGGGACAAACATTTTTTAATAATATTCACTTTTTAAATTATTCACTTAAATTCGATGTAACTACCCCATTGTATATAATGTTTTTTGAGTTGTTGTTCGGTTAATTATGGGTAAAGATTTCATATAATATACACGGTTTTTATGATCCCACCTACATATTATTACTTGGGTTTTACGTTTGAAATGAGCTTTTTTTGTTTCAATAATGATTGAGTTAGCCAAATCAAAATAAGATTACTAGATATGAAAAGGTATCATTAAAATATACTGAGAGTGATAATAAAATATGCCCAACAAGATGTTTTCCTTCTTGTTACAGAGATTTGAACTAGGTGTTAAACTTACTCTGTTGTGTGTTACTCTGTCTGTGTGTTCAGTCTGTTTTTGAAAGACTTTTTTATTGCGTCATTGATTAAACAATGGAAGAAGCTTTTCGCATCCGTCTCAAATTAATAAGTGACTCTGTATATGACTTAATGGAGTCTGGTAAGACAGCGATTTTGAATATGAAAGAGAATAAGATTTCAGTAGAAGAAGTGAAAGTTATTTGTAGTAAGTTAAATGCTATTAACGAACGTTTTGTATCAGAAATGTACAATTATTTCAAATTAGTGGAACGACCCTCTGCCGATGAGATATCAGAATTTACAAAATTACAAATGCAAGCAGAGGAATTAACCGCAGAGATTAAGGTTAAATGTGATCAACATAAAGGTGCCATCATCCAACCAACTGAGTGTATTACTAGTAAATTACCACGTATGGAACTGGCAAAATTTAGTGGAGATGTATTAAAATGGTATCAATTTTGGGATCAGTTTTCTTCGAATGTAGATAGCAGAAATATAAGTGATGTAGACAAATTATTGTACCTACAGTCGGTTCTTGAAGGAGAAGCTAAACTTGTAGTTGAAGGGCTTGACACTACCAGTAAAAATTATAAAATTGCTGTAGACACTCTCAAAGATAGGTATGGAAAACAAAGCGCTATAATTGATGCCCACTATGTTGCGTTATATAGAATAAAAACAGCGGAAAAAACTGTAAAGACATGTCGAAGTGTATTTAATGAAATAGAAAGACATCTGAGAGTTTTAAAATCACTAGGCGAAGATGTTAACCACAATCATCTGAGAGTTATGATTATGGAAAAATTTCCAGAGGATTTAGTTTATGAGTTGAGAATGAAAATGAGTTCAGAAGATGAGACGATTGATACTATTAGAAAACATCTAGAACATATTATATCAGCTCGTGAGTCTTCAAATAGATTAAAAGCAGATACTATTTCTATCGACGTGAATGATAAACCAAGCTTTAGTAGAACGGAAAATGACAGATTTACAGTTGACAGCCTCCAGGTAAAAACGAAAAGGAATGATGATAATCGCATAAGCAATAGAAAAATATGTCAACCACACAGAAATGAGAGAATTCAAAGATACAACAATAATGTCGATACCAAATTCCACAGCTTTAATCCTAGAAAAAGATACTTAAGAGGTGAAAACAAAGTTGAAGAACCATTAGAAAAGAAGAAAAGAATATCGTGTATTTTTTGTAATAAAGATCACTACAATGATGAATGTACTGAATATAAAACGATACAAGAGAGGAAAGCAAGACTAAAAAATCGCTGTTATAACTGCTTAGGCGAAGGGCATAGATTGTCAGACTGCAAAATGAAGAGGACATGTAGACATTGTAACAAAATTAATTTTCATAATAGAGCTCTTTGTCCTACCTTAGAACCAAAGCAACATTCTTCGTAGATCTTAATAGTATAATTAATTGACAGCGAAAGTTTTCTTCAAAACAACAATTACTTATATTATATCGATTGATCCTTCACTTCATAATAATAAATGCCGTTTGATAATTTCTTAGTCGTTGTTTGAAGAGGCTACCAATGTTTATACATGGTGCAAAAGACTTATAGACATTGCAGAGCCTAATTGTATGAGTAAAATTGTCCACTTACACTAAAAGATCTTATATTTTGTATTTTTATATTGTACTTTATATCATGCATAGTATTAGAGACCCTAATGAAAAAAAAATATATATATTGATTTAAACAATATCATACACTTGAACTTAATTTTAACTTACACTGTATCCTTGAAAGATAAAGTTCCTTTACCTATTGGTAATCATTATTAACACTTCAATTTAACGATAAAATCTAAATACGTGAGCATTTAATTTTAATCAATTCTGACTTGGTGAGATATTGTCAGATCCATATTCGGTTCCTAATGAAGTCAAAGATAAATTATCAGTAATAACCTATTTACAAACTCGCAATGAAGTGTGAAATTTAATGAACTTGATTTATTTTTTGCAAAACAATAATATTGGTCAAATGTGGGAATTACAAAACACAAAGTATAAAGAAAATCAATAACGAGTTAATTAAGTACATGGGAAATAGACATTATATAAGGTGGCGGTGAATGGAATTTTCCTTTTATCACATAGAAATGATGACGTACCGAATATTGAGTACCTGAATATTGAAAAAAGAGGCTTGATAGTCCTATTTTGTATGAACATGACAAAGTATTGAAGGAATAACTGTCTTACGGGAGTCCTTAGATATTCTTCTATTTATGAGCCATGTGGGAATGTTGGCAATTATTACCGCCAAAATTATGTCTTCAAGAACTGTGATAAGAATAGCCTTATTTTCAAAGTTACAGAATGTTAAAATACATATACTAACATGTTACATGATATTACATGGAGTTTGGAAAGACAGCGACTAACGGAGCAAAATATGAATTACACTGTTTTACAGACGCATCGTTGATATGAGCAAGTTATTTGATATACGTTGGTATAATATCAATATGTTTTTAATTCATTCGTAGCAAGAAGAATAGCCGAAATAAAGCAAAATAAAAATTTATGCATTGTGTACGCATATACAAATGAAAGATGTTTAAAGATAAACATATTTTTCTGGACTTTCCTTCCTTAAAATAAATAACGGTGCAATAGCCTGAAGCATGTATAAATATAATCGAAAAATTAATTTAGATCCAAACCTTTGTAGCTGGGCAAGGTCTATCGATTCGAAGCCTATCGAGATGTGAAATCTTAGAGTAAGGAGAAGAAAAGAATGGAAGGAATTAAATGTTTAAAAGATAACAAATATAAGGACTAACATAATAAAAAATCAGAGACTAAAATACTGAATTTACAACTTTATTTTGAATGAAAATGAAAATGAAATCTATAGAGAATATGGAATTTCGCATATTTTATTAATAGTAAGAATGAAATTTTGGATATAACAAAGTGAGCTTAGGTTTAACGCATTTTAAAAAATGTGTTTATAGTTTCGCAAATATGGAGGTGGTCTATAGGAACTTCTAACAATACTTACCGTTAATAGTTTATACTTACTAAGCAATAGCACCACAATTAACTATTGGTGTATTTACGAGTGTAATACATGCTTAACTGTAAGAGCTTTTCATATGGAAGTTGATGAACTGTCCGCTAAAGAGTGTCTACTTGCAATAAGATGATTCACAGCTACAAGAGGCCTAGAGGCTAAGAGATCTTGTTATATTTATCTGGCAATGCTCTGCAATTTAAGTTAACCTTGGATGTTTACCAATAAATATTGTATGCAGTCATTAAAAGGAAGTTTATGCCAGTATTAGCACCAATGTTTTGGTGGTTGGTTGGGTGGTTGGTGCATATTTTGAAACAAACTGATTTCTGAAATCAGAGGAGTATTTACAAGATATGTTGTGTAATATAATCAATTCCTAGAGTACGAGATTTAGGTCAATTACAGAATAATATGAAAAGAGCTCATTGGTGAGTGGGAAAGATAATTAACATTGTAACGACTTCAGACGGTCATATACGGGTAGCGAAAGGTTTAACGTCAACCTGTAAGACTTTGACTGGATCTATGGAGCACTGATACCCTGTCAAGCTAGAGGAAATGAGTTAAAGACGATGTGTGAAGATGATGAGACTGACACAGACACACACACACCTAAGACGATCAAAAGAACAAAGACTAAGACGATAAGTCAAATAACGACGAGAAGTATAATTCAGTGCTCAGTAGATATAGAAAGCACGATTTTGTTACGAATTCCCAAAGAAAGAGAGAAAGAGTTTCTACGTAAAATAATTCAGACTCGCAGTCCAGAGGTACGAAGAGAGAAGCGGTCCGATGAGCAGTACAAAGAGTTAATGGGTGGACTTCAAAGTTAATGTTGAATTTATTTAATCTATAATTTCACTAAATCCTAATGTCTCCTCAAATTAATAATTATGATTAAATTGTTTTACTTGTTCTTTCCTTTTTTCTGAGGCCCTTACTAAAATTAAAATTGTTTTCCTTGGGGAGTGTCGCGAAATATCGCGAATTGTAGGTACATATTACATAAAGTATATTAAACAAAATATTATAACTACTAGCGGGTAGAAAAATAGTAAAATAAAATGTTTATAATAAAGAGGGTAGGAATTGTATAAGAAAGTAAGCGGCGGGCGCCATTCTGACGCAGACCAAGTACCGTACAAGTGTAGTGAACACCGTTGTTTGATCGCTAGAGATTTTTGGTGAGTGGATTGAGATATTTCTATTATAAACAGTGTATATCAGTTATAGCATCTCGCTTATATGTATATCGTAAAGTACTATCTGAGATTAGAGAGAGAGAAAGTAGTTCTGCGCTGAGGCTCAAGAGTGGAGTCAGATCAGTGGCAGATTAGAGAAAGTAGTTCTGCGCTGAGGCTCAAGAGTGGAGTCAGATCAGTGGCAGATTAGAGAAAGTAGTTCTGCGCTGAGGCTCAAGAGTGGAGTCAGATCAGTGGCAGGTTAGTGAGAGTAGTTCTGCGCTGAGGCTCAAGAGTGGAGTCAGATCAGTGGCAGATTAGGGAAAGTAGTTCTGCGCTGAGGCTCAAGAGTGGAGTCAGATCAGTGGCAGGTTAGTGAGAGTAGTTCTGCGCTGAGGCTCAAGAGTGGAGTCAGATCAGTGGCAGATTAGGGAAAGTAGTTCTGCGCTGAGGCTCAAGAGTGGAGTCAGATCAGTGGCAGGTTAGTGAGAGTAGTTCTGCGCTGAGGCTCAAGAGTGGAGTCAGATCAGTGGCAGATTAGGGAAAGTAGTTCTGCGCTGAGGCTCAAGAGTGGAGTCAGATCAGTGGCAGGTTAGTGAGAGTAGTTCTGCGCTGAGGCTCAAGAGTGGAGTCAGATCGGTGGCAGGTTAGAGAGAGTAGTTCTGCGCTGTGGCTCAAGAGAGGAGTCAGATCAGTGTGAGTGGAAAGGGGTGGCTATAAGGGGAGGTTTGGAGGCCACTTCCGGGGTGTTTACCCTGGCTAAGAGAATTAAATAGAGCGCAGAGTACGCTGGGATTAGCCCGGGTCGCGCTGTACACGTCATTAGTTAACGAGTTAAGACGTGCATAGAGAATGACGTCACTGCGGTGACGTCATGAACCCTGGCAATAAGAGTTTGCTATGAGTTATCGTTTCGCCTTTTTATATATTTGAATGTATATTAGAGATTATAAATTTCCGTGGCGACACTATGGGTAACGGGCGGGCCAAAAAAGTTCGAAATCCAGGTTCAAGTCCCACATGTCATGGCCTAACATTTTCGAGACATTTTGATGCCTTGTAGTATGCCGTGCAGTAGGTTTTAATTTTCACCTTATCAACCCAACTTATGCGAAGCATGTGACAGTAGCACGCCTCCAAACGTTTTCTGGTGTCCTCTTTTATTAAGGTCCATGCATCGCAACCGTACTCATGCCAAATGTAGCAGATAAGGTAATAATAATATTTAAAATGTATATTTCCTAAAATCAATTATACCGAGAGCATCATAAACCTAGTTGTATGAAAAGTGGCAATAAAACGAAAAGAATTTCCGTATTCTCAAAACGTGCTATATTTCGGCCAGCGTTATCGTTTGTTTGTGCTGCGTGATATCACGCAACGGTTTATACTAACCACAGCTAATTTTGCTATAATTATGTATACATTATTTATTTCTAAATATCCTTTTTGCCTCATTTTTGATAAAACTGATGTAAAGTTAATAGTATTTATAGTTAGACAAGAGACAAGAGTTTAGAATATCTGACAAATATAAACCAATAAAACTACGACATCATCATCCTCCTGCCCTTATCCCACTGTAAGTGGGGTCCGCACAACATGTTATAAACATGTTGTTACATGATTGTCGTAAGCCTGCCTAACGTCAACTTACCTTAGTCGTATTTTACGACACCTCGGTAAGAAATGAGGGTGGCCTATTCTACTCAGCTGGATACCACACGGCGGGTCGTCTTACTTTAGTCGCCTTTTACGACACCTCGATAAGAAATGAGGGTGGTACTATTCTATTCAGCTGGATACCACACGGCGTCCAATGAAACAACGAAATGGGTTAAAAAATACCCTTTATTTAATAACGTTTCAATATTATTTTTACATCAAGCACTTTTAAATCGTCAAGGATCGATAATACAACTGGTTTGGAATGTTGCTCTTACCGAACCAACAAGAAAATCAGCGGTCAATCTTTTAAACATTTTCATAAAGCAGGAAGGAGGTTCAATTCCAAGCGTTTTTAGTATTTATATAATCTTCAATTGTGTAATATGCTTTACGTTTAAGCATATTCCTTATATTTAATTAAAACCTTTCATGACCGTTCAAATATTTAATTTCATGATTTGTTTTTACATAATATAGGTATGTACGAGTAGGTGGAACAATGTTATTTAGACATAAACATTTTACGTCTCGAAAAGACGCTACTCGACCTAAATCGAAAAAATTGAAACATAAATAATTTTCTCTCAAGCTTATTGCTTTTACCTTGGCATCAGATCCTGTTAAATTATAATTTGAATGAGATGCGAAATGGATTTTCTATCTAATAAATGTGCTTATTTTCCCAATTTATTACAAGTACGGTAGAATCAATGTCAAAGTTCAAGGGCAATTCAAATATAAATAACAATGTTCAATTTTATCATAAGGATAAAGTCAGACCGGGCTATGTGAAGTAAGCATTCACGTATAAAATATTTGTAGCTTATATATTTGTAGTTCCTATTTATGATTTATTACAAAAGTAAAGCATCATTATCCTCCTGTCCTAAGCCCTTATCCCACTCTAAATGGCACATCTTATAAACACGGTGTCACATGGTTTGGCTACATATTTAACGACCAGCCGCCGGCCTGACGTCCACTTACCAGAGTCGTATTTTACGACACCTCGATAAGAAAGAGGAATCTATTCTATTCAGCCGGATACCACAGGGCGAGTCGACTTACCTTAGTCGGCTCTTACGACATCCCGGTAAGAGATGAGCGTGGTCTAATCAACTCAGCCTGATACCACACGTCATTCTTATAATAGCAAAGCGTATTCATTATAGACCCTCTGATTCAAATTACGTGTACCAGATGTAGAACTACTTATTATAAGTAAAAACCTGCGGCTCCTAGTTTAAGCTTTACAAAAGTACGTAATTCGATCCTATTTTGGTTTACTATTCTATAATAAAATCCCACTACCAATTCTAATTTTAGCCCTGCCTTTACTGCAGCTTAAAATAAACATAAAACAGAAGAGAGCGAATACAAAAAACAAAAAACCTTATACTATTGTGGATTACATAAATGCTTTGATTCAGCTACTCTTCAAGTTATTTTCCGAGAATTATAATTTGAAAAGAGCAACCACCGAGTTTTTAGCTGGCTTTTCCCGAACAATTTTCTATTACCAGTAGTACAGTAAAACTTAAAATTCATAAGCACTTGTTTACAACTTTATTTAAATAAAGAAAATGTTCAATTTGAAACTTTAACTTTGAATATTAGTTATTTTTCAAACATTCGTGACTCGATTACGCAGATGGCAGTCGTCTGTTACTGGGTTTTGTCACATAGACGTCGTTTAATAAATTTTCTCCTACAAACATTTTGGATTCCGTCCAAATAGGAGTATGGAATCCAGATTATGTAATTTGGTTTTGTTAGATGTAAATTTGTACAGTTAATGATAATTGTGTATTTATTTATTTATTTACACACAAGACACACCAACGATATGAACAAAGTTGCAATTGTACAGTTACATATTATATACTAGCGGCCTGCCCCTGCTTCGCACGGGTATAAAATATATATCCCATGTCATTCAGTGTAAAAAAATGATTAAAACCGTTCCAGTAGTTTTGATTTATTCATTACTGCCCGTGGCCCGCACGCGTTAAATTTGGAGAAAAACAATTTCCTTTCCCTATACCAAGAAGATTTCCTGCTATCTTTGGAATATCTAAATTCATATAGTACATTTTTACTTATTTACTTTTACATTTTCCCTATGTATTTAATTTTTACAATTAATTACAGAATGTCTTTATATACAACATTCACAGCTTCCTTGTCGTGAAACAAACTCTGGAAAGAACGATATAGCTGCTGGATTCGAAGTGCTATAGGGTGAAGCGCGGCCTCCTCATGGCATTTTAAATCTGTAATATCTCCGAAAATTTTCACTTAAATTACATGCTGTAAACGGCAATATTGATCTATATTAAATCAACAATTTATTTAAGGTACTCAATTGGATAAGGACTAATGCTGTATTGTATAAAAATTGCTTTGAACATAAGGCATCATTTTTCGTAAAAAGTAAATGAAAAAAACTGCTATTGTGGGTTATCCATAAGAGATAGACATATACCATCGCGGACTTTTCTGTAGACCTTTTAAAGGTGTACAAATACTTAGTACATCATTTTGATAAATCTCGTAGGGTTTAGCCTGCGTTTGCAATGTAAGCAGAAAAAAATGTAATTATTTACAGAAACCTCAAAAATTACAGTATTTTTCTACTTCGTATTGAATGTTATTATACGTACAAACCTTCCTTTTGAATCACTCTATCTATTAAAAAAAACCGCATCAAAATCGGTTGCGTAGTTTTAAAGTTTTATGCGTACATACGGAAATATGGACTTTGTTTTATAATATGTAGTGATAAAGTCTTGGTTCTTCCTGAACACACCACTTAAAGGTATGTACAGCATTCAATATTTGTCATTAAAATTAATTACAAAAGTGATTTATGGTATAAAAATAAAAATAATTGTAACACAGAATTAAAATTTTGCTTAAAATAACCAAAATACATTTGTATATCAATTAAATGTCAAAGAGTTCAAAATAAAATCTAATACCTAAATTAAGTTCAACAAAGATAATTATATAAATATGCATTTTTTTATTGATAATTGTGTAGGGAATCGTGCTAAAAATTTCACAATATTTAATTTTTTAATTTCATTTAATAAAAATTGCAAACAATGGAATGCCAATAAGTTTCGTTATATACTTTAATTGATTGGATCTTTCACACATAAGATATGGATTTGTCATATTAGGTTCTGCATCTTTTTCTTATTCATTTCTTCAACAATTTTTTCCAATCACAATCGTATGCAATCTAGACTAATCAATCTTTTTCACATCGTCTGCTAAGCCAACCCTGCACTAATGTGGGATTCGTTATTCCTACGTCTTAAGACCCCAACGTCAGTCAACTCGTCGAATTATATTATGTTGCAACATAATATACATGACTTTTGCTAATCAGTAATCATTATGGTTATCAAATACGTTGGTGATCACTATACTAACCCTACAATGACCAATATGACGGATACTACATTGTAAAATCTATTATAGTAGATAGATAAAGCCTGTCATAAATTTTCCTTGACAATCTGAAAAACAAACGAACATAACAGGTCTGCTTAAGCACTTGTATAAACTATGATTGAGCGCTTGAGAAAACATATATAGATTTAATATCTGTGATTCTGAATTTTGACCCTCTATGTGCCCGTGTAACTTTTAGATCGCATTTAAATTTATTGACATTTTAAGGTCATCCTGAAACTATAGCCTAATTTTGATTTTCAGAATATATTTGAATTTAACACAAAAATGCGATCCATAACGGGTGAATATTAAAATTTGAATGTTATACATAAAATTAACATAAATAAAAACGGACGTATACGTTTTTAAAGTCATACTTCTTACAATTAAACATAAATAAAATTTTCTGACTGGGTCATGTAGTTTTTTAATATTGAATATTGTATCAATTGCACCACTTGTAAGTCAATATATGTGTGAGGTTAGTGGAAAATACAAGCACTTCGCGACTTGAAAACTTTAAGAGGATCGTGGTGTCCTACTTCGCGTGTTCTTACTTAGCAAATACCACTTGTCTTATGTGAAACGGGTTTAAGGAAATAAGACTCTAACTTTAAACTAAGTTTGCTTCTTGCGACACAGGGACTTAACGTAACACGGTAATTTTGTGGCTTATTTTTTTATTTGCGAATCTTTTATTTTGTTGTTGTGAAGGGTACAAGCTTTGGGCAATTGAATTTCAGTGTTTTGAAAAATATCTTTCGATTGATATTTTTTTCACTTCATGCGCTTTACGATTAGGAAAATATTTAAATACTATTCCTCTGCATGCATCTAGATTAGATTCTTGGTACAACCTCCTAAGCTGCATCTGTGGTGGTTTTTAACTCTCTCCTTATGTCGTAATAGAATCAGGCCTTACATTACGGAGATCCATAATACAATAGTAATGAAAATAAAATTCCTTTATCGCGGATTGTAACAAAATAATATTATCATTACCTTCCCATAATTAATAACTATTAATTAAAACTATTTCACCCTTCCAACTTGTTGAAGAATCAGTCAAACTAGTATCTGCCTTTCACTTCTACTGCGTTGAGTCCGAAGTAGACAGTAGGCAATCATACATTGAATTTATAATAAAGTACCGAAATTTAATGTACGTGCGTGCAAAAGTAACCAAAATATTAAAACAAAACTGAAAACACCATTTTGCTTATGCTGATAATTATAAAACTGATTAATTTAACTTTTCATTTCATTTATATAACTGATTAATTTTACTTAGAATAGCATCCAAAATTCTGTTATTCTCTAAAGACTCGATTATATTTTACTTACAATGGAATACAGTCTTCAAGTGTATAATAATAAAGTTCATCGTACCAGGCGTTTATAGCAAAACAAATTGCCGGGGAAAATATTGCAAGGCTCCCAGTGGCTGAGGATCTGATAAAGTAGTTATAAAATACCGTAGTGTACCAAGATGGGAAACTCATTATGTTAAAGCTGACTTTGTGGGATTTAAATATTGAAATACATGCATTGATATACAATCTTGTTTATCAATGAATACATGTTTCTAAATTGCACTCAGCCGTACATTGTTTATTTTTATATAACCTATGAATTATTGTTTATTCTTTTTTAATTTTATCATTACGAATTTTAGATATTTAAGTGTGATATAAATTTCGTTATTGCAGCCTTGTGGTATCCGGCTGAAAAGAACAGTACTACCCTCATGTCTTACCGAGGTGTCGTAAAAGGCGACTAAAGTAAGACGACCCGCCGTGTGGTATCCGGCTGATTAGACCGTAGATTAGACCACCCTCTTTCTTCCCGAGGTGTCGTAAAATACGATTAAGATAAGTTGACATCAGGTAGGCGGCCGGTCGTAAAAACGCAGCCAAATCATGTGACAGCATGTTTATAACATGTTGTGCCGACCCTACTTAGAGTAGGATAAGGGCAGGAGGATGATGATAAATTTCGTAATTGCTAAATTCTTAATTTTTATTATCGAAAAATATTTTGTATATTATTATGGACAAAAATGTCTTTTCTCAATCTAATGACAATTTTTAAATTTAAAATGTTTGTCAATTATTTATAGAAGCAGGCGTTACTTGCGGAATTCCATAGTACAGAAGTTACGATTGAATTGTTTTGCTGTAATGTAGAATGTTAAGAGAATCTATGTAATGTATACATGCAGGTCAAGTCACCACACGTACTCCACAGAAGCACTACACACACTGCTACCACAATCTTTACGATCATTTCGCATCGAAAACGAAACATCATCAGGATCAACAATAAACCACAAAAATAACGAATATTGCAAAACATCTATTCGAAAGCGGTCATAGGGTACCTAACGACCATTCCTTTAACGTATAAAAAGCGCATTGGTCTAAGTTCGGATCATTTTAAACTAAATGAAATAAATTATAACTGAAAAAACGTTAAGCAGCCCTTCTGAAATGTAATATTTTTGATCGTTCATATACTCAAGGCAATACTCAAGAAGCTGTGGTAGCCCAGCGGTAACACCGTGCGACTCTTTCGAAGAGGTCACGGGTTCAAACCCGGGCAGACACCAAGGAGTTTTTCTGTTAAAACTTATGTGTCTAATTGATAATTACAATTTATCACACGCTTTTCGGTGAAGGAAAACATCTTGAGGAAACCTGCATATCTCTAAAGAATTCTGGAGATATGTGTAACCTAGCAATCTGCATTGGAGCAGCGTGGTAGGTTTTAGCTCCAACCCTTCTCTCCAAAAACGGAGAGAAGAGGCCTATTCTCAGCAGTGGGATAATAACAGGCCGCTACTTACTATGCACTCAAGGATCATTGATTTAAATTGACTTGCAGACCGTACTTCTATTCCGTGTGTATTAGTTTCATTATTTTATCAACGTACCCAATGAATAAACGTAATTTGTCTCTAACTAACTTGGCCCTTATCCAAATACATGTACATTGTCTACAAGAATAATAATATATTAACGTCAGTAGTAAATTATTGCTTGGTCATAAATGTAATGTACACCATCAATGGTTTTGACAGCTTATTAATTATAGGTCGGTAATTATAGCGGTGAATCTTAGTTTGTATTATACATTTACTCGTATATATGATAAATGTTCAGAATTATATTATTAAACACTATCTGTATCCGCGACTCTTTTCGCATCGATTACTTTTAAAATACTCTGAATCTATATATGTCTTTTATCATGTTGCCGCGCAGAAGAATGATGTTAGTTTTGTATATCAGCTATAGTATTACAAAATAATTAATAAATTCATCATATTCAAATTCAAATTCAAAATATTATTTATTCAAATAAACTTGTATACAAGTGCTTTTGAATCGTCAACTCTACTGCTGGTTCGGAAAGCTGTTCCTACCGAGAAGAGCCAGCAAGAAACTCGGCGGTTGTTCTTTTAAAAATATAATTCTTAATACTATTTACATTTAGTCGTTACTGTCTTGTACAGGTTCAAAGATAGCTATATCAACACATTCTTATCTTCTAAGTAATCTTTAAGAGTATAGTAGGCTTTCTGTATCAGCCTCTTTTTAACAGTGGTTTTAAGCTGCTGTAATGGTAAAGCTGAAATTGATGTTAAGCTGCTGTAATGGTAAAGCTGAAATTGATGTTAAGCTGCTGTAATGGTAAAGCTGAAATAGATTTTAAGCTGCTGTAATGGTAAAGCTGAAATTGATTGCGGAATTTTATTATAGAATCTTATACCCAAACGACTTACGTACTTTTGCAAGGCACAAAGCAGGAGCAGCAAGCTTATGTCGGTTTCTGCTTTGTCTAATATATTATACATCACCTAGCGTTTTATAATTCTTAATATTTATAGTTCAGCGGATTATTTGTGATAGTGTAACATACAAACAAATAGACACACAGACATATCATTTTAGCCGTGTGTACTCGGCTGACTAGACTAAAACACACTAATTTCTTACCGAGGTATCGAAAAGGTGATTAGGGTAAGTTGTCCTGACGTTATATTAAACTACGTAGAATGGACCTCATTTGTTACCGAGGTGTCGTAAAAGACGACTAAGGTTAGTTGACTTCAGGCAGGCGACTGGTCGGTAAATAACTAGTCAAATCAACTAACAATATCTTTAAACATGTTCGGTTTCAGGTAGCGGTTAAGTTTTGTAAGTGTTAAGAAGTTATATCAGCGAGTCACTTGATTTGCATACACACATGACGACACGTTCGCTTTCATTTAACCAGATTCGTGCCACGTGTTAGTATGGCATGCGCATACTAACTACACTTGTACTCTAAACTTAACGCAAATATCGCACGATTAGTATTAAAGTGACCTAACTCAAAATTTGGCTTAATTGAGTTAGATATATTGTAATCCTTATTTCAATATCGTCTATGACATTCAAATTCAATTCAAAATTCAAAATATTCTTTATTCAAATAAATTTGTAAACAAGTGCTTTTGAATCGTCAACTCTACTGCTGGTTCGGTAAGCTGTTCCTACCGGAAGAGCCAGCAAGAAACTCGGCGGTTGCTCTTTTAAAAAAATACAATTCTTAATGCAAATGACATTTAATCGTTTCTATCTTGTACAGGGACGAACAATATCTATATCCACGCATTAAGCTACGAAGCATTAAAAATTAGTACGACCGGCCGCCTGCTTTACCTACGTCAACTTACCTTAGTCGTATTTTACGATATCCCGGTAAGAAAGAGGGTGATAAATATATCAGGCATATACCCGGCTGAGTAGAATACTACTCAGCCGGGTACCACCCGTCGGGCTAAATTACTCTAGTCGCCTTATACGACGCCTCAGTAAGAAATGAGCTTGGACTATTTTACTCAGCCAGATACCACATTATGATTGTTCAAATTGATAGTTTTGTGCCTCTATAATAATATATCCCTAATGTAATAACTTTATAAAAAGTGGTCTTATTTTCATTAAATAGCAACACAGCTCGACCCCTCCACTCTTTTGTGACAACTTCCGGTGAAAAGATTGAGAGTGGTGGGGTCGAAGCAGCGTTTGAATATAAAGTCAGGAGCTCGGCCAGTTGTAGAATAGTCATCGAGACGATCAGTTGTCTAGCGGAAACTATGTTGAAAGCATTAACAGTGGAAATTAAAATATTTACGGTATTGTGAATTGGAGTTTTTCTGACATTTCAGAAGTGGGATCAAAACAAAAAAAAAAAAATCCAGGTACGAACGCCTTCACAATTTTAAATATATAAAAGAAAAAGAATTTGAGTTTAAATTACATTAAAGTACAAAGTAACTATAACGATTATTAACTTTCATTTTTATTTAATGTCGATACTGCACAAACACGATACTATTACATTGCATTTGATCGGGGCTACTCTCCAATAATGCACAAACACGATACTATTACATTGCATTTGATCGGGGCTACTCTTCGATAATGCACGAACACGATACTATTACATTGCATTTGATCGGGGCTACTCTTCGATAATGCACGAACACGATACTATTACATTGCATTTGATCGGGGCTACTCTTCGATAATGCACGAACACGATACTATTACATTGCATTTGATCAGGGCTACTCTTCGATAATGCACGAACTCGATACTATTACATTGCATTTGATCGGGGCTACTCCCCGATAATGCACAAATACTTACTACACTTTTACACTGCATTTGATGATGAATAGCCTGAGGCTATTCTCGAAAGGTGCAAATCATGCAGTAGAGTTGACGATTCAAAAGCACTTGTTTACAAATTTATTTGAATAAAGAATATTTTGAATTTGAATTTGAATATACTACCTATTTCGATTATTTTGATTATATTGATTTTTTTTTTTTTAATTTTTAATTTTAAACGTTTTACGTGATATTTGAAAATTGAATATGAGTAATGATTTTTATAGCTGTACAAGCGAGAAGTCCTTGCAAAGAAAAATATAATAGAGGTTTCTATTTTTTTTTTATGAGACGTTATTTTTGTGCGAATCATTTACTTACTTTTTAATTCTGTTAATGATTGAGTGAACAAAGGTGTTCACTGGATACTGATTGAGCGAACAATGAATGTTCGCTGGATGATGATTGAGCGTACAATGATGTACGCTGGATTATGATTGAGTGAGCAATGATGCTCGCTGGATAATGATTGAGCGTACAATGATGTACGCTGGATAATGATTGAGTGAGCAATGATGCTCGCTGGATTGTAAGAAACTAGTGAACTTTATGTAAATAAAAAGAGAAACAGACTTTGATATGACGTCAGACGATGAACAAGTTGGAGGTACGCCACCGCGGACTCCACCAAGGAAGCGTAAGCACGAAAAACGGAGGAAAGATAAGAGGAAAAGAGCTCCTTCGACGTCATCTATTTCAACGTCGTCGAGTGAGGATACTCCTCCGCCACGGAGGATGCGTAAAACATCGAAACGATTGACTGCAAATGACGTTCTAAAACTATTAGCTAACTTTACAGGAGAGACGAGTAAAAATTTATTTAATAACAATAACTTAAATAATGTTGTACCGGAATTTGACCCTGCAAACAGGTCTCAAACCATTGAATCTTGGCTAAGGAAAGTCAATGAATGTGCCGCCATTTATGGGTGGGATGAAAAACAAATTGTTCATTTTTCTTTGCAAAAGCTTACTGGTTTGGCCAAGAAATGGTTTGAGGCTCTGCCTACGGTGGTTTTCTCATGGAGTGAATGGCAGGACAAACTCTTGAAGGCTTTTCCGAGTGAGGAAAATTATGGACGCCTTCTGGAGGAAATGTTAAACAGGACTTCACGAAGTGACGAAAGCCTCCGTGAATATTTTTATGATAAGTTATGTCTATTAAGTAGATGCGAAATAACTGGCAAAAAGGCTGTCGATTGCATAATCCATGGTATTAGTGACTTGTCTATCAAAAGTGGTGCACAGACCCTTCGATGTACAGAACCTGAGGGGTTGTTAAGCTTTTTAAGTACTCAACGCGTACAACTACCTCCGTCTAATCAAAATAGTAACCGAGAACGCAATAACAGAAGATTTATTAGTCGCAATAATCCTAATACAGTTCTAAACGATAGTTCCGCGATTACGTGTTTTAACTGCAACCAAAAAGGGCATCCATTTTACAAATGCCCTAGTCCGATCGTAAAATGCAAACGTTGTCATAGGATTGGACATGATAATGACGACTGTAAGTTACGCCCTTATGTACCACGATCAGCAGTGGCAACAACGTCTGTATCGACGCGAACTGAACCCGCAGAAAAGAAAACTCTAAAGATTGACGTATCGAATAAAAGTAACGAAAAATTTTATAAGAATATCCTTGTTAATGACAGTTTATTAAAAGCATACATAGACTTCGGGAGTGAATGCAGCCTTATCAAACAAAGCGACGCGGCTTGCTTAGAATTGTCTAAGATCTTTGATGAATTGCCTACAGTGAGAGGTTTTGGGAAATCTGCAATTCATCCATTATACAAATCTCATGTCACCGTTAGAATTGATGAAGTTGAGGCATCGATCACTGTGCTTGTAGTGGATGATGAATTTATGCCAACATCTTTGATCATAGGACAGAACTTTACCGAACTATCATTTATAACCGTATTAAAGGATGGTACTCATTTAACTTTTTATAAAAGTCCGAACTGCAATCCATTCAATAGTGAAAATAATGATAATCCGATTAAACTTTTCGTGACAGAAACAACCCAAATTTTACATACAGAGGCTCTCCCTGTCTACACCAAAGACACCAACTTTAATGGAGATGTTTTTATTGAAGAATATTGTACTGCAAGACCTAGACGTGAGTATAGTTTGTTCCAGGGTGCTTACAATCTAAAAGACGGAAAGGGGAATTTAATTATTAGCAACCTGACTACGCGTAGCATAACCTTTGAAGCGGATACTTTGATAGCCCGGGCAGTTCCTTTAATAGAATCAAACTCTTATCAGGTCAACAGGATCGCTGCTGAAATCAAAGATTTTGAGCCTCTTCAAAAAGGAGACATTAAAGTTGGGAAAGAATTGAGCGAAGACGTCGTAGACAAGTTACACACTTTATTACAAGAATATAGAGATTGCTTCGCAACGAATTTAAAAGAAATAGGTCGTGTAAAGGACATGGAGATGCACATTGAACTTTCAGATAATAGACCAATCGTATATCGCCCTTACCGATTGTCACACTCAGAGAGAGAACAAGTAAGAGAGACTATTGATGAATTACTGCAAAACGACATAATTCAAGAATCAAATTCCAGCTATTCAAGTCCAATCATTATGGTGAGGAAGAAAACTGGTGAACAAAGACTTTGCGTAGACTTCAGAGCTCTTAACAATAAAACAGTAAAAGATCGTTTTCCTCTCCCTTTGATAGAAGATCAGATCGCGAATCTCAGCGGAAACGCTTATTTCACGACTCTTGACCTTGCTTCTGGTTATTACCAAGTACCCATGGCTAAGGACAGTCAACATCTAACGGGTTTTGTCACGCCCGATGGGCATTACGAATTTAAACGGATGCCCTTCGGGCTGGCAAATGCTCCAGCTGTCTTTCAGCGGATGATAAATAAGATCCTTGGAAGCAAAAGGTACGAATATGCTTTAGCATATCTAGACGATGTGTTGATTCCTGCCAAGAATAAAAATGAGATGTTTGAACGACTTGAAGAAATTCTGAAATTGTTGAGAGAATTTGGTTTAACTTTGAAATTATCAAAATGCCGTTTCTTCGATGTTAAAGTCGACTATCTGGGATATGAGGTATCTGCAGAAGGTGTACAGCCTGGTAGCGCAAAAACTCAAGCTGTCAAAGCATTTCCAACACCTCGTAATGTTCACGAAGTTCGCCAGTTTCTTGGCCTGACGGGATACTATCGCAAGTTCATCCAAGATTATGGATTGATTGCCCGACCATTAACTTATCTGCTAAAAAAAGATACTGCCTGGTTGTGGTCGAAGGAACAAGAAATTGCGTTCTCACTGCTCAAAGAAAAACTTGTAGATAGGCCTGTTTTAGCTCTTTATGATCCTAGATTGGAGACCGAATTGCACACTGATGCCAGTGCTCTTGGCATAGGAGGGATCTTAATGCAGTGGCAAAAAGAAACGCGAGTATTAAAACCAGTTGCCTATTTTAGTAGGCAGACCACACCTGAGGAAAAGCATCTTCACTCCTATGAGCTCGAAACACTGGCTGTCGTGTGCTCCTTGAAGAAATTTAGAGTCTACTTGATGGGTGTTCACTTTAAAATTTGTACAGATTGCGCGGCTCTTAGAACCACCTTGACAAAAAGAGATTTGCTGCCGCGGATAGCAAGGTGGTGGTTACAAATCTCTGAATTTACTTTTGACATAGAATATCGTCCTGGCGTCCAAATGTCACATGTCGACGCTCTTAGTAGAAACACCATACTATCCGTTACAGCAGATGATAATCCATGCGTCAATATTTATAAAATAAAACAGGAAAACTGGCTTCTTACTTTACAACTAGCAGATCCTGATATTGTTCGGATTTTTAAAATTCTAAAACCCGAGGAAGACAAAGAATGTAAAGAAATAAGGACTAATTATGAAGTGAAAAATGGTACCGTGTATAGGAAACTTGATGACGGAATACGTTTGGTTGTTCCACGGAATGCTAGATGGCAAATATGTAAAGCTAGCCATGATGACATCGGTCATCTTGGCTATACCAAGACTTTAGAAAAAGTCCAAAGTCAGTACTGGTTCCCCAAGCTTAGGCGTTTCGTCAAGAAATATGTGGGTGCTTGCATTGACTGTGCATATAACAAAGACAGTGCATCTCGGCAGAAAAGCGGTCATTTGTTCCCTATAGAAAAGATATGCATACCTTTTCATACTATACATATCGATCACTTGGGGCCTTTCGTTAGGAGCAAGAATGGTAACACCCACATTTTAACAATTGTAGATGGGTTCACAAAATACGTATTCGTGCGGGCAGTCAAAAATACGAAAACAAAGATCACAATAAAGGTTCTTCAAAATATATTTTTTGATTTTGGGTTGCCAGCAAGAATTGTGTCAGACCGTGGCACTTCTTTTACATCGTCAGCTTTTAAAGCTTTTTGCAATGAACACGGCATTAAGCACATATTAAACGCGGTTGCCTGTCCCAGAGCCAATGGTCAAGCTGAGAGATATAATCAAGTTATACTCAATTCTTTAGCTGCTCAAAATTTTAATGGTCATGAACGTGACTGGGACAAGCAACTGGGTAAAATTCAGTGGGGTGTTAATAACACAATTAATACAACCACTAAGAAATCTCCAACTGAAGCGTTATTCGGCATTAGAATGCGCGATGGTCTTGCGAACAAAATGGGAATTGAAAGCACACAAGACGATGTGGAATGTGTAAGAAGTATTATCAGTTCAAATATAGAAAAGGATCAGAATATTCAAAAACGTAGACATGACATTGATCGGGTTCCGGCACCTAAAATACAAAGTTGGTGATCTAGTGAAGATTTTAAGGAATAATTACGGTAATGATGGAAAAAGTACTAAACTCCTATCTAAATTTGTCGGCCCCTTTAAGATTTCTCAAGCGTTAGGAAATGATCGTTATCAAGTGATGGATATTCCAGGTTTTCCTAAAAAAGGTAAGCCTTATGAATCTGTAATAGCTTTTGATAGAATTCGACCCTGGATTAATGTGAAAGCTTTAGAAGTACATGATAGTGAAACAAGTGGTTCATCATCTTGTAGTGATAAAGAGTAGTATTAATATATAGAAACTTTGCCAGTTGTTACGAATTTACGTTTAAAATTACTACACATAGAAAATTGAAGTAGGCAAACATATGATATTATTATTTTATTTATTATTTTTTTATAATAGAAGGATACGACACAATGAAATCTAAATAATGAAAATACTAAAAATGATAATGACTGCTTTGAAATGCAAAATTATCTATACTAATTTTGTTACAAATGGTATGACTGATTTATATATTAAGGTTTTGTTTCAAACTGATTTTGGGCAAACGAAACATGTTATTGTTAAATCTTCAGACATCATAATTATTTGAAACTAAAATCATGAGTGTGTGTTGTTCGCTTATGAGAAAATTGTCATTTTAGTTGAACTCATTTATTTGTAAATATAATAATGTATGCATTAATATAAAATATTGTATATTTTAACAGTCCCATGAAATCTTTTAAAATGTACAGAAGCTAGCTTAGAGTATTTATTTAAGTTTAGACTAAATATATACTTTTATAAGATTATGCTTGTTAAATCAAAATTAAATTAAGATACTATGTTATTTAGCTTAGTAAATTAAGTTAGTAAGTAATTTATTGGCAGAGTTCCTGATGTTTTTAGTGTGCCAGGAGGCTACACATTTCGTAGGATGGCCGAGTGTAATAACTTTATAAAAAGTGGTCTTATTTTCATTAAATAGCAACACAGCTCGACCCCTCCACTCTTTTGTGACAACTTCCGGTGAAAAGATTGAGAGTGGTGGGGTCGAAGCAGCGTTTGAATATAAAGTCAGGAGCTCGGCCAGTTGTAGAATAGTCATCGAGACGATCAGTTGTCTAGCGGAAACTATGTTGAAAGCATTAACAGTGGAAATTAAAATATTTACGGTATTGTGAATTGGAGTTTTTCTGACACTAATAATAATATCCTAATATAATATATCCCTAATAATAATATCCCTTTAATATCTTTTCAGGAACGTTTAAGCACTGAAGAGATCACGCGGCTCAGTGATGTAAGGAACCTGGTAAACCAGTTATACGAAGCGCTTAATGTACGCGAGCACCAAATACGTAAAGAGCGCGAATTGAGAGCGCAGTTGGAAAAGTTGTCTGCCGAATTGCAGCCGCTGGAAGAGGTGAGCAAAAAAATCATTTTTATTCGTTGTAGGTAGATATTTATCACTACATATTATAAAACAAAGTCGCATTCTTTGTTTGTCCATATATCCCTATGTATGCATAAAACTTTAAAACTACGCAACAGATTTTGATGCGGTCTTTTTTTAATAGATAGAGTGATTCAAGAGGAAGGTTTATACGTCAATACGGAGTAGAGAAGTACTGTAATTTTTGAGGTTTCTGTAAATAATTACATTTTTTCCCGCTTACATTGCAAACGCTGGCTAAACCCTACGAGATTTATCAAAATGATCTACTGAGTATTTGTACATCTTGAAAAGGTCTACAGAAAAATCCGCGATTGTGTATGTCTATCTCTTATGGATAACCCACAATAGCATTTTTTGTCATTTACTTTTTACGAAAAATAATGTCTCATGTTCAAAGCAATTTTTATACAATACAGCATTAATCCTTATCCAATTAAGTACCTTCAATAAATTGTTGATTTAATATAGATCAATATGGCCGTTTACAGCATGTAATTTAAGTGAACATTTTCGGAGATATTACAGATTTAAAATTCCGTGAGGACGCCGCGCTTCATCCTATAGCACTTCGCATTTAGCAGCTATATTATGTCGTTCTTTCAAGAGTTTGTTTAAAGCTGTGAATGTTGTTTATAACGACATTCTGTAATTAATTGTAAAAATAAAAAACACAGGGAAAATGTAAAAGTAAATAAGTAAAAATGTACTTACTATATGAATTTAGATATTCCAAAGATAGCAGGAAATCTTCTTGGGTATAGGAAGAGGAAATTGTTTTTCTCCAAATTTAACGCTTGCGGGCCACGGGCAGAAATGAATAAATCAAAACTACTGGATCGATTTTAATCATTTTTTTTGCACTGAGAGACATGGGATATATATTTTATACCCGTGCGAAGCAGGGGCAGGCCGCTAGTAATTATATAAGCGTATGATTTACAGGCGTGCGTATTAGCGTCCTAACAATGCTGACTCTGTCACCGCTTTGAATTTTAAAACAAATATTTCTAGGTGTTTTCATTACTCGCGACCACCCGTTCCCCGAATAAGCTTCGCTGACTTGACTGTTTATGGCAAAATTTCAATTCAATATCGATTTTAGTATTTTTAAACGCCCAAAAACAGGAATAAAACGATTTTTTTTAAATAAAACCTAGCTAGATCGATTTTTCTCCCCCAAAACCTACACGCTGAATTTAAGGAAAGTCGTTGGAGCCGTTTCCGAGATTCCGAAACTTGGCGGTTGCTCTTTTCAATAAATAATACTCATAAATAGTTACATTAAGACATTACTATCTTATGCAGGGTCGGACAGTAGCTATATCCACGCAATCTTATCATTTAAATAATCCTCAACAGTATATATAGGCTTTCAGTATCAGCCTCTCTTTAACAGTTTTTTTAAACTGCTGTAATGGCAAAGCTAAAACTGATCGCGGAATTTTATTATAGAATTTAAATGGTTACTTTAAACGTATTATAACTGGATTAAAAATTTAAATTCGTGCACCAATTGGTCTTAAGTTTTGAACGAGACTTAAGTATACAAGATTTGCTAAATTATGAAAATAGCTTCGTAAAGTGTCAAACTTAGTTAAAATAAAGCGCAATGTAGAGGATCTTTGCCACAACTTGAATCACTGAGCTTTGGTTGCATTAATACGTAAGCCTAGGTTAGTGTGAATGAGCCGATAGTGTATTTATGCATATGCAGGAGGCAGTTATCTCCTGCAAGCCGCATATATTATCATACAGATGATATCATTTCGTGAACAATTGGAATTTTCCTATTCAACGTCGGCGCGGTTCGTACATTTATGTCCATAAAATTCTTAATATGTTGTACTTATAAGAAAGTAGGTAATATTGTTTTAACAAATAGGTAGTATTTATCATTTTTAAAAATATTAGTAATGAGGGATGAGCGTTTAATGCTCGTTATTGTATTAAAAATTCTAAGGTGGTAACACTGTAGCAGCTATAAAATTTAGGCTTAATTGATATTTGTAACCCACAACGCGCTTTGTCTCGAAGTAAAATATCGTGAGGAAGTATGTCTTCAAGTCCCTACTTAGAGCAGTCTGATAAATAAAAGTTTCATTCCGCCGTGTGGGCTGAGTTAAAAAGACCACCCTCATTTCTTACCGCGGTGTCGTAAAAGACGACTAAGGTAAGTTGACATCAAGAAGACAGCCGGTCGTATAATAACTAGCCAAGAAATGTAACAGCATGTTCATGTTGGGGCAACCCCACTTAGAGTGGGAAAAGGGCAGGAGAATGATGATTTCAAAATCGAGATGATAACTTTCTTGCTCTAGGCTTTCCTTAACCTTTCTAAATATTTAAGCAAGTCGGCCATTGTAAGGATCTATATTTACAACAATTATAATCGAAAATGAATTGTTTGAACTTGGTATACAGTGAAAAGTGATATTGCAAGTAAACTTTAAGTAAATTCCTTGCAAGTCTGCGAGCCGTGTACATTATCATGTAAATTACAAACCGTGTAATTTCCGGAATACGTGTGATTTCCGTAACCATTTAGTATCCAACTAAACTAGATACATCTTGTAAATTAATTGCTGTTCTATTGAACATCTCGAACATTTACATGAAAGTTTGTATTTGTGAATATTTCGTTTGATAAAAGACGAAGATAATCGTAGACATTATTGCCTAGGAAATCTTTAGACATTGTATTGTTATTTGTTATATTCATTAATGGCGCCTCCGCTTAGATGTGGAATCTAAATTTACAGTAATATTTATTTATTTATAAATAGGTACAGATCTTAAATTAATGTTAAAAATCCGAAAGCCTCCTTGTCTTTTACAATTTACGCCTGGAGTAATATTTATGATATTTGGCACAATAGAAGCTTATATACTTGGGATATAGAATAAGAAAATCCAATTTTTCCCTCAGAAGTGGGCAAAAAAACAACATAGTACTTAACTGAGGGTAGCTTAACACAAAAGTAGTAAGAATATTTGTATCAGGGACCATTGCAAAGTAACGCTTAATTTTAGAAATTTTAATATATACTGCGTCCATCATATTATCAGTCTTTTGACAGCTCACGCTCATTAAGTTTTGTATTGCTTACGTACAAATATCATACAAATAATATTTGTACTTTATGGATGGGTACCGCCCACTTAGTGATGTCACACATAATGGTTTCTACGATTATGCCACAGATTAAAAATAATCGGTAGAAATCGATGTTACGAGTATTAAAAGACATTTAATAACATTATATAAAGTTTTACTTTCTTCTTAGTTAATACATGAATACAAATAAAACAATCAGGATATTTTAATTTATTTTATTAGCACGAGTCGTCGGAATGATAATCAACACTAGACTCCTCCGATGAGGAGTCTTCAGTAGCAGTTATTATTAGCTCTTGTGTAGATAATATATTATCAAACGCAATATCACGTTCCCAATCAGAGAATATTACTCTTTTAGTTCTTTCCACCACACTTGCCCAGTTCTCGGCCGTTACGTGGGTGCAAGCATTTTTTAGCAATTGCAACATTTTATTCGCTGTGAATGGGGGGCTTGTATTGCATCTCGCAGCATGCCCTTTTACTTGTGCCCATATAAGTTCTATTGCGTTGTACTGGCAGTGGTATGGAGGAATCCGAAGAACAGTATGGCCATATTCTGCTGCCATTTCATTCATTACATAGCGTTTTGCTCTCTTTTTGGTTTTTAATATTTTTATTAATTCAACTTTTAACATTGAGTCGTCCACATTTTCTCCATTGTCCCGAAGCCAATTAATTATTTCATGCTTTTTATTAGCCTGTGTTGGCATTTTGTCAATTTGACGGGAGTGGTAGGGCGCATTATCAATAAAAATTATTGATGGTTCTTCCAATGAAATGAGCATTTTTTTGAACCACTCTTCATACACATTTGCATTCATCTCTTCGTGGTAGTCATTTGATTTCTTCGATTTAAATGCCAACAGTGCGTCTTGTACAAATCCTTTTGCTGTACCTGCATGGCAAATGATTAGGCGCTCACCTTTTCCCATTGGTACTGAGGAAGTGGAATCAGCAGTATCATCAGTCCAGAAACGAGATAGTGTGTGGTTAGCGTCGAGCCATGTTTCATCCGTGAAAACAATATTTGCCCAATCTTGTATTTTCTTTGCCTCTCTTAAAAAATCACAACGTGCTATAGCTATATCTGTGCGTTCCATTAATAATTTTCTTTTATTTAACTTTTTATATGAAAAGCCAATTGTGTTCAAAACTTTGACCAAAGAAGATTTTTCACCATGAAATAGACCACTTCTTTTCAAAGAAACAATAAGTTTTCTCAAAGTTGGAATTTCTTTTCTCAAGTAGTAATCTAGTTTACGTAGGTTATCATTAATCGAATTACTTAGGTACGTAATTCGATTAATGATAGTAGGTACTATAATCGGAATGGTATCGCATACGAGAATCTTTAGGACATCACTATTGTCAATCTGTCAAAAGATGGTTAATATAATGGACAGTGTATAATTATTTTAACACCAAATATAGGATAAGAAATCCAATTACTTATCGTAATAGAAAACAAACGCATAATGAATAACGCTTTCAAGGTGTTAAGCTGTGGAATGATTTACCAGTATCAATATTTCCCTTTCGGTATTTAAGTTGCAGACTAGGAAATATATATCTTAAATATTTATCTTAAGTAATAATATATTAGTAGCATCTTTTCATCTATTTATTTTACCAAAATTAGTTAATACATAAAATAGTTAAATTTATATAAACTTTATATATTTTCTTCTTCAATTCTTGTCCTTTTCCTTCTGTTACTCAAAGGTTGACTGAAATGATCCCTTTTAGGGCGATGTCCGCCTTTATACATGTGCTTTTTTACTTTTTCTTTCTCTTTTCTAAATAAATGTATAAAAAGAAATAAATAAATAAAATAAATGCATTGAGGAGAGTTATGCGTAGGTTCACATGAATTATCTCGAGAATAACTATTACTACAACATAGTATAAAACAAAGTCGCTATCTCTGTCCGTCCCTATGTCCCTATGTATGCTTAAATCTTTAAAACTACGCAACAGATTTTGATGCGGTTGTTTTTAATAGATAGATTGATTGAAGAACACCGTATTGTGGTGGCGGTGGTGGAGGTTTGTGCGTGTGTTTTTACGAATCCTGCATGTATCAGGTATGAAAATGATTGTCCACTCTACATTTAGCGTTATATATATTTTCTATTTTACTTCATCGCGGATTATAGCAAAATAATTTTAGTATTACTTTTGTATTATGAATCTCCGCAAAGTAACGACTAATTCTATAAATTATTCAAAGAGGAATTGTTTTACTCCAAAATTAAGGCGTGCTGGTCACGGTCAGTAATGAATAAATCAAACTACTGGATAGATTTTAAATATTTTTTTAAATTAATATATTTTATACCCGTCTGAAGCCGGAGCGGGCCGCTAGTAGTAAATAAAAAGTAACAATTTACTTTCAAATTTTAGAAACGAATGTCCCTAGAAGTGGAGACCACACGGAAAACTTCAGCACTGACTTGGGTCGGCCTCGGTCTTATGGGGGTACAGTTCGGTGTCCTTGCGCGACTGACGTGGTGGGAGTACTCTTGGGATATCATGGAGCCTGTCACGTACTTTGTCACGTATGGCACAGCTATGGCAGCATATGCATACTTCGTGCTTACTAAACAGGTAAATGTCTTTTGAACATGTTCAGCTTTTATTGGCGGACCCGTTGGCGCGTTGGCGCAGTGGGTAGTGAACCTGCCTTCAGCTCCGCGGGTCGTGGGTTCGATTCCCGCCGAGGGCAAACTTTTTCTATAAATGAATTAGTTGGTCTACGAATCGGGTGTATATTTGTATTTAAGTTAAAAAAATATATATAAGTATTTATTCACCAGTTGTCTTTCTACCATAACACAAGTATTAAGTTAATTAATTTTGGGACGTACAACCGTGTAAGTGTCCCATATATTTATTTATTTATTATTTGATTGAGATATTAAGATATAATTTTAAAAGGATAATGTTTTCATGAACGACCTCCGTGTGGTAACCGGCTGAGTAGAATAGACCACCCTCATTTCTTACTGAGGCGTTATAAAAGGCGATTACGGTAAGTTGACCCACCATATAGTATTCGGCTGAACACAATATGATAATATATTATGACACATCGGTAAGAAAGGGTGGTCTTTCTTACCGATGTGTCATAAAATACGACTAATATAAAATATAAAAAATAAATACGGAAAGTTTATGTCAAGCAGGCGGCCGGTCGTAAAATACGTAATCAAATCATGTGACAACATGTTTATGACATGTTGTCCCGACCCCACTTAGAGTGGGATAAGGGCAGGAGAATGATGTGATTCATTAATAATTTTATTAATGTTTACTTTTGTAACGTTTTTGGTATACTCCAAATCTGTTAGGCATAAATTGAACATATTAATTTCCAGGAATACATCCTGCCAGATGTAAAGGATAGGCAACATTTAATTACACTTCACAAGAAGGCGAAAAAGATAGGCCTCGATCTAGCACAATATAATCATCTAAAAGATGAGGTAAGCAATTTTAAATTAAAATCTTTATTAAAAAAAAGTAAATCATTAACCTCATAACATTTCAATCACAAATTTGTACGTAAAACTTGAATATGCCCGGATATAGGTATTAAGTATAACTTTCCATTATAAAAAAAAAATCATAAATCATCTAATGGTGGATAACCAAAGCTGCAAAGTAACTGAATTTTTAAATATTTCATAATACTGTATATAATTACAGGTAATTTAAACTGCATTTAACCTCATAATATTTACATTCTCCTTGGATTGTGTTATTTAAAACTAACAAAAATGTTCTAGAATTGCCAAGAATTCGTGGAATATTATTGTTTTCCATTGTTTACCAACATACGTTTTAAAATATTTTAAATATCTTTTTGGTTGTACACTCAACCTTTAATATTTTCAGGTAGACAAATTACAAAAAGATCTCGCGCGTCTTCGCGATCCATTACAAATTCACTTGCCACCGACAAATATAAATAAGTCTGATGATACCAAACGATCACCTTTGACCAAAATTAAGGATATGCTCGAAGAGACTACTAAAAAGATGAAAATCACGTAATATATGCTATAAGGGACGCCGTTTGTTGCGTTGTATAGAATAGCTTGTTGTTTATTGACCGGTGCATTTTTATTGTTTTGGACGTTGAACCATTTTGTACTGAGATAAGCTTTTATGGCGGCAAAGTGTTACAAGATAAAAAATAGTAGATGAACTAGAATTTATGAGTTCAAAGACCAATAACAAGTATAACTGCCTAAATCACGGACTAATATAATAGGAATCTGATCCTTAGCATTGAAAGACATCATTCTTTTACTTAAAATACTTTACCTTATACGATATAGTTATTGTGATGGAATTGTCACAAAGCCTTCGCTCTTGTAACACAAAATCCTTATTAAAAGTTAAATCTGCTTTAAATATTGAAACAATATCGATGGCGTTTAATAGAACGGACTAAATCAAATCGTATTTATTTTTTTTAATGTTAAGATTAAGAGAATTGATACTCCCAATTCTGGAATTTTATAGAAATCTCGAGGAATTATATTATTATATTATAATCTTATGCAGAACTGTACTGCATAATTGTATAAAAAGTGAGGCTAATATGAGAATTAAACCATTACTATGACTTACTATTGTTTCAGATTGGCAATTTTTATTTAAATATGACCAAGAAACAGTAGTTTATGTTTAGAATACAATAGGATAAGTTTTATATATATTAGAATCAGTATTTCTTTTTCTCTAAGAAATAGGTAAGTATATGACATTTTCACATCTCTTACAGTTTATGTTGATTTCCGTAAAGTTAACTTAACGAATAACTACCGCAAAATATGGCATCGTATTTTGAAGTCATTATTTAATTATTATGTCTAAAAAGAATGTTATATAGCGCATTAAAAAAGCTCCAAAGCTATCAATATTGCAAGAGCATAATTTCATAGATACAAAAAGTATATTCAAAAAAGTTCTTTAGTGGCAAATTGCAATAAAGCGATGCGTGGCGCTTAAAAACCCTCGAGTCTTAAAAACCCATAACTTTGAAAATCAAGAAAGCACTGTTTTCTTTAATATTTCAAAGCGTGACGACATAGATGGCATTGAAATAAGGATTTAAATGTATCTAACAGAAGCCTAATTTTGAATTTAACTTTAATATTAAGCGTTAAGATTTGATATTTTAACTTATAAAAGTACAGTTACATTTAATTCTTTCTTTTAAGTGTCATCGATATATGTGGTACATTATGGTTCAATGCAATTTGTGAGAGATTTTTAGGTAATTTTTGCTGTAATATTGTTATGTATAAATGTGAGTGCGGAGTTTATAAAAGATAAAGCCTTTTAACGGTTTATCTTAAAATAATTGTTATCTACAACCACATTTGTTATATTAAGCAGATTTTTATTTATACTAATTTTAATAGTTAAATTTCACATATGCCGTTAATAGCTTTTCATGCTGTTCCTTTGAACTCATCATTTATTTTTGGTGAAATACCAATATCAATAACTTTAAAACTTGTTTAATGCTGCTTTTATCTATTCCTGTTATTGCATATAGTCGTTCCCAATCTAAATTGGATGTTGGTTTTTTGTCTGTGGATCTTATCATAACTTGCACCTTATAATTGTTTTATACTTTTAACATAAAATATATATATAGATATATTAAAGAAAGATAATTATGAACTAGCAAATTTTGTACATTATGTTACTGTTTGTAATTTTTTACACGGTCTAAAAGAATTATTCAATGCTTTTCAAGTTAATAAATATAATTATTATAAAATTTATTGTTATAGGTTATTTAGTATAGAAATTGCTAAAATCACAAATTTTAAATGTTTGCAATTTAAATAATTTGCTTTATAATAGGTGAAATTTATTAGTTAAATATATTATACTAATTATATGGTTTGTTGGTATTTTAAATTGTGCTCAGAAATATTGTTTCCTATAAATTTTAAGGACTAACACAAACGAAATTATTTATTTGTGCCAACTTGATACTGAATAAATAAGTAGTTTTAAGAACAAACATTACTGACTATATTGTTTTTGAAGGATGGATTCAATTTTATTTTATTGAATATTTTTGGAATTTGATATAAAATTTTTGGAATTAATTTATTGTTGTTACAAACTTATAAATTCACCGTAGTAATGAATATTATTCTTATAATTTGATTCATTGTAATTGTAGTTATAATTCTAGTCTTTTGTAGAACTGAAATATTATATGACTGTGTTCCTGCTTGCCTAAAAATATCATTGAAATGCGTGGTTTATAGAAAATAATGTAGAATTTTATTTTATTTCTAGTTTTAATTTCATTAGAAAGAATATTTTTAACATCAAAGATAAGTATACAAAGATTGTCCAGAAGTATTTTTTATGTACAGATTAGTAGAAAACTGAAAATATGGCAATATTTGAAAATAGAATCCTATAATTTTTGCCATATTTTTAATGTTAGATTTTATTAATTTTGAAACTAGCGTTTTTTTATATTATTTTAAATTTCATTTTAGTGCATGGTAATTTAACGCACAAAATGATGATTGTGTATGCATTTTATTCTGATCAATTTAGTATTTATTATAATTTTTTAAAATGTATATTTATCATGAATTTGTATTTTAGAGCTACCGTGCGTTTATTTGGTAATTAAATAAATTTTTCATGTGTTTTTAGTATTTTTTTTATCACTAACATGTCTTCAATACTAACTTATTCTTCTTTTAAAACTATATAGTATTTTTTAAATTTATAAATTGAACTGGCAACTTTGCCTTTTGTTTTTAATTTTATTAAAAAAATTGCTGATTGTAACGCTTAAAAATGTATGCACATTTTAGAAATAATATCTTTAATGAAGCCGTAGGATTAATAAAGGCTGTGAAATAAATGTGAAAAAGCCATTCCGTTAAATTAGTATATAATCATGTCACTCGCTTTCGTGTTATATTAATATAGATAATATAGTGTGCTTATGTCAAAATAATTCAGGAATTATCCATAAACAATTGCATACCTTTATAGTTATACAATGCAGTCGGGTAAATCACAATGTTTATGTTCTCAATACTTGTGGTAGGTATATATGTATATATGTCCGATTGACATAAAATAATTATATTATTATTATGCTATTATTTGCTATTTGTCTTTGGCGCAAAGTAATCTATAAATTATTTATGCGTTTAACGGAAAGTATTATAATCAATTAATTTTGATCCATCGATATGATAGGTTTATTAAATTATTAATTTTAATGGTAAATTTTTATGAATTATTTAATAGAGTTATAACACAGGTTTCCTTTGTCGTCATTGATGATATTTGTCTCGGAACTATTCAATACTTACAATCACACCCAAATCTTATTCTTTTTTAAGCCGTATCTCCCGTATATAGACACCATAGACAAGGATACATCTAACTATATATTGTCGTAGTTATAAACATTGTTATTTTCCGACTCAGTTGCTGGGGTAAAATAAATATAAATTGGTAAATTATATGGAAGATTTATAAGTTTTTTACTTATTAAAATCTTCAATTATTAAAGGCAAAATGTACGTTATTACGCGTAATCGGTGTTACCAGTAAATAAACACAAATTTATATATATAAGTTAAGACCGTGTTTGTCTTTTTTTTATAAATGTAAGTTAAAATCTGTTTTTCAAAAAGGTCTGTCATTAACAATTTCTATTTATTTTATCTGTATTATGTGAAGCATTACATAGCATACCTAGAGTTATTATACTAGAGTAGGGGACCCATAGGACCCCAAATTTGTGTCTGTGAGTGCGAGTGTCCAACAAATAATAAGAGAGGGAAAACGAGAGACAAATACCTATCTTTGACTAATCACACATGCGTAGATAGATTTTCAGAGTGTTCTTAATTTAAGTACTTTTTGGTACACCTTCAAAATGTTTATGCGTTTTTTACATCCACTCCACGTCATTTTATTACATCAAATGAAAATACTTAAAATTGAACAGTATAAACTTTTGTACTATTTTTACTCAAATTTAAACTTATACATTGATATTTTAGGTTAGCTTTTGGTATTTCAGTAAAAGACGATTACTCAATACCCACGCAATATAAGAGAGACAGAGAATAAGCCTCATTTGCTTTCTCTATTTCTTCAATGGACACATTTTAAGCTAGCTCTCCTACTATAGGTATAATAACTCTATTTAACATAGAGGGTACAACAAACGCTACATGTTTATTCTGTTGCACAATCATTGACGTTTGATAATGTAAGTAAAAGTAACATAGATTAAAATTCTTATTAAAAAAAAACTGTTGTATACTTACTAATGTTGTATCTACACTCTAAATTAAGTTTAATGGCCTCGAATTTACGGTCTAATATACTTTGTATATATCTCTTATAAGTCTAGCTGTAAGCACGCACGTATTAGTATTAATCTATACTGGAATTCATATTGCAATATATGTTAATACGAAAAAGATTTTTCTAAGAATATATCTCGCCTGAAAGAACAAATTTGCATCCAATTTGTATCTACTCAAACAATATTAATATTGATTATTATATAAACATACGGGTCACATCGCGTTATAATCGATTACCTTTGAACGAACTGATTCAGTCGTGACCACGGTGGATGCAACTCTGCCGAAACGTAGAACCTTATACAAAGGTAATCGATTATAACGCGATGTGATCCGTATGTTTATATAATAATCAGTATGAATCGCGAGAGTTTAAAATCTACTAATATTAATATTATTTAAATTAAAGCTAACAGCTTTTAGGACAATAGAAATATTATTTTATATCAAAGCTAATAGCTTTTAGGATTATAGAATCTGTACGCTGCATTAGGTTAGAGCATTTTTAAAGGACATTTTGACGTCTAGACCGATATTGTATACCCAAATTTGGTTTTGTGTAAAGTCGGGTCTCCTATGCGTATTTTACTGCAAACATTTTCTCACAATTTTCTCAGAAAAACGCGTCTTACGTTAGTAGTTTTTTCATATTTCTGACATAAAGCCAAGGTATACTCTTTTTATTGAAGAGAGAAGAGTAATTTGTATACGCATTTTCTTTAAAGCTACGATGTGTTATAGGTTATCACTAACAAACCATTAACACTAATATGGAAAAACGGTCCTTTTCTTAATGAAATATTTGTCTAAAGTCAAGATTAATAACCGATAAAAACTATGATAGTATGGTTGTAGTTTCCTTCTAGATAGAAATCTAAATTTCAGTCCTTTTATGTTTTATCTCACTGTCATTTTTGCCGAAAGCGCTATCAAAACGTTTATCTTAATATTATATTCTAAAATCTGTTTTCAATATTACGCTTATATTGCAATATGAAAAATTAAAAGCTAAAGCTTTCTCTTGTGATTTGCTGATTCGCACTTTAAAGCCTACTTAAGTATCTTTCTCATTGATGCATATGTACTACGTATGACCGTGCCCTTAATTGCAATGACCCAAAAATTGCACTACCCCACAAAATCTGGCCATAAGTTCATTACACTTTCAAAAAACAGTAATTTAACGCTGGATTACCAGCAAGTGTTATGTTTGGTACGTAGTACATATATCTCAATGATTCTTTCTAGAATAAAATTTTTATATGCCTTAACACTAAGTCAGAGCAAAGCTTCTGTTCACGTGAACATAATGTGTAATTTATTGTTAGTTGGTGTTTGCGTAACTTATTTTTGGAATTTAAGTATATATTTTTGAGATAATAAATCAATGTAAATCCTTTGAATTCTAAATAAGCCGTCGTAACATATTAATTATTTTTATATAAATATAACTATTATGTATATTTTGCACATTATTTATGATTAATTAGGACAATTGTAAATTTTATTGTATTCGCTTAGTGTAACTTGAACATTATTAACTTGTATTGTATTGCTGCGCAAATAGTTTTCTAATATATTAATTTGAGAATAATTGTTAGGCTAAATTAAATCTATTTAAACTCTTTATACTCGTTACATTAATCTGCAAGATACTAAGTTCAGTTTAATTTGCGCGATACAAGTACTAGCCTAAGAAAATATGTCTTCAAAAATACTAAATCAGAACTTTTGTTCTTTACAATGTAAGAATTTTTTAAGTATTTTTTGTTGATAGCTCACTTATTTTAATATGATTGTTATTATGTACTGTATGAGCATCTAAAAATTGTTATTTTTTCATTTTAAGAATTCAAATAACATTATGTTAAGAGACGTATTGAATGAATTTTTTGTCTTCGAGTCTGGATGTATATTTGTATTTAAGTATGTATTTAAAAATTATATATGAATTTATTCACCAGTTGTCTTTCACTACACGGACGGTGGTGAAAGAACAACCGTGTGTGTAAGTGTCCTATATATTTATTTTATTGTATTATAAATTTGTTACACTTATTGCATTTCAAAAAGCAGTATGAGTGAGTCGTCCCTGATTTATTTTCCAAAATTTTCGTTTTTTGTAATATAACAAACTAAACACTGTTCGCAAGTAGTTAGGAACTTAATTATATTTACCTATATTTAGATGTAATTATTTATCCACGTAATAACTTTCCTGTTTATTCACCAATAAAAATTGCCAAATTAACCTTCCAAATAATGCATCTCTTGTTAACTTTGTTACACCTTTCGATATGTCCCATGGATATAAAAATAATACAACTTTTAATATTCGGGTAATGGAATTTTTTTTTAAATCTGAACTTTTTATACGATTTTAATGCTTTTTTCGATAGTTTATCCCTTTTCTTCCTTTTCCATACGCTACGATTTCTGAGATTTCAATTCTTACTGCAACTATACAAACCATGTATGAACTTCTTTACAAAAACGACTAAATTTTTTTTCGTAAATATCTAAACCCTATCTTAATTCCAGAAGTAATCGTATACTTAAATTATATCTTATTTCTGGACTTAGGTATACGCCGTGGCCAGAATATTATAATTTCTGAACACAAATTTAAAAGTCTATAGTTATCGATCATTAAAAGCTATAAGTTTTATGTCCATGAGACGTGAACGTAAATCGTTATTAGTGGAGTGACTACGGGTGCGCGGTGTGTTTCTCGTACACCAGATGTTGTCAGCCTAGCCCCTCGTAATAGTTACTATTTTGCATTTTTGTTAAATTTACAGTCGTGTTCGAATAAATTTATAAGAAATCCTGTTGTTCTCTCATTTTAAATCCTAAAATTAAACGCAAACAAACAATTGAAATTCTTTATTTTTACAGAATTAGTTTGCCTGATACATAATTAATTTGTTTCCTACCACGTTGGAGTTAAATTAATTAGCGCTGTATTTTATCGTTTTCCAGCGCCTCTGAAGGAGATAGCGGCTTAGAGCCAAAGGGATATAAGTCGATGCTTTGCACGTGAGCCCTGACCGACACACCAGGAGGTATGCTAAAATAATCTTCACCTATATTTCTGATTATAGTTGCGCCGGGCTTTGTATGATGGATATCAAATCCTACCGCAAATTCTGGTTGACTTTGTTCGCCACTGTCAACCCCGATATCGTCCGGCTTAATATCAGTCTCTTGGGGAGGTATTAACGGTACGTAAGGTTTCTTCGTCGGCCTATAAGGTTTGCTGGTCGGACGCCATGGTTTGCCTGCAAGTTGTAATTATTACTAAGTTCTATATATTGTCTGTGCGCTCTATCGCTGTGCTCTGGTGCCGTGAGGTATTGGTGTAATAAAAACCAGTTTGTTGGTGAATAATATTTATTGCGATCAAGCAATTTCTTATGATAATCATTCCAAAGTGCTCTCTCCAACCGCTCAGTGCTTTAAGATTGAATATTGTGATCTTGTTTAAGAATTAATGGCACACGTTTGAATATTAGTTCATCGGTCGTTCTTTCAAAGAAAGAGCGCAGACGTTAGTACCCATAGAGCGGAAGCAATAAGCAATCTTCATCGGACACGATGGCCTTAAACATGAGCTGATGAAAATCGGTAATTTTGTTCACGTTTCAACAAGATCACTAACGTCCAATCATTTGCCAACATCCGTGCTATGTATCACCTGGTCCTTGTGTTGGCTTGGGCCCGGGGAAACTAGAGGCGTCCTCGTCAATGTAACTCGCTGAATCTGTTTCTTGAACGAATGTGGGTCCAGGATAACTTTCCCCGCTAGGTCCATTGTCGGACCCTTCTATTTCAGATGGAATAACTGAATTACTCGGTCTGTCTATTTCAGAGGGGAATGGAGGTGGTTTGACGTGTCCTGATGCAGCAGTGCCGTCTGGGCCTGTAATAAATTAACATGCACGAGTGTTTTTTCACCATTGTCGTAATATATGTGTATTTTATTACATAAATAAACGAATATTTCAATGAATTTTAGACTATGATGATGGAAATGGAGAATTATCAAATCTTCTTTTATTGTTTTTTTTTATCTTTGGGTTGAATTAAATTTAATAGATTTCATTTAACATATCATATCTGAAAATTTCGGGGCGAAACGATCGTAGCGATTGTGGTAGTTATTGTGCGTAGTGCTTGTGTGGAATGTTGGTGTTGGCGGCGGTTTGTGATACGTATGGTGACTTGTCCTGCATGTATAAGGTATTTGAAATTTGCCCCTCATACAGTTCGCATTACATAGTCTCTTAACAAGCGCGGATTACAGCAAAATAATACTATTGTAACTTCTATGTTTTGATGAGGTCGATATACGAAACAAGAGAAGACAACTTTAAATAACTGCTGTGCTAAATTAATGGTAACGTTCAACCAGTAAGATTTTATTTAAATTTATCTCAATTAATTTGTTAATAAGGTAAGTCGACCCGCCGTGTGGTATCCGGCTCAGTAGAATAGACCAACCTCACTTCTTACTGAGGTGTCGTAAAAGCCGATTAAGGTAAGTTGACCCACCGTGTGGTATCAGGTTTAGTAGAATAGACCACCCTCTTTCTTACCGAGGTGTCGTAAAAGGTGATTAAGGTAAGTTGACGTCAGGCAGGCGGCCAGTCGTAAAAACGAAGCTAAATCAGGTGACAGCATGTTTATAACATGTTGTGCCGATCCCACTTAGAGTGGGATAAGGGAAGGGAGATGATCTCGATTAATTTGTTGTTAAAAAATATACCTTTAAACACATCATCATTGCTCTCATCGTTAGGACTGTAGGAAGGCGATACTGAGCCACCGCCACCGCCGGCTGCGTTGAATGCTGGGTCGAAGGCGCTGGGAAGCGTGGGGAAGTAGGCTGGGATGAAGGGGTCGTTGCTGTTCTTGACGATGCGATATCCGATACCAGGGCCGGCTATGTAGTGAACTGTCCTGGGAGTTTTAAATAAACCCTTTTATATCTTAATATGGTAAAATTTTGGTAAAAACAATTTTTTTTACTTATTATATTCCACTGCTTGGCAATAGCCTCTTCTCTTCCTTTTGGAGAAGAAGATAAGAGCTTAGTCCCATCAATGCTTCAATGGAGATTAGTAGGTTACTTACATATGTCCCAAGAATTCGCTTTAAATATTTTGGTTTCCGATTATTTAGTCTTTGATAGATTGTTAATTTTAAATAAGCACATAATTTTTAGTAGTAAACCCTCATCAATGCCTGCAAGTTTTGAATCCGTGACACCCTGAGTAGAGTCGAAAGTTGTCCTGATCTCTATCTCAAATCTTTATCTTAATTATTCAGTCACCAAACGATTAATTTGGTTTTTTTTTGTAGAAGTAGTCATTACTTTTAGGAATTACTAATCGCGGATTAGCGCAACGTAATTTTATTATTACTTTAGAGTGTATTTCTAGTACTTGATTTTGGATACAGTAGGTACTATAGTTTTGGGGAGATTAATATGTACCTTTGTACACCTTTGTCATCCAAAAAAGTGTAGGATCCTCTGACGTTACCATGTGAGTCGCTGCTTTCTGTTCTCCTTTGATCGGGTCCAGCTGATATAAATCTACAATCACAGTTATATAGTAATTACTCTCAAATCCAAAATCGTGGCCCATACTATAGACTTGAAAACGAACAATCGACGAAGAACGCAAGGAAAATTTAATTGAATGTGTTCAATTATATAAAATTCGTTATTTTTTTTATTCTTTTACGTATCATATCCCTGAATTATGGATAAAAGAAGAGCGTAAAATAAAAGGCTCTTTTTCCGAAACCATTTCATTCGATTTTATTTTTAAGTTATTAAACGAATGTCTCAGTAGTGAATAGATTTTTGTAATTATAGTTAAAATGGGTAATTCCCTTCGCCGATCAGCGTGTAACAAATTGTAATTATTAAATAGATACATAACTTTTGATAGAAAATAAAACTCGTGTCAGCCTGTAGTTTCGTACCACAAAGCAAATTCACACGTCGCCTTATCACGTCTCAAGCAATCTTAATAATTTGTTTAAAATGACTTTATGCTGTTAGCCATAACGGCTTTTAAACGTCACCAGGTAGAGCGAGCGCAGAAGAGTCGTCAAAGTTGCGTAAAATCGGAGAGTAGAGCGTATAAGCCATAGAACGTCGTCCTAAGGGTGCTACCTATAAGGCCGAGCCGACGGCTCGTATAAAGGCATTTGCGTAAAATCGGAGAGTAGAGAGCATAAGTCAGGGAACGTCGTCCTAAGAGCCTCTTGTGAGCCCGAACCATAGCTGAAAGAGACTTGTAGTTGAGGGTATGACTGTAACAAGTCATCATGCCGTCGGGAGTGTGGTGAGAAGCTATGGCCGACTGACGTTAGAAAACTGTGATAGACATACCTGTGAATTACCACTTGTACCTGTAAGAGCCGTCGAGGCCTCGCTGCACGGCAGTCTTTCCTCTTGGCTTATCCTCGCCTCTCACGAGTGGCGCGCGATGGAACGGGGAGCCAATGAGGTTAGGTGCGTCAGGGTGCGCAGATGATACGTGGAAACCGGTGTCACGGCCGGCGATGTACGTGACATCGTGTCTTTCGCCAGTGTCGTCCACAAACGAATAGTGGCCTGGTAGCAATTTACAAGCAGCATTGTACCATTGCAAGAAATAATTCAAATTCAAAATATTCCTTATTCAATAAACTTGTAAACAAGTATTTTTGATAAGTCAACTTTACTGATGGTTAGGTAAAGTGCCATCAAAATACTTGGCGGTTTGCTTTACTTGTTCGTCGTCCTCCCGCACTAATTCCATATAAATATATATTATAAATATGTTGTCACATGAGTTGGCTACGTATTATACGACCGGCCGCCTGCCTGACCTCAACTTACCTTAGTCGTATTTTACGACACCTCGGTAAGAAAGAGGTTGATCTATTTTACTCAACCGGATACCACACGGTGGGTCAACTTACCTGAGTCGCCTTTTACAACACCTCGGTAAGAAATGAGGGTGGTCTATTCTACTCAGCCGGATACCACACGGCGGTTGCACGTCATATATTATTATTATTATTTATGTATCATTATAACACATTGTATAAACAAGATGCAAAGTAAATTAAAGCTCAGCTACGGGTTAAAGTTAATACTTAAGTTCATTAAATATCAGAAGTGTATGTATAGCATACCTGTTACGTCTCCCCTACTGTCAGCATTCTCATTTTTTGAGTATGTTCTTGTGTCTATTTTGTATGAGTAACTGGGGTCTTCATTGGGGTCAAAGTACGGATCATCCTTGTTACCAATATTGCCTCTTGGCCGCTGGTCTAAATCTAGCTTACGATGAACGTTTGGACCTCTCGCACGGAACCTATAGTGTATAAAGGATTTATATAATAATTATCTCTCTTATTTGAGGTTATTGATCAAATAAAATCCCTAAATTTAATGAGCAATATATACCATATATTTTAAAGTAATAAGGATTGATTATTGATGGTATTAAATTTGGTCTATGACATCCGAAGATCGGGAAAAATAGAAGTTTGCTGAATTTATAGTATTATTTTCCAAGATCGCAAGTATTCTTTTTCAAATAAAAAAAATAAGACACGCTACTAGGTTAAAATTTAAATAAACGTTATTTCAAAAATTACCATTTTTAAATGCTCTCAAGGGAGCATTTTATTTCATGAAATTATGAATTTTAATGTATTTAAGGGAATTATGAATTGTGTTTAATAGATATATCGACAATAGATGGATCATTCATTCTCCTATCCTTATCCCACTCTAAGTGGGGTCGACTTACCTTAGTCGCCTTATACGACACCTCGGTAAGAAATGAGGGTGGTACTATTTTATTCAGCCGGATACCACACGGCGTACAATAGATGGATATATAAACAAATTAAGTAATAAATAAGTAGTCGAAGTATTTACGTAAACTCACCCTCTGGGTCCAGCAGTATAAATAGTTTCTTTTACTTCGTTATTTCCGGGTTCCCTCGCGCCAAACCGACCACCGACTACGCCGTTAGAATTACCCTGTGCCAAATGATAGCTTCCTCCAATATCTTTGTTTGCGTACCTGTGATCGTTCAAATAAGATGTTTAATTATAAACAAAATAAGTTGTTATTCATTGACATAAGTAGCAGGCTATTACTCTCCCACCGTTGGGATTAGGCCTCTTCTCTCCGTTTTTGGAGAGATGGATTAAAGCTAAGACCTACCAGGCTGCTCCAATGCGGATTGGTAGGGCCAGAATTGTCTAGAGATATGCAGGTTTCCTCACGATGTTTTCCTTCACCGAAAAGCATGTGATAAATTGCAATTATCAATTAGACACACAATTTTTTAACAGAAAAACTCATTGGTGTCTGCCCGGGTTTGCCCCCGTGACCTCCTCGAGTCGCACGTGTTAGTCCAAGAGTCACACGGTGTTACCGCTGGTCTAGCACAGCTTTCATTTTTCATCAGATTCATTGACATGATATATTTGTACTTCCAACATCGACAAGATATGATTGTATTCATTTCCTATTTAAAAGTTATGCGATAAAATCACATTTATAAACTGTAAATTTAATGTTCGGCTCGTTAGCGCAGATGGTAATGATCCTGCCTTCAGCTCCGCTGGTCGTGGGTTCAATTCCCACCGAGGGTCAACATTTTTCTAGCAAAATTTGTTGGTTCTTCGAGCCTAGGTGTATATATGTATTTAAAATTGTATTAGTATGTATTTACCAGTTGTTTGTCACCCATAACACAAGTATTACTTACTTTCAGTATGGGCGACCGTGTGTGTAAGATTCTAAAAAAAATCTTTTATTTACTTTTAAAGCTTTGCTTTTAAATGCATTCTCACTGCATTGCACTCTCACTTACACGCCTGCCTATTGCTCCCCTACTCTAGTATTTTTAATGAAAATTCTCGAAATATTTTGATCCTTATTTATCAGAATTTTAGATCTAATTAGAAATGAGTGTCATTGATACAAATCTATGTTAATTTTATCCAACTTAATTTTATTTATTACCACATGGGTAGATCAAATAAGAAACATCCAGAGATATTGCGGAAATTAAATGTATACAATTTATGTTTTTACGTTCTTCTAATAACCAATAAATAGAGAATAAAAATTAAAAACATGATGTTTTTACTGTTGTTTTCAAATACCAGAACGAGTTATTTTTTTTATGTTACATTTTAATCGCGGAAATTTACACAGATTGCAATTATGAGGCGATTTAATTACAAAATAATATTAAAATATTGATCGTACACGGGTGTTACTTAGGTGAATTAATTATTAATTTTTAGATGAATATTATTTTAAGTAGGTACGTTTAAGTAAAAAAAGCTACAATTTAATTTTTTGCTAATATTATTTGGCAAAATAAGGTGATAGCTTGCAAAAATTCTATGACAAGGTAATTTAAGTCTGCGTTGGGTTCAAAACCGTATCTCACGCTGCTTTTAAAAACAGGAATTTAGACCTTACGACCTTACATTCATAAAGTGTAAATTGCCAGGTCACATAAATTCTAGTTAACTCATAAATTCAAAGATAATTTTGAAATATTATTGAATATTTTTCCAAATTTTCCACTGAGAAATTATTCACGAAATTCTTGTTTGTATTTTATACTAAATCAATTTAGCAACTAGAAATCCTAAAACGATATGTTATACTATTTAATGACATTTAAACAACCACCTTTTTACCACTTTGAAAAGAATATAGAAAATTTTTAACGTATATATACACATTTTAACGAAAAATACATCAGACGATGCAATTGTATTATCCCAAACACAAGATCTCTTCAGGGTTTCTCAAAATTTTAACTATTTCAACTAGTTTACAATATATGTTTAATTTTTAAATTAAAAAATACTAAATTTTACATTGAATATATAAAACACTATTTTTGACAAAAACTGTCAAGTCATCGTAGCTTATTCGGGGAACGGATGGTCTTAAGAAATGAAAATACCTAGGGTCCATCCCCACCAGCCCAATTTTTTTTTGAAGTTTTTTTTTATTTTGTAAAAAATTACTGAGCAAGGCTTCGTCAACCAGGTATTAATAATTAACGTAATATTCCAATTTACTTTACTTACCCAAAATCAAAAGATCCATCTACATTCACATTATTGTAGGCACCATCGTTCGTCCTAGATTTTCCCGGGATCACCTGAGTTCTTACTAACGCACACACACAAACAACAAACACACTGTACAATGTCCAGGACATTTTTGGCACTGTTATTGGGTCATCACCAAACAAAAGAGGTCTTTAAGTTTGCACTTTCAGGGTCCAACTATGAAAATAAAAAACAATGGCTCCTTTTATATGGCGCTAAAAATGAGCGTCCAACGGAGTAACACCGCGTGAAAACGACCGGACATCATTGTTATTAATATTAGGTGCGCGATCCAATACACAGCTATGTTTATAGCTTTTTAATAAGTACTCGTATAAGATGTGTTTGCCGTCAGTTACTAACTAAATTATTAGGACTTCTTTTTTTTTTGGCTTACTTTTATTTTTCCTACTATTTTTTAGCTGCGTAATATGCTTAAAAAATAAAAAAATAATATTAAAATTATTTTGCTATAATCCACAAGAAAATCGTTTAAGTATTGCGGATTATAGCAAAATAATTTTATTATTACTTTTGTATTATTGATCTATGCAAAGTAACGCCTAAGTCTATAAATCATTTAAAAAATCAATTACGCATATATTTTACATATTACTTTCTTACTGAAAATCTCCGATACAAATTAAAACGCCGTGAAATTGATGCTAATTGGGTCATATAGTCCAAAAAATTAGACAAAAGTGTCCCAAGTTGTATCTCGACGCTATAGCGAACTAGCAGATCGCCAAAATGCTGATCTCTCTGCGGAGAATTTGCACACTCACAAACACAAATAGCTTTGAAGTAGCCATTGGAATCAACTAAATTAATTCTATGTAAATAATAGTTTTTAGAACATTCTGGTCGAATAGATTTTAACTAGTTAATCCCGGCTCTCCATGAGAGCGATAAATTCAGTAGAGGGTGAAAAAATCCATTGTTTTAATAAATTTCAGAACAAACATATGTTTTTTGTCAATTGCAGTAGCTAGTAGCTTCTTGTGGAATTATTTAATTCATTTTTACGAAGAAATACTAACTTTAGATCATTTTTTCATTCCCGAAACTTTTTAACATTGGCATAGTCTCTAGTCTAGTTATTGATTTAAAATTTAGGTTTATAGTAATGGTTAAACTGTCGTATCTTAGTTTAGCATTTAGTATGCATAGTATATCTCTTAGTGTGCGCAGGTCCGATAGCATGGAGATGCAAGCATATGAGGTGCGAGGGCCGTCACATCCTTCTCGTCTCTAAGAGGAACATATCTTGCGAATTTATAAATATGTATATATAACTACGTAAAATAACGCCATAAAAACGTGTATAAAAGGTGTCTTGTTGATTTTTGAAGTTCATTGTGTTTTGAACCACAAAAACATAATGAGGTGGAAAAAAATAAAAATAGACGAAAAACAAGTTTTAAAATCCTTTAACAAAATTTTATGGCCCTACTGTTAAATGTCGAGGAGTTTTCTTGTCTTGAGCCGATCCTGGCATCAGAGTCTGGCCATGATTATCATAAAAATTAATTGTCATCAAGACTAGACCAATATGTAAAATTTTAGCTCAATCGGTCCCTGGGAAATGGTCAAATATAAATTGCAAGATTCCACCTTCACATCCATACACGGCAAGTTAAATAAAAGCTTTTAATAAGTAAATCCTAATGATTCAAATTGATTGTTGTTCACGTTGTTTAATGAAATTCCTTTGAATTGTAGAATCTATGGATATTATGTTAATAAAGTGTTGGAGTGGCGAAACCTCGCACAGCAGCGCTGATAAAGAACGACTTCACTAAATAAACAGAATAAACAAAAAGAGAAAAAGTTGCAGAGAACCGGTGGATTTAGGCAGCATAATATCAAATCAAAATAATCTGTAATCAAATTAGATTTTCTAAGCTCTTTTAAGTAGTCAAGGTTTGGTGATTTGCAATTATCAATTAGGCACATAGGTTTTAACATTGGTTTTACGAAAGTCATTGGTGACTGCCCGTGGTTTGAAAACGCGTAGCAATCGAAAAAGTCGCGTGGCCTCATTAAGGTTTTCTAAAATCATACATACAATTAAATTGTCAGGTTTCAGGCTATAATTAGGTTCTTTAGCCTCAAAAGATGCTCACTCATTCTTTATCTAAAGATACCCATGTTATGGAATGGTTGTAGAATTAGAAAAATTCTTACACGTCTTAAGAAAATTTTCTTCAAATTATGATCATAATCATATTAATATTAAATTTTTCCTTATAAACCTCAAATATTTCTTTTTACCATTAATTCCATTTGTTATCGAGTTCACTAATATCCGCGTCCGGCGTTTGTTCTACAAGTACTTCCTAGTGCCTTGGGGATGTTTCACAACGCTGTAATAAATGTCTAATTGTGATGAGATTTGTCTGTGGTCGGCTCCATTGTACTAGGTTATATGTGACGTTAGTTAAGTTTAATAATATTCATAGAAATGCTGGAATCTGCCTGTCCGTTCCGCTGTCTCAGCTAAACTACTAGACTTAAATTTGTGAAATTTAGTACTTTTAATGCGTATCAGGTTAATATATGGGATATAAACATTACCGTTTTTTATTTCTTTTAGGAAATAAAACAAACTACATAATACACAAATTGAAGGTATTTTAGTTTTATTATACATGTAATTCATTTTTAATCAATTGATAGAAGCGGTAATAGACAAATGGCATTTGTTTCAGTTTTTCTATATTCGCAACTCGGTAATCACGTAACCAAAAGCATGTTAGGGGCTTGTTACTGATATTATAAATGCGAAAATTTGTGAGCATGGATGTATATTTGTTACTCTTTCACGACGAATTTGCTGAACCAATATTGATAAAATTTGGCACAATTATTCCTTATACAACGGAATAACATATAGGCTATAGAAAACATGGGTAAAAGCTAGTATTCTATAATGAGCGGAGCTACAATGCTGAATTGAAAATTTCTTTGCTTTCCTTAGTTTTCAAATTAATTTAATTTTAATTAATTATTTTAAAAAAAATCGCAATACTGAAAAAAATCACCAAACAATGAAAACAGCGCTACCAATGCCCGTTCCGGTATGATCATCGCGGATTACACCGCCGAATTGTACTCACTGAGATGAAACACCTCTCAAACTTGACCTCTGAGTTACAACTTCATACGATTAATTCCGATCGGCCCAGAGATCAGGTTACAGCGGTTGGTACACCATTAGCATATGTCCTTCCATCTGACCATTGTGTTGTAACGATATATTAGTTTGCTGAGAGATATGCCGATACGAGTAATGCCTTTCGAAGACAATACGTAGAGGCGATTCGGCGTACGAAGTACCCAGGTATCAATTATATTTAATTGATATGTTTCGGATATTACAAGGATATGTTATATGTTATTACTTTGAAATAATAGTTCTAGCTTGTTTAATTCAAAGCCGACCGAGCCTTGCTCGGTAATTTTACACAAATAAAAAAGAAACAAAAATAGAAAAAAATTTTAGGGTAGGTGGGGCTCGATCCTAGGTATTTTTATTTCTCGAGACGGCCCTTTCCCCGAATAAGCTACGCTGACTTATAGATGCTGACATATTAAGGCAAAAATAGCGTTTTATATACAAATGTTACTAGTTAGTATTTTTGATTCCCAAAAAGAGGGATAAACGAATTTTTTTTAATGAAACCTAGCTTGATTGTTTTTTCTCCTCCACAACCCCCTACATGGTGAATTTCAGGAAAAACGTTGAGCCGATTCCGAAAATAAGTATATATACATACTAGATTAACTCATTTAAATATTAAAGATTGTATTAGAATACCGCTAATCCTGACATTTAACAGGATGTCTATAGCCTATATGTTATACCGGTGTATATGGAATAATTGTGTCAGATTTAATCGACATTTGTTCAGCAGGTTCGCTGTGAAAGTATAACAAACATACATCCATACTCACCAACTTTTTACATTTATACTATTAGTAGGATAGGATATGATTATATTAGAGTTCTTCCCGGTAGGAACAAATTTCCAAATCAATGGTTGCTTCTTTAAAAACTAAAGAAGCAACCATTGATTTGGACTAATTTGACGATTCAAAAGTACTGAACACAGTCCACTACAATAATGAATATTTTGAATTTGTATTTAATTCTGAATCTTGTAATTGTTTCTGTCCAGCAATGTTCCTAGAATTTTAGTGTTTGCTAGTAATTACTAAGTCGTATAGGGAGTAGGGCGGAGGTCGCAGGGCTCACAATGGAGTCGCGAAGGTCATCAGATATTCACGGTGGATGGCTCTGTACTGTGCAGCGATTATTGAACAGTTCTTAGCTAATGTTTTTATCAATGATATGTTTGGGAACTATTTAGTTTGACATATGTGAGCAGTCTGTTCGTAAATTTCTTAATGTTCGTATATTTTTTCTCTGGGCAATTGTCATTTTTTATTCACCGATATGTATGTAGAAATGAAAACGCTACTCGCCGACAGGGTCGTTTTTGTCGCCGTGCGAGTGTCTACGTGAGCTCGGAACGTTCGCTAATGGCGGTCGTAATCGTATTAAATTCATTGTAAAACATTAAACAATTTACTAGGGACTTGCAATATAAAGAGCAATACCTAACTTTAAAGTGTAGTGTCGAGTTTCGGACTCGTAATAGTGTCACCGTTCGTTCGAGTGTACATTTTCATGGCGTCATAAGAAACGGCCGGCCGCCGGCGCATATCAAGGATTTCGAACCTATAGAGTGCATGGTGACAATACAACGACATCTAAAGGTGGGCGGTGCTAAGTTTTTACTACATATCGATGATGATTGTGCATTGCCCAGAAAAATAAATAAATAATATAATAAATATATGGGACACTTACACACACGGTCGTCCGTCCCTAAAATGAGTAACTTAATACTTGTGTTATGGGTGACAGACAACTGGTAAATATATACTTCTATAATTTTAAATACATATATACATCCAGGCTCGAAGAACCAACAAATTTTTGTAGAAAATGTTGGCCCTCGGTGGGAATCGAACCCACGGCCCGCGGAGTTAAAGGCAGGGTTACTACCAACTTAGCGACTTGCCTAAGCCTATCGTCTGCCGCCCTGTCAGGGGACCTTCGGACGTTCCAAACGGGGTATATTGGACGTCTGGCTTACAGGTCCCCGAGGCGGTCGGTGCATCTGGTGCTCCCGATGCACCGGTTAGCGGAGGGGGGGCTTCTCTTTTGAGGGGGCCCTACCCGAAGACGGTGTTTGTTCTCTGGGATCAGAGCTGTTGGCGGGGACGGGGGCAATATGTTCAATGATACCCTGTCCTTGCCATCGGCAGTGTGGTGGAGCACACAGGTCGTTTTGGTCGGTTCGAGTCCGACATAACCATAGCCTGTCCTAGTCGGGCGGCGGTACCCATAAGCGGTATTTTCCTGTATTAAAAAAGGGGTTACTACCAACTGCGCCAACGAGCTAGTCAAGAAAAATGGAAAGTAGATAAAAAATCTGAACCCTCTATACAGTCCACTTAAACCACCAACCAGCGACCTAAGTTCCACGGACCAGATTCCTTTTAATTAGGGAACATTTCGCTACACAGTCAACTGCTGCTATTTTTGATTAACTTTAACCTTTGAATTGGCAATTATATACTATGAGAACGGTTCGACAAAAACTTATCGCAAAAAAAACTGAAAACGCCGTATTTATTTTAAAGTGTCTTGTTAGGTAAAATCTGAGTAATTAATGGTCGTGGGCCTTATCTTACATACAATTGAATTTAGTAGGCAAATACAAACGATTTGGGGAGGACGTGGGACAGACAGCCATACAATACAGATAAGTATCGTCAATTTTGTTCACGCTTTGTACTTTGCGGTGCTTTTTATACTGAGAGACGGTTCTAGAATCATCTGTACACTGAATTCGTATGTGATATAAATATTGTCAATATGTTAATGGCAACAGCAATAATTATATTTTAAAAATCTTCATTTTTTTAAATTCAGGAAAAAATACATTTCAAAAAGTTTTATTAAATTCAATTTTATAATAATCAAAGAACTTTCGTTAGGTACGGCTTTCTTAATTAAAATATTTTATGAAACACATGTTTAGTATAAAATATACGAAATAAATAACAAAATTAAAAAACTTATGATTATTACGTTTTCTAATTTTGACACGCTATTTAATACAAAATCGCGTTTGAACCATGTTGTATTTTACGACCGGGCGCCTGCTTGACGTCAATTTACCCTTGTCGCCTTTACGGCACCTCGTTAAGAAATGAGCGTGGTCTATTGTACTCAGCTAGACACCTCACGGCGGGTCGACTTACCTATGTCACTTTTTACGACATCCCGGTAAGAAATAATGGTGATCTATTCAACTCAGCCGGATAGCACACGGCGGGTTAACTTACGTTAGTCGCCTTTTACGACACCTCGAAATAACGATTTGCATATTAATGTATAAAGATCACGAGATATATTACGGCGGTCTCCCGGACTATGTGCTTTATGAGTAGGAAGCTGTGCTGATTATGAAAATTTTATAACAATGTGAAATATTATGGCTTTGTTAGTATTATTATGATTATAAATTACATTTGTGTACAATTAAAGCTTATTAAAACTCTTTTGTGCTCACTGCCTTATTAATATTAATGATCATCATTAAGTCCCTAGATATTACATGAGATTCTAATTAACAGTAGTTTTAACACCAGATCTTCAGTTAATCAAATTTTATGTGTATTTTTCAAATGCATATTTCCGAATATATGAATATCCTTGGATTATAAAATGATCCGTATTTAAGCTTCTATCATTTTTTTATTTTAATTTTATTATTATTGTTATTTCATTTTTGGAGAGTTGGGGTTGTATTGTAGTAGTTATACATAGGACAATTTTTAAGTTTACCACACATCAAGAAAGGACTCAAAACATGACGAAGACTCCTCTTTTCGATATTAGTTGAGGCCTGCTAAGCTTTTTTTAATACATCATAAACCCTTATGGGTACTGTCGCCCGGCGTGGATAGGCGGTGGTTATGTCGGACTCGCACCGACTAAAACGACCTGTGTGCTCCACCACGCTGCTGGTGGCGGGGATAGGGTATCGTTATACACATTACTCTCATCCCCGTCAGAGACATCATCTCCGGGTAGGGACCTCTCAAAAAGAGGAGTCCCCCTCCGCTAACCGATGTATTGGGGGCACCAGATGCACCGACCGCCTCGGGGACCTAACCCAGGCGTCCGATATACCCCATTTGGAACGCCCGAAGGCCTGCTACTCCCTGAATACTGCTCTAACGTCAATTGACAGGTTGCACATTGCCCAAGTATTTTCTAATTTCCATCATGATGCATTCGCTTTGTCGTAAAGAGCAGGATCATGTTACTTTCAATTATACACGTAAGTTTTCTTAACAATTTGATAGATTCAATCATGCCTCCCACTGCTGAGACCTCTTCTCTCCTTATTTTGTAGAGTCCTTATTTGGAATCTTTTATTCATTTATTTAAAGCTTAGAGCCATCACGCTGTTCCAATGCAGATTGCTAGGTGACAGATATTGCAGGAATTCTGCCGAGACATGTAGGTTTTCTCACGATGTTTTTTTCACCGAAATCGTGTGATTCATTGGAAATATCATAAGTTAATTGGATTAATGCAGACACCAATTATCGGCATAGGGTTTGTACCCATGGACCCTTCGTAGAGATGCACGTGGTCTCACAGTTCAGCTGTCACATTTGTAAAGTAAGTAGCGGCCTGTTACTCTCCCATTGCTGGAAATAGACCACTTCTCTCCGTTTTTTGGAGAGAAGGGTTGGAGCTAAGACCCACCAAGCTGCTCCAATGCGGATTGGTAGGTTACACATATCACCAGAATTCTCTAGATATATGCAGGTTTTGCAATTATCAATTAAACACATAAGTTTTAACGGAAAAACTCACTGGTGTTTGCCTGAGTTTGAACCCGTGACCTCCTCGAAAGACCGTTGTTACCGCTGGGCTACCACAGCTTTTTGTATATAATGATAAATAAAACAGTTTTTGTGCTATTTACATTTATTGAAATCAACTTAAAACTAAATTAATCTATCAGTTCGTTATAAAGCTTTTAGACCTAGTATAAGATTATTTTCTAGACAAGCGGTGTACGGTAACCAACATTTTATCTTAGTATGAATATATTGGGAACATTAAGACAAAATTAAATTAGTATTTTTATAAAAAAAATAATAGAATACGACGTTACAACTTATTACAAAGTTAATCAAAAACATCTGGTCGAACGACATAAAAGTTGAAAATTATGCAAATAATATTCAATATTTGGTACTAAAGGACTTAAAAAGTACCTAATTAAAAATCATTCCTTTAAAAAAGACTTAATCGCAGATATATGAAAGAAAGTTTGTGATTACTATGTGATATATTTTATGCTCTTTTTGTAATAAGCAGTCATAAATTTATGAAAACTTATAATAAAAATGTGTATTAATAAATTATGTAATTAAAGAATACTTTATTATTTAGAAGTACATGCTCTTTATTTTAAACTTCAAGTACAAATAACAGGGAAATGTATTACGAAAGCAAGAAGTAGAATCTAGTGATCACGTCTTAATAAAGTGATAAAAGTTACTGAGCATCACAATTAATTGGTTAAAACAGTTATATACAGTTCATGTAAAAATTAAGCTAGAGTCACACCTTCGGTATGCTAAAAATTATATGTTTGAAATATTAACTTTCCGTTTTCCTTATCTTAATATAGTCTAACATATTTACATCGTATATTCTAATATACGATGTAAATATATTAAACTATATTAATGAAATGTTTAAGTAAACTATTTTACTATCCTTACCATTCGTCGTGCCAAAATGTCAGTGTGATAAATAATTTAAAATTTTAATGAAGATTCATAACTAATTCTGATTACTGAGCCCTGTTCGGTATTTTAAAAAAGATATAAAGAAAAAAAAAAAAGAAAGAATGCGCCGATAACATATGGGATTCGAACCCTAGTTTTGAACATTTTCGGTCCGCTACCCATCGGCTATCGCAACATTACGTTTGACAGCTAAAAATCCTTTGCTTTCAATTCTACATTATACCATATTTTTAATGCCTAAAACAGGGATATATATTTTTGAAATAAAACCTACTTATATCGATTTTTCTCCTCCAAAACCCCCATGCTGAATTTCAGGAAAATCGTTGGACAATCGTTGACAAATGTTCCAAATAAACTATTAGTGTAACGATTAAGGGAAACTTAAATAGTAGTCGTTTAACATACTTAGATTATTATAATTTTTTTGTTATTTTTTTTACTATAAAACTGAATGCAAAATTATACATTTTAAAACGTGCTGTTTAAATTATACAAATCAAAATAATTGGCATTGACCTAATAAATAACCTTGTTATTAGTACCAATTAACCTTATGCGCGGTGTGACTCTTAAAAATCTTATAATTAAGTTATTATTATGGTAACTAATAAAATATTCAGTGATATTTTCTAAAAATTACATTCTCAAAAATTACTAGAAGTACCTCTTTTATCACAACAAAAATATTTTTATCGTTTTCGAATACACGAAAAATGTGTCTGAAATTAGGTTAAAGATATTACCTTGCGGAGCCTAAGTATCTATTTTGATATAAGTATTTATTATAAAAAAATATATGCAGAAATTAGTAGTAGTTATAATCGCAACTAGATGGCGTTACTTGTACTTTGTAAAATTCCATTGATCTGGAATACCTTAAGGCATGCGCTTTTATAGAAGAAATCTGTATTCTTGCATCTGAGTTATTACGTTCTATGGAGTAATTCTAGAATAGTCTCTAGAAGATAACGGCCGCTCTGCTCTTGTTTATTTCCGCAATTAGAGACACAAATAGCATAAATTGTTTGATCGCTTCTTGAGAAACTTCTTTTTATAAGGCCCATAGTAGGCAACCAAGATTTGGAAGTCTTAAGGGATATATGGGTAAAAAAACATTACTGGCAAATGCACTATGGATGCCATTAATGGCCATAAGAACAAAGCAAACATTACTGCAATATAACAGTTATGGTAACGACAGTGTTTACGACTCTAGAATATATGAAAAAAGTTTAGCAGATAATTCTTGAATTGTATATCATTTCAATACTACTTGGGTAGTTAAGCTTTAGTTAGCTTTCTCCTTCTTTGTATTATAAATTCGTAAAACCATCTTTCGAATAATTAACCTAACCAAGTTCTAAAACTATCCAGTAACGCCATCTATGTGTAATTTGTAATGAAAAACGACGTATATTTCATATTCGTATCCAACAACGTCAAATTTTAATAGTCTAGAAATATAAACAACAGGATGGTTCATATTATAGTAATATAACTGTTATATGTTTTTGTTTCTGACGTTCGTTTTATAACTGAAATATTATCCGTGAAATTGGTTTTAGTATCACCTATTAAACAGACAATATAAAGGGCTTGATATGAAATCGCTTCTTCATACAAGATGCATTTTTAACATAACATAAGATGAAATAAAATTTTTAAGGAGTTATAAAGTTTTAATCTTCACAATCCAGAGTTGCCGCAGTATTCGCCGATTCGATCAGAGATGCATTCGAAGATGTCGAAAGAGACATCGCAATTGCGTCCGTTATCTAAAAAATAAAAATACGAATAAATAAAATAATAATAAACAATGTGAATCTTTCCAAAAGATCACTGGTTGAAACCAAAGCCAATGAGATTTCTAATGTGTTAAATTAATATTTGTAATATGCAATCACACGGTTCTACGGAAAAGGAAAACATCGAAAGGAGCACATGTCTAGAGAATTCTGATGATATGTGTAACCTACCAACCCTCATTGGAGCAGGGTGATCCAAGTTTCAACACTTCTCTCCAAAAAGCCAAAGGTCTCCCCTTTGGCTTTTTATGCCTAGGAGTTGGATAATAAGAAGCGGTTACTTGTTTGGCTGCCTTAAAAATCTGCACCTTTAACGAATGCTATAATTATAGCATATATATGTATAGCGGTAGCTACAAGTGATCCTTAAATAAATTAAATAAAAAATGTTTCCAAAAAATGCCCATGTTTCCACGTGGGTATGATTTATATAGTCCCAGAGTATACCTAAGTGATTTAAGATAGATATAACTTGTACATTTTTGCTGTAAATAGAAAAATGAAATAAATAAACTATATTTTTATCACTTTGCTACCGGACCACTAATGCTACGAGTACATATTGATTTTCTGAGAGACGAATAAATTAAGTCATATTTTGGTAATTTAAAGTGATGTTTGTATTCCTGAATATAATTTCTTGATAGTTGAAATATATTAAGTTTGATATTTTCTCACCCATGGGTACGCTTCTAGAGAACTTATCGTGGTTCCTCATGAGACACTCGCGAGAAGCTTCCAGTACTGCCATGAAGTAACCTCGTTCGTTCACTCCGTCAGAGTATAGACCTACTAGACCTTCTAGAGTCGGGAAACCGTAGCCATCCACCTGAAATAATAAAAAATTAAATAAAAACGCCACACTAAGTCTAGTTTGTATTCAGTAAAGTGGATTCTAAGAAAATGAAAAATTCCCTGAAACATAGATTTTCTCTTCGCAATAATCAGCTTTTACAGTTTAATAGCTCAACTAACAATTGCAATCGCTTAGACGCTATGTAATTTTCATGATCATTAGCCCATGTGATGCAAAATTTACTCCATAGGACTATTTCTAACAAAACTAGTTTAGACCAGATTTTTATTTTCTAATCATTACAGCGGATTTTTCATTTGTAGTAACATTGTTGCAATTACTTTTGCGACGTAGTTTAAACTCGCAATGTATTTGCGTGAATCCAAATACCTACCATACATTCGGTGTCTAGAAAGGGTTTTCTAGAAATAAAGTTGCTTAGGTTGACTGCCTTTAGCTATTTATATTTTTCTCATTAATCGCACAAAATAGTAATTGTTTCTTAAACGGTGTGTAAATATGGCCGATGATAAAACGTGAAAGTAAAAGCAAGTGCGTCCCAAATTTTGTCTCAACAATGTAGACTCAGTGATAGAAATATACAAGACAGTGGGAAATTAACGAGATCGAATGTAAATACGAATGATAACCCGATTTTCTCTTATAAACAATGGAGTAAGCAAAAAATGATCAATAGAAACAGAATAATAAGAAATGCATGTAGTAGCATTCAATGCTGCTATAATAAATGTCGCTGTAGCAATACTTTTTGGATTCCAATATTTGATATCTATTCGCAGGGATATCTAGAAATACTATTCTGCTTTAATAAGTACCTTTAATACCAGATTAAATATAAATTTTATTGGATGGTATATTTTAGTTTAAATACGTCGTGTGCGTTTGCTTGGAATTTATAAGTCATATTTTTTATAAATATAATCACATCGTTTGCTTATTGAAAGTGACAGAATTGAATCCAAGTTTTTATTGCATTTTTTCCTTTTCAAGGGACGAATTGTAAAGATCCTTTCTTAAAGCAACACACAAGGAACATATTTCATATTTACTACATTTATTGTTCTGAGTGTTCCTTAACGAGTGTGTATTTCGCTTTTATATTTTAAAAGTTTAATCCTTTTTTATTTTGTTGTAGGTACACGAATTAACATAATACCCGGGGTATTATTTTAATTCATTATCAGAAGTTAATGAGTGTAGTTAAAAAGTGCAAGTAGCGTTGTGAAAAAATAATCGAGTTTTAAAATAATCGAATTTTTAAAAATCGATTATTTTCAAAGGGATAAAAATCGATTTAGGTGTAATTTCACGTTAATACTTGTCGGTTCTTGCTGCAGACCAGCTTAATTATAAGAAAATAGCTGTTGTAAGAATATCTTATACATTTATGTACTGAGAAATGTCTATCATTTTATCTTTAGCGAAGAGTCAGATACCTCTTTGTTCACTTAATATATTCACTCTGTATGCACATGCCTACTTCTTGATCTATTCCCCTAACCGTTGATTAATCACATAAAAATAAAATTTATTATATGTAAATTTTTGTCATGAGTTTGTTGACAAAAAAATGTTGTCGTTTACGTTTGAAATATTGTTCTATAAAAACATTGATCGTTTTAATTTTGTGATTCACAGTGGTCAATTATAGTCTTTTATTACATATAGTCTTAAATAAAAAAAGTTCGAACAAATCACCAAAATGCTTATAATAGCGACTTAGTTTTTTATACACGTATTGATAAAACTAGTTAACGTTATGTCATATAAAAAGGTATAAAATATAATTTTCCGGGCACTCCAATTTTATCTGAAATCACATAGCCAAGTGATTTTAATGTGTTATAACTTTTATAACACATATATAAAAGTCTTTAAGAGTCACTTTCCTCTTTTTAGGAACACAGGCAAAGTTCGTTATTTGAGACAGAAATACACGATTTGCTTTTAATATTCGATTTAAATTATGGACTCTCAAGCAAACAGAGCATCAAAAAGACCTTGGGCCGGCACTAATAATTGAATCCCTTCTCTAATAACAGGCCTCGCTTCAATATTCAAGATTTTTATGACAGTTATATTTCTGCTGGAGGGATTTTCAAGGGCAATAAATAGGCGAATTTCTTTTTAATTTTACGACTCTCTGCGAGGTTTATTGTGTACAAATTGGAATTGCGCGACAGAATCATAAAGCATTAAAGCATTGAGGGGATATTGATCCATTTTGACCTTGGAGTAGTTAATTCAAGTCATATTCTAAATCATTTTTTATTATATAAACCAGACTTTCATATCTTTAATATATAAATGAGTTAATATTGTATGTATATATATCTTAAATATGTAAATGAGTTAATCTTGTATGTATATGTTTGGAACCTCGGTAACGGCTCCAACGATTTTCCTGAAATTCAGTATGTAGGGGGTTTCAGGGGAGAAAAATCGATCTAGCTAGGTTTCTAAAAAAAAATCGTTTTATCCCTATTTTGATAATTATTAGCAAATTGCGCAGCTCTTATACTATAATAATGTGTAAATCTTCACGACATGTTTTTCAAATTCCAATAAAACCTTTTTAATTTTTACACCTTTTCTATTATTCTGGTAGACTGTTTACATTTATAAGTCACTAGTTTTTACTGTAGTGCAGTGATAGGTTGATAATAGATGGCGCTTTTGCATATCATCCTATTCCTGTAGAATTAATAGGATTTTTATAGTCTATATGTTATTCCAGTGTATAAGTAATAATTGTGCCAAATTACATCGATATTGGTTCAGCGGATTCGCGTTACAAACATACATCCATACTCACAAACTTTCTTATTTATAATATTAGTAGGATAGTATTAGTCTTCATTTAAACGTTACACTGGATATATGTTGTATGTCTGTACGTTTAACCCTGGATTCAGAGGTCTTTGTTCTGAAGTGGGATCATAACTGATAATTACTTCAATACTTTTTATTACACACTTAAAAATATTGTGAGTTCTGTTTCTCAATTATTTTTATTATACAATCGAACCGACCTCGCTGTACTTGATTGAAATGCCGCTTGGTAAAACATGATTATTAAAGAATTCAGTCCGTAAACAATTATACGTAGGGCCGTTTTGACTTTTTAAAGTTATTAAAAAATAAATAAATTTTGCAGAGTTCTGTAATACAAAATTGAGGATTATTTGGATGATAAAAAAGGCTGGATTTGAAATCCTTTCAGCTTCATACAGGACTGCGGTTTAATAATGTAAAATTGAAAATGTTTAAAAGATTGACCGCTGGATTTTTTTCCGGTTCTTTTCGGTAAGAGCAACATTCCGAAGCAGTTGTAGCTTCATTAATCATATTGATCCTTGACGAACCAGAAGTGCTTGAAAGAGCTTATTTGAATAAAGATTATTTTGATTTGATTTGATTTGAAATATAATGATGATAATATTTTTATATATTTCTATACTAATATATAAAGCTGATATAAATATATTAAGAGTTTGATTGTTTGAACGTGCTAATCTCAGGAACTACTGGACCGATTCGGAACGGAATAACATATAGGCTATAGAAATACAGTTAATTCTACAGCAATTGGATGACATTGAAAAGCACCATCTATTATCGACTTATCACACGACAACTGTCCACGCGAACGAAATCGCGGGTAAAAGCTAGTTACCTATATACTGAGTTCGAAATAATTACAATTATGGCAATTTGTCCAATTGACGTTAATACTAAAATACTTCGATGGTAAGGTGTATAGGATACGCCGTGTGGTATCCGGCTGAATGGAATAGTAGCACCCTCATTTCTTACCGAGATGTCGTAAAAGGCGACTAAGGTAAGTTGACCCACCGTGTGGTATCCAGTTTAGTAGAATAGACTACCCTCTTTCTTGCCCAGATGTCGTAAAATACGACAGAGGTAAGTTGACGTTAGGCAGGCGGCCGGTCGTAAAAACGCAGCCAAATCATGTGACAGCGTTTATAACATGTTGTGCCGACCCCACTTAGAGTGGGATAAGGGCAGAAAGATGATGGTAAGGTGTATAGGATATAACACCATTATAACGGATATCTTAATGATTTAACCAGAGAACAGATAGAAGTCGATAATAGTTTAAATATAATAATTATATTTATTATTATACGACAATAGTTTTATTATAATCATAAAAGTAGCTCTATCTTCAAACAAATCGTCAGATGTTTATCATTATTCTATGTTGTGGTAATAAACTTTTACTTCGAAACAAAAGTGGGTAAAATACTTACAGCTTTCACTTTTCGGTACACGCACTGCAGTAGGCACTGGAAAAATAGAAAAAATGTATTACTTGTATGATTATGTTATTAAATATTGCAGTAGATAATGATTCTCATAACAGGGTATTAGTTTATCGCACTATTGTCTGTTACGCTTTCACAGCTAAACATCTGGTCCAATATTGATGAAATTTACAGGCATAATTGTATAATTTATAGAATTAGGCGTTACTTTGCGGATATCCATAATAGAAAAGTAATAAAATTATTTTCCTATAATCCGCGATGAAGTAAAATAGAAAATATATATAATGTTAAATGTAGAGTGGATAATCCGTTTTCATACCTGATAAATGCAGGATTCGTAGAAACACATGCACAAACCTCAACCACCGCCACCACAATACACAAGCACTACATACGTTAACTATCACAAACTCAACAATCGTTTCGCCCCGTAATCGAATCTAAGCAATTTTTTTCGTGGAGTCTGATGATGCTGCGGTTGCGGGGTTCAAACCCCGGCAGGCACCAATGAGTTTTTCTATTAAAACTTATGTGTCTTATTGATAATTGCATATTATCACACGTTTTTCGTTGAAGGAAAATATCGTGAGGAAACCTGCATATCCCCAATGCAAGTATATACTATCAAAATGTCAGGGGTTTACGCACAAAAACGAATGAATTTAAGCAATCACTCGGGTTATCAGACTATGATGTTATTAGTCTAACTGAAACGTGGTTAAATGAACAAATCAATAGTGATGAGGTATTTGATGATCGTTACTGTGTTTGGCGGCGAGACCGGAACTATGCTGTAACAGGTCAAGCTCGGGGTGGTGGTGTAGCCATAGCTGTTCGCAAAAACATACTTGCCGAGTCTCGATTTGATTGGTACTCCACCGCAGAGGATATTTGGGTAACAATTCGTCTCAGACGTAATCCAAATGTCAACCTACATATATGCACGTTGTACCTATGTGAAGATGCTTCTGGAAAATCATTCACAACTCAACTCATTAACTTTTTAAATAAACTTGAAATTATTGTAGCTGACCACCCAGATGACAGATTTCTAATACTTGGTGACTTTAATATGAGCTCTATTGATTGGATTTTTGTTGATGATCTGTACCTTCACGCCCATAATTTGAATAGTTTTCAGGAAATTAACTTTATAGATACACTTATTACATGTAATTTGCACCAATTTAATTCTATAAAAAATAAGTTCAATCGTTTACTTGATTTAATTTTATGTAATAATAATAATTTATATGTAGCTAATAGCCTTGATCCATTGACTCCCGAAGATTCTTACCATCCATCGCTGCACATATCGATGGAGATATCTGTGGAAAAATCTCTTTCTTATTGTAATCGTCCAGTCTATAATTACAATCGTGCCGATTATTCTGTTATTAATGAAGAACTTTCCAATTATAATTGGCAAACCTTAAAATCAACTAATGATATTGATAGTGCAGTTAATCTTTTTTATGATGTTTTAAATGGCGTCCGAAAAAAACACATTCCCACTCGTATACTGAAAACTAAAAAGTTATATCCTCCATGGTATTCTGGTGAACTAATCAAAATCATAAAACGAATATTTAAGTTTCTCTCCAAATATAAAGTATATGGTAATCTCGCAGACTTTTGTGAATTTGAACGTCTACGAGGTAAGGCTATTGAAATCGAAAAAAAATGTTATAAATGGTATGTTAACAGAATGGAATCTTCAATAGTATCTAACTCTAAAAATTTTTGGTCTCACATGCACAAATTAAATAGAAACAATTCCATACCTGCGTCAATGAATTATTCAGGTATTCAAAGTGATTCAGGCGAAGGCATCTGTGACCTATTCTCAAAATACTTTCATTCCAATTTTTTGATAAGAAATAACAACTTGAGTCACTCAACAGATAACTTAATTATATCTTCTACTCCACAAAATGATATATGTAGCATAGAGGTAACTGAAGACCGAGTCTGTAAATTACTTAAATCAATGGACTCTAACAAGTCCCCCGGACCGGACTCAATACCGCCTATCTTTATAATCAATTGCGCAATGTCTTTATCTTATCCTGTAACTATATTGTTTAAGAGGTCACTTCAAGAAGGCGTTGTACCTAAAATCTGGAAATCTGCATTTGTAACTCCTATTTACAAGAAAAGCGTAACGTAGTGAATTACCGACCCATATCAAAACTTTGCCTACTGGCCAAAGTACTGGAAAGGATTGTCTTCGATCAATTATATTATAATTTAAAATCATGGTTTAGTCCCTTTCAGCATGGTTTTATAAAAGGGAGATCTACTATAACGAATTTAATGCTATTTACAGATTTCATATCTGAGAAAATGGATAATCGTGACCAAGTTGATACAATATACACTGACTACAGTAAAGCATTTGATCGAGTTGATCACAATCTTCTTCTGCTAAAACTAGCCATGGCTGGCATTAGAGGAGACTTATTTCGGTGGTTTTCATCTTATGTGGCAAACAGATCACAAGCTGTGGTTCTCAATGGTTTTACTTCCGCTTGGCTAGAAATCCCATCAGGCGTACCGCAAGGTTCTTTACTAGGTCCTTTATTGTTTACCATTTTTATCCGCGACATCGACGCTTGCTTTCAGAACTCAAAATGTTTACTTTTTGCAGATGATATGAAAATATTTAGGGTAGTTAATAACTCCGTAGATCAAATGCTTCTTCAAGAAGACTTATGGAGACTTGATGAGTACTGCTATACCAACAGGCTAGATCTTAATATATCTAAGTGTTTTGTCATTTCTTTTACCCGTAAACTCAACGTACATAAATCTGCATACAAAATTAAAAACCATGTTCTTAGCCGTGTATCTGAAATCCGAGATCTTGGAGTTATCATTGATAGCAAATTGATGTTTGATAAACATATAGATCATATTGCTGCTAAGGCCTCTAAATTGTTGGGTTTCCTGATTCGTACTTCGAAAATTTTTACCAATCTTAAAACGATTAAAGTTCTGTATTGCGCTTTAGTAAGAAGTTGTTTAGAGTATGCTACCCAAATATGGAATCCCGATTACGACCTATACATAAAGCGTATAGAAAATATCTAAAAAAAATTCCTTCGTTTTTTAAAGTATAAATTTAATCTTAAGCAATTTTCTCAATACGATGCTATGTGCGCACACTTACATCTACTACCACTTAGACTTCGAAGAAATATTAATGACATAACTTTTTTGCTTAATTTGACTACAAGTAAAATTGAATGCCCGCATCTTTTGGAAAAAGTAATACTCAGAGTACCAGTCAGAAGAACACGATTTCATTCTCTGCTACATGTACCGTTTGTTCATACCAGATTCAGACGAAATAGTTATCTTCTTAGAGCACCTATTGCATTTAATAAATTGTGTAAAAGTAACGTAGATTTAGATTTGTATAGTACCTCTGCAACCTCCGCTCGTAAACTTTTAACTACATATTTTATTTCAAAAATATAATGTAAAATTTTTATTACGTATATACATATATTATATTTATGTATGTATGTATCCATGCTAGCGTATGTATATATTTATCTTCTATCTGTGAAAACTTTTAATTGGCTTTATTTTGTAATTTATTTTTTGTATCTATTGTAATGTAATAGCTGTAAGTTTTCCTTATAAAATAAAATAAAATAAAAATAAAAATAAATCTCTAGAGAATACTAGGGATACGTGAAAACTACTAATTCTTATTGGAGCAGCGTGGTAGGTCTTAGTCTCCAACCCTTCTCCAAAAACGGAGAGAGTAGGCCTATGCCCAGCAGTGAGATAAGAACAAGTCGTTACTTTACTCTTTTATGAATATGAAGTAATTTATATAATTAGGCGTTACTTTGCGGAGGTCGATAATACAAATCTAATTAAAATATTATTTCCCTATTATTCGCGATAATTTTTTTTATTGCGGATTATAGCAAAATAATATTTTCATTAGTTTCAAATCATGAGTGGTATTTGCTTTCGTTAAGAGCAATTAGTTATAGATTAGAAAGAAATTCCAATATAGACAGTTAGTGGGTAGGTGCACAAAAATAAACATATGCTTTTGCTGATCCCTGTTTATTTATCAAATTAAAATTAGTTATATTGGTTATTGTTACACAGTTATAATGATATAGTGATATTCATACTTGCCAGCAGTCATTTCTATAACAATTTTCTTGTAACACAGCACATTATCAAATACCTATAACCTAACCTTAACTGTGAGTATTCTACTTCTATCAATTTGTGACTATATATAATGGAGGCTATTAAGCAATCAATACAGGAACTTAATTTACATTTTAACACTAAAATGGCTGAGTTTCAACAAAACTTAAGTTCTTCTATACCAGCCACAAGCCCGATGTCAAATATCACAGCACAATTCAGTACATTTCGTTCATTTGTGTTGACGGCACTTGAAGGTCTCCAGAGACAAGTAGAACTTCTGACAAATCAATTTGATCACTTTGAAACTAGAACCAGGAGAAAAATTTTACTCGTTCATGGTGTCCCCGAAGAAAAAAATGAAACTGTGTCTTCAAAAGTGATCCAAATTCTGACAAATCATCTACAGATATCAAATATTTCTCAAAATAGTGTCAGTCGTTGTCATCGGTTAGGTTCATCAGTTACTGCGAAACCAAGAGCCATACTTCTCAAGTTTAAGGATCTCTCTTTGAAAAATCAAGTTTGGTTCTCTAAGACAAAGTTGAAAGATACGGGAGTCACTCTCTCCGAATTTTTAACCCCTTCTAGACATCATGTTTTCTTGGCTGCTAGACAACGCTTCGGAATCACCAAGTGCTGGACAAGTGATGGTCATATAATTGTGATTGGACCAGATGGCAAGCGGAATCGTATCACTTCAAAAGCCGAGCTCAATAACATTATCAGTATCGCTGATTCTCAGAAGCAGCCTGAAGCTGGCACGACTGTTACTAATACTGCTCCTACTGGATCCACTGGAGACAATAGAAATAAGGCCAAAAATGTTGGCAATATTCATCGTGCTAAGAGGAACGCCAGTAAAATAAGAAAATGAACATTGTTGTCGTTAAAAAGCTAGTAGGATGTTCAGTTTGGACGTACGTTATACCTAATACTTTTACTGTTTGTCTTTGCAATCAATTGTATCAATATTGTTTACAAACTGTCCTTAATTAAAATATTTACCCACTTCGTTTTGTAAACAATAATTTGACACTGCCAATTGACATATGACAGTAATCATAGACTTTATAAAATAATCGTTGAAACTGTATGTAATCTAATCTAATGTTATGATATCAGTGACAAGTAACGTGACGCAACATAAATTTTGATACCGTTATTTTAGAACTTTATTTATAATCAAAGTTAATCTTTATTATATTTTGCTCTTTTAGCTTTATATTTTTATTTCATTTTTTATTTCTTTTGTCAATTAGTTAATTTAGAACTTATTAAGAATTTTAAGTGAGTGAGTTCACTCTTTCAGTTTTCGTTAAATTGTTTCTCTTGTAGTGTTATTTTGTGATTGCTGGTAGTTATGTAATGTAAAAGGTGATTAGTGAATTATAATTATAATTTTGCTAATATATTTATTTCAAATTATTATATATTATTAATTATTAGTTTAATTATATTACTATTGTATTTGATTATAACTCATTTGTTATTTATTGTTATATACTATTACAAATATGAATCTTAATGACGATTTAAGCAATGCTAGCACGACACTTAACGAATCTGACACTACAATATCGGAAGATAGCTCCAATAGTACGTCTGCCCCACTTAACACGATTCTTGATTCTGTATTTTCCAACTCTTGTAAAAACTTCAACGTTCTACATATTAATGCACAAAGTATACCAGCGCATTATGCGGACTTTCTGACTTCTTTTGACGTTAAAAACATACATGCGATCCTTGTTTCTGAAACCTTCCTAAAGCCGAACTTACCCTCTACATCATATTCATTGCCAGGGTTCCATCTAGTTAGGAATGACCGAATTGGGAAAGGGGGTGGAGGAGTTGCTATATATCTCCGAAGCCATATCCCGTTCTCAATATTAGATAAATCGCCCTCTCAATATGCAGAAACATCTGAACATATTTTTATTGAACTTCTTTTCGGAACGTTAAAAGTATTGATGGGGGTATTTTACAGTCCGTCTTTACATATTAATTACTTTGATAGGTTTGAAGATCTTCTGGAACAATACGCGCCCAGATATGATCATGCTATTATCATGGGAGACTTCAACACTTGTCTTATTAAAGACGATGGACGTGCTAGGCGACTAAAATCCATCATCGAAAGTACTAACCTTAACATTCTCTCATCAAATGCTACTCATTTTTCTCCTAATTGCTCGCCATCTTTGTTGGATTTGATGATGGTTTCGTCACCTGATCGAATTGTAACCCATGGACAACTCCCTGCTGAGGCTTTTTCGTATCACGATCTCATCTACATGTCATATAAAATTAGACCACCGAAGGTGAAACCTACAGTTGTGATGCGAAGAAGTTTTAATAATTTTAATACAGATCATTTTATGTATAATCTCAATCAGATCGATTGGAATGTTATTTTTAATGCTCAGACTGTCAATGATAAACTTATAATCTTTAATTCATTGCTGACGGAATTGTTTGACAGATATGCTCCGCTCCGTCCCATTAAGCTCAAGCATCTTCCGGCTCCATGGCTAACAGAATCTATTAAGGCACTCATGGTGAAGCGCAACACTGCGAAATCGAAGTATAAGATGAACCCTACTGAAGGAAATTACGCTATATACAAAAAACTTCGGAATCGATGCAGCAAAACTTGCAGAGATGCCCAACGAAATTATATACATTCATCCATTTATAACAAAGATTCCGCCAAAGTCTGGAAATTTCTTGATGCTATGGGCATTGGACGGCAGCGAAAATCAACATATTCGAATAGTCATATTGATCTTGACGCACTCAATATGCATTTCACGAATGTTACACCGCTTGATCATGTTACTAAAGCTAACACTATGAACGCTCTTTCCGCACGTCTCTTACCTAATTCTGATTTGTTCCACTTTATACCTGTAACTGATGCGGAAGTTAAAAAACAAATTCTAGCCATAAAGTCTGACGCGACTGGTAGTGACGGAATTAGTCGAAAGATGATTCTATTGGCGCTCGACTGCTTGCTTCCTATTCTTTGTCATATTTTCAACTATTCTTTATCCTCTAACACCTTTCCCGACGTGTGGCGCCTTGCGCATGTCATCCCTATACCTAAAACCTCTAATCCCACAAATTTCTCACATTATCGACCAATCTCTATCCTTCCTTTTCTATCTAAAGTTCTCGAACGTATAGTTTATGACCAACTTTCTCTTCATCTTTCTAAAAATAACATCCTGAGTCCTTATCAATCCGGTTTCCGCCCCGGACACAGCACTGCTACGGCCCTCATTAAGGTATGTGACGACATTAGAAAAGGATGCGATACCCAGCAGGTAACTATTCTTGCATTGTTAGATTTTTCCAATGCCTTCAATACGGTTGACTTTGATATCCTTTTAGCAATTCTCAGAACTATAAATATATCGTCAAACGCTATTGAATGGTTTCAGTCGTATCTCTCTGGGCGTAAACAGTCCATACGTATAGAAGAAAAATTTTCAACGCAGTGCCGTCTCAGTGCTGGTGTTCCTCAAGGTGGTGTACTCTCCCCTCTACTCTTTTCTATCTTTATCAACACTGTTACTGAGCTTCTTTCCGTATCCTATCACTTGTACGCTGATGACTTGCAGATTTATACGTCAACATCTGTTAATGAAATAGCTCAGGCTATTGATCTCATAAATTCTAACCTTCGCGCGATCAGTACCTGGAGCGAGTCCTACGGATTGACTGTAAATCCTAGCAAGTCACAAATCACTTTCATCGGTAACCATAAACAACTTTCCAAATTGAATTGTAGTCAACTTTCACCTATTATGTTTGATGGTACCAAGTTGGAAATAAGCAGCACTGTGAAAAATCTGGGTATCACCATTGACAATAATCTCACCTGGGCACCCCACATCTCTGACTTAAGTCGGAGAATATATGGAGTCATTGGCAGATTACGAAAATGGAAGAATCTTCTACCTATCAAGACTAAAATTTCTCTGGCTCATACACTTGTACTTCCTATACTAGATTATGCCGATTCATGTTACCCAGATTTGTCACAGCAGTTGCTCAACAAGCTAGAGCGCTTACAGAATCTTATTATAAGATTTATTTTCGGGCTCAAAAAATTCGATCACATTACTCAGTATCGCGTACGACTTAAATGGCTTACTATACGGCAACGCCGCAACACTCATCTTCTAACCCTTCTCTATACTCTTCTTTTCCATCCCCAGACTCCTCCTTATCTTAAAGAGCGCTTCACCTTTCTTGGCACCAACTCCCTTCTTCCTTATAAATTCCGATCTCTGAGTGATAACAAGCTGAAATTTCCGTTTTGTCGCTCTCATTGTTATGGTGAGTCATTTACTGTGAGGGCAGTAACGCTGTGGAACGAACTTCCTAGAGATATTCGATACGCACAATCTGTTAGCATTTTTAAAAATCGTCTTAAAAATTATTATTTCTCATTATAATTATATTTGGTTAATATCAATTGAGAAATGTATTTGTATTTATATGACGTATTTATATATGTATATGTATATGTATGTGTGTGTATATATATATAATTGTTTATATATGTTTGCATTTAGTATATATTGTTAGGTATATAATCTTTTTTTTTGTATTAGTGTGTAGTTATTAGAATATATTAAACTAATACTTTGTGCACCTTAATTTATATTTCTAGTGTTTAGTTTAACTTTAATTAGGTTGCCTGTAAGAGATCACTATTAGTGATAAGGCCGCCTTTGCACTTCTTTTTGTTTAATTTTAACTTTCATGTTTTTATTTCTCTTATGTGCAATAAAGTATTTTATTATTATTATTATTATTATTATAGCCTGACAACTTTTCAATATGTGGCTTGACATACCTATAACGAGCACTAAAAGACTTTAACGAGAAGGTTCTATCCTCACACGAGAATTTATGGTGACAATAAATTATGTCGAGTTGTACATATTCCTGTAATTATGAATATAGGGGATCAAGCTACATAACCTACAGGGTTCTACGTCTTAACTTTTTGTAAAGGATTCACTAGTGCTAACATAAAGGTTTAGGTACTTCAATAAAATATTCAATAGGTACTCAATAAAATATGACTAACTGTGCGCTATGTCACATTTACACTATGCCGGTCACTCTTCGGCACCGGAAAACTCTGACGTATGCGAGCTGCACACGTGAGATTCGTGGAATTCTTGCGCGGGGTGCGAGGGGCGAGGGGAGGTTACACAAAGAGTCACAGTCAATATACACTGTTTATTTCACACACTTCACTATAGTCTAGTCTAATACACAAATAAAACACTATTGTCTATTGTCTACTATAAATAAACTTAAACACTTACAATTTTCTTCAGGCTTTCTTCTTTATTTATTACCGCTTCTGCCGGCCGCCGAATGTAGACTGACTATTCGGGCCAAAATGGCCCGTATTTATACAAATTTCTCTCCCTATAATTCCGGCGGTCTTTATGATTCCGGTCATACCGTAGGGAGAGCCGCACCCTAACGGGTCTTTAAAACTCTGGCTATACCGTAGGGAGAGCCGCGCCGCTAACGAGTAAAAATCTATTACAATTAATTATTATGATAACTAATTGCGCGACCTCCTAAACGTTTTCTATTTACTGTATACTATAACTATTAATGCTTTTCTATATAATTTACAAGCCTATTATTCCTATTATTATATATTCCTAGCCTATTATCTTATAACTATGAACTTATACAAACTATATATCTATTTAAAACTATATTGTCCGCACATAAACTATACTGTCCCGCACATCTCTCCCGCCGTTCGACCTCGTCGAATACTATGTCGGTGCGGGCTCGTCGACTGTCACGGGCAGGACCACCAGCTTCCTCACCGGCCGCCGCAGCACTCCGCCTCTGGTCTGGATGTCCACGGTGCGCACGATGCCGTCAGGTCCTGGGTACGTTGCGATGACTCTTCCTCGCAGCCACATGTTTCGGGGTAGGTTAGCGTCGACTATTTGCACGAGGTCGTTGACGTCTATTGGGGGTGTTGCAACTCCGGGAGGTACTCCTTCACCCAACGCGACCAGAAGATGTCGGCCAGCCGCTGAGCCGAGCGCCACGACGCCCTGGAGACCTCGTCCCGTTCGCTGAAGGTCCCCGGGAGTGGTACTCGTCCCGGGCCGCCAAGCAAGAAGTGGTTGGGAGTCTGCGCCTCCGGATCCTCTGGGCTAACTGAAACATGTGTCAGCGGACGATTATTTACTGTAAATTCGACCTCCGCCAGCAGAGTAGACAGCACTTCTTCTGTTGGATGCCGTTCATGCAGAGTGGCTGCCAGTGCGGTCTTGACTGATCGCACGAGCCTTTCCCATGCACCACCCATGAACGGTGCTCCTGGCGGTATATAGCGCCATGCTATTGTCTTCTTGGCTGCCTCTTCTGCTGTGGAGTCATCTATTGCTTTTCTAAGTTCTCTATCAGCCCCTTTCAGATTGGTCCCATTGTCAGACCAAATTTCCGACGGACACCCACGACGTGCTATCATTCTTCTTAGTGCCATTATCGCTGAATCGGCACTAAGTGAGCCAGCTATTTCTAAATGCACCGCTCGCATTGTGAGGCACGTAAATATGGCCACATACCTCTTCTGCCGCGTTCTACCTACGGCCACCGAGAGCGGACCGAAATAATCCACTCCCGTAAATGTAAATGGTCGTCTGTGGTGGCCTAGACGACACGCGGGCAGATTTCCTGTTCTGGGATGCGGTGGGGTCTGTGACTTCATCCTGCAATATAAGCACCTTCGTATAATTATTCTAGTTATCGGTCGCAAGCGAAGTATCCAATAACGCTGTCTGCACTCGTTGACTGTTGCCTCAACGCCAGCATGATGTTGCTGACGGTGTACGGCTGCTATCCATAATCTAGTCGTAGGGTGTTCGCCGTCTATTACTATAGGGCTCTTTATACTGTCAGCTATATTTTCTATTGCTCCGATTCTGCTCCGAAGCCTAATGGTATCATTTACATATTCTATACTTAGCTGATGTAATCGACTCTCCCTGTTGGTACTGTTACCCTCCTTCAGGTCCTGCAGCTCCCTGCCGAAGGATTCTTCTTGGAACGAGCGCATCAGGAGTTCCTCCGCTCGCCTCAACTGCTCCGCGGAGACTGCGATGAACCTGGTGCCCGGTGACGTGGTCTTCTGCTTCCTCTGTTGCGGTGACGCCACGGGATTGCTCGTCCTCTTCCAACTCGGGTCGTCTTCTTTGTTCTTTCGCGTTCTTCTGTAGTGTACCTTTTGCCTATGTAACCTGCAAAGATCTATAAACTGTAAAACGCGAGCTGTTGTATACCGGAGCCTCTCCCAATTTGAGAATCGAGAGACATCAGGTAGGGCTGTTGCGAAAGTCTGTATCTTGCTTCTGGTGACGTGGTGCACTCGTTCTTCTCCAGAAGGTTCTTGCTGTTCTATTGGGGCATCTTCGACTGGCCAATTTTCTTCGTCTTCAAGTAGGAATTCAGGTCCCCTATACCACCGGTGATCCTTCCCGAATGTCGCCGGGACGTCACGCGTAGCGTCGTCTGCCACGTTCAACTTGGTCGGAACCCAATGCCATTCGTTCACCTTCGAAGATTCTTCTATAGCTGCCAGTCGATGTGCTACATACGGTTTATAAGAGCGTGACCCATTTCTTATCCACGTGAGCACCGTCTTGCTGTCCGTCCAGAAAAACTTGCAATCCGGTTTCCTCTCATGTTCTTCTATAACTGTGTCGGCGAGTCTCGTTCCCATAACCGCTGCCTGTATCTTCAATCCATGTTCTAGATTGAGGTGAAACGTAAATTCAGTGTTGGGGTTCCAATTGACACCTAACACCCGTTCTGTTCTATCTTCTGTCTTGCCCAACTCTATATCTTCCACTGGTGCCTGTTCTCCTAGAGCTTCCAGTAGCGCTGCTGAGTTCGACTTCCACTGTTTTAATTCGAAGTTCGCCTTGGAGTGTATTTCTCTGACACTTCTCACGGCATCTTCTATATTTGCGGTTTTCTGTTCCGGAGCCAACTCAGCGTATCCTTTACTGATGAGGGCTTCCGTCTGTTCTGTATACTTCTGTTTCAACTGAGGGTCTCGATCTATTTTCTTCTCTATGTTGAAGAGCCGCTTCAATGAATTGCTGTAGTTATCTGAAAACGTGATTTCCTCCTTGCACCAGAGGAGTACAGTTTCATAATTCCCATCTTCTAACTTCCTTGTTCTATCTTCGAGTATACGCAGTGCTTTTTCCTCAGGATCTGTTCTCGGCCTTCTTGGCTGTATGCCGAGCGTGTCCATCTCAAAGTATTGTTTCACCATTATTTCGAGGTCATCCTTTTCTCCTTCCACGACATGTGACACGAAGTCGATGCTGCGACCGATCGTCCTAGTTCGGCTTCCATGCAACACCCACCCGAGCGGCGTGAGAGAAGCTACTGGCTGTTGTCTATTTCCTCTTCTCACTTCTGTAGTCAATAGAAGGTGCCAATTGTCTTGACCTATCAATACTCTTGGTTTGACGTAAGCGTATACCAGGAAATCTTTAATGTCTTCTAGGTGCTTGCATTCCTCAACTATTTCCTTAGGAACACGTTGCGACGACACCTGAAGGTTCTTCACTGTTCGGGCCTGTATTTGCTCTTCATGTCTATTGAGACCTTTTAACTTGATGTTGACTCTTCTCGATGCTGTTTCTGAAGTCTTCATATCATTGATTGTTTCTATTCTCAGCGGGTCGATAGGTCCTGTCGCTCCTATACGGTCAGCCACAGCGCTATCTATTAGAGTGACTGTTGATCCATCATCCAGCAATGCGAAGGTGTTGACTCGTCCTTTAGGTCCTTTAATCTGTACTGGTATGATCTTCAGGAACGACCGCTTCTTCTGGGCAGTCCACGCTGAGTTGATTACTTCTGTTGCTTCGTTGTCTTCCTGTTTCTTTTCCTTAACATAGTGTAACATGCGGTGGTGGACTTTCGTACAACTATCTATACCACACACCCTTGCTTCACATGTATGTGTTCTATTTCTGTGCTGAAGACACCGAAAGCACAAGTGCTTGGACTTGGCTAGTTCCCATCTTCTATTCACATCCAAGCCCTTGAACTGTTTACATTCTCTTGCGATGTGTTCTGCTGTGCATACAGGACACTTCTCTATCAACGTCTTCTCTGTATCATTTTTCTCGGCGACGTTATTTATCTTCTGTGGTGGCTTCCTATGTTGAGTGGCTGGTGGCGCTGTAGACACTTGTTCGGGCTGCGCGTACGGTCCGCAGAGTTCCGCCGTCTTCCTGAGAAACTTCTCTAGCTTCACAAGTTCTGGATCCTCCTTGGGCTGTGATTCTGTGAAGTCATAATACCTATACCGCAGCGTCGGTGTGAGCTTCTCCACGACAGTCCTTGATGCCTCAGGGTTGTATAAATAGTTCCCGCAGTTGAGAGACTTCAATGTTGCTACGATGTTGGAGACCTTCGTCGAAAATATGCACACGTCACGAGCCGCTTCTGTTAGGCGCGGCAGGGCACGCAACGAGTCCATTTCTGCTATTGCTATTGCTTCAGGTCTTCCAAATCTTGATTCCAGGGTCTTCATTATTTCTGTAGGCGATGCACTGGTAATCAACAATCTCTCCACGGCTTCCTTTGCTCTTCCCTTAAGGTTTCTTCTCAGACGGTTCGTATTCTCCACCGCCGTGAACATACCTTCCGTTTCATAGTACGCGGCACGGAAAGATAACCACTCGTTCTGTGATCCACCGAAGTAAGGTAGCTCTATGTACTTGGGTCCTTGAGCTGCCTTGACTGCTTTCGTGATGGCCTCTGCTAGCTCCACTATTCCTGCTTGCACTCCCGCCGGTGATCTTTTATCTTCTGGCTGGTTCTGTTGTCCCGAGTCTTGAACCACCGGTGCTTCTATTCTATTCTGTGGTGTATCGGTGATCGCCAACAAGGGGCGTGGCTGTTGATTATCCAACCAGCTGTCGACTCGTTCATTTATTTCTGTTCTGCTATGAACGGAGTCTTGATCTTCTATTTCCTCATCCGTGAGGTCTTCTGTTTCTATGGTAGCGAGGCGCGCTGCAGCTAATTCCACTTGAAGTCGTAGCAGTTCTTCTTTTGCCTTTGCTATTCTATGAGCCTTTGACTTGCTATACGATGATTGACTCCCCTCTCCCCTCTTGCCGGGGGCGCGAGTTGTCTGTCTCGGCTCCTGTTGGTTGATGGCCTTCCTTTTCACCGTTGATGTTTCTGTATCCCGATTTCCCGATGATTCTATATCCCGATGTCCCCTTTCTATTACTGATGCGGCGAGGGGCATCGTCCGCGTCGCGTCGACTGGCAGCGTCGGCGCGGCAGAAGCGGTCACCGAGGTTCGGTCGGCTTGAGTCTTCGGCTTTACTATAGCAGGCGGCGCGGTAGCGGGCGCAGACATCTCGGAACCCCTATTATTCGCTGTTGATTCCGTGGTGGTGGTACCCGCTGCTGTAGAGTTGCTGCCGCCGCTTGTTGCAGATGTAGTCGCGGCTTCTGATGTGCTTGAAGATTTCTTACTCTCTTGTCCTCGTGTAATGGGCATTCTTCTGATGCTCGAACGTCTTCGAAGAACTTAAACACCCTATTGGTGGTGTTTCACGGAGTCTCTTCCGTCTTCTATTGTTCCCGAAGCACACTATTGACCAGAAGAAAGTTCACGGGCCGTCCCAGAATTTTCCAGAGTTCCCCGATCTTCTATATACACGACGACTCTATGCTCGATGTGTTTTCTATGCCTCGACGACGACTCGCAGATCGTTCGCGAAGTTCTTCCAGGCTCGCTGAGTTTTCCAGATAATCAGGTGATCCGGCTCGAAGGACCATCCAATGTGCGCTATGTCACATTTACACTATGCCGGTCACTCTTCGGCACCGGAAAACTCTGACGTATGCGAGCTGCACACGTGAGATTCGTGGAATTCTTGCGCGGGGTGCGAGGGGCGAGGGGAGGTTACACAAAGAGTCACAGTCAATATACACTGTTTATTTCACACACTTCACTATAGTCTAGTCTAATACACAAATAAAACACTATTGTCTATTGTCTACTATAAATAAACTTAAACACTTACAATTTTCTTCAGGCTTTCTTCTTTATTTATTACCGCTTCTGCCGGCCGCCGAATGTAGACTGACTATTCGGGCCAAAATGGCCCGTATTTATACAAATTTCTCTCCCTATAATTCCGGCGGTCTTTATGATTCCGGTCATACCGTAGGGAGAGCCGCACCCTAACGGGTCTTTAAAACTCTGGCTATACCGTAGGGAGAGCCGCGCCGCTAACGAGTAAAAATCTATTACAATTAATTATTATGATAACTAATTGCGCGACCTCCTAAACGTTTTCTATTTACTGTATACTATAACTATTAATGCTTTTCTATATAATTTACAAGCCTATTATTCCTATTATTATATATTCCTAGCCTATTATCTTATAACTATGAACTTATACAAACTATATATCTATTTAAAACTATATTGTCCGCACATAAACTATACTGTCCCGCACACTAACAGATGAGTCAACAGCAAGGTGATTTTTTTATATATTATGAGCGACTTGCTGACATTACATTGATCTTAAACCAGATCTTTGAAATTGGGTAACATTGTTATAGAAAAATAAAAGATATAAAATAGGTTTAAACCAGTACTTTTGAATTCCCTCTACTAACACTTTTTCGCACTTTTGCAAACTTGCAACTTCAACTTGCAAAAGTATTACAATGTTCTCTGATTATGACTTTAGAATACACGTCGTGATCCTAAAGATGTCTTCTTTTGACAAACCGACTTTCAAGGTAATGCAGTAGTATAGCATCATGGAATCCCCATACTTGCCCTAGCAAATCCCAAACTTATTGAAAACCCTCTAATTCTAGACACTCCTCTCTTCTCACTACCTTATCTCCCTCACTATATCCCTCTCTTTATCACCTTCTCTATCAACGAGGGTAAGAGCACGTTGCTTGTTTTATTTTACTTAACTATTCAATGCAATACATTGACAAAATAGCCGAGTTCACTACTCCGTAAGCGCTTAACGATAACCCAATCTAAACGTCTAGCAGCGCTATGTAGCTATTAATCACGTGTACTTATTGGATTACAAAAAAACAATAAAAGCGAATATTTACCCCAGCAATCCTCTTTTCGTCATGTGTAAAAGGCACCTCTCGCTTGTTTCGACGCCGTTGAGTCGGCATTGTGTGCTCTTCTTTAATTACATCTAGGGCCTCTGAAATCACAATATTCAATCAATTTTAACAAAATATACAGGGTGGTACCGATCATATGAGATTAAATTTAATTTTAGGTACCTACACCACAGCACCCTGCATAAAAAATCAGTTCATTCAGTGAAATATTTTAGACACATGAATTATTTTACGTTTTTATAAAAATAAACAAGATTTATAGAGATCAACGACCGTACCTTATTACGACCCACGAAAAAATCCTTGACCTAAAAACTAAAGAGTCTGGTGCGAGGGAGAGAAAACAAAAATGTTATTGCTTTCTCCTATTTTTTGAACAAACGCGTCGCGTCAGGTTGGTCAACCATTACTAACAAAGCCAATTAAATTATATTTGATTTTGTCAAATATTGGTATGAATAATTGTAGATATGGATGACCGAATTTCGTTTTGTATTTTTTTTAGAATACAATACTTAGACACGAATTAGATGTGTTGATATATTAAAAATAATGACATTGAGTGTACTAATAAATATGTTTAAGTATTAATTACGTCAGGTGTAAACATAGTGCATGCGTGCCTTACGATTTCATAGTTAACACTTGAATGGGCATGTTATGCAAGCATTGATTAAATGGGCCAAGCAAGCAATGCGACTATGTCCTAACGCCAAACGCAATATGGGTTCGAGCGTTTTCAACGTGTAAAAGGAATTCTGATCCATTAAGAAACTAGTTTATATTGTCGTAATTGTTAAAGATACTTTTCATAGCCATTAAATTTTGTTTTCATAGATGTCAATATTATTAAAAAAAGATAAAATCGTGCCAAACAATAGAGTGAAGTATTTTAGAAATAATTGATAAAAGCTAAATTTATGGATGTCAATGCCTATGACATTGTTCAAGGAAATATGCGCTCAAAATTGACTTTGTGACTGGCCCGTTGGCACAGTTGTAAGTGACCCTGTCTTCAGCTTCGGGTCGCGTGTTCAATTCCCGCCGACGACCAAAATTCTTCTATAAACAATTTGTTGGTTATTTCTGTATATGTGTATTTAAGTATGTATTTAAAATTATATATGCAGTTGTCTGTTACCCATAACACAAGTATTAAGTTGCTTACTTTGTAGACGGACGACCGTGTGTGTAAATGTACCATATATATTTAAAATTTATTATGATAACTCGACTCCTGATCTTCGCCAAATTTGTAAAACAAGTAACATAACAACCTGTTTGATGTCTCACTACTAATTAAAATTCTCCTCTTTTCTATTGGAAAGATGGGTTGAAGCTTAGGTTCTATCGCAACTTAAATCAGATATGTTGTCTACCAAAAATTGACAAGGAAAATATTATTTCACACATTATGTTTACATGTAAACGTCACAGTTCATTAAACTTTGTTTCGTTATTACTTGGTAACAGACTCTTTAACGGTAATGTTACGAATCAAAAAATGGCATACATCACCTTTATTACTCCGTGAAACGCTAATGAAGAATATGATACAAACTAATTGCTCTGTTAATTTAAATTGAGAGTTCCGAAAAGTGGACGACCGCGTCGAACCGTTTTTGGATACTTCAGGAGGCGTAGAGTGGCATTACGTGTGATGTCACCTATATAGACGGATTTTGCTGCTATATGAATTACGTGACCATACGTTCTGCTTATATCGGAATTGTCCCGCTTTCAGGATGTCGTTCATTGTTCCGTGAGAAAAAAAAAATGTTTTACTTTGGTGAACAGACGTTATTTATACTTACTCATCTCAATTCATTTCATTGAACTAAAATTTCACGGAAAGACGAAAGTGCTGCCACGGACAACCTTATACACAAAAAGGCTGAAATTCTGTTTATTACGCTTTCACGGCTAAACCGCTAGACGATTTTTTTATGAAATTAGAAACAATTAAAACTAATACGCCAAAATTACAAATAGGATATAAAAATCCATTTTTCTCTCTAGAACAAGGAAAAAACATATTTTTGTTCTGAGGGTACTTAAACTTATCTACTAGTTATTCAAATACTTGACATAAATAAATAGTATTAGTTGTCTCAGCAACCTTTTCGTGTCAACTCTAGTATTTAAAAGTAAGGTAAAATATCCTAAATTATATAGGTATTATATTTTTAATCCAATTGCCTAAAAAAAACTTTTATTCTTTATGAATAAAAGTTTCCAACGACCATATTTTATCAACATTGGTCCTAGTGGATTAAACGCGACAGCTGGGCTTTCACGTTTAATTTAAAAGTGTTAAATGTAAATTCTTTTTGCATAGATTTAAGTAACTATTAAATTTAACTGAATCACTCCTACGTTACGTCTTTAAGCACGCACGTTAAGCACGACTTTTAGCAGCTAAAACCTTAAATTGTTGTTTTAAAGGTTAAACAATGATGATTTGCGGTAATTGTTAATGCTTACTGACATCACCAATAAAAAAACAATGATATGAGATCATATAAGGTATTTACGGATGTATGTCTTTTTTTTGTATTATTATATAAGTTATAAAAATCGCTAATAGTGAAAATATTTTTTGCATAGTTAATTCCATGAATCTTGTATTTTCGTATTTAAAATTTATTTATAACTTATCTCTAACTTCCTCATCCAATTTTTTAACTCTAAGAAAAAATATAACGGGTTAAGAATTGTTTTGCCTAAATCTGAGATAGAAAATGTCACTGTGCAAAATTGCATCAAAATCCATTAAGTCGTTTAAGCGGATTAAAATTGAACATTAAAAGTTAAAAAATTTCACATTATGATATAAGTGAGGTTGAGATATTCAGATTGCACTTCGTTAATTTAACATCGCGATGTGTCAAAAATAGTTAGGAAAAGGGTAAATATTACAAATAAGGTACTCTAGAAGATCGCCCTTTCAATAAATTTTATTATTTGGATAATTTGAAGAAGTAGGCGTTACCTTTCGGAATTCCGTAATACAAAAGTGATAATTATTTTGCTATAATCCCCGTTTCTTAAGAAAATCTTTGTAATGCTAAGGCGTAGGAAGCAAACCGTTCTCACACCTTATACATGCAGGAACATTACCGCACGTATAAAAAACACCACTACCAAAATACTAACAATCTCAACGATCATTTTGCCCTTTCGAAGAATAATGTTACATGTCCGATGCATAGGAAATGTAACTTTATTCTTCGGATAGAACGATTTCGCCCCGAAACCAATGGATTATAAGGAAATAGGCTCTGCCACAAAATTGTAAAGCTAATTTGTGTTACTACTAATTAACTGTTATTTAACTTAACTATTCCCGTTGTTGTAAATGTAGAAGAAAAAGGTGAAGAAGAATACTCTTTATTGTACACACAGAACAAAAAATACAGACATTTATAGACTAAAACAAATTCAGGTACATTAAGGCGGCCTTATCGCTAACCAGCGATTTCTTTTAGGCAACAGTTAACGTTATGGAGCTGCATAAAATAACTGGTATGATAGTGTACCACAGAGTATTAAAGATAATTATATAGTTAAATAATATGTATTTCTCTACATATAATGTATACATTTTTTAGATCTTGCCGATCACGTCCGCGTTATTGACTAGTCAGTGCAATATAGTATATTTATGTTAATTGATACCGAGGAAATATTGGCATGAGTCAGTGCGACCTCAGTTACAGTTAAGATTTTTAACCTTGGTCAAACATGCTTACCCGTTGACAATATGTATCGAGGACGGTTTAAGACGACTTACAACTTACTGTTATGCAAATCTTAGTACCGTTAATACATTTACTAGCCTTTAACTACTAACAGGCAGAAGGATACAGAGGTCCGTAACAAAATCTGTCAGTCAAAATTAATTTTAAACAAACTGTACTTGCTGCAACTAAAAAGTTAAAAACCCTTTAATCATCAACAAGTGTATTTACCCTATTCATAAAAGAAATAAAAAGGATTTTTTTATTTCTTATTTAAACTTAGATTAAATTAAATTTCATCAATGTTAATTAACCATTAAAGCGTAACAGACAAACGGATTTTCGTATTGGCTCTAAATCTAGATATAGATTTAGAGATATTGTATAGATATAGAATTTCCTCGCTGTTCATTTAATGTTTTGATAAAACAGACTTTAAGTAGCTTTTTTTAATCAACTTTATTAGTTCAGTTAATAACTTGAAAAAATGCCGGAGCTCCTTTCAAAGTATAGTTCACATAATTAAATTAAATTTCAGCATCTTCTGTCAACATGCAATTAAATCCAGAAGAATAGTCCTCGATTCTAAATTCTAATACAAAATTATTAAAAGATTACGCGGTCAAACATAAATAGGAACTATAATTTCCAAAGCTAGGTAAAGCATAAAGAAAAAACATTATAACCATAAGAAACTCCATAATTAATTATTTCTATGGCTATCTGTACAACTAGTTTGATGGACATTCACATTTATTTATTTAGTACTAATAACCGAAATTTAAGGACAAAGTGTTCTATTTCAAATTTGATCGTAATGCAATAATTCCTTGTCAATATGATAGCTAATAGGAATGTTATAGAGCCATTAAATTTTTTTTAAATCTGGTAACAGTGCAAATGACTATGCGCATTATCTATTGCAATAGATACCACAATTCTTGCAAATCCAGGGGAGTTATAAGTGTAGTTCCAGCTTTTAAATTAGGTAAACATGAGTTCTTTGTAGTTACCCAGGTCGTATCTAAATGAAAAACGATAACAAAAGAAATTTGTGCCATAACTCGCATAAAATCATAACGCATCAATATGAAGAAAATGGTACATTAGCCATTAATTGAAACGATGTACCGCTGGCAAATGAGATTGGCAGTTATAACCAAATGACTGAAGCAATCAATGCGATCTCTATCCTGATGCGTCTTATAATACTGCCAATATGTTCTTTTAAATAGGAAGAAGTAAAAGAAGTAATATTACATGGATCGCATTTACGTTTAGTTAATATGCAAACAAGTTTGTATTGGCAGCCTTTAGCAACGTCCGATAATTCGACACAAGGTTGCGAAACAGTGAACGCATGAGTATTGGCAACGACGCCGTTTGATTAAGATAAGTAGTTCGTGGAAGGATTATCGGATTTACTAACGCAATAATCCTTTGCGCAAATGGTAATCTAAGTTATGTAAATATATTTGCAGTAATTGTAAAGTAAAAGTGGACTGGACTAAAAAGGGACGCGGGGAGCCAAAATAAAGAGATTTGATTTGACTTGAGCTGTTGGATCCAATCGGCATAAGATTATGTGGTGTGGAGATCCCATGAAGAGGGATATATAGGGAGGTATCCGGCTGTGTAGAATAGACCAACCTCATTTCTTACCAAGGTGTCGTAAAAGGCGACTAAGGTAAGTTGACCCACCGTGTGGTATCCGGTTTAGTAGAATAGACCATCCTCTTTCTTACCGAGGTGTCGTAAAATACGACAGAGGTAAGTTGATGTCAGGCAGGCGGCCGGTCGTAAAAACGCAGCCATATCATGTGACAGCATGTTTATAACGTGTTGTGCCGATCCCACTTAGAGTGAGATAAGGGCAGGCAGATGATGATGACATATTAATTAATGACCTCTAGACGTTCACTAGTTAAAATATACATCACAAGTTAGGTAACAGTTCAATACTCAGGTCTTATAGTTACGTGTAGAGCTAACCACTGATGTATTACACTTTCTCTCAACCTTGACGACCGGCCGTCACACTAGACATCTACTTATAAATCAGTGCGTGTAGCTTGGCCGATTAAGAAAAATTGCACGACAAATTTCTACCAGTTTTAACAACTAGCCATTCATTGCAGTATGGATGTGATAAATTATCGATTTTTATATAAATCGATTATTTTTAATATATGAATCGATTTTCTTAATATTATAAATCTATTTTATAATCGATTATTAACAATTTAAACATACTTCTATTTCATAAAATTGATACCTTACCTACCTACAACATAATATTTGATGTTATTCAAATTCAAAATATTCTTTAGTCAAATAAACTTGTAAACAAGTGCTTTTGAATCGTCAATTCTACTGCTGGTTCGGAAAGCTGTTCCTACCAAGAAGAGCCAGCAAGAAACTTGGCGGTTGCTCTTTTAAAAATATAATTCTTATGACTAGTTACATTTAGTCATTACTGTCTTGTACAGGGTCTAAGCGAGCCATATCCACACATTCTTATCTTCTAAATAATCCTCAACAGTATAGTAGGCTTTCTGGATCAGCCTCTGTTAATAAGCAGACCCAAGTTAAGTGAAATTCCACTTACTTTGATTATGGTCTGGATCGATTTCAATTTATACTCTGTGCGCCGAAATATACTCGTATATTTAACAAATTTTGTAAAGTCTTGTTCACAATGTAATAGTTCAAAATAGAGATTAGTTGACGTATGGTTACGTTACTTTCACTTGGCCTTGACTAGTGGCGACCCCGACTTGCGCTTGCACGATCAAACGTACGAATTGAATACAGCAGAGCGATCGAAATCTGAATTGAATATGACGAGATTTTACGTTACGATTAGCTAACTTATCATAACTACAATATACTGTAACAAGATAACTTGCAAATCTTTATGAGAACTAGCTCGCGACTTTTTTAAGTACTCTGCAGTACCAACATAAAAAGCTACTGAAATGTGGAAGTACTGATATAAATGAGTTTGAATGTATCTTAGCTTTTCCATAGTATTACTGAGGGAAGCGTAAAAGATAAGTTTTAGTAGAAGGGCGATTTCTTTATGGAGGTTTATACAGCAATTATCTTAATACTTAAAAGTCAGATCAATTTATTTATCCAGCTGAACGTTAAAAAGTACATTAGTAGTTGCATTCTAAGTAAGAAGTTACATTCTAATAAACAACTTTTCATCTATAATATTAGGAAAGTGTTTTTTTTAAAATCATTACTAAAAATATGTTATTTCTAAGCCGTAAGCCGTCGTAGGATATGTGATGACTTATAACTGATATATTTAGCCAACTACCATTAAAATTATATGTTAATTATAAAGGCTTGTTTTAGTTTACATTTTATGAGATAATTAGGTTGCCGAGTATATAAAGACATATTTAAGCCACTACCATCAAAAGAGTTTGTTAGTAACTACGCGATAGCTTTTCATTATTTAGGTTTTTTGAGATAAATTCTCGCAAACGACAAAATCGCGATTTTTGCGATTTTATCGTGGAGCCTATATCCTGACGATGCTTCGATTACGGGGTGAAACGATTGTTGAGATTGTGGTGGTAAATGTGTGCAGTGCTTGTGTATTGTTATGTTATTGGTGGTAGTGCATGAGTTTTTACAAATTCTGCCTCTATCAGGTATGAGAACGGATAGTACACTACATATATTTTTTTATCGCGGATTATAGTAAAATAGTTTCATTTCTTTTGTATTATGGACCTCCGCAAAGTAACGCCCAATTCTATAATCTAAATAAATTCTCTCTTATTTTTAAATCACTCACCTCTCAATATAGAGACTTTGATTTCATCTTGACATCGAGTGATCACCTGCTCTATCTTTTGTGGTGCGGTTGATGGACTCCGACATCGTGTTTCCTGAAAAATAATTAATTTATTTCCTTTCTTATAAATATGTTCAATAGAAAGTGGCATTAGAGATTTCGAACACTGAGTTTTGACAACAAAATATTAACGTTGTGATTAGCTAACTTGGTATAACTCCGTGTGGTATCCGGCCGAATAGAATAGTACCACCCTCATTTCTTACCGAGGTGTCGTAAAAGGCGACTAAGGTAAGTCGACCCGCCGTGTGGTATCCGGTTAAGTAGAATAGACCACCCTATTTCTAACGGAAGTATCGTAAAATACGACTAAGGTAAGTCGATCTACCGTTTGGCATCCGACTGCGTGGAATAGACCACCCTCATTTCTTACCGAGGTGTCATAAAAGGCGACTAAGGTAAGTTGACCCACCGTGTGGTATCCGGTTAAATAGAATAGATCACCCTCTTTCTAAGCGAGGTGTCGTAAAATACGACTAAGGTAAGTTAATGTCAGGCAGGCGGCCGGTCATGAAAAACGTAGCCAAATAATATGACAATATGTTTATAACATGTTGTACCGACCCCACTTAGAATGGGATGAGGGCAGTAATGATGATTAGCTAACTTGGTATAACTACAATTACATATACTATAACAACTTGCGATCTTTTATGAGAACTAGCTACTGCTAGTGACTCTTTTCGTGTTCTAGAGTACCAACATAAAAAAGCTTCTGGAGTGTGGAAGTCACTGATATAAATGAGTAAGACTTCTCTCTCAAGAGAAGATGATATGGACGATCGTGTGGACATTTGCACTATGATCGTGCATATTATAGACGATCACACGATCAACGATCATCGCCGATAGTGAAGCAGGCATAATACACTAATAACATTATATTTTTTGTGCTTTTAAGTGGCCAGGTTCTATATTATCACGTTTAATTAAAAAAAGCTACAAGGATTTCACGATTCGATATGAAGGCCAGATTCAAAACAGAGATACTTTTAAAAAATTCAGTTCAATGATATCCCAGTTACTACAGGGAAAAATTATCTAACTATAAAAATTATACATTGATTTTATTACTCAAACAAAAATAATTTATAGAAATAGGCGTTACTTTGCGGAGATCTATAATACAAAAGTAATAATAAAATTATTTTGCTGTAATCCGCGATTAAGTAAAATAGAAAATATATATAATGCTAAATGTAGAGTGAACAATCCGTTTTTGTACCTGATACATGCAGGATTGTTGAGTTTGTGATTGTGTGCATGTGTTTTTACGAATCCTGCATGTATATAAAAACGGATTGTCCACTCATATATATATATATTTTTTTTCTATTTTACTTCATAGCGGATTATAGGAAAATAATTTTATTATTACTTTTGTACACAGACAAAACATATTTTGATTGGTAAAGCTTACTATCCATACATATTATAAAACAAAGTCTCCCAAAAGCTGTCTGTCTGTAGGAGGATCGATTTATTCAAAATCTATTGAAAGGATTTTTGTACGGTTTTTGCTTAAAAATGCAACTCTTGATAGGTTTGGGGTAATAGTACCTTCTTTGAAATAACTTAGCGGATTTTGGTGGGACTTTGACTGAAAGTTTGAGGAGATTGTGGAGTAATATAAAGGCAAATTTAGTCCTAGAATAACCATGGACAAAGCTGCAAGCACAGAATAGTATTACATAAAATACGACTTAGGGGGTTTTATTCGCAGTTGCAATTCCAACCGCGTCGTGAATGTAAGGTCAATCTCAAGAATGCATGTACTATGAAGATTACATTGTATATTAATTGCTATTTTGTTTCATTATATATAACTAGATAATAATAACTTTACATACTATAAATGTCGTATTTTTCCGGGTTATAAATAAAAATTTTAATTATCTTATTACATACTAGTACCGGCAAATTCGTTCGCCAACTTAACTGTTTATGTTCGCTCAATAACGAAATGTATTTTTCCCGTAAGAGAAACGGGAATATATGGTAAAGTAAAGGCCTGTTACTATCCCACTGTTCCAACAATGGGATAGTAGCCATAGACCTCCTTTCCCCGTTTTTTTGGAGAGAAAGATTAGAGCTAAGACCTACCACGCTGCTCCAATGCGGATTGGTAGGTTACACATATTCGTAGAATTCGTTAGAGACATGCGGTTTTTCTTAAGATGTTTTCTTTCACCGAAAAGCTTGTGATAAATCGGAACTATCTATTAGACAAATAATTTTTAAATTAAAAACTCATTGGTGCTTGCCCGGGTTTGAATTCATAACTCATCGCACGGTCTCACCGCTGAGCTATTATATCAGCTATTATAACAGCTTCTCTAAGTTAACGACGACTAATAAATGGCTCAATGCCTTTTAAAATCATGTTACGAACCAATGATCCATTTCGTTGCATCTTTTCGTGACTTTGACATACTTTAACAAAGGTTATATAATAATCATCATATACACTAAACGCGTTTGACATCTTTATTCATTACTAGCTGTGCCCGCAGCTTCGCCCGCATGGAAATCACTGTCACAATTTTTTTTCTGAATTAAAATTTTGAACATAAAAGTAGTTATCGTGAGTTAATTATAAGAGATTTCTAAATATCATTCACCGTCTACTTAGCGCAAGGAAAGCTTAAAATTTTGCCGTTTCCGCAATATTTTTTATGCTGCTACTCTCTTATTCATTTTAGCCTGATGTTATATAGCCTTCCTCGACAAATAGACTATCTTAGATTCAAAGAATTTTTCAAATCGTTTCAGTTCCTGAGATTAGCGCGTTCTGACAATCAAACGAACAAACTAACAGGACTCGCTCGAGACCATCGCGTGCCGCCCTAACAGGGACCTTCTGGGCGAGCGAGGTTTATCGGACGCCCACCTGAAAAGGCCGAGGCAGTCGATGCATCTGGTGCTCCCGATGCATCGTCTAGCGGAGGTAGGGGCTACTTTTAGAGAGGCCCCGACCCAGAAGTCGCGCACTCTGGGGTTCAGAGTTGCTGCTGGCGGGGATAGGGACAATATGTTCAACGGTACCCTGTCCCCGCCACCAGCAGCGAGGTCGAGCATTGTAAGATTTTTAGTCGGTGCGAGTCCGACATACCCGCCGCTCGTCCCCGTCGGGCGGTAATGACCCATAATGAGTTTTCCTGACATAAAAAAAACCTATGGGTAACTGGCGGACCGAAAATATTTAAAACCCGGGTTCGAATCCCACAAGTCATCGACGCCTACTTTCTTCTTTTATTTTTTTTAATATATTTTTTTATTTCACTTAAAAAATTATCGAATAAGGCTCGGTTACCCAGGTACTTTTATTTATTTATTGAACAAAATACCTGTTGTGTTAACAATACTTATACTTACTATAACACTATACTTGTGGTAATTAAAATGTTTTTTTTTCATCTATTTAGTCGTGAAAGCATAAAAAACGTTGATAATTTATCTTTATAAACGTGCTTTGTGCTTTACTGTTAAAACTAACACCTTTGTGATACAATCAATCCGATATGGGAGATTGCACACGACCTAACAACAATGTATATTTTTTTTGTATTGTCAAAATAACAAAGAAGCCATCCTATGCGACCTATTTGCCAAAACAGAATAAATTTGCAAAGCGTATTATATAATTTACATTTCCCCTTTTTATTAGTTACAATTTGAACAGATTCAAGCTGATGAAATATTGATGATTTAAAAAATTATTTACAGAATAACTATTAGTTCGACGACGTCCGTAAAAGAAAACATGTTTTCTACTTAATTGTTTACTGTATTCTAATCAATGTTTTCATTTTATTGCAGATAAGATATTTGGACTTGTATATAAGATATTTAGCTATATACATAAATTTAATGTTACTATATTATTACATATAATAAATTAGTATTAAAGAAAAAGTTAAAAAAGTATTTTTTTTTTGACATCGTCAGTCGATAGTCAGAACTATGAAATTCCAAGTTCCAGTACCCGCAACTATATTATGAGTGTCAACTTGTGCTTCGCTTTTTTATCCTATTCTCGGAGTAAAAACTATTTTTTGTCCTATATTTTAGTCTGATTGAAGCTTCAATTCAATCAAATTGCAGTTATATTGTTTTATTGAATACGTTAACAGACAGACAAATTTTCGCATTTACATATTTGTGTGAGTTAAACAATATTCTACAATACTAACATGTCGATTACATAATGCATTGAGACTAGCTTTTGAATTTGATAACAATGCGTTTTGCAAGCGTTTTCAATATATGATTTAATTATAATATCATTACAGCACAACAAAAGGGTGGTGCCTACCAACGACATTTCTGTTAAAACTTATTTTTCTTATTGATATTTGCAGTGTATCCATAAAATTATAACAAAACGGTCTTCAAAAACGGAGAGAGGAGATCTATACCCAGAAGTGGGACAAAAGAAGGCCATTACTTTCCTCCTAGACAAGGAGAAGAGATCTTGAAATACTATTTTAAAATTACAGTCATAGCTCCTATATTTATATTTATAGTTTTCAATTGTTCTTTTTTGCCGATTTATTGTATTTATATTTAGATCTTCTTTTTTCTCAAATTTATTACGTAGTTTATGTTCATTGTCACTTTATATAGTTGTTGTCAATCTGCGCATGCTGTTGCCATCTATAATTAATATAGCACTTAATTATAATAATCGTTGTACATTGTGTAGTTGTATCTGTTTGTATGTATGGTGTTTATATTGTTGATGGCCTTTTTAAATAAATAAATAAATAAAATTACTTTTGTTTTTAAATATGCCTTTGATTTTGAACTCACGATCTTTACATAATGGTATGCACTGTAAGTACTACACCATAAGGCTTTGGTAGTTATAAACAACAGTTTCATAGATTAAGTTAACGAGGTTATCATAAATCTTTTTGTTCAATTTAGTTTTAGAAAGTCTAGAATTTTTATATTGTTCATATTAAAACGGTTAGCCGGCAACGGTCAAAATATTATTTGGAGTTTATTAATAACTATTTACGAGCTGCTATGAACTACTTTCACGTGTTGAAATTCGTATCTCATCTAATTACTATGTTTATGTGAAAGGCGTAGATAAAAATGAACATCGTGTATTGAAAGAGCTAAATTATACATAGAGATATATACTATTCTATACTACATATACTATAATACATTTACTTTATCTTAGTAGTATTTTATGACATCTCGGTAAGAAATGAGGGTGGTACTATTCTACTTAGCCGGATACCACACGGCTAAGTTTGAAAACAAATCTGGTTAAATAGAATAGACCACCCTCATTTCTTACCGAGGTGTCGTAAAAGGCGACTAAGGTAAGTCGACCCGCCGTGTGGTATCCGGCTGAGTATAATAGACCACCCTCATTTCTTACCGAGGTGTCGTAAAAGGCGACTAAGGTAAGCTGACCCACCGTGTGGTATTCGGTTTAGTAGAATGGACCACCCTCCTTCTTACCGAGGTGTCGTAAAATACGACTACGATAAGTTGACGTCAGGCAGGCGGCCGGTCGTAAAAACGCAGCCAAATCATGTTACAACATGTTGTGCCGACCCCACTTAGAGTGGGATAAGGGCAGGAGGATATTTTTTTTTCAAACTGTCACTGTAATCTATTTAAATTTGCCTCGAAATTGAGAAATATCTAACCGTGATGTGACCCGTGAAATTAATATTATACAAGGTTATCAATATTGCAGTGCAAAATAGCGTCGCAGTGGATTGATGTCTAAATTGATATTTTCTCAGACTTTAGCAATTGCAACCAGGCGATTATATAACTAACGATCCATAAACTGTCTTAGGCAATAGCTCTTATTTAGCTTTGGTATTTACCTAGTACGCTGATGTAAGAGACTTGTGTATATTGTGAAATCGTCTTATTTGCACATAAAATTTTACAAGTAATTATTTTAGAAAAGTTTGTCGGATGTACATTGTCTTAATTTAGTGTGATTTTAAGATGTAGCTATCTTAGCTGACAATGCAAGCGATTTTTATCTAAAGAAAGCCAACATACCTAATTAATAATTTATGTTTGTTGTCGTCAATGACTTCCGCTTTGTATTTTAGAGCATTACATTTATGAAACAATAGTATCGCGCCCTTTCTGATTAAAATGGTGGCAACACTGTGACGTTATTGTTTCCGATGGAGTCTTCCTATTGATAAAACGTTTCAGTGACATTCAGTCTTTGTTCGATATTCAAGAGAAGTGTATCTCGGAACGGGAATTGTGGTATTTCTATTATATCGTGTTATTGTTGAAATTATTACTAAATATTTTTAAATCATTAATTTTTACCCGCTTTTATCTAACCGGGAAGTCGATTAAAATCAGTATTATGAAATTTGTACTATAAAACAAACTTTAACAAAATTTGTTTGTCAAAAATACGGTCATCATATTAACATCATATCGACGTTATAATTTTTTAAATAGTATATATATTAATTTTTTGTGTTTTTGTTAGTAGGTATATTATCTTTTAATGTTTACTTAACTTTTATACATATTTATAGTAAGTTTCTCTTTGCTCTTTTTTATCAAAGCTTTTGATAACAGAACACATACCACAACTACAAAATATTATTATGAATTATTGAATGTAATATACTGTTACAGCAACGCCGTGTGGTATCCGGCTAAATAGAATAGTACCACCCTCAATTCTTACTGAGGTGTCGTAAAAGGCGACTAATATAAGTTTACTCACCGTGTGGTATGCGGTTTAGTGAAATAGACAACCCTCTTTCTTACCGAGGCGTCGTAAAAACGTGTGACAGCATGTTTATAACATTATTGTGCCGACCCAACTTAGAGTGGGATAAGAGCAGGATGATGATGATGAATATACTGTTACAGCATGTTTCAAATACAACCTCCTTCATAGAGTTGGTCATTAATATGAAAAAATCATTGTGGCCGTGACTATGTGTCATTTAGTTGTTAAAAGATATTAAATGGGTTGACTTTGGGTAAATTGCTTTTTATTTATTGAATAAGTACAAAGGATAAATATCGATGTTTTATAATACGTTTAGTAGTGTTTTAGTTTTTTAGGGGTGCCAAAGTGGTCGGCCTCCTCGTGGCGCACCCTGGGCAAGCTTAGTCTTGGCGAACGGACCACTGAGGGGTGGCCAATCCAGTTGTCCCTCTGATTAGCAGAGGGCAATCTGGACGGGCCGGGGATTTCGGGGGGGTTGGGGTGAAGTCCCTAATGAGCGACGGGTCCAGTTGGGCTTACTCTAAGTCTGGCTGGACATGGTTACGGCCACCGTCGGCGAAACCCAGAAGCCCAGCAATGGGAACGGGGACCTTCGGGTTGCGAGGAAGAAAACCTCTATAAAAAATTACCCGGTGGGGGCGGAAACGCCCACCAAGGCGTTGGGGCCCCTACTTGGGGCGCGATCTCTCCCTGTCGACCGTGACATAGCAAACACGGTGGGCAGGGAGCGATCGTGGGCAGCGATGGCCTCCTTTAGCTCTGCGGAGGGGGGCGGAGGGAGGCGGCGGAGCGGTTCCACGAACTGTTGTTCTGGATCCAATCTGCTGCTGGTGAGTCCAGGTGTTAGTGACTCGCCCAAGCCCATCGTCTGCCGCCCTAACTGGGGACCTTCGGGTGTTGCGAACGGGGTACATCGGACACCTGGCTTACAGGTCCCCGAGGCGGTCGGTGCATCTGGTGCTCCCGATGCACCGGTTAGCGGAGGGGGGTTTCTCTTTCGAGGGGCCTCTACCTGGAGGTGTTTATTCTCTGGGATCAGAGCTGTCGGCGGGATGGGGGCAAAATGTACAATGATACCCTGTCCTTGCCATCGGCAGCGTGGTCGAGCACACAGGTCGTTTTAGTCGGTGCGAGTCCGACATAACCGCCGCCTGTCCCCGTCGGGCGGCGGTACCCATAAGGGGTTTTTAATAATAAAAATATAATAAATAATAAAAAAAAATAGTAGTGTTTTAGTTTCAATTGTTATCTTAAGAATACATGACATTAGTTGCCGATATTGAGTCATAACCGGTGGGCGCAACCTTGCTAAGTCATTTATAGACATACAGACTATATAAGGCAAGGTGTGGGACGATGACGTTAAAGCCTTAAATCCGCTATAGCATAAACAATTTTTTGATAATTTTAGAGAGTAGCGGTACTTAAACCATTTTCTTATATTTTATCATCCTCCTGCCCTTATCCCCCTCTAAGTGGGGTCGGAACAACATGTTACAATCATGTCACATGATTTGGCTACGTATTTTACGTCCGGCCGCCTTACTTCAACTTACCTTAGTCGACACCTGGGTAAGAAAGAGGGTAGTCTATTTTACTCAATCGGATACCACACGGTGAGTCTTAGCTTAGTCTACTTTCCGACACCTCTATAAGAAATGAGGGTGGTCTATTCTATTCAGCCAGATTACCACACGGCGTCAATTTCTTGTACTTATACCAGTATTTTAATGTCTCGTTCAAAAATATAGAAAAAATATTTACATTTATTTGGTATGTTTATCCTCTTCATATACTCGCGAATTCTATTTCTAGATCAAAGGTTTGATGCATACATGCATTTATTCACATGTTATGCTCAAAAGGAAATACGTAAGAAAACTTCCTTATATCCTTCATGGCCCTGACAGAGAGTTATAAAACTCAAATTAAAAGAAACTGCATTCTGCGTTAGATAATATTGAAAAAAAAAAATTGGAATCATTTACATTTTATTTCTTTCAGTGCTTTGGAAAGTACTGAAACCCCTTTTTTTCTGCCAGCGCGGAAAATTTAGCTTTTACAGAAATTCAAAATTCTATTTTACAGAATTAATCAGAATTAACAGAATAGCATCGATCAGAATGTAAAACGTGTCATGTACGTGTAAGCCTAAGCTTTCGAATTAAATTGTCGTCAAACAACTTAGTAATCATGTCGATAATTCGAATGTAACTTAAAGAAGGTATAGTTAAGAAATTACTTAAGTTATAATTTTTCACCTTTACATAGTAAGTTACGTTTGGTTTCATCAACAGTGCAACATCTTCTTAACTATGAAATTGCCATCTCGGTAGCATAAATAAACCGCTTTGATTGCTTCGTTTGGTTTACCACAAAAATCTTTGCAGAATTGTAAAGTATTATCGTTACACAACATAAATTGTTAATAATTTACCTTTAGCTGCTAATGGATCCAACCACGTTGAAAATGTAAAAAGAACTATGTCAAAAATTAATTCGCTATTAAACAGCATGGTTTTTTTTTGGTACATACATATTGTAAAATAGCATAAGTACAAAGGCGGACTTATATCTAAAAGAATCCCTTTTAGCGATAAATGTTGTATCCGGCTACATGTAGATTTCTTACCGAGATGTCGTAAAATACTACAAAGTTACGTTGATGTCAGGCAGGCGGCCGGTCGTAAAATACGTCGCCAAATCATGCAATAACATGTTGTGCCAACCCCACTTAGAGTGGGATAAGGGCAGGAAGATGATGATTCCTGCATGTTACAGTTTTTAAATAGTGACACGCTGCGACACAGATCCTGTGTGATACATAATTAATGTGACCTTTTCAAAATGTAATATAGACTTGGAATTTTTTCACAAATAGCCTTTATAACAGTGACATTTATATTACTAATTAATGCAATAAATATATCACAAATCCTCATATATATCGCAATATTAATGGCCCGAGTTTAAAATAGCAATAAATGAAATAAATTACTTATAGAGTATAGTGATCAAATATTTAATTGTATTATTATTTAAAAAAACCTATAAAACTACACTTCTTGTATTTTGATAATCTTTGATCGTCCGAAAATAGAAAATAGATCGACTTCTAATGAATCTGTTGGCACCTTCTATACTTATACAGTTTATTAACTTATTATTTACTAGTAATATCCCGCGGTTCCACCCGCGTAATTTTCATTTTTTACACCTCATTACATTTTCATTACGGATCCCTATTTTTTTTAATGTAATATAGCCTATATTGCTCAGTATAGACGCAGCTTTCAAATGAATTTTTGAAATCGGTCCAGTAGTTTTTGTGTGAAAACATTACAAACATACATACAAATTTTTCCTTTTTATTATATTAGTATAGATTTATTTTATCCTTTAGCATAGTTTTGAAAGCGTAAAAGCGTAAGCATAAGAGACAGACATAATATGGATGTTTAAATATTTATAGTAAAAAGTCAAGCGAATATAAAACGGGTTACGATCAAAATTAGTATAACCTGCGACAAATTAGTCAACTATTACATCAAAACCTAGTTGCACTAATAACATTAGTCACAACTGCATTTATTAAAATACTAGCAATCGCCAGCGGCCCCGCCCGCGTGGAAATATAATAACCGTAATATAGCCTTTTGATAACCATAAAAACGGTTAAAGCGGTTCAACTTTAAAAGCTAGACATATGCTGTCGCAGTATTTATATAAAACTTTTAGAGGGGAACAATTTTGTAATACATGATTTTTGAATAACTATTACCGTTTGCTCAGAGCAAGCAAGGAAAGCTTTAAATTATGCCGTTTCAGTAATATTTTTTATTGCTGCTCCTCTCCTATTCATCTTAGCGTGATGTTTATAGCCTATAGCCTTCCTCAATAAATGGACTATGTTACACTGAAAGAATTTTTCAAATCGGTCCAATAGTTCCTGGAATTAGCGCCTTTAATCAATCAAATAATCAAACTCTTCAGCTTTATATATTAGTATAGATTATCGCCCCACCTTAGTGTAAATATTTTTTTGTTAATTTATTTACAAAAATGCACATAACGCGTTCACTTTCTCTCAGATTACCACGCACCAGTTGCTAGTGACATCTCACACAGCCCATGTATTTGAAAATACTTTTGTTACAAATAATTAATGGAATTCAAAGCATATAAATACATTGTGATAATGTATTTTACCATTTAGTAACTAATTTATAGAATTAGGCGTTACTTTGCGGAGGTCCATAATACAAAACTAATGAGAATATTATTTTGCTATAATCCGCGATAAAAGAAAATATATTTAATGCTAAATGTAGAGCGTACTATGTACTTATACTCCACGACAAAATCGCAAATTGCAATCGCTTTGCGATTTTGTCGAATTTAGTCTTGTCGTCACTTCGAATTTAGCTGTGATCGGACGAGTTTGTTTTCCACATGGCCAACTTGTTGCTCTTTCTAGAGTAACCTCTAAAGAAAACATGTTTGTATTGTGTAATGACAAGAAAGCTGTGAATGTTGTGTATAAAGACACTCTGTAGTTAATTGTAAAATGAAGGGAAGGGAAAATGTAAAAGTAAATAAGTAAAAATGTAGTATATGAATTTAGATATTCCAAAGATAGCAGAGAATCTCTTTATGGTATAGGGAAAGGGAAATTCTTTTACTCCGAATTTAACGCATGTGGGCCAAAGCAGTAATGAAGAGAACAAAACTACTGGATAGATTTTAATCATTTTTTTCACTGAGTGACATAGGCTATATATTTTATACACGTGCAAAGCTGGAGCGGGCCACTAGTATTTCAATAAAAGTGACTTTATATTTTCTTGCTTAACTTAAGCTTGATTGATTTTTCATTTATTCACTCTCCTGCCCTTAAGTGGGGTCGGCACAACATGTTATAAACATGTTGGCACATGATGTAGTTAGGTCTTTTACAACCGACCGCCTGATTGACGTCAACTTACCTTAATCGCCTTTTGCGACACCTCGATAAGCAATGACGGTGGTCTATTCTACTCAGCCGGATACCACACGGCTAAAGCATGGTTGATTTTTAAATTACTCTTAAAAAACGGAAAAGGCAATGCATTCGTTGATATAGAAAGCTTTTCAACTAATTAAAATGGACTTTTTCTCAATACTTCTATGTTAAAAACGTATTGAAATAAATCAATAAAATTATCTTCACTTCCCAGCTTATTTACTCAGTAGAATCCTTATTGACAATCAGCATCTTGTGGTAACTTGAATGTATAAGGTATGTGAATGTTGCCTGCTTCCTACACTAAGCATTACATATATTCTCTTAACAAACGCGGATTAATGGAAAATAATGTAACTTCTGTACTAAGCAAGACGTTTAATAAACTCGTATTTTAACTCAGTTTTTGAGTTCTTTTTGCAAATGCAATTTTAGTCATAGGCAGCAGGTACTAATCATTTTTCGCGTGCTCTACTGATTAACGTCTTAACATAGCTGCTTGAAATTCTAAGCGATTATGTTAATTTTTGGTGACTTTCTGAATTTCAGCAGCATTTTAAGTATCTTTGCAATTTGTATTTACAATACAAACGATAAAAAGAAAGAATGAATGAACGTTTCATTTCTGTTGTCAAATTAAGTTTCAGGAGAATATATATTTTGTATGTAACCAAATTCTCAATTTTTTATGAGAAAATCATTTTTATAAATGCGGAATTTTATAATAAGGGGAACAAATCAAATCTGCTACAATAGAAGTAGAATTCAAAGCTTAAATTTGCCTTTTTTTGGTAAGTTGTGATAGCTTAAGAGGTAACGGGCGGACTAAAAAATCAAAGCCCGGGATCGAGTTTCACATGTCACCGGTCCTTTCTTTCTTTCTTTTTTAAATTGCATTTTGCAAAAAAAAATCTCATTAGATAACTTATCATACAAAAGTACCTGGGTAATTTTTTACAAAATAAAAAAAGAAACTTCAAAAAAAAAGAAATAAATAATTGGGTAGATGGGGCTTGATCCTAGGTATTTTCATTTCTCGATACCGCCCGTTCCTCGAATAAGCTACGTTGCCTTGATAATTTTGTCAAGTCAAAAAGTCTTGACAAAAAAATAGTGTTTTATATTCAATGTAAATTTTAGTATTTTTTAATACCCAAAAATAAGCATAGAACGATTTTTTTTAAATTAAAACCTAGCTAGATCGATTTTTCTCCCCCAACACCCTACATGCTGAATTTTACAAAAATCGTTGAAGCCGTTTCCGAGATTCCGAAAATATATTAATATATATACATACAAGATTAACTCATTAAATATTAAAGATAATACAAACATAATACTAATAACACACATTATACAAAATCACACACCGTTTTTGTAACCGGTGTTGTAAATGTTACAACTTACTTATTGCAACGACTATTCAGGTACTAATTTGTAATACCCATGTATGTTTTTTTATGTTTCTGTGATCTTCTTTCTTTTGATACACATTCACACGGACCTTTTGGAAACATCTTGCATAGCATTGCTATGTACTAACCCAATCGCTTTAAACAATCCCATTCATCTATGCATTTTGCCCAATTCTTACAACCACATAATTCTTGCGTCTTAAGTACAGAACTCTTCGTCTGATGGAATTGAAAATCTTTTTTTTTTACTAGTGACGTTAGTGCAAATCAGTGAGCACTTTTATGTGAAGATAAATTTGCAACGACAAGGTACATTAGTACAGAAGTTATGATAAAATTATTTTGCTATAACCCGCTCTTGTTGTTACAAAGTAATTCGAGGTCCTTTTCCGTATTTCTTACCGGTAACCATGCGTTGCTCGAAGTTACCTACCTTCTTTTAGGGCGATGTGATCAAATAACTAAATTTCTCTTCACAGGCAGATAGATGAGAGTCGGATCCTTACATTTAGTTCGTGCAAAATGGACGCATCTGTGCGGAAGGCCGTTCTTTGTGGAGAATTTTCTCCAGCACCACATCTCAGAAGCATGCAGAATGCGAATTCTTTAATTCGCATTCGCAAAGGGTAGTTATCAGTTTTTAATCACAATCTATCCCTCATTAAAATTACCCTATAAACAGAATATTACCTACTATTATTTGTATTATTTGGTACTCATAAAACTATTAAATTATTATATGATTAAAATTGTATAGAATAACTTTTGTGGTATTTTTAATACACATGAACTTGTCTTGATAATATAATGTCAAATACCAAAACAATAATGTCGTCAAGATTATATCACACAGAGCTGTCGTGGGTAAAGTGGCTACTTAAGTCGCACGCTTTCAAGGTTACATAGAAACTGGAGCAGTTTGCTCTCAAACAAGTTAATCTATTTTAAATCTATTGACCGACCTTCGATGTATATAACTAATATTTTTATACGTTTAGTTTAACTTAACTAGTATCATCTGAACCTCTCTCAATATATCCTTCAGAAACATTCTCTTTTGTATGTAAGCACGTCATTATTTTTATTAAATACTACCCCTTCTAAGGATAAAATTGGAATTTAAATTTTGTAGTTTCATGTGAGTGTATAAAATCATTATTAGTATATAATTCTATAGACTCTAACGTTTAATTATTGCAATAAATACGTCATATTGTTATAATTAGTAAAATTATGTAATTTTACGGTAGGTTAAGAGAAGTAGTTTAATGTTTTTACGTAATACAGATATTGATATTAAATATTATAATTTAAAAAATTCAGTGTGTCAGTTATTATACATTTGTATATAATTCAAGTTACACTCATTTCAGGTTTCCTTACATAACTAAGTACTTAAATGAAAATTTTTAAATTTATAGTCTGTTTTATAGTTTTATTGTTTCTAAATTTCATAATTATATTAAAACTGTTTTTATACTTACAATTTCGCCTGAAATAGCACTATCACTTAGCAAGAGACCAAAAAATATGCTGAGGCAGCACAAACGCACACTAACTTTACGAACCATTTTGAGCACAGGTAACACTATCGAATCTGTTCCGTTTTATATATGATTTTTAAATATCGAATTATATTTTGACGTCGCGTGAAGCGAAAGGCGCGCGAATGCAATATGGAACTTGTGTCGTGAGTGCGGTGATTTTTGAAAGGCCCGCGTAGGAGGGTTTCGCGCCTGTTTCATTCAACTTATCTGTGGTGACACTACGTTTTGTTTCTGCATTAGAGACTCTCTAAAACTTACTTTTTTATTATCTTTATTTTTTTTAAGGACTTTTATCCTACGAGGATATGTCAGTCTCATCGGCGCCAAAATTTATATATACAAAACATAAATAACATTAGTTATGTAAAAATATATTAAGTAGTTAGTATCTTAAATATATCAGAAAAACTGTTTTAAAAATATTACCAATAAATGCAATCTATCAAAAATATACTTATTTTAATAACATTTGTCTGGAATGTTGACAGCGTTACTACAACATAAAACTTCTGATTGGTTACAAAACATGTACATAATTGATCACTTAACGCAAATTATCCAGAGGCTTGTTTTACTTAACGCAAACTATCCAGCATTTATGAAACTCATTATATAGATAAAAATCGCTGTGTAGCAATAACCACTTTAACTGGGGCGTATGAGGCATATGTTATGTGATCTAGATTTTCCTTTTGTGAAACCTACGCTCATGTACTTACTGGTATATGAGCAAATACCATCACGCGATAAATTACAGATCACAAATATTATGCAATTCTGCGTATCTTTGAATCACTAAATAATTTTAAATTTGTTACATTAGTCGTAGAAGTAAACTTTTCAAATTATGTTTGGATAGCTTATTCTATTATTAAATAAATTATTAAATAACAGAGATTTTACGTTAGCATCATGCTTGATAGCTTACAAAACGTTGAAAACTTTGCTAAACTGAAATTTTCGTATTTTTTAAATTTAGAATAAAATTCAGAAAGAACTAAAATTCTATATTATCTTATTCATAAAAATATATTAATTATGATGTGAATTTGGTAAAACTGCGTCTTCAGAATTGAGCAAAAATTTTGAATTAATCTTTTGTGTATATTCTATGTCATTGGTTTGGTTGAGTGGTTTAAATAAAATATGTTTCATTTATGGATTCCATCGCCTGGTGATTAATTGTCTACCGAAGAAATTTTTCTTACAATCATCTATACATATTATAAAACAAAGTCCTGAAAAGCTGCTTGTCTCTATGTGATCTGATTTTCTCTAAACTATACAGCACATTACGGTTAAATTTCTGTGAGGTCAAGATTTACGAGTGTAGAACTTTGTAGAATACTGAATTCCACGCGAAGTCGTAGGCATAGCTAGTTACAAATAAAACACAGATTCGACCTCAATCTTTACTATTCTTTGCATTATCTGTTTCCTTACCAACTTTAGTGTTTGTTTTTTTATTTCGATCTGATATTCTCGTGAGAGACCTACTTGAAGAAGTGCCTAAAGCATTTACTGGGTTAAGTACCAGCATAGATCTAAGTCTGCGTTCAGAAGTCAGCGTCGACCGCCGATCGTTGTAATATTCCTCGATCTCTTGAAGCGTTAGATCTTTGGTTTCCGGCAAGAAGAAATATAGATAGATGCAACCTGAAATTTTTTAAAGATAATATTTCTTATCACATTGGTTGGATTACTAAAGATTTACAATTACAATTGAGTAAATAAAGAAAAAAAAATTACAATTAAATTAATATGTGTCAATAATAATAATAGGTAGATTGTATAATAGGACTACATTAAAAGGGTTGCGATGAGCGCTTAGATTCAAATTATACAAGATTAAGAGGTGTAGAATCCTAATATAACATCATCATCATTCTCTTACCCTTATCCCATTCTAAGTGAGGTCGGCACAATATGTCTTTTTCTTCCATTCTCCTCTATCATTCGTCAACTCTGGTGCCACTCCTTTAATATGCATATCATTTTTCACACAATCCATCCATCTTTTCTTTCGTCTTCCCCTTGTCATACACCCATATATCCCTTAAAAATGTCCCATGTCCTAATATAACATATCCTAATATAAATAGCCTTTGTGTAGCTATGAATGTCGATTGGTTAAATAGAACTAAGACAAATGGTGATACTAACAAAGTAAAGCCCAGCAGCCGAATGCGGTGATCATATTTGCGAAACCAAGTAAATCTCTAACGTACGGATACAATTTATTGGCGGTGAATATGAACAAATTTAAATTGGAAATTGATATGCCTCCTAGTAATCCGCGTACCTGCAACATAAATCAACATACTAGAGATATATATGATACTTATTCTTAATTATTAATTGGTACCAATAATAAATTGAAGATATACTTCGAGGGACGCCTGATGGTTATGATAAATGTAAATTTATTTAAATGACTGTTATTGAAAGTGAAGTACAAATTACAACATAATTTAATTTTAATAGAATTATTAATGGAAACAATTCATAAAATTTAACGTAAGAGGAACGATGATTCAGATAACAATAATTAGTTTGAAATCACCTTTTTAATTTTTTTGCCAATAATAACTGATCCCATGAAAATAATTTAAAAATAAATATAATTTCTGTCGTATTCCGACAAAATAAAGTTATTAACAAAATTTCATATCCCTACTTTTAACCGTTGATGAATTTACTCGTCTGGAGCCTATCCAGGCAGCAACATCAGGTCATGCTTATCATAAACGCAGTGTCATCGACCTCAATCGAACATCGAACGGGAAGTGGGTCAAATTTAACTTGCAAGATTCCACTTTACATACATACATACAAGTTAAGTTAAATAAAAGCTTTTAATAATATAAAGAAGCAACTTGCCTGCAATGGATATAGCTCATACAAAATCAAAGGCGGTAGTGTATAAAAACACATCCCAATGCATAGTACGTATAGCATGTAACAAATTTGCGGTATAACTGATGCTTTGTGTGAGTAAGTTATAACCATCCCCAGCGAAATATACACCACTCCAGCTCCTAGACCTTAAAATCAAAATAATATTTACTTAAATAAGCTTCTCCAAACACTTTTGTGTAGGCAGGTCGCAATAAAATTAATGAAGCTACCACTAGTTCAGAATGTATTTTTGTTTTTGTGTCAGGAAAACCCGTTATAGGTCGTCCCTGCCCGACGGGGAAAGTGGCGGCATGTCGGACTTTCTCCGACTAAAACACATTGTCACCACCACGGCAGCAGCAACTCTAAACCCCCCCCCCCCGAGTGTGCCAAATCTGGGTCTCTCTAAAAGTGGCCCCTCCCTCCGCTGGACGATTCTTCGGGAGTAACAGATACATCGACCGCCTTTTCATACGCGTACCATAAACCCCGTTCGGAACGCCCGAAGATCTTGAGGGGGTCAGACGATGGATGTGAGCAAATCGCCTGCGCATTACGAAATTTTGCTCTTACCAAGAAACATCATCGTTAACTCGGAGCTGCGCTATCCCGTGACTTTTAAATACAAGCTTTTCAGATCTCAAAACAATGTTAAGATTGACAAAAGGTTTTTCATCAAAATTAATTAATGCATCGGTTACATTAGATGCATCAGTTACTGGATGCTACTCGCTTAAGATCATAACACGCCATTATTTCATTGAATGTAATTGTTAAAAGTAATTTACATGCTTTCATCGCGGATTATAGCAAAATAATTTTATTATTACTTTTGTAATTTACATGCTTTTATCCTTAGTCAACTCTATAGACAAAACTATACTAACCCGAAGCAATCCCTAGAGGTCTCCTTCCAGTGTGAAAAATAAGAAATGCTCCAAAGAATCCTGCGACAATCCTTGTAAAACCCAAGATAAAGTTTCCTATTTCAGCATCAATTGACGATTTAGAGTTCTGTCGAATAAATTGGTGCACAATATTTAGACATATGAGGTAAGGGCTCTCTAGTAGTTGACCATGTACTAGTAGTTGACCGTTTTGTATGAAATTTGAAATAATAAGCGTTTTGTTTGTTGTAGCTAATAAAAAGTATAAATTAATAATATTAAATTTAAAATATTAAACAACGAGCTACAGTTCTGAGATTTTGGGCAGTTGTTAATAGATGGCAAGTGGAAATTACAAATTCATTTTTTATTAGCTACAACAAACAAAACGCTTCATCATCCTCCTGCCCTTATCCCACTTTAAGTGGGGTCGGCGCAACATGTTATAAACATGCTGTCAGATGATTTGACTGCGTTTTTACGACCGGCCGCCTGTCTGACGTCAACTTAACTTAGTCGTATTTTACAACACATCGGTAAGGAAGAGGGTGGTCTATTCTACTTAACCGGATACCACACGGTGGGTCAACTTACCTTAGTTGCCTTTTACGACACCTCGGTAAGAAATGAGGGTGGTTTATTCTACTCAGGAGGATGCCACACGGCGGGTCGACTCACCTTAGTCGCCTTTTACGACACCTCGGTAAGAAATGAGGGTGGTCTATTCTACTCAGCCGGATATGACACGGCGGCTTGCCATTACAGGAAATTATGCGAATTAAGGAAATTACAGGAAATTAATTCTTAATTAATTAAGAATTAATTAGGCTGCGTTTTTATGGCCAGCCGCCTGCCTGACGTCAACTTACCTTAGTCGTATTTTACGACACCTCGGTAAGAAAGAGGGTGGGTGGTCTATTCTACTAAACCTGATACCACACGGTGGGTCGTCTTACCTTAGTCGCCTTTTACGAAACCTCGGTAAGAAATGAGGGCGGTACTATTCTATTCAGCCGGATACCACACGGCGAAACAAACGAAACGCTTATTATTTAAAATTTAATACAAAACGGTCAACCACTAGTGCATGGTCAATTAATAATGCCCTTAACTTATATCATTGTATATTTCTTCATAAGTCTTTAATACTACTCTCTAGAGAATTCAAAGAATATGTGTAACCTATCAATCTATCTATCAGCGTGGTTGGTGTTAGCTCCAATCGTACTCTAATAAAATGGAGATATCAACCGGCCATTACTTTACTTTTTCTTACTTTACTTGTATTCTCCACACTGAATTCAACATACATTTGATGGTTATTCTATTTTAACAAGATTTAACCTATGTTATTACCTGTAACATATCAACAGTCCACATAGATATAATAGATGTTCCAGACAGTTCTCCCAACATAGTATAAGTCGTCATAAGCCAGAACGGTTTGCAAGAAGAACGTTTTAAAAGAGCTGCTAATTGTTGTTTTAAAGTCAACCTGTGCCAACCCAGACAAATATACATATATATCAATACATATTATATATACTATTTATATCTTAATATAAATCGCGGAGGTATCAAGTAACTCGGCGGTTGCTCTCAAAATATAATTCTTATAATTAGGTACATCGCCATTTTGTGAAGAGTCAAAGAATACCTAAATCAACGCATTTTATCGTTTATTTAATCCCTATTGAGGATTAAATAAATGAAAACATTTCTGTCTGCCTAGATTGTTGCTAGCCTGTCTGTCAGAGTTTCTGTATAAGTCTCCTTTTAATAGTTATTTTTAATTTCCTGTAATGGCAAGCCGCCGTGTGGTATCCGGCTGAATAGAATAGTACCACCCTCATTTCTTACCGAGGTGTTGTAAAAGCGACTAAGGTAAGTTGACCCACCGTGTGGCATCCGGCTGAGTAGAATAGACCACCCTCATTTCTTACCGAGGTGTCGTAAAAGGCGACTAAGGTAAGTTGACCCACCGTGTGGTATCTGGCTAAGTAAAATAGACCACCCTCTTCCTTACCGAGGTGTTGTAAAATACGACTAAGTTAAGTTGACGTCAGGCAGGCGGCCGGTCGTAAAAACGCAGTCAAATTATGTGACAGCATGTTTATAACATGTTGTGCCGACCCCACTTAGGATAAGGGCAGGCAGGTGATGATGATTCCTGTAATGGCAAGAACATAATTGATTTGAGAATTTTAATATACCTACAAATATCGTTGTCACGTTTAAAATCAATCATATCGTTCATTTCAGCTTCGATATTGTATGTTTTAGATCGAAAATTCTTCAGGGAAGTTTCGGCGTCAGCAATTGAAGCGGTTTTGAGCAAAAAGTAAGGCGTTTCGGGCAGACGTAGGTTGCAACAAAACAGTGTTATCGCGTAAGCAGCATTAATGTAGCAAAGAACAGTCCACTTTAGTACGGAACCTAAACCGGCCTGGAACAGAAATATTTTTTTATATACACGTTGTACCCGTGATATGTACGGATACAGTATCCTTATAACTATTCTTGTTAATACACTTATTTTTTTTTTTTTTTAAACAGCAAAAAACCCCTTATGGGTACCGCCGCCCGACGGCGACAGGCGACGGTTATGTCGGACTCGCACCGACAAAAATAACCTGTGTGCTCCACTACGCTGCTGGTGGCGGGGATAGGGTACCTATGAAGACATTGCCCCCCATCCCCGCCAGCAGCAACTCTGTAGCCCAGAGTGCGCCACCTCTGGGTCGGGGCCTCTCTGAAAGTGGCCCCTCCCTCCGCAGGACGATGCATCGGGAGCACCAGATGCATCGAACGCCTCGGGGACCTAACTCCAGCGAGCGTCCGATAAAGCCCCGTTTGGATCGCTCGGAGGTCCCCGTTACGGCGGCATGCGACGGACTTCGGCGAGTCGCCTGCGCCCCGCTCGCCTGCGGCGGAATGGATCCAAGGACTCGACTTCCCGGATCCGCCCCGCCGCCTCCTTCCGCGCGATAACATCCTCGCAGAAAGAGGCCATCGCTGCCCACGATCGCTCCCTGTCCACCATGGCGCGAACCACAGTGGGCAGGGAGAGATCGTGGCCCACCTGTGCCACGAGTTCCGCCCGCTGAATAATACACTTATACCATATCCTCATTTAATTTTTAGTTACTTTAAGTATTTCATGCATACTACAACGGTATTTACTTTATACTATTTAAATATCATATAACGCAAAATGAAAACTATCGCGGGTGAAAATTAATCAACTGCGGGTCTCACTTAGGATATAATATGTTCTACCTAAAACCAGAAAGAGTTAGTAAATATATAAAAGTAACGGCAAGTATTATTTTATTCATTTATATTTATGTAAAGAACATAAATTCTTTAATTTGAAATATCTTTATGATCCATAGAGATGATTTATATAAAGAAAGAAATAGCTGTCAAAAGGAAAAATCGAAAAATTATATTGGAAACAAAAAACATACTTTTACTGTTATAAAATAAATTAAAAAAGGGAATCGGCAATTTAAAAAATAGTTTGATTTCCGTTTTCTTGTTTCAGAGAAACACAATTTATTGGGCATTTCCAAAATTTCTATTAATTGTCCTATATTTATATGTATACCATACCTGAAGAGTGACACCTACTGCCATTGCTATGTTGGGAATGGACCCAACTATTCCTCGCATATTCGGAAGACATACTTCAGTCATGTAGACTCTTGGGGCACTCATCGCAAGACCGATCCCAAAACCAATGATTATTCTACCTACAAATATATTTAGGCATTTGAATAGATATTAATTTCGCAAACTGATATAATTTAACAAGAAATAATTTATAGAATTAGGCGTTACTTTGCGGAGGTTGACAATACAAAAGTAATGAAAATATTATTTTGATATAATCCGCGATAAAAGAAAATATATGTAATGTTAAATGTGTAGTGTAATATTCGTTCTCATACTTGATACATGCAGAATTAGTAAAAACTCATGCACTACCCGACAACGATAACACAACAATACATAACCATTGCACACATTCAGCACAACAAACTAAACAATTGTTTCGCCCCGTAACCAAAGCATCGTCAGGAGATAGACTCCACGACAAAATTGCAAAGCCCTTTGCGATTTTGTCATGGAGTAGTGTACAATAAGAAGGTTTATATGCAGATCTACTATAAGGGATGACAAATAAATCCCGTTTTCCTTTAAAATAAAGAAAAAATACATTGGAAATAATTAATGATATTTTAAAAAATTAAGTACACACGAAAGAAGAAGCCGGTACAACTATTTATGAAATAAAATTGATTACATACCGAATATAATTCCTTTAGCGGAATCAGCAACTCCAGTGAAAAACCATCCCACGCATAGCGGTATATGGGAATAAATAATCATGGTGCGACGTCCAAATTTATCAATCAAATATCCGCCTAGTATGCAGCCGAATGGAGAAAACAGCGTGATTATACTAGCTAGAATAAGTGGAGAATATTAACTATTTTTAGCTTTACCAATACAGCAGTTTAAAAACTCTGTTAACAGGAGGCTGATATAGAAAGCCTAATTATACTGTTACGGATTACATGGGTGATAAGAATGCGTGGATATAGCTGCTCTTCGATGCTACACAAGATAGTAATAATAGAAGACTAAATGTTTCTAATAGTTATCAGCATTCTATTTTGATAAAAGCAACTATTCGGGCAATATTTTCCACCGAGGGTAACCGGGGCTTGCTGCACCTGAGGTGTGGGTAGGTGACTAATTAATGTTATACACACGAAAAGAAGATCGGTCGCAATACGGTACACGGGCCTCTGAGTGAATTTCAATAATTATCAGTGTTCGGTGGATGATCGTATTAATATATACGAAATATAACGGATAATTCGGTGAACAATTTAATGTGATTCCACGAATGTAGGTAGATTAAGTTTTTTGTGGTTATACTCCGGCCGGAGCGGCGTGGACGCCACAACTTAAGAAGAAGCCTCTAAGTCAAAGGTCAGTATCCTTGATTATTCGAGGTGGAGAAATTGCTGGTTCTCTGCCTATCCTACCTATGCTCACCAACTGCAGCTATCGAAGGTACGCAGTAGGCGCGATCAGCAACCACCGAGTTTCTTGCTGACACTTCTTGATAGGAACAGCTTTACGAATCATCAGAATTCGACGATTCGATTACATAACGATTCGAAAGTCCTTGTTTACAAGTTTACTGTAATAAATGATTTGTTGGATTTTTATCAACTAAAAAACACAAAGCAACAGTCTGTTACAGTTTCACTGCTGGACAAAATCCTTATGGAAAGAAGAGTATGCAGCATTTAACCTGGTCGTTACTGCAAAGCGAATTAGCAAATTGCACTAATCCCTGAAATTTTCTCGATATATATATGTGTCACACGTGTTTTAGTCTTTACCAAAAAATAAACTTTATTCCATACACACTATCTATATTTTACGCATACAATTAAACTTTTTTTTTTGAAAATTTATATCTAGATTTGATTAATAGCTGCGTAGTCTGAGATTTAAATCCACGTACCCTTAGTTCAATTACTTTCACTGTTTTTTAAAAATCTTTATTGCACTGTTAAGGTATAAAAGTACAAAAGACGGACATAACACTAATTTAAGCGTTCTCTACCAGTAAACCTTAGGGTCAAACGGAAAATTTAAATAGGTGCAGCAAGCAAACAAACAGAAGAAGAAAAGTAATAATAGGCATAAATAATTATTAACTTTAGCTTTACTTAAAAAAAATGTTTGTACTCACCAATCCAAGATTGATCTGATATTGTCAGTCTTATAGAAGATTCAGCTGAATTCAACTGAGGTATGGCAACCGCTGAAAAACCATAAGCCAAACCAAGTGATACCATTGTTAGGTTGACCCAAACACCATAACCTAACTGAATCAAAGAGGTTTCCGACCAAAAACTGGGGTCCGGATAGTTTACTTGTATATCTCTAGACGTCATTTAATCCATTCCGTAATCATCACTTAATTTTAATGAAATAGGTATAAAAATAATTTATCCGTTTTTAAAAAAACCAAAGGTTTCTGTTGTGTCATTTACATTTACAAATTCAATCAATCAAAATGTCATTTAATCACGACTTGATTAATCTTCTTCTTTGACATTTTTAATCTATTAATGTTCTTAATCATTAATCAAAGAGCAAAATAGTCAATTTGTCATTATTTTGGTCTATGGTCATACTATCATTCCTATCAGTCCTTTCAATACTACTCTTGCTGTCCTGTAAAGGAATTTAATATTATATTCAAAAACAATGTATCCATAACTTTATTCGTGCCAAATTTGGTATTCAAATCAATCAAATCAAATCAAAAACCTTTTATTTATAACGTCACAGTAAATTAACAAATTAACAAAGTAAATAACAGTAAATTATAGAAAGAAGAGGTATTATAAAATAAAATTATGACATACAAGATATACAGAAATGTGACGTTATAAAATGGACCACCATTCAGCTTAAGTTTCAATTACCCTCCTGAATTAGTAATTCAAATACCCTCCGTTATTTATTCTAGTTTTTTTTTATCAATTATGACTTTTTCCCAGAGGAAAACCGACTTTTTTTCGCTAAATAGTCTTAATTTATAAACTTCAACTATACCTATAAATTTCATTCAATATAAATTTCATTCAATTGGTCCAGCAGATTAGCCGTGACAAACAGACGAACAGAAGGATAAGCATGCTCTGACTCATGCTCATTTTAAGCTCACAATTTCTGCAATGCAATAATTATCCAATATTATCGTACTGTATTCATAAAAATATTCGATAATTTGCGTGATGATTATCGGAAAGCAATAATATTAAAATAATACCATTTTCAATGCAAACACGAGTATTTATTTCAAATATTAAAACAATACAATTCTAACTTTATTTTTTGCACTTAACCTAATGGAAAAGAATAAAAATTGATTTAATTTTTGTCTTTATAATACGCTTCTGCTTGTTGGAGAGATAGGTCTTTTGTTTCTGGTAAAAATTTATATATAAATACGCAACCTGGAAAAGGTTAATAAGTTTAATAAGTGTAAATATTTGTATTTCTTCAAATCAATCTATTTAATTGAAATTTTAAACATAAAGTAGCTATTCTGAGTTTAAAATAAGAGATGGAGACATGCTATCGCAGGATTTTTGTAGTGTTTTATTCTCTAGTGCATTACTTTGGTGTATCGGCTTACTCGGCGCACGCGACTTAAGCCATCAGCAGGCGATTTTTTTACTACTGCGTGAACTCTTTAACACAATTTACAAAAAAACCGTCATGTACTATTAACCTTTCGGAAAAATTGCAGTACTTTTTAGTAAAAACCGTACAAATATCCGTTGAGAATATTTTGAGAAAATCTATCACATACAGGAAAACAGCTTTTAGGGACTTTCTTCTATAATAATTTGTATATATAAAGCTTTACGTCAATGTTTCTTATACCAACCAACTAAATGGAGGTGTCACTAAAAATTCTTTAAATAATTTATAGTTTAAGTTGGTGCTACTTTGTGGATTTTCATAGTAAAACTTTTTGATAGAATTATATTGCCATATTACAAACGCCAATTTATTTATTTATTTATTTTTCTTTTTCTTTTTACACATATATTTAGAATAGAGAAAGAAAAAAAAATTAAAAAGCCACATGTACTCGTATAAAGGCGGACTTATCCTTAAAAGGGATCTCTTCCAGTCAACCTTTGAGTAATAGAAGGAAAAGGACAAGAATTGAAGTAGAAAGAGAGTACGGGTCATATAGAGAACAAGAAAAAGTTTATATAAATTGAACTATTTAATCTATTAAATAATTTTGGTAAAATAAATACATAAAAGGATGCTACTAATATACAATTACTTAAGATAAATATTTTCTAATCTGTAACTTAAATACTGAAAGGGAAAGAGATTTGTAATTATAGCAAAATAATTCTATCATAATCTTTGCACTAAAAATACAGAAAGTTGTTAGATTCAAGCGACACTACATCTACACTACACTACATCTAGAGTTAATATTCTTTTAATTATCTATATATAACAAGTTTAAGTCCATTAATCTATCATATATTAAATGATCAAGAATCTTGTCTATGCCACTTAAGCAATTTCAAAAAAAGAATGTTGTATTTCCTTATTCAGTTAGTCTCACAATGTTAATTACAGATTAAAAATTATACTGGACTAGTTAACTTACAACAAAGATGGAGAGTACCTACTACTACATAATACAGACCTAATTTTAAAATTCACGAAAAAAAACACATACAACATATGCATTAACTGTACATAAAAATAGTAAAAATATAAAAATATTCTCGTTTTTTCTTTCTGCTCCCTTTTAAACATTATTTTCTTTATTATCGAATGCTTCTGCCACTTGTCTTCACTCGCGAGCATACGTGGCACCAAGTTTTGTGAACTTAAGGCCACCATCGTTCCCTGCTCTGTACTCCTCAGCTCTTTAATTGATGGACTACACACAAATTAATAAACAACAGTTAAAATTACCAGCCATTGAACATACTCCGAATAAAGTTATCGTGTTAGCGAAACCAATACCATCGCGGACATGAGGATATGACCAGTTAGCGCCGGATATAAGAACATTTAGAACAGAAGATGTTATACCGCCGAGCAAACCCCTTATCTGAAAATTATACATATAAGTAAAATGATTGTATTATAGATGGAATGCATGTTTAGCGCGTATATGGATTTTTATAAAAAGTTTTTCTAAAAGTATTATAAAAAATATTTCTTAAAAATTATATAATAACATCACGTACTTGTAAAGGATATAATTCATACATCATCAAAATGGGTAACGTGTAGTGACCGAACGTAGCAAATAAGATGTAAGAGACATAGAAAATTAACGGCAACACGGTCGGATGTTTAGCATTACTTATCAACACACCTAAAATAACACAGGATATGCCGACGCCTAAACCTAAAGATGGACAAAAAGTAAATTAAGGTTATTGCTTTACAATTCAGAATATTACTGTTGAAATGTCCACATCGTTACCGAACAATTTCACTACTTAACAATCGTTTCGTTTAAAAGATATATTTAAAACTCATTTTTCTACCAAATTGATCAACGATTCTAGAAATATTATATAATCTATACTAATATATACAGCTGAAGTGTTTGTTTGTTTGATTGTTTGAATATTAAAAATAACAATGGCATTGCATGTTTGAACGCGGTAATCTCAAAAACTAGTGGACCGATTTAAAAAGTTCTTTGAGTGTAAGATCCATTTATCGAGGAAGGCTATATAACACTACTCTAAGTTGAATAGGAAAAAAATCATAATATAAATTGTCCTATGAGGCCTATGTCCAGCAGTAGACTAAAGTGGGCTGATAATAATATAAATTGCAACATTTAGGCATTACGTTCATTTAGATATAACATCGAATCAACGGTAAATGTAAAAGAACCGATTGGGGATTGAATTTTACATGAGAATTTAATCAGTTGCTAATATTGTAAGTAATTTAAACAGGATGATTTCAGATGTTTAAAAGAAAATATAAATAAGTTTTGACCGTGTAATACTTTATATTAAACAATATAAACGGCCAAACATATAATTTCCTTGCATTTACCCAAATGACCCCAATGACCCCAATATAAGACATTAATAAACTCTCAACCCAAGCCCTATTTCAATTAATTTATGCCAACTTTAATCATACCAGATGTAAGTGCCATCACTCGTCTCTTAAGTTTGAATATAATAAATGAAGTACATATTCCTCCAAATGTTCTTGCAAACCCTAGTACTACGTTACCAATGTTTGCATCTACAGACGATTTGGAATTCTGGAATAATTACTATTAATTATATTTTGTCAACTACAAATGTATAGTAAAGGATGCAAGCATCTGTAGTAGAGTAGATTAGAGAATGTAAGTTTATCACAGCATAGAATGGCTTCAGATTTTCTCTCATTACCTAAATAATAAATACATTTTATAACGGCGTTACTCTGTAATACTACAGATAACTATTAGCCTCGCAATATAGTTTTCTATAAAATGTATTTTGAATCGCTTAATAATTGCAAGTTTTAATAAAATTAACCATTTGTATTTGTACAAGCTTTATATTTACATCTCTCAACAGCCAATCTGCGCGTACTGAACTTGCAATTATTTAATCGTTCCTTTTTCAATTTATAAATATTATACCAATAATAGTTGGAAAGCACGTTGTTTAAATTAACCATATTTACATCGTCCTTTGTTCGTTCTACGCATGTGAACTTAGACTTAACTATTTGCTTTCATTTTTTATTTTAAAATATTGTACATTTTTTAACCTTTAACATTTCCACTGTCCACATGGAGACCACAGTTATTCCTGAACACTGAGTTATTGTAAGATAAATTACAATTAAGCAGAACGCTTTACAAGTTGAATTCCTTAACAATATAAGCAATTGCTCTTTAAAGCATATCCTGCAACAATAAGACAATGGAATCAAATTAAAGTCACTCTTTAAAATCAATTATATCCTCAACCTACATCGCTCTTTCTCCTTGGGATTCTAATTCGGGATTCATAGTATAAATAAGTTTATTTCAGATGATAATGATCGTAATTCCGATTCGATGCACGTTTAACCTTTAATATGAGCTGCAATAATAGCTCGCGAATTTTGAAAAATTTACGTTTTGACGTATCAAACATCATTACTTGTGTATATCGTTTTCCCTCTTGTATTCAATGAGCTTCTCCATTTCACTGTCAACATTATGGTCTCTTGACCGAAGTCTTTTTAAAGAAGCTTTAGCATGTCCCATGGAACTCTTTTGTAGCAAGAAATATGGCGTTTCCGGCAAACCGAAGTTGAGGAAAAATAAAGCCAACGCGTATGTACAACTTATGTAACACAAGATTTTCCATTTAAATACAGAACCTAGTCCAGCCTAGAACGAAGAACTCAAGCTTAAAACAAATTAAAGAAATAAAATAGAATAGAAGTATTCTTATATTGAAATTTACCTGTACAGTTATACCAATGGATATAGCAATATTAGCGAAAGAACCAAGAACTCCCCGCATATTAGGTAATGAGATTTCCGTTAAATAAACTCTTGGTACACTCGCTACCATCCCTAACCCGACTCCTGTAATTATTCTACCTATAAAAGTTAGTATGTTGTTATATAAAGACCTACAGTTTAATATTAGATAATATCAACAGAAATAATCTAAATAATCTTTAATCAAAACTGATTCCATAACCAAAATATCATATAATACTACGTAATTCTTAAATTTTAAATTCTAGCCCCCGTGATACCCTCCCGTCGGTAATACACATGTTAAAAGGCAAAAAAGTGTGGTGTTAATAAAACAAAATGTCCTGGTTGCAATGATACATATGTGGGTAAGACTGGCCGGAATTTTGAAACCACTTTTTACCGCTTTCAGGAATAATAAATCACAAAATTCACATTTCACTAAATATTTGTTAGAAAGCGGTTACAAAGTACCCAATGACCATTGTTTCGAAATTCTGCACATCTAAGATAAAATCCTCCGACTTAATATTTTAGAGCAACTTGAAAATATTTAAAATAACAATGGCACCGCATAAGACAAAGGTTTCTAGTTCAAGCTTGTTACACATGTTCGGAGGTAAAATAAATGGATGGAGTTGAACCAATTAATGTCTAACTATTCTTGGTTGGGTTATGTGTCGCTTTGTGATTTTGTCTTGATGATGCTTCAGTTGCGGGGCGAAGCGATTGCTGAGTTTGTAACAGCGAACACGTGTAGTGCTTATAGCAACGTATTTTCATTTTGAGAGTAAGATAGATGTAGATAGTAAAACGAAAATCGTTTTTTTAATAAGAACCTTTATCTGGCAATAATTAATACAACAAACAAGAATAAGCGACAGTATTCCAACTGGTCATGCATGTTGCAGTGACCAAGCCAAAAGGGAGTCATTTTTAAATAAATAGATAAAGAACGAAACATTAAAAGAAATTATATAAAAGATGACTATGTAACCAATGATAATATCCATAGCAGTGTTGCCCAATCCCGTGTAGAGCCAACCGAGACCCACAGGCAATTGACTGTAGATAAGCATACTGCGTCGTCCGAACTTGTCTATAAGGTAACCGCCTAAAACACAGCCGATTGGCGACACTAAGGTCAGGACACTAGCTGTAAATATTAATAAACGACTCAATATTGTGATAAAATTTAATATATCCTTAATATAATTTAAGAATCCGTATCTTAACGAATATGAAGTACCGGACTGTTATAATAATGTCCCACTGCTAGGCATAGTCCTCCTCTCTCCATGTTTTTGGATAGAAGGGTTGGTAGGGTTACAAATATACATAGAATTCTCTAGAGATACTATGCAGGTTTTCTGCCTTCACCAAATAGCGTTTGCTAAATTGCAATTATCCATTAGACAATACGTTTAAACAGAAAACTCAACAGTGCATCAGGAATCGAACCTGTGACCCACTCGAAACAGTCACACCGTCTCGCCTCTGGGCTGTCGCAGATTTGGCAATATGACGGAAACCAATATTATTATTTATTTAAGAAGTTGTTTTTTCCATTTAAGAAGCAGCTTTGTAAAAACTGTACCTCTACCATAGTTTTCTAACTCACACTATATTTCGGTCTTCTTCAAGCCCTATTATTAGCTTATTATTAATAAGGAACTATACAAACCAATCCAAGATTCGTCTGAGATCGACACTTTTATTTGCGAATCTGGAGATTTTAGTTGTGGTATTGTAACTGAAGAGAATCCAAATGCTAATCCTACTGAAATCATAACTAAGTTTGTCCAAACACCGTAACCTAGTTGAATAAACGAAGTTTCAGTCCAAAAGCCTGGATCAGAAGTTACTGTTGCATCTATTTGCATGATAAATTCATTCTCTTCAGTAAAATAAATTTATAATTAATATTATCTATTATGTCTCTCTTAATGATAATGTACAACGGAAATAATGTGCAAATCTCTCTGCCAGTGTCACGTAAAATTTTACAATTATGCACATTAATTTAAGTCGATATGAAATAAAATACCTACTTTATAGAATGACATTTCATTTACATAAATTATATAATATCTAACACAGATAAAGGCATAGAGAAAATGTCAAAGATTTTCATTTTATATTATTTTCGTTTATGGGATGATTTGTATTTGGGGATATCGACTTCATTTTAGAGACTATCCTATATAGTTTTAGTAGTTAGTCCTATTTAGTCCTATATTAGTCTCATATAGTTTTAGTAGTAGTATTATCTATGTTAGAGACTATAGCAAAGTGAAACAGATGATATCATTGAGTACTACTACAATAAATAATGAGAGGGAAGATGAAACTCGTATACTTCAACTTTGTCTAATAACACACAAAAAGAGACAGATAGATACTCTCATTTGCTTTTTTCTAGGTATAATAGATATAGGCTACCTAGATGTATAGATTAGACAAAATTAAAAAAAAAATGATTTTAATACGCTCGCTGCGCTTCAACCAAAAAAAAAATATTATTTTGCTATAATTCGCAATCACGAAAAAATCTATGTAATGCTAAAATTATAGTGGACTGTCCGTTTCTTTTTAATAAGATCAATGTAATCATATTTATATTTGTCGTATAACATAAATTCTCTCTATGTTGCTTTTGAAACATTAATCAAATATACTTTACCAGCCCATCGTTCAAATTTAAAACCAAATTCATATAACTCTTTATTCAAGTTGACTTTGAGAGGCGCTTTTGAATCTTCTTATTACAATGAAGATAAGACTGGTTTGGAAAGGTGTTCTTAACGAGAAGAACCAGCAAGAAACTAGGTGGCCAATGGTTTAAAAATAAATATTTCATTAATATATAACTGTTTACAGATCAAGATTTACAATATAATCTAGTGCGTAGCGTTCCGAATACATGAACCGAATTTCTAAATATTGCTAATATTTCTTTATATTTACTTTATTTAAATTTAGGTTGATTCTTCAATACTTCTGGATATATGAAGGGTCTGGAGTATTTGTTGTTTGCAAATTGAGCTGTGACCAGCGGTTTTCCTTTTTTACCCAAATGAATCTCAATATTTTCTTCGAATGCAGACAATATTTGAAGGAGAGTGGACCTTGAAATTGAGTTGAATTCAATGCCGTCTACTTCTTGTACAGCATGTTTCTCTATTTAAAAGACAAACATATTAAATTGGTACATATTATTGTTAGGTCCGCCGTGTGGTATCCGGAGTAGACCAGACAACCCTCATTTTTTACCGAAATGTCGTAAAAAGCAATTAAGGTAAATTGGCCCATTATGTGGTTATCAAGTTGAGCAGAATAGACCACCCACTTCCTTACCGAGGTGTCGTGAAAAACGACTATGGTAAGTTGACGTAAGGCGGGCGGCCTGTCGTAAAATACGTAGCCAAATTATGTGACAAAATGTTGTATTGACCGCACTTAGAGTAGGATAAGGATAATGGATGATGATATTATTGTTAGGTCATTTTTTGCCGGTTAAATTAAAACTCTCATAAGTACATCTTTAATTAAAAATAGTAATTTAATTATTGAATAAATACATTTATAAATTGATATTTATTATATTTTTCATTAAATAACCTTTTTAGTAGTGGATAGTTTATAATTTGCGTTGCATAACGGGATACAATTTTTATTACCTATATTGTATTAGGAAACTTAATGAGACACAAAGAAAAAATTAAAGATTCTAGATAAGATCTTGTTCATTTTTAATATAAATTTTAACTATGTATATAATTGGTTCTTACCTTTTCGCTTGTTCAAAGTCTGTAACAAATGTTTATTACACCATACAACTACACAAAAGGAAATAAAAACTATGAAACGCATGGCGCGTTCAATAGCTAAATATCCACTAATCGAGGCGAATTGTAAAACGATAGCGTTGATAAGAAAAATATTCGTACCCAACATGCGTTATATTTGATATCAAGCCTTAAGTGTAATTTACATTTGTAAGTCATCATTGTTTTTGAGTAATTAGAACAAATAGATTAAGTTTTACGCCTTTATCTTATAAAAATAATTTAGACGATATCGAAATATAAAAAAAAATACTACTCTTATCGATTACTCACTCATTCCATTCCAACAACCTCCATTTTAAACGGAAGTCGGATCGAAACAACGTAATATAAAATAAAAATAAAATATATGAATATCAACAAAGTAGATATAATCTGTGTTTTAAGTATAATTAAAATAAAAAACGTATTATTTAGTTAACTTAATGTTACCTGTATGTGAGTCAATAAATAAATATTCTATTCTAAAGGCCAATAATATATTTTAAATCAAAACAACTTTCAGGCAAATAATCGACTTACAAAAAAGTGTAGATGGCTGAAATGATATGTCATTCAATATTTAATATTATTTATTTAACACATTCTTTCACAATAACATTAAAAATGTCTTTCTAAAAGCAACTATCACAAAATACCACATAATCACAAAATAGTTTCAAATTATGTATAACACTTTAATAACAGCATATAAAAATATTTATATTTTATGTACATTCAGTTTAACAATTATTTGTAATCTGTATTATCTACTAAGCATAAATAATTTACAAAAATAAGTTACTTTCATCTCAAATGGCACTACTTATATCTTGTTCTCTCTTCCTATATACAACATTTAAATATTACGTTAATACTTTTTACAAATATACATAAATAATACTTTCTTATACCTATAGCGGGGTTTATAGGAAATTCTTAGTATTTTCTCTATAATATTTAAACGAGGTGTAATCTGCGCGCGTATAATGTTTTCTAACTCCAAGTGGTGTAGCTATCAAAGGGCTAAAAAGAGCGGTCCCCACTCCCCCGAGGCCCTCAAGCTCAGAGGGGGCCCCCCAAAATATTTAATACAGCACAGTAAAGACAAACTTTTTAGTACACATCACAGTACCGTGTATGGAGTCCCCAAAAAGTTAATATACATTTGGGACTTTACAGAACAACATTTCTTGTTAAGACAGTCCTTTGTACATGTTGTTTTTATAAGTTGTTGTAACCGTTATGGATTAAACTATAGAAATAATAACATTTTTAATTTGTCTAAAAGCCTAAACTAATTATAGCCGATTTCTATATCAAGTAATATTACTCGCAATATCCTTACCATTATTAGCATTAAGTTACTCATCATCGACTTACCCTTATCCCATTCTAAGTGGAGTCGACACATGTTATAAACATGTCACATGATTAGGCTACGTATTTTACGACCGGCCGCCTGCCTGACGCCAACTTAATTTAATCGTATTTTCCGACACCTCGGCACGAAATAAGGGTGGCCTATTCTACTCAACCAGATACCACACGGCACGATCTTGTGCCGCCAGAATCCAAATTTAATATCATCTGACTGTAAAATACTATCTGACTCTATTGAAACAACTATAAAAAAGGGTATAAGAGCCCAGATGGATTAAAAATCAGTTAAGCGACATGAAATTTATGGTGTCAATGTAGCTATATACAAAAAATAGTCTATATATTTACATAAAAAAAGAATATTGTATCTATACAAACTATAACAAAAAACTTTGACTAACTTCACATATTTTTCGGGATTTATTAGGTTGTCCCAAATAATGAATGACTAATATTTTATATTCTACTTACTTAAACTTAATTAAGACATCTCATATAAAGAATCTCTGACGTCATCAATCTTTACTAAACATACAATATTTATGTAAAATGCATATTATAGTTAATGCGGTTTTTGTTTAGACGTTACATGTATTTAAAAAAGATTATGAGCGATTTCAATAAGTGCCTCTTCAAGTGACAAAAATGGGTAGTTCGTTTTTTTTTTCAAAGCAAAAAGCATTTTCAGACATTATACTTTATTCCTATAATAACTCGATAGCGAGTGATAATAGAATATTGTATTATAATTAAATATAATTTATTGTAAAAATAAAACATTTAAATTAAAGATTGCTTAACGTTTTATCTATACTAATATATAAAGCTGAAGAGTTTGTTTAGTTTGATTGTTTGAACGCGGTAAGAAACTACTGGACCGATTTGAAAAATTCTTTCAGTGTAAGACAGTCCATTTATTGAGGAAGGCTACGTGAACGGCAAAATTTAAAGCTTGCTTGCTCGCTCCTTGCGTGCGCTGAGTAAACGGTAATAGTTATTCAAAAATCATGTATTACAAAATTTTTGCCCTTTAAAAGTTCTAAATAAAAGTCCTCGACAGAATTTTTTTTATTTTTGTGTCAGGAAAACCCATTATGGGTCATTACCGCCCGACGACAGTATATGTCTAGCTTGTAAGATTAACCCACTTTAACCATTTTTATGGTTATCTAAAGACTTACCTATATTACGGTTTTAATCTTATTACTTGTTGCATACATTTAGATATGACGATTTACTTAGAAGTCTAAAATACCGGTAATTTGCTTTTTTATAATTCCTTAAAAAATTTAATAGCAACAGAGATTATCGGGCGCTTATCTAACAAAGCAAATTTTACTCAGGCTTCTCTTATTTTTTTATAAATTAAGTTGTAATGTATTGTATATATATTTTGTACTATACTTTTTTAGGTGTTTAACTTTAGGCCATTTTCTTTTTATATAAAAGCTTTTTTCTATTTAATGTATATATACAATATAATGTGTATGTACAATATTTTCGTATTTTTTAACCGATTAATTTCATTTTATATGAATATTTTGTATAGAAAATATATTCGAATTATTATTCATTTTGCGTCATATTTTTATATTGACTTGGTTCTATAAAAGTTTATAAATTCATACTTGGTAAAGAACGTTAGTTTATTACATCTAATATGACTGTTTGTTCTAAGAGGTAATGATAAATCTATAATCTACAATTATTATACAACAAAGTCCCCAAAGCTGTATGTGACCGATTTTCTCAAAAACTACTGAACGGATTTTTGTAAGGTTTTTACTAAAAAGTATTGCAATTATAATTATTTTTAAAAAAATATGCATTAACCTAACCTTCTGTAAGAATCTACTATTAAGTAGATTACGGTTTTCTGTAAATTATGCTGGGAGATTTAGTCGCATAAGCCAACAAAGATAAACTAAAACAATGTACTAGAGAATCGTAGATTTACAAAAATACTACAATAGACTCCCCGATAGCACGTCTCTATCTCTTATGGTTAACGCACAATAAGTACTTATATTTTTAAATTTAAACCATCGTGAATAGTTTTCATAGTTAATGTATAGAACCGGCTATACTCACGTCTTATTTAATCGGGTTAGCCCGACTAGTTTCGAACCCATCCGGGGCACTTATTCATGAGCTCATTACACGACGTTATCGCAACGGTCGGGCTTACCCGATAGAATAAAACATGCTGTGGTAGTCCAGCATACTGTGGTAGTCCAGTGGTAACACCGTGCGACTCTTTCGAGGAGATCACGGGTTCAAACTCGGGCAGACACCAATGAGTTTTTCTGTTAAAACTTATGTGTTTAATTGATAATTGCAATTTATCACACGCTTTTCGGTGAAGGAAAACATCGTGAGGAAACCTGCATATCTCTAGAGAATTCTGGAGATATGTGTAACCTACCAATCCGCATTGGAGCAGCTTAGCTCCAATCCTTCTTTCCAAAAACGAAGAGAAGAGCCAGCCAGCTACATTCCCAGCAGTGGGATAGTAACAGACCGCTACTTACTATAGCCGGTTTCATTACATTAACTACTCATATGTTGAAATTTCAATTAAATTGATTTCCACGCGGAGAAAGCCGCAGGCTTACTTACTAGTCACTATTATTTATTAGGCACATATTCCGTATTCTTTAGGCTACAGTGTTAGTGCTTGCTTTTCTTAGCTGTTTCGTTCTTCCAGAAAAGTAGTCCTCAATTTCCTGTAAAGTTCTCCCCTTGGTTTCAGGTAAGAAGACATAAAAGAAGGCCGTTCCTGTGAAATAAATCACTTGTTATTAACGTAAAAAAGAGAGAGATTATGTTTTTTTTTATTTAAAATTTTAATAAAAATTGTATAATAATAAATATAATTTTAAGATTCTGTAAATTTAAAGTATTTATATCGAAATTTATTGCTAGTGGTTTTTTCTTTTCGAATACTGCAATTAGTATATAACTTTTAAATTATGTTAGCGTAGCACATAAAGAAAAATACAGACGGACAGACATACTTTCGAATTTTTAATATGGATATCTATTTTACATATATACGGTATGGATACTATAAAAACTTATTCTAAAATAATTAATGTCAAAAATTCGTGTTAACCTGCAAGAGACATGGCGCCATAGAGTCCGAAAGCGCCATAATCGTTGAGACCTCGCTTCAGGTAGGGGAACGTTTTGACCACAGAGAATATAGACAAGTGAGCGGCGCACGTCGTCATACCGCCCACTATACCGCGGACCTGAAATCATGGCGTATAATGTTTTAATTTAAGTTTAGATTACTTATAGACTTATTTATGTTGTCGCCAATGACTTTCGCTTTGTATTTTATAGCAACACTGTCATGAAATAAGACTTTCGCGCCCTTTTGTTGGCAACACTGTGTCATGTTGTTTTTGGTAAAGTCTTCCTATTGATAAAACGTTTCAGTGGCTTTCAGTCTTTGTGCGTCATTCAAGAGAAGTGCATCTCGGGGTGGGAATTGTAGTATTTGGTTATATCGTGTAATATTTAGATTTGTTATATTTGATTTATAGAAATAGCCGTTACTTTGCGGAATTCCATAATACAAAAAATATAGGATAGCACATTCTACTTTTGATATTATATAGATTTTTTCTAATCACGGATAAACGCAACGTTAAAATGGTACTAGAGTTTACTTAAAATTACGAACACACTTTAACATTTCAAGTAAACTTGACTACAATGTTTTCCACTATAACCTATTTAAGATGGTCGTTCATTAATATAAATATTAAGGATACAATATAATAATAATATAACTCTATATTGCACATCAAATACATAGGAAATATCAAGATATATGCTGTCGCGGAGTTTTATTTAGAGCCTTTAGAGGGGAATAATTTTGTAATACATGATTTTTGTTAAAACTTATGTGTCTAATTGATAATTGCAATTCATCACACGCTTTTCGGTGAAGGAAAACATCGTGAGGAAAGCTGCATATCTCTAGAGAATTCTGGAGATATGTGTAACCTACCAATCCGCACTGGAGCAGCGTGATAGGTCTTAGCTCCAAACCTTCTCTCCAAAAATGGAGAGAAGAGGCCTATTCTCAGCAGTGGAATAGTGACAGGCCGCTACTACTTACTTACTTACATGATTTTTGAATAACTTTCACCATTTACTCAGCGCACGCAAGGAAAGTTTTAAATTTTGCCGTTTTCGTATTTTTTTAGTTTCTATTGCTGCTCCCTTCCCATTCATCTTAGCCTGATGTTATATAGTCTATAGCCTTCCTCGATAAATGGAATATCTTACAGTCAAATAATTTTTCACATTTTATTAGTTCCTGAGATTAGCGCGTTCAAACAAACAAACTCTTCAGCTTTATATATTAGTAATAGATAAGCAAATACTTTATTTATTAACCTGAGTTGGATAAACTTCTCCAATCATGATCCAGGGTACGATCAAGTAGCCCAGCGTACAGAATATTGTGAAGAGGTAGATGGACGCTACGGGGATCCACGAGTGTTGTGGTGGGAGATTATTGGTCTTCCAGTAGTCGATGAAATACATGTAGACGGCGAGAGCGATCATAGTAGACCCGCAACCAAGGGCTGAAATAATAAAAAAAAAAAATAATAAATATATTTTTTTAAACACACTTGTCCGTCACCAAAGTAAGTAACTTCTAAAACTAAAGTCAGTGTTAAGTGATTCCATATTCTATACTAGCTAACACAGCGAACTTTGTAAGGCCTTTGTTATTTACATAATGCATAGATAATACACTCTTTAGGATAACATAATGTTTCAATAAAAAAGAATAATAGACAAAAAAACTCAAAACATTTTGATTTTTTTTTTACTTTTTTAAAACCTTTGGCAATAGCAACGTAACGAACGCACTGTGAGGCAGTTATGAACAAAAATTATATGAATAAAAAATTAATTGAGTTTACTATTATCAATTTTAGTGAGACTAAAATTAATTTAATCTTTTATATATATAGAAAAATAATGTGTATTAATATTTAAAAAAAAACGGATCGTCAAATAAAAAAGGAAGGAATAGAAAGGTTAAGAAAAAGAATATTTGTACCAGAGACAAATGTTAACGGGCGTCTGCCACAGCGTCTGCATAGGATGCAACCGACCACAGTAAATATGACTCGCAATATTCCCATCGATATCGTAAGCCAATATTTGTCTAGTGATGCACCGGAAGCCTGGTAACAAACGACAATTTAGTGTTACCACTTACTGAATCAAACTTGAACGAAAAGTCAAATTTGTAAAAAGACATCTTTAACCATCACATGTTACAAAAGTAAAAATATAATTATTTTGCTATAATTCGCGATGAAGTTAAATAGTAAATATGTATATATAATGCTAAATGTAGAGTGGACAATCCATTTTCTTACCTGATACATGTAGGATTCGTAAAAACACATGCACAAACCTCCACCACTGCCACCACAATATACAAGCACTACATACGTCCACTATCACAAACTCAACAATCGTTTCGCCCCGCAACCGAAGTATCATCAGGAGATAGACTCCACGATAAAATCTCAAAGCGAAGCAATACCCAAATAAGCTTAATTATATACTTATCGGGTCAACCCCACTATTTATTTTGTTTTATTGCGAACGCGTGTAAAGTTGAACTAGAAACATTTAGCATTATAATGAATAAAGATTATGAAGTAAAATAGAAAATATAGTATTTTACTTCATCGCAGATTATATAGCAAAATATAGTATTTTACTTCACAGCGGATTTAAATATAATTTTATTATTACTTTTGTATTATAGATCTCCGCAAAGTAACGCCTAATTCTATAAATTATTCATCACATGTTAATAATAATAACACTTTTCAATTTAAAACGAAATAGCATTACTAATAATTAGTTACAGTTGTAATCGAAAAAAGCTGAAAAATGTGCGCTTATTGATGTAATTGACAGCTTACTACTTACGAACATGTTCTAAGATCAGGCAAATTGTTAATTGCATTTTTATTTAGATCTTTATTTTATTTTATGCTATTATTTTTTAAAACTATTAGTATTATTTGTTTGTTATTCATTTAAATTATCTAAAGTGCTAGTTTTTCTACTCAAATGCAAAGCCTTTATAGAAGGTGCATATAATAGTTTATAGTATTGCTGTCTGTTATCGATTTTCTGCATTATAAAGCAAATACATATGTATAATATTCACCTCAAATACTTCTACTGCATAGAACGTTATAGTATTTACTCCACACCATTGGTAGATGAAGAAATATACCGCCAGGATACCAAATGGCTTCAACGCCGATGGAGACAGTAGTGCTTTTAATATTTCCCGGGGTGTCTTTAAACTGGAAAAATATAACTTTTTTAATAATAGTACAGATACAGTTAATAATTAAATTAATAAATTTAAAAAACACGTCTATATATCCCATCGCAATAGAAAGTGAAAATTCATCATGTAAGAAGAATAAGGATATTTAGCCGTGCGATATCCGGCTGAGTGATCAACCTCATTTCTTACCGAGGTGTCGTACAAGGCAACTAAGGTAAGTTGACCCACCGTGTGGTATCCGGTTTAGTAGAATAGACCATCCTCTTTCTTACCGACGTGTCGTAAAATTCGACTAAGGTAAGTCGACAGTTGACAGGATAAGTTGTCAGGCAGGCTGCCGGTCTTAAAAACGCAGCCAAATCACGTGACAGCATGTTTACAACATGTGCCGAATCCACTTAGAGTAGGATAAGGGCAGGAGAATGATAATAAGAATAAAGATAATGAACTAAAAATATTAATCTTATATTTAAAAAAGCATGTAGCGTTTTCTACCATCTTTTTCGAATATCGAGCAAACCATGGTTTTCAAGAAGATATAAACTACATTTTTCTATATACAATTAACATACATTATGTTAAAAGACGAATTATACGTTTCAAAATGAGTGACTTCACATTTAGTAAATGTTTCTTAAAATTCATGTAAAAATGCAAACCAAATTTTCTCAAAGTTGCCATATAATATAATCACTACTTGTCAAGGTCCATTTTTAAAGATTGGATTATTTCCCTATTAAGCACATTGCATCATAATAAAATCAAATTTAAGCTCATTTATTAATAAAAGTGTTGTGTTAAGATTTGTGATTGTAAAGATAAAAATAGTAATACATTTAATATTGGAATTGGACTCTACAATAGTTTAGAAATATGTACAGTGCATGTGATATTATTCAGTAGCTTTTAACAAGATATTTAATACAAATCAATAATACATTAGATCGTGACTCGTAAACAACATCGGTAACCAAAGGCATTAGCAAAAACATAACACACTACGTCATATTTACATTCGTGCAGATATGTACTAGGAAATTAAATAACGCTACGTCGAAAGGTAAATAATACGTAACTATTTGTTTCTCTATACGTCTCTGATTGTACTAAGATAGACAGATAGATTAGATAGATAGACAGATAGATAGATAGATAGATAGATAGATAGATAGATAGATAGATAGATAGATAGATAGATAGATAGATAGACAAACATCTTTATATATACACTATAAATAAAATCTAATAATAATTAAAGTAAAGTGTGCAAAGTGCGGTCTTATCACTGAGCAGTGATCTCTTCCAGACAACCCTTTTAAGCGAAGGAATCACATAAAACATAGTATAGTGGGTTAGTGTTCCATAAAAGAAAATGGAGAAAAAAAAGTATACAACAAAAAAATACTAACAGAATGAATCATCATCCTCCTGCCCTTATCCCACTCTAAGTGGGGTTGACACAACATGTTATAAACATGTTGTTACATGATTTGGGTGCGTTTTTACGACCGGCCACCTGCCTGACGTCAACTTACCATAGTCGTATTTTACGACACCTCGGTAAGAAAGAGGGTGGTCTATTCTACTAAACCGGATACCACACGGCGGGTCGTTTTACCTTAGTCGCCTTTTACGACACCTCGGTAAAAAATGAGGATGGTACTATTCTATTCAGCTGGATACCACACGGCGTAATATAACAGAAAGAAATCAAAGCATAATGCACACAGTATTAGCGTGACATCTCACTGCATCAAGTAAAATTCATTGACATCATGAGATAGTGATTTTACTTAAAGAATTTCGATCCTAATAGTCTAACAAAGGAACGCGACGTTACATTATAGCAACTATAGTAAATTGCTACGATCTCGTGCGATGAATGAGTTACTGATCGTCAAATTTTTTAAGGAAAAGTATGGCACTATGAAAATACACATCTCAAGTCTAAGCTTGTTTAATACTATTATTTTAATCACTCCTCATTCATTTTCACTCCTGTGCTTCAGACCATACTGAGTATCCTCAATATAGAATATAACCGCAGACTTCAGTATCGCAAATCATATGGCTATGTCAGTAGCCTTGGTTCTTCTATGGAACAACTTAATTGTGATTTTATCACGCATAGCAGTCTCTCCATCGCCCGCTAAAAGTTTTTTAGGCTTTATTACGTAGCCCATTCAATCCAAAAGCCAATCAACCACATATTTCAGATTCATAAATATAACAGGCAACAAAAACTTTTCGAAAATCTCGTTTTTTAGGAATGAGGTATTTTGGCGTGTCTTTAAAGCAAAAGTGAAAAGATATTTTAAGAGCACACTCTATCTAAGTCCGCATATTAGATTGTGATATCTCATTGGGACCATGAAGATAATAAATTTAAATTTGCTTCACAGTATATTTGAAATAATTTAATGTTTTTATATAAAAATATAAAGAATTATAAAATTATAGGTGATGTATATAATAGACATGATAGGAACCGACATAAGCTTGCGACTAATACTACGTAAATCGTTATTGGCTTTGGGTATAAGATTCTATACTAAAATTCCGCAATCAATTTTAGCTTTGCCATTACGTCAGTTTAAAAATACTATTAAAGAGAGGATAATACAGAAAGCCTACTACACTGTTCAGGATTACTTAGATGTTAAGAATGCGTGGATATAGAAATTTGTTCGACCCTGTACATGATAGAAATGGCTTAATAAAACCAGTTATAAATATTATTTCGAAAAAAGCAACCGCCGTGATTATTGCTGGCTCTTTTTAGTAGCAACAGCTTTCCGAACCAGCAGTAGAGTTGGCGATACAAAAGCCCTCGTTAAGAAGTTTATTTGAATTTGAAATTTATTTAATATTAATTTAATTCGTTTAAGTGAAAACTAATAAAACTTACGGCTCCACGTGATTTTTCTCCTTAAACGAAATCATCTTGTTTATCTCGGCCTGCAAGTTGCAAGTCGATCCTCTCAACTTAGCAAGAGAGCTTTCTGCTTTTTCTGTTTTGTCCTGAGTTAGAAGGTAGTTGGGCGTTTCTGGTAAGAACAGCATCCCCAGAAGCGACATTATAGGTACAATTGCACTTAATCCGGCTAGAATGTTCCATGAAGTCACGCTGCCTATAACGTACTGCAATTAAAAAGCAATCTATACTAATATTAGTATTTATATATATAAAGCTGAAGAGTTTGTTTGATTGTTTGAACACGCTAATCTCAGGAATATTACACAACAACAAACAAACAATCACAAGCTATAGACTATACCTATAACATCACCCTAAGATGAATAGGAGAGGAGCAGCAATAAAAAATAGTACGAAAACGGCAAATTTTACAGCTTTCCTTGCGTGCGCGAGTAAACGGTGATAGTTATTCAAAAATCATGTAATACAAAATTATTCTTCTATAAAAGTTCTAAATTAAAGTCCGTGACAGCATATGTCTAGCTTTTAAGGTTAACCCAATTTAACCATTTTTATGGTTATCAAAAGACTATATTACGGTTGTAATCTTTCCACGCGGGCGGAGCCGCTGGCGACTGCTAGTATTTGATAAAAGTAAAGTAAAGTAACGGGCCTGTTACTATCCTAGGCATAGGCCTCCTCTCTCCGTTTCGGTACACGGTTCTCGTTACACAGCATACTATTATTTTCCCAATATCTCAGGACATTAATTGTTGATTAATTGACAGATTTTTTCAATTTCAATTAAAAATATTACGTTATTTTTTGCACTTTTTCTTCTGTTCAATAAACTAAAGAAATAATATGGGTTATATTATATTTAAAAAATAGAGATCCGTAATAAAAATCTAATAAGGTAAAAAATTTGCCATAATAATGTGTCATCGGGCCGCGGAAACTTTTGATGATTATTTAACAAAAATAAATCTATAGTCCGACTTAGTAGAGTTTTCACTGCCATGAGATCTGTATGTACGCGGGTGAAACCGCGGCATATTACTAGTAATTGTAAAAACAAATAAGGGCTGTGATGATGCCGATACCGTAAACCATGTCACTATTGATTTTGACGTACATGTTAGTTATCTAATGAAATGGGCACGTAGTAATTGTTTGCACTATGGAGTTCTAATTATATCGCGAATAAATATGCTTGTCGTTCAATTACCATTTATCAGTGTTTGATTATGTTTACACGAAGAGGGGCGTCCGTGTGCTGTTTACTGCGAACTGTTTGTTATTGTAGGAGGGGTAGATTATTGATAATTTTCATAAGTGATATCGCGAGATGAATGGTTGTACTCAAGGTCAACTAGTAAGTGATAAGCTATCAAAAGGAGAGTTCCTGAAATCAATTCATCACTTTTGTGTTTAAATGTTACAACGTCATATCACGTCACGATATTGCGGCGATCCATTATACATAATATAATTATACACTAACGTGTAAAATGATAAGCTTACTTTGTTTTTATTAATATTTAAAATTTACTTAAAATAAATATAAAAGAAAAGTAAAAGGCGAAAGTCATAGCCGTACTGGGAAACCGTGTGGCTTTTTTGAGGGTGTCACGGATTAAGGCCTAAGACAGACACCAATCTATACTAATACATAAAGCTAAAGAGTTTGTTTGTTTGCTTGATTGTTTGACCGCGCTAATCTCAGGAGCTACAAGGCTATAGGCTATATGATATCGCGCTAAAATGAAGAGGAGAGGAGCAGCAATAAAAAATTAAACTGAGTAAACGGTGAAGATTATTAAAAAAACATATAATACAAAATTGTTCCCCTCTAAAAGTTCTAAATAAATGTCCGCGACAGCATATGTCTAGCTTTTAAGGTTAACCCACTTTAACTATTTTATGATTATCAAAATGGTATATTACGTTTTTAATTTCTCCACGCGGGCGGATTGCTAGTGAGTTATATTTTAATTAATTTTCCTAATTAATATTTGCAATTTATTTGACGTTTTTTGGTAAAAAAAAACATCGATAGGAAACCTGCATACCTCTCGAGAATTCCTGGGATATGTGTAACCTACCAATCTGCAATGGACCAGCGTGATTCCCACTCTATGCTCATGATTTCATCTATACTAATATATATAAAGAGTTTGTTTGTTTGATTGTTTGAACGCGCTAATCTCAGGAACTACTGGACCGATTTGAAAAATTCTTTGAGTATAAGATAGTCCATTTATCGAGGAAGGCTATAGACATATAAAAGCTATAGATATATAAAACATCACGCTAAGATGAATAAGAGAGGAGCAGCAATCATTTATATGGCAAAAGATTTGCCGGTTCAGCTAGTTACTAATACAATGGACGTGCGGTTAATTGTTATTGATTGTGAGAATATTCTCGTTAATTAGGTAAACTGAAGACTAATCAATTACAGTAATTTAAAATATTCGTTATGGTATTGATAACAGACAATGGCTGTTTTGTTACAACAAATTAATTTTTAACACGCGAGATTTTGAACTTTAATTATTTTAATTAATCCTTTATCAATTATATCTTAATATTTGTGCTGGTTCTATTAAATCCGAAATATTAGTTTCAAATAATTGAGTTTAAGATAAATGATATTAATTAATTAATAAATCAATTAGTTTGACTATACCAAAACATCTCGTTTTAAATTTTATTAATTTCCAGGTAGATAGATAGATAAACGAAATTACTTTATAGATACGTCAAAAAACAATTTTCTCTTATAAGCGAAATAATTTTGTACTTATCATAGTGTAGTTTAGTTTAGAAAAGATTTTTCTTAGTGCTTTTTTAAAATATTGTACAAAAGTTTAATAATTTTTAAAATCATCTAATATAAGTAAATGCCTCATCTAATACGTACATACATAAAATGGAAACATATTTGGGTCCTACTTTCAATGTCAGCTTTGTATTCGTTGCTAAATTGTTTTGGAAACCGAGTAAACCAGACGTGTACTAATCTAAGCTTTGCTAGTCTACGTCAAAACGCCCTACTTAAGAGCCGATCGTCATGTCTCGTCGTGTCGTCTAAAACGTCTACGATACCTGTATCAAAACACCAGTAGAGACTCCCACAGACGCCATGGCGCCAAGCATTCCGCGTAGATGTGGCTGAGACACTTCACAAGTGTACACTCTCGCTGGTGCCCCAACCATTCCTGAACCGAAGCCAACCAGTAATCGTCCTGTAGGAAATAACTAGAATAAGAATATGTAATATTTACTATGGAATTTTATGAGCCATATTTTGTTCAGTAGCTACAATATTAAGGATCTTCTTTTGCTGAAAAACGTCTTATACAGAAAATCTAAAAAGGAGCTTACCGACATAAATCATCGGGACGTTCTGTGCGAAGGCTACTAGGATCCATCCCAAAATAAGAGGCACTTCAGTGATTATGAGAGTGCGCCTGCGACCGATGTTGTCCATCAGGTAGCCGCTGAGGATGCAACCGATCGGAGTACCAGCTGCACTTAAGCTGGCTGAAAAATATATTATTTCACTATTTGATCAAAGGTTATCAGACTTTTTGTCATAAAGTAACAGCCACTTACAATCCCACTACTGGGCGTGGGCTTCCTCTCTCCGTTTTTGCAGAGAAGGATTGGATTTAAGACCTATGATGCTGCTCCAATGCGGATTGGTAGGTTACAGAAATCCCAAGAACTCTCTAGGGAAATACAGGGTTCCTCGCGGTGTTATCCTTCACCGAAAAACCTATGATAGATTGCAATTATCAATTAGACATAAGTTTTAACAGAACTTATTGGTGTCTGCCAGGGTTTGGACCTATGACACCTGGAAAGATTCGCACGGTCTCACCGCTGTCACCGCCGCCGTCGAGTATCCCGTGGACCCATTTATTACTTTTGAAACTAAGAATTTAAGGTATATAGTGATGAATTAACAGCATGAGAAGGTCCACCACTCTTAGTAATTGTTTCAAACTGTAGAAATTGGCCACGATCTCGTGGTTAACAATAAAATCAGCGTGGAAATATATTCATGCTGTGAAGTTATAGAATACATATACACTAAAAATTTCAAGGTTTCAATACTGCGAAGATATATTTAACAAAGTTAGGTTCATTGTAGCATTGATTGTACCATAAAATCCACGCATTTTTCATTTATTTAATCGTCATTTGGCTTTCCATATACTTTACCAATGGTTTATAAAATTTGGATATGAATGTAGAGTGCTTTCAGTTTATTTGCGTTTAAATACATATACATTGAAAATTTTAAGGTTTCAGTACTGCGAAGATATTTTTAACAAAGTTGTAGCATTGATTGTACCATACATGCGTTGCTGGTAAACGGAGTATTCTTAGGCTAAAAGTAACCGTACCGGATTAGCTTGGTTGGTCTAAGCTCTAACCTTTCTATCAAAAGATAGAGGAGGTTTTCGTCCGCCAACAGGCAGTGATAATAACAAGCGTCTGCGAGTACACAATTAATACGTATCGTTAGTAATATAATAAATACGTAAGTCTGTCTGTTATGCTCTCCACTGCAACAATATAGAAAAAATTAGGTCTTACGTAATCTTTGAATTTAAACTATCTTGAGTGGAATTCATAATTAATGTATAGAAACCGGCAATACTCACTAGTTATTTTCTCGGATGAGCCCAACTAGTTTCAGCGGCGGGAACTGATAACCGTTCCCGCTGATAACACCGATAACGCCGCGTAAAGAGCTCATGAATAAGAGCCCCGTATGGGCTTGAAACTAGTCGGGCTCATCCGTTAAAATAACACGTGAGTATAGCCGGTTACTATACATTAATTATGAATTCCACTCACGATAGTTTAAATTCAATGATACATTAATTACGTAATCTTATTACCGTGGTAACACTTAGTTTCAAAACCCCCAGTTTTTTCTTAGCAATAGGTAAAACACCATTAACGAGTGTAATTTAATACAAAGAACGACGCGAACGTAATCGCGGGTATCACTAGTATTGAATTAGATTAGAAAAGATTTGGAATTTAAATTGAATTCGTCAAGCACACTTCATTTGTCTATTGTTTCCTGTTTTAACTTATTTGATAATTATCGCTATTAGAGCGTCTGTATTACTTCTTTTGTCATTTTCGTAACGCCATTATAAACGACAAAACTAACATCGTTCACGTGAATTCCAATAATAATTGTCCGTATATAGTACATTCAATGCTACAATGAACTTAACTTTGTTAAATATATCTTTGCAGTACTGAAACCTTGAAATTTTCAATGTATATGTATTTAAACGCAAATAAATTGAGAGCACTCTACATTCATATCCAAATTCTTGAAACCATTATTAAGGTATATATAAAGCCAAATGACGATTAAATAAATCAAAAATGCGTGGATTTTAAGTTCATCAATATTATCAATTAGATACAATTAAAACTTAAGTACCAGGCATACATATATGTTAAAAACGTTTTCTTTCCATAAAATACAAGACATTCATAAATATGATCCTAATAGGTAAAGTTTAAAAAAATAACTTTAACCAATAGTGCGTATATGTTCCATAGACAATTTAGATTTCCAATTCATGCAATTTATCTAATCGCGAATAAAAAAGAGAGACACATAATAAATCTCTTTCTTTTCATTTTAGATGGGCATATTTTAGGATGGCTATTCTATATCAAAAAAAGTTTACTAGCAATTTGGGTCACAAATTACTAGTAAACTTGTTAACCCCTCCAGCTAAGCTAAATGTTTGTGTTAGGAGTGGGTTCACATCGGTAGTATAATGGCTGGGATTCGAACCCGCGACCTCTCGATCGCAAGTCCGTTACCCTAAAAATTCCGCCACCGCCGCTAATTTAGTATTAAATAACTCTATGCTATGTTCTATTGGTCTATGAAATTAAATTATTATGTCTCATAAGATTAAATCTAAATTGAATAGCCAGGACGATACAGTTATGTTATAAATGCCTCTCAGTTACGATATTATGGCTAATCCAGAAATTAAAAAAAATATTATTTTTTTCTATCCTGTTTCTAAAATCTTTGCTGGATTTCCACTGAAGTGAAATTTAATATAACTAAAGGACATATAACAGGCTATTTTGATGATAAAATTAATGCGTAGTAGGTAAAACTATTTATAACATTAACTATTATACATATAAGCCAACGAAACTTTCTTACCAATCCAACTGGCTTCATTGTCTGTGATATGTATACTAGAATTCTCGCTCTTTAACTGAGGTAGCGCTGTGGCTGAAAAGCCAAAAGCCATTCCAGTGTTGATGGTTCCCCAGTTAGCGACGAACGCAGCCAAGATTTGCCGAAACGCTTTCCCTCTACCTTCTTTGCCAGATTTCTTCCCCGGTATTGGCGTCTTGGTGACAGTCGCTTGTGTTCCATTTTTAATAAATGGTGTTGAATCGCTCCTGGAAAAATAAATAAATATTGATCATCATCATATTCCTGCCCTTATCCCACTCTAAGTGGGCTCGACATAACATGTCATAAACATGATGTCACATGATTTGGCTACGTATTTTACGACCGCCTGCCTGACGTCAACTTACCTTTGTCGTATTTTACGACACCTCGGTCAGAAAGAGGGTGCTCTATTCTACTAAACCGGATACCACACGGTGGATCAACTTACCTTAGTCGCCTTTTACGACACCTCGGTAAGAAATGAGGTTGGTCTATTCTACTCAGCCGGATACCACACGGCGGGTCGACTTACCTTAGTCGCCTTTTACGACACCTCAGTAAGAAATGATATTTCACGAAATGGTATTGATCACGTGACTAAATGTAGGCATGAACAGTTTTAAGGTTGGTCATGCGATAACCCCAGAAGCACGAAGGACAGATAAACAACTCATTGCGGTATTGTCACGTCTAAGATGCACTCTTTAATAAATACTATTTAATAGGGATGTGACTTGGAGTGGAATAAATCGATGACTAAATAATCGATTTTTTTCTCCCCTTCAACATAAATAGATTTGTAAAACATCGATAAATTCGAATCGAAGAAATTGATTATAAATAATCTTCTTTTTTAAATTTAATTTTAATTGTATCTTCTAATTAATAAATAATTTCAAATTTCAAAGTAATAAATAATTTCTTTTTTACTTTGTTTAATATTAATAATTAATAACAAAAGTAGACCAATACGTATAAAATAACAGAGATGCGGTGTTTGCAAAATTCGATTTAAATATGTTGTTTGCTTACTATAATCCAACAACGCATATCAACGCATATCTTAAATTAAATATTAAGAAAGAAGAAGAAAAGAGAATTAATGTTGTAATAATGGCGCAGTGGGTAGTGACTCTGCATTCAGCTCCACGGCTCCTTGTAGTTAACAAATACATAAGTATATATTCACCAGTTGTCTGTCACCCATAACACAAATATTAAGTTACTTACTTTGGGGACGGACGACCGTGTGTGTAAGTGTCCCATATATTTATTTATTTAATGTAATTGATTTTTATAAATAGTTTACATAATCGATTATAACAATAAAATAATCGGATTTAAAAAATTATTATTACAACATCCCTACTATTTAATCAATATTTTTATTAAGTAAAAATAATTGAATGATGTTTCTCGTACAAGTACTAGCTTATTTTATTCAAATTAATATAGTAAGTAAGTAAGTAAGTAGCGGCCTGTTAATATCCCACTGCTGAGAATAGGCCTCTTCTCTTCGTTTTTTGGAGAGAAGGATTGGAGCTAAGACCTACCACGCTGCTCCAATGCGGATTCGTAGGTTACGCGTATCTCCAGAATTCTCTAGAGGTATGCAGGTTTCCTCACGATGTTTTCCTTTACCGAAAAGCGTGTGATAAATTGCAATTATCAATTAGACACATAAGTTTTAACAGAAAAACTCATTGGTGTCTGCCCGGGTTTGAACCCGTGACCGCCTCGAAAGAGTCGTACGGTGTTACCGCTGGGCTACCACAGCAAATTAATATGCAAACTCTTATTAACACCAAAGGCATGTTAGGAACAAGATAACAATTTGCATCAGGAAATAGTTTACGTTATCGTTTGTTTATTGAAACCACGTGCCGACCGACGGACTATTTACAGATCACTTATAATGTCAATGACTGCATTGATAAACGATTAAAAAATATTATTATATAATTAGCTGTGATGTTATATGAATCATTCCACGTCTATTTACTGGGGCTCGTAAGCTTTTTAATTGATTTATAGAAACAGGCGTTACTTTTCTGAACTCCATAGTACAGAAGTTACAATAAAATTATTTTGCCGTAATCCGCCTTTGTTAAGAGAATACATGCAATGCTAAATGTATGAAGCAGGCAATCACATACCACATAGATCACGTAAACGATTTTGTTCGTGGAGCCTATCTTCCTGATGATGCTTCGGTTTCAGGGCGAAACGATCGTAGAGGTTGTGGTAGTGAATATGTGTAGTGCTTGTACGGAGTGTTGGTGTTGGCGGCGTCTTGTCCTATATGTGGTATGTGATTGTATCCTGCTTCATACACTTAGCATTGCATGTATTCTCTTAAAAAACATTACAGCAAAATAATTTTATTGTAACTTCTTAGCTTTTTAACTTACATGCAAAAATGACTTACGGGAACGCATAAATAATTAATATTCCTTCTTGGGGAAGATACCTAGGTCATCTGCGAATACTGCGTCTCCCAGCATTTATTGGTTATTTAAATGCGGTTTTTGTAACATCGAGTATGTTTCGCTTTAGCGTATAACCAATTTGTATGGCGCTGCAACAGCGACATCTAGTGACCGCTGTTAAAAAAACTCCCACTTAGCACACTGCATGTCCTTCTTCTTTTTCAACCGATGGACGTCCACCGCTGGACAAAGGTCTCTTCATGGGATCTCCAGAACACACGATTTTGTGACGCTTGTATCCAGCGGCGCCCCGCGACCTTTTTGAGGTCGTCAATCCATCTAGTAGGGGATCTTCCAACACTGCGCTTTCCGGTGCGGGGTCAGTTCTCCTCACTATGTGCCCCGCCTATCGCCACTTATAGCTTTCGCTATGTCGGTGACTCTGGTTCTTCTACCTATCTCTTCATTTCTGATTTGATCACGTAGAGATACTCCGAGCATAGCTCGCTCCATCGCTCGCTGAGCGACTCTGAGCCTTCTTATCCTTATGAGGCCCATAGTCAGATGTCCTACAAGACCAAAAATTCAACCATAACTTCCTTAATTAATAGTGTTCCTTAATTAAGTATAGAAATTGGCTATACTCACGTGCTATTTTATCGGATGAGCCCGACTAGTTTCAAGCCCATACGGGGTCCTTATTCATAAGCTCTTTACGCGGCGTTATCGCGGCGGGAATTGCGTGTAGCAGATCGCAAGTCGCCGATAAAATAAGACGTGAGTATAGCCGGTTTCTACACATTAATTATTAATAATACTTACGATAGTTTAAATTCACAATTTACTTTTTCATATTTTTAATTAGACGTAACTGCTGTTACTATAGTTTGTTCAATTCAATTACAGTTTTAGTTTATGCGCATTTCGCAAAGCAACGCCTAACTCTATAAATTATTTAGATGGGCTATGTTGAGTTATTGAGATATGTTTCAATAAATTTATAGAAATATCAAACTGTCTATATTATATTTCTTACATTAAATACTACATTATTGTCTACAATCGGTTTTGTTTGCAATACATTAACATATTTTGCTGTAAATTATTCTTATCGACTATATGATGTTTATTAGCTTACTAGCCAAAATAGTGTTAAGGTCTCTCGCGTATGTATTATTTTCTTAACATATCAATATCTAAACAAATAAACAGAATAACAATACTTTTATACAAAAGTAATAACAATATTATTTTGCTATAATCCGCGATAAAACATAGAATTTTAATAGGAGTTTAATAGTACCACACCCTTAATTTACTATTAACTATATTTTATTTTTTCTATCAATTATATCAATTATTGATTTGACTGGCCCGTTGTCGCAGGTCGCGGGTTCGATTCCCGCCGAGAGCCAACATTTTCTACAAACAATTTGTTGGTTCTTCGTGACTGGGTTTATATATCTATTTAAAATCATCATCATTCTCCTGCCCGTATCCCACTATAAGTGGGGTCGGCACGTATTTTACGACCGGCCGCCTGCCTGACGTCAACTTACTTTAGTCAACTTTTACGACACCTCAGTAATAAAGACGGTTATCTATTCTACTCAGCCGGAGTCCACATGATGGATCAACTTACCTTAGTCGCCTTTACGACAACTCAGTAACATATTATGAGGGTGGTCTATTATACTCAGCCGTATTATACTACACGGCGGGTACATATGTATATATTTACCACTTGTGTGTTACCCATAACACAAGTATTAAGTTAGGTACTTACTTTTGGGACGGACGACCATCTTTATTTAATAATAATGATCTATAATATTAATAAAAGATGGGTAGTTTACTAGTATAACGGGGAAGGAAAACATATTAAGGGCCTCGTTAAGTGCTAACTATCCAATAATACTATTACATTGACCAACTATTAGTTAAGTGTCTCAGCGACCTTTTGAATTAATTTCTTGCAACCTCGACATACAAAAGGATCTGTAGAATTTCCTCGAAATTACTTCAGAAAATGATTCTGTAACTATCCATTCTAAAAACAATAATATCTATACTCTGTTTCTATGCTGTAAAGTAGCGGCCTGTTACTATCCCACTGCTGAGAATAGGCCTCTTCTCTCCGTTTTTGGAGAGAAGGTTTGGAGCTTAGACCTACCCGCTGCTCCAATGCGGATTGGTAGGTTACACATATCTCCAGAATTATCTAGAGATATGCAGGTTTCCTCACGATGTTTTCCTTCACCGATTTTCTATGCTGTAATAAACAACGCTTTCTCAATTTGTGGCTCAAATAAATATACTCACTTTTAGGCACAGAGTGCTCAGTGCGAGTTTTTTTTAACCTACTCGATCGCGTTAACGTAACGCAGTTTGTAGGGCAATTTGCGCTACCATTTTACGCCGGATGCCACACGGTCTTTTACGACACCTCGGTAAGAAATGAGGGTGGTCTATTCTACTCATCCGGATGCCACACGGCTTCTAGCTATCACACAGATATCATACAGAAAACAAAACCCCAGTTTTGCTTGGTAAAAAAAACTTTGCATAAATGAGGGTAATTTAACACTGAAATCAATGCAAACATAATCGCGGGTACCACTAGTTTTAAATAATTATTTACCACTAGCGTACAACAATTATAAATACTTGTATTATTCATAGAATTCTATTTTGAAATTGAGAGTGCTCCAAGCTGGTGTTTAATGCAATCATGTTTCAATATTAAATGAACAAAATACCTTAACAATAACTCTAGAATTTTATCTTACACGATCACAATACAAGAATAAATAAATTATTTATAGCATAATGCGCTCTAGAGATATAAAACTAATATCTACAAATATTTAATGTGCGATTATTTGACTAACATTCTGAAGTCTGAAAGTTGCGCCCATTACAGAAAAGGTGAAAAGTGTGAGACTAAGTTGGTATGGTCATGTAATGAGGAGGGATGAAAATCATGTGACCAAAAGAGTTTTAAATATGAATGTGGATGGATGTATGGCTAGAGGGAGGCCGAAAAAAGATGGATGGATTGTGTGAAAAATGATATGCATGTTAAAGGAGTGGTACCAGAGATGACGAATGATAGAGGAGAATGGAAGAAGACATATTGTGCCGACCCCACTTAGAGTGGGATACGGGTAAGAGAATGATGATCTATTTTAAAATAAAAATAAAAAGTGTTGCATTTTATGCTCTGTACATATTACTCTTTAAATGTAGTATCAAATCTGACGAACATCAGAAACCTGAGTGCATGAGTAATATATAGCAATAATAGTAGTGTATAAAATATTGTACATATATTAAAACAAATAGATTTTAAACGTTTAAACTCACAAAATAAATGTTCAATAATTATCTCTATCGGTACAAACGAAGAAAAAAAAATTAAGAAATAAGTTGTTTCATTAGAATACTTAAAATTAAAACATTAGTTTAGATCGATGTTTTGTATTAATGTGTTACTTAATAATTGCTGCCGTGTGGTATCCGGCTGAATAGAATAAACCACCCTCATTTCTTACCGAGGTATCGTAAAAGGTGACTAAGATGAGTTGACGTCAGGCAGGCGGCCGGTCTTAAAATATCTAACCAAATCACATGACATCAATCACAATACAAGGGAATGATGGTGTAACTTAATAATACATAAAAACGTGTAAAAATTTTGTTATAAAATGTATAATACATTGGATTTATATTGTTGATATGTCAAAGCACTGTGGTTTCAATTTGAACTTTAAAACTTTACAATTTTTAGGAATTTTATATAGAATATACTATACATTCCACTGAATCAGAGTATTCGCACTTATAAAACACGTCAGTGGTTGTTTAGCCACAATGGTTCATGACATATTATGATTTATCGCCACTCATCAGTGTCTACTCATTAAAAACGAATCCCGTAGTACAAAAACAATGATAAAATAATTTTGGTCATAAAATAATTATGTACGAGTATTACAAATATTAACCAATAAAAATAAATGAATATTCAATAAAAATTCAGCAGTCTTTAGATCAATATTACTCTGTACCATTTGACTGAAATTTAATCTTTATGAAAGATTATTGAATGCTTATTTGCCTTACATTTAATGGGTAATTTAAATTATGCTTGAATTTCCTCGTTACATCTCATTAAATTGAACAACTACAAAAAAATAATTTATGCTAAGCTGAGCAAGAACCTGTTCTATACTTCTGAGGGAAGAATCCGATCTTGTACCAAACCAGCTACCCAAAAGCTCGTTAGCAAGTTTGCCTGATAAATTGTTAATATCAATAGGTCATATAAGGTTTTATAGAAAATTCATAGATTTCTGAACGAGGTTTGTACATACAATACGTAGGTAATAGTTACTCGGCCTTACATTTTGGTCATGGAGGTTTTTATATACCTACACTACTCACATATTTTTATTTGGTAACTTTAAGGAATAAGGACATAAAATTTAACATTTTTTCACCCTTTTTGTAGACTTTATTTATAAATCAAGTGAGAAGTATTGATTCTTTAATTGTTTAAAGGCAGTTTTAATGGGATCTGCAACTTAGTTATATAGAAGCCATAAATAACCGAGTTGACATATTGCAATGTCTAGGTCTGAAGCAAGATTTGATACTACGAGTACGTACCCTATTGTCTATGTCTTGGTTGGTACTGGTATTTGCCTAGTTTAGACAATATGGGATAGCCTTGGTTTGATCAGTCAAATGTTAGACCCGGTATCTCCAAAAGTGATAGGAGAGATGAGCTTTGAATACTAATCAGATTTTGTTATTTCCACGTACGCTGTGTGGTATATAACTGAGTAGAATAGACCTCCCTCAGTTTTCACCGAGGTGTTGTAAAAGGTTACAAAGGTAAGTTGGCCCACCGTATGGTATCTGGTTGAGAAGAATAGAAGAGGGTGGCCTCTTTGTTACCGAGGTGTAGTAAAATACGACTAAGGTAACTAAAGCGGCCGGTCGTAGAATACGTAGCCAAATTATGTGACAACATGTTCATAACATGTTGTGCCAACCTCACTAAGAGCGGGATAAGGACAGGAGAATGATATTATTATTTCCACGTCTCCTCTCCGCTTATCTTCAGTGGAAATAGATGAAGTGGAGAGAAGTATTTTTGTAAAGAATTTCGCGCCGCAGAGCGAAGAGGAGTGCGGAGGCGAGCGATGTTCTCAAAAAATTGTAACGCTAAAGGATTAAAATAACACGTGTTAGCTATCAACGTTAACTTTATTAAGTAACGTTAAGAAACAGAATGATTGGCTAGCGGCAATAGTAACATCTCCCACTTCGATTGGCGCTTTTACTTGTGGAAAATGTGACGTCATTGCTGAATCTCATTGGCTGGCTGACATCGGAGTACTGCGCTCTTATTGGCTGGATGGCATCACAGCAGCGCCATCTCTTAGTAGCTTCTTACAATATATAACTTTTTAACGACATGACGACTTTCTTTTATTGACAGCACTTGACTGATTGGGAGCCCTCAAAGCTCACATCACTGCAACGTAACGTCTATTCTTTGCCACTGATTTTCTCTCAGCTTTAGTTTAAATAACCTGACAGCTTCACGATACATCTCCTCTCTTCTGCTCTCCGCCTAAGTGGTTACCGGGCCTTAGAGATTTGTGCTGTATTTATTTTTGTTGCTTGTTTAGAGATTTGTGTTGCCTTTATATTTGTTGCTAGGTCTGTACCTCTAATAGTATTGTGTTATTTCTACGTATAAATATAGTGCTATTTATAAACACTGGACTTAAGCCTAATCATTTCTAACCAGTATTGGTCCGTTGAAACAGGTTGTATATACTGATTACAAATTGCTTCATTTGTCCTGATTTACACATATTTAACTTGGACATTATTTACACATATTCATCTGATAAAAATATACAAACAAGTTAAGTAAAGAAATAATAAATGTCAAAGAATGCACTCTGAAACTGTGTTACAAATATAATACTATAGTAAAATATTACAACATAACGATGTGTAACAAATTCATTTATTCAACCTTAATAAGTTGAATTCATAAAGTCAGTCATATAAATAATATCTTTAATATTAAAGTAGTTAATCTTGTATGTATATATTTATATATATTTTCGGAAATCGGAATCTCAGAAACGGCTCCAACGATTTTCCTGAAATTCAACATGTCGGGGGTTTTGGTGGAGAAAAATCGATCTAGATAAGTTTTATTTTTAAAAAATGTCGTTTTATCCCTGTTTTCGGTCTCTAAAACTTTTTTGAAATTAAATTAAATACAATCACAATTTTTCACTGTTATACGTAAAGTCATGTTGGTTCATTTGGGGAACGGGCGATCTAGAGAGGTGAAAATACCAAGGATCGAGCTACACCTGTGCCCTATTATTTTTTTAATTTTTCTTTTCAATTTAAAAAAAAAAAATTTTTACATCATTTAAAAAATTACCGAGCAAGCCTCAGTCACCCAGATACTAAACATAATAAAAGCTTACACATGAAAGCTTTTAACTAAAAAAATTTGTCCCTACTGTTAACCTTTTAATCGGGTCTGGACCAGTATGTAATATTTTAGCTGCAATACACCTTCACATACATACGTGACAAGTTAAATAAAAGCTTATAAAAATAAGAAAAAAGATATAGAGATAACATTCATTCTTAATGGAATCCGTCCACAACGACCTTCATATATCAACATCATAAAAAGATCTGTCAGAAAATTGGACAAATATTCTAATTTTAGACAGACTTCGGTCGACCAAAGCGTGTGACATCCCAAGAATGTTTAAACGTACTTCAATTTAAGAGATTTGGTTGGATATTCATATTAATATAAATGTCATATTATATCTGTTTATCTATAATGCTTTCACGGGTAATCCGCTGTAATGATATTGATTTAATTGGATATAATTGAAATTTATGTACCGAGACAATTTGTAGAATAATGAAAATTTCCCTATCACCGGGAACAGCGAAAGACCCATTGAGGGTATTTCAACATTAAAGTCGACTGTATATGACTCCAGCAGATTAGCCGTGAGAGTGCAACAAACAGATTCAAATTTATAGTAAAAAGTAAAGTAATATTACTATCCCACTGCTGGGCATAAGCCTCCTCCGTATTTTGAAGAGAAGCATTGAAGCTAAGATCTACCACGCTGCTCCAATTCGGATTAGTTATACATATCACCAAAATTCTCTGGAAATTTGCAGATTTTCTCACATTGTTTTTCTTCACCCGAACAGCGTTGATAAATTGCAATTATCAATTAGACACACAAGTTTTAACAGAAAAACTCAATGCCTAACCGGGATTTGAACCTGTGACCAAAGAGTTGTATGGTCTCACCACTGGGCTATCTATATAGTATATTTATTACGTAGTACCGCATCACAATGTATCTTTCAAGTGCACGTGATTCAGTTACGTAGCTACATTCATACAACGTGATGACGTTGAGGCTAAGAATGACCGAGTGAGCCAGCTTTACCCGTGAGCTATATTAACAGTGCGTTAATTTTCTTTGTTTATATATTACTAATATTATCCCGCGGTTTCACACGCGTACATACTGATCTCATGATACTGCAGTCTACTAAGTCAGACTATAGATTTATTTTTGTTAACATAAAAGTTTTATTTCTTACTTAATTACACTTACAATCATATTCTAATGAATATAAAGATTTTTATGACCAATTTCTTGCATTTTATTACATTTTTATTACGGACCCCAATTTTTTTTCGAAAATGTAATATAGCCTATGTTGCTCAGTAAAGATGCAGCTTTCCAATGGTGAAAGAATTTTTGAAATCGGTCGAGTAGTTTTTGTTTGAAAACATTACAAATATACATACAAGTTTTTCCTCTTATATATCTTCATACTAATATTAGTACAGAAAATCAATTTTAACGCTTTAAGCGGGATAAAATTTTATAAATACTAATTGATACAACGTTAAATCACGTCCGTAAATAACATGCCTTTCTTTAAACAACATGCTTAAATGGCTGAAATTTGTACAAATTCCTTCAAGCACCTTCATTGCGCCGTATTACTTTAAATTTTTGGACCGACAGAACCGCTCCACATTAGTTCTTAATCCTCATTAGTCATTAATCGTAAAAAATTAAAAAAATTAGCTCCGTTCTTTTAAAAAAAACATATGCTCGGTTTCAAAGTGTTAACAATGCTAAAAATGTATATTAGTATTATTTAGATTGAATTAACCATTACTCACGTCATAGAGTAAAGATGCTCTTGATAGAAGCAACTGAACCAATAACTGATTTCTTATTGTCTATTGTTTTATACACTTTTTTTTAATTCGTGTCGTATTCGATTGAATAATTATTATAAGTAACCTGTGTCGCGTTTATAATCGAACCTACTTTATATATAACAAATATTTCTAAACTTTTGAACATGCTAAATATAGGCCTTATAATTTATCATTTTAAAGTCTCGTGATTTCAAATTCATAATATCCTTACCCGATATTCGCAAGTCCTTTAGTATTAACTGTGAATATTTGTAATAACCTTTATGGATTATAATAGAAGCGACTTCAATTTCCATAAATCTATATTCCTGATTATGTCGAACCAATCGCTGTGGGTTATCGTTAAAGAAATAATTTTGGTCGTGGATATCAATCCACCACCAAACAAATACATAAGTGGCTGGAAGCTGTTGGATTAATGCGTCATCATGTGTCATAGTGAGATTGTCCTAGAGCTAACTTCGATATTCAAATTCAAAATTCAAAATTGAAATATTCTTTATTCAAGTAAACTTGTAAACAAGTGCTTTTGAATCATCAACTGGCTGGCTCGGCATCAGCTGGCTCGGAAAGCTGTTCCTACCGAGAAGAGCCAGCAAGAAACTCTGCGGTTGCTCTTTCAAAATATAATTCTTATTACTACATTATTACATTTATTATAGTTGTTACTGTCTAGTACAGGATAGAAAAGTAGCTATGTCCACGCATGCTTATCATCTAAGTAATCCTCAAGTATTCGGTATTAGTCTTTTTTTAATAGTATTTTAAACTGCTAAAGATTTATGTTTGTTTCATTTCATTTGGAGTACTCGATTTCGTAACTCATTTTAGCAGTTTTTAATTGTATATCAGTTAAGATAAATCCATCACAATACACAGGTAGTGGCTACCATTATCTCACATCGTGCTCCTTTGATGTTAACACGATAAGATAAAATTATTATTATGTCAATATAACATAACTATTGTCACATGCATCGCGCATGACTGCCAATTATGCTGCAATATCATTTAAACTGATAATCTGATAAAGTATTGATATTTTATCGATATATATTGCGATCCTGTTGCAGATATGGTAAATTAAAGCAGCCTTTGTTTCTCACATCCCAGTATTAGTATCCGACAAATGTTTTCTTCTGTCAAGCAATATCAACCATTTTATTTTCTAACGTACTTATCATTACATTTAAATAATCCTAAGTTTTACAGAAAGGGTTTTGTTAATTCGAACAATTATTATATTTCTTAAAATTCAATTCATTCTTTGCATTAAACAAGCCTAATTTTCTATAAATACTTAACTTAATACACTTCACTTTACAATAAAAGAACGATGAGAGGAAATCTTTCAAATCTCTGGGATGCTCTGATATATGTAACCTAGCAATCTGCATCGGAGCAATATGGTACGTCCAAGTTCTTATTTTTCTGTACAGAGGAATGAGGAATTCTTTATCGCTCCTAACACTTCATCAGTTTCATAGAAAAGTTAAAAAAAAAAACATTTATATGCCAGTTTGTCAAAGACACCTTTTCCATAGACAAAAATACTCAATCCTGACAGGTTCTTAACCCCATGTTAGCAGATCTGTGAATTGAAAGAGGGTAAACGTAATTCTGCTGGTCAACTTCTGCGGTACAAAGACGTTCTGAAACGTCATCTAAACGACTACAACATTTCATCCGAAAATTGGGAGAATCTCGTGCGTCATAAAGAACAGTGGCACAAACATGTCAGTGGTGCTGTCAAAGCCTTTGAAAAAAGACGTCTACAAAATCTGGACGCAAAACGCCTTCTTAAAAAGAACCCTCCCAAAATAATATACACATACACGTACAACTCTACTCGTAAACTGTACTGTGCATCATGCAAAAAGACGTTTAAAAGCAAATTTGGTTTTGCCTGTCATAGTCGCGCGCATCTTCGGAGTTAGCAAGGTTCGCCATTGAGGAACGCGTCAAGGAGGATATTATCTTTGAAAATCGTACGGGAAAGTTCATTTTCCCTTCACCCTTAATTCCTGAATAATAATGAAAAATTATACCCATTACAAACAAGATTTCAAGTAAAGTGGATCGGCATCTGGCAACCTCTAAACTAGGTTGGAGTTAAGCGATTCTAAGTCATAAATTAAAGATACCTAATAAAAATGACCATAATTTTTTTTCGTATCAACGAATAAGGAAAGAAAAGTAAATAAAGAAAATTATAATGATATGTATGTTACAAGTAAAAAATATATACACCTTTATTTAAATACTTATCGTATACATTATCGGACTTAAAGAATATCATCGGTAATATGCAATTAACAACATTATAAAGGGCTTATGGCGATCAATATGCAAGCCTAAATCCATAGTCATGTTATATTATTTTTATTAGCTTCACATTCATATATTGCACTATTACACGATTTATGAATATTATAAATGCGATAGTCTGTATGTCTGGATGTTTCGCTTTCACAATCAATCCCCCGGTGCAATATTGATATAATTTTATATTATTTAAGCCTTTTATCTATCTTTGCAGGACGGGTGGTTAGCTTTTATTCTGGACTATTCCACCCATATCCCGATATTGGGACACGGGTTTCACTGCTGTCCCGACAGTGTCACCTGCTTTAACCTGACAGTCACTTTTACAAGCCTGATTAATATGATGTTGAGGACCTAACAAATATCCCCTGAAAGGGATATTGATTAGGTGCTCAACTTTAATTTCATCCTTACCTAGTATCGCCCATCTTACTAGTGAGTACATAGGGCACAACTAAACAATGTTTAGTTTAAATAATGTAATCCTAAATGGCTTATTTTAAATTTTTTATATTAAGAGTTGTAGAGTCATAAGAATAGCTATGGATTTTTACTAATAAATATATTATAACACGAAAGTTGTAGCTTTCACCTTGGCAAATCATAGAAATCGCATAAAAATCACATTATTATTATCTGTTAATAAAAAGAAATGATTTAGTAGTACATCAACTATTACTTTCTTACTCTGATTTAATCATTTTTACAGCGGATCAAATCAGAAAGTAGATAAATTATCTGGCAGTGACATTTTTTTGCAATGGCAATAATTTACATCGATCTAGGCATTCCCGTCTATAAATACGCGAGTCGCGTGCCGGTTTTGTCTTAAATTCCTAACCAGAACGGCGCCATTGACTTATGCGAACATTTGGCACCTCCAGATGGTATAAACCACTTGTATAATGGTCTTGTACATTTCCGCTTTAAATATATTGGCAACTTCATTCCCACGACATATTTTAAAAAACTGCAGCCAGTATTTCTAAACCAAATTATTTACATGAAGTGAAGTAATGGCCTGATACTATCCTATAGCTGGGAATAGGCCAATGGAGAGGAAGAATTGGAGCAGGTTACACATAACCATGATGATCATGTGACAACATGTTATAAACATGTTGTCACATGATTTGGCTTCGGATTTTACGACCGGCTGCCTGCCTGACGTTAACTTACCTTAGTCGTATTTCACGACACCTTGGTAAGGAAGAGGGTGGCCTATTCTACTCATCTGGGTACCACACGGTGGGTGAACTTACCTAAGTCACCTTTTAACCACACCTCGGTAAGAAATGAGGGATATTCTATTTGGCCGGATACCACACGGCTTACACTTATGCAGGGTTCTATATACAATAGACAAAGCTTGCGGCTCCTGCTTTGCCCCTTGCAAAAGTACGTAAGTCGTTTGTGGGTTTTGGTATAAGATTCTATAATAAAATTCCGCATACAATCTCAGCTTTGCCATTACAGCAGTTTAAAAACACTGTTAAAAAGAGGCTGATACAGAAAGCCTACTATACTCTGGAAGATTATTTAGAAGATAAGAATTTGTGGATATAGCTCTCTTTGAACCTGTACAAGACAGTAACGACTGAATGTAAATAGTATTAAGAATTATATGTTTAAAAGAGCAACCGCCGAGTTTCTTGCTGGCTCTTCTCGGTAGGAACAACTTTCCGAACCAGCAGTAGAGTTGACGATTCAAAAGCACTTGTTTACAAGTTTATTTGAATAAAGAATATTTTGAATTTGAATATACTTTCTTTTGTCGAAAAGCGTGTGATGAGTAGTGAAAAACTAATTGATGCCTGTCTGAAGTTTGAACCCCCTGGAAAGAGTCACGGGGAAAGATTAAAAGCATTTTTATCTTTGCAAAACAGGTAATATGTATAAGACAAATCGCTATTTTTTATTGTAGATAAATAAAAAGTTCTTACTATAAAATTAACACGCTAGTGTTTGATGGCTTCGTTTGCTGCACGAGAAATGAACAAGTTCTTATTATAAAATAATTAACACGCTAATGTTTGGAGGCTTCGTTTGCTGCAGGAAAAATAAAAAAGTAAATATTATTCAACTTAATCGATTAAAAACAAGTTTACTAGGGTTATAAATCTTGCAACAACTAATCCTCGTCTATTTTAGTAATATTTTTTTATAATTCATTTCACTAATCAATCAAAGTCAGTATTTTGACACCGATATTCATACATCCTATTCTTAGCTACGACGTAGCTGTGTAAATTAGCAGGATGTTTTGTTTAGAATTTTGAAAAAATAGTCATTAATCAGTCATCGGATCGATGGATGCCCTTGAAAGTAACCTTCAGTGTTTCCCGGATACAAAACTGTATAAAAAAGTTTGAAATGATTTTTCAACTCTTTTCCAATGTGGATATTTAGCAACTAAAATATAAAAAATTTCATACATTTAATACTTAACTACGTGTTGACAGATTGACATAGTATGTTGTGACATTTGTGTCGAATGATTGTATTTCTATTATTTTTTGAAAAATTGTGGCTTATCGCGTGAAACAAATACTAGTTATGTACTATTATAGTATTTTCAAAACAGAACCTAACCTTTTCTGATGAAAGTAATTATTTTCTAAAAATCTTATGAAATTATTTTATTTATAAAGTAATAGCAAATCTGTATTCATCGATTGGTTTGGTGTAATTGACATATTTGTTTAAAATACGTACAGTACGTTAAAACGATACGCAAACAATACTAGAAACATTGACCGAAAGCAATGAGCAGCTGCTTGGCAACAAGCCAATAGCCTCAACCTTGCACTTTAAGTCTCTAATAACTGTTGATTTATTTGTACATCTAAAAAGGAAGATATGTCATCATTTCTAAATTGGTAATTCCGAGTTTCTTGCTGGTTATTTTTGGGAAGAACATTTTTCTAAAATTAGGAAACCCTTTGTTGGTAAATATAAAGAGCGATCCGAACTGTGCCTAAAACCTCTATATGGGCTGTTTTCGTAGTCCTACTAGTAGCAGGTCTTCCCCTCTAGGTCAGGGCTTCCCCCCTTTTCTAAAAATAAGACCTCCTTCGGCTTATCTGTAGGAGTACCGCTTCACTGCGGGTATTCATTTCCATCGTGGACACATTTTTAGGTCCTGTGGACTTTACAAAAGAAGAAAGGCACGAGAACTCTAACCACGTATGTCGTTAAGGTTAAGAGATATGTCTTAACTTTTTCTTAACACCGTTTCAGAACCGAGTTTTAGTTTCATGGTACTAAAAATGGTTTAGTGCACATTTCCCCATAGGAACGTGGCCAACGAATTAAATCTGGTTAAAAATATAAAAAAAATTGACTAAACTGAAAATCAAGTCTGAAATATTTGAATTGCAAGGTCTATTCCAGTGCACCAATGGGTTTGTCAAAATGATGGTTTTAAACCATTTTTTTAATATCTCTCAAGACAAACTACTTACAATATTATACAATAATTTGATGGCTTGTAAAAATATAACCAAAAATCTTAAAACATTATTAGTAAGGAATAAATTAATAAAATAAATTAATGAATGATTAAACACTTTTACTGGACACTACATTGCAAAAAAGTTAAAAAAAACTTTAACAATAAAAATATTAGTTAAGTAGTGGTATATATAATCTTACATTCGTTACATTGCTATCTCTTCTAGACAATAACCAATAATTTAACGTTTAAATATTTATAGCGAATTTAGATTGCATTAACCGTAAGTGAAATCCTAACAAATCCTATCCTATCCCACTATTCTAATTGCGAAAGTTTGTGAATATGGATGTATGTTTGTTACTCTTTCACGGCGAATCCGCTGAACCAATATCGATGAAATTTGGTACAATTATTCCTTATACACCGGAATAACATATAGCCTATAGAAATCCTGTTAATTCTATAGGAATTCGAAGACATTGAAAAGTGCCATATATTATCGACCTATTACACGACAACAGTCTACGCAAACGAAGTCGCGGGCTATATATGTATGTTTCATTTATGCAGCAAGTCGATAACAGAGGAAGCGCTGATAATGGCCTTGCTACAGCCGCGTATAAGATAAAGTTTATTTACCATACGGTTATGTTAAATTTATATGTACCATATTAAATTTATCAACGCCAAGTTTACTTTATCGCGTGTCGAAATATTCGCTAGAATTAATTTATAAGTCAACAACCGTAAGAACTTTACGATGCGAGAATATTTTTTATTATCTTTCAATTGCCTAGTGATAATGTCGTATAATTAGTAAGTACCTGGGTGACCGAGCCGAGACCGAGACCGAGAAAAAAATGCAAGAAAATAAATAAAAAAGCGACGGGTGACATGTGGGAATCGACCTCAGGTTTTGGACTTTATTGGTCCGCGCGTTACCATTAGGCTGTCACGGCTTTGCATTTGATAGCTCAAATTTCTATTGCTTTCTGTTCCTATTTTACTAGGAATTTTAGTGCGCAAAAACGGGGATAAAACGAGTCTTTTAAAAACCTAGCTAGATCGGTTTTCCTCCCCCAAAACCTCCTACATGCATTTCATACAAAACATTTCAGGAAAATCCTTGGATTTTCTGAGATTCCGAAAATATATTAATAAATATATTAATATACAACAATAACTCATTTAAATATTAAAGAACATTAAGTGTCCCTATTAATATTATAAATATGAATGTATGTCTGTCATGCTTTCACGGATAATTAAGGCTTATATAAAACTTGTCTGTTGGCGCAGTTAGCAGTGTACCTGCCTACAGTTCTGTGGGTCGCGGGTTCGGTTGCCGCCTATGGCTAATATTTTCTATACAATATTATAAATGCGAAAGTTTGTGAGTATGGATGTATGTTTGTTACTTTTTCACGGTGAATCCGCTCGATAAAATTTGGCCCAATTATTCCTTATACACCGGAGTAACATAAAAGCTATAGAAATTAGAAATCCTTGCTTTTTCTTTATACCTTTTTACTGTAATATGGCACATATCACGCTAGCTTCCCTCACGCCATGTGGTATCCGGCAGAATACAATAGTTCCACCCTCATTTCTTACCGAGGTGTCATAAAAAGGCGACTAAGGTAAGTCGACCCGCCGTGTGGTGTCCGGCTGATTAGAATAGACCAACCTCATTTCTTACCGAGGTGTCATAAAAGGCGACTAAGGTAAGTTGACCCACCGTGTGGTATCCGGTCGAGTAGAATAGAACACCCAATTTCTTACCGAGGTATCGTAAAATACGACTAAGGTAAGTTGACGTCAGGCAGGCGGCCGGTCGTAAAAACGCAGTCAAATCATGTGACAGCATGTTGTGCCTACCCCATTTAGAGTGGGATAAGGGCAGAAGGATGATCACGCTAGTTTCCCTCCTCTATGTATATTAACTCTAAAGTGGGGATTAACGATTCAAAACCATTTGTTTACAAGTTTATTGAAATAAACAATATTTTGCATTTGAAATTTAAGTTTGAATACTTTTTGAAGGCCTCACGATCGCTAGTAAATATAAATCGTTACTACATACGATTTCTTGTGCCTATTTATAAAATAATGTATACTGTATCGATAAAATTACGCAGCAAATGTAATTAAGCAAGCACTAGTCTATGAATAATCTATACAAATGTATATTTGCCGATGTTATCAACCATTTATATGCGAAATACTAGTCATGTTTGCAAAGGTAAAGGTATTTCGTAAAACAAATGTATTTATAGCTATCATCATCCTCCTGCCTTTATCCCACTCTAAGTGGGGACGGCGCAACATGTTGTAAACATGTTGTCACATGATTTGGCTACGTATTTTACGACAGGCCGCCTGTCTGACGTTAGCTTACCTTAGTCGTATTTAGACACCTCGGTAAGAAATGAGGGTGGTCTATTCTACTCAGTCTGATACCACACGGCGGGGCGACTTACCTTAATCGCCTTTTGCAACATCTCGGTAAGAAACGAGGGTGGTCTATTCTACTGAACCGGATACCTCACGGTGGGACAACTTACCTTAGTTGCCTTTCACGACACCTCGGTAAGAAATGAGGGTGGTCTATTCTACTCAACCTGACACCACACGGCGGGGCGACTTACCTTAATCGCCTTTTACGACACTTCGGTAAGAAATGAGGGTGGTCTTTTCTACTCAGCTGGGTATCACACGGCGGGTCGACTTACCTTAATCGCCTTTTACAACACCTCGGTAAGAAAGAGTGGGTCTATTCAACTCAGCCTGATACCACACAGCAGGGCGACTTACCTTAATAGTTTTTACAACATCTCGGTAAGAAAGAGGGTGGTATATTCTACTACTTCGTTGGCGCGCAAAGAAAAAATCGTGAGAAAACTTTCATATCTATATACTATACAGTCTGAGGATGTATGATGTATGTATATGATAACCTTAGGAGCAGAGTCAAGCTACAACCCTTTTCTTTATTGAAAGCAAGAGAGAAAGCCTATACTTAGGCTTATTATTACTAGGATAGTTATAAGCCGTTATTTTTCATTTTAACTTAATGACTTTTAATACTACGTAATCTATTCCAATTTTGAGTATGGTTTTCTGTAAAATTAGCTTGTGAATTTTGTAATCACCCCTACTCTACATTTACATACTACAGTGGTCGTCAAAACATCAATAAATTAATTTAAACAGTAGGTTAATATCTGTTAAAGCACCCCAATGTAAATATCATTCGCTTTGTTTACATTGATAACGATGCTAATAACCTAATATCCCAGTTGTCTCTATTGTAATGATTGACGCCAACTATATTTTTTTTCTTTTCGGTGTTAGCAAGGATAAAAGACTAGACAGCCTAAACATAAATATGTATATAATATTGTAATATTAATATTTAATGTTTATTTAGTAGATTTAGCAATAAATAAGTACATTCAATTATTTATTCAGATATTCAACTGATTTTGAGTATCTGTAAAAAGACATAATTGAAAAAAATATTTAATGTTTTTAAATTAATATTTGGATAAATGACTATAGGGAGGTCGTCAGAGTTGATTAATGATAGGAGAGAATGGAATCGAAAAACATGTTGTAATAAATATTTTTAAAACATTTAGAATAATATTTCTGACACTTTTTTTATTCTGTAATTGAAGGACTATAATACATGTATCTATTAAGATTTCTAATAAGAGTTTGAAAATAAATAACAGTATGTACATAAAAATTAAGGTTTATTTGTCTCTAAACAAAAAGCTTTATTTATATTTTATTAATTAAAATGTCTGATATAAGACGATTAAATAATAGTAACTTTAAAGAAATGGTGCTACCTTTTTAAAAATAACATTTAAAATAACTTATTATTTAAAATTTGACATTATTAAATATACTCACTTTTCTTCGCTCATTTTCAATAAAGTTTTTATAACTACCTATATAAATATTAAAGTCCAATATCACAGTACTGTCAGTTATAAATATGATTTAAATTATGGCACAATATTTCACGTATTTTTAAGTCACTAAAATTTTACGCGCGGAATATTGCATGCTTGTGCATGACGAGCACGTCCTCACTCTACAAAAGTTACATATGTACTGGTTCTATATACAGGTTTTCCTCCATATATGCATGTTTTTCGCACAGATTATTAAGCGCGAAAGCACACTGACATTCGCAGTTTTCCCGCCAACGACAAGCCAATGTAAGTTCGCGTTCGAATTTCAAACATTCACGTGCCTCTGGCGTTCGTATACGCGCTTCGTAGACTATATGTTATGATAGAAATTATGAATAATGAAATAAGTACAGCCAACATTTGTAGGTGTGTCTGAAAAATAAACATCTATTTTAACGTTCACGTGATTATTGCCTACGTTTATTTTCTTGCATTAACCATCTAAAAATATCAGCAAACAACCTTGTCAGTTCTTCACAATATTTGTAGAAAGAAATCATCTTAACCATGAAATTTTTCATCATTATTTAACATTGCCGATATTTATAATAATTATTAATTGTTGGATTTTTATTAGGTTAATAGTAGCCATGCTCGGTATTTTTTTCTTTAATTAATTTTAATTACAAAAAAAAAAGAAGGAAAATAAGGTTGGTAATAACACGGGTTTGATCCCGGATATTTACACTTCTTTAGTCCGATCGTTTACCATTGAGCTATCACAATTTGACAAATGTCTGCTAAAATATCAGATGTAATAACAGAATAATAACAGATGAGCTGTTTGTGAAATTCTATTGAAATGTTTAGTTTGGCTACATTGGTTTTATCCGACAGTGCATACGTAATCTTAAAAAACTAGAAAGAGAGTGAAATGAGAAAGACGATGATTAAAATCTTCTTCTTTTAGTACCTCTCCAACTAGTGGAGGTTGGCAGTCAGCTTTGCATACGCCCTCCTATCCGTGGCCAGACGGAAGAGTTCGGGAGTGCTCTTGATTCCCGTCCACTCCCGGATGTTACGTAACCATGATTTCCTTGATTGATGCTTAAAATAATTTATTATAAAATAAATAAAAAATTGAATATTTTTTAATCGATTTTTTCTACTCCAAGTCATATCGCTAGTAATTACTAGCGAAGTGACCATGCACTAGTAGTTGACCGTTTTGTATAAAACTATAAATAATAAGCGTTGTGTTTGTTGTAGCAAAATTAAAAATTGCTATAAATATCGCTAATGTAAAAAAGAGTGAAAGAGGATGATTAAAATAATCAATTTTTAAAAATCGATTATTTTTTTACTTCAATTACTAGTTTTTTTAATTTACTTTAATTACTAGTGCCCTTACCTTAAAGTACTCCAAAACAAAGTATTGTCATCATCAATCAATCAAACGTGTATAACAAGTGTGTAAAGCGGACAATAGTCATCGCTGCGTAAGCGGAGTGTAATCTACCTACCTATCTTCTCTCCGGCACCTACGTATTCTCAGAACTGTGAGCCGAACTCTGAACTGTTATAGCGTACGTCATGATATCATTATAATTTCTTAAAGCGTTATTTTATTATGTAAAACTGTTTGAATTTATAACATAAGTTCATTATCCTCCTGCCCTTTATCCCACTCTAAGTGGGATCAGCACATGTTATATACATGTTGTAATATAATTTGGCTACGTATTTTACGAGCGGCCGCCTGCCTGACGTCAACTTACCGTAGTATGTTACACACCTTAGTATGTGTATATGTGTACACCTCGGTTTCCTACCGAGTGTGAGAGAGTGGTATATTCTACAAAAAAATTGGCACCAAACAAACCAGCAATTAGTATAAAAGATTATTTAATAATTTGAGCAATAACTTAAAAACCGAAATTAAAATTTATATGCCTTATGCTGTGTGGTATCCGGCTGAGTAGTATAGACCACCCTTATTTCTTACCGAGGTGTCGTAAAAAACGACTAAGGTAGGGGTCAAGCAGGCACCCGGTCGTAAATTAACTAGCCGAACCATGTAAGAAATATTTAAAACATGTTGTGGCGTCCCCACTTAGAGTGGGATAAGAGAAGTAGAATGAATGAGGTTCGATATCTCTGTAGGAGAACTGATCTAAAATAATTACATATTTGAAAAAAATATTGGTCAAACACCCTGTGGACGATATTAGATCATCATCCTTCTGCCTTAATTCCACTATAAGTGGGGTCGGCACAACATGTTATAAACACGCTGCCACATGATTTGGCGTTTTTACGACCGGCCAACTTACGGTTGACGGCAACTTACCATGGTTAACGGCCAAGTTGACGGCAACTTACCTCTGCCGTATATTACGACACTTCGGCAAGAAAGAGGGTGGTCTATTCTACTAAAACCGGATACCACACGGTGGGTCAACTTAACTTAGTCGCCTTTTACGATACTATTCTATTTAGACGGATACCACACGGCGTTGTGGACGATATAAGATCTGATGTACAATAGATATTCTATTAGGTCCCACCCCATAATTATATTATCACCTAATCTGCTGATACTCAAATTCATATATCACGTTTCGTTAATTCTAACTTACCTAAAAATAATATTTATTGCCAAGTTTTTGACGTAAGTTAGGTAATTTTAACGCAAAATATCATAAAAAATTTAATAGTGTTAATTACCTGCGCATTACATTATTACGAGGTAATAATCATCATAATACAAATCAAGACGTTTCAATAATATATAGAATTAGGTTACTATATCCATAAAACAAAATTATCTAATAATAAATGATTTTGCTATAATCCACAATAAAATCGGATGTTGGGAATTCTAATACGCCTGGCCGGTAACACCGGACGGCCTCGTTACTACGGCAACAAGAATAATAACGAGAATAATAAGAAAAATGAGAGTAACAAGGCTGTCAATGTTGGAACTTATATAATCTTAGATAATCTTGGATAATGAATATATAATTGGATAAACACACAGATCCTATTCTTGGAATTATCCCCGACATATTTTGGTGACCCCGACGTGATCTACGTGATACTATTGCGCGAAGGATCTGTGTTGTCTTTTGTTTTACTCACAGGGAAGTACGCCCAATCTTGGTATTATACTTTGTGTGTGCAGACGGAAGAACGTTGTGTTCATGATTGTTTTGTTTCTGATATTGATATACTACTTGGTGCCGATATTTTTTGGGACATAATGGATTCCAAACAAATCAAGTTAGGCAAAAATAAGCCCACGCTCCAAAAATCTAAACTAGGTTGGCTCGTGACAGGACCTACTACTACTCAGAGTCCTGCTTCTACTACTCATTCTAACTTTTGTCAAGAGATTAAAGATTCTATTGCTAAATTCTGGGAAATCGAAGATATTCCTCTAGCTACTAATATATCTCCTTCTAAAGATAAGGAGTATTGTGAAAATCATTTTACTTCTAATACTGTGCGCTTGGAGAATGGTAGGTTCTCTGTTAAAATTCCTTTTCGCGAGGTTCCCGAGGTGGCTCTTGGCGACTCTTATCATCTAGCCAAGAGGCGTTTCTATAATCTGGAAAAGAAATTGTCTAAATGTAACTTGAAAGCAGACTATGCTAACTTTATTAATGAGTATGAAAGACTAGGACATCTTACTAACTTGGGTACCGTGAGAGAAGTCATGGACCGACTTACCTTTGGTTACTACATTCCTCACCATGTGAAGCTAGTGAAACTACTCGCCTCAGAGTAGTCTTTGATGCTTCTTGTAAAACTACTAGTAATAAATCACTAAATGATATTCAATATGTTGGACCTGTGGTCCAGGATGACTTAATGGCTATACTACTACGTTTTCGTCAATATGCGTATGTAGTGACAGGTGACGTTGAGAAAATGTATCGCCAAATAGAGGTGGACAGTTCTCAACGTCACCTGCAGCTAATTCTGTGGAGGGAGAAAGAAACACTCCCGCTAAGAATATTAAAACTTAATACAGTCACATACGGAACCGCCTCCGCTCCATATCTTAGCACGAGGTGTTTAGTTCAACTCGCTGATGAGTGTTCTGATGATATGATTGCTAATACCATAAGGCACGATTTCTATGTCGATGATTTGAATACTGGTTCTGATTCTAAAACTGTCTTAGCTTCCACTGTGAAAGGGGTTATTGATAAACTTAACGAAGGTTGTTTTCCTTTGAGGAAATTCCGTACTAATGCTCCTGATATATTTGACGATATTCCTACTTGTAATGAATTTCAAGATTTCTGTAAACAGTCTTCTGTATTGGGACTAAGATGGACACCTGACTCTGATACTTTGCATTTTTCGGTTAATGTCGAAAGTATAGCTAAAGTAACTAAACGTTCTATACTGTCGAACTCTTGTAAAATCTTTGACCCATTGGGTTTGTTATCAGCTTGTACCATATTCCATAAAATTACTCTTCAAAAATTATGGCTTAGTAAACTTGACTGGGATGATAGCCTCCCAGAAGATACAAAAAAATCTTGGCTAAGCTTCTATAATGAGACGAAATTGTTTGAAGACATAAATGTTTCTAGATATGTACTTTGTGAATCTCCTACGTCTGTAGAAGCGCACTGCTTTACAGATGCGTCACAAGACGCTTATGGGACTTGCATTTATCTAAAATCTACTAATGATAAGGGTGATCAATCTGTTAATTTACTCTGTGCTAAGGCCAAGGTCAGTCCGTTGAAATCTGAAACTATTCCACGCTTAGAGCTCCTAGGCGCTTTGCTTGGCGCTAAATTATATGCTAAGGTTATACTGTCACTTAAAATTCCTATTACTCGTTCTGTATTCTGGACAGATTCTACTATTGTTCTGGGATGGCTGCACACTCCACCTAAAACACTTAAAACGTTTGTTAGTAATCGTATTGAACAAATTAGGGACTTAACTAATGAAAACTGCTGGCGTCATGTACCTACCGAATTGAATCCTGCTGACATGGCTTCCAGAGGGATTCAGCCTCGTCTTCTTCCTGGGAATGTCCTTTGGTGGCACGGCCCGTCCTTTCTGGCTAAACCTGAAAAAGAATGGCCTTCTTCTCCACATGCTCCTGCTGTGTTACCTGAAACAAGAATAAGCTTAAATACTAATATTTTACCTAATGATGTAATACCGTTTAATAAATACTCTAAACTCTATAAATTGCAAAGAATTTTTGGTTATGTACTGAGATTTATAAATAATATTAGAAAAAATAATACCAAAATAACTGGTAATCTCACCTGTTCTGAATTGCACACTTCACTTACCTTGCTAGCGAAAGCTTCACAAAGAGAAACTTTCATTAAAGATATACACTCGCTAGAAACTGATAAAATCCTAAATCGTAAATCTTCTATTCTTTCTTTAAATCCGTTTTTGGACGATCAAGGCATATTACGTGTCGGTGGTCGTATCGACAACGCTTCATATTGCCCTTATAATAAAAGGCATCCTATTTTACTAGACCCTAAACATGTATTTACGAGAATGTTATTTGAAAAAGAACACTTACGGCTTTTACATTGTGGTCCTCAACAGTTGTTGAGTTCCATTAGAGAACTTTTTTGGCCATTAGGTGGCAAAGTGTTAGCAACTGCTACTGTACGATTATGCGTACGTTGTCAAAGATTTAGGGCTAAGCCTATGCAACAATTAATGGGTGACTTACCTGAACCTCGTGTTACTCCTGCTTCTCCTTTTGAGACTTGTGGCACCGACTTCGCTGGACCTTTTCTTATTCTTAATCGTAAAGGTAGAGGCGCAAAGACTTCCAAGTGCTATTTATGTATTTTCATCTGTTTTGCTACAAAGGCTGTACACTTGGAAGTAGTTAGCGACCTAAGTAGCAATGCGTTTATTCTATGCTTGCGTAGGTTTATCGCAAGACGTGGTAAACCTCATACTATTTTTTGCGATAATGGGAAAAACTTTGTAGGAGCTAGTAATGAACTAAACAGACTTCTAAAGAAATGTCAAGCACCAGTCAGCGACTTTGCGTGCAATGAAGGTATTAATTTTAAATTTTCTCCCGTCTATGCACCTAGTTTTGGTGGGGTCTGGGAGGCAGGGGTTAAATCGGCCAAATATCATTTAAAACGAATAGCAGGTAACTCTAGTCTAACTTTCGAAGAATTGTATACACTGTTTGCTCAGGTTGAAGCGATCATGAACTCACGTCCACTTACGTCAATGTCATCTGATCCTTCTGATCTACTACCCTTAACACCTGGGCACTTCTTAGTGGGTCGACCGTTGACTTCACTGCCTTCGCCTAATATCGAACGTATCAGCCTCAACAGATACGAGCTGATCGAACGCCTGAGACATCACTTTTGGTCACGCTGGAAAAGGGATTACTTGTCGACTCTACAGGAACGTGTGAAATGGAGGACAAGACAGCGAGATGTCAAGATCGGTGATCTTGTCTTTGTACTGGATGATCACTTAACGCCGATGAAGTGGCTTCTGGGCCGCATCCATCAACTATACCTTGGCGCCGACGGACTATGCAGAGTCGTCGACGTTCAAACTGCAGGTGGTATCATTAAGAGATCCATCTCGAAACTTTGTGCACTGGAAGGCACGTCAGATTCCCAAGAGCTCTTTGGGAAGCAAGTTCCCAAGGGGGGGGAGGATGTTGGGAATTCTAATACGCCTGGCCGGTAACACCGGACGGCCTCGTTACTACGGCAACAAGAATAATAACGAGAATAATAAGAAAAATGAGAGTAACAAGGCTGTCAATGTTGGAACTTATATAATCGTAGATAATCTTGGATAATGAATATATAATTGGATAAACACACAGATCCTATTCTTGGAATTATCCCCGACATCGCTGTTTATCGAGTTTTATTGTTTATCGCGGATTATAGCAAAATAAATTTTCACTCATGCATTTATTTACAAATTCTATTACATTTTTAGATATTTTCTAAAACAAACAGAAAAAAACATTTAAAAATATTGTCATCCACGGAGAGCGAAGAAAGGTGGGTCCTTCTCCGCTCCCGGCGGTTAGGAATACAGAGTGAGGAACCTCTTCACAATGCGTGCCGTCTCAAGCAACACCGCCTGATCCTGCCCTTCTGTATCCTGTCCTTGATCCAACAACTAAGCGAGAGTCTCTTGAGATATTAGTCAAGGCTCTTCGCTAATAGACCGTTTACCGATACAACAATTGGAACAATTATTGTTGAGTCAATATTCCACATAGCGGTAATCTTATGAGCTAGATCCAAATATTTACTTAATTTATTACTATCGCAAATACATAGTTTAAATTATACGGACCTCAAGGCCCCATTTTCACCAATGCGGAAAGGAGTGAGATGCGTTTTGAACACCAATCAGTTTCAAGATAGATTTTTATTTCTTTTTATCCTAGAGTTCTAGCGAAGTTGGGATTTATGCGGGACAATTTTTGTGACACACTAATTTGACTACGGCCGAAGGTGCGAGCATAGTATAATATAAAGTATAACAATGCCGTTTTATATTTCGGGACCGGGGAAAACAGCGCATAGTTTACAGGGGTATTAATACTAGGTTGATATGACCGATGTCGCCTTTATCAATAGTGTTTTATAAATAGCTTTATTAATTTTATTTTATTTCAAGTTACGCTGTGCCTACGTTAGAAAATCAGTATATTGAAAATGTAAGCTACACTTGAACGCGTGCGGAAAATTAAATTGTTTTCCCTGACCTTTTACAAATGTTTTATCAATTTAAACAGCGAGGCGAAGCGGACGTGTTAAGCCCTGTGGCTAACGTCCGCGTTGCCTCGCTAAATTTGTGGCCTTCGATATATTCCCTTGTACAACCTCAGAATATTTGATATGGTGTCAAGAAAGATAGGCTTACATTCTTCATGTTTAATTAAGTATATTAAATTGTAATCATCATGCTCCTTCCCATATTCCATTCTAAATAAGTCCCGTACAACATGCTTATGTCTTCCATCTTCTTCTATCACTCGTCAACTCTAGTGCTACTCCTTTTATGCATGTCATACTTTTATTTCCTTTTTGGCCCATATATTATTATGTTAGCTTATCGTGTATCCTGTATTTTAACTCCACCTTGCCCAACTGTAATTCTTATAATATCGTTATAATCATAATGGTTTTTATTTAAAGCATAAATATCTCTCTCTATACAGTACTTCAATTCTTGATCACGTTCAAAGTCTGTCCAGATTGCATCTCCATTAAGAAACTCGAAACAGAAGAATAGAAATTTCACTATTAGCTACATAGTGACATAAGAACTCCTTCGTTTTAGCTTATTCCCGTGATCCCGGACAAACATTCCGTAAAACAGAAAGAAATATTAAAAATATCGACACAGCCATTCATAATAACGTAAATAAAAACCGCCTTCAACGCCAAGGCCTCATTTCTGAGCGTTCCAATTTTTTAAAATAAACATACAGACATCTTGTCGGATATGTGCACCCGGATATTTAAGAGGCGTGTTTGGATGCGCAGCCAACTCAAAGAGAAAATGAAATATACGAAATTGAGACTCATCAAATGTAGAATTGCGATACTGCCTATGAAGTAAAACCTTCAAATAGGTTCAATAAAACAACATTCTTCATCGTCAGTAACAATAAATATATTCATGTTAAAGTAATTCAAAAACTACTCCAGATAAACCTCAAATGCTTTAGAAAAGAAAGAAATTTACAACATTATTAATTCAGTGCGCGCAACAGCCCATAGTACAAAAAAAATATTCTTGCTTTCGGACTGACAATCCGTTAAAGCTAACAGAATACAATTTAAGCTTAGCAGGGTGAACGCAGGGGCATCGTCAAGAGTGCCAGAGTGGAATAGAGAGCAAAAGCTCTATTAGCATTGGGTAACTTTGTAATGTTACATGTGATGACTAAGATATGCAGTGGAGGGTAGATTATTTATCCTTGCGGACTCATAATATAGCTTAGTTATATTATAATTAGAAACGACGAAAGCCTTAGACGAACCGAAGTCACTGATATTAGCTCATCGTATCGCAGAGCTGAAGTGTCGGTTGGCGGGGCACATAGTTTTGAAGTCTTAGGGAAAATGTAGAATGGTAGACCCTCTATGATTCGAACTGATGACCTTAAAAAGGTTACTAGAAACCACTTAATCCAGGTTGCACAAGATCTTGTGATGTGGAGATCCTGTGAAAAGAAATATGCCGAGAAATGCACTTCTAATTTATGAGAAAGAAGATATTAATGTAACAATTAAAATACCAATTTAATTATGAGTTCTGTAAAAATATCATTTATCATAATGTAAATACCCTAATACTGTGTTCTAAATACGTTTAAGATGAGTGACGGGCGTCACGTGAAAAATACTTACGTAGTTATATACTACTGCAGGCTGATTATCGTAAGTTATTCCACGCATCTCAGTAAATATGCGATTATATTGCTATAGTACAGTATAATGACAATGACTTTTAGGATATTTATATATGTTATATACTGCTGATTTAATAAGTTAGTAGCGGCCTGTTACTCTCCCACTGCTGGGAATAGGCCTCTTCTCTCCGTTTTTAGAGAGATGGGTTGGAGCTAAGACCTACCACGCTGCTCCAATGCGGATTGGTAGGTTACACTCATCCAAAAAATTCTCTAGATATGCAGGTTTCCTCACGATATTTATTTAAAGCGTGTGATAAATTGCAATTTTGAATTAGACACATCATCATGCCTTTATCCCACTCTAAGTGGGGTCGGCACAACATGTTATAAACATGCTGTCACATAATTTGCCTGCTTTTTTACGATCGGTCGCCTGCCTGACGTCAACTTATCTCAGTCGTATTTTACGACACCTCGGTAAGAGAGAGGGTGGTCTATTCTACTAAACCGGATACCACACGGTGGATCAACTTACCTTAGTCGCCTTTTACGACGCCTCGGTAAAAAATGAGGTTGGTCTATTCTACTCAGCCGGATACCACACGGCGGGTCGACTTACCTTTGTCGCATTTTACGACACCTCGGTAAGAAATGAGGGTGGTACTATTCTATTCAGCCGGATACCACACGGCGGAATTTTGAATTATATATACACATAAGTAAAATAAGATAGACTCATTGGTGCCTACCTGGTGTTTGAACCCATGATCGTCTCTCTAGAGACAGTCGCACGTTCTTACCGCCGGGCTATCAAAGCTACCATTTTATCATTTTAGCTCAATATAACACGAGTGTTGGTATTAAATACGTCAAACATATAATTCCTTTATCTGTATGATATTGCCGTTAAAACAATAACAAGTAAATAGTGAAAGTTCACGAGAACTCTCCGCAATGATCGTATTAGATATATGAGCTGATAATTTTTATTACATCTTGTATACTATTGTCTGATTATCATATATCGTAAAAAGAGATATATAATGTATAATAAATGGACATTATTGCAATTAATCTACACTAATATATAAAGCTGAAGAGTGTCTTTGATTGTTTGATTGTTTGAACGCGCTAATCACAGGAACTACTAAGACTGAAACTATTACTATACTAATTTGAAGCATATTTTTACTTAGTACGATAGTCCATTTATCAAGGAAGGTTATAGGCTATATAACATCACGCTAACATGAATAGGAGAGGAGCAGCAATATAAAATATTACGAAAACGGCACAATTTAAAGCTTTCATTGCGTGCGCTAAGTAAACGGTCAATGTTATTAAAAAGCATGTATTACAAAATCGTTTCCCTCTAAAATTTCTAAATTAAAGTCCGCGACAGCATATGTCTAGCTTATAAGGTTAACGTACTTAAACCATTTTTATGGTTATCAAAATACTATATTTTCCATGCGAGCGGAGCCGCTCGCAATTAGTAGCTAATAACAAATACTATTTTCACGGAAAAAGAGTTATGCAGTAAATTTTCTGTAGAAATTTTCTTATTCAGTAGAAGTAGCAATAATGAATAGAATTATTTTTTTTTGGTTCGTTATACAAAAGTATTAATTTTAATTTTTTATTTTGTAATAATTGGCGGTTAATAATGCAAATGCGATTAGTTAATCTAAAAGCATTTTGTCGTTGAGTCTAGCTCCTGATGATGCTTCGGTTCCAGGCCAAACGATTGTTGAGATTGTGGTAGTGAATGCTTGTAATTGGCGGTGCGAGTTTAAAGTGCATGAGGTTTTCGATTCCTGCTTGCATAAGGTATGATACATGAAGTCCACTCTATTTTTAGCGTTACCTAGATCGGAGATAATAGCTATTATTACTTTTGCAGTAGCAGCCATCAACTTATTCTGGGTGCAGGTTTCTCCCCAGGAAAGGGGGCCTACTCCGCTGCTAATATGCCAATTGGCAGGTCCAACATACATCGAAAAATCCTTAAACAAAGTGCAAATGAATTATGAAAATCAGAAAAACCGAGCCAAATAAAAGTGTATCCTAGTCAAGGAACTTTCAAGGTGATCTAATTTTATAAAATTGGAAGCCGACATGAGAATAATGATTAACACACACTAAGCGTGACTGCAAATAATTTATTTCAGTATATAACATAAATTTTACTGCATTAAATACATATCAGGCTTAGTATTAAAGTGACTTAATTCAAAAATTCTACTTCTAAAATTCCTCTTTCACACTTATTAGTTTTGTAGACGATACGCTACGGTTTAATCCAATTATGAATATGAAAGTATGTTTTTCAATTTAAGCTTATAAACCAACATATAAGATTAAAAAAGCCTTTTAACTTCGGGTACAAAACTAAACATATTACCTAATTGGGGTTATATCGACACTTAAACGAAGTCATTTTGTTAAGTTATCATAAACAAAGTCGAATCTACAAATTGTTATTTATATATATAATAATTGTCAATCGGCTCTAACGATTTTTCTGAAATTCAGCATGCAGGAGATTTTGGGGGAGAAAAATCGATCTAGCTAGGTTTTATTGAAAAGAAAAATCGTTTTATCCCTGCTTTTGGGCATTTAAAAATACAAAAATTCTAATTGAATACATAGTACAATATTTTTGCCGATAACTGTCAAGTCAGTGAAGCTTATTCGGGGAACGGGGGGTCTCTAGAAATGAAAATATCTATCGAGCCCCACCTACCCAATTATTATTTATTTTTTTTTTTTGTAAAAAATTAACGAGCAAGGCTCAGTCAACCATGCTGTATATTGAAAGTGGAATCTTGAAAGTTAAATTTGACCCACTTCCAGGTGTCCTATTGAGCTGAAATTTTACATACCGGTCCAGTCCCGATGACAATGCATGTTTATGATAAGCATGACTGATGCTGATGCCAGGATGGGCTCGAGACGAGGGAAATTCTTAACAGGTAACAGTAGAAGCATTAATTTTGTTAAAAGGTTTTTTTAACTTTACTTGTTACCTTTACTACAACTAACGATTGGAAATAGTTATTGCCTAGGTCGCTTCAGGGAACTTTTCTCCAGCTGGAGTCTGCGGACATTTCAACACAAGTAAACATTTCACTCAACTCAAGTTTAGACGACTCTTAGCTGTTAAATGTGTGTCAAACCTAACCCGCGTTTACTTTACAGAAGTAAAATAATTTCGTTTTGGCAAATCGTCAGTTTCCTACTTACATATGAATATTTTGGCACAAAAATACCTGCTAATTGACAAAAAATATTGGAGACCATACAAAATTATTTTTAAAACCCAATGTATGTAATCGCACGGGACCATGTTTAGGTAATGTATGGGCGTATCACGCAACTGCAATTTAAAAGAAAAACTAAAGTCGCCAACCCCACAGCTGAGCTAAAGTCTTGTTTCCTTTTCCTGGAGAATTGGCGCTTAGACCTAACGTTCTGTTCCAGTGCATATCGATGACGATATGCACTGGAACAGAACCTCCGAAAAGGAACACATATTTGAGAATTTACAATGGATAGATATAGGATAATTTTCACACGATGAAAAGTAAGGATTAAATTGTAAATATTGAGTAGATACATTAACTTATATGTACTGTCTATATATCGGGGAATAAAGCCGTGAGTCCTTGACAAAAGACTTGGCAAAAAAGTTCTGCTACGAATATCAAAAAACAATTGGTGGAGCAATCGATATAATGTATTAAATGTATGCATTAGTAAATGTAGTATTTGACTTCCAAAGCAAAGATTATGTCGTAGATTTAATAAACTTTATTTCATTTCTTAGAACATTGAACTTCCTTCCTTTTCGCCTTTCTCCCTCCCTCTTATCATTCCGTCTCGCACACACACTCACTGCATTCCGTTCCATGCATTTATCTTACGTTCCATTACGTTACATGATCAGTGCATATCATTCTAATGCAAGTGGAATGGTGTTGTACGTATCCAATAGGGGAAGCCGCAAACCCAACCTATTTTGGATTTGGCTACATAGTTTATCTCGGCAGTGTATAAAATAACCGATTGAGAAGCACTTATAAAATTGGTTAAAAAAAACCAATACAATTTTACTAACTTAACTTCATCACCTTCCTGCCCTTATCCCACCCTGAGTGGGGTCGGCACAACATGTTATAAACATGATGTCAAATGATTTGGCTAGGTACGTATTTTACGACCGGCCGCCTGCATCATTTTGTCATATTCTATGACACCTCGGTAAGAAAGAGGGTGGTCTATTCTACTTAACCGGATACCACACGGTGGGTCGACTTACCTTAGTCGCCTTTTACGACACCTCGGTAATAAATGAGGGTGGTACTATTCTATTCAGGCGGATACCAAACGGCGGGTCGACTTACCTTAGTCGCCTTTTACGACACCTCGGTAAGAAATGTGGATAGTCTATTCTACTCAGCCGGATACCACACTTCGTAATTTTACTAACTTAACTTCTGATACTAATATTAAAGTACCTAATGCGAAACTAAATATTGAAAAAAACATTGATAAAATTAGCATATCAATGACTCCACAGTCACATGATCGCTTTGTTCTGGAATTGGATAACGAACGATAAAAATTTTATGATTCTGTTTGTCCAAATGACTGATAAATTACTATAAAAGAATTAATATATTTGAATATATATGTAGAAGAGGTATCTTAATAAGGCGAATTTCTGAAATCAAGCAACCATTTAAAAATAAGATTATGTTTAAAATGAAGTTAATTTTAAAAGATGTTTAATGTAAATAATATTATATTATTCTTACTACAAATAACTATAAAAAGAAAAGAATATTAATTTTTGATAATAAAAATTAATTAACAATTTTCCTGTAAATTGGAGTTTAGCCAACTTCTGTCCATAAATTTAATTATAATACATGCTTGAAACGTTTTAAATCTAGCATCACCCTCCTACCCTTATTTATCCCACTCTAAGTGGGATCGGCACAACATTTTACATATATACATATATACACATGTTTGTGACGAGAATTGGCTTCGTATTTTACGACAGGCCGCGTACCTAACGTCAACTTACCTTAGTCGTATTTTACAACACCTCGGTAAGAAACAAGGTGGTCTATTCTACTCAACCGCATAGCACACGGTGGGTTAACTTACCTTAGTCGCCTTTTACGACAGCTCGGTAAGAAATCAGGGTGGTCTATTCTACTCAGCCAGGATACGACACGACTTATTTATAATCCATAGATACTTAATTTACTTTTAAGCGAACATATTTAAGATTGAAATTTTCGGAACTCGAAAATCAAGCACAAAAGGAGACATACAAAAAAAATCGACTTTCTTTATTAGATAATATATTTTTAGTAATTAATATATCTATATTACATAAGTAACAATTTAGATAACATACTTCATATATTTTTCTAAGCATAATTAGACTAACTTATAATACTATTATGCATTTATATCACACTTTTTATGCATTTTAATATTATAAGATAAATTTTTATAATATAAAATATATTTGAAATATAAAGACAATAAAAACAAAATAAATAACTAATTTAAACAAATTTTATCGTAAGTGCAAAATATTGACACTTCAAGTAATAACTATTCATCTAAAAACTTTGTGTACTAGATGAATAGAAAGACTAGTAAATAGACGAAAATGTAATTCACATTGAAACAAATTACTTTTTTCTTACAAATTAGTTTTAAAACTATTTTAGCTACTCTTAATAATTTATTTTGTAAGTAACGACCTGTTACTATCCCACTGCTGGGCGTAGGCCTCTTCTCTCCGTTTTTTTTTTTTGGAGAGAAGGATTGGAGCTAAGACCTACCACGCTGCTCCAATGCGGTTTGGTAGATTACACATATCTCCAGAATTCTCTAGAGATATGCAGGTTTCCTCACGATGTTTTCCTTCACCGAAAAGCGTGTGATAAATTGCAATAGTCAATTAGACACATAAGTTTTACTAGAAAACTCATTGGTGCCTGCCCGAGGGTTGAACCCTAGACCTCCTGGAAAGAGGCGCATGGTGTTACCGCTGGGCTACCACAGCTTTATTTTGTAAATTACCAAAATAATTGTACAATGAATAAAGAAAAATCATTACTTACAACTTTACAAACTAATTTTGTGAGTATATTTTAATATTTCATCTACTTCTATATACAGTGAAGTGATCTTATTTATAAAACAATAGTAAATGACGCTGTATAGTCTATGTTATATGGTAAAGCGCCATCTAATATTCCGAGACAAACTGATGTGCCTCAAAACTGTTTAAGGCCTAAAATGGCCTTTTTAACTTTATTAGGCTATAACATATAACCCGAGAAACTCAGCTCGGGTAATGATTTAATCGAGGACTGTACTTAAACTGAACTTGATCAGTTGGAAAGCACCCATAAAATATGCATGCATTACTGCAAAAATATTTTACATCAAAGTCAATAGTCCAACTAAGCCAATAAATCTTAAAGGGCTAGTGATTAGAGAAACGTCCCCTGTTAATGCTTCGCCCGAACAACACAAATCGACTTTTTAATAATAATATATGGGACACTTACACGCACGGTCGTCCGTCCCCAAAGTAACTTAATAACTTAATACTTTTGTTATGGTAGACAGACAACTGGTGAATATATACTTATAATTTTTTTTAAAATACATACTTAAATACAAATATACATCCAGGCTCAAAGACCAACAAATGCATTTATAGAAAATGTTGGCCCTCGGCGGGAATCGAACTCGCGACCCGCGGAGCCGAAGGCAGGGTAACTACCCACTGCGCGTACGAGCTAGTCAATTGAAAATTTACTTATCATCGTCGTTATCTCAAAACTGTCCTATATCTTTGTAGACAGGAATATTAAATCTCCATGCTGCAATTCAATTACAACGTTCCTAGTTGTCTCTCAAGATCAATAATCTTATTAATTATATAGTCCTCTAATTTCTCATTTTGTCTTTCAGGACTGTCTATTGCAGAATTTTACATACATTTTATGTAAAATTCTGCACTAGGTTGGCGAGTTCTGATAAGGTATATCTGAAGCGAACACTTCAATTCTGTCATTAATTTCGTTTTGTACGTCTTCTATTTCCCCCGAATTGTATGTAGTGCCGGGTAAAATAATGTAGTGGGCGGTTCTGAAACAAACATAGATGTAAATCTATCTTATAAATTTCCGTTTCCTTAATTTGTCGTCATAGAATATAATAAAATGAAAATTAATAACTATAAATGTAATATGATGGTGGAGAATAGCAAAAATATATAATAAAACTAATAATAGTTTTATACAACTTAAAATATATTAGTTATTTATTTATATTCGTACGTTTAATTAAGGTAATTGTCTGTAAGTTTTTTTGTTGCATAATTTTTATCATGTTTTTTTCATAGTAGCAGTAGTATTAAGAAATGTTTTCCGGGATGACACTCAAAGGGCCGCGGCTGAAAACCAGTGCTGTGTATCACCTCAGATTTCTGTTGTGACATGTGGCGTACACTGAGCCGTTGCCCTTTCTTTGTCATGTGAAATTTAGAATAAGCTACATTAAGTGCATGTCTTCGTTTCACATGGGGAAGTTATAAACAGTTTTCATTTCATTTCATCAACTCAGTAACTTAGAGAAATTTAGTTAGTGTTAAGTAAAAGTATATGATTTTCAAAAACTATTGAAAGTGTCCAAAGTGTCCAGAATTGAGTCCCGATCTCGTAAAGTGATTGACCCTTTTCTGCCCAAATTTGGTCCTTCGAGCCGGATTTCAAAAAGTCAAGTACGTCAACCTAACCTAAGCGGCCTAACGGTGTTACCTGTTAAATCTACATGAGTATATAAATGACTGCGCCGTATTTTCTTTAAAGAACTATGTAAGTTAATTCCTCTATTTATATTTCTATATAAATATATGTATGTTATTATACATATGCAAGCATTTTTAGCATGTTTTCTTTTTGCACACCCGTCGTTTTTGTATTATCCTGTAACAATGGTTGCCTAGTGAAGACCACTACTCAGTGGTAATAATAGTAAATTAAAAACGATTAATAACGATAGATATGCAGGTTATATCGTTAACCTGCATATCTCTAGAGGTATGCAGGTTTACTAAGGATGTTTTCCGTCACCGAAAAGCGTGTGATAAACTGCAATTATCAATTAGACATAAGTTTTAATAGAAAAACTCAATAGTGTCAGCCCTGGTTTGAACCCATGATCGTCTCTAGAGATTGACACGGCCGCAACGCTGGACTATTACAGCATAAATTATATTATGGAGATCTAATATGCTGCATCGATATGTATACGCAAGATGCGTTTCTAAACTTTCCGTTAAGGCTATTTGGTATTATTATTGTAATCAATGGGCATCACGATTTTTTGTGGAGTCTATCCTCGTGATGATGCCTCGATTACGGGGCGAAACGCTCGTAGATTGTCGTAATAAGTACTGGTCCTGCATGTACGCTTGAACATTGCCTGCTTCCTACTCTTATATATACTCGTACTATAGCAAAATAATTCTATCATAACTTGTGTAAAATGAGCTTTAAGCTGCTGGAATAACAACCGCGCACTGGAGAGCGCAGCGTCGGTAGCCCCTGCGAGGTGGGCTAACCTCTAAAAGGTCATAGGCAGCCACTGAATCCAGCGACAGAGGATCGTGAGATATCGATATCACTTCAAAAACAGTTTATAGTCATAATTAATTTTCAGAATCCTGCTATACTCACGTTTAATTTTATCGGATGAACCAGACTAGTTTCTACACGCAGTTGCGCGATAATGCCGCGTAAAGAGCTCATAAATAGGAGCCCCGTATGGGCTTAAAACTAGTCGGGCCATACATTAATTATGAATAACACTCACGATAGTTTATAGTCAGTTTATAGCATGATAACTTAACTTAACCATACCTAATCATTTTAAGAATAATTGATTTGTTTCTGTGTTCTGTTTATCGTTTGGTCATTACTGTATCTTTTATTTTCATTTTGTAAAAGCTGTGATTGCCCAGGGATAAGCCCGTGCTAATCTCAACAGGGCACGAATTCAAACCCGGGCAAGCACAAATAAGTTTTTCTGTTAAAACGTATGTGTCTAATTGATATTTGCAATCTATCACACTCTTTTCGGTGCAGGAAACATTGTGGGAAACCTGCATATCTCTAGAGAATTCCGGAGATACATGTAACATACCAATCCACATTTGAGTGGTGGTACAAGCTTCAACCATTCTCTCCAAAAATTAAGAGGGATGGCATATAACCAGCAGTGGGATAGTAACAGAAGCAAAGCATATTTCTCGACTTTCATTATTATTACTAGCTACGCCACTTACGATATGAATATTATTTTTATATTATATACTAAAATCTTCTATAATTCATATCCTCAACCATAATTCATATCTTTATTCCGTTTACCTATACATAATTTTTATATTGTCATAACTTTATATAATTGTAATTTCTTAACAATATTGTTATTTTAGATTTGTTATGCTGCGTTTATTCCTGCACTCCAAGGAATATTCCATTCCATTTCTTCATATATGTTAACTTAGTTAAGTAAGTTAACATACCTATATGAAGAAGCTGTATATGTAAGCTTAAATTTTACATAAATTAATCACTTGTGTTCCAGGAAATTTCACATGAAAGCGAAAACGACAGATGCTGTCGTATTATTAGTACGATTATAATATTGGTATGGATGTAATCTGTATGTCGCTTCCTTCAAAGTTTTGGGTAATGTTGTCATTTAAGATTTTAAATTGATAGCCTGACTTATAGGCTTATTAATTCAAACCAAATCTCGAAATTTCCTTATCATTTTTACAGGACAAGTAATGTATAAAGCTTTAAACTATTCACTCATTAATATTAGCTTAATCATGGTTAATGTACGAGGTGTGTTCAAAAAGTATCGCGAATTTTGAATTTTCTCGGGTTACGTATATTCGAATTTTGTTTTTTTTGTAGCGTTATGTTGGTACATTTGTCCCTCACTTATGCTGACAAGTTTGGCCTATTTGAATTTTCAGTTAATTGTTGACAGCTGTTTTGCTTGCACGTGTTTTGGTTCGTCTTCGATTTTTACTTATTCAAAAAAATGGACCACGATAACGCCCCTGGTCACACATCGCTGCTTGTACGCGACTTCTTGGCCAAAAACAACACACTAATGATACCGCAGCCACCTTATTCCCCAGATCTGGCCCCCTGTGACTTTTTCTTGTTTCCGAAATCGAAAAGGCCCATGAAAGGACGACGCTACGCCACGACTGACGAGATAAAGACGGCATCGAAGGAGGAGCTGAACAAGATACAAAAAAATGATTTTTTGAAGTGCTTCGAAGATTGGAAAAAACGTTGGCACAAGTGTATAATATCCCTGGGGGACTACTTTGAAGGGGACAAAATAAATATTCACGAATAAATAAATAGTTTTTGAAAATACACAAAATTCGCGATACTTTTTGAACACACCTCGTATACTGCATGAGGTGATTTCTGCAGAAAAGCCAGACTAAACATGGTGCATTATTGATATAAAAGTTTGCACAAGCTTATTGCGATTAAAAACAATTGCTTCATTGACTTAATTATTTACAGAAACTTTACTTCACACGAGTTACTGAATCCAACAAATATAAATGACAGAAATAATATTATCCCTTACGTTGAAGTATTTCAAAGTTCCCAAACTTGAAAAGTATTCTAATATGTAAAACTTTTAAATAATCCAATTCTATAAATATGTATAGGGAAGTTAAATAGAAACACAGCAAAATCAATATCCTTTTATTTACTTAATTATAATCCAAATAATCAAAATATAACTAGATAGAACATTTTCGAGTAAACTTACAGATAACTAAAGATAATTTTATAAGATTTTTGCAAGGACGGCGGTCATGGGCATACTTTTAATGGGGCGATGATCAGAATACAAAACAAACCAAAATGCTAAGCTAAATTGTTAGCTTTGCAAGTGTAACTTTAATAATTTCTTAATAGATTTTTGATGATGACATATTACAGGAATATTTAATAATGTCGCAGAATGAAAACAAAGACAATCGTAAAGTGAAGATTACATTGCATTTTAAAGTAAAACTCAAACTAATCATGCTTATTAAAATCTACGCAAGGTTGAACTCAAGATTAAAGATTCGATTGTCTAACGGAAGACTAGTTAAAACAGACAATATGCTTTGTTGTGAGACAGTTAAGATGATCACGAAGAAAGCCATCATAATCTTTTAGAATATTGGAAAAATATTAAAACTGATGTATCCAAACACGAAAAAATTAAGAATTTAGCCAAGAAACAATTCGGGGGAGAAAGATCTAAAAATTTCTGTAAGAAACGGTTGACTTAATGGATTTACAGCGTCACCAAACGAGCGAAAGAATGGAGTCTGAGTACATCTTCACCGTACGCTTTCCACAGGACAAGACGTTGTCCACGCCTCAAGACATAGTGTAGGATAACCGACATAATGTAACTAATACGTGAGAAATTTAAAGTTACTTAATATTAAAATGGCATTAGTTTTAGATATATCCATCTATCTTACATTAATTAGAGGCAAAAACATAAGCTATATTTTTTAAATACATTACGTCCTATTATTAAGTATTTACGCTTAGTTTTCTGGTTTGTTGTGTGGTCATATTCTGAGGTAGGACGTAAATCAAAATGCATTGATATAAGTCACATTTTAATATAAAATGTGTACCTTCATCACAGATCATGAAACATCGACATTCAATAACAATAAAGTATAACAATAATCTTATAAATAGCAGTCCATACTACAAAAATGTCGTATGTAAATATTGTAAATGTAAAATCTAGCTGTAACATTATAATTTCGGTTTTAGGCAGAACTATTGAATAGGCATAATTTTTACGGTATTGTTGGCAAATTAATGCTTACAACGTTTGAAATTACAGTTATGAATTATGTGAAAATTATAAAGTATGGAAAAATAGTATATGGCAATTTCTTTTTTATACATCATATGCCGAAAGTAAATTTTTCAATCTAATTTATATATAATACAAGATACAGAACGGTTTATCTTTCTAAATAATTGCATTTTCGTCGAGCAGTCTTATAAATTATTGGTATGTCGGTTAGTAGAAATAATATACTAGTATAATATAAAAAAATTATACTATATAAGTCTGGATGGAAAAAATGGAGGAAATTTTCAAACTCTACTAATATCAACCTTATTGTGAAAAATAATAAACTTGCAAAAAAATCAAATAAGCTGCTAAATTATGACAGCTTTTATGTTTAGTATATGACGTTCAGTTTTTACAACAAAGTGTCATATAAAACTTGGCATATGCAAGAAATAATTAACAAATTGGGGATTTTAAAAGACAATAATTGAATTTTTATCATTAATATATCGCACAGAATATAACACAAATAATAGATGTTTCAGCATCTTTATGAAATAATAGTTAACCCTACTTGATTATTTTATGGGAAGTTTTAATTTCAAAGTTTCATCGTTAAGTTAATTTTAAAATCAGATCTCATTATAAAGACACGATATATCACTGGCTATATATTACATACATAATCTAATATCTGAAATTGCCTTACCGATTATAAATTCGACTAATAATACACGGAACCGCTCAAATTGTATCGATTCATCGAATACTTTTCGAGTATTTACGTTTAATATATAACTATATAATTTAAATATTTATTTCGCTATCGATATTCAACACCCTTTAATTTTTATCTGTTAAATTGACAAACAATACTAAATAATAAATATATTTTAAATCTGGCAACTATAAATGACCAATGGAAATCTGCTATCACGCCTTTCCCTCCAAATCGTATTTTTTCTCGTCCGCGTGCCTAAAAACATAAAAATATAGCTAGAAAATTATGTATACGAGACTAGCAACCTATAATGTACTAAAAATATTAGGATCTACAACCAAAAACAATTCGTAGAATATAATCTTGGATCCGAAGAACGCAAAATTTCCATACATACCAAGTTTTGATCAAAAAGTATTCAGTGGAATCCGAGCTACCGGTCATGTTTAACTCCTCGTCGCTACTGTCTACAATCATAAACTGTTTGTCCACTCTGAAAATATCAATCAAAATTTTCTTAATCGTCTGTTAGGTAATTTAAAAAATAAGCGCCATTTTGCGTCCCGTTTTTTCGTTTTTGCGTGCGTGTGGCTTCGTGAATGGACATACGTAGTGGCGTCCGTTTTAAGCGATATCCCGATGATATAATATTATTTGCAATACTTTTTTATATATTGCAAACAATATATGAAATATGAATGTTGATGATGAATTTTGTGGTATTGAATATGTGGTATATTCGATCCAATTGTTTGAAAGCGTTTCCAATTTCGTTATGAATATCTCTTTATTAATATATCGCGATATATTGACTTACTTCATGGTTGTCTCACTATATAGTATTTGTCACTGCAAAGCTTGATTTTCTGCTATTTTCTGTATCTCTGAAGTCATTTTCAATTAACACCAGTTGTATTTCTATCTATCTTTGCTCTTTGTCTTTGTTTTGTCATTTTCATTTATTAAATTTCCCTCTTCGCTTCTATTATTTTGTTTCTTTTTTCTCTTCTTTCTTTTCTACGTTCAATTGTTTTACGAACATTCACAGACAAGGAAACTGTCACAGTGTTAATGAAAACCTACTTATTTTATGTTAATGAAACCCAAAGCCTTGAGAATATCAAACTAATATAGACTAAAAGCATAAATTAGCTCAATTTTCTCATAAAAGCAACCCAAGAAGCGGAAAAAAGAAATAGTTTTGACATTGTCACGTTAAACTTCATTTAAATCATCACGTTAAAATTCAAAGAATTTTTCAACTAATCGATATAATTTTTTTTCGAAATATTTATTAAAAATAATATTTTTTCACATGACAACACCAAGAACTTATAGTAGAATATTAGAAAATGGTAGAAAACGTACCTGTAGAATACATAGTGTTGCAACATGAAGAAGATGTCGAAAGCAAGGGAGAATGCGCCGAGTCCAAACTTGGTGGCGTCTCCGAAGAATGAAATCCAGTCGTTATAGTTGTACGCGTTTAGCGTCATCTGAAGGATCGAGAGGAAACCGCCGGTGAAGTCCAGGAAGATGTTGCCGATGCTCCATCCGACTGTTGACTTTCGCTTATAATTCATGTATGCCTACAAAAGATAAGTCATCATTCTCCTGCCCTCATCCCACTTTAAATGAGGAAGGCACAACATGTTATAATCATGATGTCACATGATTTAAATAAATAAATATATGGGACACTTACACACACGGTCGTCCGTCTCCAAAGTAAGTAACTTAATACTTGTGATATGGATGGCAGACAACTTGTGAATATATACTTATATAATTTTAAATACATACTTAAATACAAATATACACCAAGGCTCAAAGTCCACTGCTCCAATGGGCCAGTCAAGTTAGTCAATTTAGCTAGGTATTTTACGGCTGGCCGCCTTCCTGATGTCAAATTACCTTAGCAGCCTTTTGCGACAGTTCGATAATAATGAAGGTGGTCTATTCTACTTAGCCTACCGGCTTTGTAGTACCACACGGTGATTCAATTTACCTTAGTCCCCTTGTACGACACGTCGGTAAGAAGTGAGGGTGGTCTATTCTACTCATACGGATACCAAATGCTTGCCTACAAAAGATAAGTATTTAAGTAATATAAATTACAATACATAAAACATTAACATTTATGTCGGAAGTCAAATTCTGCTATGGAAGAAGTTTATGTAAAGAAGTTAATCCCGTTCTTAATGTTGACTTTATACCACAGTTAGATATTCTGGCATCTAGTTCGTTGCTATTATTGTTATTTATTCAAGTATTATTGTTCATTAGATCCATGCCTACTAGGATTTAGTAGTTTGATTGAAAATTAGTTCCTATAATCCAATTAAATAGGCAGAATCTATAATCTATTAGTAATCGACTGCGGTACTGTAAAACAGAAATTATTAAATAAAAGTAGTATCCGCAACATCGTTCAATAAAGTGTTTTTTCCCATTTCCCGAAATAAAAATGGGAATCCTGTATGTATCCCAGTGTATAATATTATAACAAATTTCATGTATGTTGGTCCAGTGGATTAGCCATGATTGCGTACAAAACAGATTTCCAATTAACAAGTGTTGAAACTTCTTCATCTTTTTGAGGAAATATATTGAGTTTTCTAGGAATTTCTACGACCTACGATCTTTTGTTGATTGCATACAGCGGCTTCTTGCAACTTTCTAGCTGTTTACCTATCGCTAGTTCAATACTTTGAAGACAAAGCTACTAAAACAAAAATCATATACTTACTTGAGGCATGTATTTAATAAGTGTGATGCACAGTTTAATGTAGCTGCAGTAATACAGGAAGTCTAACCAAGCTATCTTTTCAGCGGCGCCCAAGCTCGCAGTAACTATAACGACGCCAACAAACACGCCGAGTATACCGCGACCGATATTGGATATTTTTTGTTCCCCTCTCTGAAATTCAAACAATGAACAGTTTAGCCCAACCATTTTCCCCTGTAACGATTCTTCTGAATTATTTCAGATGGTGGTTTCGGAAAATTTCACCTACCGAAAAAGTAACTAGTAAGCAACTGGTTGCTGTTCGCTAAATGTATGTTTCCACCTTATTTTAACTTAAAGCTTAACGCTTAATTTATGAAACATTTACTGTCTAATGTTTCTCTTAACATACATAACCTAGTTTTTTCTTAATTAGAACACAAAGTTTAAACATAAACAAACGAGTATATATTTTGTGTGTGCATTACACATATAATCATACATTTGACACGAACACACATATATCCTACAGTCATTCTCTATGTAATCTATAACTGTGCCAATGTGAACATTCGTCCGCGTATTTTTTGTATGAAATGGTACAAAGGTTTGTACTTCAGGCACGTTGCGATAACGAATGACGACAATCTTGAAGAATTGCTCCATTGGTCATTGCCATTAGCAAGGTGGAAGGAAAAACCCAGCCCAAAGCTGGGATCGAAACCTCATGTATTCCAGTATTAAATTATATTATGGCTTCAGTATTAACGACGTCATCCACGCCGCAGAGGATAGAGCTAAGACTGGAAATAGTTGTTAATAAAGGGGCTAAATAAAGATACCGACCCTTAACATTGAGAATTACGACGCAACAAGGACCTTAACAGATTCTGTATGACTTTTGCGGGGACCGCTTGGCTATACGATTTTTGCGTGCTCTAATAGTGGTCACCCAGCGGTAACACCGTGCGACTCTTTCAAGGAAGTCACGGGTTCAAACCTGGGCAAACACCAATGAGTTTTTCTGTTAAAACTTATGTGTGTTATTGATAATTGAAATTTATCACACGCTTTTCAGTGAACGAAAACATCTTGAGGAAACCTGCATATCTCTAGAGAATTCTGGAGATATGTGTAACCTACCAATCCGCATTGAAGCAGCGGTAAGCTCCTAACCCCTCCAAAAACGAAGAGAAGACGCCTATTCTCAGCAGTGGGATAGTAACAGGTCGCTACTTACTTTTTTTTATGCCAACACAAATTTATGGACTTACCTCATATATAAAGCACTGAGTGATAGTAATAAGTGTGGCGAAGGATGCGTGTAGGGAGAAGAAAACGTCGTTCAGCTGGACCGGGTTGTGACTGCGGGGATGACGGCTGAAATACTCCGCCTGGGAATAACAAATAAGCACTAGTAGAGTTTTGATTAAGACTTCTGGAACATCTGTCGGCGTACCGATATAGCAAATACACTATACTTTCGTCTATTTGCAAATATACGATACTTTATGTTAATAAAATGTTTTTTAGAACTTTGATAACCTAGCGGTAAAACCGTGCGACTTTTTAGAGATCAAAAAACTCTGGGCAAGCACTGACGTTTAAACTTAAGTGTCTAATTGATAATTGTAATTTAATCACACGCTTTTCGGTGAAAGAAAATATCGTTAGGAAACCCTGCGTGTCTCTTGAGGAATTCTGGGGGTAATCAATTAATACGCATTAGACCAACGTTGTAGGTCTTAGCTCCAACCTTTCTTTTCAAAAACGGGAGAGGAGCCTTAAGCAGTGGGACACTAACAGGCCCCTACTTTAATTTTACTCGTTTTTCAAGGAAGGAAAACATCGTGAGGAAACCCTATGTATCTTTTAAGAATTCTGGAGATATACATAACCTACCAATACGCATTAGACCAACATTGTCTTAGCTCCAACGATTCTCTCAAAAAACGGAGCGAAGATGTCTATTCCCAGCAGTGGAATAATAACTGATCCTTATTTTACTTTTCCTTTACTCGTTTTCGGGGAAGGAAAAACTGCATATCTCTTGAGAATTTTGGGTATATTTGTAACCTAGCAGCTTAATCTAGTAGCAGCGTGATAGATCTTAGTTCCAAAACGGAGAGGATGCAGAGGGTCATTAAATTATTTTGTAAGAAACTAACCTCTATGGCTGCGGAGAAATACAATCCACAGTTGAAAAGAGAGTACATGGTGAAACCCATAATATTGAGTGCGAGAAAGTCAAAGTTGAGTCCGACGACGCTTTTCCTCTTGAAGTTGATATGGATCTGAAGGTAGAACGAAATGGACCACGCCACGAAGTAAATCCATCCCATTATGTAGGAGATCACGTAGATATGGTTAGAGTACATTACGGTGACCCGAAGGAATACTGAGTGTAGGCTGAAATAAAAAAAAGAACCAATATTAAACGGTAAATGTTAAAACCCGCAGAACTGATGGCAGGGTCTCCTTCAATCGGCTACTGATTTGATTACCGCCGAGGGCCAGCATTTAAAAAAAAAGCAATTTGCTGGTTCTTCAAGTCTAGTATAGAATGTAAAGAAGTATGTTTAAATTTATATATGTATATATTTACCAGGTTTCAATAACAAAAGTATTAAGTTAATTAAACGATAATAAAAACAAAAACTACACGCTAACCGATCCACTAAAACCATATTAGATTTATATACCTGTCAGTGATAATGGATCGGCCCCAGACCCCAGTAAAGCAAAGCCAAATCATTTTCAAGAACTGGTGCTGGTCTGTATTTGTAATAGGGAACTTCCGAATCTACAAGGCTATATTGAAGAGCAAGTTGCTGATTGAAAAATCTGGCTACTTGATATTTATTTATTATTGCAAGTGTGACTGTGTTTTTTGTTTTCTATTTAATGTAAAGGTATGTATAAAACAGAGTATAAACATAGAACAGAACATAAAATAAAAGATACTTACTCGATAATACCCGACGGCGTTGCTGTAAACGTGACTTCGGAATGTCCTGGACTTTTACCATAAGCCGATATAACGTGGGTGATGTTGGCAGTGACGTTAGGATTATCAGAACCCGGTATATCGAAATTCATCGGATAGAATTGCACTATATCCGGATGTTGGATTTGTGCTGCTATACTGAGCGTTGTGTTGTATTCTCCTCTGAAAAAGTAAGTTTTAAACTTAATTAACTTTTAGATAACATGTTTAATACGTTATATAGTACGTAGTAGTATTACGTATATACAATCCTAAATTCTATACAAGTGTTCCGTGGATTAAAATACCCTGAGGGTATTTTGCAGTCATAATAATGACTGTAAAACTAATTTTGAATAACTTATTTATTAGAGTCACTATTTCCTACAGAAATGCCATTTTTCAGCGATTTTTATTGAATTTTTGTTAACGAATTATTCGATGAACCCTTTCAACGACCTCACGGTTTAGGCAGGAGCTGCGATCTAACCATACCTTTCCAACTAGGACACCATAGATCTACTTTCTTTGTAGAGAGCCTAATATCCTAGTCTAATATTATGAGAATAGTTTTATCCACTTAAATAGACGGCAGGGACAACTTTACTTATTTATGCCGAGTGCGAGGGTGTACAGGGTAGCTCTAGCCTAGCTTCGATATGTCTCGCCCGCTCTTGCTCTGGTGTCGGTTTTTGTACCTGCGTCAAAGGGTCTTGCGCTGCCTCGACACAATCGCCGAGTGCGTTGCTCTTCACTTTCGAGAGTGTACATGGTAGCGTCGTGATTGAGCGTCTAGAGTGAGAGCACTCGGGGAGAGTTAACGAGAGCACTCGCTCGAGAGTGCGTAACTAACATAAAATAATGCATCATATGTATTTTTAATTCTAAAATGGTTTCTTTTATGATACAAAAGATTTTTTATTATCGATCAACTATTAATGAAATTTAATATTTTATGTATCTACCTACTGCATTAATTTTGAAAACCTATATGTCTGAGGTATGCAGCTTAGATACCTATTTGTATTATGAAATATATAAAGAATGGAGTCAACATTCTAAACGCTGAGTATCTCAAACCAAGGTCAAAGTATTTCGCTAATTTTCCTTAAGATATTAATGAATGCGAAGATATCAAGAATAACGAATATTAAAATGGCTCTAAAAGGATAAAAGAGTAGATCATATGTGGCAAAAAAATAATAATTAAATAAAACCAAGGTTGAGGGTTTTTTAATTTAAACTACTGTCTCAGAGGTATTCATAGGTAATGTATAGAAACCGGCTATACTTAAGTATTAATAAATCAGGTAATCCCGACTAGTTTCAAGCCCATTCGGGCCCTTATTCATGAGCTCTTTATTGGGCGTTCCCGCCGTTTCTAGTTATTGAAACTAGTAAGGCTAACCCGATATAATAAGACGCGAGTATAGCCGGTTTCTACACATTACACGTTGGAGCCTTCTTTTAAGTTAAAATATACTTGTGCCAAAACTCTCCGCTCTACCATATTAATGTCTTAAATCATATAGGTAGTGAATTAAACATACATTTGCGAAATGAACTTATTATTACATTAATACTTACATTTGTACGAATTGAAACAGACTCGTCTCGCCCACTAGAAGGTTGATATCAGTTACATTTGTGTACATTGTATCTATCTGACATTGTGATTGCGGTATACCTGAAAACAGACGTACAAACAAAAGAATTATTACAAATTCTAAAAGTATGTGTGTATAAAATATAAAATATGTCTTATCCCAATCTCAAAGCGAAAACTTCAAATCTTATTTTACTTTACGACAACTTACTTTTACTAACTACTCTGTAGTAGAGTAAAGTAAAGTAAAACTCAGTCTTTTTAAAGGGAAGGGTTGGGAAGCTTAAACTTGCCACGCATAAATTATTCAAGATTCAAGGATATGTAGATGACCTTGTATTTTTCTTCACCGAAAAACGTGTAATAAACCAACTCACAATACTTTATCAATATATAATTAGTATATTATGTCTACTTTAGTATGTGTAGAAAAATGTATTACTTACCTAATAATAAAAGCATGGCGAGGAAACAGTAATTTATACTATGACTAGAGAAAAATCCCTCGTTGCCGGGGAGCAGTAGCGACTTGAACGCCATCCTTGCAGGATCTACTACCTGAGAACAAATAAACTGAAGCATAAATATAAAGCTGAACTAGCGATGGGTGGGGCACATATCAAATTTTATTAATAACGTCACAGAAAAGTACGCAACAGTAAAATTAATAAGAAAAATATACAGAAATGTGACGTTACGAATTGGACCACCATTTAGCTTATCTTGAGGTGTAACTCAACCCTGTTTTCAATGGCGACCATTGTTACTTAAATCTAAATCTTAATCTAAAGACAGTAAAAACGACAATGGTAGATAGTTACAGAAATATTTGTAATAAGCATATAAATATTAATTACATATATGATTATATAATAAAAAAAGAAAGTTTTACAGAATAATATATAAATAAATATAAATATATATGGGACACACACACGGTTGTCCGTCCCCAAAGTAACATAATACTTGTGTTATGGTAGACAGACAACTGGTGAATATATACTTATATATTCTTTAAATACATACTTAAATACAAATATACACCAAGACTCGAAGATCAACAAATTCATTTATAGAAAACGTTGGCCCTCGTCGGGAATCGAACCCCGCGGAGCGACCCGCGGAGCTGAACGCAGGGTTACTACTCACTGCGCCAACGGGCCATTCAAAGCCAAGCCATAGAGAATAGAAGAAAGAAAGGGCAACTGAGGGTGTATATTTATTATCACTGACTATATACCTACGTTTGAAATTTGAGACGACCAAATGAACACAGAAAGTGGAACTACGATTTTTCTTTCTGCAAATGTATATGCAAAGACTTGTACTTTGCGTTAAAATTTGATAATTATTTTAGGTACCAGTATGGTGGGGGATATCCAACATTTGGTCGCCGCAAATTTAAAACTTCCTTCGAAAATAGTAGTTTTATGACGTGGCATAAATAATTTGGTAGCAAAGTCTCCCATATCATAGGGAACACGACTGTGTGGCCAATTTAATTTATTGTAAAGATAGACGGATAGGTTGAGGTCTAAGGTCTTAAGATGGCGACTTCAAAAAGTTTACGAGGAAACACCGGAAAGCTGGATCCAAGAGGCACAAGATCGTGCTTCCATATTGTGTATTTCCCAATTCAACATGTATTGTACTATTAACTGATTTAACTAAAATATGTGTATAATTACCATAGCAATAAGAAATGTTACGCTATCGCTATGGTCTATTACCACTCTATTGGGTTGATGTAACGAAACAAGGTTAAGCTATTTATGCGCTTATACAATGAAGGACTGATAGCCAACATTCTTATTTCAATAGTTGGAATTGTAACTAGAATTCTTGTTCACGCACTTCTAGATGAGATCCTACAAAAGTTACAAGGTATAGGTTAAGTGAACAGTAATAGATAATATCCAATATACTAAGTAATGTTGCATTTTTAGATTTTGTCAGATTAGAATCTCATGCTAAATGATTCATCGAAGAACCTCCTTCACCTGAACAATTTTATTTTAAGATTTAGACTTAGAGTTACAACACTTAGAGTTGGATAAGGGCAGGATGATCTACAAATGTCAGATTTGTTTATAGATGCCTGTGTACCTGATTTGTAAAAAATATAATGAACTAGGAGTCCCGCCCCAGCTTCGCACGGGTATAAAGCATATAGCCTATGTCACTCAGTGATAATCACAGTATTTCGCTACTCCATATTTAATTTTATTATACATATAAACCTTCCTCTTCAACTAAATTACATTTAGCTGTCATTTATGTTTTGTTTTTCCATGTCATAGTCGTTTTTGCTATACCACGTTTTATAGTGACTTGACGGGATAAAATAAATGCGGTCGAACGGGATAAAAAGTATCTTATGTCCGTCTCCTGGTTCTAAGCAACCTCTCCACCAATTTTCAGCCGAATTTGTTAATCTGTTCTTGAGTTATAAATAGTGTAACTTAGACCAACTTTCTTTTATATATATAGATTACATGATGACGTGTATCCTACTCGTAAGTTTATTTCCTTTTAGTGCATAATGCCGTCACTTAAGCTATAGTATATTCAATCACTGGGTTTTTCGCTTGCGGTTATTAAAGACAACGCTACGTCATCAATTTACAATGCTCTTCAAAACTTTCTTATTTCTGTTTTGATTAATCAAACTGATTAGATCAATGTCCGATATTGTTGTATAAGTAAAGTAGTAAAGTAGCGGCCTGTTACTATCCCACTGCTGAGAATAGGCCTCTTCTCTCCGTTTTTGGAGAGGATTGGAGCTAAAACCTACCACACTGCTCCAATGCGGATTGGTAGGTTACACATTTACACATATCTCCAGAATTCTCTAGACATATGCAGGTTTCCTCACGATGTTTTCCTTCACCGAAAAGCGTGTGATTAGTTGCAAGTATCAATTAGACACATAAGTTTTAACAGAAAAACTCATTGGTGTCCCACGATGTTACCGATGGGCTATCGCAGCTTAATTCAGCATTATTGATGTATCGATATACTACTAAGTTGATAATAAGAAACGGGCCTTGACTATTCACAACCTTAGTATTAAAGTGACCTAACTCAAAAAAGTTTTTTGTGGCAAATTGCTATACAGCGTAGAAGTTTCAGATTCTAATCTTTACAACATTCTACTAAGACGTATTTTTTTTGGAATCCAATTGGATAACAAAGATATATTTTTTGAAGATTATTTTTATTCCATATACTACTTTGAATACTTAATTGTTCTTATGTAAATACATTAACATATTCCATACCTGACTATGACTCATTAATACGGCATGAAAACCTTTGTGGAGTTTCTTGTAACTGATAAACAATTCACAATCTACACAACTGATCAAATAAAATTCAAATTCAAATTTTTGTTATTTCAAAACAATAAAAATATTCATACAATTTCTATAATTTTACTACCAACATAAAGTATCGATAAAAGTAACGAACGTGAAATAACTATGTGATTACTTCAATACTCATAAAAAATTCAATAATCTCTTATTTGTATATTCAAATTATAAATATCCTATTTGAATCGTCAACTCTACTGCTGAAAAGAGCCAGCAAATAACTATATTTTAGGTGAACTCATAATTCTATGACTTGGTGTATGTAATATTAATTTTATAGTTGTGTAAGAGATGTTAAAACTTATAGGCGTTAATTAAGACAATATCTGGGTGACCGAGCTTCGCTCGGTAATTTTTTACAAAAAAAAAACTTTAAAAAAAGAAAAAACAATTATTTAGTTGGGATCGATCCTTGGCACTCACATTTCTCGAGGCTGCCCGCTAACCGAATAAGCTACGTCGACTTGACAGTTAATGGCGAAAATTCAATTCAATATAAATGTTAGTGTTTTTTAATGCCCAAAAATAGGGATAAAACAATTTTTTTTTTTACATAAAACCTAGCTAGATCAATTTTTCTCCCCCAAAACCTCCTACATGCTGAATTTCAGGAAAATCGTTGGAGCCGTTTCCGAGATTCGGAAAATATATATATATACAAGATTAACTCATTTAAATATTAAGACAATAGACTGTGAAAAATTATATGGCTGAAGTATAAGCAAATCCCATCACAAATTAGATGAATAAATACGCGCCAAATGTTCCATATTTAATTAAAAACAAGTCACAAAATAAGAAATTTGCTATCATATAATTTCGCTGTAAAGTTGATGTAGTCGATATTGTTGTTGTCAAATCAAAGATCGCTGGCGATATTTAGCTACAGTGTTGCCATAATGCCCTTAAAATTAGTGTGAACAATGTTATTGTTTTAATCACATACGAGTATACCGTGTATTACATCGCTACATAACCATAGTCTTAGAAGTGCGAAAATATACAATGAAATCGTAACAGATTGTTATACTGTAAACCTATGTTTGCGATTAGTGTAAACGAAATTAAAAGCAACCATTAACTTAATTAATTACTGTAATATTTTTTTTATATAAGGCACTGCTAAGGAATATTAAACTTATTTTAGATATGATGCAAGGATGGAAAGATTTGCTACATATACTGTGGAATTTTTATTAACGAAATATGTGTATTTTGCTTAATACATTACCTTGAAATGTAGGTTAAGCCAACGAAAAAATATAAGATAAGCCACAATATCATTAGAGATATCTTAAATATAAACTGAACAGCGCCAAGATTTAGGAACCACAGCCATTAAGAGTTAACATTGGTAAAATTAATGCGCTATTACCGTAAGAACAACACCGCTTTATTATTTTATTTACCGCTTTATTATTACTAAGCCTTGATTTAAAAGTGTTGACCATCACTTATTGAAAAACGAAGAAACTCAAAGAAATTGAAACTGTTACTCATATCTCATTTATCACTGAATTATAAATGGCAAATTATATTGACGATTGTAAAATTTAAATCAACACAGACTTTGACCTAAGGTTTATTCAGATAGTGAATAAAACCAAATTAGACATTTAACTCAATGCACATAACATAAAATAAATACCTGTTCTCCGCACTAAACTATTCTACGATCGATTTAATTGGTTAAACTTGGCACAAGTAGCAACAGAGCTTGCAAACTTCACACAATACTGTCGAAATAATAAATATACGACTATATATAAACATCAGCACAAGTTATATGCTATGTACTTGAAGCAATAGAAAAACTTACTCATAAATAAACAGCAAAAAATCTTATTTAACTCCGACGAAAATCACTTCAGTCCAAACACAATCTGATAACTGGCAGCTAATCTAACAACCTGTTGCTGAATTTATCGCTAACAAACATCAGGCAAAATTGATAACTATTGCTTTCACTATAAAATTTGATTTACTATGACAATCTGCAATACTCTTATAACATTTTACTACTAGGTGGACAACATTGAAAGGAGTTCGTGACTAGTATAAAGTTTGCGAGTGGCAATGATCAGTGAACTTGATCAGAAAACCTCAAATGTACTTACATTGATTACTATACCGTAATATCAATTATTGTATCTTAACAAGATGTACGGGACTTCGTCTGTATAAGGGGTTATGCACACTGATGCCACATTGCATACATAAATCATCTTAATATTTGTAAGTCATAAATACACTAGGACTAAGCTGCTGCGATTGTTCAACCAGATAAGTCTTTTTTTTCCTGCTCTAAGTGGGGTCGATCGGCACAACATGTTATAAACATGCTGTCACATGATTTAACTGCGTTTTTACGACCGGCCGCCTGCCTTACTTACCTCTGTCGTATTTTACCACACCTCGGTAAGAAAGAGGGTGGGTCTATTCTACTAAACCGGATACCACACGCTGGGTCATCTTACCTTAGTCGCCTATTACCCTCGGTAAGAAATGAGGTTGGTCTATTCTACTCAGCCGAATACCACACGGCGGGTCGACTTACCTTAGTCGCCTTTTACGACACCTCGGTAAGAAATGACGGTGGTACTATTCTATTCAGCCGGATACCACACGGCGTTGTTCAACCAGATAAGTATCCAGGCTTTGTTTAAACGTATCGATTGAGAAGGCTTGTACAAAATTAAAATTATTACAGACATTTTTTAATATAAATCTGATACTCAAATCTGATTTCTGTAACTGGTTTAAATGGTTTTTATTTCCAAACCCGAGTATTTTTCGTTGCCTGGTCATTCCCAACAAGCAATATTGTCAGATGAGACGACTGAACTGAATTAAACAAGCTGCCTATACACATCAACAGATAATTAATTTTTAAACGGTTTTTAATTTAAATAAAAAGTTTACATTGTTGCCTTTGTTGACCAGCCAGCCTTTTAACTCAAGAATACAAAAAAGTTGCTCTTTTTTTCGTGTTACTAGTTTATTTATCGATTACTATCGGCTTTGTGTTTGGTATCGAGTGGTGGTTTCGATTGCATCGATTTTTTTTAGATCCATTAGTGTAACAGGAAATTTGTAAATCGTTTGTTTTCTTTTAATTTTTTTACGTATTTCAAACACATGACAGCCCTACTTATGGGTTGTCGATAAACCCATTCACGCACGCTAAATATGGCGACGGAATTTTAATATCGAGATAGCGTTCTCGCGAGGCCAAAACAGAAACCTAAGTATGCATAAGGAAAACCGAGGTAAAAATCCTTTTAACTTATTAAATGATTTTTTTTTTAATAATTTAAGATAAGATCCTTTTTTCAATTCTGTTAGTTATTTTTATCTTAACTAGAGTTCATTTATTGATACAACACTAGTCTTGTTATGGAATAAGCCTAAGTCTGGACTTTGATTTAAGTTTGATATTTAAGATCTTCTTCCTCTATTGCAACTAGCTTTTATACGAACCGCCTAACAATAATATTATACTAGACATATTGTCCTTAATTATTCCGATTTCAGCTATTCAAAATAATATATGCTAATTATGAAATTCTAATTTTTGCAACTTGTCCGTGATATTTAAGAAACAGAAACATTTCTATTTAAATAATTATCAGATACAACAAACAGTTATGTTTATACGTCATTTTAAAACTAGAATAGGCAAAATGAAAGCCAGTGGCTAATGTTTTAAATTTTATAATTAATATTAACTAATAAAATCTAAACCATATGTGGCACCAGAGTTGACGAATGATAGAGCAGAATGGAAGAAGAAGACATTTTGTGCCGACCCCACTTAGAGTGGGATAAGGGTAAGAGAATGATATGGTTATTATTAGGTTGTAATGTAACATTATTGTTTCAATGTCCTGATGTTCTAGCTGGTTTCTTAAAGGGCGTACATAAGTGAATCTCACTCGCGTGCGAAAAATTTCAGACGCGAGAGATAACTCTAAGTACAGCGAAGAATCAATTAAAACTCTAGAACCGTTGAGGAACTTGAATTCGAATTGAAACGACCGATATATAAAATAGGAGCACTAGTAATTGACCATGTACTAGTAGTTGACAGTTTTGTATGAAATTTTAAATAATAAGCGTTTTGTTTGTTGTAATTAATAAAAAAATAATTTGTAATTACCTGTTGCCATCTATTAACAACAGCCCAAATGTTCAGAACTGTAGCCCATTGATTAATATTTAAAATTTAATATTAATAATTAATATTTATTATTTAAAATTTCATACAAAATGGTCAACTACTAATACATGGCCAATTACTAGTGCCCTTACCTTAATATCGTTAAACAAAATCAATACAACAGTTTTATAAACACAAAAGCAAATAATTGATTGAAAGTTTGAACTCAATTCGTTTATGGATTATTAATCTTTTACTATTGCGACCACAATTAGATTTACCATAATCTTCCTGCCCTTATCCCACTCTAAGTGGGGTCGGCACATGTTATAAACATGATGTCACATGATTTGGCTGGGTTTTTACAACCGGCCGCCTGCCTGATGTCAACTTACGTCTGTCGTATTTTACGACACCTCGGTAAGAGAGAGGGCGGTCTATTCTACTAAACCGGATATCACACGGTGAGTCAACATACCTTAGTCGCCTTTTACGACACCTCAGAAAGAAATGAGGCTGGTTTATTCTACGCAGCCGGGCCCTTACCTTAATATCATTAAACAAAATCAATACAACAGTTTCATAAACACAAAAAAAGCAATTACCACCACCACCAATTATTGATTGCGACCACAATTAGAATTACCATCAATTTGAAATAATGTAAAGATAATATAAAAAAACACATAAATACAGTATAAATATTATGTATTTGATAAGTTAGAAGAATGAGGAAAATACAAAATATACGTGATTATCTAAAACCTGTCGGAGTGTCACGTATCTAGGTAAACGTTTAAATTGCTAAAGATCTCGCAATATAGATAGATAAAAAATGTGATAAGCATAACAAAGCAAATAACTTTATTAATATAATATGGTTATATAATAAATCACTGTCTGATACCGGAAAGTATTCAACAGAAATTGAAGACAATATTACGGAATATACTTTACATATATATCATCAAATTATAACCGACCACATTCTTTGACAAACTATTGATTATTGATATTGATAAACTATGTACACTCGAAACTTATATACTAGAAAAAAAAATGGTTTTTCCTTAGGGTATCTATATATATGTAGTCCATAATTGAAAATGTTATAATACTATAGTCATCGCGAATAGGACTAGTACTTTTATATAATTTCGTATAAAACAGACTGTTCCGTCCATATTTAAAAGTGATAGACAGTTCATTTGAAGTATAGAATGAACATAATATGAACTATATCTTTCTAAATATGTTGATATAAAAAGTCATGTTTAAAATACTATTAAAAAGCATGTTACTAACGTTGAGGAGTTCTCTCGTCTGGAGCCATCCTGGCAACAGAATCAGGTCAAGCTTATCATAAACATGCATTGTCATCGGGACGAGACCAATATATAAAATTTCAACTCAATATTACCCCGGGAAGTGGGTCAAATTTAATTTGCAAGATTCCTTCACATACATACATTGCATTAAACAAATGCTTTTAAAAAGAAATCATTACACCTGAAAAGCACGGAGATTAAAGCAGCCCAGTTTATATATTTTTAAAACGGCAACAAACTTGTTTTGAAATAAAACTTTAAAACTTATGATATGCACTTTTAAACCTGTTTAAATGCTAACTTTTTCCATAATACAATAAATTAAGATATTAAAAAAAATATTACGTCAGCTCTCTGCTTATTCAATATTAATACTTTATCAAGAGTTTTTCCTAAGTAAAAAACCGTGAGGAAATATATCTAAACATGTGTATATCTCTAAAGATTTTTTGGGATATGTATAACCTACCGATTCGCATAGGAGCAATGAGGTGCGTCTAAGCTTGCTGTCCATAAGGAGATAGGAAGCCTTTGTCTAGTAATATGATAGTAACAGGCATCTAATTTAGTTTTTACTTTAACATTTGTTACCTGTTTTGATATCACAATTACAAATATTTTGACTGATAGCTTAAAAATAAAAGTTATTTAACTACAGAAACGCTTTATAAAAAAAACATTACACTGCTACAGCGACATCTAGTGACCGCTGTTCCAGCGCCATACAAATCGGCGTTACGCTAACGCGATCGTAGGTTAAAAAACTCGGACTAAATATACCCAAAGTAAAGTCTGAAAGCTTGCAGTGAGCGGGTTAAAGTTCGTGTTGCGTAGAAACTCTACAAGACATCTATGTGCAGAAGACAACTTTGAGAAATTCCACATATAAATTTCCATATAAAGTTGTAATAAATATATAGAAGTTGGATACTCTAGTAGTAGTTTCCCATGATTCAATAACCTTAAAAGCGCTGAGTTACTTACGGCGAATGATAACGAGGTTAAATGTATTTTAATCCATATTAAGCTTAGTTAATTGTTAAAATGGTAATCTCATGTAAGACATCGTTACTTCATTATTCGGTTGCGTGATCAATTTGAATCAAACGCCTTAATTGTTAATTCATATGACATTGTGTGAATTAATCTATAAATCCATTTCAAACATGACTAACGGGATTTCCGTATCTATGTGTACACAATAAGGAACAAATTCCAGTATACTGGTAAATAACGTTTTATTAAATCAAGTACAGTGACATTCTATGCGCTCTGAAGAGTGCATAAACCTTGTTCATCGAACCACAGAGTAATTAGGGCAAATGGTGCTTAACATATTGCTAGTATTCGAACAGATAATTAAGAATCTATTAGGAAGTATTATTAGCGGCTGGTGTTAGATTACAACAGTTATCATCATATACTTTGCTTGCATATTTGGTTTGCTTTTATATTCTGTGCATTTAATTTTCTAGCACTTAGTAAATTTCAGATTAGTGGCGTGATTAGGTCAGTAAAATCAATATGTCGATCGGTGTCATCTTTAGTTTTTAAATAAAAAAAATAAAATTCAATTCCAACTTGGGTGAATATTGACGAAGATAAAAGAGAAGGAAGGGATGGCCAATTGCGTAAAGCAGTTGTAATGAGCAGATTTGTATATTTGAGATCTATTAAATATTGATTTGATTTTCATTTTTTAATCTTAATCCCCAACGCAACGCCATATTAGTAGCTATCTATCTTTATTAAATAAATAAATAAAAATATATTAGTAACTCATCTACTATTACTAGGAAACATTATATTCGGTGTATAAAATACAATGGATAATTGCCATTATTTGTACAAACTAAATGGATAAAAATTTAAAATCTGGATGGAAAATTTTATCTTTAAAAATATTGTTTATAAACATTAGTGACCGACCAAAACTTCAAAAAAATAATTGGGTAGGTGGGGCTCGATCCTACGTATTTTCATTTCTCGAGACCACCTGTTACTCAAATAAGCTACGATGACTTGACAATTTACGGCAAAAATAGTGTTTTATATTCAATCTAAATTGTAGTATTTTTTAATTCCCAAAAATAGGAATAAAACGATTTTTTTTTAAATAAAAACTAGCTAGATCTATTTTACTCCCCCAAAACCCCCTACATGCCGAATTTCACGAAAATCGTTGGAGCCGTTTCCGAGATTCCGAAAAAAAATATATATACATATATACATACAAGAATAACTCATTTAAATATTAAAGATTACAAACATAAGTAATATATGTTTCTAATTACAAATTTCGCTAAGTTGTCTTACCAAGTATATTAAGTTATCAAGTCGCAAGAATATTCTAGTTTAAATATAATAATAATAATAATAATAAAGCTTTATTAAGTCCATACATTTATACAAAAACAATCGATTAAGTAAAAGTAAAAGAAACAATATTTTTCTAAAATTTACATTATAATATCTAATTTAATTATGTCGCGATTCTAAACTAAATTATATTTATATGTCAACGTTATAAGTAATAAGTATAAGTCAAATCTATAAATAATTCAAAGTCAATATTTAAAAAAGTCAATATTAAAATAGAAAAATATTGTCAAAAAAAATAAAATAATAGAAAATAGTTAAAAGTATTATCATTCTGGGTCAGTTTTAAGTATGGACCCCTTTCGGGTAAAAGCCTCCTCCAAAGAATTCCACTTTTCTCTATCTTTCGCTGTCTCGAGCCAGTTTTTGCCTGCGTTTGCGATAATTTCGTCTTGCCATCTAGAGTATGGTCGTCCTCTGGCTCGAGACCCATTTGGACCTTTCCATGTGGTCACGCTTGCTGTCCAGCGTCCGTCTGTATACCGTGCAACATGGCAAAGGCTAAGGCGTCGGTTACTCTCGTTTTGTTACGAATATCTGTATTTTTTACTCTATCCTTTAAATGAATACCCAAACAACTTCTTTCCATTGCTCTCTGTGTTGACTGAACTTTCGTTTTAATCTTTCCGTCAAATGACCACGTTTGGCAGCCGTAGGTAAGGCAGGGTAGTATTGCTGTGTCCATTACTATTTTCTTAGTTTTTATAGGGAGTTTTGATTTTAAAATACAATTTATGGTTTAAATATACAAATACACAAAATTTTTATAACAATCTACAATATCACGGGTTATATATAAAACTGAAATTCAAAAGTAATTAATCATTGATACCAATAATATGGTTGGTTTATGTTATCTTCAAACCAAAAGCAATTAATCAAATCAAAGATAACGTAAATGAAATTAAATCTGTACCTACTACTACCTACACGATAAAAATGTTATAAAAAAAGGAAATACTTTGATCCGTCTGGATTTAAACTATATTCAAAGAACTAAGTTAAAGCAAAGGAAGTGATTCGAATTAAAAGCAAAATACCAAACTTCTTAACAGCGTCATTAGACTCGTCGTAATTTTTAATAACATAAACTCATTTCAATACAAGATGTATTCAAAAATTAGCATTAAGTTGACGCGAAGTAGTCTTGTCGACATAAACATACCTAATGTTAAAATACCTTCTATTGTGTATGTATTATATGTTTTTTTTTCTATTCCCGGAGAAAACGGTATTTTAGCCTATTTGTTAGTTATTATATATTATAATCCTTAATAGTACTAAATTTCATCAATATCGGTCTAGCATTCGCCGTAGCTTAACAGACAGACTTTCGCATTAGTATGAAAGGGATTGCATATTTATGTTAGATACTTTTTAGCACATCAAAAAGAATGCAACAGGATGCCTAGAAACGGTGTCACCTTCTTTCCTCACACGATTTTCCGTTAAATACATAAAAAACAAGTAAATGTACATTCTAAAGTTAATAAGTCGCTAACTACGGGAGTGACACGGTCACGGGAAGAAAGCGAGGGCTTTCTCGGCCTGGCGATAGCGTCTTGAAATCTAGTACATTGGGGATATTGCAATCCGGTTTGATTTTTTTATGCCGGCTTACACTCTCTACAAGACACCCCGCGACATGCCGGGTGCGAGTGTATAATGTAGCTACATTATACACTCGTCGAGTGAGGAAGTCGAGAGCTCTGACTCGCCTCAATATGCCTCGGGGTGTCTCGACAGCTCTCGCTCACGTGTCGTTTTTTGTGCCCGAGTCAAAGGGTCTTGCGCCCTCGAAGCTTACAAGCATCTCGGGCGAGAGTGTACAGCCGCAATTATGGTTACAATTTTGATGATGCCAACAGTCTAACTAACGTGTATACTGCGTGTGACTGGCTCGTTTGCGCAGTTGGTAGTGACCCTGTCTTCAGCTTCGCGGGACGTGGGTTAAATTCCCACAAAGGGCCAACATTTTCTAACAAAAATTTGTTGGTTCTTTGAGTCTGGGTGTAAATTTGTATTTAAGTATGTATTTTAAATTATATAAGTATATATTTACCAGTTGTCTGTCATCCATGACACAAGTATTAAGTTACTTTAGGGACAGACGACCGTGTGTAAGTGTCCTATATATTTATTTATATTAATTACCTCTAACCTTCAACTTCAACTTCGTTTAACAGATACCGAGTGAGTAGATCCACAGTAGCGGTACGTGTAGAAACGAGGAAAGAAATCTTGTGCCTAGTGAAGTTATTATGTAAAAGTGGTAAAGGCAAAATTTCATCAATTGACCCTCTACTTAGTTAAGAAACAGCCTCACAAATGTTACGGGAAACCACCGAATTCAAGGCGTGTAAAATCAATATGGTGTAATGTCTATGTCAATATATTGAAGGAATCAATGACCAGGTCTGGATGTTTATCGATGGCTAATTTCTAACTAAATATTATATTATTCTAGTAAGCTTTTTACAAGCACTTTTGAATCGTAAAGGATCATCATCATCTTCCTGCCCTTACCCCACTCTAAGTGGGGTTGGCAGAACATGTTACAAACATGTTGTCACATGATTTGGTTACGTATTTTACGACCGGCCGCCTGCCTGACGTCAACTTACCATAGTCGTATTTTACGACACCTCAGCAAGAATGAGGGTGGTCTATTCTACTTAACCGGAAACCACACGGCGGGTCGACTTACCTTAGTCGCCTTTTACGACACCTCGGTAAGAAATGAGGGTGATCTATTCTACTCAGCCAGATACCACACGGCGGGTCGACTTACCTTAGTCGCCTTTTACGACACCTCGCTAAGAAAAGAGGGTGGTACTATTCTATTCAGCCGGATACCACACGGCGTGAATCGTTTAATGAAGCTACCACTGGTTCGGAATGTTGCTATGACTGACAACAACCAGCAAGAAACTCGGCGGTAAATGTTTTAAACATTTTCAATTTACATTACTAAACCGCAGTCTTGTTTGAAGCTGAAAGGATTTTCAAATCCAAGCATTTATTTTATTTTTCTTTTTTTCTTAATATATTATTATGCGTTTTATTATACATGTGTAGTGTGTTGGCACAAATAAAATTATTTTTCTTTCCTTCATTTTCACATTATAAACTTGTCAAGCGACCGCCAAATACATTATAATTATGTCCTTATAACACTAGTAATTGAGTTTACGAATACAAAATTCTTATCAAAAACAAACCTTGAACCAAAAAATTATGTTTTCCGAATACGCTACGGTACATCGTAATATTTATGCATTTAATCCACGTTTAAAGAATTGTCGCTTAACCTTTATGACTTCTAAACCAAAGTTTCACACCATTACATAATTTATGTAATAAAAACACTGTATAAATGTATAAATTATTAAGAAACTTACATACGATGCTAAGTTGGTTTATTTTATTAGCCACTTGTACTCGTGTAACTCGTAAATATTATAAAAATTACAACGAAAGTAAATTCATAAAGATGAATCAAATCAAATTAAATCATAATAATCTTCAGTCAAGGATCAATCAGATTTTAATGAAGCTCCAACTGGTTCGGAATGTTGCTCTTATTGAGAAGAATCAAAAGAAACATGGCGGCAAATTTTAAAAGATTTTTGATTTACATTATTTAAACGCAGTCGCGTTCGAAGCTGAAAAGATTTTCAATATGATGTGTATTTAGCTTTGTAGCTATTTAGCAATCTTCAAAGCCACTTTCCCCCAAACAAATAAGTGTTTGAATGGGGATAGACTGAAAGATGTTACAAGGCAACTTATGCCTGTCAAAATCCTACTTCCTACTAATATTATAAATGCAAAAGTTTGTAAGTATGGATGTATGTTTGGTACTCTTTCACGGCGAATCCGCTGAACCAATATCGATGAAATTTGGCACAATTATTCTTATACATCGGCATAACATATAGGCCATAGAAATCCTGTTAAATCTACAGGAATAGGATAGCATTGAAAAGCGCCATCTATTATAACGCGGGAACAGTACACGCGGACGATGTCGCGGTTGAAAGGTAGTTCTTAATAACCAACCTCCCCACATCGCAGTAGTTTATTGCCAAAAAAACTGAGGAGGCTCTGGCAATCGACTAATGGTCGAAATAGGAAATAAATGTCAAAATCACCACATCAACGGCTCCAAAATTGGACATCAAACCATAAAAACAGTGATTAATATTATCTTAAAAAGCGTTTCTAGAAGATGTGATACTATGTGTTAATAGTAAAGAAATATATATCTAGAACATTCTTGATTTATCACAGGCGAGGTTGGCATTCAGGAAGACAAATAGGCCGGCCTCACATCTCAAGTTGTGTTCTCAAGTTCAAACTGTCAACCACAAAAATGTCATTTGACACTGCTATGTTATTTCAAATTACATTTTAATGCTGTCTTACACACAAATGATGATCAACTGCTCTTAATTGAGAATTGCAACATAACATATGATGTGTTCTCCGATTCTAAAATTTAATTGACTGTTAATAATCGTAGTTAGCAAACTGGGTCACGCTTATAATAGATCGGAATTTAATTCTGTTACGCGTTATACAGCTGGAAAACTACTTAAAAAAAATTCTAGTTATATTTCATACGTGCGAAGTCAAATCGCTGGGAAGAGTTGCTAAAATACGTAACCTTTTAAACTAGATTCCTAAAATCAAATTTCAAATCGTGAACAAATCGTATATTATTAAGTATACATTGAATCTGAGAATTCGCAACGAAAGAATATTTTATTCAGTGAAAATATTCCTTCATTTAAAATACAAAACTAAACAACCTTGAACTATGCATTTTGCTTAAAATGAAATTAAAGATATAACTTAAAAGGCATATCAGAAAATGGAAAATAAAGAGAGCTTTGGCTTATGCTATAAAATGACTTTTGCAGGCATAAGTTAACAACTTTATATTAAGGGCAGCATTTGTAGTGCTTTAGAACAAAATTTTATAGATATCGGGATTTAGATAAAATTAATATATTTGTTAGCGTTCCTCTTAAAATTGCTAAAAAAAATATTTTAATAAAAATTTGAGTGATAGGCTTACGATGTGAAATACATAACTCAATACTATATCAATATTGAAAGTAAATTGTTACACAAATGCTTATAACTTTTGCTTAATTAAACTACTTAATCATTCCACGCAGCATTTAAAGCGAAAGTGGTATAGATGGCACACAAACATTACTAGATTACTGCCAACAACTAAAAGAATTCACGCAACATTAAACTGACCATGAAGTGAGCAAAAACATCGCCAAGTCAACGAACTCAAACGAGAATCCGCTAACGGAGTTTATTATTATTCAATTTGGAGTTGAATAACTGCCTTCGATGGCAAAAATTGAATGCTTCAGAACTTCAATGAGAATTAATGGGTACGTATTCAACGTCAATCTTGACCTAAACATTTAATGACTGCAATAGCTAAAGCACGGAACATAATACATGGATTCAGTCAGTTCGTTGACAAGGTTTAAAATCTACCATAATACGTGGATTTTAATTTAAAACATCCTTATAATACGTAATGCGAAAGTTTCTATCAATCTGTCTTTTAAGCTCTCACAGCTAATCCTCTGGACCATTATTGATAAAATTTGGAACAATTAAAGCTTATAGACGTGGATAACATATAGGGAAAAAAATCCGTGTTTCTTCCGGAGACAGGGAAAAATACATATTCCCATACTTACACCGTCTACCTCAGCGTAGCGCATAAGGGTTTTTTCTGATTAAAAAAAAACCCTGTTATTCAATAAAATACTGGTTGTACGATACAGACTGGTGGTAAATGTTTCACCTTTTTGATGCGTAGTTTATCACATTCTTTTCATGCTGACAAATATTTATAACAATTCCAAATAATAAACGCTTTTGAAAAGAGTATCCTCCGAGTTTAATCCTGATTCTTCTCGGTAAGAGAAAACATCCAAATCGGTGGGAGCATCTTTAATAACATTTGACGATTCAAAATTAAATACTTGAAGTACAGTACTTGTAAAAGCGAACAGAGTACAGAACTTGCAAGCGTTAAAACGTAAAACAGCGGTTAGACTAATACCTAAAATATACGAAGTTGAAGAAAATACGAAAATATGCGAAGTTGATGATAATATTTGCCAAGCTCAGGTGTTCAATACACTTGACGAAGCAAGGCTCTATCTTCCAAATAATAACGGTATAACTTATAAACAGCTGACTCAAGTACTAGTGACCGATAATTGCTCGTTATCAGTGTAATAGCATAACTTTGATCAAAATCACGACTGCGAAACGTGGTAATTTTTAAAATATGCTTTGGACTGGATTGCGGGCCTAAAAGCGCTATTACACCGGTCAAGGTGAAATTGAAATGTTTGTAGCAGAGTCGAAATTTTGCTAGTACATCGATATACTTCGATAGCACTTATTTTTGAGAGCCTCTACATCTTATCCCCTTCCCATTTACTATCAAACTGATAAGCTAGTGGGTTACCATCCATATATAGTGTGCGTACAAGCAATTCGTTTGATCGTGTCGAGCGTACTGAATTTACAGTCTTGCATTACTCAATGTGGGTATTTGGAATATAAAAGATAAAAACGTCTTTTAGACATTTGCCTCTAATTTAAGGACATCTCATCAGATTTGATTGTTGCTTAACGTGTCAAACTTTTTCAGATTGACCCGTTGACGCAGGTTACAGTGACCTTTTACTCCCCGGGTCGTTAGTTCGATTTCCGTCGAAGGCCAATATTTTGTAAATATAATTCGTTGGTTCCTCGATTCTAGGTGTATTTTAAACCACCACCTTGGGTTATGGGATAATCGTCACCCATAACACAAGTATTAAATAACTTTAATGAAGGATGACCATGTGTGTGTGTCCCATATAGTTGTTTATTTATCAAAAATAATTCACCCACTATCATTACTGAAAGATAGATCACATAAAAATCAAGTAATATATAGAAAATTATAAATCTAGTGAAAACTTCATCATACAAATACGAAATATTTACTTAATTTTTTTTAGTAAACGTTACTATGAATTTCATAAGTATTGGCTTGGTCAAGGGTAGATACATAAAATAAGCAAGGAAATTTACCAAAAATAAAGATAAGATAGTAAAAAAAACCTCAGATGTGTGTAATTGATTGCGATTTTTAAATATATTAAAATTGATAAAAATTTAATAAGATTAAAAACCAGTCATTCATCATATTTGACCGTTAAGATCCTGTTGCACCTAATTGGAATATCTTATACCTAATCATCACAACTACGCATTTGAATATGTACGACTACGTAATAAAATTTCCATTCAAAATTAATTCAAACTTATGATAATATCATGGCACGTTATTTATTCTTTCATTTGAAACGGATAAAACACATACAAACCACACATTGTATCATCAATATACACACCGAAATTTATAGAGTTATTATAATTAGACTAAGGCCAGGTATTTGCCAGCCTTAAATGTGTCATCCTATCCTTCCTACTAATATTATAAATGCGAAAGTTTGTGAGTATGGATGTATGTTTGTTGCTATTTCAGGGCAAACTTTGGATTTTAAAAAAAATATTTGGATGATAAAAAAGCCTGAATTTGAAAATCCTTTCAGCTTCATACAGAACTGCAGTTCAATAATGTAAAATTGAAAATGTCTAAAAGATTGACCGCCGAGTTTCTTTCTGGTTCTTCTCGGTAAGAGTAACATTCGGAACCAGTTGTAGTTCCATCATTATTAATCCTTGACGATTCAAAAGTGCTTGAAAGAGCTTATTTGAATAAAGATTATTTTGTTTTGATTTGAGTTTAAATAAAATGGAACACACCCTGGTAAATGAAACTTGTTACCGTCCCGTTATTCCCAAGACATTTTCTCACCATCAACTTTTGCACATCCTGTGGTAATTATGGTCTCGTATGCACCGGTAAATGTCCAGTCTGACGGGACCGCTTTCCAAGTAATTCTGATTTTCTGAGTAATCGAATATCAACTATCATCACAAGGGTTGTCAACTGTACCAAGGTTTTAATGTCCTAATACTCTAATAACCTTGAATTCTTAGAGAGAGAAAAACAAACATATATGCTGAACCTATTTGGATTGAGAGTAACTCTATACCGATAAACAAATTTATTTATTTATTTATTTATTTATTTAATACATTTGCTTGGAACATGGTTATGAGGTTGACAAATATTAATAATTAATCATAATGATTTCCTTAATAGCAAATCGCATAATGAATTTCAATTTTTTTATTAAAATACAAGTTTAACTTATAGTTCCGCGATCAGAACCCGTGAACCCTTGATAAAGATTTTTTTGAGGACACCATGACGGTTAATCCACTGCACATCTTCTTCACAGTACATCCCTTGGGGTCACGCTTACACATTTTGTTATTTATGCAAATGGTGCATATTAATTATATTAATATATTGCTTAGATATAGCTACTCTTCGACCCTGTTCAAGATAGTAAACACTAAATGTAACTAGTTATAGGAATATTATTTTGAAAAGAGCAATCGCCAAGCTTCTTACTTTCGGTAGAAGCAGTTTTCCGAATAGTTGACAATCCAAAGCACTTGTTAACAAGTTTTCTTGGATAAAGAATATAAATTTTTCAATTTGTATTTGAATATATAAAAAAACATAATATACTTTAATAAAGTTATACACTTTACATTTAAGTTTATTTTATTTAAGTGCTTTGGCAACCCTGTAAGCCGCGGTTTTTGTAAAATGAAAACATCGAAATGTCAACATGTTATTTACTTTTTTTTTCACTCCGCCATAAACAAGTTTGTGATACAATTTACATAAATATGAACAACTACCCTTTTACCTAAGATAGTTTCTCAATGTTATAATTAAAATAATAATCATAATAAAAAAATAATCATCCAAGAAAATTGCCTTTAAAATCTTTCGAACTTAAATTTTTTTTTATTATTTTACATAAGATTAGATATAAAAAACTGTACCTTTTTATATCTTATCTTATTTTATTTTTTTAAATAATTGTATATTTTTTACGTGACGTTTACCTTCCCCAATATAATTCCTATATACTTTACTATGTTATGAGTTAATTAGACAAACGCTAATTAATACTGATCTAATTTAAATACATCCATCGATCCATCCATCATACACACACTTGTCTATCGCAACAGTACATTAATGTAACAACTTCCTCGAAATCGCATATAGAATGTGTCAATATTTTGAAAATCCAATAAACAGTTTACTGTATTGTTGACATATGTAACCTACAACGCGCGCTATGCCAGCAAAATTCTACCATATATTCTATATTTTATAGAATTCTCTATGAACCCGCGATTCGTTTGTGTTATCATTAAAATACCCTAACTTATTGACTTTGTCTTTCCGGTTCCGGGATATTTTGTCTTAGACTTTTGGCACAACAGAACAAGATTAGCCCGATCCGAAAAAAAGGATAAAACGACATTTTTTTTAATAAAACTTATTTCCGTTTCCGAGATTCTTAATATATATATATATATATATATATATATATATATATATATATATATATATATATATATATATAATATCTGGGTGACTGAGCTTCGCTCGGTAATTTTTTACAAAAAAAAAACTTAAAAAAAAAGAAAAAACACAATTACTTAGTTGGGGATCGATCCTTGGCATTCACATTGGCATTCTCGAGTCTGCCCATCACCCGAATAAGCTAGGGCGACTTCACAGCTAATGGCGAAAATTCAATTCAATATAAATGTTAGTGTTTTTTAATGCCCAAAAACAGGGATAAAACAATATTTTTTTTACATAAAACCTAGCTAGACCAATTTTTCTCCCCCAAAACCTACTACATGCTGAATTTCAGGAAAATCGTTGGAGCCGTTTCCGAGATTCAGAAAACATATATATACAAGATTAACTCATTTAAATATAAAGATATATATATATATATATATATATATATATATATATATATATATATATATATATCTATATCTATATCTATATATATATACACACACACACACACACACAAGATCAACTCATTTAAATATTAAAGATAAGGCGTTACTTTGCGGAGGTCCATAATACAAAAGTAATGAAAATATTACTTTGCTAAAATACGCGACAAATTTTATCGCATATTACAGCAATTGGACATCCGTAGAGTCTCATAATGACAGTGATTACTAGTTATTTTCAACGGTTTGTAATTCAGTAAACTAGTGCAATGGCGTCACAGTTAAAGGCTTAATTATGTCAAATCGTGTACAATTTACTTCACAGCCGACGACTAAATTATATTTTTTAACGCGCTTCTTTATTCAGCCGTTTGCTTTATGTATTTTAGTTTGGGACGATTTTAAAGTTAATTACATGAAATATGCAAGTCATTCATCATTCTCCCATATCCCATAACACGTTATAAACATGTTGTCACATGATTTGGCTACGTATTTCACGACCGGCCGCCTGGTTGACGTTAACTTACCTTAGTCGTATTTTGCGACACCTCGGTAAGAAAGAGACTTAATTGTATACTTACTTATTAAATAAATGCTTATAGAATTACCTTCTAATCTACTATGTATTCACACAGCATGTAGCCTGCAATTAATTCTAGAAACTACGAGAAATCAATGTACAGTGTGCCACTAGGCAAAGACTTTCTTTAAAGCAAATAAAAACATCAAACCAACCAACCATCAAACCAAATAAAAGCATCAAAATAATAACTCATACCTAATAACCAAATTTTGCCTGAATTTTATAATTATTATTTTCTTAATATATCGTTATATCGTTTACTAAATCTTTGGCGTAATTCGTAAAAAAAAATTTGATACGATGTACACATTTGTATCCAAGGTTTATGTATAATATTATAACTTAGTAGCGGTCTGTTACTATCCCACTGCTGGGCATAGGCCTCTTCTCTCCGTTATTGGAGAGAAGGATTGGAGCTAAGACCTACCACGCTGCTCCAATGCGGATTGGTAGGTTACACATATCTCCAGAATTCTCTAGAGATATGCAGGTTTCCTCACGATGTTTTCCTTCACCGAAAAGCGTGTGATAAATTGCAATTATCAATTAGACACATAAGTTTTAATAGAAAAACTCATTGGTGTCTGCCCGGGTTTGAACCCATGGTCGTCTCTAGAGATTCACACGGTCGCACCGCTAGGCCATCACAGCTTATAATATTATAACTTACGACATATAAATTTGCAATTACAATATGAGATATGACATAAACATTGAACAAATAGTAAGACAAAGGATTCTTTGCAGTGAAATGCTTATCTATTAATACTGTAGTTTGATATAATTTCATAAATCTGCAAGAATGTGTACTGAGACTAAGACTTTCTTTAAAACAATATATGTATATAAAATATCGCAACGTATTATCTAATATCCAACAAATCATGCTTCAAATGTTTGTTCATTAGTTACTATTACTGAATAATATAATACGTAAACACATCTTAAACTTTCAAAACTGTTTTCTCTTTTCGAAGCCACGACTCAGACTAAGTTTCAACTTTTAAAATAATATGCAGCTTCTTAAAAGATTTAAGTTATCGTAAAAATTGTAATTTGATTATTAGTAATTGCTTTTATATACTATTCTTTTTGAAAAAGCTCTGATAGCTAATGCTAATCTAACCGTGTGCTTCTCTGAATAGGGTCATAGGTTGAAACTCCAGGCATTGCTTAATTCCACACGCTTTTCGATAAAGAAAAATAGCGCGAGAAAATCTGCGTATCTCAGAATAATTACTGGGATATGTGTTAACTACCAATTAAAATTAGAGTAGCGTGGTGGGTCTAAACTTCAACCCTTGTCTCCCAAATAAGCAGAGAGGTGGCTTATGCCCAGCAGTGGGATCACAATAGACCTTAATTTTACTTCGTATATACAAAGAAAAGAATCGTGACTAGATGAAGCAAAACTTTTTAAAACAAATGTTATTTTAACAGTTAAAATATATATAAATTTTGACGTTTCGACTGTTTTTCCTAATTTCTTTAACCGTCTGGAGTTTTAACTCATTATAAAAGTTAAGTTTTATCATTTAATATAAAACTTTTAATTGTCAAATGGTATTTGAACCCATGACGACCACATAAAGGTTACAGGGATCCCACCATTTGGCCATCACAGCTTTCTTATATGAATTATCCCTTATCACTCGTTTTCAATATTTCTACTAAGAACGGTTTAACCGTGTCGATACAATGAGCAATATTTGCTAAACACTTGAAAAGGACTTTGCACTAATATTTAATCAAACGGATATAATTTTCCTCACGGAAAGAAAATATAGTGCGTTTCTAATGAAAACAGCGCGCGAACATTGAAAACCGATTCGATCTAAACGATTACGATACGATTACGATAAACAATAAGTTTTAATAATACGATACGATTACGATAAACGATAAGTTTTAATGTTATTAAACATTGCAAGATATCGGAAACCACTTTTTTGCTTTTTTTAATTGCATTTTTTTATATATTTAAAAAGAAATACCAAGCAATACTCGGTCACCTAGATACTTGTATTTATGTACTGAATTACCTCGCCTAAACGGTTAACGCGATTGTTCGTTGGAATATTTTACGATGTAACGCTACTATAAAGTCGTAAGTATAAGTCCACTATATGTGCTCCTTATCTTTGTTAAACAATCATTGTTTTCCATAACAAACGTTAAAAATTATGCGATAACACCTTACCAACCAATTAACATTCATTACAGTCTTATCAATTTAGTAAGCGCATGTGTAAGTTACGCATAGATTGATGACCGAAGTGATAAGATCTAAAAAGAATTAATACATACGTAAAAATAAATGATTGATGAACTGCATACAACAATAAATAATAAATATATGCTGGTAAACATTGTTTGCACTCACTTTAATCTTCACGGCATCTACAAAGCCAGTGGAGTTTACGGTCGAGTACAGACACCATTATTGAGTGTGTTAAACGAAAAAAAAATTGGTTAAGGAATATTTTGATTGATACTAATTATGAATTTGCCGTGTGGTATTCGGATGAGTGGAATAGACCCCACTCATTTCTTACCGAGATGTCGTAAAAGGCCACAATGGTATGTTGACCCACCGTGTGGTATACGGTTGGGTAAAATAGACCATCTTTTTTACCGAGGTGTTCTAAAAGGCGACAATGGTAAGTTGACCCGCGGTGTGGTATCCAGTTGAGTAGAATAAACAACCCTCATTTCTTACCGAGGTGACGTAAAAGGCGACTAAGCTAAGTTGACCCATCGTGTGGTATCCGACTGAGTAAAATAGACCACCCTTTTTCTTACTAAGGTGTTGTAAAGGGCGACAATGGTAAGTTGACTTGCCGTGTGATAACCAGTTGAGTAGAATAGACCACCCTCTTTTTTACCTAGTAAGTTGACGTCAGACAGGCGGCCGGCCGTAAAATACGTAGTCAAATCATGTGACAACATGTTGATAACATTTTGTGCACCCCACTTGGAGTGGGATAAGGGCAGCAAAATGATGACGATAATCTTGATTATAAGTAAGTTTCCAAATATTAATATACCAAAATTAAATTATTGGATTATTGGATACTCATATTATTTTAATAGCCAAACCTTGAGTTTGAAAACTATTTAATAATTCTGGCAGGTACATCGATATTAACTATTAGTTTATTTCATACATAAATACTATGACTCGGTTCATACAATGTTTCAGTTAATGCGATACAGAAGTGTGGGAAGCTCAATAAAATTTTGTATATAATGACAGTACTAAAATATTATACGGATGTTCTGAAAGAGAAGCGTTAATTGCTAATAAATGAAATTAAGATACGTATAAAACTATACAATGTATGTACCTTCTCTTAGGCCATGTAATATCCGACTAAATAGAATAGATCACCTTCATTTCTAACCGTTGTCGTAAGAGGCGACTAAAATAAGTTGACCCGCAGTGTGGTATTCGACTGAGTAGAATAGATCACCCTCTTTCTTACCGGTGTCATAAGAGGTGACTAAGGTAGGTTGACTCGCAGTGTTGTATCCGGCTGAGTAGAATAGGCCACCCTTTTTATTCCCGCGGTGTCATAAAGGCGACTAAGGTCAGTATGACCCGCCAAGTTATATCCGGCTGAGTAAAATTGACCACCCTCTTACTGAGGTGTAGTAAAAGGCGACTAAGGTAAGTTGACCTGCCGTGTGGTATCTGGCTGAATAGAATAGACCATCTTCTCTTACCGAGGTGTGGTAAAATGCGAGTAATGTAAGTTGAGGCACAGGGTGGTATCCGGCTGAGTAGAATAGATCAACCTCTTTCTTACCGGTATCGTAGAAGGCGACTCAGGTTAGTTGACGTCAGATAGGGTGCAGGTAGGAAAATACCTAGGCGAATCATGTGACAACATGTTTATAACATGTTGTGCCGACTCCACTTACAGTGGGATAAGGGCAGGAGACTGATGATGTACCCTCTCTTATTCTGATAAATAAATTAAGATAAACTGATGATTTAATGCATTACTTGAAAGATCCATTGGTTTTTTCCAACGATTTAATGGACGGAATGTACATATTCCATCCATTAAATTAATGGCTTTCATTACCTAATTATTTATACTTTTATTGGAAACTAAAATTAAAAAATTGTGACGATTTTGAACAATGAAAATTTCCTCGCTCCTTTGATTTGACTGTCGCAAAGCTATTATTTTGTTAATACTAATATATTATTTTGTTAATAATAATACAAAGACCAACCTGTGTTTTATTTATTGCTACATAGAAAAACTATTACAAAACACGAAAGCAATTACTTATAATTTACAGTGTAACATTAAAGCATATTCAATAGTTTCTGTAACAAACAATGTATAATAAATATCTGAATATGGCCATAGAGAAAACCTTTGATAATGGACGACTCATTTAATCTATACCAATATATAAAGCTGAAGAGTTTGTTTGAACGCGCTAACCTCTGGAACTACGGGACCAATTTGAAAAATCCTTTGAATTTAAGATAGTTTATTTATCGAAGAAGACTATAGACATATAATATAGATAATATATAATATCATAGATACATAATATCACGCTAAGATGGAGAGGAGCAGCAATAATTTATATGGCAAAACGTTTGCCAGTTCAGATAGTCATTGATAAAGTTACTAAATAATCCTTTACAGTGAACTGGGATTTAATTCCCAGCGGATTAAATTATCTTCTTTATATGATAACTATTCACATCTTATTTGTGCAAATCTTTTCTTATCAAGTGATAAATCGCTAGTGTATGCTTAAGCACCTCGATAGAAGCACACAGTGAGATAAACAAAGCAATAAGACACGAAATAAAATATAAAATAACATAATGTGTACCTCTAAGAGACAGTACGATAGTTACAAGGGTTTCAAGAGTTTAAACCATGGACAGGCACCAATGAATTTTCCTATTTAAACTTGACAATGTTTAAACTTGACGTGTTTAATTGACAATCGCAATTTATCCCTGATTTCAGAGAAAGAAAACATTGTGAGGAAACCTGCATATCTCTAGATAATTCTGCAGATATGTGCAACCTACCAATCCGCATTGGAGCAGCGTGGTAGGTCTTATCTCCAATCCTTCACTCAAAAAACGCGGAGAGGAGGCCTATGTCCAGCAGTAGGTAACAGGCCGTTACATTCCTTTTTATAAGTACCTCTTTTTAAGCGCATTACCTTAAAGACATTTAATATGATGCTACTCAGATCAAGCGCATTTCGAAATTCAATTTATTTTCTTTACGCATGACCGCACTCATACACGCAACTATGCACGCATCAATCCCATAAAAAAAAGATATCTATTAATGGGTTACAGCATCATAACATCCATCGCTTAATCGCTTACTTGAGCATAGCCGTGAAAATCCCCATCAGATGATTAAGATAAGATAAGATGATAAGTACCTAAGTAAGTAGCGGCCTGTTACTCTCCCACGACTGGGAATAGGTCTCTTCTCTCCATTTTTTGAGAGGGGCTGGAGCTAAGACCTACCACGCTGCTCCAATGCGGATTAGTAGGTTACACATATCTCCAGAATTCTCTAGAGATATGCAGGTTCCCTCACGATGTTTTCCTTCACTGATAACCGTGTGATAAATTGCAATTATCAAATAGACACATAAGTTTTTAACAAAAAAATCATTGGTGTCTGCCCGGGTTTGAACCCGTGACCTGCTCGAAGTCGCACGGTGTAACCGCTGGGCTATCACAGCTACAGGTAATATATTAATCTACGTTAATATTACACGTTTAATTTTCAAAGAAAGTGAACAATTTTCTACCCGAACAAATCCGGCTTCCGACCTGGTTACTGAACCAGGAATAAACTACTGTTGCGTTACGTTTATTTTCGTGTTTAAATGTTAACTGCTGATACAATCGCGTATGTGTACGTTGTTCTGTCACATTAAATAAATAAATATATGGGACACTTACACACACGGTCGTCCGTCCCGAAAGTAAGTAACTTAATACTTGTGTTATGGGTGACAGACAACTGGTGAATATATACTTATATATTTTTAAATACATACTTAAATACAAATATACACCCAGGCTCAAAGACCAACAAATTCATTTATAGAAAATGTTGGACCTCGACGGGAATCGAACCCGCGACCCGCGGATCTGAAGGCAGGGTCACTACACACTGCTCAAACGGACCAGTCATTGACATTGCCCACATTATGTTCATAAAAAAACATTAATTTTACCAATAATAAGTTCGTTAGCTTTACTACTAACTCCTGAGTTAAATGAATGACGCCGCACAGAACCATCCGAAGTATCGACGATAAAAAAGAACTGTATGCTAATAAACATTTCTAACTCATGCTCATTATACCCGCAGTGCGTACAGACAGCCAAAATTCCAGTTCGTAACTAATTGGCAACTAAAACTAGTGCATAGACGATCTCAAAAAACTCGAAACGAAGCGCTGGACTAAAATGGATTAGGATCAAATGGCGTCGACTTAAGCCTAAGAAATAGACACTATGTTTTGTACATACAAAACATATATTTACAAAATAAGTGAAAAAAATATGAAATTTCCATTATGTAAATTTCCATTAGAAAAAAATATCTCAGTGACAAACGTGAAGAATATATGTTGATGATTATACAAACAATTTGTTGTAATAAAATTATATTCATATAAGTACATATTTGTACACGATTTAATATATTTTTAGATTTATACATTTATAACTATTGTAGCCTAAACTTAATTGTATGTACTGAATAACTTAATATTATAATTCGAAAAAGAATTCAAAAATACCGCGAAAGATTTTTGGTAGACTGTCAGAAGAAGGAATATCAAGAGATCTTAATTCAGAATTAATATCACTGTTGTTATTTTAAGAAGTGAAACATCAATTAATACAACAAAAAACCTATTGGGAAAACCGTATTCATAAAAAAACTGCAATACCCAGTACGTGGAAAGAACAAACAATTATTTTTTTTTTAATAGGCGAAACTAGCACAAAAATATGAACAGCATATATGCGACTCTCAGGATAATCAATGTGCCAGCAGATTACAGAAAAATGACAATCATATTATATTAGTAATACAATTTTTCGATATTAGAAGAGGTAAATAAAATGATTTGATGTTATAGCAAATAATACGCGTACAAGACAAGACCCGCCAATAGATAATAACATAAAACATATAAATTGGATCTCAAACGCGAATTTTCTAAATCAAAATTAAGGGAGCACTCCAAACATCATACCATTATGCAGGTATCCTTAATATTGTATATGAGTATTACATATAACGAATTAATTTCGCAGAATTGTAATGTACATATTAGATTTAAATTTAAGTACGTGCCATTTATTTTGCATGATTTCCACTAAAGATTAAAATGATTGAAATCTAAGGGCAAGTGTTTATTGCAATAATTAGTAATTTGCCAATATCACATAATTTAATGTGAAATTATCATGATAAAATCGATTTTCAACCTAAATTGATAGCGTGTCACATATCGATTAAAATGAAGAATAGAACCTAATTGAATACCGAGAATATGTTGTAGAATCAGTTAAGTTAATGGAGGTATAACAATACACGAAGCTTAACAAAGGTTTTTTATTAGTACAGCTAACAGTGGGTTTTGAATTTAAGTATTTTTCAACGTAATTACTGTTAAGTTTTGTGATTTCCAAAACATTTATATTTTTAAAACTTTACTAAACATTTACTTAAATTTATAAATAACAATGAACAAAATATTATCCGTAATATATAATAAATAAATAAAACTACAATCAGTAATGTTCAGAAGAAAAATCAAAATTATACGTGAATTAATAAAAAAAAAACTTACAAGTTTGTTTTCAATCAAGAAGAAATACTGTTCACAAAAACTCACAACACTCCAACAACAATAAATTTATAAGATATAATAACTCAAGAAATATTGCTATTGCTATAATAAATAAAATAAAAATTTCAATCACTGCAATTTATAGACGCGCGTTCTATGCAATGGTAAGTCGCGTTATGATAAGACCGCATTCAGTCGACTTCAATTATATATCGCGGTACTCCGAGCGACATGTGACTTGGGCTACGCGAGCGGTATGTTATTACTATTAAGTGACAGAAAGAGATAGCAAATAAAATCCTTTTTCATTTACTGGTGAAAAAATATGGTTTTTTCGATTGCTTTGTTTTATAGTTAATGCCGAAATTTTTTGAGAGTTTTTTGAGAGACAGGAACAATAAATTCTTTTTCATTTAATGCTAAAAAATCTGACTTTCTGTTTTATTTTATATTTTAAGGAAAACTTAATAAATAAAATAGATTACAAAATAAGGCCAAATTGAAGTTTTCACTGATAGAAGATAAATATATAGATATGCTAGCATGGATACAGAAATATAATATATATACGTAATAAAAATTTACAGTATATTTTTAGAAGAAAATATGAAGCTTTTCTCGAGTCTTGGTTTTTATAATTAATTCTGTATTTTTAAAGAATAGTATAAGTTAGTGAAAATTCTAATTTATAAAGAATTTTAGTTTATTTTTCTCTAAATAAAATATGAAATTAAATTTCAATAAAGTAAATAACTTCAAAATTCTAATTTTACTGCTCTATCATTTTGGACGACGACGATATCACCACAAGACGAAAAATTATAAAATAAGATAAACTCCCAATTTAACGATTTTTTAAATGGAACATTTACGTCTCGCAATTAATATATCATTAAAGTAAATGAATGTTAATTAAAGTAAAGTAAATAATTAAAGAAAATTAATATATCATTAAAAAAAAATTAATAACTCATTACTCTCATACTACAGAATCGTATAACTCAAAAGCAAGTATTTCTTAAAATTGAATTGAAAATATAAAAGTTTTTCCAGTAGTAATAATGTTAGGATCATATATTGTCATCTCGCTCTATTAGTCAAACAACTTTCTGATACAGCGTAGACCATCCTGCTTATAAGGCACTTGTACATGAAAGATAATAGAGCCTAAGCAACTCATACGTTAACCTCAAGTGCGGTTTAAATTCGACAATGAACTAGATTAGATAATAAGTCTACACTACTTACTAATATTACAAAATATGCACATCATTGGTGTGACGATGTGTTGTATTCCTGGATGAAAGAGGTACACACAAACTATCCGATACAATTAACAGCTTCATTTTTTCATATACAAATAACTGACAATTATCTTTAATATTTAAATGAGTTAATATTGTATGTATATATCTATATCTCCCTGTCCTTATCCCACTCTAAGTGGGGTCGGCACAACATGTTTTTCTCTTCCATTCTGTCCTATCTTTCGTCAACTCTGGCGCCACTCCTTTTAAATCCATATCATACTTCACACAATCCAACCATCTCTTTTTAGGCCTCCCTCTAGGCACATATCCATCCACATTCAAAGTTAACATAAGTTTGGTCACATTATTTTCATCCCTCCTCCTCCTTAATATTGTATGTATATATAAAAATATATTTTCAGAATCTCGGAAACGGCTCCAGCGATTTTCCTGAAATTCAGCATGTAGGGGTTGGGGGAGAAAAATTGATCTAGCAAGGTTTTATTTAAAAAAAAAATCGTTTTATGCGTTTGTGGGCACTAAAAAAAATACGAAAATAGAAATAGATAGCAACTCATAATTTGAACTGTCAAATAAAAAGCTGTGACAGCCTAATGGTAACGCACGAACCAAAAAAGGTTCGAAACCTAGGTTCGATTCCCACACCCGGCGCTTTTTTATTGAATTTTTTTGTACAGAGGTTTCGTAAAAGGTGACTAATGTAAGTATACCCAACGTGCGGTATCCGGTTGAGTGAAATAGACTACCCTCTTTCTTGATGATTTCTTTCTTGATGACATATGATTACATACGTCTTTAGTGTTAAAATTAATGTAATTTTTTTATAATTTAAGAATTATACTCATTTTACAAGAATAATACTTAATCAGCACTCAAAAATAATTCATAAATAATAAAAAACGTTTTAAATTTCTCAAGGTCTAAATAAGGGATTGCCGTTTCTATCCACGATAACAGGAAACGCGGTTTCAGCTTTCCCCATTTCTTTGATATTCTGAATTCATCATCCTCCTGCCTTTATCAAACTCTATTTATTTACTATTAATTTACAACCAGCCACTTGCCTGACGTCAACTTACCTTAGTCGTATTTTACGACACCTCGATAAGAAATGAGGGTAGTCTATTCTACTCAGCCAGAGGGACTGGCCCGTTGGAGCAGTGGGGAGTGACCCTGCCTTCAGCTCCGCGGGTCGCGGGTTCGATTCCCGCCGAAGGCTAACATTTTCTATAAATGAATTTGTTGGTCTTTAAGCCTGGGTGTATATTTGTATTTAAGTATGTATTTAAAAAATATATAAATATATATTCATCAGTTGTCTGTCTACCATAACACAAGTATTAAGTTACTTACTTTGGGGACGGACGACCGTGTGTGTGTTACATATATTTATTTATTTATTTATTAGATACCACACAGCGGGTCGACTTAACTTAGTCGTTTTATACGACACCTCGGTAAGAAATGATTGTGGTCTATTCTATTCAGCCCGATACCACACGCCGTATATTTTATTATTAAACTACTACGTTATATTATAGCATCCAAGCCAGGTGCTTAAATAAGTTTAATCAACCGTAACCATGACCTAAACGCAGATATAAATTTTGCACTCGCAGTTTATCAGTATGTAAACTAAGCCAAATTTATTATTATATAAATGACCATAATTATACTTTTAATTACGTCTGATACTTGATTACTTATCAAAACATCACAAATGTATCTTTTGTGATAACCTATAAGATTATCTTTTGGCTACAGACAGATGGTCCGGCTAGTTTACTTATTATATAGTCTGCTATTAAATCTTTATATATATAAAAACCTTGTCACGGTGTGCGTTTACTCTAATAATAATAATAAATAATAATAAATATACGGGACACTTACACACACAGTCGTCCGTCCCCAAAGTAAGTAACTTAATACTTGTGTTATGGTAGACAGACAACTGGTGAATATATACTTATATAATTTTTAAATACATACTTAAATACAAATATACACCCAGACTCGAAGACCAACAAATTCATTTATAGAAAATGTCGGCCCTCAGCGGGAATCGAACCCGCGACCCGCGGAGCTGAAGGCATGGTCACTACCCACTGCGCCAACGGGCCAGTCATGTTTAAACCTAGTGAAAAAATTTCTAGATACTTATATTTTGGTCCAACTTAAAGGAAAGGATAGTTTTTATCTTATTAATAACTAGCAATCGCTAGCGTAGAAAGATTAAAATCATAATATAATATTCTGACAACCATAAAAATGGTTAAAGTGAGTTAACCTTAAAAGCTAGACATATGCTGTCGCGGACTTTTATTTAGAACTTTTAGAGGGGAATTTTGTAATTCATGATTTTTTAATAACTGTCACCGTTTACTTAGCGCACTCAAGGAAAGCTTTAAATTTTGCCGTTTTCTTAATATTTTTTATTGCTGCTCCTCTACTATTCATCTTAGCGTGATGTTATATATATAGCCTATAGCCTTTCTCGGTAAATGGACTATCATACACTCAAAGAATTTTTCAAATCGGTCCAGTAGTTCCTGAGATTAGCGCATTCAAAGAAAACAAACTCTTTATATTTTAGTATATATCTTACTTTTAACGAATTTTAAGTATTATATTCCTAAAGGCTTTAATTTAACTAAGTTTTTTGATGTTTTATTACCACGAGAAGGTTTTTATGAAAGAAAATCAAAAGTTGTAGCGGAACATTAGAAAATTTAAGAATACACTCTTTTACTTAAATTTCAGACAGGACGTCTGTCGGGTCAGCATCATTGTATACAAAAAATTGTCTCTTTCGAGGGGATCACGGGTTCAAACCCCGGGCAAATGAGTATGTCTATTAAAAAAATGTGTCTAATTGATAATTGCATTTTATCACACGCTTTTCGGTGAAGAAAATCTGAGGATCTGTGTGACCTGTGTTGGAGCAGCGTGATAGCTTAAAGCTTGAACCCTTGTTTCTGAAAACAAAGATGAGGCCTATGATCAGTAGTGGGATGTAACAGGCAGTTAATGTTTTAATTTAACCTAAATATACTATAGGAAGCTGTGGTAGCCCAGCGGTAACACCGTGCGAATCTTTCGAGGAGGTCACGGATTTTTGGTGAAGGAAAACACCGTGAGTAAACCTGCATATCTCTAGAGAATCCTGGAGACATATCAAATTCAAATAATTCTTTATTCAAATTGGCCTTTACAAGCACTTTCGAATCGTCAAATTACAATGAAGCTACCACTGGTTCGGAAAGGTGCTCTCACCGATAAAGAACCAGCAAGAAACTCGGCGGTCACTCTTTTCAAAATTGAGTTTTACAATAATGGCTTAATTAAGAACAAATTATTAAATTAACAATATAATCTAGTGCGTAGCTGGTCGCAATTTAAAATCAAGCTTTCTTATCATCAATATAGTCCTCAACAGTATAATAAGCTTTATGAATCAGTGTCTTTTTAATGGCTATTTTGAACTTGTGTAAAGGCAAGCCCAAAATAGATTGTGGAATTTTATTATAAAAATGTATACCGAGGCCCACAAACGATCTACGAACTTCTGAAGCCGTATCCTGGGTATTATTAATTTATTTCGGTTCCTGGTTTGCCTATTACTAATATCACTTTTTTTTATCTAACCTACCAATCCGCATTGGAGCAGCGTGGTAGGTCTTCTCTTCAAAAATGGAGAGAAGAAGCCTATTCCCAAAATAGTGGGAGTGTAACAGGCCGCTACTTTACTTTTAGGAGGAAAAAAAAGTACATTATTGATAAAAGGTTTCTAATTAATAATAATATAATTAAAAGGTAATAATTACTCTGTGATAAGTTATCGATATGCTTAAGTGATTATTGCATTAAAAAAAATAATCGATACTAATATTATAAATAGGAAAGTCTGCGTCGTCGTTATAGCCGTGAGACGTTACATACAGACAAACAGACAAAGTTTCGCAATTATAATATAAGAACAATTTGTTACGTATATCAAGAAAGAAATTCAGAACTTTCCTTTATTTATTTATACTTATATAAATCGTTACATAAACAATAACCGCATACATAAATAATACTATTAAAGTGATTATAAAAGATTATTTGAATAAAAAAAATATGTAAAATATTAATATAATTAACAGATTAACTATTAAAATCGTCGTATTTGTATTTAAGTATGTATTTAAAAATATATAAGTATATATTCACCAGTTTTCTGTCAACCATAACACAAGTATTAAGTTACTTACTTTGGGGACGGACGGTGTGTAAGTGTCCCATATATTTATTATTTATTATTTAAAATCCGCAGTTTAAATTATATTATGTAGAGTAAGTTTTAACCCATTTTCTGATGTTTAAATATGCAGGCAAATAAATAACTATTGTAAATTTTATGGCAACGCCGTGTGGTATCCGGCTGAATAGAATGGTACCACCCTCATTTCTTACCCGAGATGTCGTAAAAAGATGACTAAGGTAAGTCGACCCGCCGTGTGGTATCCGGCTGAGTAGAATAGACCAACCTCATTTCTTACCGAGGTGTCGTAAAAGGCGACTAATGTAAGTTGACCCACCGTGTGGTATCCGGTTTAGTATAATAGACCACCCTCTTCCTTACCGAGGTGTTGTAAAATACGACTAAATTAAGTTGACGTCAGGCAGGCGGCCGGTCGTAAAAACGCAGCCAAATCATGTTACAGCATGTTTATAACATGTTGTGCTGACCCCACTTAGAGTGGGATAAGGGCAGGAAGATGATGTAGATTTTATAGCCAAATACAAAAAAAACCAATGGCGATGACGTCATCAAACGAAACGTCATTGCAATAGTGAATAAAAATCATGAATTGCATATTTGAATAGTCCATAACGTTGTATATAAAATTCAATTGCATTAGTAATAAATTTTCTATCATGAATTGAATACTTGAAGTAGCGATGACGTGATTGATATACTTACCTCGTTGAAGAATTCTTTAATAGCTGTGATAGCCCAGCGGTGATCGTGCTACTCTTTCGAAGGGGGTCACGAGATCAAAGCCCGGGCAGGCACCAATGAGTTTTTCTATTAAAACTTATATGCGTAATTGATATTTGCGATTTATCACACGCTTTTCGGCGAAGGAAAACATCGTAAGGAAACCTGCATATCTCTCTATATAATTCTTGGGTTATATGCAACCTACCAATTCGTATTGAAGCTGCGTGGACAATCTTAGCTCTAACCCTTCTATCCAAAAACCAAAGGCATGCCTATGCTTTTGGTTTTTTGATATTGACTGGCCCGTTGGCGCAGTGGGTAGTGACCCTGCCTTCAGCTCCGCGGGTCGCGGGTTTGATTCCCGCCGAGGGCAAACATTTTCTATAAATGAATTTGTTGGCCTTTGAGCCTGGGTGTATATTTGTATTTAAGTATGTATTTAAAAATATATAAGTATATATTCACCAGTTGTGTGTCAACCATAACACAAGTATTAAGTTACTTACTTTGGGGACGGACGACCGTGTGTGTAAGTGTCACATATATTTATATTTATATTTATTTATGCCCAGTAGTGAGAAAATAAAAGGCCTCCAAATATCCCAGCATTCTTTCAACAGTATGCAGGGAGCAATTTTGTAGTTTTATTTAAAAAAATTATTTCCTTAAATGACAATTCATTAAAAAGTTTAACTCACAAATAAAACATCAATAACATATATCTGCAAAAAAGCTTATATGAGAGCTCCTTTGAGATAATGACGTCATCGAACACACTACTATTTCATTAAATGACTATGCAGTTTTCTTAATATCGATGCCAGTTTAAATCTACTTATAAACATGCTATCGCTAAATAGTAATGTGAATGAGAACTTAAGAATACGAATAGACATGACATAGCAGAAATTATTGTTCTTCAAAAGGACGCTTTTAACTATGTATCGAATTAATACATGAATATGCAATTTTAGTTTCGCCGTTATCTTGCGAAATATATCTATATATATAAAAGAAAGTGGTGTTAGTTACACTATTTATAACTCAAGAACAGATGAACCAATTTGGCTGAAAATTGGTGGAGAGATTGCTTCCAACTAGGAGACGGACGGACATAGGATACTTTTTATCCCGTTCAATTGCGTTTCCGTCAAGTCACTATAAAACGTGGTATAACAAAAACGACTATGACATGGAATAATAAAACGCAAATGACAGTGGAATAACAAAACATAAATGACAGCTAATCGTAATTTTGTCTTTGGTTAAGTATGGTAAACAAATTGACAAATATCAATTGACAATAAATAAAAGCTACTATAAACTACGTCACTACATAGCATAGAACAAAGTCGCTTCTCTGTCTGTCCCTATGTCCCTATATACAAGAAAAGAGCCACATATAATATGTGGCTCTTTCAAGAGCAACCTCTAAAGAAAACATGTTTGTATTGTGTAATGACAAGGAAGCTGTATTTAATTCTGTAATTAATTGTAAAAATAAAATACATAGGGAAAATGTAAAAGTAAATAAGTAAAAATGTAGTATATGAATTTAGGTAGATATTCCAAAGATAGCAGGGAATCTTCATGGTATGGGGAAAGGGGAATTGTTGTACTCCAAATTTAACGCGTGCGGGCCACGGGCAGTAATGTATAAAACAAAATTACTGGATAGATATTAATCATTTTTTTCACTGAGTGACATAGGCTATATATTTTAAATGCGAAGCCGGAGCGGGCCACTAGTAGATAATAAAAGCCAAACTATTGGTCACCTCACTAACAAGATGTTTGGTTTTGGATTACTAATAAATTGTTTGATTTTTTATCCAACAACCGTGTGTGTGTCCCATATATAAATGATAAATAAATAAATAAATATTTATTTATTAGGTAACCAACTAAGCTATTAACGATGACGCCACGTTAACAAAGAAATGTTCAATGCAGACCGCCAATTAAAAAAAACTAATGAGATTGCTAATAGCGGTATACAATAACTATTACGGTACTTAGTTCCAAATGTGTCTTTTATGTTGAAAACAGATTTCACCGGGCCACGTGATGTAACCACGCATAATTGCTTAATTCAAATTCAAATTTAAAATATTCTTTATTCAAATAAACTTGTAAACAAGTGCTTTTGAATCGTCAACTCTACTGCTGGTTCGGAAAGCTGTTCCTACCGAGAAGAGCCAGCAAGAAACTCGGCGGTTGCTCTTTTAAAAATATAATTCTTAATACTATTTACATTATGTCGTTACTGTCTTGTACAGGTTCAAAGAGAGCTATATCCACACATTCTTATCTTCTAAATAATCTTCAAGAGTATAGTAGGCTTTCTGTATCAGCCTCTTTTTAACAGTGTTTTTAAACTGCTGTAATGGCAAAGCTGAAATTGATTGCGGAGTTTTATTATAGAATCTTATACCAAAACCCACAAACGAATTACGTACTTTTGCAAGGCGCAAAGCAGGAGCCGCAAGCTTATGTCGGTTCGTGCAATGTCTATTGTATACATCACCTATCGTTTTATAATTCTTTATATTTTTTATATTTTTTAATCTTAATCTTAATTTCAATTAGTGAGACTATTATATATTTACTACCATATTTATCTCTACCTCAGTCTGATATTAATTACTAATGCTTAATAACTTTCTACTTAGTCTATTCAGCTGTGGTGGCCCAGTGGAAACACCGTGCGCCTCTTTCGAGGAGGTCTAGGGTTCAAACCCCGGACAGACACCAATGAGTTTTCTAGTAAAACTTATGTGTCTAATTGATAATTGCAATTTATCACACGCTTTTTGGTGAAGGAAAACATCGTGGGGAAACCTGCATATCTCTAGACAATTCTGGGGATATGTGTAACCTACCAATCCGCATTGGAGCAGCGTGGTAGGTCTTAGCTCCAATCCTTCTCTCCAAAAAATAAAAAAAAACGGAGAGAGGAGGCCTATGCCCAGCAGTGGGATAGTAACAGGTCGTTACTTACTTTTTTTTTTAGTCTATTCTACTCAGTCGAATACCACACCGCGAGTCAACTTACCTAAGACGCCTTTTACGACACTTCGGTAAGAAATGAGGGTGGTCTATTCTGCTCAGCCGGATACCATACGGCAGGACAACTTACCTTAGTCGCGTTTTACAACACCTCGTTAAGAATTAGAAAAAAAGAGTACATATAAAATGGAAATGCAACGTCCTGTAAAAATTTAGGTGTTTTCAAGTATATTTAGATATCTAAATATACTTGAAAACACCTAAATTTTTACAGGATTTTTTTTCGTGTATATACACGAAGTACGTATATCGTTTGTGAATTTGGGTATAAGAGTCTATAATAGAATACCGCCATCAATTTTAGCTTAGCCATTACAGCCGTTTAAAAGCAATGTTAAATGAAGACTAATACAGAAAGTCTACTATTGACTGTTACTACTGAGGATTACCTAGATGATAAGAATGCATGAATATAGCTACTCTTCGACCCTGTATAAGATAGTAATAACTAAATGTAACAACTACTTATAAAAAATATATTTTGAAAAAGGCAACCGCCGAGTTTCTTGCTGTGTCTTATAGGTAGGAACACCTTTCAGCATTCAATACCAACCAGCAGTAAAGTTGACAATTCAAAAGCACTTGTTTACAAGTTTATTTACATAAATAATATTTTGAATTTGAATTTAAATATGAAGCCAAAATTAAAAAATTCTCATCAATATGCTTTATTGGGTACATTTATAACTCTTCATTTACAATTACGCAAGAAATGCATTTGCACCAATAACATAGATTAAATGATAAAGTAACTGATAAGATGAACGACATAGAAACCTAATCTAATTAGGTATAACACGAACTAGTACTAAAAACAAGTGTCATTAGCTGTCACATCTAAATTTACCGACACCGAACAAATCGGCAAAACCCCGGATATTTTGGATGCAAATTAAGATGTTTCTTAAATATCACAATTTTTTTACAGCTACAACAAAAATACCATGTTTACGCCAATTGCACAATATTTTTCTTTTAATGTTATTTGTTTTGTTTCTTATTTGTTTAGAAGTAGTAATAGTAGTGTTATTTGTATGTATTATTCTAGTTCTTTGTATTATTATAGCGCAATAAAGTATTCATTCATTCATTCATTCATTCATTCATTCATTCATTCATTCATTCATGTTTTTTTTAGTGACGACCGCTTATAAACAATTTATTCCACAATTCAAAAAATAACTTAAAATGCATACTTGAGTAATTACAAGTAATATCTGGGAAATCATCTGACACTGGAAAAACCACGGACGCGCTCTACAACTCTCGACCTCTAAACTGGGACAATCCAGATATCCAGATATAAGGCAGTCATACTAACGAATAAAATTGGCTGGATATTAAAAAAAATTTAGGGCAGCGTTGTCTAGTTTAATTTTTACATAAAAACCATTTTCATTCAAGCAATTATGAACACGAGACATTAATACTAGAATGGACTATAAAAACAGTAGCACCAAAGAAAAAAACCCCTAAGATGTTCAAATATAATATTTGACTATTCGACGTATTCGACAGTGTCGACACTATGAATCACTTATTTTCAAAAAAGAATATAATTTAGCAGCACTTTGCGTAAAAATCCAAAAGGTTTTGCACAGGCGACAGCAAGAGACGCGGAACATATGGATCTTAACCAAGTGAGTAATCGTATATGTAATTTTATTTGTAATTAAACTCCTAAGACCTCCTCCTAACTCGTTTAGTTTGATGAGGTTTAATACTATATCCAATTAAGTTAAGTACCGAATTATTTGAGCACGTGCTTCGTTGACGGCGATTAGACTCGTACGCATAGCTCCGATAAAAACCTTACGCAAAACTTGAGTATCTAAATATTACGAAATGAAACAATGGATGGTTTAACATCATGTTCAATTCTATGTCAGCATATGAAAGGAACTAACCATATTCCTTCTGCGCAACTAGCCACAAGTCTCACATCACCATCATAATGGCTTATTGTGTATACACAGATCGCCGTGTTACGGTATTCAATAAAAATAAAAAAACATCATGTTCTGAAAATTTAAATCTATTTACTAGCTTATGACCGCAACTTTGTGTAGGGTTAAGTAGGGAGATGAAATAACATATTTAAAGTGATAAAAAACCCGCAAACCTGAGAGGGGTGCTTCCCGTAACCACCGTTATCCCGTAACCACAACACTAAATCGGTTAACAGTATTGCTTCGCTTGTATGGAGGTAACTAGCGAAAGCCAAAACAGTCTCCTACTAGAGCGATGCAAATTGGTCCATTGCTCCGTTCAGATGTGTAAAAGGACAAGAACAAAGAAGGTAACGACTAGACTGGACAAAAATATTTATAACTTTTCTTGAATAATGACTTCGTTTACAGTAAAAGGTATCGTAGGGTGGGGATCTTCCGATGGCGTAATGACTTAAAACAGTGATACGATCTACCCTCGTCACCCTAAGCGGTAGTCCAGCCTCACAGGAGACACCCTTAGAACGAAGTTCCCTAACGCTAGTAGAGCTTCTGTGCTCTCCTCGCCGAATTTCGCATCCTCAACGAAGCTTCTGCACTCACCCGTCCTACCCAATGACGCTGTGAAAGCCATTAGGATGGAGAATGTATCTATGGTCTATTTAAGCAAGAACCATTTACATCCGCTACCCAAGAATTTACTATTGAACAACAACAAACAAAAATGACGTATGTTATATGACCTAGCGCAGTGTTCATGAAAGTGCGACGTACATTTATAAACATAGAACCAGTTATCTAATATGATGCAACAAGTGACGTAAGACAACGTGTTCACTTTATTTTTAAACGCACAGTCAGCCCGGCCTAGACTACATGCAATTCATCGAGCTAATTGCTTCAATTATGACAACACTACAAACTGTCAAGTCATTGTCATTCCGAACTATTAAAATAGTTTCTATGATTAGATTTATACGCGTCTTTCTTAGATCTATTAGACAGGTCTATTTGATAGAACCAGCTAGGGGATCGTAAAGTAACGGCCAATAACTATTCCACTGCTAGGCATACACCTCCTCTCTCTCCGTTTTTGAAGAAATGGGTTGGAGCTGAGATCTACCACACTGCTCGAATTCGGATGGGTCGGTTACATACTTCCCTAGAATTTTATAAAAATTTTACCAATAATATAGCCGGCTAAGTAGAATAGACCACCCCCATTTCTTACCGACGTGTCGTAAAAGGCGACTAAGGTAAGTCGATCCGCCGTGTGCTATCCGGCTGAGTAGAAAAGACCACCCTCTTTCTTACCAAGGTGTCGTAAAAGGCGACTAAGGTAAGTTGTCCCACCGTATGGTATCCGGTTTAGTGCAAAAGACCACCTTCTTTCTTACCGAGGTGTCGTAAAAGGCGACTAAGGTAAGTTGACGTGAGGCAGGCGGCCGGTCGTAAAAACGCAGCCAAATCATGTGACAGCATGTTTATAACATGTTGTGCCGACCCCACTTAGAGTGGTATAAGGGCAGGATGATGATAATTTTACCAATAATAGCCAACTGGTTAAACAGTTGGGAAAATCCAGTCAAGTTCCTGTTTCAGTAACCACCACAGGCAATATAGATGGCAAAATTGGTGCTTAATTTGGCACTTATCTAACTATAAAATATTTTAAATCCCAGTTCGTTATAATTCAATATTACTGCATGTAGTTATTACCTAGAATCATATCTACGGTTAGTTAAAAAGTTTTATAACATATGGACATCACTGTAATAAAGTGACAGTGGCTGACTGACATAAAAGGAAAATTAGCTTAAAGTCTTCCAACATCCAATTTGATCCAACTAAATGAATCCAATCGTCAGATAATTCGCAAAAAAGAGAGAGGTTACAGATAGGAAGATCCCTTGGCGTTATCTTTATTTTGGATGGATACATATAAGGCTTGCTTTTGTATTCTAGTATAATAACTCTAATCACTCGCTTCAATGAAAAAAAAATACGTAGACTAATTAAACAATGAGTAAGAATTGTCATAAATATTAGTATATAGATTCCCTCCACAGCTCTTAAATATTTCTATCTAGGAGATCATAGAGTAATAAACTTTATAAACGTATATATAGAATAATGACACGTATGAATGGCAGATAACATATACAACCACATTTGACATTGCCCTTGGCACTTGGTGTGGTTGACATTTCGTATTTACAGCGCTTTGATAACACAAGCATGAATATTTTAGGATTCCATAATTTTGTCTGCTCATATTGTTTTTGGTTCCAAAATTACACTATACAGTGAGCGGAGAAATGTAATATCACATCGTTCGGAAAAGTCCTTTTCTATCTAACTTAACCATCAATCAATCTTGAACCTTCTTACTTATTTGTTACCTCATTTCTTGTTTTAATAAGTTTTGCTGGATTTTTTAAATTATATCAGTCCATTATGCATCTTTTGAGAGTAATATATTTGTGCCGTTTGCAGTCAAGACCCTAGGGCCATGGAGTCAAAGTGCAAAAAAAAAATTATCCGTTTTAACACCTCGGTTAATTGCCTCTTCAGGTGCCAAGAGGGCTGGCCCCTTTTTCACACAAAGAATCAACTTAGCGATTCAGCGCGGAAACGCTGGCAGCATTCTTGGTACCATTCCACGTGGGCATGATTTGTATAGTCCTAGCGTGTAAGTAGTTTAAGATAGATATAACTTGTACATTTTTGCAATAAATGATTTCATTCGTTCATTAATAAATGAGAATTTATATCGTAGCACAAAAAAAATCATTACGTATTGCATTTTAAATAAAGTTTACTTAATAAATTTAAACTAAAAAGTTTTAACTTACCTAAGTACTATCTAGACATAGACAATATTTTTGAGTGGAATGTGTCATGTTGGAGAAGTCGTCATCTGAAAAAGACAAATAGGGTTTATTTTTTACTATAAAATTGTCAAAAAGTATATGACCTGGATATATAAATAGGAAACTTGTAATCCTAGTAATTTTTTTTTCTAAAACTCGTAATTTTCTTTAAAGGTCAAAATACAAAACTACGATGTGACGAGACACCGAAATCTACGATTGGCAGAACCTTATGAAAGCTGAAAATTACGATTTGGTTTTTTGGCGTCGCTTTATTTCGAATCAGACTTTTGAAATAGATGAAATAAGAGAAAAAAATTAAAATACATGAAATTATAAAATACAAAAATATATCAATAAACGTGAAATATTATAATTCAAATGTTTAATAATACAAATACAATTTAAAGATTAGTACAATAGGTATAAGCTGTGGTAGCCCAGCGGTAACACCGCGCGCCTCTTTCGAGGAGGTCTAGGGTTCAAATCCCGGGCAGGCACCAATGAGTTTTCTAGTAAAGCTTATGTGTCTAATTGATAATTGCAATTTATCACACGCTTTTCGGTGAAGGAAAACATCGTGAGGAAACCTGCATATCTCTAGAGAATTCTGGGGATATGTGTAACCTACCAATCCGCATTGGAGCAGCGTGGTAGGTCTCAGCTCCAATCCTTCTCTCCAAAAACGGAGAGAAGAGGCCTATGCCCAGCAGTGGGATAGTAACAGGCCGGTACTTAGACAATAGGTATATAAAAAGGCTAATATGACACAATTTCAATAATGCTTTGCATCATCTTTAATTTCTTTGAATCTGACTATAGTACTTGAAATAGCTTGTTTTGGTTTATTGTATTTAATATATTATTTTGTTTTATTTAAATTTTCGTTATTATTCAACTGCTTATAATAAGAAAAACATATTTTCTTACATTACTTAATAATAGTCATGTAATAATTTACATACCTAAAGTATGTATACAAATTAAAAGTTGCCACTTTTGTAGAATAATCAGATTTTATTACGCGGGCGGAATATTCAGATTTTATTAAGGTGGTTTTGAAATAAATCATAGTGTGGTATCCGGTTCAGTAGAATAGACCACCCTCTTTCTTACCGAGGTGTCGTAAAATACAACAGAGGTAAGTTGACGTCAGGCAGGCGGCCGATCGTAAAAACGCAGCCAAATCATGTGACAGCATGTTTATAACATGTTGTGCCGACCCCACTTAGAGTGGGATAAGGGCAGGAAGATGATGATGATAGACAGGGCATAGCTAAAATATAACAAGAATCCTGAATATAAATAATACATTACAATCCTATACAACAATGAAGCCGTGTGGTATCCGGCGGAGTAGAATAGACCACCCTCATTCCTTAACGACGTGTCGTAAAAGGCAACTAAGGTAAGTTGACCCACCGTGTGGTATCCGGTTAAGTAGAATAGACCACCCTCTTTCTTACCGAGGCGTCGTAAACTATGACTAAAGTTAGTTGATGTCAGGCAGGCGGCCGGTTGTAAAATACGTAGCTAAATCATGTGACAACATGTTTATAAGAATAAAAATAAGAAGAATAATAATTTTTTATTTACTAAAACTGATTTTATATCTTTATTAAAATTACAATATTTATATATCCCTATGATTAAAATTTATCTATGATTAAAATATTGTAATTGTGGTCTCCACACTAGGTCTAGCCTGTATCGTGGAGGTCAGCTAAAACTAGCTTTCAGATTACGTTTTAAATATTATATCATGTTGTGCCGACCCCACTCATAGTGGGATAAGGGCAGGAAGATAACGAATCCTATACAATAATGAATACACTATGAACAGACGACCCGAAATATATATAGGTATATTTTTTAATGTTAACGGCTGAATAAATTCAAAGTATTTCTACGCATTAACTTTAATTTAAGTATTAAGAAATGTGCCAAACAAATTAAAGTCATTTATTACAAGTTTATTTATTTTTTCAGATAATCAAATACCAGTCATCTTGATTTAAGAGCAATTTGTTAAATCGAGTTTGAACATTTGAGTATAATGGGTACATATTAAGTAAGTAAGTATCGGCCTGTTACTATCCCACAGCTGGGCATAGGCCTCTTCTGTCCGTTTTTTTTTCTTTTTTTGGAGAGAAGGATTGGAGCTAAGACCTACCCCGCTGCTCCAATGCGGATTGGTAGGTTACACATATCTCCAGATTTCTCTAGAGATATGCAGGTTTCCTCACGATGTTTTCCTTCACCGAAAAGCGTGTGATAAATTGCAATTATCAATTAGACACATAAGTTTTACTAGAAAACTCATTGGTGCCTACCCGGGGTTTGAACCCTAGACCTCCTCGAAAGAGGCGCACGGTGTTACCGCTGGGCTACCACAGCTTCGTACATATTAAACAGGTCCAAAAATAAATTTGCGGAGATTATACGAACAAATAATATGAATTCTGCCTGTGTTACTAATCTTATGCTTTAACCATCGCTATTAGCTGTGGAGCTGTGGAGCTGTGGTAGCCTAGCGGTAACACCGTGCGACTCTTTCGAGGAGGTCACGGTTTCAAACCCGGGCAGACACCAATGAGTTTTTCTGTTAAAACTTATGTGTCTAATTGATAACTGCAATTCATCACACGCTTTTCGGTGAAGGAAAGCTGCATATCTCTAGAGAATTCTGGAGATATGTGTAACCTACCAATCCGCACTGGAGCAGCGTGGTAGGTCTTAGCTCCAAACCTTTTGTCCAAAAAAGGAAAGAAGAGGCCTATTCTCAGCAGTGGGATAGTAACAGGCCGCTACTTACTTACTGCTATTATATTAAGAGAAAAGAAAATATATCTCCGTTCTCTTGTACGTAGATATCTTAACTAAAAGAGCTTTGATTGTTATGAATAAAGGACCCATTAAGATTTCAAAAGAATAACAAGCCATTACTTGGGCTAACCCGATAAAAAATTAATTACCCAATTAATACATGAAAATAACAACATAATAAAATAATACTTTATTATTTTCTTAGGAATATTATTAACCGCTGAGTTGTTTTGCTTTTAGAATTATATATGACTGATAGAAGAAAGCTATGTTATAGTTGCAATTTACAATAACAAAAATTATTTGTTTATTAATCCACGAAGCGTTATCAGGTCTTAAAGTTCCATAAAATTTTCCTTGTTGCGGCTCTTCTAAATAGTCCATTTCTTGGGTAAAGGTTCGTAGGTTAAGAAAACAAGCTGTTAACTTAAAAAGATATACCAAATTAAAATTCAAAATTGACAATTAGTGAGCTTGATATTATGGTTATTATCATCGTAAATATAATTTACAAGTACCCGCGACTTTGTTCTCTCCAACTTAAGCGTTTATGTATCATCAATACAATACGTATTTTTTCCCTGGATTCTTTAATCGATATGTTACCCAGGTGTATAAGCTTTGTTAGTGACAAATTTTATTAATTTTGGTCCAGAGGATTAGACCTGAAAACGGAACAAACAGTCGAAACAATTCAAGCCACCTAGGATATAAGCTGTGGTAGCCCAGCGGTATCACCGTGCGCCTCTCTCAAAGAGGTCTAGGGTTCAAACCCCGGGCAGGCACCAATGAGTTTTCTAGTAAAACTTATGTGTCTAATTGATAATTGCAATTTATCACACGCTTTTCGGTGAAGGAAAACATCGTGAGGAAACCTGCATATCTCTAGAGAATTCTAAGGATATGTGTAACCTACCAATCCGCATTGGAGCAGCGTGGTAGGTCTTAGCTCCAATCCTTATCTCCAAAAAAAAAAAAAAACGGAGTGAAGAGGCCTATGCCCAGCAGTGGGATAGTAACAGGCCGGTACTTACTAGGATATTTATGAAATATAACAAAGTAATTTATCCTGAAATTCTTCTTTTAAAAGGCCTCAGTGAAGTCCGTGATGACATATATCTACAGGATGGTACCGAACATACGACATTAATCTTAATTTTAGTTACCCTCATAAAAAAATCAGTTAATGCAGTGAAGTATATTACCCACAGGACTCTACCCATACCCTATTGCGACACACGAAACGAAAAATAACCTTATATAATAGTATGGTATGAGGCAGAGGAAACAACAATGTTAATATTTTCACCAGTTCCTTTGACAAGCGCGCCACGCCAGGTCAGTTAACCATTACTGACAAAGTCAGATCTTAATTAAATTATATTTATTTTCTTCAAAATACATTTTTTAAGCGATACTTAAAGAAGATTGAATTATGCCATTTATAAATCATGTTATCTATTACGTACAAATGATCAGAGGTTTCCTTTAATATCGTACCGTCGGTAACAATATCGCCTGTATATTTCAAAAATAGCTCAATATTGACTTTTGAAAAAATTAGCATCGATATTGCAAATTGGAAAGACGCCGTGTGGTATCCGGCTGAATAGAATAGTACCACCCTCTTTTCTTACCGAGGTGTCGTAAAAGGCGACTAAGGTAAGTCGACCCGCCGTTTGGTATCCGGCTGAGTAGAATAGACCAACCTCATTTCTTACCGAGGTGTCGTAAAAGGCGACTAAGGTAAGTTGACCTACCGTGTGGTATCCGGTTTAGTAGAATAGACCACCCTCATTCTTACCGAGGTGTCGTAAAATACGACAGAGGTAAGTTGACGTCAGGCAGGCGGCCGGTCGTAAAAACGCAGCCAAATCATGTAACAGCGTGTTTATAACATGTTGAGCCGACCCCACTTAGAGTGGGATAAGGGCAGGAGGATGATGATTGCAAATTGGAAAGCTAATTAGATGGATGTAGTATTTAAATACATGGAACTTAGACACAAAGTAATTTAATCTTGTGTTATACGTAAATAATACATAACATTAAGCATTTATATATATTCCTATTATATTATTTATATATATCCAGAGGATAGATTACAATACAACAGCAACGTCCCATCCCATTATATTATAGATTAGAGAGGTAGCTACAATTGGAAAATTGTGATTTATAAAGGAGTACTATAATGACGATTGCCAGTCTAAAAAGAATTGGATACATTTTATTTTCAGACATAAAATTGGTGTTAATTCACTTGAATACAAATAAGTAATCCAGAAAGTATTCAGAAGTGATTGTTAAAGAAATATTTCTATTTAAATATTATCTAAACATCATCTAGGTTTAATGAAATTTCATATTAGTGTATCGCTCATATCAAAATGTATCGAAAACTGTATTGTTCTGCGTAAAATGCTATCATTTCTTTTATTTCTTACTTCAGAACAGCATATTATATTAGATTAGAGGGGATTTTGAATAACTATTACCGTTTACTTAGCGCACGCAAGGATAGCTTTGAATTTTGCCGTTACCGTATTATTTTTAATTGCTGCTCCTCTCCTATTCATCTTAGCCTATATAGCCTTCCTCAGTAAATGGACTATCTTTCACTGGAAGAATTTTTCAAATCGATTCAGTAGTTCCTGAGATTAGCGCGTTCAAACAATCAAACAAACAAACTTTTCAGCTTTATGTATTAGTAAAGGTTGTCGATAAGCTTAATTTAGAGCATTCCCTTATCAACAATAAAGGAAAATTCGGGCTTGCCAAAAACGCTACCAACCCCTATTAAAAAAAATATAGAAAATTAAACATTCCCCCGTCACGTGACATAAACGTGACAAATAGCTGAACAACTCAAAATTGAATACACTTATCGGCGACATTTCGTAATCCGTTGTTTTTGTAACAGCCCTACATCATGCAATGTGCAACACATTTTACATCTTGCATTGGGAATTTGCATCTTGCGTAAGACAAGATAAATTATGGACATGTTGTTTCCTAATATGAGCCATTTTAATTTCAATAAATTCTAAAAATTATTTGTTTGACATTCGCAGTCATAGGCCCGTCTATTGCTCCGCTACTATATAGAGATGTAATATGTATATACGATAGGGATACGAGTAGTCTTTGTGAACGCAATAATCCGTCTATGGATGACAAAATATCGCACGCTTAGTATTAAAGTGACCTTAAATAAAAATTAATTGTTAAGTGCAAATCGCACTAAAGCCTAGCGTAGCGCCTACAAAATTCTTGAGTGTTAAAGAGACCCATAACTCGGAAGAGAAAGAAAACCTTATTTTTTTAACAGTTAATAGCGTGATCTCATAAATGTCATTGAAATAAGGATTACAATGTATCTAATCCAATTTGAACTAGGTCAGTTTAATGCTAAGCGTGTGATATATCTTTAGTTACATTATTTAGGTCGTCTCACAAAAAATTATGTATAAGTAAATAAAATCTGTAAAAATGCATATTCATAAATTTAATAAATGGCATTACGTACGCTTTTATACATATATTTTAAGCGATTTATTCTTAATTATGTAAGTTCTTATGTGAAATCTTGTATTAATTATATCGTTACTTCTGCAAATAAACATTATGCAAGTTTCGTTCTATTCTCGCATTATATAAAAAATATTTTCTAAAAAAGATATAAAAATGTTTTAACTCGGAAACACCTACATTTATATGAATAATGTTAATAGATAAAAATCTTATTCGTAGCAAATGTGTGGTTGTGATTAATCTAAGTGTTACTATGACTATAACTAGGTCATTATATATTTTTTAAACAATTTATTGGTTCTTCGAGTCTAGGTGTATATTTGATCGCCGTGTTGTATTCGGGTGAGTAGCATCTAATTGCGGGGACGCCCGTCGTTGCAGGGCGGTTGGTCAACTACTATTCTAGAATATACCACCCCTAAACTAGGGTGAGTAGCATAGACCACCCTCATTCCCTACCGAGGAGTCGTAAAGGCGACGACTCAACTTACCTTAATCGCATTTTGACAAAACCTCAGTAAGAAAGAGAGTGGTCTATTCTACTGAACCGGATACCACATGGTGGGTCAACTTACCTTAGTTGCCTTTTACGACATTTCGGTCAGAAATGAGGGTGGTCTATTCTACTCAGTCGGATACCACACGGCGGGCCGACTTACCTTAGTCGCCTTTTACGACATTTCGGTCAGAAATGAGGGTGGTCTATTCTACTCAGCCGAATACCACACGGCGGGTCGACTTACCTTAGTCGCCTTTTACGACACCTCGGTAAGAAATGAGGGTGGTACTTACTCAGCCGGATACCGCGGCGTCCATCAAAGTAACATTCTCTTCATTTATATCTTCCATCTAAATAGAAAATTTAAACAGATATTTCTGGAGATAAAACAGAACATCCTAAGATTCAAGAAAAGACAAGAAATCTTAGAAACCGCTTTTTAGACATAACATGTAGATAAAACGATGAATGACGTAAACTGTTGGATGCAAAAATAAATTGTTTAAGAATTGCGATACGCCTAAGATAAAGTTATAGAGATAGTGTTAATGACCTTATATAATATCAAAATAATACAGTATGGGTGGTTGACGTGTAGTTAGTAGTAATATTTATCAATTACTAGCTTTTACCCGCAACTTTGTTCGCGTGAACTGTTATCGCGTAATAGATAATAGATGGCGCTGTTCAATGTCATCCTATGCCTGTAGAATTAACAGATTTCTATAGCATATATGTAGGGTTGCCACCCGTACTATATTATATAGTATCGTACTATATTTTAGTCAATTGTACTATATATAGAAAAACAATATAGGACGAAAAATACTATATTTTTATCGCTAATTCAATTGTCGCGCTTTTATGAATCAACTGTGAATGGAACGCACCCGCAGCACTGCATAGGAATTGTTTGAATGAAACTCATTCATTATTCACGGGGCTTTGTTAACTAACAATGGAGTTAGAGTTACTAACTAGTAACTCTAACTCCATTGTCATTGTCCAGCGAAAAGTAATAATAAATAATCATACAAAAATAAATAATGATTGAAAATAGATGTGTACTATTTTTTTCCTGAATTTCCTAAAAGTACTATATTTTTTTGATTTAAAAAGAAAAATAATATTTTTCTTCAAAAAATGGTGGCAACCCTAGATATATGTTACCCTGGTGTCATCATCCTCCTGTCCTTATCCCACACTAAGTGGGGTCGGCAAAACATGTTATAAACACAAGATTTGACTGCGTAATTACGACCGGCCGCCTGCCTGGCGTCAACTTACCTTAGTCGTATTTTACGACACGTCGGTAAGAAAGAGGGTGATCTATTTTACTAAACAGGATACCACACGGTGGGTCAACTTACCTTAGTCGCCTTTTACGACACCTCAGTAAGAAATGAGAGTGGTACTATTCTATTCAGCCGTATATATGTTACCCTGGTGTATAAGGAATAATTGTGCCAATTTTCACCTATATTGGTTCAGCGGACCGTGAAAGATCTAACAAACATACATCCATACTCACAAAACTTTTGCATTTATAATATTAGTTGGATAGAGCAGTTTTAACTATTGAAAATTTACCATAATGACAAAAAAATTATAATGGAAAAGAAAAGAGAAAACATTAACCATTTGTAATATTACCATTTTCCACACCTTTTCCCACTCTAAGTGGGGTCAGCACTACGTTTTTCGACTTACATTCTATCCTATCATCCGTCAACTCTGGTGCTACTCCTTTCATTCTTCATTGAATAAAAAATTCTATTTTACTACAAGGAAAAAACCCCATGGCAAATAATCAAGGGTATTTTAACATTTATGCATATGTAAATAATTTTATTGTTACTTTCGTATTATGGATCTCCGCAAAGAAACACCTAGTTCTATAAATTGTTTACAATTAATCTTAAAGATTACACACCTTTTGAAAATAAACTAAAGAAGTGTCCAGTCCATTCTAATTTTTTTACTTTATAAACTTATAACAAAATAAAATCAACACAAGTATAATGTTGTGTGAGATATGTTAAATCCATAAAACATTTTAATTTCGTTACTTACTATTGTAACCTCAATTAGAACAATGTAATGAGTCACAGAAAAAACAATACAACTTTCAATCACATAAAATTTATAAAATATTCAAAACCTTATATTACAATGACTGATGAATGAAAAACTTTGTTTTGACAGTAATGTGATAAATAACATTTCAAATAATACCTCAATAATTATTTTGCGCTAACCTAAGCATCGGCAGGAGATAAGACTCCACGACAAAATCGTAAAACTTAACAATTGTTGAGATTGTGGTGGTGAATGCGTGCAGTGCTTGTGTATTGTTGTGTTATCAGTGTCAGGTAGTGCATGAGTTCATACAAATTCTGCATGTATCAGGTATGAGAACAACTAGTACACTCTACATTTAGCATTACATATATTTTCTTTTATCGCGGATTATAGCAACATTTCTCATTAGTTTTGTATTATGGACCTCCATGAAGTAATGCCTAATTCTAAAAATTACCTGTTGCATTTATAAAGGATTATAAAATTTTAGTTTATAATCACTGTAATCAATGAATGTATGATGAGCAATGAAGTGGCAGGATAGGTTAAAGTAGACATAAGGTTATTGCAACCAATATTAGTGATATAACTAAAACTTATGGTTATTTATAATAATCTTCCATTTAGCCTCTGATTATCTGGATAGCGGAAAAAATTAAGTCTGCAAATATAAAGATATTCTTATAATTACAAAATCCTTAGTTATGAGATAAGTTTACGCCTTCAAAGGCCCATTTATTTAGTGATATCAAGTAAACATCACTATCGTAAATGATAACTTTATAACAAATAATACATTACCTCTTTGTGTAAATTTTCATTGCCAACAGATTTCACAATTTTAACAATTTATAATTCATTAAATTATTGCACATATTTAAATCCATTTTATCTGTTCGTATATGTACAAAAATAATTAAATATTAGTCTGTTTATCATCAACTGATTCACGATTTATTTACTTTGTTAATTGTAGGGACGTCAAAAGTAGATTTTTATATTAATCGATTATTTTATGACAGTAATCGATTATTTAAATATTTTAAATTTAATTTAAAAATCGATTATTTAAATATTTTAGATTGGTTTTTAATAATCGATTATTTAAACATTATATATCGTGTTTTTAAATAAATTATATGAATCACCCTCTTTTATTCTTTTTTCTCTTATTTTTTTCCTGTTTTTAAGGTAAGATATGCGTTGTTGAATTACAAGCTACAACTACACATTTTAATCAATTGATGGCAAACAACGCAACTATTATATTTTATTCATACTTGCCCACTTTAATTAGTATTTATTCTACTTAAAAATAACTAAATAAATCGTCAGAAGCAATAGATTATTTAAATATCAAAAAATCAATTATTTGAAAATCGATTTTTTCGTTTCATCGTCATCGATTTTTTATAAATTGAATTATTTTGAAGGGAGTAATATCATTTCTTTATAAATCGATTTTTTCCACTCCAAGACATCCCTATTTAATTGTTTTACCACAGAATGCTAACAAGAACAGATCAATTGGATTCCAGTCCTTTAAAGTCGTATTCTTAAATGAAAAAGGGTAGTGTGGTAGTCAATACTTTTAAAATTAAAATTTGCCTACGTACATTTTTTTACTTACAATTACTTGTATATTTGTACACATTTATAATTAATCAAACTTTTTGTAATAAACATTATTAACAACCGGAGTTTTAGTATTTCAAAAGTTTAGTATTTTTAATCAAGGCCTGGAATCTCGTCCTTTGAAGTGTAAGTGTTCGTATAATTTCCGTACCATACCTGAAAAAGTAATTCAATAAAGTGATGATAGGAAACTTTATAGGACGCATAAATTTTAAAGTTAAATAAAAGTTTTTACTTGAATAAAATGTAATGAGAAACAATATATTTAGAATTTAAAAAAAAGATCACTCCATCATTGTAGATAATCATTAACAAAGTAATTTATTTATTTTTTCATATTTAACTATTACATTGTTTCATAAGAAAAAACCTGGTTAAAGAATATTTAAGGAAAAAATAGAATTAGAAATAGTACATAAACAGGTAAAAACATGATAGAGCCCAAGATAAAACACTTAAAAAATTTATAATACTTTATTCCATTATTATATATTTTTTTCTACCTTATAAATATTTAAAAACAGAGATTATTTGAGAAATTACAAAATAAGCTTACTTCAACTCCTAATTTTTAGATGTAAAATTCAAATTCGGATATGAATTTAAGACCACTTGATAAAAATTCTTACAGCAGTTATTTCCTTTTTCTTTTTAATGCCTTTTTCTCCTTATTAATTTTATATACTGCATTCATTTTTTGTATATTATCTTTATGTACTTTATCATGGTCAACAATTCTTTTAGGGTATCCTTCACCTATAATACAACCTGCAGCAGTCTGAACTGATTTTGGAGCCTTCCAAGGCTCATAAATAAATTCACTAGGATACTTCTTAAGTTCAGGTACATATTTTCTAATATAAAGGCCCTCTTTGTCAGTTTTCTTACCAAATGCAATTGGACTATAAACTCTATAATATTTATAAAAAAAAGCTGAAGCTGAAAGCCACATCCAGTTTCCGGCATTCAAAGACCAATCATAGTCTAGTAAATAGTCTTCAAACACTTTAGCTCCCTCTTCCCATGATACCCATAGGTCTCCTCTAGTTAGAAAACAAGCCACCATGTGGCGAGCTAAATGATGAATCCAACCTTCTTGTTTAAGTTGTCTCATTATAGCATCTACAAACGGATACCCAGTTCGACCTTCTCGCCAGGCTTCCAAATATTCCTTATTCTCTTTCCAAGGTATTTGCGTACAAAGAGAGTTTCCTACCATTTTGTCAAAATTTTTAGTTCCTGCACCAGCAATATAGTAAAATTCTCTCCACATAAGCTGTCCCATCAGTGATACTGGAGGCAAAGTGTGCTTCATTCCTTTTTGTCCTTTTTTGATAAAATAATTTTGCAGATAGGCATCCATGACTAATATATGGACTTAAAACAGTTGTACTAGGTTCAATACTATTTGGTGATGAATTCGGTTTCTCAAACTTACAAACCCATTGTTTATCAGCCATGTATTTGGCCAGTCGTTTGAGGGCTTCTGTCTCCCCACCAGGGTACTTACATTCAGCCACATCTATAGGATTCAATCCAAAGTATTCAAGTGAAGGTATATTGTAATTTTCTGAATCAAAGTCTTGTGCTTTACAATTATCAGAGACCTGTTTAGTTATTTCTATAGTATCTTTTACTTGAATATTTGCAACCAGAGATAAAAACTTTTGATATGTTAATGGAACGCTTCCATTGTTATTTCTTAATACAGCATTAAAATCATACACAGTATGCTGCACCCTTTTAACCAAGAATACATCTTTCTCTTCACATATTTGCTCAATGATTTCATCTTGTTTAACCAAATCTGCATCAATATCAACTTGTAATGTAATAAACTTTACCTGCCACTTATCTATTAATTTGGGTAAACATTCAATAGCATTGCCTTTAACAATAAATAAGCGGGTGTTAAGTTTCCGTAAGCTTGCATCTAAGTTTCGCAAGCTTTGTATGAGAAATCTTAATCTGTTCTTGCCAACTTTGTTTTGAATATCGGGATCTATGATATAGACTGGGCGCAATATATGTTTACGATTTTCAGCCTGTTGAGAAACAAATATTATTACAGTACGGTGTATTTTTATTAAGTTCGCAATTATATTTATAAACTCTCCATTGAACTCACTTCGTTTATTGCATTGCGCAATGCAAGATTGTCATGTAAACGCAAATCTAAGCGAAACCAATGAATTACTGATGCTACTTTAGTCATTATAATAAGTTAAAGCAGTATGAAAATCTAAAAGACTTCAGCCTGGGAACGTTTAAAGCCACTGACAGTTGGATCCGTTATTATTTATAAAAGTTGGCTTGATATAACAAAAATAGTACAAATCAAAACATTTAAGTCAATTTTTTTTTGTTCTCTGGGGCTATCTTAATATGAATTTCTTACATAACAATAATAAGAAATAACGCTCAAACATAAACAAACAAAGTGTCTATCCTATATAGTGTATTATCTATGGTGTCTATTGTCAGAAAACATTTTAAAATGTAGAGCTCATAGATAATATAGGCAAAGAATACGAGAATAAATGATTAGTCTTTGCCATAATAGTCTATGGTCTGCGACCGGAGGTACTCAAAATAAAAATAACGTTATATTCAACTTAATTATATTTATTATATGTTATTATCACAATGTCGGTAACAAAACAGTTTGATCTGTACCATAATAAATAACTAACGTGTCTAGATCTATATTTACAATTAGGAACTACTCAGTCGAAAGTTTAGTTTCACTTAAATGTACTAAATTACCACCAATAGCGTACTCGACCTCCTCCGCAGTCGATCAACTCGTTTTAGTCGGAATGTGCTTGAAAGCCGCTCCAGAAGTACCGCCAAGGGTCTAATCGACCTCCTCTACCGTCGGCCCCGAGTAATTAGACTGGGTTTGCTGCTGGTATCCTCCGGGCGGCGCCCCCGAGCCCGCGCCCGCCCCGTGCATCTTGCTCATGACGGGCGAGCAGACCCGCTGCACGTCCTTCAGCTTGTGCTCGTACTCGTCTTTGTCGGCGAGGGTGTTGTTGTCGAGCCACTTGAGGGCGTCGTCGCATTCCCTACGAGCAGTTTCCTTGTCCTGTTCGCCGAGCTTGTCGCCGGCCTCGTCCAGCGCTTGCCTCACGCCGAACACGTACGACTCGAGCTGGTTGCGCGCCGCCACCCGCTCCCTCTGGCGCTCGTCCTCCTCCTTGTACCGCTCGGCCTCCGCCAGCATGCGGTCTATCTCCGCCTGCGACAGGCGGCCCTTGTCGTTCTTGATGACGATGTTCTTGCTGCGCCCGGTGCTGTTCTCTTTGGCCGACACGTTCAGGATGCCGTTCGCGTCGAGGTCGAATGTCACGTCGATCTTGGGCACGCCGCGCGGCGCCGGCGGTATTCCCGTGAGGTCGAAGCGTCCGAGCAGGTTGTTGTCCCTCGTCATGGCGCGCTCCCCCTCGTACACCTGGACGGTCACGGCCGGCTGGTTGTCGGAGTACGTGGTGAAGGTTTGACTTTGCTTGCACGGGATTTTGGCGTTTCGTTCGATGATTTTTGTCATTACTCCTCCCGCAGTCTCGATACCGAGCGACAGGGGCGACACGTCCACCAAGAGGACGTCCTGGATCTTGCTGTGCTGTTCGCCGCTCAGAATAGCTGCTTGCACCGCGGCGCCGTACGCCACCGCTTCGTCGGGGTTGATGGACAGATTCAGTTTCTTGCCGCAGAAGAAGTTCTGAAGCATGCTCTGGATCTTGGGGATGCGGGTGGAGCCACCGACGAGCACGACGTCGTGAATGGAACACTTGTCCAGCTTGGCGTCCTTGAGCGCCTTCTCGACCGGCTCGAGAGTGCCGCGGAACAGGTCCGCGTTCAACTCCTCGAACCGCGCTCGCGACACTCTGGTGTAGAAGTCGATGCCTTCGTGCAGCGCGTCGATCTCTACGGACGCCTCGGTGCTCGACGAGAGCGTGCGTTTCGCGCGCTCGGCGGCAGTTCGCAGCCGACGGAGCGCGCGCGAGTTGCCCTTGATGTCCTTCTTGTGTTTCCGCCTGAACTCGTCCGCCAGGTGGTTCACGAGTCTGTTGTCGAAGTCCTCCCCTCCCAGGTGCGTGTCGCCGGCCGTGGCCCGCACCTCGAACAGCGAGCCCTCGTCGATGGTCAGGACGGAGACGTCGAAGGTGCCGCCGCCGAGGTCGAATATCAACACGTTCCGCTCTCCCTTGAGGTTCTTGTCCAGGCCGTAGGCCAGGGCGGCCGCGGTGGGCTCGTTGATGATGCGCAGCACGTTCAGGCCGGCGATCGCGCCCGCGTCCTTGGTGGCCTGCCGCTGGGAGTCGTTGAAGTAGGCGGGCACCGTCACGACGGCGTCGCGGACGCTCGTGCCCAGGTAGGCTTCGGCGGTTTCCTTCATCTTCGTTAGCACCATGCTACTGATCTCTTCGGGGGCGAACCGTTTCGCTTCACCTTTAAACTCGACTTGTATTTTCGGTTTGCCGCAATCGTTAATAACTTTAAACGGCCAGTGTTGCATGTCCTGTTGTATTTTCGGATCGTCGAATTTCCGCCCGATCAGCCGCTTCGCGTCGAACACTGTGTTATTGGGATTGAGAGCCACCTGGTTCTTGGCCGCGTCCCCGATGAGACGTTCGGTGTCCGTGAAAGCGACGTAAGACGGCGTCGTCCGATTGCCCTGGTCGTTTGCGATAATTTCCACATTTCCATTTTGCCAAACACCGACACACGAATACGTGGTGCCTAGATCGATTCCAATAGCAGGCATTTTGGATTTTATTCACTTGAAAATTGCTTCTGTAACAATAATACGTAAACGAGAAAATAGTTTTCTTATTTGGTGCTTTCACCGAGTTCACTTCTTCACTTCGCTTTGAGTTTCGAAATAATACATGCGTTGCCGCGCTCACGAGTCGCTTATATAGTCTGCTGGCGGCAGCGAATCACATTCGAGAAGTTTCTCGAAACGACATCGTTTCACCAATGAGATCGTACGTCTGGTAGAAACGTCCAGAAAAGTATTCCTCGCCCGACCAATGCCGTCGTAGAAAACGATTCGATCGAAACAGAGATATGTAGTTTTCACATGTAAAACAAAGATGGCTATAAGCAAGGGCTAACCAATGAGAGAATATTTTCGTATCGATTGTCTGTTCAAATGTTCCAGAATGAACTACACAATTTGGTAGAACAATAAAAATGTTGCTACACTCACAAAAATTACACTAAATTCTGGAATACATCATGATGTCGAATAACAATATTTCTAGTTTATGTGACTGGACTACGGAATTGTTAACCTCGTAATAATCAATTAGATAATATCCAATGCTAATTATTTAAATATTCATAAAAATCTATCGTACTCATGCTTAATTCTACGCTAAATTTTAATCTTTTGTATAGTTTTTCCCAACACGTTTATAATAATACAAATAATTATAAATATCCTATTTTATCTAAGTACCATCCATCTGCCTGCCCTTATCACACCCTATGTGGGGTCGGCATAACATGTTATAAACTATTTTATCTAAGTACGTAATTGATAAATAATTGATCAAAATTATATCTATAAGTACTTAATTTAAAACAAAATCCCAAAAAGCTATCATAGTGATCGATAAGTTCTTAAAAAATTGCATGATAACCTATTAATAGACAGAAATATTATTATTTTAAATGACCTATTTTAGGTATTTTTTTATATTATAATGGTAACACCACGAATGTTCAGTATTACGAATTATACCGAACTTAAACACGAAGTTGTTTGTTGGTCTAAGGGATATCTACGTCTCTTTTTAGTTGATTATACCAAGCAAGATGAACAAAGACAAAAACTTTTATAAATATCTACAATTTACCTATATGTATAATATGTAAATTATTATGACCGGTACAGTGATGTTAAAAAGAATAATATTTGTTTAAGGTGCTAAAAACTACTGACTAGTCAGTAGTACTGAGTTCCTATCGCATACATATCAGCACATAAACTCAAACATATACGAAAAGTGCTAATAATTATTGATAAAATGATAACTTTTATTATTTATAAAACGTAAAACTATAACAAATATACAAAATATTCCATAATTCTCAAAATTATTGATCTTTTTCTTAATCGTTACATGTACTGGGTTATTTATGTAAATTATAAATTAAAAATGATTAAGCTTTTGTGGAGCGATTTCGAATGCTATCAATTTACCTTTTTAGATATGTTTTACAATTAATGTCATATTTCAACTAATTTAGTCGAAACCTTAATAAATTATTCACTTATTCATTCTTTATCGTGACTCACTCTTTTCAGTCTTGTCTATTGACGGAAGGTGCGTAAATATTTGTAAGTTGCATATTTGTCAGTATTGTAATATTTGAGTTTATCGAAGATTGATAGATGCGACGGGAAAATTTGTTATTAGTGTTGATAATATATATAAAACAGAGTCACATTCTCTGTTTGTCCCTATGTCCCTATATCCCTATATATGCTTAAATCTTTAAAACTACGCAACAGATTTTGATGCGGATTTTTTAAATAGATAGAGTGATTAAAGAGGAAGTTTTATATGTATAATGACATTCAATATGGATTAGAGAAACACTATAATTTTTAAAGTTTCTAATGTGATGTCGTAAAAAATTGCATTTTTTCCGTTTACATTGCAAACGCAGGCTAAACCCTACGAGATATATCAAAATAATGTACTAAGTATTCATACACCTTGAAAAGGTCTGCAGAATACTCTGCTTTAGTTTATGTCTATCTCTTATGGATAGCCCACAATAGCATTTTTTGTTATTTACTTTTTACGAAAAATAAAGCCTTGTTTAAAGCAAATTTTATACAATACAGCTTTAATCTTTATCCAATTAAATACCTTAAATACATTTTTGATTTAATATAGATAAATATGACCGTTTACAGCAAGTAATTTAAGTGAACATTTTCGGAGATATTACAACAGATTTAAAATGCCGTGGAAGGCCGCGCTTTACCCTATAGCACTTCAAATTTAGCACCTATATGTCGCTCTTTCAAGAGTTTGTTTAATGACAAGAAAGCTGTAAATGATGTATATAAAGACATAATGATGTAATTAATTAATAAAAATAAAATACATAGGGAAAAATGTAAAAATAAATAAGTAATTATGTAGTCTATGAATTTAGATATTCCAAAGATAGCAGGAAATCTTCTTGGTAAAGGGAGTGGGGAATTGTTTTTCTCAAAATTTAACGCTTGCGGGCCATGGGCAGTAAAGAATAAATCAAAACTACTGGATCGATTTTAATCATTTTTTTTTCACTGAGTGACATGGGCTATTTTATATCCGTGCGAAGCAGGGGCAGGCCGCTAGTAAGTTATAAAAGACATCTTAAAAATTGTTGGTTTTATATTTGCATACATTACATATTCCATATTACAAAAGTAATGAGAACATTATTTTGCTTAGTAATCATTATTTTCTAAGTAAAGAGAAAAGTTATAATAAAATATTATTCTCATTACTTTTGTATTATGGACCTCCGGAAAGTATCGCCTAATTCTATAAATTATATTGCATATTAAAATAATTGAACAATTAAGATTTCTCTGCATAACAGTACACAGTACAGACAATATTGGCATCTCTTTTCAACTATTCGGTGCCATACGACAGTGAGAATATAAACCAACCAAGTGTACTTCATAGAGTTCGAGAATATTCGGCAACAAAATTGAGCGTAGAGTATACCAGCATAAAAAAAAAGTTTGCCTAAAATGTAATAACGCTGAAATAAAGTCGTATTTCTCCTAATGCTTAGTAAATATATAATAAATGTTTGTTTCTCAGGATTACGATAAATGTTTTATGTAAAATACTGTTATTTTAATTATTAATTAGTAAAATTTAATAGTTGACGATACTGCTAGACAATTTCTTTTAAACTCAAGACTATAAAAAGCTAATTATGAATTAATAATATTAAGAATGCAATCCGGAAACGTTGAAAATTTACCTTTAAACAATGTTTTAACAATTAAAATACAATACAACAAACTTAGTGTAAAATTAAGCGTGAGTACGATAAAGATTTTTATGAGTATTTAAATAATTAGCATTGGATATTATCTATTTGATTATTACGAGGTTAACATTTCCGTAGTCCAGTCACATAAACTAGAAATATTGTTATTCGACATCATGATGTATTCCAGAATTTAGTGTAATTTTTGTGAGTGTAGCAACATTTTTATTGTTCTACCAAATTGTGTAGTTCATTCTGGAACATTTGAACAGGCAATCGATACGAAAATATTCTCTCATTGGTTAGCCCTTGCTTATAGCCATCTTTGTTTTACATGTGAAAACTACATATCTCTGTTTCGATCGAATCGTTTTCTACGACGGCATTGGTCGGGCGAGGAATACTTTTCTGGACGTTTCTACCAGACGTACGATCTCATTGGTGAAACGATGTCGTTTCGAGAAACTTCTCGAATGTGATTCGCTGCCGCCAGCAGACTATATAAGCGACTCGTGAGCGCGGCAACGCATGTATTATTTCGAAACTCAAAGCGAAGTGAAGAAGTGAACTCGGTGAAAGCACCAAATAAGAAAACTATTTTCTCGTTTACGTATTATTGTTACAGAAGCAATTTTCAAGTGAATAAAATCCAAAATGCCTGCTATTGGAATCGATCTAGGCACCACGTATTCGTGTGTCGGTGTTTGGCAAAATGGAAATGTGGAAATTATCGCAAACGACCAGGGCAATCGGACGACGCCGTCTTACGTCGCTTTCACGGACACCGAACGTCTCATCGGGGACGCGGCCAAGAACCAGGTGGCTCTCAATCCCAATAACACAGTGTTCGACGCGAAGCGGCTGATCGGGCGGAAATTCGACGATCCGAAAATACAACAGGACATGCAACACTGGCCGTTTAAAGTTATTAACGATTGCGGCAAACCGAAAATACAAGTCGAGTTTAAAGGTGAAGCGAAACGGTTCGCCCCCGAAGAGATCAGTAGCATGGTGCTAACGAAGATGAAGGAAACCGCCGAAGCCTACCTGGGCACGAGCGTCCGCGACGCCGTCGTGACGGTGCCCGCCTACTTCAACGACTCCCAGCGGCAGGCCACCAAGGACGCGGGCGCGATCGCCGGCCTGAACGTGCTGCGCATCATCAACGAGCCCACCGCGGCCGCCCTGGCCTACGGCCTGGACAAGAACCTCAAGGGAGAGCGGAACGTGTTGATATTCGACCTCGGCGGCGGCACCTTCGACGTCTCCGTCCTGACCATCGACGAGGGCTCGCTGTTCGAGGTGCGGGCCACGGCCGGCGACACGCACCTGGGAGGGGAGGACTTCGACAACAGACTCGTGAACCACCTGGCGGACGAGTTCAGGCGGAAACACAAGAAGGACATCAAGGGCAACTCGCGTGCGCTCCGTCGGCTGCGAACTGCCGCCGAGCGCGCGAAACGCACGCTCTCGTCGAGCACCGAGGCGTCCGTAGAGATCGACGCGCTGCACGAGGGCATCGACTTCTACACCAGAGTGTCGCAAGCACGGTTCGAGGAGTTGAACGCGGACCTGTTCCGCGGCACTCTCGAGCCGGTCGAGAAGGCGCTCAAGGACGCCAAGCTGGACAAGAGTTCCATTCACGACGTCGTGCTCGTCGGTGGCTCCACCCGCATCCCCAAGATCCAGAGCATGCTTCAGAACTTCTTCTGCGGCAAGAAACTGAATCTGTCCATCAACCCCGACGAAGCGGTGGCGTACGGCGCCGCGGTGCAAGCAGCTATTCTGAGCGGCGAACGGCACAGCAAGATCCAGGACGTCCTCTTGGTGGACGTGTCGCCCCTGTCGCTCGGTATCGAGACTGCGGGAGGAGTAATGACAAAAATCATCGAACGAAACGCCAAAATCCCGTGCAAGCAAAGTCAAACATTCACCACGTACTCCGACAACCAGCCGGCCGTGACCGTCCAGGTGTACGAGGGGGAGCGCGCCATGACGAGGGACAACAACCTGCTCGGACGCTTCGACCTCACGGGAATACCGCCGGCGCCGCGCGGCGTGCCCAAGATCGACGTGACATTCGACCTCGACGCGAACGGCATCCTGAACGTGTCGGCCAAAGAGAACAGCACCGGGCGCAGCAAGAACATCGTCATCAAGAACGACAAGGGCCGCCTGTCGCAGGCGGAGATAGACCGCATGCTGGCGGAGGCCGAGCGGTACAAGGAGGAGGACGAGCGCCAGAGGGAGCGGGTGGCGGCGCGCAACCAGCTCGAGTCGTACGTGTTCGGCGTGAGGCAAGCGCTGGACGAGGCCGGCGACAAGCTCGGCGAACAGGACAAGGAAACGGCTCGGAGGGAATGCGACGACGCCCTCAAGTGGCTCGACAACAACACCCTCGCCGACAAAGACGAGTACGAGCACAAGCTGAAGGACGTGCAGCGGGTCTGCTCGCCCGTCATGAGCAAGTTGCACGGAACCGGCGCGGGCTCGGGGGCGCCGCCCGGAGGATACCAGCGGCAAACCCAGTCTAATTACTCGGGGCCGACGGTAGAGGAGGTCGATTAGACCTTTGCCGGCACTTCTGGAGCGGCTTTCAAGCGCATTCCGACTAAAATCAGTTGATCGACTGCGGAGAAGGTCGAGTACGCTATTGGTAGTAATTTTGTACGTTGACTGAAACTGTAAACTGTCGACTGAGTAGTTCCTAATTGTAAATATTGATCTAGTCACGTAAGTTATTTATTATGGTACAGATCAAACTGTTTTGTTACCGACATTGTGATAATAACAATAAATATAACTAATTAAATTGAAATATATTGTTTTTATTTTTCCAAATTCAATTTTATCAATGTATTGTTTACTGGATTTAAAACGGGAATAGCACATGATAATTAACTTCGTATCGTAATGATAAGCAAAATACTAACCCAGCTTTTCCTAATAATGTAAAAAGCGAACATATTGACACGGGAAAAACCAAACAGACCGCCATCATAAGCGTATGAGCGTGCATATTCGAACCTATTTTAAGATTATTCTTTATTTCGTAGAGGTCATATTTGCTAACATAATAAAAGTAAAGTCTAAAAACTGATTAACATGATTGTTCTCCAATACTGTTTCTTATTTTTATAATTTTAGAAAAACATAATTCGTTTATTTCTGATGAATGATATTTCTTGTTCGTAGATCTGTGGTGTTGCTATAGTAACCTCCTCACAACAAAATTTCTTGGGTTTGAACTTTGAAGTGTTAAAAAACAATGATTGAATGTGATTGCCAAAGAATGCGTAATAACTATTTTGATGACATATTATTGAATCAAATAGAAATTAAAATAAGTATTAATAAATCTTGTTATATATCCGAATAGCCATAGAAAACCACTAAATGTACTTATTATTTTTGACAGTTTTTTTTAATGTTGCTATTTCAGTTATAAGTATGGATAAATAAAATAAAGATCATATCAAAATGTATGTTAATCAGTGTTAATAATATGATGCTACAATATGCCTAAATTGATTGAATTGACTATCGAAATTGAAGTACAAAAGGTAAGTTATATATCCCTAAAGACATTTTCCCTACATACTTTTATTTATTTTTTTAATTTGTGTACCTTAAAACCTTACTAATTAAAATCTCTCTACTATAATAGATATTATTATCTTTGAAAATAATTAACTAAATGTTGCATATAACATAAATCTTTAGTTCTTAATTTTAATAAAATCTATTGATCCATTGATTGATTCAAATCCATTTGTACATATATAGTGTTTTCTTCCGCATAAAACAGATTATTCTATTGTCTAAGCGACATAGCCTAGTTGATAACTGGTTGATTATAATGTGTAATTTGGTTTCATATTCATAACCTATGCATGTTACATTGTAACAGATTTCTCTTGTTATCATCAAAAATCTTTTAATTTAGTAGAATTTTAGGAGCTACATAGACCCATACATCTGCTTAAGGTCTAACTGCATGTCATTCATCTAGAAACTAGTATGGTGTTATTTTAGTTTAGTTTAGTATCTTTCTAGCAATACTGGATATAACATAGGTCATTTATTGTACTAGGACAAAGATGATGTATTATATGACTGGCCAGTTGGCGCAGTAGGTAGTGACCCTACCTTCAGCTCTGCAGGTTGCTGTTTCAATTCCCGCAGATGGCCAACATTTTCTGTAAATGAATTTGTTGGTCTACGAGTCTGGGTGTATATTTGTATTTAAAAAATATATGAGTATATATTAACTGGTGAACCAGTTGTCTGTCACCCATAACACAAGTATTAAGTTACTTACTTTGGGTGTGGACGACCGTGTGTGTATTGACTATTGTCCCATATATTTATTTATATAGACTGTTTTATGCAGACATTGTTTTATAGACTATTTTATGTTAACTTTGTTTTATAGAGACTGTTTTAAGTAAACATTGTTTAATAGAGACTGTTGTATATTAACATGGTTGTATAGAGAATGTGTTATGTAGATATTATTTTATAGAGACTGTTTCATGTAAACATAGTTTTATAGATTTTTAGTAAATATTGTTTTATAGAGACTATTTTATGTAGAAATTGTTTGCAGGTGTCATGCCCTGGTGTGTGGTTGTGTCAGGATGGACGTGTGTCATTGACTGTGTTCGCCCTTGGAACAAGCTACCAGACATGTTTGCTTCCACCTTCCTTTCCTCTGGCGTTTAGAGATGTATTTTACTTTCGGAAGCGTTTTCAAGAGAGTTGTGCCCTGAATAACATTTGTTGTCTTTTAAGTCAGTATAAATTATATTACAAGTCAGTATAAATTATAGAAAAATTATATAGTTCAAACATATACTTATGACATCAAGAATACATAGATATTTTTAGGCAAGCAATTTTTATCTTTGATTTATTACTTATACTCTATATTTTATATCAGTGTTATATCATCCGTTTATATCAATTGTGAAAAGTAAAGTAACATTTTGTAAGTTTAAAGTTAGGCTGATTTGCCTTTCACTATCTAGTGAGTCGCAAAAAAAAAATGAAATATAACTATCCAAAATAGATTCTTTATGTAATCTTAGTAACATCACTTCTATTAAAATTCATATTCAAATTATTCTTCATTCAAATAAACTTGTAACAAGTGCTTTTGAATCGTCAAATCTACTGCTGGTTCGGAAAGCTGTTCCTCCCAAGAAGAGCCAGCAAGAAACTCGGCGGTTGCTCTTTTAAAAATACAATTCTTAATACTAGTTACATTTTTTACTACTTTTACATTTTTTAGTACATTTTTTACTAGTTACATATTTAGTATAATATTACTATTAAGTAATAAGTTTATACTACTAAGAAGCGATGAAAGATGGATTTTAATTGAATTTATGTTTATAAAATAAAATGTTATTTGGTAATTTATATTTTATATTATTGTAATAAAATAAATATATTATTTAATTATTAAAATTATTTAAATTGCATATATTTTATTAGTTACTAGCGGCCGGCCCCTGCTTCGCACGGGCTATATGAAATATATAGTTTTCTGTAGACCTTTTCAAGGTGTACAAATACTTAGTAGGTACATCATTTAGATAAATCTTGTAGGGTTTAGCCTGCGTTTGCAATGTAAGCGGAAAAAAATGTAATTATTTACGATATTTATTAGAAACCTCAAAAATTTCAGTATTTCTCTACTCCATATTGAATGGTATTATACATATAAACCTTCCTCTTGAATCACTCTATCTATTAAAAAAAACCGCATCAAAATATGTTGCGTAGTTTTCAAGATTTAAGCATACATAGGGATATATGGACAAACAAAGAATGTGACTTTGTTTTATACTATGTAGTGATTAGTTATTAGTTTATGTTATTTTAGAGGATGAAACAATATACTGCGAACTGGTCCAGTGGTGTGAGGACTGTACGAGCGGCGAGTGTGTCATACTGGCTCAGTATCTTGGTGCACTTAACGATGTACTATTCCCACCTAATATGTGCTCCAATGACGGCGTGGACCTTCTAATGCGCAGGTCGAAGGAGTTTCCTGTAAGTTATAAGTAAATATATGGGACAATTACACACACCCAGTCATACATACCCAAAGTAACTTAATACTTGTGTGACGGTTAAAAGACAACTAGTACATGTTATAGACATATCTTCATTCTTGTTATTGACCTGCCCACTCTAAGTCGGATCGGTACAACATGTTATAAACATGTTGTCACATGATTGGGTCAGGATTTTACGACCGCCTGACTGACGTCAACTTACCTTAGTCGCCTTTTACGATACCTCGATAAGAAAGAGGGTGGTCTATTCTACTCATTCGTATAACATACGGCGCGACGACTTACTTACCTTAGTCGCCTTTTACGACACCTCGGTAGGAAATGAGTGTGGTGTATTATATTCACCACACCGCTTACATGTTATATACATAATTTATATAATTTTAAATAAATACCTAAATACGTGAATAAAAACAGAATAGAAAAATCAACAATTTTATTAGAAAATATTTATATTCGGCGGGAATCGAACCCGCGACCCTAAGAGCAGAGTCACTGCTAACTACATCAATGGCCTATATAATAACCTTGAAACTCAAGTAACGATCACAAACACAGACACATTATACACACACAGTTTTCTTGCCGGCGAAGACCAGTTTTTTGACGTCCTTCGGCTGTGGCTTGTCGCCAAACTCAATTTTTTTTTTATAGAATATAATCTACTAGCTGTGCTTGGAGCTCAACCCGCTTGGAAATCAGTGACATCAAGTCTTCGCGTAAATCTCGACCCGACCGAATACTAACTAAAACCTTTCTTAAAAATTGCACTGTCTTCTGCTATAAACCTTACAAAAATCCGTTCAGTACATTTTGAGAAAATCGATCACATACAGACAGACAGCTTTTGGAGACTTTGTTTTATAATTATAGATATTTCAGGGTATACTCTCGCCAAAAATCGAAATTGCGACGAAAGTACGTATAGATGAAGTGTGGAATCAAAGCTGTAATATGTTCAACGCGGCCAAAGTCAAAAAATGCCATTGCAGCCCACGGACGGACTGTGAGGGATCCCGACAGAAACAAGTTTGTCATTCCGCACAATATCACAGGTAACAAGATTATCATCTAACAAAAAAATCTTGAAACATAACTTATTCACTTTTATCCGGCCTAAACTAATAGTCCTTTTTGAATGCCAGAATTTTCCTATTTATCTGGTCTTTGCATATGGAGCTGTGCATTAAGCTGTGAGAGTCGCACGGATTCTTTCAACAATGGTTTAACAGAAAACTTTTTAACAGAAAGTTAAGTTAAGACACATAAATCTTAACAGAAAGTTTTCTGTTAAGACTTATGTCTAATTGTTAATTGCAATTTGTCACATGCTTTTCAACATTGTGAGAAAGTATGTTTCTAGAGAATTCTGGGGATATGTGTAACCTAAGCTAAAAAAAGCCAAGCCTTCTTTGCAAAAACGAATAGAGGAGGCGTATATCTAGCAGTGGGATAGTAACAGGCCGTTACTTACTTTTATATTGTTTTTGTGCGTGCGTATATATATATTATAGGCCTATTTATATTTGTAAGTTGTGTCAACTAAGTTTTAAGTTAAAGAATTAAGTTTGACCTCTGGTGTATGCCACCTAATCGTGTATTAATGGAATGAAATGGATTATGGAAACATTTGTTCCAGATCAAAGTGCAATAACAGCAGAACATCCCGATCAAGGTCAAGGTCGCGTTCGAACGGATCAAGGTCATGCTGTAGTTTGGATGCGGATGTCCATGCTTCCTGTCGGTGTCCCAAGTGAGTTGTAGCTAGTCTTCTTAAGATTTGAGATAAATGGGTTTAAAGTATTAATTGCCAAGGAAAATGAATAAAAAATGTTTTAGTTTGCTTAAACGTACGGTTTATATTGATTAGATAGGATAGAATATCATCAAGATAGGAGTTATTAGTGCCAGTATTGCTGCAGAAAATAAATCTATATTTTAACAATGACACATAATTCTAGTCTAAGGGCCTGTTTCACAAGTAACCAATAAGCTGTCAGTTAGCTTATTCGGAACATATCTGACACATATCTCGAAATTTTGCGTTTCTCAGGTTTCTGGTAGGCTTATTCAGCACTTAAAGTCCCCAATAAGTTAATAGGTAGATCATGTAGCTGTTATTTTGTTTATCTGCTTATCACCCTTTACTATCACCATTTTTTATTATCACCCTTATTTTCGGTAATCATTCTCCCTCATTGTTCCCAGTCCTCTATCCAAATCCCGTGTATCACTGTCCCCATGCTTCGCCCCCCAACGCGTGCCGCGCCCGTGCCGCCAGTACAACGTGTATCCAGTCGACACCAGCTGTAATTATTGGCGAGGTTCTGATGAGAACGATTGCCATCTATGTGTTGATGAAATGAGGTGAATTATGAACAAAAAATACCATAGAGCAATTTTTATTTCATTTAAATGAATTGATGAAAAAATTCATATCACTTATATATTTTTTTTTTTGTAATTTTGAATGTATAATTTAATTATTATTATTTCATCGTAGCCAACATTAATTGTATTTATTTTTAAAAATCATTATATATATATATATATATATATATATATATATATATATATATATGTATATATATATATATATATATAATTAGATAGTAATTGTCATGGACTTGTCTATGAATATTGACACAGTTACTTTAAGTTAAATCCGACGTAACTTTACTTATTAATGCCATTTGCCCCTAACTAGCACCTAAGTTACCTTGGAATTTAAAAATAAATATTTCTTAGCTTATTAAATAAGAGTACTTGAAAAAAATCAAAATTTACTAATTTTTCTTAAAGGCAAAACTTTCAACCATCCTCTGGCAAAACGATAAGGACTCGATTCTGGCAATACTCTGTAGAAAGACACCATTAAACCTACGAAATTACATTTTAATGTATAGAAACCGGCTATACCCACGTCTTATTTTATCGGATGAGCCCAACTAGTTTCAAGGTCATACGGGGCTCTTATTCATGAGCTTTTTACGCGGCGTTATCGCGGCAGGAACCGTTCTCGTGAATAAGACGTGAGTATAGCCGGTTTCTATACATTAATAATGAATACCACTTACGATAGTTTAAATTCAAAAATTAAATTTTCTTCTTTCAGAATGAACGATTCAGAAATTATAAATTCGCAAACAGCAGAAAGACTGCAAAAACATTTACTCGAAAGCCGTTACATCGATCTAGAAGATAACAACGACTCCACTCCGATCGCTAACAGGCGTCAGTCTAAAAAACTCACACCCTGTATATGTGAAATATGCAAAAAGTATCATGAATTATTCCATAGCAATAAAGGAGGAAGTTGATTACAAAATCGCACGTAGTAAATGGGAGTGACTTTTCAAAAATCTAGAAAAATATGCAAAAATTTGCTCAGCTTCTAAATAATCTCTGTAACAGTACTAAAAACATTGTTTTTTTTTAGTTAGGTCATTTTATTTCTCAGTGGGATTTGTAACCACTATGAAAGGTTAGTTAAGTAGAAAATTATTTTTAGTAAAACTATATCATTAATTTATTCTGAAATTCATTATATGAAACTATAATCAAGCATTTTTTTGTCTAATAAATCCTTTTTTTTTGCTCATTTGAAACAGATATTATAAAACTACAATCAAGCATTTTTTCGTACAATAAATCCTTCTTATTTTTGGTTTTTTGAAACAGATATTATAAAACTGCAATCAAGCAGTTTTTCGGATAATAAATCCTTTTTCTTTGGTCTTTTGAGACTAAGGTAAGAAATTAAAACCAATATTATTATTTTATGTGTAATAAAATTAATAAAAATCATGTCAAACATGTATAGCAATGTATAGAAGAAGTTATAATTTGTTGACAAAACACTTTGTATTAGAATATTTAATTATAAAATATTTATATATTGATGGATTTTGTATATTAAATTATTTTTAATTGAATTCTAGACTTCTATTTAATTATATTCAAAATATTTTAGTTATGAGATCGATTTTATTTATTCCAAAAATGTATTATCAATTTATATAAATTACAGATTTTTTTTACAATAAAAATTTATACACGTAATACTAAAAACAAATTGTTTTAAAAATATTTTAAAATGATAAATGTGTAAAAATATTAAAAAAAATATATTGTTATTATAAAAAAATCAATTGTTAAATTAGTTATTTATTTTTCTATTTATTAATCTTTTTAATATATTTTTTGAATCAGTTACTTTGTTATTTCAAGTAGTCATAACGATTACAAGTAATTTGTAAAAGTAAAGTAATTTACGAATTTCTGATTTGAAAAACTAAGATAATATATTATATCTTCCAGGTAAATCTTTACAGACACCATTTGGTTTTAACTTATTTAAAGTTTTGCGTAGCTCAGAATTACCATTAGATTTTATACTCAAATCAAAATAAAACAATTATACCATATTAATAACTTTATTTATTTTATCGTTTGAAGCAAAGGTAACTTACAATTAATATTCTCTAATATTATGGCTCGTCTTTAAACAAACTTATTTTAAACGCTTAAACAAAATTATTCCTAAATGGTTAATAAATTAATAATTGACTTCGAAGTTAATTTTTAATTATTTTTAACCCAAATTTTTTTTTAAATATGTAGGTATTAAAATTCATTGAATCTCAAAAATTTAACACGATTTCTTAAAACCTCCCTTCGAAAATTTCTGCTTAAATCTCGAGGTCTCATTTAAAAATACAGTACCTACTAAAATATAATTAACATTCAGTACTAAATTTAAAAAAATCCAATTATTTTTCTGAGCATTATTTAAAGGCAGTGTTATTAATAAACAGAAATATTTTCATATTATTCTTTTAGATATGTACAAAAATTTATCTTCATAAAATTACTATATTAATTGCCTAGCTCTTCTACTAATGGCTGCTATTAAAGTAAGTAAACAACAAAAATATTATACATTCTATTCAGTTGAAGATTACAGAATGAAAATATCAAATAAATATAAATTTAAAAATAGAACATATTAGATGTTCTATTTTTAAATTTACAATTTACACAATCTCTATTCAAAAACTTATCAAAAGTTTATTATTGTTTCTGTCCTAACTCTTATAATATAATAATTGTAAAACATAAATCTAAAATTGTGATACTCGGTTTTATATACATAATAGACACCATTGGATTTGTATTTCATCTACTTACATATCAATGAAACAAATCAATTATACATTTAGTAACTTCTACTTAGGAAACTAAAACATATTATTTTTTTTAAATGTGGACGGAAGACATTTTAGAATCAGCCTTCTTACTTTAATAATTATACTTACATGTAATAAAATCAATTTGTACATTGAAAATATTGGTACAGTTGAGTCTATGTAATCCGATATTCCTGATATAGTTGGAAATTTGTAATTGGGAAACAAAATTATAATAAACAAAAATTCCTTTTATTTATCTATACAAAAAGTGCTAGTTAATATGCATGGTTTAAAATCATTCAATACACCTATACGGGACTACAAAGACTCGAATGTTTAATTTAAAAATTAAATCTAATTACGACGTGTCTAAAAAGTGCATCATGCATTTGTTTATGTGATTCCGATTTACATTGAAAACATAAAGGAACATTATTAATAAGATGCGTAAAAGAAAAATATATGTAAGAAATGCACTTAAACTGTGACACTGTTATAATAATATAGGTTCTTATTAATCTATTACCTAAAATAATAAAGATATGTATTCAAAAGAATAGTAAAATCACTAACACTTTAATATTTCGGTAGTCGACTAAAAACATTTTTTTATTATCTATGCTATTTTTTAATTGTAGAAATTGACAAATAAATGTCACGCGCGAGTTTGTTACGTTCAAAAGTCTGTTTAACGTATATCTATATTTTGTTTTTGTTTAGCATAGATAAATATTATAAGGTATTTAAATATAAAATATATTTAAATATAAAATAAAATAGTTTTTATCAACTACCGAATTTTACGAATTAGCACCAATATCGGGGAGATTAATTAAAAATACAGCACCATTATTAGGGAGTGTTGGCTGTTACCTTGTAGCCTTTTCTCTGAGCTTTCTCTTTACTTCTAACGTACTTCGTGCAATCGAAAACGAACGCAACTATGGCTATCAGAGCAAATACTGCGTAGAAAACTGCCATCGCGATTAAGAAAGCATCTTCGGCCTCCCAAGGCCTGTCGGACCGTACGTAGTTGAAGTTGGACAACACTTGCGTACCGTTGGGCGGTGGGCACGGGGATTGTATTATTATGTCCAGATGCTGTCTCTGGAACATTGTTTTTAATAATGTAATTTGGGTGCATAGATAAAGATGACGGTGAAATGTACATGCAGATTATAAACTTAAAGTAATGATGTGCTATTCATAGGAATCTTTTTTCTTTTTTGAGAGATCAGTAGGAGTTTAGATCCACCGCGATAGTCCAATGCGGTTTGCTGGGTTACACATATCCTAGGAATTCTAAAGCGATAAACAAGTTTGAGTTGTGATAGCTAAGCGGTGAGACCGTGCGACTCTTTCGAGGGGGTCACGAGTTCAAACCCGGGCAAGCACTAATGAGTTTTTCAGAACTTTGTGTTTAATCGATATTTGAAATTTATCACGCGCTTTTCGGTGAAGGAAAACATCGTAAGAAAATCTGCATATGTGTAGAATTTGAATTAGAATTCGAACTAGAATTAGAATTCTAAGGATATTTCTAAACTATCAATTCGCATTGGAGCAGCGTGATGGGTCTCGGCTCCAAATCTTCTCTCCAAAAAACGGAAAGAGGAAATTCTGTAGAAATATGTAGGAAATCAGTGGGATAATAACTGGCCGTTACTTTATTTTTAAAAATTTTATCTACCTAACTTTCTATAAAACAACCTAATTGATGCCTGCCGGGGTTTCAAACCCGCCATATATACTAGCTTTCGCCAGCGGCTCCGCCCGCGTGAAAAGATTAAAACCGTAATATACAATTTTGATAACCATAAAAATGGTTAAATTGGGTTAACCCTAAAAGCTAGACATATGCTAACGCAGACTTTTATTTAGAACTTTTAGAGGGAAACAAATTTTGTAGCACATGATTTTTGAATAACTTTCTATTCAGCGCACGCTTTAAATTTTGCCGCTCTCGTAATATTTTTTATTGCTCTCCTATTCATCTTAGCGTGACGTTAGCCTATAGCCTTCCTCGATAAATGGACTATCTTACACTGAAATATTTTTTCAGCTTTATATATTAGTATATATACTACTAACCTGTTTGTTAGTGCACCTCAGGTCTTTACTAATGCTGCTTTTGAGTGCGATCTCGCTCAGTTCTCTCCTTAATATCTCTGGCAAAGTCCATTTAGAAGGAGACACGAACTCCAGCCAAGTGACGTACGAAGGCAGGTCCATTCGCTGCAGCATCACTCCGTTAACCAGGGTCGTGAGGAGGAGGCAAAAGCCGGCCAAAGCCGACGCGGTCTTCTCCATTGGCACTAGAAATATCGCCGCTCGACACAGCATTTGTATGCTAATTAGGTATAACAGCATGAAACCTGGAAATATATTGTTAGCAATTTTAACATTTGTCGGGTTATAACTAAATATTACTACTAAATATTTTTTAAATTTATTTTATACTTTTAATTACAATTGAAATACGGATAGGAACTAATAAAAAAATCAGTGTAGGCACTTTTTAGAACATAATTATCTACTGTTATAATTTGTGAATTTGATTAAATAAATATTACATAATATTTAGGTAGTATATAGACCATCATCAGACTCCTGCCTTTATCCCACTCAAAGTGGGGTCGGCACAACATTTTATGAATATGTTACGACTTGATTTGGTCACGTATTTTACGACCGGCCGCCTGCCTGACGTCAACTTACCTTAGTCTCCTTTTGCGACCGGTAATAAATGAGGGTGGTTATTCTACTCAGCCGGATACCACCACGGCGGGTCAAATTACCTTAGTCGCCTTTTACGAAACCTCGGTAAGAAAGGAGGGTGGTCCATTCTACTCAGCCGGATACCACATGGTGGTTCAACTTACTTTAGTCGCCTTTACGACACCTTAGTAAGAAAGAAAGATGGTCCATTCTTCTCAACCGGATGCCACACGGCATATAACGTATGTTACTGTATAAATGTATTTCACCAATGTGCAAAATTATACAAATGTCAAAAATACTATACCTAAATATATGTAGAATCCATCAAACGATCCGGGGGACTGCGCATACAAGCCGCTCATAGCGTAACTAGGAACTAAATACGCTAACCACGTCAGTATGGCCGACCATAATTCCAAGAATTGCTGGAATACGAACAACATTACAACACAATATTATAAAAAAAGTCAGTCTGTCTTACTTTATTTATATATATTTGTTACACTTTTACGGTTAATTTTCTGAAAAAATATTGATGGAATTTAGTATAATTGAAGCTGATATACAGTGTTACCAACAATACGACATTAATTTTAATTTTCATTACATACACATCTCGGCACCCTTAAACAGTCAATTCAGTGAAGTATTTTAGCCACAGCAATTATTTTACATTTTTTTTTAACAAACACGATTTATAGAGATCTACGTCCGTACCCTATTACGAAATACGAAAAATCCTATAAGGTACCCTGTTGTATAAGTTTTAATTTTACCAAATTTCATCAATATTGGTCCAGAGAATCAGCCTTGAAAGCGTAAGAGAAAGATCATATGGCATGCTTAATATTAGTGGCCTAATTAAAAAAATTCTAAAAAGCAAAAGTTGAGTAGTTAATTGCCATAAAGCGTAGCGTAGAGCCTACAAAACTCGTGAGTTAAGAGACCCATAACTTGGCAGAGCAAGAAAACACTAGTTTTTAATTGTTCGTAGCGTGATTTTATAGATGGCGTTGAACTAAGAATTATAATGTTTAAAAACACTGTTAAAAAGAGGCTGATACAGAAAGCCTACTATACTCTTGAAGATTATTTAGAAGATAAGAATGTGTGGATATAGCTCTCTTTGAACCTGTACAAGACAGTAACGACATAATGTAAATAGTATTAAGAATTATATTTTTAAAAGAGCAACCGCCGAGTTTCTTGCTGGCTCTTCTCGGTAGGAACAGCTTTCCGAACCAGCAGTAGAGTTGACGATTCAAAAGCACTTGTTTACAAGTTTATTTGAATAAAGAATATTTTGAATTTGAATAATGTGTCTAACTCAGTTAAGCATTATTATGAAACAGATTATTTTAACACTACGCGTGCAATAAATATAATATTAAGTATGGATTTATTTCTGCTGCATATGAACGAGAACGTAATTAATAGACGCAAAATTGATGAAACCATTAAAAATGCATATTACAACCTAACTTAATATAGATTTATCATTTATAAACATACACACACGCACGCAGCACATAGAAACACATACACACACACATAGAACGACACAAAAAAATATTCATGATAGTGGGTTTTATTACTATTTTTTGTTCTTTGTTTTTGAGTTTATAGAAAGGTTTATAAATCTTTTTTTTTTCATTCATCATTATCTATTCCTTTCTTTTTTAAAATATATATTTGTTCATATTAGTCGTTACCTGGCATTTAGTAAAATAGAAATATAGTTGACTCTATGCTATACACCAACAACAAATGAAGGTAGTCTGGTACTTTTTTCTCTAGTATAAGTGTAAAATGTACTTGCATAACTGTTCAATAAATAAAAATAAGAGGCAGCGTTATGAGATTTACTCACATCAAAAAATATGAACATAGTCCTAGAATATAGTCCTACAGCGATGTCCCGCTCCACGTGCCGCCTCATAGAGCTCGCCTCCCTCGCAGTCAACCAGAGCAAAATGGGCCACGGAGTGAGGCACATCACAGAATAATGATAGCCAATACGGTCGTTTTGTGTTAGCTGCAAATTACACATGCAAATTACAAATGTAACATAACATACGTATCACTACATAGTATAAAACAAAGTCGCTTTCTCTGTCTGTCCATAGGGACATAGGGACAGACAGAGAAAGGAGTTTTACAGGCAGACAGACAAGGAAAGGAGACTTAAGCATACATAGGGATATAGATTCCTATGTATGCTTAAATCTTTAAAACTACGCAACAGATTTTGATGCGGTTTTTTATAGATAGAGTGATTGAAGAGGGAAGTTTATATGTATAATAACATTCAATATGGATTAGAGAAATACTGTAATTTTTGAGGTTTCAAATGTGATGTCGTAAATAATTACATTTTTTTCCGTTTACATTGCAAACGCAGGCTGAACCCTACGAGATTTTAGATCGAAGTATTTGTACACCTTGAAAAGGTCTACAGAAAACTCCGCGATAGTATATGTCTATTATCTTACATTATTATATTATCAGTAACTTGTGAAACAGGCCCATATCCTTATATTGTGTTATTGTTTTTATAAATAACTTTGTACAAAATTGAAATCTATCTCCATGCAATTTATATTTAGTAAAGAATGAAGTGTCGTGTATGTAACAAAATTAAAAGCAGAGACTACGTTAAAACCTGAGTTTTCTTAGAATAGGTATGTATATAAAATCTCTTTTAACTATTAACATGTGTTACCGGTTAATTCAGTTTGTCAGAGATTTTCTGGTACTATTTTATGATTGAGAACTTATGTTTTACCTTAGCATCTGTTGATGGCAGATCCCAAAATATAGTCCCTGTGACGAGAGATATAACTGCTGCTATTATCACTCGGGTGATTACATTAGATAATGTAGTCATTTGGGTGTACAGCAAACTCTTTCTGTAAATCAAACACTTATAATCATACACAAACGTTAGTTGAACTCTGATTTCAAACAGACATCAAGACATCACTCGTTCTGTATCAATCAAGACGTAATTCCTCCTAAGATATATCTTTGTTATTTAAATTGTAACGTAGTCGAGAACTACGTCAGCGAAACTTATGTTAACAGCTAACCATAATTTTCTATGGCTTCCTTGATAGCCAGTCTCATATTTTATACATCTTCAATTTTTTTTCATTAAAACATAAGCTAGTATTTTATGTTTAAGGTAAGGGCACTAGTAATTGACCATGTACTAGTAGATGACCGTTTTGTATGAAATTTTAAATAAAAAGCGTTTCGTTGTAGCTAATTGCCCTTTAATTTGCTAATTTGGCCCTACCTTATATTTAATTCAAGTCTTACCCTACAACATTTATTAGTGGTAATATGTAGGTTGCTATTAAATTGATGTACACTCACTCTATCAACGCGAAAACTTGTAGAAATATATTAGGTCGCGTGATCGGAGCGGGCAAAGGGACCGGCGGCGGAGGTTCAGGCGGGGACTGGGCTCCTGCGAACACTCCAGCCAACGCCTCTATACGGCCAGATGATTCCAACATCGCTGCCGCAGAAAGATCGTCTAAGGTCACTAGGTCCACTGGAATAGGATTAAATTTGTTTGAAATACATTAATCAAATTGATTTAATATCATATACAATTTATTCAAATACTTACAGTAATAATCAGAAGGATTCTTAAAAGCAGGGCAGGGGTAATCTATTGAGGCAAAATATGGCAACATATCTCTTCTGTATCCACTGAACATTGTACGGCCAGCTGATATTAGGACAACCTGAAAGAGATTTTTTATCGTTAAAGAATTGGTTACGTACAGGTTTTCACACGCTTTTCGGTAAAAACATCGTGGGCAGAAACCTGGATATCTTTTGATATGTGAAATCTACCCATACGCATTGGAGCACTATGGTGGGTGAAAAGCTCAAACTCATCAATCCATTCCATCCATCTATCTCACAGGAGAGACACAGCTAGAGTAGAAAGAGATAGTAACAGACCAACTATTCTAACTCTTAAAGAAGAGAGAAAGTCTATGCCTAGCAGTTGCATGATACCACGGTATGGTGGCAGGGTATAGTTACTAAACGTTTTTTGTACTACGGATAACAAGAGTAAATAGACTTCTGCAAAATATATCTCTTCATATACATACCTTGGTCAGCATCGCAAAAATTTCATAAGTAGGCGGATGTAAGGACATTATCACGACGCGGCCGGTGCTCGCCCAGTTCCTGAGATACTCCACCAAAAAGAACGTATCAAATATATCCATTTCCTTAGTCGGCTGATCTAATATCAACACTGCCATATCGAGTAACAGTTGACACGCGACGTTCAACCGTCGTATTTCAGAACGGGTTAACCTTCCTACATTCGTGTCTCTTACTTGTTCTAGACCTAACTCTTCTATTAATAAGTTTATCTGAAATCAGAAAGAAGTTATTCATACTGATATTCTATTCCTAGCGATTATCCCAGCCTACACCAAGGTCCGCTGTCGTGCTAAATTGCTTACACTTTGCACAGTCATTAGACTGTGCAAATAATAGAAATTTATATATAGAAATTTAATATTAAGTGTAAGCAATGATGAATTAGCATCATTTCTTTGTAGACTGTTTGAACGCATGGTTGACTCCGCACTACCAAGCCAACGTTTTTCGGCCACGTGGTCTGTGGTCGTTTTTTTTCGAATTGACTGTATGCTGTAACTGTAAAAGCTTTTACAGCGTCATCGGGCGGGATGGACGAGCACAGAAGTTGTACTAGCGTCGGAGGAGGTCCTAAGGATGCCTCCTGTGAGGCCGGACCGTGGCTTAGGGCGACGTGTAGGGGAGGGCTGATGGCATGACTTTGATTAGAGTCATTACGACAACGGAAGGGTGGCAAAAAGCCACGACCAACTGACATCAGAAATCTGGGTCTGTGGCCAGAAACAGGCATGTTGTGGCACTGTGATCCAAGTAGCTCTGTGGGCGTCATAGCGCATGAACAAACCGGCGAAGACGCGCTTGTACGATTTTGTTGGCAATATCTCTCACGCCAAGGCTTCCGCGAATGTACTGGTTACGTATTTTACAGGTTTCTATACTGATATTATAAATACAAAGGTCTATCTGTTACAATCTTACGGCTAATCCACTGAACCAATAACTAATAATTTCTAACTTGTGAACCCACCAAGTACTTAGTTTGTTTAAATAATATATAAAAGTTATAAAGCGCGAGATAACAAAAGGTAAACGATTTCTTTTTTCATAAATTAATTTAGAGTAAAATTGTTAGATCTGTTTATGTTTGATGCATAGATAAATAGAGATTTTTATATAGTAGATAGATATACCCGATCTCTATCATCCATTTTCATTTGGTTATGGTTGTGCCGGGGTTTTCGCAACGCAGCATGGAACCTCAGGGTATGGTCCACGGTCATAGCGGGACACAGCGACGTGTCCTTTTGGACATATGCTGCGACCTTACGTAATGTAGAAGATGCGACTGGCTGTCCGTTTAGCACTATGTCCCCTGTTAGTTTCTGAAAAATAAACGTTAAACCGGAATAGTTCTCTTATTTTATTATATTCTTTACTAATGATTCTGTAGGCTAATCGAGCAATAAATCTATATATATAAAAGAAAGTTGGTCTAAGTTACACTATTTATAACTCAAGAACGGATGAACCAATTCGGCTGAAAATTGGTGGAGAGGTTGCTTAGAACCAGGAGACGGACATAGGATACTTTTTATCCCGTTCGACCGCATTTATTTTATCCCGTCAAGTCGCTATAAAACGTGGTATAACAAAAACGACTATGACAGTAAAATAATAAAACGCAAATTTCAGTGGAATAACAAAACATAAATGACAGCTAAACGTAATTTTGTCTTTGATTTAGTATGGAAAAAAATTTGACAGTTATCAAAATAATAGTGTTATAACATGTTTTAATACAACCTCCTTCTTAGAGTTGGTAATTAATATGAAAAAGCATTGTGGCTGTCATATGTGTCATTAAGTTGTTGAGAAAGTGTAAATGGGTTGATTCTGGGAAAATGTTTTTATTTATTGAATAAATATAATAATATAATAAGTATAAAGGAGAAATATCGTCGTTTATTATATTCAGAAGGGGATGTAACCTAAACTCACAAATAGAGCGGACAAAAGGAATATCTGGTTAATTTAAAGAGTTTAAAGAAAAGACAAATGACGATCAATATCTTGAGACAACACGGAGACTGCGAATTTCGTATAATTTGAGAGACAGTTGCGATATGCGATGCTATGGAATAAAAAATGGAGTTTTTATTGGAGAGATTAATGATGGTAATTGGTATTCGGTTTATTAACTCTGTAAGATCAACGTGATGATTTGCTATGTGAGGCCATAGACGCGCCCGTGACTATTGTTCGATAGAACTGTCAGCTAGAATGACGATTGTTCTCTGGATTTGTTCCAGTTGTAACGATTGTTTTCTAGACTGTGGCCATCTGCAACGACTGTCAGCTAGACTTTGCCTAGATGTGGTGATTGTTCTTTGAGCGTTATCATTTGCGAGTCTGTTTACGTGTGTATATGCTGAGTTGGTTGCCACTTATTGAGCTGTGTAATGCCATGACAGTGGTGGAGGGTGAGCTTTAGCTGCGAAATGCTTATGGTGCGAAAAGCCTAAGGAGTTGAGCTTAAAGAGTTGAGCATAAAGCGTGAGCTTAAAGAGTTGAGCGTAAAGCGTGAGCGTAGTCCTGGCATGTCATGGCATGTGCGGTTTTCTTTTACAGATTAAAAGAGCAAGTATTGAGCTTCTGGCCGATTCTTCTCAGTACAATCAGCATTCCGAATCAGTGGTAGAATCATTCCCAGAAGTCAGCTTATGAGATTTGCGGGGTCGCAAATGTTGTCAGGATGGTCGACTGTTACATGTTTTTAATACAACCTCCTTCAGAGTTGGTCATTAATATGAAAAAGCATTGCGGCTGTCATATGTGTCATTGAGTAGTTTTTGAGAAAGAGTAAATGAGTTGACTTTGGGAAAATTGATTTTTATTATTGCATAAGAATAAAGGCGAAATATCGTCGTTAGTTATAATAGCTAAACGTTACTACATAGTATAAAACAAAGTCTCTTTCTTTGTCTGTCCCTATGTCCGTATATCCCTTTGTATGCTTAAATCTTTAAAACTACGCAACAGATTTTGATGCGGTTTTTTAATAGATAGAGTGATTGAAGAGAAAGGTTTATATGTATAATCTTACATATTATAAATATTCAATATGGAATAAAGAAATACTATCATTTTTGAGGTTTCCAATGTGATGTCGTAAATAATTACATTTTTTTCCGTTTACATTGCAAACGCAGGCTGAACCCTACAATATTTGTCAAAATAATGTACTAAGTATTTGTACACCTTGAAAAGGTCTACAGAAAACTCCGCGATGGTATACATATTATGTCTATCTTTTATGGATAACCCACAATAGCATTTTATTGACATTTTCTTCTTCATTTGTAATTTAAATGAACATTTAACATACGAAGATATTACAGATTTAAAATGCAGGGTATAGCGATTGCGCGCTTTGTCTTATAGCACTTCGAATTTAGCTACGATTGGACGGGTTTTTTTTCACATGGCCAACTAGATGTCGCTTTATCAAGAGTAACCTCTAAAGAAAACATGTTTGTATTGCGTAATGAAGATTCTTTCTTTATGACAAGAAAGCTGTGAATGTTGTATATAAAGACATTCTGTAATCAATTGTACAAATAAAATACTTAGGGAAAATGTAAAATTAAATAAGTAAAAATGTAGTATATAAATTTAGATATTCCAAAGATAGCAGGGAATCTTCATGGTATAGGGAAAGGGGAATTGTTTTTTTTTATTCAGAAAAAAACTCATGGGTACCGCCGCCCGACGGGGACAGGCGGCGGTTATGTCGGACTCGCACCGACTAAAACGACCTGTGTGCTCCACCACGGTGCCGATGGCAAGGACAGGGTATCATTGTACATATTGCCCCCATCCAGCCGACAGCTCTGATCCCAGAGAAAAACACCTTCGCCGGGTAGGGGCCCCTCGAAAGAGAAGCCCCCCTCCGCTAATCGGTGCATCGGGAGCATCAGATGCACCAACCGCCTCGGGGACCTGTAGGCCAGGCGTTCGATATACCCCGTTCGAAACACCCGAAGGTCCCCAGTTAGGGCGGCAGACGATGGGCTTGGGCGAGTTACTAACACTTGGACTCACCAGCAGCAGATTGGATCCAGAACAACAGTTCGTGGAACCGCTCCGCCGCCTCCCTCCGCCCCCCTCCGCAGAGCTAAGGGAGGCCATCGCTGCCCGCGATCGCTCCCTGCTCACCGTGTTTGTTATGTCACGGTCGACAGGGAGAGACCGCGCCCCAAGTAGGGGCCCCAACACCTTGGTGGGCGTTTCCGCCCCCACCGGGTAATTTTTTTATAGAGGTTTTCTTCCTCGCAACCCGAAGGTCCCCGTTCCCATTGCTGGGTTTCCGGGTTTCGCCGACGGTGGCCGAACCATGTCCAGCCAGACTTAGAGTAAGCCAAACCGGACCCGTCGCTCATTAGGGACAACACCCCAACCCCCCCGGAGTCCCCGGCCAGATTGCCCTCTGCTAATCAGGGGGACAACTGGATTGGCCACCCCAAAGTGGTCCGTTCGCCAAGACTAAGCTTGCCCAGGGTGCGCCACGAGGAGGCCGACCACTTTGGCACCCCAGGGGAATAGTTTTACTCCAAATTTGACGCGTGTGGGCCACGGGCAGTAATGAATAAAACAAAACTACTGGATAGATTTTAATCATTTTTTTTACTGAGTGACATAGGCTATATATTTTATACCCGTGCGAAGCCGGAGCGGGCCACTAGTAATAATATAATTCAGGTTACGTTCGGTTTTTTTTGGAAATTCTTGTGCCTTAAGACAAGTGCCACTAGTTACACAAACTTGTTCCAGAATTATGGACCCTATGGGAAAGCTTAGATCCTCTCAGTCGGTATACCATAACGTGATCAAATCAGAAATTAGCATGTCAAAAGAAATAACCTTTATGTCCAATATAGCTCAGTGTTCAGAAGCTGAAGTGGCAATGGTCGGGTTACATATTTCATAATTCCAAGATTCAATAGCCATTAGAGTTGAATGTATATCTCTATTACCAATAAGTTACCAAATATACCAATAGTATACCAATAAGTTAGCAGGGATCCGCTAGATCCAAGCGGCATTTAGGACTATGAGGAGAAAATTTATTGAAAAAGCCTATATCTATCGTTTAAAAAAGAAACATCAAACATTTTAAATGATAATGTTGCTATGTGCAAAAAATCTAGCTACCGTTTTTACCTATAACATTATATCAGGGCCTATTAGATTAGAAGTTATTTATGCGTACATATTTTTTTGGAGTGTCTAGTTATTAAGCATTTAGTTTTTTTTCACTACCTGTTTCGTCTTAAAATGAATAGAATACTAAATAAGACATAGAGCTTAGATTATATGTGGCAATCATTTAGTTCAATGTATATTATTAAACAACTTTCTTTATGGACTGAAACACAACATTAATAAGAGATTAGTAAAAAGGTATCAATTACTGCTTACCTTTCTAACTCCAGCTAACACGTCCAACAAGCCAGTGGCCTCAGGTTGCGATGTGGCTAACACTGCCAATATTTCGCCTGATTTCACCTCAAAACTTAACCCTGACACTAGTAACGTTGACTTATTATCTGGTGACGTTATTTCTAAACTATTAACCTGTAATATAAGAGTTTTAATTATTATAAGATGGATAGAATATTGGTAATTGCAGACAAAAATAAACTTACACTAAAAGTTGGTATTATAAGGCGTCCTTACCCTGAAACTCGCGATTTGAACTTTAGAGCTGGTAAGTAATCGAAATGTATAACAGTTTGATTTATTAAACAAACACAAATATCCGAGAGCTTAGAGGTTAGTTTTCTTTTTGATTCAATAATATTCTTTCTAGAAAATACATGTCTCATAAAGACGTACATAAAGTCCCTAAAGTCTGTATGTGTGTAACACACTTTCTCAAAAACTAGTTATGGATTTTTGGACAGTTTTCACTTAAAATATAGTGCAGTAGAAAGTTAATAGCATATATTATACTTTGAAACGGTTAATTTGATTAGAAAGATAGAGAAGGTATATGGCAACTTTTTATCTTAGAATTCCTGTAGAGTTGGGATTTACACGGGAAAACTTTGTGACACACTGAATTTCACATTGAAGCTGTTGGTAGAGCTAGTAAGGAATGATTTTAAATTGAAAGGATCTAATACTTACGTAATAGTTAGGGTAAATGTAGGCTGAATGTGTATACCCATCTAAATGGTCTCCAGGTCTGAGGGTGGAATGTTTCCGTGATTGAGCTATCGACATGTGGCTGCCTGCTTTAGACATACGGCCGCCGAGATGGGACGAAGGCATGAGGTAGCTGAAATAAATGATATAGAGGAAGAAATATCAGTTAACAACATCCTAATTAAGCTTTACTGATACCATGGAATCATGAGTCGCATTCGATTACTTTTGATATTCATGAAGACATCGGCATATGTTCGTAGAAATGATTACTCGTCCTACATTTTAGATCTAGGACGCGCGTTCTATTACCATTTTCTCCATAAATGACAATAATCAAAACAGTTTTTAAAAATATATCGTTACTGCAGATTTAAAAAATGCAATAACCTATTTAGTTGCAGTCATATTCTTAGACTTTACAAGTTAAAATAGAATTTACAAGTTATCTGTGAAAGTAATAAATTCAATGAATTCGTTTTAATATGTTGTACACTCACTTAATTTAAAACCTACCAAGCTGCAATGTTGCACCGTAGTTAGTCAAAGCTAATCCCTAGGAGGCCCTTGCCTAGATGCAAGTTTACATAATTTACCTTTTTCGTTTATAAAACATTTTTGATGATGATTGTCAACATATCAGGCGGTTATCATCATATTTTACCTGATCGGCTGAATGAAAACTTTAGTTGCTACAAAATCACCCCTCTTTTAGTAGAAGCTATGATGTTAAATATTATAAAAAGTCCGCTTTACCTTTGGTGATCATTATCTGGGACATACTCTGCAACGCTACTCCGTCTGTTAGTATAGGATCTGTTAGGTCTTGATTCGATGCCAAGTAAATTTGCTTCACTATTTGACTTGTGTCTACTGTTTGTCCAATGCGACTCCCTTCCCTGTATACCCGCTTGTTGCATCGCAACTAATGGCACTCCTGTAGCATGCTAATCAAAGAAAAGTAGACTGTAACATTGTTACATTTTATGACTTAACTTCGTAGCACATGCAGAATAATAATTAAAAACCATGAATGAAGTTACCGAAAGAGTTTTAAATTTGAATAATGATGGATATATGACTAGAGGGAGGCCGAAAAAAAGATGGATGGATTGTGTGAAGTATGTTTGCATGATATGCACGTAAAAGGAGTGGCACCAGAATTCACAAATGAGAGGAGAATGGAAGATGTAGACATATTTTAACGACCCAACTTAGAGTGGGATAAGGGTTGGAAAATGATGAGGAAAGACTGTCAATGAAGTCGCTTGCATTGATTGACCTCTAATTAGAAATTTTATTTATTTCGTTACTAAATAAAACAACCTGATCGAAACAAATTGTATGCTTTACTTATAATAAACTTGGACTTGAACATTTTAATAGGTATAATTTTGAAGAATAGGAACGTATCTGGGATATAATGTATAAATTAGACAATACTTGCGAGAACTTTTATTCTTCTTCGAAACGTCGAAACTACAAAAGCACGTTTTCGGCTTGTTGATTTTTTAACATTACTCTTATTTCTGGTGAGGTTAAAGTAAAATAATATTATTAGATATTAAACCTGATAAGACGGATGTAGGTTCTGCATTCTAAAGTCAGGATCGGAACGATACTTGCGGCTATATTTATAATTAGTCGACGTCTCATTATCCGAACTATCGTAGCCAGATGATGTCTCACGGACACCTCGATTTTGTCTTTGAATTCTGAAACATTCATTTTAATATTTTATAATTTGAATTACTAGTTTCTTCTTGCGATAACGTCCAACCCTACAACTTTCTTACAATTAACACATCATTCAATTGCATCTTTTGCGCGTGAAAGAAGGAAAAACATATTTTAAAATTTACTGATCTGATACTTCCTTACCAGCACCTTCGTTCGCATCAGTGGCTTAGCTTTGTAACCGGCTCTGGGCCATAAAAAGGGACAAACTAGGGCCCAAATATAAATTATTTAAAAAATTTTGTTCAATGTTCTTCGTGTTCAAAATTCGACGTATTCCAGGGGCGGCGGAAGATCGAATTCAAGGGGACCCTGATATTATGGACCCGCCGCGTCCAGCCCTCCGGTAGCTAGACAAATGGTTCGTAAACGATAAAAACTCTTACTAAGGCTGCTGTTGTAGTTACGAAATAGAAAAAAATGGCGGTCGAACCTTTGTACAGATTTTATTCCACTTCCAATCGAGGTTTTTGGCTTCGGTGTTCCAGATCTTTGCGAGCCATTATGATTAGGTGGAAATACACGGGGTAGGCCGAATTTAAGGTATGTGTACATATTAGAGCCAAGGGCCGACCTGAAATATATAATAATCTTATCTAATTTTTTTCTTATCACTCACTATAAATCTAATCTTATTTTTATAGTGCTCAAAACCAAAGAATGATTTGTTGCATTCATTCAATTTCTGAGAAGTTCTACTTAAGTCATTTGGCATTTCGGGCAACAAAAAGAAATTAAATATTTATAATACGTAGTGATAACATATGTTTTTATAAAAGATTATAAAAGCATTTAAAGTAAGCTTACAACAATAACGAAGTTTATGCAAATGATAAGAAAGCTTGGTTTTGAGTTGCAACCAGCTACGTACTTCCTAAATTACGGATTATAATAACTAGATGTAAAACAATGATCACCGAGTTGCCTGCTGGTTCTTCTAAGTAACCTTCATTACAATTTGAAGAGTCGAAAGCACTTTTAAAAGCCCAATTAATTATTTTGAACTTACTTAGGACCATATCTAGGATGTGAAAGGATCGACTGGACGGTGGTGTCGCGAAGTTGAAAGTTTCCATATGGCAGAGGACTTTTATCGGTGCTACCTAGGGCACTATCAGTGAAGTCGGAGTTCAAGTTTTGCCTGAGAACAAATAAAGCAAAATATATAAGTAATTGTAAATATTTACTAGATGAAATATTATTTATACTTTGATGGAATTGGTTATTTGGACGACCTCAGAGAGAACCGCGATTGTAGTTAAGTGGTTTCATATTCGGCTATCAAGATACTCTTGGCTTCAGAAAATTACCATGGAAAATCATAATACACACTGGGCAAACCGGACTGACTGTAGGCAATCCAGGGAGGGCATGCCTTCCTTGAATCCTCGCTTGACCAACGGTCTCCTCCGTTTAAATATACCCTGGTATCAAAGATCATTATCGAACACTGACTGCTCAAAAAACACCTATTCCTTAGAGATCTGACTGACAAATATGAAGAAGATGCATGGGAGAACCAGAAAGGCCATCTTACATCATGTTCTATTGCACGGAGGTTGCGGAGCATCGGACAAACATTCTAGGCTCGCCGAAGACGTTACAAGAAGCCATAAGGAAACCGGACAGGGTTCTCGACTTCTGGAAGGAGCTTGGCTGGCTGGAATAACCAGCCCGTTCATCCTCACGCACAATGGTCGCTTTACAGTGACTAAGTGCGGAATACAGCCTGCAACAATATGAAGAATCAAGATACACTTACCTGTAGATAGACCAGGCATGTAGATCTTCTGAATGCATGCCGCGAGGGTCATGCATCATGGGGTGAGACGGCACAGAATAGCGCCGCTCGCCGCCCAAACCCAACGCCGATTGTGACATTGTGTCTTACTGAAATGAACAAATATCTATTAAACTTTTTTTTATATATCAGGAAAACTGATGCATCGAGAGCATCAGATGCTTTGACCGACTCTGGGACCTACTCAAACTGGGCGTCCGATGAGGATTAAAGTTTCCCTCGGTCAATTAACTAAAAAAATCGATGTTAATCGGTTACTCGTTATTTTTATTATCTGTGGGATATTACAATTAAATGAATTATAATTTTGTTGCTAATATATTTGTTAAAAAGATTAAGGTTTAGACTACTCTTAGATTTATACTAGTGAAGTACTTTGAATATGTATCATTGCATATGTTACCAGCACTGAAATATATGTGAGGTCTGAATCACTTTTTATTCAAGGAGACCTTAAGCAAATAATGGAATATTAAAGGACGAAAAGTATTTACACCTACTTCTGTTGTTTATAACCTCTTTGTGTCTAGTTACAATCGTTATTATAGTTGAAGTTATGTAACAGTAACAAATATATTGAGTTTTATTAAATCTAGGCCAATTAAAAAAATATATAGTTAGTTAAATTATATACTTAGTTCAGAAATTTCTTAAATTTAATTAATGGAATTAAAAAATAGTTAACAATGTTCATTGAATATTCCATTGTGCGGCCCGTTGGCACAGTTGGTTGTGATCCTGCTTACAGCACCGTGGGTCGCGGGTTCGATTCCCGCCGAGAGCCAATATTGTCTATAAACAATTTGTTGTTTCTTCTAGCCTGGGTGTGTATTTAAGGATGTATTAAAAATGATATATGTATATATTTACCAGTTATCTGCCACTCATAACACAAGTATTAAGTTACTTATTTTGGGGACAGACGACCGTGTGTGTGTGTCAGATATTATTATTATAAATAAAATGAACGTCAATATTAATATTCTTTCAATATTAAATTTCGAATAAAGTAATGAAAGGAAATAAATTAAACGTTAAACGTTCATCATAATTGTCTTTAAAATTTATTTCAAATCTAACATAGTTATGGAGAAAGTTAATATCTATAATTATTAATGAAGCGATCATAAATCTGGTAACGTTAATTCTTTAATCAATATTGACGATACGAAACGGTACGTGAAAGGCAATTTAAATAAACGTTATAGAGTATTTAGTAACTTACGTGCGTCATCCCAAAAAGGTATGAAGACTGTTTGTAGAGACAAGTCGCCACTTTGTAAACATCCTTGCGTTTCATGTCATCTGTAACAAACATTACGCGAGTTAGTAATGTGCTAACAATATTTAGTTTATGATAAAAATAAACCTACGGAAGTTATGTAACGTAATATTAATAGTCTATTTACGCCTTTTATAATATGTTAAAGTTTTGACTAGTTATTTTACGACCGGCCGCCTGCCTGTCGTCAACTTATCTTAGAAGCCTTTTACGACACCTCGGTAAGAAATTAAGGTGGTCTTTACTAATCAGCCGGATACCACCAGGCGGGTCATCTTAACTTAGTCGCCTTATACGACACCTCGGTAAGAAATGAGTATGGTCTAATCCAGTGTTTCCCAACGTGGGGCCCACGACCCACAGGGGGGCAATTTGATGGTTAAGAGGGGGCAACTCGACACGAGTTTAAGCCTTTCGCCCTGGGCTATTTAAGTGCAATGCTAGATTTCGATGCCAAATTTAGCAAAAAAAAAAGGAATTTCTTCAGTCTAAAACCTATTATTTAATAATATTTATTTAATAATGTTTATATAATATTATTTCTTAAGTGAACAATTCAATTTTTAATATTAAAATTTATGTATGTTACTTAGGGGGGCAAAATAATTTTAAACGTGGGGCATGGGCCAAAAAAGTTGGGAAACACTGGTCTAATCTATTCAGCCGGATACCACACGGCGGTTCAACTTAGCTTAGTCGCCGTATACGACACCTCGGTAAGATATGAGGGTGGTCTATTCTACTCAGCTGGATACCACACGACGGGTCAACTTACCTTAGTCGCATTTTACACTTCAGCCAGAATAGGGTTCTATTCAACTCAGCCGGATACCACACGGCGGTTCAACTTAGCTAAGTCGCCGTATACGACACCTCGGTAAGAAATGAGGGTGGTCTATTCTACTTATCTGGATACCACAAGGTGGGTCAACTTACCTTAGTCGCTTTTTACACTTCGGTTAGAATAGGGTTCTATTTTACTCAGCCGGATACCACACAGCGGTTTTTTTTAAACTAATATCAAAAAAACAATCTTTATTCTGTAAGACATCCGCTGATCAATCTAACTAGGTTGCACGTTTTACAAAAATGTTATCCAAAACCAAACAATACATTTATTATTTTAGACAGCTTTAATGCATATCAGATAAGGCGGATGAGTCATTATAAAATAGGATATGTTCAATGTCATCAGGTGGAAATGACACAGTTTATTTGTATTCTGTTAAACTAAAGCGAAAGGTCATGTTTTGATTTACAGGTAGGCACAAGTGGAGTTATATAGAGTTCATTCATAGAACGAAACTAATTCTGAAAGCCTATACTATACTGTTGAGGTTTACTTAGATGACTTTCTGAGACTAGAGACATGCTGCCTAAATAATTTATATAATTAGGCGTTACTTTGCGGATATCCATAATACAAAAGTAATAATAAAATAATTTTGCTATTATCCGCGATGAAGTAAAATAGAATATATATAATGCTAAATGTAAAGTGGACAATCCGTTTTCATACCTGATATATGCAGGATTTGTAAAAACACATGCCTCCACTACCGCCACCACAATACACAAGCACTACATCCGTTCACTATCACAAACTCAACAATCGTTTCGCCCCGCAACCGAAGCATCATCAGGAGATAGTTCAACATCAGTTGAGTTATTAAATATTAATAGTATTAGTATCGCTTATATTGAAATAAATGGGAACTATTAATTACAGCATAATAATTAAATTATGCAAACTAATAACTGAGTAAATATGATATTAACTATTAAAGGTTGAAAACTTAAAATTTCACGTTCCCATTATCCTCCTCCTGCCCTTTCCCACTCTCATTGGGATCGGCGAAACATGTTACAAACATGTTGTCACATGATTTAGCTGCGTATTTCACTTAACCTGTCAACTTACCTGTATTTTACGACACCTCGGTAAGGAAGAGGGTGGTCTATTCTACTCAACCGGATACCACACGGTGTGTCAACTTACCTTAGTCGCCATTTACGACACGTCGGTAAGAAAGAGGGTGGTCTATTCTACTCAACCGGATACCACACTGTGGGTCAACTTACCTTAGTCGACTTTTACGACACCTCGGTAAGAAACTAGGGTGGTCTATTCCACTCAGCTTTTGTAATTTTACGTTCCCATAACAAAAAAAATATTTACAACAATTTTACTTACAATACAAACTTTTACTTACAATTACAATATTGTGTAACAAATTCAAGTGAATCCATAAACTAGTTTTTGAAATTTACGGTCACAAACACACGGAAGCAAATTTTTTTTAAATATAAAAAGATTTTAGGTTAATATGCTTTAATTTTACGTAAATATTCATATAAAAAATTGAATTAAAACGAAATATTATTCAATTAGACTTGCCTTCCTTCCTATATACATATATTTTCATAAAAGTTAGCTCTTAGCCCCGATGATTCAACTGCGTAGAAGGTATGTTTTGAGACGAATTATTCCTGAACATTGTATAGTGCTAGATGTAACTTTCTACACATTAGCATAGTTAAGCAATTAATAAAACTACTCAACTGGATTCCACTAAATATCTAGCAATTTGATTAATTTAATAAATTTTCTTTTTTTAATTCGAAACACACATTTAAAAATGTATATCGTACACACATTCTTCAAGCACAAAAGAGCGAATAGACCTTTAAATGCATCACGTGCGTTTACACTCTGGTAGTATCTTAACACCAGGAATATTTATTTAACTTGCTTTTACCTGATCTGATTTATTTATTAATTTACTTATACTGATACTTACTATAAATTTAAATATAATATAATAATTAGGCGAATAAGAGCATACAATATCGATTTGTACAGGAAATATATTGAGAAGACAATCATAGTACTACTTAATATACGGGCTTCCCTCGACAGGGATCCGGCAGAATATCAGCGTTGCTGGTATTTTTTACCTCCAACACTAAGCTGAGCCAGAACCTTTTCATTGGCACGACACACTTTAAATTCACCTTTTATATAATTTTTTGTTGTTATTGCTTCTCTCTGTGTGTAAATTGTTTATTTTGTGTTGTGTGAATGAATAAAGCTATTCTATTCTATTCTAATTAACGGACATATTTAAAAGGAGAACTTTGTAGAAAGTAATCATCATCATCTTCCTGCGCTTATCCCATTCTAAGTGGGGTCGGCACGACATGTTACAAACATGTTGTCACATGATTTGGCTACGTATTTTACGACCGGCCGCCTGCTTGACGTGAACTTACCTTAGTCGCTTTTTACGACACCTGGGTAAGAAATGAGGGTGGTCTATTCTACTCAGCCGGATAACACACGGCGGGTCGACTTACCTTAGTCGAGTTTACGACACCTGGGTAAGAAATGAGGGTGGTCTATTCTACTCAGCCGGATAACACACGGCGGGTCGACTTACCTTAGTCGAGTTTACGACACCTCAGTAAGAAATGAGGGTGGTCTATTCTACTCAGCCGGATACCACACGGCTATTGTAGAAAGTAATCGTTTGGGAACAAAAGCTTTTTATGCCCAAATAAGTTTAACTAACGTATTTAGGGGATATATGTAAGATAGTAAGTTTACCTACAAATTTTTATTACCAATCTCAGTCCGCCCTATAGCTAACCTGCAGACCGATGAGGTCTTGATGACCTATTAATGGAAGGCAAATCATCCTTTAAACTTCATAATTGTGACTGTAAACGTTTCACCTACTAATTCTTATTACCAATTTCAGTCCGCCATATAGCTAACCTACAGACCGATGAGGTTTTGATGACCTATTAATGGAAGGCAAATCATATATAGATTATCATTCTCCTGACCTTATCCCGCTTAAAGTGGGGTTTGGGACAATATGTCTTAACATGTTGTCACATTATTTGGCTGCGTATTTCATGATTGCTTCCTGACGTCAACTTACTTTAGTCGCCTTTTACGACACCTCGATAAGAAATAAGGGTGGTCTATTCTATATCATCGCGAAGAGAATATTAGGAAAATGGATAATTATTGAAGTAATTTTGATTTAATGTTCGATTTCTTTGTTTTGTAGGGTTTTAAAAAAACCGACAATGCTGGTTCAAATTTGTCCGCAGTTGGGGCACAAGTAGCTATCGAGTTTACAATCTACATGTCATTGTTGTATTATGAAAAGCGGTGTCAATGAGCATTCTCTGTGACCTAACTCAATTATGAATGCTATTGTTCTTTGGGACACCGATTTATATGAATGAATATGGCTGATTTACAAAGCGAGCCATCGATAATTTGAAATTCGCAATATTATTTTACCAAAATTTGTGGGCTGTAATCAATGTATAAAATATTCACAGTTTCTACGTTATGTCCCATATTTTTTCCTTTTTTATCATGAATCTATTCTATACCGTGTGGTATCCGGCTAAGTAGACAAGACCACCTGCACTTCTTATCGAGGTGTCGTAAAAGGCGACTAAGGTAAGTTGACCCACCGTCCGGTATACGGTTGAGTAGATTAGACCACTCTCTTTCTTACTAAGGTGTCCTAAAATACGACTAAGGTAAGTTTTACTTCAGGCAGGCCGTAAAATACGTAGCCAAATCATGAGAAAACATGTTTATAAACAACGTTTATAACAAATTTATTAGAATAGAAGAAAAAAACATTATTAGAATGTAAGTTTATCAATATATAATTATTATTTTGTTTATAGTGTTTTGTTGTTGTATTTTAAAATGTTTTAATGTACCTCTACTACGTTTCTTCCAGTTATCCAACTACCAACGGTCGCTGGCAGAGATCTCTTATAGAGATAAGTTATCTTTTGTACTTGTTTTCCATTTAACTACATTTTTGTGTTTTCTTTTTTGGTACATAAATAAATAAATAACATGTTGTGCCGACCCCATTTAGAGTGGGATAAAGGAGTATGATGAATCTATTAAAAATCTCTTCGTATCAAAACTAACAATAGTAATAAATATTACTAGTCTGCATTACTAACACTAACATTATCTCAGACTTCAACTATGCGGAGGACATACTATATCTTAAGCTCTTGTACACAGCTTACCTAATGACAAAATAGCACACATGATTACCTCGTGACATCAACTACTGTATAAGAAAAATGTGTACACAAAGAGTAATTCAGGCCTTGAACCAGACCTTTAAAAGACAACGCCTCGAGACAACCCGTGAGATTGCCATTGTTCCATTAGAGGCAGATTCAGAGCACATTATTCACATATAATGAAATCATCATAGAAATAGTTTGCGTGAAATTAAAGTTTTTTTATGTGAAAGGAGTCACGGCTTTTAAGACATTTAAAAAGCTGATTTCTTTTCACGTGTCTAACTACAATTGGCAATATAAAATGTAGATCAATATTTGAACTATTTTAATTATAATACGCAAGTGGGTATTGAGGTTATTTAGAAAGTTACTTTTTTATTACTTTTGTGCGTAAATTACTTTGCAAAAGAGTGTGAGATCTGCTGCTCCACTAACCACCAGTACCTACTGATGTAGTATTAAACTTACTAATATGATATTTCTGTCTTCTTTATAGCCGTGTGGCATCCAATCATTTTTTATCGAGGTGTCCTATTTTTGTGTGCAAAGGCGGTCTTATCTTAGGCTGTAAGCAATCTCTTATAGACAACTTGGGTTCTGGGATAAAATAATACGGCATGATGAAAATTAAACTATATATACCGATGGGCGTTGGGGTCTCAAGGTGTTGAAATGACGACCCAACACTTGATTTGATTTCACTTGATCGTGTGGTGCGCAGATTCCATGTCCTATGATGTTCCAGCATCCTATGGACATCCATCGGTTGACAAAAAAGAAGTTATACTTTTTGGTCAATGTTTTAAATTTTATTTATGTTTACATTATATTTACAGTATACACATTTGTATACAAGTTTCTGCTTGCGATTTCTCGTTCTGCGTGAATTTCGATACCAATACTTAAATGTAGCCTATAGTATAGTTTTAAAGCCTTCAAATACCAAATTCAAAGCTAAAATAACATTGATTCTTTTTTCAGTAAGGAAACAACAGCAAACAACTTCAGAACTTTATTATACGTATCGATTAAAAATGTGAGTTTAAGCGGTTAAATATTCGTAGAACTTGAAGATAACTTAAACTTAAAGATTGAATATACCAGTCTTGTGATTTAGCGTCATATTGAGTGTTAAAATACCAAAAGTAATAAATATAAAAATAACAACAATAATAGTAAAATTATTTTCCTATAATCCGCGATTAAAATATACTGAATTAACTAAAAGTTACTTGAAAAGTTTTTCCTATAATCGAAGAAAATAAATGGTACTTAATAGAGGGTATTATTTTTAGGGGATATTTTAATTTGTCATCAACGAAGTTACAGCATTACAGCATGTAATGAATATTCATTACAAGAATTAAAATAGTTCGGAGTATTATCAAATCACGAAGCGCTCACAAGCCGAGTTTTTCCATCGACTCACCGCACGCCCACATAGTTTTTTATAGATATATTTTGCATCTCAATTCGCAGACTGAATTACGGTATCGCTGGCATTCCAACTGGCAGTACAACCGGTTCTCATCTCATTACCTCCCTGTATTACGTGTCAAGGGATGTATTGATGCTATCTAACATAGTTATTTTAGTAGTAAGCAAATTGTACCTGATTTCATTCCAGACTACGCTCTCTTTCCCAACCGCAACCGCTGTCTTTCCCACATGATAAGATTAGGTACCATGCTTTTTTGTCAGTCATCCCTTTATAGTTAACTGGGGACAGTGGCTATATCGGACACGCCTTGATTCAATCTATTAGTGCTCCACCCGCCCCTTTTTTTGGACAGCCAAAGTCCTTTACTCTTACCAGCCTACCAGTGCTGGTAAAGAGTTTCTACATCTCTTTAAGTTGTCTCCAATAGTTTAGAACTGTTTTAGCGTTACTTCATGCAGGCCCTGTTTTTCAAATCTCTCTCCATTCCCACCGTCTGTGAAAACGGAAGCACTACCACCATTAGAAGCTCTGATTGTTCCCGAAAACGTCATAGTGCAAAAGTTTACACATATCCTAAGAATTCTCTGAAGATTGTTCTGTTGTATTCGTAATGGTCTATCACTTCAACGTCTCCATCAATTTATACGAAAGGTAGGTTTACACTTGCTATAATTTATAGGCGTGTTTATTCCAGGAGAGTTGATTCAATGGACAACTCGATATAAATTTACGACTAGCGACTGTTACATAAAATTTGCTCTGCGTAGCTTGTATCTCTATATAGAAAGTAAATTCCAGAAACACAATTCCAAAAACACAATTTTTTTAGAATTAGCAAAAAAAAACTAGCTTCTGGTGGTGAAAAATTCATCTGTGTAAATTTTCTTCTCCCCGTAAAATTAGTAATTTATCTAAGTTACTCAACTTAATATTATTATGTTAAATGTATAGTGCTCAAAAGTAAACCATTTGGAGATTATATTAAGTAACTATTGCAGCTTTTATGATAATAAGGATCTGAAAGCAAAAGAGTGACAACGTTGTTATTTCGTTTGGTCGAGTGGACTTAAGATAAGTATATGATGAAATGTTAGTATAAGCCGTAACCCTAATTCGGAGTCAGTAGAGGACCCTCACCTTAATCTGAACGAGCGTAACCGGTTCTTAAACTCGCGTGTTAGGATTATTAAAATTTGCAATTCCACGCGAACTTTTATGGGTGACTCATTTGTAATTATTTAAAATGGCAGGAAGTAAGTGGGTCTCGGATATTTCTTGTTCATTAATAATCTCAGGTAATTGCATCATTATTTATCTTAGCTCATAAGCACGCAAATTAAGTTGTGGAGGTTTAGGCTTCAATGAAGCATATCATGTTAGATATTATTGGTAATGTGTTTTATTTATATATAAATTTATATTTTTTTATATTATATTATAGTCACATATCCATCCACTATTTAACAGTGGGCACATGATTTTTGTGACTTTACCCTTGACGATTCAAAAGTGCTTGAAAGCTTAATTGAATAAAGATTATTGTCATTTGATTTCAAACTTTAATTACGATGGTAAGACACTGAGCTCAGATTTGAATGAAAATCGCAAGAATGGCGCTAAAACCCGGTATAATAGATGCTGGATAACACTAGAGACAAGAAACTATCTTAATAGTCGATGACTTGAAAAATAATACAAAAAGTTGTCAACTTCTATTCCATTGTTGAGTAAGTTTTTTAAAATGGTATCCACATCGAGATGGGTGCCGTAAATGGAATGTCGAGAGTTAAACTCGGCTCTCTGGGGACGACACAGGCCTTTGTATGTTAATAGCGTGATTATGTATTACTTACGTGACGCCTTTCGTCACGCCGTATGGGATGTCCCTTTGATGGGTGCGTGACTTATTAATGCACTTGATTGTATAACAGATGCATTATTGTCAGGTTCAAGTTGATTTTTGATTCGGCATGCTCTTTGAATTACCGTACTTCAATTTCCAGGTAGGTATAGAGTTGCCAAGTTTTTTTTACAAGAAATAAAGTGTATTTAGGACTGAGAAAAATATAATACCATATTATAGAAGTAATAATACAATTAGTTTTATTATGCAAGAAAACTTAAATAATATATGTATCTACAAACCTTGTATGAGATTTGAAAAGTCAAATTGCTTACATTCCAAAATCTATAGAACCGATTCATGAGGTAGAAACTGCGTTTACGTTGATTATCGATCTAAATTTAGTACTTGATCTACTCAACGTCATCATTTTAGTCACTTCTCTACCTTTGACAAAAACTAGATACCAAATGCCATATTAGCAGTGATTTCCACCTACACTTAATAACTATAGGCGCCGTTTACATTCAATAGATTCAACAAAACACAAATCATACACACACGTGCATAATCATTCTCCTTCCCTTGTTGTGGTCGGCACATTTTTTTTTTTTTTTTGAAAATGATGTGACATGTTATAAACATGTTGCCGCATGCCGGATACCACAAGGCGAGTCAACGTACCCGAGTCGCCTGTTACGATACCTCGGTAAGAAATGAGGGTGGTCCATTCTACTCACCCGAATAACACATGGCGGGTCAACTTACTTTAGTCGCCTTTACAACAACGCGGCAAGAAATGAGGGTGGTCTATTCTACTCAGCCAGATACACGGAGATCAGCACATTACATATACTTCACAAATTCATACATTTTTTGGCTCCACTCTAGTCATATATCCATTCACGTTCATATATTAACTTTTATAATTAAGAAATAATATCTGGGTGACCGAGCAATTTTTTACAAAAAAAACTTTAAAAAAAGAAAAAATAATAATTTAGTTGGGATCGATCCTTGGCACTCACATTTCTCGAGGCTGCCCGCTAACCGAAAAGCTACGTCGACTTGACAGTTAATGGCGAAAATTCAATTCAATATAAATGTTAGTGTTTTTTAATGCCCAAAAATAGGGATGAAACAATATTTTTTTTACATAAAACCTAGCTAGATCAATTTTTCTCCCCCAAAACCTCCTACATGCTGAATTTCAGGAAAATCGTTGGAGCCGTTTCCGAGATTCGGAAAATATATATATATACAAGATTAACTCATTTAAATATTAAAGATAATGAAATAGTAGAGTTTATTGTAGGCGTAATAGCAGGTAGCTTCTATTTCAAAGCTACTCTACGGGCACGCATTCCCGATTAGCGAGAAGGTAGGTATACTGCATTGGAAATCTGCGAACAAGTTTTGGTCTATTTTTACCTGTGGTATGTGCGCTGGCGCCTTAGGGTCGTTGCCCGGCCCTTCGTTTGTACCTCACCGCAGATTTGTGAAACAAAGATTGAACTTGAACGTGACTAATAAAATTCCTTGTAACTGCTATTATGTACGTTTAGGTAGATTGCTAAGTAATGCAAAATGAATTTACTGAACGGAAATGCAATAGGTACACATATTAAAAAAGTTTAATTTTTGACAAATACTAAACCGGCTTTTTAGCATAGAATTATTATACTAAAAGTATGGGAGTCATAGAAATGCTTGTGGGTACAAACGTCCAATAAACAATAAAAGAGGGAAGTTAAGAAACCCATACGGATCTTTGTCTTATCTATACTAATATATAAAACTGAACAGTTTGTTTCTTTGATTTCGCTAATCTCAGAAACAACAGGACAGTTTTGCATGGCTATTATTTTGTCGATGGACACATTTTGGACTTGCTCCCCTACTATAGTAAAATAACTCTATATCCTGGAGATATAACTACTTGGTAATGCGCAGTCTTAAGTAAAAAAAAAAAGACGCTGACTTCTTTATGTGTATATATGTATTTACATCCTCCTGCCCTTATCCCACTCTAAGTGGGGTCGGCACAACACATTATAAACATGCTGTCACATGATTTGGCTGCGTTTTTACGACTGGCCGCCTGCTTGACGTCAACTTACCTTAGTCGTATTTTACGACACTTCGGTAAGAAAGATGGTGGTCTATTCTACTCAGCCGTATACCACACGGCGGGTCGACTTACCTTAGTCGCCTTTTTTGATACCTCGGTAAAAAATGAGGTTGGTCAATTCTACTCAGCCGGATACCACACGGCGGGTCGACTTACCTTAGTCGCCTTTTACGACACCTCAGTAAGAATAGAGGGTGGTACCATTCTATTCAGCCGGACACGGCGTCTTTATGTGTAGGTATATATATTATTAAATATTATTATATTTTACCAATTATACCTACTTGAATTATAGATATGTTTGTTAACTTCTTTTTGTTCCTTTTCACATCTAAACAAAGCATGAAGATTGTTAACTTTTATATTTGTAATGAAATTTACGCAGACGATGTCGCGGTTAGAAGCTAGTGTAACGGAAGTAACAATGGGGACAAGATGGGAGTGGTGCGGAGAGGTGAGGTGAGGTGCGGAGCGGTGCGGAGAGGTGCGGAGCGGAGCGGAGAGGTGCGGAGAGGCGCTATTAAATTTTTAAATAAATGTTAATAGCGCGGAGGTTTTATGGTGTCAAAAAAAAGAAAAAGAAATTAAATTGATTTTGACAAATGAAAAAACGCTTCTTATTTCTATCGTAAAAAATAATGAAAATATCGTATTTAATACAAGTGTACTAAAACTAGGAACTTATTTGCATTTGTCGCACGTACTTATCGCTGTCATCCATTATAATGTAGGCTACATTTTCCATGGCAATTTTCATTTACCTATTTCTATGCTTATTTGTGATACGCGTTTACGTGACTATGTCAAACAGTTATTATCCAACAACAGAAAGCCTTTAGAAACTTTGTTTTGTGAAAGTAATGATTTTTAAATATAAACTGTAGTCTATATTCCAAAAAACTTAAAATGTAGAAATATCACAAATTACCAAAATAAGAAAGTAAGTAAATAAGAAAGATAGCTTCAACATTTGCAATAATAAAAAACATCCATATCAAGGTAGTAAAAGCAAAAGAAGAATATAAATAGCAAAAAGCAGTTAAAAGTTTTAGAAGGGATATTATAATTATTTTTCGGAATCGTGCTTTATATCTAATATATTATTATCTTTAGATAACTTATATTACATTACTTAGCATAAAATGCTTTTTAAATGGAGCAAACACTTAGTTATCGGTCGTCATGCTTTACTAAATAATATTGGTAACCGCACGTAATACAACAATAATACAAAATGAGAATTTAATATAAATTTTTTTTGTCCTCTTCAAACCTGTTTATTCGTCCTGTGACACTAATAACCGTGACGGGCTTTACTTCGGATGGCTTTATGGATGACTTTACTACACAGGCCTGGATGGGATCAGAAGTATTGTCGAGGTTGCTAATTGTAAAAATAGTCTTAATTATTCAAATAGTCTTATAGAGGCTCTTTTGAATTATCATTCTGCAATTTACTACTGTTTCGGATTCCTTTTAATAGACAAGAACGCGCATAAAATACGTACTTAAGGTTAAGGTACGTCAGTAAGGTTAAGATACGAGTATACATATACTCGTAGCTATCTAAGATATCTAGTTGCCTCATAAATTAAAATAAAGTTAATATTTCTGGCAACACAGTTTCACAACTTTTCTACAAATTTTCTATTCTAAAAGTTTTTATAATATAATTCGGCTTAATATTACTTAAACATTTATGGCAGTGTACCAAAAACAATTAGGTATTGTAATGCCCTTCATTCGTTACGCTTTTGTAATTAATATCCAACAAAAACTAATGGAGGTCTCAAAAAACAAAATGGAGACTGAATGTACCAACATTCAGTCTCCACTATAAGTTATTAAGTTATTTAATAATATTCGTTTATTTAAAATAATTTAAAAATAGAACGTGAAATTGAATCACACTTTTTCACACTAATTTTTATATTTGTAATGCTATGTTTCTGTACCAATGTTTTTTCCGATTTGTAAAAAAAGGTTTTCTATCAAAAATTATCTGCAATGTTATATTTAGAAAGTTTATTCACAGAATACCTTTTGTGTCATTTCATTTTTTTTGTGAATAAGTGTTAATTTTATGTCGGTCTTAGGAAAATATAAATACTAAACAGAATTGACTATGTATTTTTTTCTTTTTATTGTATAAAAAGGCAAACATCATAAACGGTCCCACAGATAAAAAAGGAAATATCACAATACCATAGACAAACAATACTTTATACGGTTCCACTAAGTGAGCTTAATGAACATCAATAAAAAATAAGAAAATTGGTAACCATATGTTAGTGGGAAAACATCGAGGGAATTATTTCTTCATATTGATAATGAGCGTAATAGAAGGAAATGCGAAAATGATGAGGTAGAGACGTATGATTAGTGTGTCGTTAGGTTGGTGTAATTTAACTTAGCTTTACGTAAACCCTGAAATGAAATACATTGAAAGGAAGTACTATTGTTGTGTTTTAACTGAAAACTAGTGAGTTATTAATGATACGATATAAAATTAAATCAAAATAATCTTTATTCAAATAAGCTCTTTCAAGCACGTTTGAATCGTCAAGGATCAATATAATTAATGAAGCTATAACTGGTTTGGAATGTTGCACTTACCTAGAAAAACTAGAAATAAACTCGGTGGTAAATCTTTTAAAAATTTTCAATTTTACATTATTAAAACACAGTCTTGTATTTAGCTGAAAGGATTTTATGTATATTATCTTCAATTTTGTAATATTCTTTACGTATAACTATAAGCATATATATCTCTTATACTTTATTTAAACTGTAGCCTGGTCTTGTATGGACATATCATTTTCAAACGAGAATATCTAATATCAAAACATCTTTAAATAAGGCTATTACGATAAGCTTTGATATGGGTATTTTTAAGTGCATACGACCTGAAGATGATTTCGAGTTTTTTCAACTTTGATGAGGTAATTTAGGTATAATAAACAAAAAAACCACACAAATAACGTAATCAAAGTTTAATTTTAACCTTTCTATATAGAATACGACTAAGGATGTCTTGTCGTTCTCTTCTAGAAGTATTATTAAATGTACATAGTAATACAGCGATGATTTTTCAAGGATTAAACCCATATACGATTTTAAAGTTCTATCACATTTTGACTTACGTCTAATATTATTTTAATATTTAACATACAATCGCGAATAGAAATGCCTAAAACAAACAGATTTCAAAATCATAATGTACTTGAGATTTTAGAGATGAATTTAATATTTATCGTTAGTTTGTAAACGCGTTGCGTGCTGTGCTAGATTCTATCACTTACGCAACATAATGGTCTATACTTTTTTTATTTAACAATTGTTTCCTAAGTTTACTTAAGTAATACATTCTCCTTAATTATGATTCTCTCAACAATTCGAATGCAAACTTAAACTTAAGTAAATGTGTAAACAAGTGCTTTTGAAAGCTATTCCTACCGAGAAAATTTGCTCCTTTCAAGATATAATTCTTATAAATAGTTACAGTTAGTCATTACTATCTTGTCAAAGAGTGGCTATATCCACGCATTCCTATTATCGATGTAATCCCCAATAATAGAGCAGTAGTAGTAGTAGTAGTAGGCTTTCTGTATCAGCCTAATTTTAACAGTGTTTTTAAACTGCTGTAATGACCAAGCTAAAATTTATTGCGCAATTTTATCATATAATCTTATATCCAAAAAAATTACAGATCTGAAAGGCGTTGAATTAAAGTGCATGACGTTATAGCATTAATTTCTATAAGAGAATTGTGCAACAGAAGTGTAGAAAAATCACATATAAATGTGAAAATTTCTAACGCCATTAAATGTAGTTATCATGTGTAATTTCCTTTTAAAATTTATTTTTAATACGAACAATCCTTTGGAATTTTAAGATAATTCTGTCTGTATTAAGTAGCAAATACTTCATAAATCGTGAGTAATATAACCATAATGAATTATGAACACAGTATTACCAACAATCCACGCCTACTACCCAAATGATGTAATGCTTTAGACATTTTAATATGTTGAGGAACATATTAAGTGTGTAGTAAATCTTTCATCTATGAAGCAACATTGTCTATTTTAACATTATAATATCGCAAATGAATTAATATTCAAAATATATACAATATCACAAGGATGCTCACAGAAGTAAAAAAGTCAAATATTCACACAACATATTTGTAAAAATAAATATATCTTTAATTATGCCGAAGGATCACTTATTTAATGCAGAAAATCAGAAATATCAACGACGTTTTAGACAGATTAGATAGTGAAATTATTTATTTAACTTTGTTTTTTATAATCTGTTTTTTTTTTATAAATTATTATGTAACAAAAAAACGAAATCCCTACCATTATAAGGTATATAACTACAGTTAAAGCTACATTTTATCAGTTGTAAACATTTTCAAATCTTAATATTTAAATGAGTTAATCTTGTATATATATATATATATATTCCGAATCTCGGAAACGGCTCCAACGATTTTCCTGAAATTCAGCATGTAGGAGGTTTTGGGGGAGAAAAATTGATCTAGCTAGGTTTTATGTAAAAAAAAATTGTTTTATCCCAATTTTTGGGCATTAAAAAACACTAACATTTATATTGAATTGAATTTTCGCCATTGAACTGTCAAGTCGACGTAGCTTATTCGGCTAAATAAATGTTTTTTACTTTTTTTAAAGTTTTTTTTGTAAAAAATTACCCAGATATTATATATTAAATGTGTAGAATACATAGGATAATAAAACTATTTCCTTTCTTTCCTATTTTGAAATAGGTACGTCTTATTTGTAAAATACGATCGATTGATCCGAGCAGCCGACATTTTTAACTGCGATTATTTAATTCAAGCTAAATACGTAACATATTAGGTACCTACTTAGTATGTTTAAAAATAAATAAAGTATTAATAATTCTTCATCGCTAATTTGAAAATTGTCCGTATTGAAACGAGTGTCTTTTTTCTTTAAAACCATAGATAAGTTAAAGAGGAGATTCGTTAAAAAATTTATACATACATTTACAGCACTACTTAAAAAAATAAATGGTTTCTTGAGATTACTTATATTTAAGTGATTTAAGACGTCGTAAATGAAAATAACAATCATGGAATTGGAATGTATTTGAAACAAACAACCGGATGCAAGTCAGAGGCTGTGAGTAAACTAAAGTCTCGTACATAGCGACACATAATATGAATGAGTACATTTCTTAGTATTTCTGTTATCCTTATATTATATTTATAAGTGAAGCTAAAACTTTGTACGCCTTTTAAAGCATACTGCGCGCACCTGTGAAACTTATTATAATTAACGTTAGTATATAGAAGTGTAGTGTATAGTGTCGGACATTAAATAATTTGTCAGTAATTTCGCATATACTTTGATTATTGATATAAAACATTGACGCGTCAATTAAAGACCAAGAAATATGATTCCAGTAATAGACTATTCATAATAAAATCTAGAAAGGTACATTTCATGTCGTTCTAAGAAACTTTTTTTTCAATCTTAAATTTATAGAATTAGGCGTTACTTTACGGAGATCCATAATACAAAAGTAATAATAAAATTTCGCGGATTATAGAAAAATAATTTACTTTTGCAATGTAAAGTTACTTTGGATGTTCACTTTATATTTAATCACGACCACCGGGTGATAGTTAGCATACTCGTATATAATAACTAATAAAAATATCTTAATAATGAAATACACGGTATCGTGATGAAATCCTACATCGTTGGTACAGTTTTATATTCGCTGATGTGGTAGCTTAGACATAGCTGATGTTGCGGTTCTTTATGTTGGAAAATCGTGGAGTCACGCCACACACTTGAAGCTATAATAGTCGCAGCTATACTACCCATACACCGTAGTGAACCTACCAACGATGTAGGATTTCATCACGATACCTTGACTTATATGGCGTATCATATACCGCACGTCTTTATAAATCCTTATCCGTCGACGTTCATAAAAGACTAAGCACAAACTCTCGTAAAGTTTTCCTATCGTCTTCGATGCTTCTGCATTATCCTATCTCGCGTGGTACGCTAAAAGCGCGTAAAAGCTTACAACATTTTGTTATTGAAATACACTATATATCATCATCATCATCATCTTCCTACCCTTATCCCACTCTAACGGGTCGGCACAACATGTTATACACATGCTGTCACATGATTTGGCTGTGTTTTTACGACCGGCCGCCTGCCTCACGTCAACTTACCTTAGTCGCCTTTTACGACACCTCGGTAAGAAATGTGGTTGGTCTATTCTTCTCAGCCGGATACCACACGGCGGGTCGACTTACCTTAGTCGCCTTTTACGACACGTCGGTAAGAAATGAGGGTGGTACTATTCTTTTCAGCCGGATACCACACGGCGTATTAAATATGATTGTAAAAATAAATATTTAAATTTATTCAATTAATATTCATGATCAAGATCAATTCAGATAACAATTAATTATAAGATCGTTTACACTTGTTTTAATAGCTCATTAAAATTCATCATCGTTTATCAACTTACATTCAAAGTGTTAAAGTGCAAACTCGTATAAAAACGTAATCACTAAAGCCAGGAAACGGTAAATACCTGTGAATGTACGAGTTATTTTGATGCGCTCAAAATATTTCATATTGCAACTATTAAGAAATTCAATTACGACCGCTAATAAAAAAACATTAATTTTTTATGTTAAAATGTCTTCAATTGTTTCAAATATTCAGTTCTTCGTAATAATATTTTGTATCTTAAAAAAATATAAACATTTTGTCCATACACATTCGTCGGACAGTTCCAATTTTAAAATGTAGTAATTAATACACTGATCTAAGATAAATATTTTTTATTAATTTTATTTACGGCCTGGAGTCTAGTTATTTAAGATCTAATTTTAAAATAGAACTGTATATCAAAGAGATAACAATTAAATCAAAGAGTCAATATTGTAATCTGAGTAGGTATAAAAATGATGACGCTGTGCTAAATATAATTTTAATTCAAGCGTTCATCAACGTTCAACGACTTTATCTTCGTAGAATATTTAAGCTTTTTTTGATTGAGTAGCCTGGGCATATTTATATACCAAATTTCATTAGAGTATTTAATAAAAAGAACCTCTGCCGTTTATTATACAGTTTTAGTTGGCTCTAATCGTATCCGCTGAAGGCATAATAAGTAAAACACAAAAACTATAAATACAAGGCCTATGTTAAGGCCGCTTGCATAATCTTTTCTCAAACTCCGTTATTACTGGAAATTAAACTAAATTTTTTGTGTATATTTTATTCGAACCTGAATTTGTAATGTTTAAAAGTGTTTCCAATAATATATAATAAAACAAATGATAATCAAGAAAAATTTGGATAAAATTTTTTTTGTCAAAATTATTGTTTTTGTAAAAAATCGTAATAAATATAAACTACAGGATATAAATTATTTGAAATAATTTTATTAATAAGGTTATTTATACATTCCCTTTTTCGTTGATCAAAACGGAATTCCTTGCCATACTTGGCAACGGGTCAGTTTTTGTATAATCAGCCAAATGGCAGTTTTAGGTACGCAGGTGTAGGTACATATGACTTGAATTTTGCTTTTACTTGAGTTATTGGAATTTATTACTCCTTAAGTAAGCCGTGTGGTATCCGGCTGAGTAGAATAGACCACCCTCATTTCTTATTGAGGTATCGTAAAAGGCGACTAAGGTAAGTTTACTCGCACTATAGTATCCGGCTGAGTAAAATAGACCACCCTCATTTCTTACCTAGGTGTCATAAAATACGACTAAGGTAAGTTAACGTCAGGCAGGCGGCCGGTCGTGAAATACGTAGCCAAATTATGTAACAGCATGTTTATATCACGTTGTGCCAACCCCACTTAGATTGGGATAAGGGCAGGAGGATGATGATGTTGGTTTCCCTTAATACTTATTTTCAGGTAATAAAAATTAACATAGACTACTAGAAACTAGGTTAAACTCCTAATAACGGAACGGCAAGGCCAAGGCCAGTAAAGAAAATAAACAGAACCAAAGTAACTTTACAAGTCAAAATTACTCTTGTAAAATAAATACAGTAAGTACGAAAAATTATAATACACCTACCTACAGCGTCCTTTACGAAACTACATAACATTAATCTAACCAAAGACAAAGGATGTAATGTAAATCGTATTTTCGTGACAAAGGATTTAAAATTAGTCTTTGTTATCTAATAGACATATGTTAATTACATACATGAATTTTTATTTTAACAAAAGCTTTACAAAAAACAATGTATATTTTCTGATAGCTGGCATTGATAAAAGAATAAATACGATCTTTTTTCAAGTAAATTATGCTGAGATGTAAAGAACTATTTAACCATTTAAATATATGTACCAGGTAATTTTAATTTTAAGTAAATTTTTTACAAAATAAAAAAAAGAAACTTAAAAAAAAGGGTAGTTGGGACCTATCCTAGGTTCCATTTCTCGAGTCTGCCCGTTCCCCGAATAAGCTACGCTAATTCGACAGCTAATGGCAAAAATAATATATAATATAAATTTTAATATTTTTTAATGCCCAAAAGCAGAGATAAAACTAATTTATTTTTTTAATAAAACATAGCTAGATCGTTTGTTTCCTCCCCCTACATGCTGAATTTCAGGAAAATCGTTTGAGCCGTTTCCGAGATTCCGAAAATACCGAATATACATACAAGATTAACTCATTTAAATATTAAAGATTTGTTGCATATTTCTAAATTAAGCTCCCTTTCATTTCTTTCTATAACATAATAATTTAATATTGCTTGACACTGTTTCTTCTTCTTCTTCTTCTTTCTCAACCGGTGGACGTCCACTGCTGAACATAGGTCTCCTTAAGGGATCGCCACAATCCACGATTTTGTGCCGCTTGGATCCAGCGGCTCCCCGCGACCTTTTTGAGGTCGTCAGTCCACCTCGTTGGGGGCCTACCAACGCTGCGCTTTCCAGTGCGAGGTCGCCATTCCAGCACCTTAGGACCCCAACGCCCATCGGTTCTACGTACTACGTGCCCCGCCCATTGCCACTTCAGATTCGCGATACGATGAGCTATGTCGGTGACTCTGGTTCGTCTACGGATCTCCTCATTTCTGATTTGATCACGTAGAGATACTCCGAGCATAGCCCGTTCCATCGCCCGCTGAGTGACTCTGAGCTTTCTTATGAGGCCCATAGTCAGCGACCACGTTTCCGATCCGTAAGTCATCACTGGCAACACGCACTGTTCGAAGACCTTGGTCTTCAAGCACTGAGGTATTTTGGACGAAAAGATCTCGCGTAGCTTCCCAAACGCTGCCCATCCGAGTTGGATTCGGCGACTGACCTCTTTCTCGAAATTGGACCTACCTAGCTGGACCGTATGTCCCAGGTATATATATTCGTCTACAATTTCGAGTGCAGAGTTCTCAACGATGACCGGGTGGAGCGGAACATGGGAGTTTGACATAATCTTCGTCTTACTCATGTTCATTTTAAGGCCCACCTGTTGAGATACTCTGCTGAGGTCATCGAGCATTGTGTTAAGGTCCCCCAGAGACTCCGCCATAACGACTATGTCGTCGGCAAATCTAAGGTGAGTGATGTACTCGCCGTTGATGTTGATGCCATATCCGTGCCAATCCAGAAGCTTAAAGACATCCTCCAATGCAGCGGTAAACAGCTTCGGGGAGATAACATCTCCCTGTCGCACACCTCGCCGCGTTTGGATTGGTCTCGTAGTTCTGTCTTGGACACGGATAGACATTGTGGCGTTTTCATACAAACACTTCAGCGCTTGGACATACCGATAGTCGATGCGGCATCTCTGGAGCGACCTTAGCACAGCCCATGTTTCCACCGAATCGAAGGCCTTCTCATAGTCCACAAACGCCAAGCAAAGTGGCTGGTTATACTCCTCGGTCTTCTGTATAACCTGCCGCAGCGTGAATATGTGGTCTATGGTACTGTAGCCTTTTCGGAAACCGGCTTGTTCGGGAGGCTGGAAGTCGTCGAACCTACGCGCGAGACGATTCGTTATGACTCTCGAGAACAACTTATAAACATGATTCAGCAGCGCGATGGGTCTGTAATTCTTCAATAAGGTATTATCACCTTTCTTGAAGAACAGAATCACCACGCTCCTGTGCCATGCTTCCGGCGTAGTTCCTTCGTGAATGACGGAATTGAACAATCGCTGAAGGACTATAAGTACGGGTTTTCCACCCGCCTTCAGGAGTTCTGTAGTGATTCCGTCATCACCTGGTGCCTTGTTGTTCTTAAGTTGTTTGAGAGCCATACTAATCTCGTATAGGCTGACGTCCGGGATGTCCTCAGTATAGTGTCGGGTTAGCTTGGCTCTAGGATCTTTTGCCAAGGTGACAACAGGCTGTTGTGTTGAGGTGTATAACTGCCCATAGAACCTCTCAACCTCTCTCAAAATCTCAGGTCGAGATGAAATGATACTACCAGTATCGGTCTTCAATCGCGTCAACTGCCTCTGCCCAATAGACAAATCTCTTGCGAACACTTTTGAGCCCCTGTTACGCTCAATAGTATTTCTAATACATTCGGTGTTAAAGCGTCGCAGGTCGCATTTCTGCGCCTTCGAAATTTGTCTATTGACCAGACGGTAGCGCGTCGCGTCTACTGAAGACTGTAGTCTCATTTCATTCCTCTCATCCATGAGCTTGAGAGTTTGGGTCGAGAATTTATTAGTCCTTTTACGGTGTGTCTTATAAAATTTGGACCCCACCGTATGGACAGTTTCCACCAGCCTGTTGTTTAAGTCGTCCACAGATGCGCAGTCAGCTAGACAATCAAAGTGGTTCAGCAGCTCGAGTTGAAAGTTTTCGGGGTTTTGGATATGAGCTCGAGTTGGTCGGAGCGTGGACTTCACCAGTCTGGATCTTTCCAGCTGTACGCATATATTCAATGTGCCTCTTACCATACGGTGATCACTCCCCGTCTTTACGGTGTTGATCACAGAGACATCATTGAATATATGACGCCTGCTGGACATGATGAAGTCGATCTCGTTTCTCGTGGAACCGTCGGGACTTACCCAGGTCCATTTTCGATGTGGCGGTTTCTTGAAGAAAGAATTCATCATGTAGAGGTCCTCTCTCTCCAAGAAATCAGCCAACATCTGGCCCCTGTGGTTCCGTTGCCCATATCCAAATTGCCCTACTCTTACTTCTGTGCCACTTCGCTTGCCCAGCTTTGCGTTGAAATCCCCCATCACAACAGTGTAGAAGGTTTTAGAGGCATGTATGGCTCTAGACAAATCCTCATACAAGGCCTCTACCTCCTCGTCCGGATGTGCCGATGTCGGTGCGTAGACCTGTATGACCTTCAGCGAATACCGTTTGGTAATTCTGAGTATAAGGAACGCGACCCTGCTCGACACACTCTCGACTTGAACAATGTTGTTGACAAGGGACTTGTGGACGAGAAACCCGACACCACCCTGGGACTGTTGTTCACCCTCCCGGTAGTATAGCAAGTTGCCGGAGTTCAGAATCATCGTGTCCTCCCCCTCTCTTCGGACTTCAGATAATCCTATCACATCCCAGCGCAACTTGCTTACTGTTTCTTCCAGCTCGAGAATCTTTTCGTCTTCCCTCAAAGTGCGTGCGTTGTACGTTGCCAGGTCTAGTCGTCGGGGTTGGCAGCGGAATCTCTGCCGGAGATTCTTAACACCCCCTGCCCCGCCGTTACCCAAACCGCTGCCAGAGCCAGGAATAGCGGGGCTGCCGGGAACTAGGGGCTGTGGCTTTATGTGTCTATCCATTAAGGGTTTTGCCAATAATCACCACGCTTGGCATGCGGGTTGGTGATCGCAGTGCTGACCCTTTCGCACCGACAACGCTGCTGCCCGCTGTCGGTCTGTTAGATTTAAGTCAGCTTGAGAATGGTTATACCGCCATTGGTCGGTCGCCAGAGCCTCGTCGGTTTATTTGCAGGGTGTACCACGTGCAGGTGAGGTTGACATTTGAGGAAACTGACTGGGACGAGTTTCCCCCTTACACCCCCTGTGTGTTGACACTGTTTATTAACTTAAAATTACGTTTAGTCGATGTTGATTACACCGTACTAAAAGTAAATAACCATTTTAGCAACACATTTGCAAGATATTTGCGTAAACGGATTTCCCTTTTTATAGTGCGATTACTTATTAAATTTAAGTCTTAAACATAAGTTTATGAGAAAATTGTAAAGGAAGCAATCGTTGCAGTAGATTACGCAAATACATCACATATTTAGGTACGCAATATCGAGTAATTAATAGATCCTTTGGTCAGAATTAAATATTGTTTGACCGACTTTTTGTACAATGCTTTTTTTTTAATCTACTGTTTTTTTTTATAAAGGTTAATATTTGCAAATCCGAAAGCTGTTAGTTTAAATAATTTATAGAATTAAGCAGTACTTATGTTGAGTTTGTGATAGTGAATGTGTGTAGTGCTTGTGTATTGTGGTGGAGGTTTGTGTATGTGTTTTCGCTAATCGAATATGAAAACGGATAGTCCAATCTACATTTAGCATTATATATATTTTATTTTTACTTTATCGCGGATTACAACATAATAGTTTTATTAGTAATTACTGTTAGTTTAGTTTTTGAAGATTGCATTTTTAACCTAGTTTTAGAAATCAGCTCCTTACTACTTGTTAATTGATTCCTAACAAAAAACAATAAACGTGACATAATTGTTAATTTGTTTCCCGCCGTCATAATTGTCGATAATTGTGCGTGCAGTCAATCACTACTTCCTAACAATCATTGCGATGAACGATGCATCACTAATATTATAAGTTAATTACAGATATTCATGACTTACACACCTGTTATAGCGGATATGTAAATAAGAGATTTCAGGTTCCGGATAAATCAATTTAGCGTTTCATGCCATAGGAGCTCTGGTAGGCTTTTCCGTCATGGTTCTCTTAATAATACCATCAAAAGAGCTCTTTCCACCATCGAGTTTAAGAGTAGCTTTGGGTCTCAAATTGGGGACCACATTGTGGCTTAAACATCGATGTCCATATGAAAAAGAGTTAGACACTTTTGGCATACACGGGCTTTCATTCCATAGGAGCTCTGGTAGCCTTTTCCTTCATGGTTCTCTTAATGATACCATCAGAAGAGCTCTTGCCACCATCGAGTTTTAGAGTAGCTTTGGGTCTCAGATTGGGAACCACATTGTGCCTTAAACACCGATGTCCATATGGAAAAGAGTTAGACACTTTTGGCATACACGGGCTTTCATTACATAGGAGCTCTGGTAGCCTTTTCTTTCATGGTTCTCTTAATGATACCATCAAAAGTGCTCTTTCCACCATTGATATTCCTGCTCCTTTCAAACCTTCCGGGATATGTCGAGATGATGGCAAGAGATCAGACGGCTTGAAGCTGGTTCCTTGGGAACGGGGTCGTCCCTAATGTGGGACGCAACATGTGTTGATACGTTAGCCTCGTCCCATATCAGAGAAACAGCGTCGAGACCTGGAGCTGCGGCGGAATCCGGCAACCGTCGGATGTATGCATCTCTCATCGAGAATTTTATATTTGTGCCGTTTGCAGTTGAGACCCTAAGGCCATGGAGTCAAAGTGCAAAAAAAACTATATCCGTTTTAACAACTCGGTTAATTGCCTCTTCAGGTGACAAGAGACAACAGTCTACGCGAACGAATTTTCGGGTAAAAGCTTGTCTTTAAGTATATTGAGTTTAAAGATTATCCTACAAATATAATAAAGGCGAAAGTTTGTGTTGTTCATAAGTACATGTAATGCATTTAAATGAAAAGTTACGTGCACTTTCATTCCTCGCAAGAACATAATGCGACTTGATGGATTATATAGGTGAAACTACTGAGTAATAACCAATAGAAAATGAGGCTATACTGTTATTGTTTCTTTTACAAGTTAATTTGTTCTAGTTATAGGCATTACAATGTAGATGCTAGTTATAATTAATTAAACTCTTTTGTGGCGTGAAATGAGATGATAAAAGTAGAAAAGGAATTTATAAGGCAAAATGATTCAGTTCTGCGGGTCGCGGGTTCGATTACCGCTGAGGGCCAATATTTATTAATTACAATTTTTTGGTTCTTCATTTGGGTTTATATTTGTATTTAAGTGTGTATTTATAATTATGTATTTACCAGTTGTCTGTCACCCAAAACACGTGTATTAAGTAACTTACTTTGGCGACGGACAGTCGTGCGTGTAAATGTTTCATATATATATTTACTATTATTATGATGATTTTATTTGACACATCTTTGTAGATAATCCAGATGTACTTACAATTAGTTTGCGCCGTGTGGTATCCGGCTAAGTATAATAGACCACCCTCATTTCTTACCGAGGTGTCGTAAAAGGCGACTAAGCTGAGTTGACTTCAGGCAGGCGGCCGGTCGTAAATCAATTAGCCATATCTTGTAATAATATATTTAAAACATGTTGTGCCGACCCCACTTAAAGTGGGATAAGGGCAGGAGAATCGCGATAAGTACATACAATTAATTCGTACTTCTTAAAGGCGCATTATACGCATAAACCATCAACATACGCAATATATTAATTAATTTGAAAGAACTATCTGGAGCGCTGACAGATGAAACTGATAATTACCGTTCGAGTGTTTAATTACCAGTAAATCATTACTAGATGTCAGTTAATTCGTGTGTGACGAGATTAAGTCAATCGTTTCCGAGTAGAATACATATTTAATAAGGCAAAGTCGTAACGCCATCTCACGTCATGTTGTACGGAACATTGGGTAAACATTCTTAGCTCGCAGAGGGCTTTAAAGGATGTTTTGAGGACCCTTGCCAAGGTTCTTTTCCTTTTACAAGGAGTTAAGTTGGCTGGAATAACCTGCCCCTATATCCTCACGCATTAAATGCGGAAAGAAGACGGAAAAAAGAAGTTTTTTTGCGATAGTGTTGGAATAGCAACGATGCATTTGAAGCAACAAACGTTTACAGACGTCTATGGGTTGATATTTCGCATATTCAATTTACCTAATATTTGTTTATATATGCTTATATTTATTGCAGTGTTATAATAAGTTTTCTTTAAATAGCATCCTCCTGCTCCTCCTACATGTTACAAACATGTTGTCATATGATTTGGCTACGTATTTTACGACCGGCCACCTGCCTGACATCAACTTACCTTAGTCGTATTTTAAGACTCCTCGGTAAGAAAGAGGGTGGTCTATTTTACTCAACCGGATACCACACGGTGGGTCAATTTACCTTAGTCGCCTTTTACAACACCTCGGTAAGAAATGAGGTTGGTCTATTCTACTCAGCCGGAACCCACACGGCGGATCGACTTACCTTAGTCGCCTTTTACGACACCTCGATAAGAAATGAGGGTGGTACTATTCTATTCAGCCGGATACCACACGGCGTAAGTAATTTCGTTAAATAATAAATAGAATAATTTTCCGTGACAAAGTTACTTACATAAATGCATACATTACATGTGCGTATTCGAGAAACAATATTTACAAAATCGAATAAGTATATATCGCACGCTTAATCAAAAAAAGAAATATCTCCAAATTTCAATTTTTTGGGAATGGGCGTTTAAAGTTTTACACTTTTCCGGCGTGGTCTTTAAAAATGAATAATAAATAAAATATCTATATAAGAAGATGATGTATAGTTCCAAATTATAGTTTAGTGTACTAGCCTTTGTTAGATATAATAAAAAGTATAATTTATGGATTATAAATTATTAAATTATGACATTAAAAATATAAGTTCGTACTTACTTCAGTTTATGATTAATAATTCGATTTTATTTCAAATAATTTTCCGTCAGAAAACTTAAAGAAGCAGTTTATTAGAGAAAAGTTATTCAGATGTGGAATCTCAATCCAGTTTAATTCGTTTTATCTTAAATTATATAACTTTATTACAACAATATTTGTACGTATCTCGGATTTTTACAAACCTTGAGAATAAGAATTGGTTATTTCTTGGGTAAGGAAAAAAAATTTACAATAATATACACGTTTATTCGTACTTTCAATGTAAAAAAATATAGTTCTTACCTACTGTCATTTTCAAATTCAAAATATTCTTTATTCAAATAAACTGTTTACTTGCTACCACTGATTCGGAAGTTTGTTTCTACCGAGAAGAAACCATCAAGAAACTCGGCGGAAAATCTTTTCAACAAAAAATAATTACAAATTGATTGGTTATAAGTTATTCGTTGCAGCTTGGTGCGTAGCTGACTGCATTTGACAGGTTGTCATAATTAATTAATGTCAAATCGTCGTCAATTTGCCCGAAATCGCTTTTTTTGGTAAAAGTGGGTGAACTATTGATAGGTTGATTGGCGCAGCTAGATTTTATCTTGTCTCTAAAGAGATGACTAACCGAAACCTGAGGCTGAGATTCATTTTCAAGAATTTGGTCGTTATCAGGTTCCTTAATCGCAAAATTCTTCTTCGTTCCTTAGAAAATTACTGACAATGTTGAGCAGTTTTCTTGGAATTAATAAATTGAATAATGAATAAATAAATATATGGAACACTTACACACGCGGTCTTCCGTCCCCAAAGTAAGTAACTTACTACTTGTGTTATGGGTGAGAGACAACTAGCGAACATATTATACTTATGTTTTTTTCAAATACATACTTAAATACAAATATACACGCAGACTCGAAGACCAACAAACTCATTTATAGAAATTGTTGGCCCTCGGCGGGAATCGTACCCGCGTCCCGCGAAACTGAATGCAGGGTCACTACCCACTTTCTCTAAAGGCGGTAGTCTCTGTCATGTTGAGAAGTGAAAGAGATTGGAAAGCCGTAGCCTCCTTTTGTGAAACCATCATGGTCAGGAAGGAGACTGCCGAGCGTAACCGCGAAAGGGCTGATCCTTCTCGCAGGCAGAGATGAAGGGGCCGTAGAAACCGCCCTAATTGATAGTCCCGGCCAATGGGACCTCTGGGGTCACGATCGGTCAGAGTGGGGGCTGTGGTCGTTCCTTTCGACCCCGAGAGGAAACGGAGCTTGTTACACAAGCTCCGTACTATATTTTGTGGAGCACGATGTGCACGGCACTAGAGAGACCTCGGTGCAGTTCGTCAGAGATCCCGGGGCCTCTCTGCTAGTGCGGAGGCTGTCCATCGAGGGGGTTTTAGTGGATAGAAATTCCACATAACCAGATCTCACCCCTAAGAGTTCCGGTATCTTTTTGAAGATTTCCAAGGGTCACTACCCACTGCACCAACGGGCGAGTCAACATAGAAGATGTTGACCTATCAGAATCAAGAGACGTACTAGACGTGTATGGGCGTGAAGACGATAGACTAGAAGAAGTATCGTTGACGTGCCGTAAAGTTCCATATTAGCTATTTTATTTTGTACGATATCATTATTCTCATGGATGGAGGAATCGTCACTGTCATCATAAGGCATGAGGCTTGTTTTACATAAACTTATGTTTTACAGAATTGGAATTAAATAAAAAATAGGAAATTAATCGTGAAGGAAATCAATTTAAGTTGAAAACGTTATTACAGTCTTCAACTTAATCTTACTTACTTAATATACTTATTTGGTATATTTTCATCTGCGATTTTATTGTTAAACACAGCTGCTGTTAGGGTAATGGAGTCACATTCTTTAGCCTCTCCATTTCGATTTTGACTAATGGAAGTCAGTACAATTAAATTAAAAATTCGACATGCTCACCACGACCTCATCATGGAAAACAAATGTATTTAATCTGGTTAGAAAACTTTTTTAATAAGACTAAAGTAGTTACGGGGATGTTTTATTTCATTGTAAAAGGAAATAACTTAAAATATCACACTTCTTTTTGTTTTTTTTTTTATTCTTAAACCGTAATAAAAATAATTGATATACATCTATCTAATAACCTTTTAATAATAAACTGAAGGTACTCCGATTCTTTCAAACAACTTATAATATTTTTTAAAATAAAGAAGCATAAATAGAATTATTCCGAAATTCCGTGGCATAATTTTAGTAATATAGTGAAATAAGTCTGAATGATATCTTTTTATCAATAATAAAAACAAGAAATTAGACTCACTCTTTAGTAATATAAAGAGTTATTAGGTTTTATATCGCCCTAGAATCTCCTTACTTTCACTACTGCTGGAACATGTCTGAATCTTTCCCTTTAGTGTTATCAAACAGTTCACACGAATTTGTCAAAAAGAGCGAAACTATTATTTATTTCATTCATATAAATCGGAATCGTATGGTTGTCGAAGCAGATCTATTCTTGGGGTTACGTTATAAAGTTTTAAATTGAAAACTCCAAACTGGCAATTTTTGAGTTGTTTCTTTTTTTGATTAAAGGTGCGAATATTTTGGTTCCGAATAGTAGATTATGATACTGTTGCATATTAAGAGTTTTTTTATAGTATCACACGGGTGTTATAAGACCAAGTTATGTACAATGTCATACACTACTTTATCTACTCTCATACTATAATACGTAAAACAATATTAATAAAATCTAAACTTTGTTTAAATATTGAAAAGATTTTTTAAATGTCAAATGTTAGCGCCAATGCGCAAACATCGATTGCGCATTCGTGTTGTGTCGCCGCGGACTCCTTTTTTTTAAGGTAGAGGTTCATCTCCTTGGTCCAGCTGGAGGCTGTATAGGTGTATCGTTATGATTAAAAAGTTATATTATGATATAGGTATCCATACAAGACGTGTATCGTAATAAAACTTTTTAATTTTTGGTCTGTACGTAATGTTTGTCATAAGAATTTTAGTTTCAGTTTTATAATCTTTGTATTATAGTATCAGAATAGACAAACTATATATAACAATAGACACTCATGTCATAAGCATTAATTAAAGTATGTAGGTCAAGATCCGATCGTGCATTTGTGAAACCATTGCAGAAGCGCTGTTTGCTCTATGTTTAGTGCATTGTAAGTGTAAACATTAATAGTGTTACGTACAATTCAATTTGGCATAGTCTACTTACTATACTTATTTTGCATAACAGCTGCATAGATAATTGCGTATAAGTCTTAATTTGGGCATTCTCTGTGAACGACACCGATTGCTTGTGTTATATTTACCTGGCAAAATTATTTTAATCTTTAAAATTTTTAATGAGTTATTCGGGGAACGGGCGAGAAATGGAAATACCAAGGATCGAGCCACACCTTCCCTTTTTTTTTGAAGTTTGTTTGAGTGTTTATTTTGAAGTTTGTAAGGTAGGTGTTACTTTGCGGAGATCCATAATACAAAAGCATAATTAAAATTACTTTGCTTTACTAATTTTATTATTACTTTTGTAAAATAAAGTCCTCAAAATAATCATGAAATTTTGCATCGTTCAAAGAAGATCTATATACGTTGATATATTTGTAATGTATTCTTCACTGAAAAATTTCAAAGAAAACCTTTGGCTAACGACATACATTTGTTTAGTTATTTTAAAGAAACAAGGACTCAGTTGCTAGGTTGTTATTTAACAACTTACGAGTTTCATGTACAAGATTTAGTTTATCAAAAATCTTAACGGGACGCATAACGCAATATTAAACGGGTAGCATTATGTACACGGTATTAAAGATTAAATCTTCACTACGTGGGCTAGACTTGCGTGTAATAAATTGTACGCAATCGAAGAGCTACACACTAGATTTCTTTTAACAAATCTTTTGAGAACTAGCGTACTGGCTACACGTTGCTGCGTCTCAGTCAAATTTCGAATTCCCATAGAAACAAAACTATTAAGTATTAAAAAAAATGCTCCTATCTCCTCTTAACTTTTAGGATTATCCATTGGGGAAATCTAAAGACTGTCTCAAAATTTCATTGAAATCGATCCAACCGTTTCGTAATCTTTGAGGAAAATACATACATACTTTTTCTTTTATATTATACCTTTAATATTTAAATGAGTTAATCTTTTGTTATATCTATCTTAAATTACTTACACGCTAGGACTATACAAATCATGTCCACGTGGAATGGTCCCAAGAATGCTGGCAGCGTTTCCGCGTTGAATCGCTAAGTTGATTCTTTGTGCGAAAAAGGAGCCAGCACTCTTGTCAGCTAATCTTGTTTATATATAATCTGACCGAGCAAGGCCCGGTCACCCAGATACTATAGATTAACGGCCGTATTTTAAAGCCTTAAGGGTAAAGGTTAAGGCTTATAGTAGCGGGAACGATAAACGGTATATTTGTAAGTAATTATAATATATTCTTCTTCTTGTTCTTCTTCAACCGTTAGACGTCCACTGCTGGACATAGGTCTCTTCATGAAATCTCCAAAACACACGATTTTGTGCCGCTTGAATCCAGCGGCTCCCCGCGACCTTTTTGAGGTCATCAGTCCATCTAGTAGGGAGTCTTCTGACACTGCGCTTTCCGGTGCATGGTCGCCATTCCAACACTTATATATTAGGTAGTAGCATTTTATCATCTATTTATTTACCAAAATTAATTAATCGGTTAAATAGTTGAATTTATATAAACTTTTTCTTTTTCTCTTTATTACCCGTATTCTCTTTTTCTTCACTTCTTGTCCTTTTCCTTCTGTTACTCAAAGGTTGATTGGAAGAGATCCTTTTTAGGGATAAGTCCGCTCTTTGGACATGTGATTTTTTTTTCTTTCTCTTTTCTGACTATATGTATAATAAAAATGAAATAAATAGACGATTTACAATGCTTCTTTGATAGAGACGTTAGATATAAATTATACGACTGCACTATAAGCGAAAATGGCGAAACAACGACGACGATGTCTACTTTTCACACATGCTTCACAATGAAATGAATTAATCATACCTAATGTAGGCGCATACATATTTAATATTGAACTAGTCGTGCAAGTAAGAAATTTTCTAATTGATTCGCTTCAAGTTCTAATAAGTTAATGTAGCCGGTATTTAAATTTCACCACCGTATACTAGAGTAAGGAAGTCAGCCTTAAATGTGCCACATTTAAATGAGTATAATATCTTGTATATATACTAGTCAAAACAAAATATGGGCCACTATGTATTTTTAACATTTAGTATATACATATATATACGTAGAAGGTTTTAGGGTGGAAAATTTGTTCTAGCTAGGTTTCATTTAAGAAATGCCGATTTATCCCTGTTTTTGAAGCACTAAAAAAATGAAATTTCATCATCATTCTCCTACCCTTATCCCACTCTAAGTGAGGTCGGCACAATATGTCTTCTTTTTCCATTCTCCTCTATCATTCGTCAAATCTGGTGCCACTCCTCTAACATGCATATCATTTTTCACACAATCCATCCATCTTTTTTTGGCCTTCCCCTAGCCATACATCCATCCACATTCATATTTAAAACTCTTTTGGTCACATGATTTTCATCCCTCCTCATTACATGACCATATCAACTTAGTCTCGCACTTCTCATCTTTTCTGTAATGGGCGCAACTTTCAGACTTCCCCTAACATACTCATTGCGTATTCTATCAAGTTTTGTCACACCACACATCCATCTTAACATTCTCATCTCATTCGCATGCACATTTCTTTCATCCTTTTCTATTATTGCCCAACATTCTGATCCATACATTACGACAGGTCTAATGACCGTTTTATAAATTTTCCCCTTTAGTTTAAGGGGCATTCGAGGGTCACACATTGTTCCTGAAACCTGTCGCCACTTCATGCATCCCGCATTCATACTATTTCTCACATCGCGATCTACTTCACCGTTCTTCTGGATAAGCGAACCAAGGTACCGGAAGTCGGAGCAGACTGGCGTAACATAACCTGTAATTTATAGAATTAGGCGTTACTTTGCGGAGGTCCATAATACAAAAGTAATGAGAATATTATTTTCCTATATTCCGCAATAAACGCTTTATCGCAGATTATAACAAAATAATATTCTCATTAGTTTTGAACATAACCTGTCTTAATGTCTACTGTCTAATGCTACTTTTCATCTTAGAATTCTCGTGAATTCGGGATTTATGCGAGAAAACTATGTGTTACACATGTTTGCAGAAATTGTGAAGACAGACGGACAGAATAGAGATATTTTTTTCGTGTTGAAGAGTATTCTTGGGACCTCAGTGATGTCGGGGATTTTGAGCACAGGCCCCGTGTGCCCTTATAGTATAGACACTGCTACGACATCGATAACACAAAGCAGTAAATGAACGATGACACAATTACCTTGGCCGCGCGTAACCTCGTGGGAAGCGAGGCTGCAACCAAATGATCGATATCTAACTTCCCACTACTGTTACTTTTTGTAACAACTAAACCATGCTTTTGGCCTTAGAACACGTTTGTACGACACTACGAGTATATACAGTATGGTAGATAAAAGTTAGTACCTGGCTGACCCTAGCGGTGCGACCGTGTGAATCTCTAGAGACGATCATGGGTTCAAACCCGGGCAGACACCAATGAGTTTTTCTATTAAAACTTATGTGTCTAATTGATAATTGCAATTTAACACACGCTTTTCGGTGATGGAAAACATCGTGAGGAAACCTGCATATCTCTAGAAAATTGTAGGGATATGTGTAACCTACCAATCCGCATTGGAGCAGCGTGGTAGGTCTTAGCTCCAACCCTTCTCTCCAAAAATGGAGAGAGGAGGCCTATGCCCAGCAGTGGGATAGTAACAGGCCGTTACTTACTTTTACCTGGCTGACCGAGCCTTGCTCGGTAATTTTTAAAATGATGTAAAAAAGAAAAATGAAAAAATAATAGGGCAGGTAGAGGGCTCGATCCTAGATATTTTCACCTCTCTAGACCGCCCGCTCTCCAAATGAACTACCATGACTTTACGTTCGACAGCGAAAAATTGTGATTATATTCAACGTAAATTTCAGATCCCGAAAACAGGGATGCACCAACCAAAAGACAGGCAGACACCAATGAGTTTTTCTGTTAAAAATTATGTGTTTAACTGACAATTGCATTTTATCATACGCTTTTCGGTGAAGGAAAACATCGCGAGGAAAACTGTATATCTCTAGAGAATTCTGGAGATATGTGTAACATACCATTGGAGCAGCGTTGTAGGTCGTAACTCAAATCCGTCTCTCCAAAAACGGAGAAAGGAAGCCTATGCCCAGCAGTGAGATAGTATCAGGCGGATGTTAATATGAAAATATATTTACCAGTTGTCTGTCGCCCATAACACAAGTATTAGGTTACTTAATAGACAGACCGTGTGTGTAAGATATATTCATATATTGAAAAAATATATATTAATGTCAATGACCAAGAGATATATTCACGTCATAAACTTGCAAATCAAGTTAGGTAGTGTTATCTGATATGTTTTTGCTTTTCTTTTTGCGCCAAACGAACATAAAAACATTGAATTTGTTACGCGCAATACGAAATATTAAAAGGTTACGGATCGGACCGTTATCTTACGGTAACCGTATCTATAATGGACTAGAGTTATTACTAACTTATTCGTGTTCGTAACTATGCAGCTACCTTTTGTTCTTTAAACTAGATCTTAATTACTCGTAATAATTACATATTGAATTAGTAGGGCAACTGCAGCATATATAGGTAACTAGCGGCCTGCCCCTGCTTCGCACGGGTATAAAATACATATCCCATGTCAGTCAATGTAAAAAAATGATTAAAATCGATCCAGTAGTTTTGATTTATTCATTACTGCCCGTGGCCCGCAAGCGTTAAATTTGGAGAAAAACAATTTCCTTTCCCTATACCAAGAAGATTTCCTGCTATCTTTGGAATATCTAAATTCATATAGTACATTTTTACTAATTTACTTTTACATTTTCCCTATGTATTTTATTTTTACAATTAATTACAGAATTTATTTAAACAAACTCTTGAAAGAGCGACATAGCTGCTGAAGTCGAAGTGTTATAGGGCGAAGCGCGGCGTCCTCACGGCATTTTAAATCTGTAATATCTCCGAAAATGTTTACTTAATTTACACGCTGTAAACAGCCATATTAATATATATTAAATCAACTATTTATTTAAGGTACTTGATTGGATAAGGATTAATGCTGTATTGTATAAAAATTGCTTCAAAAATAAGGAATTATTTTATTCGTAAAAAGTAAATGACAAAATATGCTATAGTGGGTTATCCATAAGAGATAGACATATACCATCGCGGACTTTTCTGTAGACCTTTTCAAGGTGTACAAATACTTAGTACATCATTATGATAAATCTCGTAGGGTTTAGCCTGCGTTTGCAATGTAAGCGGAAAAAAATGTAATTATTTACAGAAACCTCAAAAATTACAGTATTTTTCTACTCCGTATTGAATGTTATTATACGTACAAACCTTCCTCTGAAATCACTCTATTTATTAAAAAAAACCGCATCAAAATCTGTTGCGTAGTTTTAAAGTTTTATGCATACATAGGGATATATGGACAAAGAATGTGACTTTGTTTTATAATATGTAGTGATGAGACTTGACTTGAGAATTTCAATGAAGGCTCTATTTCAATTTTTTAGTGTGCATAGTGTAAGTTTTTAAACTACTCGATCGCGTTAGTGTTTTTTTTTAATATCACCTAGCTAGGTCGATTTTTCTCCCCCAAAACCTCCCTACATGCTGAATTCCAGAAAAATCGAATCAAAATTCTTTATTCAAGTAAAGTTGTAAACAAGTGCTTTTGAATCGTCAACTCTACTGCTGGTTCGGAAAGCTGGTCCTACCGAGAAGAGCCAGCAAGAAACTCGGTGGTTGCTCTTTTCAACATAATACTTATAACTAGTTACATTAAGTAATTACTATCTTGTACAGGGTCGAACTGTGGCTATATCCACCTATTCTTATCATCTAAATAATCCTTAACAGTATAGTAGCATTTTTTAATCAGCCTCCCTTTAACAGTTTTTTTAAAACTGGTGACTTATTAGGCTATATTTCATTATTGCTGCAGCAAAACTAGTACATATTAAAAAAAAAACTAGGATCAAAGTTTTTTACTCATAGATGCTAACCTGACTGGAATTCTAGGATAAAAAATTTATAAAGAGCCTCTAAGTTGCGCCACTACTTCTTCTGTTTTCAAAAGTCCTATCAAAACGGTTCAGCCTATACTATTAACCTACCTTCCTCAAGAATTGCAGTATCTTTAGGTAAAAGCTGTTTAAAAATACGTTGAGTAGATTTTGATCGATCACATACAGACAAACAGCTTATACTATACTGTATTACAACGTTTTCTACGTTTATATACTATGCTATATTACTACGTTTTCCCAATGGCATAAATATTATCAATGACAGGTGATACCAGCTCTATGTTTACCTTACATGTAAATTAAATCACAGTTTTCTCAAAGAAGCCGTGTCATTGCAGTCAATGAACCAACTAAACAGTGGTCGACGTCAGTAATTTATCGTGTTTCACAGCGATCGCTAATAGGCATACAATTTGGTGTTATTATCGAGACCACTCTAGCTTAACTGTAATGTGTGTAACTGTATCTAAGTTAGCCTAATACAGTTGGTTTTGTGAAATTATATAATAACCATTACTAACGGTAACTAATTTTCATTTTTTTTAACCTAATATGGCAATGCACTACAGACGATATATAGAATTAGTACACAAAAGTAATGAGAATATTATTTTGCTATAATCCGCGAGAAAAGAAAATATATGTAATGCTAAATGTAGAGTGTACTATTCGTTCTCATAGCTGATATATGCAGAATTTGTGCATGCAATACCCGACACCGTTAACACGACAATACACAAGCACTGCACACATTCACCACCATAATCGACCAACGATGGATCTGACTTAACCTCTAAGAAGTTTAAAGACAAAAAAAATAATAATAATTAGGTATACTGAAAGAGAGAGGAGGAGGATTTTCCTCAGTATATAATAAAGATAAAAATTACAAAAATTACAGTAATAAATAAAGGTATTTAAAAAGTTATATTTTACTAATAAATATAACCTTATTGGAATGTGTTAATTGAATAATTATAAAGTAGCGATAAGATTCATTCTAAGTTTTGGATTTCAATTGGATAACTATTTTTGCAATATAATATATACCTTCAGATAATAAGATAAGTATTTTTGCAATATCTATAATATCAAGTATTTATCTGTTTAAGATAATAAAACAGTGTTAAATCTGTATTATCTTTAAATTTTTCACTTTCCGCAAAGTATTTTTAGTTAGAATTCTGTGGCACTGAATTCGAAAGTGGAAAGGGGGGAGACGTGGCTCATCGGGTAAGCTTAACACAGGTGAGAGCCTTGTGAGAGCAACCTTGATACGAGCGAAGAAAGCGCCCCGAACACTGCCAATGTCAAATGTACGCAATTTGAATTTCGAACGTTTACGTTTATTCTGTTAGAGACTTAAACGGCTTTTGTATGCAATTTGAATTTCGAACAGGATTACAAGTTTACACTATGGAATTCCGACGTTCGCTGAATGTGAATCAACGTTTGTTTACTTCTTAAAAACCGAAGCTAGGTCATTACTGCATATCAAGTTATTTAAGAAAAGATCATCGTTTTATAGAAACTCGATTGAATCGTGACTTGAAATTGTTATTTGAATTTGGAATTCAACGACAACAGATAATGAAGCAATAATGTTTGTATGACTACATATTTAATTTCTATTTCCATACATACCTTTTATTATTTCCAAGAATACTTAATATACAACTTAACGTAAATAAAACTTATTAATTATTTATCTAAGCTGACCTATAGATTCTTCTTTTTGTAAACAATATAAATAATAATTTCTTCTATCCCTATAAATGATAATTTCTTCTATCTCTAACGGTATACAGGACTTTTAACATTAGAAAATTATATAATATCACAAAATGACTGCCGGATTAGCCATTACGGACAAATAAAAATGAAAAATACTGGATGGATTCTAAACTAGCCGGGCCATCATAATAATTTTATCATTATATTATCTGTGCCTGAAAAACGTATTAAGATGATATAATATTTTCATCCATAAATATTACTGATAATTAATTTTATACGTAGCTTAATATTACTACTATAAGTTTAAGTTATTATTTATATATTTTTATTCGTATGACTGATTGAACAAATAAAATTTGTTATGCAACAATAATACAATAACCTGTGTACAGTTGTAACGTTCCACTACGCAACTATTCAACTACCGTTAAATAAACGTGTATGAGTAATATTTTAAATATTTAAATTAATGAAATATGAATCATCGGTATCACATTATTTACTTTAGTTTGTGGAATGTCTCATTGTTTATTTTGTTTGTAGTTTCGTTTTCATTGAAAAAGTCTTATTTAGCATTGGGTATTATTTATTTACGTACAACTGTCAAGAATAATTATATAAATATTTATTGTCTATGGGTGGTATAAAAACGTGCGAGAGAACAAAAGATAAACGCGAGAATGTCACTTGCGGCTTAATTATAAGGAGTTATGCAAATAGGCGTAAAATGATGATGATATTATACATATTTAAATATTATGATAATTTAGTCTATAAGTATTCAATTGGTTGGAGAAACTATTAATAGGTTAGTTTTAGTATACCGTTAGTGACTTATTCAACTTTTATGAGACTTCCTATGAATATTAATAGGTGTTATCGATCGCCATTAGATCATTACTTCCCAAATACGAAGGGAATGCGTTTTTTTTCATTCAACTATTACAACGATAATACACAATTAAATATTTTTTTAAATATTAAAAAAACAAATGTATCTCTCAGAATATATCATTATTTTTAATATCTATCTATCATTTTAATCCTGTTTTCTGGTAATAAAAAACTTGTACAATATAATTAGAATACTGAGGTTAATTTTCAAGTCAATGCATCTCAAATTCTATGTTACTTCCCCTTTCTAAGTTTATTTAAGTTTTTATAATTATTAACCTTTTCTCAACGCATCTAATTCGCATATAAGTAGGTTAATCTTCTTAAAAAAATACCGGTCAACCGGATATTCTACAACAAGATATTACACTTTTAATAAAAATAAATTAATTTATTTTTCTTCACTATTGTAAAGAAACAGATATAATATAAGTGCTATTGACAAAGTCTGTACCTTACAATGCTACTGTAGCGATTTAAGAGGAAATCTCTTTGTATGAGAAATTATTTAAGAAGTAGTGAATAGACAAAAAACCGAGAAGTAGGGTAATTCTCAGACGTTAGCCAACATAAAAAGTGCACTTGGTTCCCAGCACAATCGGCCGTTTTAACGGTACATTGGGCTTGATTTTTGCACGTTTTACTTCCACAGTTTGGACAAACGCATTACCTTGGTGACACTTTCTTCAATTTTACAAATACTTTTATTTATAAGCGACGCCGTGTGGTATCCGGCTGAATAGAATAGTACCACCCATATTTCTTACCGAGGTGTCGTAAAAGGCAACTAAGGTAAGTTGACCCACCGTGTGGTATCCGGTTTAGAAGAATAGACCACCCTCTCTCTTACCGAGGTGTCATAAAATACGACTAAGGTAAGTTGATGTCAGGCAGCCGGCCGGTCGTAAAAACGCAGCCAAATCATGTAACATGTTTATAACATGTTGTGCCGACCCCACTTATTTATAAGTAGGTATAAATAAATATATAAATATAATTTTATGGGACAATTACACAGTCATCGGTCCCAAAATATATATCGTCCTGACCTTATCCCACTCTAAGTGGGGTCGGCACAACATCTTGTAAACATGTTGTCACATGATTTGGCTACGTATTTTACGACACCTCAGCAAGAAGGATGTCTACTCTACTCAACTCTACTACTACTCAACTACTCTACTACACTGTGGGTGAACTTACCTTCGTCGCCTTTTACGACACCTCGGTAAGAAATGAGCGTCGGTCCCCAAAGTAAGTAACTTAACAATTGTGTTATGGGTGACAGACAATTGGTAAAAGTATACAAATATAATTTTTAAATACATACTTAAACATATAAACACACCCAGAAACGAAGAACCAATAAATTGTATTTAGAAAATGTTTGCCTTCGCCGGAATCGAACCCGAGACCTACAGAGCTGAAGGGTAGGGTCATTGCCACCTGCCAGTCAGGATGTTTTCCTGTTATTCTATTACATATTACAGCTTCTTAACAATAATATTTTTTACTTATTTTAATTTTATTATTATCTTGCTTTATGGCATGTACAGCGCAAATTGGGCGCAAATCACTCTGCCAGTGTCACGTAAAATGGCAAACACACGAGTAATGGAATTTAGAATTTGCCTCGAAGAAAATGCACCAGATGAACTAACTACCTAAAATAGTATGAAAATATATATGATAATGGATTTAAATAAAATTAACAATATAATCAAAATAGTTACAACTTTAAATTATTATCTACAATAAATTTACACAACTTTTTACCAAACGGTTTAGTAACTAACATCAACAGGCACTTAATGTTGGTAGGACGATGAATTTCGAATGGGAGAATTTCATACAAAGAATATTTGAGCTTGGGACAGTTGAAAACAATATGATCAGTTGCACCTTCGTCCAAACCACATTCACAAAGGGAATTATCTTTAACCTTTAGTTACTTATTTTAACACTAAACGAATACGAGACATCTGGAACCTGTTTAAATCAAATGACACGAACATAGATAATACTATCCTATATAGTGTATTATCTATTGATAATACACTGTAAATTATAATATAAGAGATATGTATTCGTATTTCTTATAATATACCTATTTAATGTATGTATATGTACGGGATATAATAAATACCAACTGTACTGCGTCATCAATTATTATTGTCAAAGACTTAATATGTTTATAGGACCTGTTCAGGAGGTATGGAAATCATAATAAAACCAGCCTTAAGGTTATTGCAAGGGTAGGTCACTCATCCCATTAACCACTTCTTTCCTTCTATCCGAGGTATGGTTTCCTTAATATAATGCAATCATCATCCTCCTGCCCTTATCCCACTCTAAGTGGGGTAGGCACAACATGTTACAAACATGTTGTCACATGATTTGGCTACTGGACTTGTATTTTACGACCGGCCGCCTGCCTGACGTCAACTTACCTCAGTCGTATTTTACGACACCTCAGTAAAAAAGAGTGTGGTGTTTTTTACTCAACCGAATACCACACGGTGGGTCAACTTACCTTAGTCGCCTTTTACGATACCTCGGTTAGAAATGAGGGTGGTCTATTCTACTCAGCCGGATACCACACGGCGACCTTAAAGTAATGCAATATCGTTCTAAAACAGCATATGGCACAGTAAGATCTGTGATTGGGAGAAGAATAACACGTAAATAATAAGCACCTGGGTGATCAAACCTTAGTCGGTAATTTTAGAAAAGATATAAGAAAAATGCAATAAAAAAATAAAAAGCGCCGGGTTAGATGTGGGAATCGATCCCAGGTTTCGAACTTTTTTGTTCCGCGCGTTACTTTGTGGAGATTTTATAAATATTTAGGTATTTAAAAAAAATTGTTAATAAAACGTGTACCGACACCGACCAATGATTTTCGGACCTTTTGGAGACGCAACTTAGACGTCATTAGATTGTCTGTCATACCTATCACTATTTTTCTATACAAGGTTAGTGTACATACTATACAATAACACGATATGATAGAAATACCACAATTCCTCATGCGAGATACACTTCTCTTGAATAACGAACAAATGTTTTATCTATAGGAAGACTCCACCGGAAACAACAACGGCACAGTGTTGCCACCATTTTAATCAAAAAGGGCGCGATGCTCTTATTTCATGATTGTGTTGCTATAAATAATAATATATGCTATAACACAAGTGAATATTTTTACGCACTAATATTATATTACTGTAGATATATTGTCAAGCTACAGTCATGCTCCTTCTTTCTTTGATTCTTTTGAATCACGTAAAATATTACTTGACCTACAGTGTACATTCAAAGAAAAGCAGATTTACTATATTTCGAAGTCCTACATACCTATAAAAGATAGTGGCTTACATTCTAAACTAAATTAATAATAGTAATGAAATAATATAAAAAAATAACAGTAGGTACTCGAAACAGTTTCCTCTGCAAATAATATCTAAACTAGATTAGACGTAATGATATAAGTAAGGTAACGGTCAACGCGTTACTCGTAACAGAGAAGTCTTCTGAGCCTTTTTATGACTATTTGCTATACAATATAACTTTTATATTATACTTATAGTATATATAGTGTTTTGTGTATTATAAAACTAGAAGCATAGTAACAGCCTCCGCCGTGTGGTATCCAGCTGAGTAGAATAGACCAACCTCAATTCGTACCCAGGTGTCGTAAAAGGCGACTAAGCTAAGTTGACACACCGTGTGGTGTCCGGTTGAGTATAATAGACCAACCTCAATTCTTACCGAGGTGTCGTAATAGGCGACTAAGGTAAGTTGATCCACCGTGTGGTATCCGGTTGAGTAGAATAGACTACCCTCATTTCTTACGAAGGTGTCGTAAAATACGACTAAGTAAGTTAACGTCAGGCAGGCGGTCGGTCCTAAAATACGTAGTTAAATCACGTGACATCATGTTTATAACATGTTGTGCCGACCCCTTAGAGGGCAGGAGGCTGATGACCAGCCTAATTTAAAAAAAAATTAAATTCATAACACAATATTATCAAAATTCACGGCAAATTAAATGCACTATTATTATTCTTACTTAGCCTCAATATTATTTAAAAAATATTGAAACATTTTCGTTAAAGATTTTTAATAGAAGCTGTATTAAAGTTTATTTTAAATAAGTTACTTCTTTTTTATTACTCTGAGAATATTTTCGTTATCATCACTATTATCTAAAAATTTACTTTATTATTATCATAAGCCGTGAGTAATAGTAGTGACTTTAAATTTAATTACACTCTAAATCTTAATACGATGTATACTCAAAATTATAATGTAACAATAAATAATTTAATGGTCCGCAATGGATCTAATCATTGTTAACCGAATAAAGCTGTGGCGTTTAAAATTATACATTCTGGACCAAATTAAGTAGGTCTAAATACCGTTTGTTTTTACAGTTGGAATGCTATAATGCGATAAACTTAAATATACGGGTGTAAAAGTCACTACATTAAACTTCCTTTAATTGGACGTTTCCTTTTACTTTTCGCAGTCCATATAATAAATTATTACCCTGAAACAGTGTACTGAAAGTTTTGTCCTTTTGAAACTTACATTATTTCGTATGTTACAGTTATTTTATTAGAGATTTATCTTTAATATTTAAATGAGTTAATGTTGTATTTATGTATATTCTAATATAAATATATTTTCGTAATCTCGAACACGGCTCTAACGATTTTCCTGAAATTCAGCATGTAGGGAGGGGGTTTTGGGAGAGAAACATCGATCTAACTCGGTTTTATTAAAAAATAAAAACTCGTTTTATCCCTGTTTTTGGGCGATAAAAAAACTATTAATATAGGAGCAGAAAGCAATAGATATTTGAGCTGTCAAATGCAAAGCTGTGACAGCCTAACAATAAAGTTCAAACCTGGGATCGATTCCCACAAGTCACTGGCTTTTTTTTTTCTTGCATAATTATATATGTTATAATTATTTTAATTCAATAAATATATAAATATAATAGAATAAATTATAATTTGGGAATAAATATTGCAAATTATAACGAATAATGTTTTTTTAATTTTGAATGTTTAATTTATGTGTTTCTACATGTTGCAATATTTCCGCCAAAAATAAACAAAATAGACTATATAGGTCATAGACTACCTATAAATTTTCTAATGAAATAATGAAACATACCCACTTTGTACTATGATATAAACAATCTAGCTCCTAAGAAGTTTACACAACAGAACGTATTATGAGCAAAATATTGATGACTATTTCAAAAGAAGCAAACGTGTAAGAAATGGCAGCAATGAAGCTTTATGTGTCCGTTTTTGTTGCAAAGTTTATTGCACTTGCACACTCGATTGTTACAATCGGCCGTTGGCTTTCGTAAGTAAATCCTAATAAAATAAACTTGGTTTATAGATGATTTAATGATACAAGCCAGCCTGTATAGTTAGTCTGTGTCAGGTCTAGGTCGCACTTAAATTAGTCCGATTCTTTTGACTTTTTTATTTGACTTGCAAAATTCCTCCAGACTCCAAAAATGTCTATAAATGAATTTGTTGGTCTTCGAGTCTGGGTGTATATTTGTATTTAAGTATGTATTTTAAAAATATGTAAGTATATATTCACCAGTTGTCTGTCTACCATAACACAAGTATTAAGTTACTTACTTTGGGGGCGTACGACCGTGTGTGTATGTGTCCCATATATTTACATATTTATTTTAAAAAAAAAAATAATTCTACCCTGGCTGCAGTTCTAATAATCGTTTTTATAGCTCAGCAAAATAAAACTATGTCCAACTGAAAAGTAATAAACAGCATTGCCGTTGCGATAGAAAATATTATTTAGACAAAATAACGAGTAGGTTAGAAGTGTGAGTAAATCGCTTGGAACGATGCAGAAACGTTATTTGTTATTCTATATTTACATTTACCAACTTTTTTGTTTTATGCAGATTAAATCCGTTATGTAAGATATTACAATCATCGACGCTAATTGAAATTGGTCCTATTATCCTAACCTATCCTAATATTATAAAAGCGAAAGTTTGTGAGTGTGGATGTATGTTTGTTACTCTTTCACGGAGAATCCGCTGAACCAATATCGATGATATTTGGCACAATTCTTCCTTATTCACTGGAATAATATATAGGCTATACAAATTCTGTTAATTCTACAGGAATAAGGTGACATTGAAAAGCGCCATCTATTATCGACAACAATCCATCCGAACGAAATCGCGGGTAAAAGCTAGTTCGTTTCATATATTCACTATAACTATTATATCAAAAATTATTTTACTTATAGAACATATGAAGGTACAATATTTTCGGACGATCTATTAATAATTTAAAATTAGAACATGTTACTGCGAGTTATTTTGTCATATCGTTTGAAAACAATTTTTTTATACTTTATCAAACTTTATTCAATCAACTTAACTAACAAGAAAGTTTATTTTTAAAATCGTTATTTAGAAGTATGTTTTAATTTACATTTCAATCAAAATTTACGTGTACAGTTTTTGCGCAAATAAAACAAAACAACAGCTGTTTGAATCGGACACAACACAAATCGCTTTTGGATTCTCTAGATAATATATAAAACAATAGAACTCGTTCCGTTCCGCTGCAGCTCTTGCAAAGCACTTTGTTGCGCGTGGCTCACATGTCGCAACATGTGATCTATTAATTACGACTAAGTGTAATTTGTAGCCCAATTGTGCTGTACTCTCGATCGGTTGAATATTTTTGTATATGCATATTTCCGCACTAATTGTTAATGGGAGCGTTCTTGCTGAAGATGCTATTACGAATATGTTCATAAAGTATATCAAGTAGGTAATGTAAACGAATATCATAACTGATGTATTTCTAAGGTCCGCCCTGTGGTATCCTGCTGATTAGAATAGACCATCCACATTTCTTACCCAGGTGTTGTTAAAGGCGACTAAGGTAAGTCGACCAACCGTCTGGTATCCGGCTAAATTTAGTAGACCATCCTCATTTCTTACCGAGGTGTCGTAAAAGGCGACTAAGGTAAGTTAACCAGCCGTGTGGTATCCTGCTGAGTAGAATATACCATCCTTATTTCTTACCAAGGTGTCTTTAAAGGCGACTAAGGTAAGTTGATTTTAATCAACGACCGGTCGTAATATAAGTAGCCAAAATATGTAGCAACATGTTTAAAACATGTTGTACCCCACTTAGAGTGGGATATGAGTAGGAGAATGATGACCTGATGTGTTTCTAAGGGTTCAACCTTCAGGTAGGCCTTTGTGTTTTCTAACAAAATATTTTTGTTAGAAAACACAAAGGCCAAAGGTAGTATAAGGTATGAGAACGGTTTAGCTTAGTACACTTGTCATTGCATAGATTTTCATAACAAACGCGAAATAATTTTAACATAACTTTTGTACTATGGAATTCCGCAAAGTAACGATTACTTCATAAGTTGTCTATATTAGAGATAAAGATTTATTTAGTTATTGAACCTGCAATTTCCTTCGCGTCAACGTTAAAGCACCAAATAAAAATCATTCTATATTCAACTAGACTGTTTCCAGTACTGTTGAATCGTTTTTAAAGAAGCTACCTTCCTTAATTATGCACCATTTTTCTTTATTAAATACACAATAACTAAAATCAGTTCTTATTTTTATATATTTAATTAATTTATACCGACTAAACAAAGAAACGAGAGTACTGCAATACATATTATTCATACAGTTTCTATACCACTGCGATGCCATAGACAAAAAATATAGTTCAATGTTTACGCATAGGTAACGCCTTATCTATGGAAAAACAGTTAGTGCGGAATGTATCTATACTTCATGGTCAAAGCGTGCTGTAGAAACAAATGGCGCCCGACGACCTCAATAATGCATTCATGCCAATAAATTCGCCAGCATTGTGTCAATTACCCAAGCCTTCGGACATCGGACAGTCACCTTCACGGTTATAGGCCATTTAGCAGGACTTGCTGTCCTAGGCTGTGTAATACGCCGTGTGGTATCCTGCAGAATAATAGATTCATTCCTCATTATTTACCGAGGTGTCGTAAAAGGCGACTAAGGTGAGTCGACCCGCCGTATGGTATCTGGCTGAGTAGAATAAACCACCCTCATTTCTTACTGAGGTCTCGTAGAGTACTAAGGTAATAAGGTATAAGTTGATGTCAGGCAGGCGGGCGGTAGTAAAATAAGTAACCAAAACATGTTTAATTTTTTTAATTTATTTATATACAAGACACCAACGGCATGAAAACAGTTGCAATTGTACTGCGTGAAAACGTCACTTAAAGGCATGTACAGCATTCAATATTTGTCACTAAAATTAATTACAGAAGTGATTTATAGTAAAAAAATAATTGTAATAGAGAATTAAAATTTTGCTTGAAATAACCAAAATACATTTTTATATCAATTACATGTAAAAGAATTAAAAATAAAATTTAATATATTCAATTCAACAAAGATAATTATATAAAAGATTTAAAAGAGATAAAAGATTTTTATTGATAATTTTTAATTACAAATAATTCGGATTAGACATGTTACATGTAACAACATGTTGACTTTTAGGATTTTCAAACTCAAATTCAAATTCAAAATATTCTTTATTCAAATAAACTTGTAAACAAGTGCTTTTGAATCGTCAACTCTACTGCTGGTTCGGAAAGCTGTTCCTACCGAGAAGAGCCAGCAAGAAACTCGGCGGTTGCTCTTTTTAAAAAATACAATTCTTAATGCTAGTTACATTTAATGTTTCTATCTTGTACAGGGTCGAACAATATTTATATCCACGCATTTTTATCGTCTAAATAATCCTCAACAGTATAGTAGGCTTTCTGTATCAGCCTCTCCTTAATAGTGTTTTTAAACTGCTGTAATGGCAAAGTCAAAATTGATTGTGGAATTTTATTATAGAATCTTATACCCAAACCCACAAACGACTTACGTACTTTTTCAAGGCGCAAAGCAGGGGCCGCTAGCTTATGTCGGTTCCTACTTTGTCTATTATATACATCGCCTATTGTTTTATAATTTTTTATATTTTTATATACAAAAATTAAATTACTTAAAATTTCAGTAAACGAGTCGCGTTAAGTTTTTGCTTACTCAGGTAGCACACTAAAATGTTTATGTAGACCGCAACCTCGATACACCAATTCTCACGTGTTCTATTCTATTCTGACACTATCATAATCTACAATACGGGGAGCATAAAAAGCGAATGTAACATCCCGTCTCACACCTCACGCGATGCATGTCCCGTATTACCGGATACTGTATCATGTAAGATTATTATCAAACATTCCGCTTTACTAAAAGATAAACTGCAGTAAAACACGGAGATAATATTCACATTCCTTATATTAATAGGTAATTAAAGCATTGGTAAGAAATCAATTCAAAACAATTATTTTAAATAAGCTTTCTCAAGCACCTTTGGATAATCAAGGATTAATCTTTAATATTTAAACATAATACATATATACATATATTTTTTGGATCTCGGAAACGGCTACAACGATTTTCCTGAAATTCAGCATGTAGGGGGTTTTGGGGGAGAAGATTCGATCTACCTAGGTTTTATTAAAAAAAAAATTTTATTCCTGTTTTTGGGCATTGAAAAATACTAAAATTTATATTGAATTGAATTTTTGCCGAAAACTGTCAAGTCAGTGTAACTTATTCGGGGAACGGGTGGTCGCAACAAATGAAAATACCTACGATCAAGCCCTACCTACCCTATTGTTTTTTTCTCTTTTTTTAAGTTTCTTCTTTTATTTTGTAAAAAATTGCCGAGCTAGGCTCGGTTACCCAGATATTATGATTAATAAAGCTACCACTGGTTCGGAATGTTGCACTTACAGAGGAGCAAGAAACGCGGCGGTCAATCTTTTAAACATTTTCAATTACATTAATAAACCGCAGTTTTTTATGAAGTTATATGGTTGACGTATAAGCATATTTCTTTTACTTAATTTACTGTTGGGAATTCTAGTACATCGAGGCGGCAACACCAGGAGGCCGCGTTACTATGGTAACGAAATAATAACAAGAAAATAATAACGAGAAGAAAAGAAGGAACAATGGTGTAATTTTCCTAACTTAGATAATCTTGGAATAAATAATACTAATACTATGAAACACTATTCTTGGAATTATCCCCATCATTTACTTAAAACCATTCTGTTGACTAGCCTAGTATGAATTGCGAAATTTGATTATAGAAGCGAATACCGAGACCAACGAATGAGTTGCAAACTCTGCTAAGTCGCGACACATGAATCACAGACTCATGAAACTAATATATTGTTTTAGAAAATGTTTGCCACGGCGGTAATCGAATCCACAAACCTCGGTGTTCTTACTATTTAGTAACTTGTTTCAGCAATTTAGAACATCGTGTTTTAAACAATGAGGAAAACTTAAAACTATCTAATCGTAAAACAATTATAATTTTTGCCCCTACTCTTAATAGTAATGAAGCAAATTATTAATTGATTAACTGGCTTAATGACCTACAATATAACCAGTTATTTGGCGATCATCAAAATGGATTTTCGTTACGTTACGTCACGCATAGTTGCTAATATTCTTTAATTACTCAGTGCCAACATTATATAAACAATGAATTGTCCCACTTCGTAGGTTAGCTGGCAGATATCACATTTTTTTTATTAATGATGTTTTTCCAACATTTTAATGGTACATAAATATATAAGGTAAGTGCACTAGTAATTGACCATGCCATAGTAGGAAGTTTGTATTAAAAAATTTTTTTTTTTTTTTTTAATTTTAAACGACAGTCAGCCAGTGACAACATATTTATAACATGTGGCCTGCCTGAAATCAACTTACCTTAGTCGTATTTTATGACCCCTCGGTAAGGAATGCGGATGGTCTATTCTACTCGGCTGGGTACCACACGGCGAGTCGACTTACCTTAGGCGCCTCTTACGACACCTTGGTAAGAAATGAGGTTACGCCGTGTGTTATCCGGCTGAATAGAATAGTACCACCCTCATTTCTTACCGAGGTGTCGTAAAAGGCGACTAAGGTAAGTCGACCCGCCGTGTGGTATCCGGTTTAGTAGAATAGACCACCCTCTTTCTTACCGAAGTGTCGTAAAATACGACAGAGGTAAGTTGACGTCAGGCAGGCGGTCGGTCGTAAAAACGCGGCCAAATCATGTGACAGCATGTTTATAACATGTTGTGCCGAAACCACTTAGAGTGGGATAGGGGCAGGAAGATGATGGTAAGAAATGAGGTTAGTCTATTCTACTAAGGGCTAAATAGTCGGACTAAATGTTAGTAAATATTAGTTTAACAACTAAAATTTCGCCTGCTGTTCGTTACGCAACATCGATTAGAGATTGCTCACATTTTGAAGTACCCAAGCATTATGTCTTAACAAACATCTCATCGACGATGCATATCGAATTGCAAACTACGGTATAACAAATTTAGTTACGCTTACACCAAGTAATAACACGTTGCCTTGCCGCCTAATGCTATTGTGATGTTAGCACAATATGGGTACAACCTACACTAAGTAATCTTTGGAAATCACTGAAAGGTATTGATCGTCTTAAAACCCTTGAAAGAAAAGTGTTTAATTTTAACGAATTATTGGTGTTAGCGACGCAATTCCAATTATTAATTACCTATGAAAGGCCTATAAATATAAGTACCTGATTGAACGAGCCTTGCTCGGGAATTTTTTACAAAATTAAAAAAAGAAACTTAAAAGAAAGAAAGAAATGATTATATAGTTGGGGATCGATCCAAATTATTTACATTTCTCGAGTCAACCCTTTACCCTAATAAGCTACGCTGACTTGACAGTTTATAGCAAAAATAATATTCAATATAAATTTTAGTATTTTTTCATGTCCGAAAACAGATATAAAATGACATTTTTGTAAAATAAAACCTAGCTAGATCGTTATTTCCCCGCAAAGTCCCTACATGCAGAGTTTTAGGAAAAAAAGAGAGGGGGAGAAAAATCGATCTAGCTAGGTTTTATGTAAAAAAAAATAGTTTTATCCCTGTTTTTGGGCATTAAAAAATACTAAAATTTATATGTATTTATTTACAGCAAAAATGTACAAGTTATATCTATCTTAAATTACTTACACGCTAGGACTATATAAATCATGCCCACGTGGAATGGTCCCAAGAATGAATGAAGAAGAAAGAAGAATGAATGAAGAAGAAGAAGTTTATATTGATTTAAATTTTTGCCATAAACTGTCATGTCATCGTAGTTTATTCGAATAACGGGCATCTTTGAGAAATGTTAATAGGATCGGTTCTCAACTGAATAATATATTTTTTTCTTTTTTTAAGAATTTTTTTTAAAATTACCGAGCAAGCTCGGTTACCTAGATATTAGAGGATCCAACGCCGGCCTCCCCATAAATAGAGGAACCTTTAGGTATTGATATAGTGACAGGCCGCTAATTGCTTTATTCACTTTAACAATACTCGTACTTCAGGTATAAAGCTAAGAGTGAGTCATTATAGATGAGTGTACGTCTGTCTACTTTATTGAAACCACAAAGTTAGCACCTACAATTGTCTTTGGCTGTGGTTTGGTATAATACACAATGACAGACACAAATTAATTAATCATTTATACTTATTGATAACTTACCACAAGTAACAGAAAATCGTAAAAAACGTATTAGTTGATATAATACAAACAAAAGTAATAATAAAATTATGGTATTATTTCTTTCGTATTATGGATCTCCGCAAAGTAACGCCTAATTCTATAAATTTTATAATACAAAGATATTAAACTTGACTCAAACGAAGTCGCGGGTACAACTCGTATCATATATCATCATTATCCTGCCCTTATCCCATTCTAAGTGGGGTGTACACAACAACAACATGTTTTAAAAATGCTGTTACATGCAAATTTTTACGACCGGCCGCCCGCCTGACGTCAACTTACCTTAGTCGCCTTTTACGACACCTCGGTAAGAAATGAAAGTGGTCTATTTTACTCAACCGAATATTTCAACTTACCTTAGTCGCCTTTTACGACACCTCGATAAGAAATGTGGGTGGTCTATTCTACTCAGCCGGTTACCACACGGCATATTCTAAAGATCCTACTTGTAAATGCGAAAGTTTGTGAGTATGGATGTATGTTTGTTGCTCTTTCACCGTGAATCCGCTGAACCAATATTAATGAAATTTGGCACAATTATTCTTTATACACCCGAAAAACATATAGGCTATAGAAATCCTATTAATTCTACAGGAATAGTATGACATTGAAAAGCGCCCTCTATTATTATCAACCTATCACACGATAACAGTCCACCCGAACGAAGTCGCGGGTATAATGGATTTGAAAATCCTATCAGCTTCATACAAGACTGCGGTTTAAATAATGTAAAATTGAAAATGTTTAAAAGAATGACCCCCGAGTTTCTTTCTGGTTCTTCTCGGTAGGAGCAACATTCCGAACCAGTTGTAGCTTCATTAATCATATTGATCCTTGACGATTCAAAAGTACTTGAAAGAGCTTATTTGAATAAAGATATTTTGATTTGAAAATCTAGTATATTTTAGGTTGATTATATTGTCGTACATGAGCTATCCGCTCTGATGGACTTGAAATCCCAAGATTGACTCATCACATCTGAGGTCGTTACCACCATCTATTGTTTTAGTTTTTTTTCGTATATAGACTTTACTTAGAAATGACTGAACCGGATATGTTGGCCATTTCATGTATAACGGTTTACGCTTTTTTTACTATAATTAAATATAAGGTAAACGACAGAGCCGTATATTTTTTTTATATGGGACAATTACTCGCATGTCGTCGGTCCCAAAAATAATTTAATACTTCCGTTATGGGTAACAAAACAAAAAAACGACCTAATAAAACAAAATAGACATCTATTAAATCCTATTATGTGCTACTAATATTATAAATGCGAAAGTTTGTGAGTATGGATGTATGTTTGTTACTCTTTCGCGAAACCAATATCAATATCGATAAAATTTGGCACAATTATTCCTTATACACTAGAATAATATATAGGCTATAGAAATCCTGGTAATTCTACAGGAATAGGATGACATTGAAAAGCGCTATCTATTATCAGCCTATCACACGACAACAGTTCACACGAACAAGAATAGACGCGAAAAGAGTGACCTTAAACCAATTATTCCTTTTACACCGGGGTAACATATAGGCTAAAGAAACCCTGTTCATTCTACAGCAACAGGATGACATTAAAAAGCGCCATCTATTATCAAAGACTAAAAATGTTGCAAATATGCCATTGTCTTCCATAGTTTTATTTCTATCTTTAATATTTTAATGAGTTAACCTTGTATGTACATATAATTTTGGAATCTCGGAAACGGCTCCAAAATTGTTTCCTGAGATTCAGCATGTAGGGGTTTTGGGGGAGAAAAGTCGATCTAGCTAGGTTTTATTTAAAAAAAAATCATTTAACCCGGTTTTTGGGTATAAAAAATTATTGACATATAAATTTACTATAAAACACTATTTTTGCCATACATTGTCAAGTCAGCGTAGCTTATTCGGGGAACGGGCTGTATCAAGAAATGAAAATACATAGAATCGAGCGTCACTTACCCTAAATTTTTTTCTTTTTATTTGAAGTTTCTTTTTTTATTTTTTTTACTAGGTACTACTAAATATAAAACAAAGTCCTCAAAAGGTGTATATCTGTATGTGATCGATTTTCTTAAAATCTACCGAACTGATTTGGAACGGTTTTTTTTAAAAGGTAAGTAGCGCAATTCTTCTGGAAAATTTAGGTTAATAGTACATTACCGTTTTATGTAAATTATGTTGAAAAAGTTTTGAGTTGCAAAAAAACTCCTGCTGGAAGCTTTACTCGCGTAAGCCGTAAACCAGCACAGATACACTCAAGAAATGTAAATTTTAGATACGTAAAGTACGTGACAGCATGTCTCTATCTCTTATGGTTAACTCACAATAAGTAACGCGGGCGAAATCGCTGGCACAGCTAGTTATAATATAAATGAGAACCGAAGTATACAATCATTGGTCCGTGGTTCATTTGGAACGTCGACCTCAATATAAACCTCTAATACTGCTTATCTCTTTAAAAGCGAATCATACCTCAAAAAATCTTATCCACCCAAAAGTCCCATGTATTATGAACTTCTTACGTTGCTGTAGATCGACCTACAAAAATTACAAGTTATCATCATCCTCCTGCCCTTATCCCACTCTAAGTGGGGTCGGCACAACATGTCTAAAGTTCTTAATTTATATAGATTTATTTCTTACTAGTCGTGCCGGGTACTTTGTTCGCTTAATCCAAAAATCTTTTAACTTTTTTTTATTTTACTTCATGTAGAACTATAACAATGGAAAATAATAAGTTTAATTTTACTGTTAGTTGCTAGAGTTGTTTTGTTAACATTATTATTATTTAATAACAATAAAAAAAACTTCAACAGATTTCTCTGTACATTTAAGGTTGACACAGTTTTGATTATGGGTTAATTGTGCCCTATTTACCTTTATTAATTTAATAACAAAGCATTTTCTAATGTCTTCACAGCACCCAATGAAAGCATCTCGGACCACCTACACAAATACTAGAATGTACTCAACTTACATGGTAAAATACCGGCCAACGGGACTCCTAACGTCGGAGCACACTACACTGAACACCATAAAGCACTTATCACAGAAAAAATACTTTAAATCTATACACAATAAAACACCTAATAAAAAAATAAATAAACAAATAATTTAAAAATCGAATGCCTTCGTTCGTTTTATATCGCTGTTCGTTATTAACTTAGGAGTCGGTAGTACTAAGTTAATCTGTATTATACTATACTGACGAACTACAGCGGCGACCGTATAGCTACTGAACAGTCAGTGACACTGCGCATAATGCTCTCCCGTTCTCACAATAGTTGGAATGGTACGAGGGAAAGAGAGAACTAAACTTTGGAATGTGTGTAACTTGCTGGATATAGCCATCTCATTTTTAAAGGGAATTTTTTGCTATGATAACAAAGAAGCAACATAGATGAGGCTCTGGTATACATGTGTGATGACGTAGAGTAAATGGAAAATGAGGCTTTCATGGTTAAGGAGAAGTTTACATAGTGTTGAATTAAAAGTATATCCTTTTAAGTGATTCAAAAGTAAGTAACTTTAAAACAAATGTTACTACTTTCAAATTGTAATTTTATTAACTTAAATTAATTTTGCTAATCATCTAATAACTAACAAATACAAAAATTCACATTACTTTTTCATAATGTCTTTTGTTCAATTATTATCAATATAATTATATGTATATCATTTAAATAAATAACATTTAATTATTGTTTCATTTCATTTCATAGTTTTAAAACGTTTGGTAAGTTATTTTAGAATATAAATCGTAATTTAATAATTTCTGTTTTACTTTAAAGATTTTAGTTTTTGTTGTTTATTTTGTTATAATAAATCCTGTGGTACCTTCCTAAAAATAAATCGTAAACTTTTTAATATTTCATTTCTGATAGTTTTTAGATACGTTTTCCCCTTAACTAATACTTGCCTAACACAGATATTGTAAAAGAGATTTTAATACACAGAAATAAAGTTTAATATTGACTTAAATTTTTAGTTAATGTCAAGAACAGTTAACACACTGAAGTTGGCAATAAGTAAAACAAGCAACATCGAGTTAGGTGGACTGTGAAGTTATCTGTAAAATTTTAGTTTGCTACTTCATTATTTCTACAGAGGCTGTATTACTTGATGATGTGATTGTATAAACTTTTCTTTATTTTAGTTGCATTTCAGAAATTTATTTGTATTTAACAATGATTGGAAGTGATTATACTTTGGAGCTGTGCAATGTTTTTCATTCGGGTCAAGTAAGTATTTATTATTAAGAGTCGGTTAACTATTACTTTGAATGCACTGTGCCTTAAGAGATGTACTTCGAAATTCATATAAATTTGATTATTTATTCAAAATTTTATTATTCTAATCTAAAAACAATGGATAAATTTTTTTTTTATTATTTTATTTATTAATATTTATTGACACAAATAAAATTGAAATAAATCAAACTTCTTTATAGTGTTTATTTTTCACAACTTTTCAGACTTTTTGACTTTTCAGTCTTTAGAGAATTTTGAGAATTTAAGTATTAAACAAAATAAAAACTACTAGATTATGTATCCCTTTTGTCCTATTCTTTTTTTGCAATCCAAACATTCGTTAGATATATCCTACACTTATAATACTAAAAAATAACAATAATAAATCATAATTATTTAAAAAAATTGTAGTGGCCGTTGAAATCGTTTCTATGGAATAGGGGAAATAGTATTTTTCTTATGTTGTTCATATTCACAAAAAAAATATTACTTTTGACAAACAAAAAAATATTGAATTTTATTAAGTACTAGTAATATCCCGCGGTTTTACCCGCATAATTTTTATTTTTTTTACAACTTATTACATTTTTATAACGGATTCCTTTTTTTTTGAAAATGTAATATAACCTATGTTGCTCAGTAAATATGCATTTTTGTAACGGTGAAAGAACCTTTGAAATCGTTCCAGTAGTTTTTGTGTGAAAACATTACAAACATACATACAAATTTTTCCTCTATATTAGTATAGATACACCCTATAGTAGTATTAAGATATCGTACTTAAATTTAAAGACCATAACGCTCGTTGTGACTTGTCTTTACTGTGTGTGTGTTTATGGATATCGTAAACACATTTCATACCATTCTAATATTATAAATGCGAATATCTGTCTGTTACGCTTTCACGTTTAATACGATGGATCAATATTGATGAAATTTCGCAAAATTTAAGCTTATACAGCGGAATATATGTGTATATATTTTTTTGCGGGTACTTAAAGTTGGTCCGAGTAAAGTTGCGGATAACACTAGTATATAATATTATTCACAATTGAAACATTTAAATCTGCTCATTTTCATCTGTACGCTTTATTTCAATAGGTCGAACCCGGCAGTTTTCTGCAGCGGCTGACGGGCGATGTGAAGACTGGAGTTATCCTTAAAGATGTCTCCTTTATCACGCACAGTGGCGAGGTTACAGCCATCTTGGGCTCTAAAGGTATACCTGTCAATTAAATCAAAATACTGGATGATTATAAGCTGTGATAGCCCATCATTGCGACCGTGTGAATCGCTAGAGACGATTATGGGTTCAAACCCGGGCAGACACCAATGAGTTTTTCTATTAAAAACTTGTGTCTAATTGATAATTGCAATTTATGGTAAAGGACAACATCGTGAGGAAACCTGCATATCTCTAGAGAATCCTAGGGATATGTGTAACCTACCAATCCGCATTGGAGCAGTGGAGCAGGTCTTAGCTCCAATCCGTCTCTCTAAAATGGGAGAGAGGAAGCCTATGCCCAGCAGTGGGATAGTAACAGGCCGTTACTTACTTAGTTACTTACTGGATGATTGAGCATAGCATAGACTATAGCAATGACGTACAGTGGGGCGATGAATAATGAAGAATCGTAACTTAAATTAGCAAAAATACCGTCCTAATTCATCATGTTACTTTTTACATTAACGTTTTTGTATTATGAATTTGGACATTTCCATATAACAAACAATTTAATTTTACTACATAAGTTAGTAACAGTTTTGGAGTTAATTTACTAATATAAATAAATAATAAATAAATAAATATATGGGACACTTATACATACGGTCATCCGTCCCCAAAGTAAGTAATTTAATACTTGTGTTATGGGTGAGAGACAACTGTTAAATATATGTATATAATTTTAAATACATACTTAAATAAAAATATACACCCAAGTTCGAGAAACAAACCAATTGCTTATAGAAAATGTTGGCCCTAAATCGAACTAAATATAATAAATAAATTACTTAATTTGTCATGTTATGTCACCAATAATATCATATTAAGAGTAAAATTAATCGACCAATATTTTTTAATGTAATGGTAAATTGTATTCTGGTTTTAAATTAGAAAACTCGTTTTATATTACTAAAATTCAAACTAATAATACTTGACGAGGAATTTAATTATTCAGTGCTAACGTGATTGGTAAAATGATATAAATTAACGGTCAAGTAACAAGTTTGCAAACTTTCGAAGCGACAAATGATCGTTTAAAAAAGAATATATAATTAAAAAAATATGGTTATTTTTAGTTTTGCACGAATTTAAGTAAATTTTAACCAATTTAATAATAGAAACTAATGTAGAAACTTAGTAGGTACGTTAAATGATAAAAATAACCATTCTCAATAGAATATTACCACCCTCATTTCTTACCGAGGTGTCGTAAAAGGCGACTAAGGTAAGACGACCTGCCGTGTGGTATCCGGCTGAGTAGAATAAACCAACCTCATTTCTTACCCAGTTGTCGTAAAAGGTGACTAAGGTAAGACGACCCGCCGTGTGGTATCCGGCTGAATAGAATAGTACCACCCTCATTGCGTACCGAGGTGTCGTAGAAGGCGACTAAGGTAAGACGACCCGCCGTGTGGTATCCGGTTTAGTAGAATAGACCACTCTCTTTCTTACCGAGGTGTCGTAAAATACGACTAAGGTAAGTTGACGTCAGGCGTCAGACGTCAGGCGGCCGGTCGTAAAAACGCAGCCAAATCATGTAACAAGATGTTTATAACAGATGTTTTGTTGTGCCGACCCCACTTAGAGTAGGATAAAGGTAGGAGGATGGTTGGATGTGAATTATCCCTTACGCAATAACATATATGCGTTGCCAATTTTCTTAAAATGGTATAGTATGGTAAGGCAGTATCATTTTTGTTTTTTGTTTAAAGGCAGTGGAAAACGTGCTCTTCTGGACGTGATAAGCCGTAGAGTACCTTCTAAAGGTCACATCCTTCTAGAAGGTGTACCTTTAGAAGAGGATCATTTTAGAAATACCTGTGCGTTGGTGCGACATTCTACAAAACTACTGCCTGGTCTCAGTGTGCAACAAACTCTCGCGTTGTCTTTAACTAAGGTAAAAGCTTCACTATTGGAGTAGCAAATTACAAAACTAACAGGGGTTTTGGGGGAGAAAAATCGATCTAGATAAGTTTTATTTAAAAAAAAAAAATTTCGGGCTCTAAAAGAGGTGAATAATACCTATTTTCGAGCCCCCCACCCCTACTCTATTATTATTTCATTTTTTTTAATTTTATTTCTTTTACATTATTTTAAAATTACCGAGCAAGGCTCGGTCACCCAGGTACTCCGTTTTAATCCTGAGAAATTCAAGATAACATAAAATTTCAAATGTCTGAAACTTTTTGTAATCTCCGAAGAATTTATAAAATAATAAGTACACAAAACTTATAACATATTACTAAAGTCGTGACTCGTGAGCCATATCTTTGCAGGTACTTACTGATTTTCAAATTTAATTGAATAAAATGTCTGTTTATAGCAGTTTTTACATGGAAGTTGGGTTAGAATAATTTTACATATACATAAATGTTTGTTTACAGATTTCTGGATACCTAAAATCTTCTAAAGTTAAACAAGTGATGGCAGATCTAGCATTATCTCAAGTAAGTACTGAAAGCTTTATTAACATTTACAGATTGATGAAACATTATTGAGATAAATACGGATGCATTCGTTATAGCTAACAAAATTCCTATCTATGAAATAAATGGTATCCATATAGCATTTATCATCAAAATACTCTAAAACTTTAAATTTGTAATGTAATATAAAGCTTTAAGTAAAGATTTTATAGTATTAGATTGATTTTATTTCCCTATATAATTTATAATTTATTGTTATATATGATTTAATATATAGTTTATTAAACAGAAATATAAATTTTGTTTTAATGTTTCGATCACTTTAATTTTATATTTATTTTCCAGGTCGCAAACAAATGCGTGACAAATTTAACAAAAAGCGAATATCGACGACTAGTTATCGGCGTCCAACTTATTCGAGATCCAAGTAAGTTTTCTTAACTAAAATTATTTTTTTCCAAAAAATGTTTAGAGCTAAACTTGTGTCTTAACCGAGGGCAAAATTAAAATGAAAGGACAGTCCGTAAGTTATGAATAAAATTTTTTAAAAGGTTATTAGTGTACTTTAAAATATCGTGAAAGTTAATCAAAGTGACAGTTATCCGCAAGGTAACGTCACTTTGATTAACTTAGGGCCTGTTACACAAGTTACTGATAAAGTATCAGATAGTTAGCCGACAAAGAAACTAACTAGCATAAATATCTCTAAAAAGAGACTTTAAAAAGTGATAAATTAAAAAAAAATATATCGCGTCCATTTTAAAATAGGTATTTGCTATCCAGCAGATAAACAAAATAACAGCCACATGATCTACCTGTTAACTTATTAGGCACTTTAAGTGCTCAATAAGCCTACCAGAAACCTGAGAAACGCAAAATTTAGAGATATTGTGTCAGATATGTTCCGAATAAGCTGAGTTTATTGGTAACTTGTGAAACAAGCCCTGAAGTCTAAAGATGAATTATTATCATAATTATAATTCTGAGTAGTAAGCCGATAAATTCTATAAACTTGGTAACATTACTTTTCTTGTAAAATCCAAATAGATGTCATGAATTTGTCAGAACTAGCATAATTACAATTGCCGTGGTCAAAATTTTTATTGATAACTATCGATTTTACGGCAGCATTTCAACTGTCATTGTACAATTAAATATTTCTACGACCCACGGCACGCGTCATTAACGTCGACTTTAGTGTTAAAATACCCTCTTTTTTCAGTTATTCTGCTCCTAGATGAGCCTACGTGGGACTTAGATCCATTGAACACATATTTGGTTATATCCATCCTATCGAACGCGGCTAAAAAATATGGCACAACAATCATACTTACAATGGAAAAGCCGAGATCAGGTAAAAATGCTAGCAAATTTAACAGATTATATTTAGTTTTGATACTTAACAACAGATTAACAAACTATTATTTGTTAATCTGTTTTGCGATTTTGTCGTGGAGTCTATCTCTCGACGATGCTTCGGTTACAGGGCAAAACGTTTGCGATTGTAGTGGTGAATGTGTGCAGTGTTTTATTGTGTGGTATTGTTGTGTTATTGATGGCGTATGGGTGAGAGTTTTTACAAATTCTGCATGTATCAAGTTTGAGAACGTATAGCACACTATTAATGGCTTTTAGGAATGCCATATTGGCACGGATTACTTTGCCAATGTCACGTCAAATGGAGTACACACAAAGGAGATTGTACGATGGAACAAAGAATAAAACTGAAATTTGGATTATTTACAAATAGTGGGAACCGTTTGTTTAATCCTACACCGAAAAAAATGAATACAGATTATTGCAAAATAATAATTACATTTTTTTTTAAATTATTATAGAAAATGCATGTCTCGTAAAGACTGGTTTTGTTTTCAGACGTGTTCCCGTTTCTCGACCGTGTAGTGTACTTGTGTTTGGGAGACGTGGTGTACGCTGGTCCCACTAGAAACCTATTAGATTACTTCGGCAGTATCGGCTTTCCGTGCCCGCAACTTGAAAATCCCCTAATGTATTACTGTAAGTTGGATATTTACATACTAAAGATAGTAAACACAAACTTGAATTTTATCGTCTCAACTTTAATTGGTATATAACTAGAGAATCACGCTGCTTCGCCCGAGTTTAAATAAATGTGTCCCACAGTAAATCCTGACCCCGCAGAAATTTAACTATAATGCTAATTGCCGTTGTATGGTTATAAAGATTTTTAATAAATTGCCGAATAGTATAAAAAAATTAAATTTTGTAAATTTAAAAAAGGCATTATTGCAAGAAAATTGTTTCTATTTACTTTACGAATATTTAAATTACTGTACCACTAATTATGAGTAATTTATATTTTGGCAGATATGATTGTACTTGACTTTAAAAAACACCTTTGTAACCAAATAAACTATGGAATTGAATAGAATGTACTATTGACCTAAACCTCTCTCAGATATCACACTATCTTTTAGTAAAAACCTTACAAAAATCTGTTTAGTACTTTTTAACAACATTGATCACATACAGACGGACAGCTTTTGGATAATTTGTTTTATAATATGTATAGATATCTTACAATCATCTTAATGATTTTACGTGTTAAAAAGTTATACGTCATTCTCCTACCCTTAGTCCACTGTGGTTATCCCGTGTGGTATCCTGTTGAGTAAAATAGACCACCCTCATTTATTACCGAGTTGTCGTAAAAGGCGACTAAGGTAAGTTGACCCGCTGTGTGGTATTTGGCTGAGTTTATTAGACCACCCTCTTTCTTAGAGGTGAGAGCTGTGATAGCCCAGCGGTAACACCGTGCGACTCTTTCGAGGAGGTCACGGGTTCGAACCCGGGCAGACACCAATGAGTTTTTCTATTAAAACTTATGTGTCTAATTGATAATTGCAATTTATCACACGCTTTTCGGTGAAGAAAAACATCGTGAGGAAACCTGCATAACTCCAGAGAATTTTGGAGATATGTGTAACTTACCAATCCGCATTGGAGCAGCGTGGTAGGTCTTAGCTCCAATCCTTCTCTCCAAAAAAAAACGAGGGAAGAGGCCTATTCCCAGCTGTGGGAGAGTAATAGGCTGCTACTTTAAGGGCAGAAGGGTGATAATTACTTAATGTACCTCTACTGCATGTGGCGTACGCGTGACAAGCTTTTAGCGGGCAATTTTTACAAGCGCGCGACCTTATTAACAGTCATCGTTACTATTCCTTATTTTACTTTCTTTTACTTTTTTACTTTCTTTGCCAGTATGCTTATCGACGGTGGACAGACGTTCTCGAGAGAGATTCATAGAGTCCAACCACCAGATCGCTGCTTTAGTAGAGAAGTTCAAAGTGGAAGGGCAGGCGATCATGCAGGGCAACCTAGCGGAACACAATCGCATCATCAACCCGAACAAAATGCAAATGAATTATGGCAAAGCGAGCGGTGTTCGTACTATTTGGATGCTGTATCTGTAAGTGATATTATTCTATGCAATGTGAGAGATAGATTTAGGAATGAAAAGATCCGTTGAATAACCAGAGTTACAGATAGCTCATAGTGACGCGAAGCTGAATTGGCGATGGGCGGGGCATATCGTGCGTAGAACCGATGGGCGATGGGGTCTCAAGTAGCGATGTGAAAAATAATCGATTTTTAAAATAATCGATTTTTTTTAAATAATCGATTTTTTCAAATTCATCGTTTTTTTAAATAATCGATTATATCAAAATAATCGATTTTTTCAAAATAATCGATTATATCAAAATAACCGATGTTTAATAATCGATTATTTTTTTCATCACAAAACGATTATTTTAAATATCCCCTTTTTCTTTTGTATTCTTTTTCTTTATTTTTAAGCTTACATATGCTTTGTCGGATGTAACCAATGTAGCCAAGCTACACATTTTAATATAATTTCACAAACAGTGCATCTGTTATTATTGGTACTTATCTTCTTCAGTTCGTCTTTACTCTAATAAATTATTAATATTAAACAAGGCAACTTATCAAATAGAAAAAAATCGATTATCATTAATCGATTGTTTTGATACGGAAAAATCGATTTTTTATTAATCGATTTTTTCTACTTCAAGTGACATCCGTAGTCTTAAGGCGTTGGAATGGCGACCCCGCACTGGAAAGCGCAGTTTCGGTATACCCCCAAAGAGATGGACTGCTCAAAAAGGTCGTAGGGAGCCGTTGGATACAAACGACACAAAATCATATATTGTGGAGATCACATGAAGAGACCTATGTCCAGCAGTGGACGTCCATCGGTTGATAATGATGATGAATATGAGAGATGTTAAAATTTTCTCGTATACATGTGCCACTTAATCTTTCACAACCCATGCGACGCTTTCTAGTTCAAATTCAAATTATTTTTTATTTAAATAAACTTATAAAAAAGTGCTTTTGAATCGTCAACTCTACTGCTGGTTCGGAAAGCTATTCCTACCGAGAGGAGCCAGCAAGAAACTCGGCAGTTGTTTTTTTTTTTAAATATAATTCTTATTACTAATTATATTTAGTAATTACTATCTTGTATAGGATCGAAGAGTACTTACTTACGTATTCTTATCATCTAAGTTATCCTCAACAGTAGGTATAGTAGGCTTTCTTTATTAGCCTCCCTTTAAAAGTGTTTTTAATATGGCATAATGGCAAAGCTAAAATTGATTGCGCTATTTTATAATAGAATCTTCTATCCAAACTCACAAACTACTAAATAACTTTTCCAAGGCGCAAAGCAGGAGCCGTAAGCTTATGTCGGTCCCTACTTGTTTATTATTTAGATCACCTTTTTTATACATATTTCAATTTACCAAGTTGCTTTTAGACGTATGTTGGTGTCTATTTTCAACGTGAAAAAACACGGTATCAAACAAATGATGATGAGGCTACTTACACTACCGGTATACTTCTTCATTCTCTGGATATTCTACAATGAATCTAAGGTAAAGCTTCTAATCTATTCAATAAATAAAGACTATAATACTATCTTGTACTATTGTTTCATTGAAATAAAACCTATATATTCCTATTAAATACTCTTTATTCATGTTGGCTTTTATAAGCATTATACAAGCTTTTTTTTTAACAACACAAAATCTTCATATATCAGCTGCTTTACCCCACAGTATTATTCTATATAACATAATTTACAAAACTCTTCTGATAAATTCACATTCAAATATTGCAGGAAATCTATATTTTCTGTAGTAATCTGTGTTATAAATAATAATGCTTGCGCTTATTTTCCTCAATTGTAATTCTTTATTTAGCAATGTTACTATTGAAACCTTATTTTATAATAATATTACATTTTCAGGACTACCAACGCGCTTTTATAACTAAAAGTGGCCTGATATTCAACGCTATGGTTGGGACTTACTTCATCAGTATAATGAACACGATTTGTCTCTGTAAGAAATTATTATTTTCTTTATTATTTTAAAACACAACATCACCTTTGATTTACATTTTAATTATTTATTAATAACCTTAAAAACCTGAATAACTACAAAAAAATAAAGGGATTTAATTTATTTATGGGTATTAATCGAAAAAAACCTTCATATATTTTTTTTAAATTTTAAAACGACCTTTTATCATAAAAAAATAAAATAAAAAAATAATCTGTAATCTTTAGTGTTATTTTTATTTTCCGAATTAAAAAACGCAACAACATTATGCTCTTTCTTTAATCATACTTTACAATGTTATCCTTCCCTTGCCATATACGGCTTAGTACAGAATAGGTACACGAAGCTTTATGCATCAATCTGCCATTTTTGTATATACAAAAAGTACATTTGCAATGTTTCAATTTCACGTTCTAATTTAATGTAGTTTTTTTGTTTTAATTTTTTCCATTCCACATACATATTAATTAAATTTTTATGAAATTTAAAACATGGAATTTTGGGAAAAAAGTATTGTTTGGTCATTACAGATGGACCGTACAGAACACGCTATTACCAAGAATCCCAAGAAGGTCTTTACAGTGGAGCGAGTCTCTTGCTTGCTTGGAACCTAGTGTCTCTACCATTTTCTTTTATTACTACATTTGCATCAGCTGCTATAATTTATCCGTAAGTATAGATTTTCAAATATTTTCAAAAAATTAGGAACTAGGAGCTAGAAATAATACAATATCAGTACTCGATTTGAATGTATATATATATATATATATATTTATATATATAATTTACGAAAACATGACGCCACTGTACATTTCCTTTAAAAATGCATTGTGTGATGTTTAGACCAAGCATTTCTTATATTAATTTCGAATATCAAAAACCTAGCTTTGCTGGGTGTTGTTTGCAAGATATAAATAACTACTTAGATACAAATTAAATGCTTTGTTAATGGGCTACAATAGTTTTTTCACAGAAGACGGAGTTTTTCAATATAGGAACTAAAGTCGTCGAAAACTGGAAACTTGGAATCAATCTGGGGTCGTCTAGTATTGAAACCGCACGGTTTCCCTGAATTTTTCTACCTTTTAGATAGTGGCGAAATTAACTTACTTTTAATGATATTGTAGCGATTTTTCATTGTCGGAAAACAGATAAAAAGTTTTCTGCAAATGAAAACTAGCTAGATAGATTTATCGCCCGAAAACCCCCATACTAAGTTAAGTAAAAATCATAGGAGCTGTTTTTGAAATTCAGGTGTTATACAAGATATGCTCATTTAAAGTTTAAGCAGCGGTAGCGGAATGGTTAGGATAACGAACTTGCGGTCGAGAGGTTCTGGGGTTTGAATCCCACCCATTATACTACAGACATGAACCCACTCCTAAATCAAGCATTTAGCTTAGCTGGAGAGCTTTGTAATTTTGTTGTGGAGTCTATCTCCTGATGATGCTTCGGTTGCGGGGCGAAACGATTGTTGAGTTTGTGATAGTGAACGTATGTAGTGCTTGTGTATTGTGGTGGCGGTGGTGGAGGTTTCTAAATGTATTTTTACGAATCCTCTATGTATACAGTATGAAAACGGATTGCCCACTCTACATTTAGCATTATATATATATTCTATTTCACTTCATCGCGGATTATAGCAAAATAATTTTATTATTACTTTTGTATTATGGATCTCCGCAAAGTAACGCCTAATTCTATAAATTATTTACGATGTTTTTCTTAACCGAAAAGCGTGTGATATATTGCAATTATCAATTAGATACATAAGTTTTAACAGGAAAATTTATTGACCTATGCAAAGTGGTCACAGGTTCACTCGATAGAGTGGCACGGTTTCACCGCTGGGCTATCACAGTGCTGATAAACCATGGCTTAATGTTGAGAGGTTATAAAGTAGCCACCTTTTTGCTTAAATCTATTCTTAACACACACAAAACTTGCATACACATCTACACACTCACATACATCTGCACACACATATACACATACGCGCGCGTAAACACACACACACACACCCATGTACAAAAATAGTTTTTATTTATTTTAATTTTGTTAATTTATATTAGTTTAAAAAAGCTGTGATGGCTTAGCGGTGCACCCGTGTGAATCTCTAGAGACGATCATGGGTTCAAACCCGGGCAGACACCAATGAGTTTTTCTATTAAAACTTATGTGTCTAATTGATAATTGCAATTTATCACACGCTTTTCGGTGAAGGAAAACATCGTGAGGAAACCTGCATATCTCTAGAGAATCCTAGGGATATGTGTAACCTACCAATCTGCATTGGAGCAGCGTGGTAGGTCTTAGCTCCAACCCTTCTCTCCAAAAATGGAGAGAGGAGGCCTATGCCCAGCAGTGGGATAGTAACAGGCCGTTACTTATATTAGGTTAATTTATTAGTATGCATATTGTTATGGAGAGCCGGGCCTTCTGACACAGGTGTTTTTTCACTTAAAAGAAGGTCCTAACCTTTCGTTTTTTTAACATGTTCTGTATGTAACGAAAAATAAATTTATTATTATTATTATTATACTTTTTTTCACAGAATTCTCGGCGACTTATCAGATACCATAGACTATTTATACTTCGCATTGATCTTGTGGTCGAGTTACATTTACGCCGAACAGCAAGCCATAGCTATCATGATGTTCGTGAAGAACAGCCTCATCGCGGCGGTCGTTAATATTTACATCTCTTGCATATACGTCATGTTGGCTAGCGGAGTGTTAAGGTAACTAAATTATCTATATTATAATTTATTTTGTGCATCAAAATATACATTATTATAAAAAGATTTGCGATGTATATAATAGACAAAGTAGGAACCGACATAAGCTTGCGGCTCATGCTATAAACCTTGTAAACTTACGTAAGTCGTTTGTAGATTTTATTTATTTCGTATTAATTACAAAAATATTGCGTAACCCACATTTACAAGATGTTAATAAAAAGAAATTTATAATTGTAAGTGTAAGATAGTCCATTTATCGAGGAAGGCTAACATAGATTAGGCTATAGGCTATATAACGTCACGCTAAGATGAATAGCAGAGGAGCAGCAAAAAAAAAATAGTACAAAAACGGCAAAATTTAAATCTTTCCTTGCGTGAGCTGAGTGAACGGTGAAAGTTATTCAAAAATCATGTATTACCAAATTGTTCCTCTCAAAAAGTTCTAAATAAAAGTCCGTGACAGCATATGTCTAGCTTTTAAAGTTAACGCACTTTAACCATTTTATGGTTATATACTGTATTACGGTTTTAATGTTTCCACGCGGGCAGAGCCGCTGGCAATTGCTAGTAACTTATAAGCCTAACTAGTGCTTACGACTATAACTTGGTAATTGTTTTCAGGTCCTACAAAGGCTACGAAGATTGGCTCTTCTATCTAACATATTTAACTCACACACGTTACGCTTCGATATTCCTTCACAGAAGCATATTCAAACAGCCAATATTCAACACCCTTCCATACAACGATGAAGAAAACTGCAAATCTATCGCAAATTTAATCCAAACATCATCTAATATTAACGCAAATCCAAATCCAAACTGCAGATATCCCAGCGGGAAAGCATTTTTAACTGAAAGGTTCACAGCTAAAAACTATGGAGGTGATATATATCAAAGTGGTGATTTCAACATGGATTTTAATTTAGGTATATCCTTTGCTTTCTCTTTGGGGATAATTGTGTTGAACAAATTCTTGTATCTTATACCTTTACCTGGGTATATTATTGATAAATTTAGGGAATGAATAGTGTTGCTGAACCGAGTGTTTATTCTAATGAGTTAGACAAGTCTGTAAAAATATATCTTTTTCAAAAGTCTAAATAAATTTTTTGAATTGATGGTCGTAAGGGAAACACGGATATTTTAAATTTATTTTTCATTTCCCAAAGAGCATTCGAGTTTTCTCTTTTCAAATTCAAATTCAAAATATTCTTTATTCAAATAAACTTGTAAACAAGTGCTTTTGAATCGTCAACTCTACTGCTGGTTCGGAAAGCTGTTCCTACCGAGAAGAGCCAGCAAGAAACTCGGCGGTTGCTCTTTTAAAAAAATACAATTCTTAATACTAGTTACATTTAATGTTTCTATCTTGTACAGGGTCGAACAATATTTATATCCACGCATTTTTATCGTCTAAATAATCCTCAACAGTGTAGTAGGCTTTCTGTATCAGCCTCTCCTCTCCTCTTTGAGGTTACTAATGGCACAATAACACATATTAACGTCTAAAGTGTATATATAAGTATATACAAGTATACACGCGTACATGGAAGTGTATATATAAGTGCTTATAATTTGACCTTTTACGTGCAAAAATAAAAACTGATAATTCATCAAAACAAAACAACCAATCTGAGATTCATAACTTTGAATTCCATGTGATATGATAGTAACGGAATCACTTGAAGCTTCATTATCACGGAAGCTTATAATATGACGTCACTAAATTTAATTATGCCGTCCTGTATATTGGTTTTGCTTTCATTTTCACATGTTTTAATTTTTAGATAATGAACTCAATCGCGGCATTTTATCAATACACTTCGTTTTAAATCACAGCGTATTCGACTTTAGTTAATTATATATCCAATTTAATTTTTATGTATGTTAAGAACATATCAGATCTTGTTGTAGCACAAAAGTAAAATAAAACACATATTGAAGTCTATTACTATAGAATGTTTTTTGTTTTACTTTATAAAAAAACAGTACTTATAGAACTTGAAAAAAGAATAAGAATTTTAACAAAAATGTATTACGATGTAAATATTTTCGTTTTAGAACTCCCAGTAAGTATATATTAAAATGAATATAAACTTAATTTAATAATATATTGATTTGATCTTTTAATTTTATTGTTTGATTTTTACTTTAAACTAAATTCAAAACTTGTTAAATATTTACTTCAAAATAGCATATCCGTGCAATTTAAAATGTAAAAAAGTGTACACATACTATATATAAACTTTATAATAACGAGAGTAGTGTAAATAATTATAATGTTATGAATAAACATATATTTAACTACCTTTATTTTCAACGGTTTTTATCCGTTCTATATAAAATTAACATTAAACAATACAGCTAAGTCTCATTACCAAGTATGGATATTTTGTCTATACTAATATTATAAAGAGGAAAAATTTGTATGTATGTTTCTAATGTTTTCATACAAAAACTACTGGACCGATTTAAACACTCTTTCACCATTGGAAAGCTGCATCTTTACTGAGCAATATAGGCTATATTACATTTTCAAAAAACTAAGGATCCGTTATAGAAATGTAATAAGGCGTAAGAAATAATAATTAGAAACCGCAGGCTTTTATTTATTTCGATATATCTATTCTCTATGTCAAATATACAAGCAATATGAATGCTGGAACAAAAGTACACAAAATCAGACAATCATTTCATTTTCTTTTCCATTTTATTTGTCGTAATTTCGTATAATTCATATGTACAGAGAAAAAAGAGCTTATATAAACAGACCTTAATATAATGAAATCTTCTTAATTTTAACACGTTGAGTGCCACTCAGTTTTATAGTGATTTCAATACTGGCAAATTAGAATTTACTCGATGGCAAAACAAACAAAACAGGTTATAACAAATTGTGAAACTTGCGATTTTAATGTTCCAATAAAATCCATTAAATCATCATTCTCCTGCCCTTATCCCACTCTAAATGGGGTCCGTACATGTTACAAACATGTTGTCAGATAATTTGGCTACGTATTTTACTGGTCGCTTACGTAACGTCAACTTATGTTAGTCGTATTTTATGACACCTCGGTAAGAAATGAGGGTGGTCTATTCTACTCAGCCGGATGCCACATGGCTTAACCATTTTTATATCTACATTGTTTCAATAAAATCCATTAGTTTACAAAAAACATGTTCAACTTTTACCTATATTATCATATTTTATACAGTGACTGACGCGGCACTCAACATGTTAATTTATATTTATTCTGCTGTATACAAGACTACTAGTCGAAGGGAAACATTATTAAAACATTATATATATAAATTTCATTTGTATCCGTATCTAAATATATCACACAATACGAAATAAAGTAACCTTACCCAAAAATAACAAAGTTTTGGAAAAAAAATTATGTCTAAAATCATGATCTTTTTCTACTTATCTAATTCCAAAATTCAATTAAACATATATTTATAACTCAAAACTATTAAATTTTGTACGATTTACATTTCAATATAATAAAAAAAACCCAAAATTTGTCTGTATGTAATCGATTTTCTCAAAATCTACTAAACGGATTTTAGTGCGGTTTTTACTAAAAGATAGTGCAATTTTCGGGGATAGGTTTATGTTAATTGCATTATGGTTTCATGGAAATTGACAATACATATTTGTAACAAACAAAAAAAATCTATACCCATTTTACTGTTTAGTTTAACATTACAGATTTTCTTACACAGCAAAATAATGTATTACATTTGTATTAAGTTTTGGATCCATGTTGCGATTTCATACAGGCTTTTAGCAATTAAATAGTTAGGTTAACTTGATTAAAATTAAAATTAGCACAAAATTTGACATTTCGCGTCATTTGAAATGTGCTTTATTTCAAGCAGCTATGATTCACATTTATCAGAGCAATCATTGGGTACTTCCCAGATAAAATAACTTAATAATCCGTCTGTCATTCAATAAAATGACACTAAATTCCACAAATCTATGAAATCTCGAAATCTCCAATCACTTTAGGATAGCTATATATGACAGTTTCCGTTGATGTCTCTGCATCATTTTCGGTGGACGTACATTGTGTGCCGTCGCCTGAAAACATTTAAAAAAAAAGTTTCTATAGATAGTCATACTAAAAATATAAAAAAGTTTGCATAGATAATAAAATGATACATATATAAAAAAAAATAATATAAAAAAACTAAAAAAGCCGTTTATCACCAAAAAGGGGTGAAAAATAACAAAAAATATTAGTACTTAATTTAAATTAAACGTTAAGCGGTCTATATATGAAACGACGAAGAAAGTACAAGGTATTTTTTATTTCATTGTACAGAGTTTTAATTAAAATTTGTCCAAGCAAAAACGTAAAGTAACAACCAATTACTATCCCACAGCTGGGTATAGGCCTTCTCTCTTTTACTGAAGAGAATCGCGCTGCTCCAATACGGATTGGTATATTACACATATCCTATCCAGAGTTCTCTAGAATCTTTATATATAGGCTTTCTCTTCTACGCCGTGTGGTATCCGGCTGAGTAGAATAGACCAACCTCATTTCTTACCGAAGTGTCGTAAAAAGCGACTAAGGTAAGTTGACCCACCGTGTGGTATCCGGTTTAGTAGAATAGACCACCCTCTTTCTTACCGAGGTGTCGTAAAATACGACAGAGGTAAGTTGAGGTCAGGCAGGCGGCCGGTCGTAAAAACGCAGCCAAATCATGTGACAGCATGTTTATAACATGTTGTGCCGACCCCACTTAGAGTGGGATAAGGGCAGGTAGATGATGATAGATTTTCTCTTCTCTCTGTTACATATATATAAATAAAAATAATATAAAGCATGTAAAAACAATTTATGTGTGAGAGATATTGAATTTAAAATCAAGTTATACTTACTTCCATAAAACACTATAGTTTTGTTGAGCTTATTAACTGTAACCTGGAACGAATTTTAATCATATTACATTTCTCCAATATTATTTCTCTTCTTATTATCTTTTAAATTTACATTATTCTAATATATGAAAATAAGTGTTTGTCTGTAAGTCCTTTATAAACTCTGAAATAGCTGGAATGATTTTAATGAAATTTTCCGACAATGTTTAGAATGATCCAGCAGATGATCCAGTAAAGTTTGGTGGCGATTTTTAACTGTTAAGTTCTATTTTGAGGAAGCGTGATGACTGTGGTCCAGGTGGGTAAAATAGAGCACCCTCATTTCTCACCGAGGTGTAGTAAAAGGCGACTAAGTGAAGTTGGTATCCGGTTAAGAAGAATAGACCATCCTCTTTTTTACCGAGGTGTCATAAAATATGACTAAGTTGAGTTGACGTCAGGCAGGCGGCCGGTAGTAAAATTCTTAGCCAAATCATTTAAGAACATGTTAAAACATGTTGTGACCTCACTTAGGGTGGGATAAGTGGGGTCGCGCGAATAAACGCTAAACTATACAAAAAGATGGCTTTTAGCCAAACAATTTTTTTTTAAATCTATTTTTCATACATATATTAATGGCATTATTTACTTAAAAAACATAATAAATAATCCCATTAATATAAAAATTAACTTTATTGTATTGTCATTGGTTATTGTAAAATGCACAAAATTTGATTTAAATCTGTTTGTTCTATGAAGTTACACACAAACAAACACAAATAGAAATTAACTACTATAAACATATAGAATGATACTTACAGGTGATAAAACTATTTCTCTATATTTTTTAAGATATATCTTTAAAGGTTCTACATAATTATCGAATCCAAGAGCATTCATAGCAAATAGTACATCTTCACCATTAATCGTTTTCCTTTTCTCCATCTGACAACGATCACTTGCTTCACTAGTTATAAAAGATATAAACTCTGATATACATTCTTGCACACATTCTCTCGCATCTTTTGCTATCTGAAATTAAAAGATAAAATACTTAGTGTATCTTCTATAAGCACTAATCACAGACTAGTGGTACCAGCAACATGTTTGTATCAACTTAAGTGTTTAAGCTGTGGTAGTCCAGCGGTAACACCGTGCGCCTCTTTCGAGGAGGTCTAGGGTTCAAACCCCGGGCAGGCACCAATGAGTTTTCTAGTAAAACTTATGTGTCTAATTGATAATTGCAATTTATCACACGCTTTTCGGTGAAGGAAAACATCGTGAGGAAACCTGCATATCTTTAGAGAATTCTGGGGATATGTGTAACCTACCAATCCGCATTGGAGCAGCGTGGTAGGTCTCAGCTCCAATCCTTCTCTCCAAAAACGGAGAGAAGAGGCCTATGCCCAGCAGTGGGATAGTAACAGGCCGTTACTACTACTACTAAGTGTTTAAGTACTCTCTACAATGCAGTATGTAATTATTGTCCCAGTTTGCAAAAAGAAAAATGGGACTATCCTATATGTTACCCGAGTGTATTAGTTTCAATTGTACCACATTTTATCAATCTTGGTACAGCAGATTAGCTGTGAAAACATAACAGACAAAAATAATTTAAAGAAGTAGGTGTTACTTTGCAGAGGTCAATAATACAAAAGTAATAACAAAATTATTTTGCTATAATCCGCAAGAACTTTAGACCACCCTCTTTCTTACCGAGGTGTCGTAAAATACGACTAAGATAAGTCAACGTCACGCAGGCAAATCATGTGACAACATGTTTATAACACGCTGTGCTGACCCCACTTAGAGCGGGATAAGGGCAGGAAAACGTTGATAAGACCTACAAATATTTGTGCACTTTATGTCTATATTACCTTCCCATTAGCAGGAATGGCTCTTTTCATAATCTTAGCTATATTTGCAATAGGCAAAAACCTATCCTGTTCTCTGAGCGGAACATTCTTTCCTCCACTATTGGAATCAGAATTATTTTCTTCTTGCTCTGAAATATAATTTGGAAATAGATTATTAGCTTATAATCAAATGTGTTATTCATTTAATACATTTCTGAAGTAATGTATCATATAGTATGTTTTTATGTTTGAAATAATAATAGAGAGTAAGGAAATCAGAAATAAAAAAAAAACAGCTGATGTCTCAGAACAGAGAAAATGTAGCAATTATAACAGGCATTACTACTGGGCACTGCTGATGCAGAAGATGCTACGTGCTCAGATTGTGGAGAAGAAGAAACAAATCTTCACTTATGGCTGAGTGCCCTATGTACTCGCTGGTAAGATGGGAGATACTAGGTAAGGATGAAATTGAACTTGAGGACCTGACAAATACCCCCTCCAGGGATATTATCAGGTCCGTAAAAGCTACCGGTAGATTAGAGCAGGTGACACTGTCGGGACAGCAGGGAAACCCTTGTACCACATGTGGAAATGGGTGGAATAGTCCAGAAAGGGAACTGATCATCTGTCCTGCACCACAACAGGCGTCCCCAAAATTAGATAGATAGAAGGAAATCATGGTAACATTAATTTTATTTATATAATTAGCAAATTAACTTTACCAATGAGTTCATTTGTATCATTGATTAAACATAGCAATGAAATCAAAAACTGATGTGAATAAGATTGTACACCATGTCTGATAATTTAACAATTTTTAACAATGAAAGAAAGAAAAAGAATTTTGTTGTAAATTTTAAGTGTTTATATTTTTTAAGGCTATGGAAATGAAATGTTAATAACTTAGTGTTAATTTTGTTTAAAGAACAGCACTAGATGTTGGGTATAATATTGTAATGACACTGTATGTTAAAGTTTTATTTCACAAGTAGTAAGTAATATGTATGATGGGCCCTAGGCCAAATGCTATCAAGAGTATCTAGCAGGTTGCTCTCCTTTACATCAAGCAAGCATGATATAACACAGATAAGATGGATTTCTTACTTAGATTAGACAGAATTAGAGTAAGATTAGTGCACTCTAATCCCATTAGGCTTGGATTAAGAATTATAAACTTGATAATACAAATAAGATGTTTTAAGGCTTATTCTGTAATGATATCATACCTCGATCATCTGTAATGGTATGATACATCATTACATTTATATTATCTTTATTTGTAATTACACAACCAAAAATTAGTTTCTGTCTTCAGAAATCCTCACACTGTTGTTTACATATTATTTACGGTAGCAGATAACAACATGAATACATTGGATTATTTATCAAGTTTGAATATAAACTATTCCAGTCAATCTCACGGCAATTCGTATTGATGTAAAACTTACCTAAGACATCGTCAGAATTCACTACATACGTTTCTTCATCGACAAGAAAACCATTGTCCAACCTCACTAAATCTCCACCAAGTTCATCCCCTTCCATGATAATTTGACAATTTTGGAAGTTAATTTTGTATTGTATGAATTTACTGTATGTGCTGAAATTAACTGTCTGTTTCAAAGCGAAATTGGTGCCTGAGTATTTATTTATACTAAGCCGAAAAAAATTAATACAATATTTTTTTTATAATTTTGCTCTAAAATAGGGATGTCAAAAATAATTGATTTTTTTATATTATAAATCGGTTTTTAAAAAATGTATTGTAATAATTGTCCTCTTTTTGTTCTTTTTTGCCCTCTTTTTCATTGTTTTTTAAAATAAGGTATACCTTTATGTTTTTAATACCGATTGTTAAAATACGATTATAATATAATGACCGATTATTAATTATCTATATCGATTACATCCCTAACGAGATCGATTTTTAAAAATCAATTAGTTTGTATCAAAATAATCGATTAATAATAATTGTTTTTTTTTTTGCTATTTGAAAAGTTGGCTTTTTTAATACAAATTATTAATTAAAATAAAGGCTTATTAAAGTAGACAACTACCAATAAATAATACAAGAAGATCTGTTTATATAATTCGATTGAAATGTGTAGTTTTGCTACATTGGTTTCTAAAATTGCAAATCTTATTTTAAAAAGCAATGAAAAAAAAGAAAAAGTGCGTATAATTAGTACAATCGTTTTATAAAAACTGATTTATAATATAAAATATCGATTATTAAAATCTAATATTTTAAAACAATAATCGATTATTTCTTCACATCCCTAATATTTCTTTTAACGTTTTCAATATTTGCCCAGTTGTTAAAAATATTGAATTAATTTGATGAGTACTTCATAGCAGAATAATGTTGAATAACACTACAATCATATATTAAGTCTAACTAAACATTGTATCATTTGCATAAGGAATTAAACAGAATAAATAGCTTTTATAGTTTTAAGTTTAAATTAAGGTTATTTGTATACTAAATAAACAGTTTTTGTTTTGACTAAATACTAGCAAAGTTCTATCAAAATGGGAGTACCGAAGTTCTTTAGGTACACTAGTGAAAGATATCCCTGCCTTAATGAACTCGTGAAACAATATCAGGTATGTTTTAGTTGTAATTACATCATTAGGACAAACTATTTCTACTGTATCTATATGAAAATTAAATTTTCCTTTGAACATTATAGATCAACTTTCAAAGACTCAACTTTTAACTTTCAAATGTTTTGTCTTAAACTATTTAAATAAATACTATTTAGTTTTGCTTAGTTTTTTTAAGTCATTATAGGTACCATTTATAGTTTTTGCTTGTCAATATCTCACATTGTTTAGTACATGCAAGTTATATGTTTTTTATTCTTATAGTAGTAGTAACTATGAAGCTTTCTTTGTAATAGCTTATTATTCAATATACTGTAATATACTAGAAGAATGTGTGATTGTGTCTTCAAGCACAAAATCTGCAAAAAAACTTGCTTCTTGAATATAAAGGCTGAACATTTGTGGCAAATATTTACATCACCACCACTACTTCCACCATAATTTCATATATGACAATAACCAGTGAGTACATCATCACCCTCATGCCCTTATCCCGCTCTAAGTGGGGTCGGCACAACATGCTATAAACATATATTCACATGATTTGGCTACATATTTTACGACCAGTCTACCTGACGTCAACTTACCTTAGCCATATTTTATGACACTGTGGTAAGAAAGAGGGTGGTCTATTCTAGTCAACCGAATACTACATGTTGGATCAACTTATCTTAGTCTCCTTTCATGACATGTCGGTAAGAAATAAAGGTTGTCTATTTTACTCAGCCGGATACCACACAGTAAATCTAGTGAGTACCTGACAATTATTATATTTTCTGTTTCATTTCAGATACCTGATTTTGACAATATGTACTTAGACATGAATGGTATTATTCATAACTGTTCTCACCCTGATGACTCCAATGCGCATTTCCGTATCACAGAAGAAAGGATATTTAAGGATATATTCCATTACATTAGTATACTGTTTCAAATTATTAAGCCCAAGAAATTATTTTTTATGGCCATTGATGGTGTAGCTCCCAGGGCTAAGATGAATCAGCAGAGAGGAAGGAGGTATTTTTTTTTATATTCTTAGTGGCTAGTAGAGCGTATCTATTTTTTTTATTGTTAACAAAATGTAAAATATTATTATCTTATACTAATTAATTGACAACACTTGAGGTAGGAAATTAAAAGCTTATTAAGGATTATATCCATAAAGATTACTAAGCCGTGTGGTATCCGGCTGAGTAGAATAGACCAACCTCATTTCTTACCGAGGTGTCGTAAAAGGCGACTTAGGTAAGTTGACCCACTGTGTGGTATCTGGTTTAGTAGAATAGACTACCCTCTTTCTTACTGAGGTGTCGTAAAATACGACAGAGGTGAGTTGACGTCAGGCAAGCGGCCGGTCGTAAAAACACAGCCAAATCATGTGACAGCATGTTTATAATATGTTGTGCCGACCCCACTTAGAGTGGGATAAGGGCAGGAAGATGATGATGATCCATAAGGAATACTGTATCTATCAAAATAACTTTCTAAGTACTGCAGTATGGTGTAGTAAGATATCCTTAAAAGATAGTTAAATACAGTTGGAGCTTTTTCTGTAGACTTATAAACACCACACAGTTTTGCTGATCTCAAGATTTTAGGCAGTATTTGAATAAAAACTCAGGTGGCATGACTTTTTCCGTTTCAATATTTAGTGTCATATTTATAAATACGTACAAGTTACCAATTACATAAGTTTACAAGTACTTAACAGTCAAGAAAGTGTACTGTTTTTATTACAGATTCCGTTCTGCAAGGGAAGCTGAAACTATAGAAGAAAACGCAAAAGCAAAGGGTAAAGATGAAATGTTTGTAAAGTCTAAATTTAGAAAAGAAATTGCAGTCAATAACCCTATATTTGTGTTTCAGGTGAAATTTTACCAACCGAAAAAAGATTTGATAGTAATTGTATTACCCCAGGCACTGTATTTATGGCTCGTCTACATGAACAGCTAAAATTCTTTGTTAAAGAAAAGATTTCGACCGACCCATTGTGGTCTAAGGTTAAAGTTATACTTTCAGGACACGAGGTTAGTTTTTGTAGTGAAAATATGCAAAGTGTATAGAATGGAAAAACAAGACAGTGCGACCCCACTTAGAGTGGGATAAGGGTAGGAGAATGATAATATAAAAAGTAGTATTTAAGTTTATTATTATACATCACCTACCTGCTCTGTGCAGTTCTCCTAATCTAAACAGACTAATCTTTACAGTTTTCCTAATCTAAAGGTTCTCTGCAAGAAATCGCTCATAAGCGATAAGACCGCCTTTTATGCAGTACAATTTTTTTAGTATTAATCAAATGTTTGTATTTATAAAATGTGTACAATAAAGTATAAATAAATAAATAAAGTGAAGATTAGTTGACTATTCACTCGCTGCTAGGCAAGGACCTACTCTTATATATTGGAAGAATGGTTAGAAGTAGGATATAGAAGAAAAAAAAGAGTCACCACACTGATCCAATACAAATTGGCAGTCTATACATACAAGCGTCAAAAAGTAGTAAGCTGTGAAAGCCCAGCAGCCGTGTGAATCTCTAGAGATGGCCATGGGTTCAAAACCGGGCATACACCAATGAGTTTTTCTATTAAAACTTATGTGTCTAACTGATAATTGTAATTAATCACACGTTTTTCGCTGAAGGAAAACATCGTGAGGAAACCTGCAAATCTATAGAGAATCCTAGGGTAGAAACCAACTAATTCGCATTGGAGTATTGTGATATATCTTAGCTCTGATCCTTCTTTCCAACAACAGATAGAGGAGGTCTATGCCCAGCAGTGGGATAGTAACAGGCGGTTAATTACATACAAGCGTCATCCAGTGGTCGAAATTCAACCATAACTCAGGATGACTAAAATAAACAATACTTTAAATCATAATCATTATTGTTTGACATTAAATAAGACTAAAGACAGATAATATTAATCTCTTCTCTATTTGGCTACAGACTTTGCCATACACAAAAAAGCAAACATGTGTAAATCTGTGTGTATCAAATGCATGTTAGTATGTGTAATGATTTTTTACAAAAAAAATATTATTCTACCCTCCATCTCCATACAAACTATAATTGTGCCTAATTTCATACTCCTCATGTACATATATCTCTAGGATTCTCTAAAGATTCATGATCTTGAGGATACTTGCTTATAAGTTTGCTTGTGATGTTTTCTTTTACCGAAAAGTGTACTGTGCAATTATCAATTACTTGCTTTTACCTACAATTTCATTTGAGTGGACTGTTGTCATGTGATAGATGGCGCTTTTCAATGTTATTATTTTCTTGTAGAATTAACAGGATTTTTATAGCCTATTTGTTATAATAATTGCGCCAAATTTCATAGATATTAATTAAGCGAATTCACCTTGAAAGAATAACAAGCATACTCACAAACTTTCGCATTTATAATGTTAGTATGAATTGAGATGCGCATTAGACCTTCTTATAAGCGTCATTTGGTCCCAACGTTCAGCTATTTTGAACAATATCCTGAAAATATCCTGAAGGGTTGTAGTAAATCCTTCTATGTCAATACTTTTTAGACACCTGGTGAAGGAGAGCATAAAATAATGGACTATATTCGGTGGGCGCGCTCTCAGCCAGACTACAACCCCAACACGCGTCATTGCCTGTATGGTTTGGACGCAGATCTCATTATGTTGGGCATGTGCACACATGAACCACACTTTGCACTGTTGAGGGAGGAGGTAAGTGTCTATATCGTTATGTTATAAAATAATAAACAAAAAAAAGAAAATCATCTTTATTTTACTATAAAATATTATAAAGTAAGTAAAGTGAATTATAATAAACAAATATTTTTATAGTTACCAATAATTAATAAGTACCTGGGTGACCGAGCCTTGCTAAAATCAAAAAAAAATTAACAAAAAAAAATGAAAAGAAAAATTAAAGAATAATAGGACAGGTTAGGCTCGATCCTTAGTATTTTTACCGCCTTTTCCCCAAATGAACTACCATGACTTTACGTTTGACAGCAAAAAATTGTGATTCTATTCAACGTAAATTTCAAAAAATTTTAAATTTCAAAATTTAAAAAAAAATTTTGAATCGTCAAGGATCAATATGATTAATGAAGCTACAATTGGTTTGGAATGTTGCTCTTACTGAGAAGAACCAGAAAGAAACTCGGCGGTCAATCTTTTAAACATTTTCAATTTTACATTATTAAACTACAGTCTTGTATGAAGCTGAAAGGATTTTCAAATCCAGGCTTTTTTATCATCCAAATAGTCTTCAATTTTGTAATATGCTATACGTATATCATATCTCTTATACTTAATTTAAACATTTCTGTAGACTGGTCTAGTATGGATTGCGGAAATATATGAATGATTTGTCTCAATGATAATGTGGTCACCTATTATATCATAGTACAATAATATAATTCTGTGCATATTATAGATTATTCGATTATTTTATGGGGTTCCCTAAGTTCTGCTTCTTACTTTTAGATAAATAATTTCTTTTATTGTAGGTAAAGTTTGGTAAAACTACGCAGCGCGCTACCAGTCCTGAGGAAACGAATTTCTACCTCCTTCATTTATCATTATTGAGAGGTTATTTAGAGCAAGAATTCATATCTATCAAGGAAAACTTACCTTTTCCGTATGATATAGAAAAGATAGTTGACGATTGGGTCCTAATGGGATTCCTCGTGGGGAACGATTTCATTCCCCACTTACCGAACATGCATATCAGCAATGACGCTTTACCTCTTTTGTATAAAACTTACATGCAGGTTCTACCTACTTTGGATGGTAAGTATAACTTTCAATTATATTAAAAGCTTTAACCTTAAGAAATTTTGAACTTGATAGTGGTTATTGTGAGTTAACCATGAGAGGTAGAACATGCTATCGCGGACTTTTTGTAGTATTTTTGTAGATCTACAATTATCTAGTACACTACTTTAGTATATTTCTGCTAGATTACACGGCGCACACGAGTAAAACACAGCAGGCGAGTTTTTTTTACAGCTTAATTTACATTCAACACAATTTACATAAAACTAAAATATACTATTAACCTAAACCTTCCGGAAGAATTGCACTACCTTTTATATTCGTTAAGTAAATCATGGGAAAATCGATGACATACAGACATACTTGTTTTTGGGACTACCTTGTTTTATGTTAATGCACACTTTCTACAATAACACGATATAATAGAATACCACTATACCCGCTGCCAGATACACTTCTCTTGAATGACGAACAAAGACTGCATGCGACTGAAACATTTGAGCAATATATAGGAAGGCTCCATCGGAAACAACAAGACACAGTGCTGCCACTATTTCAGTCAAAAGGGCGCGCTACTCGTTTCATGACGGTGTTGCTATAAAATACAAAGCGAAAGTCATTGGCGACAATATTAATAATAAGTAGAGACATCTAAATTTATAAAACAGATGAGTTACCTATCGTATTGTATGGATCAGAATTTTGGGCAGTGAAAAAGACGGATGAAAGAAGAATGCATGCATATGAGATGAGAATGTTGAGGTGGATGTGTGTTGTGACAAGATTGGATAAAATACGACATTCTACTAATATTATAAATGCGAAAGTTTGTGAGTATGGATGTATGTTTGTTACTCTTTCACGGCGTATCCGCTGAACCAATATCGATGAAATTTGGCACAATTATTCCTTATACACCGGAATAACATATAGGCTAAACAAAAACGTTAATGGCTCCGTTTATTTGCATCCAAGTTTATATGATTCGTTTGTTGTCTGACCTTTTAGTATTAAATAACGAACAAAATTAGACAATGTGTGAATAAATTATTTTAGGATACATAAACGAGGCTGGAGATTTGAATCTAGAGAGGTTCGAAATATTTATGCAGGAGTTAGCGAAGATTGATAAGGAGAAGTTCCAAGATACGTATGCAGATCTGAAATACTTTGAGGCAAAAACTGGCAGACGACCTAACGCTATGGAGCGGAGGGATGTACGTATTAATAGGAAATATTGTAGAATCTATCTAATTTCGGGGACGCCTGTCGGTGCAGCTCTTATTCTGGACTATTCCACCCATTTTCCCATGTTGGGACACAGGTTTCACCTGTCCCGACAGTGTCACCTACTTTAACCTACCTGTTGCTTTTGCAAACCTAATAATATCCCTGAAGGGGATAGTTGTTAGGTCCTCAACAATTTCGTCCTTACCTAGTATCCTTTGATTCATTTGCTTAAAAGGGTTGTCTGGAAGAGATCACTGCTTAGTGATAAGACCGCCCTTTGCACGATTTACATTATTATTAGATTTAAAGTTTTCTGTTATTTGTTTTTGTTTTTATTTATAGTGTAATATTGTGCAATAAATATGTTTATCTATCTATCTATCTAGTATCTCCCATCTTACCAGCGAGTAAATAGGGCACTCAGTCATAAAGTGAAGACTCGTTTCTTCCTCTCCACACTCTGGGCACGCTGCGTCTTGTAGAATCCATAACTCAAATTAAATCAAAATAATCTTTATTCAAGTGCTATCAAACAGTTTTGAATCGTCAAGGATCAATAAGATAATGAAGCTACCACTGGTTCGGAATGTTGCTCTTAGCGAGAAGATTTAGCAAGAAACTCTGCTTTCACAATTTACTACCTCCTTTCCGCCAAATTCACCCGTTGGTTCAGCATAAATCGTGTGCCGCGAATTCGATACATCAGCTTACTGATGCATTTTGGCTTTAAACTTACCGGAAGGAGCTTTCGTTACTTTTCAAGCACCGCAATTATGTATAAACTTCCTAACATTGTGATATTTCTGTAAATCAATAGAAGTCAGTCAATAGTTTTTCAGTTCGAGAAGAGTTATGAAAAAAATTCATTATTAATTTATTATTAAAATGTCTGACTCTCACGCTATCAAAGCTGAACCACTGGAGCTATATTGATAAAATTTGACACAATAATTATTTATATAGGGGGTAACATATAGGATAACAAATTATGTGACACAGCGAGAACGTTGATATGGTGCGATGACATTTTTATATGTGCTTCTGGTTCCAAAATTATCTTTGTTAATGTAATATGGCTATTTAACTTCCGCAGTATAAACCTAACAATGACGATACGTTCAACGTGAACATTGAAGATATAAAGGCGAATAAGCCTGATGACGAACTGCAGGCGCTCATCGACGCTACGCAAGAAATGGTAACTATTTTTGATTATGAAATATCGCCTTCAAAGTCATCACTTCAGGGGTATAAATCAACAATATCTGGGAGACTGAGTCTTGCTCGGTAATTTTAATAAAAAATAAAAAAAATAAAAGGGTCGTTGACGTGGGATTTAAACCCGGGTATTTTTCCATATTTAATACGGCCATTTACCATTGCGCTATTATACAAATGACAGCAAATTTAAGCCATACCATCTATTTATTTTTTGGCAGTTTTTTCAATGCCCAATGACAAGGATAAAACAACATTTTTGAATAACATTGCTAGATCGATTTTTCCATCTCAAAACCCCCTACAAGCTTAATTTGTTGGAGCCGTTTCCAAAATTCAGAAAAACATATACACAATATTAACTCATTTAAATATTAAAGATAAGTTTTAACAGACCAACTCATTGTTATCTACCTATTCGACGATCATAAATATCAAAATTAAGTATTAATTATATTAACAGTAATAAATAGATATGGGGGATAGCAGGTTCGATTCTCACATTAAAAAAAAACTGTTAATTAGTTCTTAGAGTTTGTGTGTATTTATGTAAAATTATATATGTAAGTATTTACCAGTTGTCTGTCTCCCATAATACAAGTATTAAGTTACTTTGGGGGTGTATGACATTGTGCGTAATTGTCTCATACATTTATTTTTTATTTATTTCATTTACAGTATATGGAGGACATAGAACAGGACGAAGATTATGAAGAAACGAGCGATGGTAGAGTATCGAAAGTTTATTGGAATGATTTTCGCTTTTGACAGTCTTAAAAAAAGTAACGGCTTGTTACTATCCCACTGAGAGTGGAATAAGGGTCAGGAAAATAATGATTACATATTTTTTAAGAATATTACGCCGTGTGGTATCCGGCTGAATAGAATAGTACCACCCTTTTTATTACCGAGTTGTCGTAAAAGGCGACTAAGGTAAGTCGACCCGCCCTTTGGTATCCGGCTGAGTAGAATAGACCACCCTCGTTTCTTACCGAGGTGTCGTATAAGGCGACTAAGGTAAGTTGACGTCAGGCAGGCGGCCGGTCGTAAAACGCAGTCAAATCATGTGACAGCATGTTTATAACATGTTGTGCCACATAGATTGGGATAAGGGCAGGAAGATGATGACAAGTAAGATAAGGATGTATGCGATGTATATTTTTTTACTTTTTAGAAGAGGCAACAATTGAGATGGAGTTCATATTACACAAAAAGGACTATTATATGAATAAATTAGATTACTCCAAAGTGACCGAGTAAGTGATATTAATTTATATATTTTTCTTGTATTTTATAAAATACTAGCGGCGCGCCCCGGCTTCGCACGGGTGTAAAATATATAGCCTATGTCATTCATTAAAAAAATGATTAAAATCAATCCAGTAGTTATGATTTATTCATTACTGCCCGTGGCCCGCAAGCGTTAAATTTGAAGTAAAACAAAAACTTAAATGCCACTGCACTTTAAATCTGTAATATCTTCAAAAATGTTCATTTAAATTACATAATTGGATAATGATTAATTCTGTATTGTTTAACATTGCTTCAAAAATAATGCATTATTTTTCGTAAAAAGTAAATGACAAAAAATGCTATTGTGGGTTATCCATAAGAGATAGACATATACCATCGCAGACTTTTCTGTAGACCTTTTCAAGGTGTACAAATACTTAGTACATTATTTTGATAAATCTCGTAGGGTTTAGCCAGCGTTTGCAATGTAAGCGGAAAAAAAAAATTTACAACATGACATAAGAAACTTTAAAAATTACAGTATTTCTCTACTCGGTATTGAATGTTATTATAAATATAAACCTTCCTTTTGAATCACTCTTATCTATTAAAAAAAACCGCATCAAAATCTGTTGCGTAGTTTTAAAGATTTAAGCATACATAGCGATATATGGACAAACAAAGAATGTGACTTTGTTTTATACTATGTAGTGACAACACTTTGAGCGGAGCAACGTTATTAGACGGCAAACTTTATAAACGCTAACTGACACGTTTATGCATGTCTTCAGAAAATATGTCTTTCTTTAAACAATGTGCATAAACGGCTGAAGCTTGTGCCACTAGTTAAGATTTAAGGATATATAGGGATATAGGGACATAGGCCGCCGTGTCCGGCTGAATGGAATAGTACCACCCTCATTTCTTACCGAGGTGTCGTAAAAGGCGACTAAAGTAAGTCGACCCGCCGTGTGGTATCCGGCTGAGTAGAATAGACCACCCTCATTTCTTACCGAGGTGTCGTAAAATACGACAGAGGTAAGTTGACATCAGGCAGGCGGCCGGTCGTAAAAACGCAGCCAAATAATGTGACAGAATGTTTATTACATGTTGTGCCGGCCCCACTTAGAGTGGGATAAGAGCAGGAAGATGATGGGATATAGGCTGGCTGGCTCGTTGGCGCAGTGAGTAGTGAACCTGCCTTCAGCTCCGCGGGTCGCGGGTTCGATTCCCGCCGAGGGCCAACATTTTCTATAAATGAATTTGTTGGTCTTCGAGCCTGGGTGTATATTTGTATTTAAATATGTATTTAAGAAATATATAAGTATATATTCACCAGTTGTATGTCAACCATAACACAAGTATTAAGTTACTTACTTTGTGACGGACGATTGTGTGTGTAAGTGTCCCATTTAGTTATTATTATTTATAGGGACATAGGGACAGACAGAGAATGCGACTTTATTTTATACTATGTAGTGATATGCAATAAATAATAAACATAATTTCGCAATTTATTAGCGAGGTCCTCGCAGACCAAGCGGAGGGCTACGTCCGCGCTATCCAATGGAACTTGCACTATTATTACAAGGGCTGCCCCTCGTGGTGTTGGTACTACCCTCATCACTATGCGCCCTACATCTCCGATATAAGGGGATTCAAAGATCTGGAGATAGATTTCGAGCTTGGAGAGCCCTTCAAACCCTTCGAGCAGGTATTTGCTAGCGCACACTTTCAACAACAAGAAAATATAATAGAATACCTCAATTCCCGCTCCTAGAAAAACTTCTGAGCCTGTAGAAAACTAATTTCATTAGAATGTATTGCTCTTGACTGAAGTGTTTTGGCTAATTATTTAATAGTTTATCTTGGGGTTTAATTGTCTAAAAGGACCATTCGGCCTTTGGGGCCCGGAATGTTACGACTCTGTGGTTAAATTGGTTGGAGTTTGTCGTCTATGGGCTCACTAGCTGTCAAAGTAATTAATTATGTAAAATCACGTTCTTTTGTTGGTTATGTTTTAATTATCGGTAATATAAGGAGTAATAAAAAGTTGTGCAGTGTTATACATTATACATGGTAAGACCTCAACAGAAACGTTTTATCAATAGGAAGAACCCACCGGAAACATCAGCACAGTGGTGCCACCTTTTTAATAAAAAAGGGCGTGATACTCTTGTTTCATGAATGTGTTGCTACACATCTTCTTTAAAAATGCATAAAAACTGTTTTGGAATATACGTTCTAATATGTTGTCAATATTTTATGGATCAAAATGTACTGCATTTTAGCATCAACATGCATGCAGACATGACTGTCTGTCCATTTATAGCATATCATATAGAGTATTAGACTTTTAGAATGTGTATTAATTTTTAAGTTGATAAATAATGTAGGTATACTCTGTTGGCGGACCTATGGAATAAATAAATAAATATCCATACTAATATCATAAAAGCACAAGTTTTTATATCTATATCTTTGTATGTCTGCTATACTTTCAAATTTAATCTGCTAGAACAATATAGATGGAATTTGGTATAATCGATGCTTAACACTTTGGTCGGAGCAATACTATTATGCGTCAAATTTGATAAACCCTAATTCACAAAACTTTTATATACGTCGGTAAACAACATGTATCTCTTAAAACGCATTCTTCATTCGGTCGTATTTCTATAAATTTTTGGATTGGATAGCACCGCTCCACGTCAGTTTGCTTGTGTTGTGTGGAGTATTTGCAGTGTTTGTGTGGAGTGTTGGTATTGGTGACGTTTTGCGATACATGTGGTTACTTGTCCTGCATGTATAAGGCATGTGAATGTTACCTGCTTCATACACTTAGCATTATATAAATTGATTATTATATAAACATACGGGTCACATCGCGTTATAATCAATTACCTTTGTATAAGGTTCCACCGTGGTCACGAACTGACTGACAAACACTGACTGACTTATACAAAGGTAATCGATTATAACGTGATGTGACCCGTATGTTTATATAATAATCAGTATGAATCGCGAAAGTTTAAAATTTACTATTACATAAATTCTCTTGACAAACGCGGATTGCAGCAAAATTTGTTTTTTATTTTATTTTATTGTAACTTCTGTACTATAGAATTCCGCAAGGTAAAACCCGCTTCTATAAATTGTTGCTCTTTTATTTTAAGTCAAATCTACACAGATAAATTTGCAAACAATAGCTAATTTTCATTTAATTTGGTTTTAGCTTCTAGCAGTGCTACCGGCTGCTAGCAAAAATTTACTGCCCACGCCTTTCCACGACCTAATGACAGATGAGGACTCGCCCATTGTGCACTATTATCCCGTTAACTTTGAGACTGATCTCAATGGGAAGAAGAACGATTGGGAGGCCGTGGTGTTGATACCGTTTATTGATGAGGTAAGGCCTAGTTTTTAACTAAGGTTATACTCTTTACACTTAGATAACTTAACACTCCGTACTCAGTTTATTGATGAGGTAAGGACTAAAGGTGTACTGTTTACACTTAGCTTAACTTAACACTCCGTAAAGTTTACCAAAGATTTAAAGGAAATTATTTGAGTGTATTTCTATAAAAAAAGATAGAGGTAATTTGCAACAATCGTAATAAAATAAATATAGGAAATTAATATATGGAACTATTCACGGTCGTCGGTCTCATCGCGATTTATGTATTTATAAAAAAAAAATATTATTAATATAAGAAGTAGGTGTTACTTTGGGGAATTTCAATATATTTTTCTAAGGAAATAGTTCAATATAGTGAAATAATTATTATCGTAACAATTATGTATCATATAATAAACTTCTCAGTTAGAACGTTGGGTCAGCCAAAATAGCAAACAAAATAAAAAAAAAACCGAAATTAACAAGAGCCGTAGATTTCTACATGCGATTTAAATAATTCTTTTAATTTTCTAAGCGTATTGAGATTAAATCTCGTTACATTTGATTGTAACTTATGGACACACAATGTAATAACACTTGCTTGTTTATTTTCAGACAAACCTTCTATCGGCTATGATGCCGTGCTATCAACGTTTAACCGAAGAAGAATTAAAACGAAACATGCACGGCCCCATGTTAGTTTACAACTGGACTCCTGAAAATTTAGGTACGTCAATAGTTCATAATATATTTATGACATATTATATCTCTTGCAGGGATTAGACAATCAGTTGAACCATCAAAACTTGTTTATTTTGTCTAATTAGCATTATGTCTTATGGAATACTGTTATGGAGTAAATGCACTGATGCAAAAATCGTACGTGAATTATTATACTATTTAAGTCTGCATTATTGTTCAAGGAAATGGATATTCTTACAGTACTGTCATATATGTTTTAAGAAATATATTTTTTATATATATAAATATACAGGATAAAAAAAGTTGCCAATGTACATATTAGATATAGTAGAAATCGACAGACTTACGGCTCCTGCTTTGTGCCTTAAAAAAGTGTATAAATCGTTTGTTGGATTACTCGACGTTTGATATGGGCACTTTCCAATATATAATTCTCATAACTATTTACATTACGTTATTGATATATTGTGCAAGATTGACGAGTAGTACTGAAATTCACACATTCTCATCATTTATGTAATCTTCAATAGTATAGTAGGCTTTCTATGCCTCCTTTTAATTAAGCTGAAATTGTTATATAATAAAATACAAAATATCAAACAAGTCTCAAATGAAATCAATGCATCGACTTTATTATTGATCAATAATTTATGAATCTATAGTCGCTGGTATTATAATTTGTAGATATGGCAACTGAAAACGGCTAAATTATTTTACCACACATTACTAGGTCCGGTGGTAGCTCCGCAATACTTCCCCCCCATTCCCGTGGGCCACGCCTTAGAGACGCCTGTGTGGCGGACTGAGTTGGATGTTCCCGAGGGTAAACTGAAGAAGGGCATGCTACCCAATGTTAACCGGGATATACTTTATCCCGGTTTCCCCACCATGCGGTATATGGACTATAAGGTAAATCATCGACGCTATTTAGCTTTTTACAAAATAGCTACACGCGAAATCCTAAAATAACTTACAGCTAGATAGGTCTAATTTCGAGACAGAGGTATGTCGCCGAATCCAACTTTGATAGGTAGCGTTTGGGAAGAAACGAGAGTTCTTTTCGTTCACAATACCTTAGTGCCTGAAGAAAAAGTCTTTGAACAGTGCGTGTTGCTAGTAAAGGTATACGGAAACGTGGTATACTGACGATGGGCCTTACAAGAAGGCTCGCAAAGTCGCTCTGTGGGCGATGAACCTAGCTATTGGAGTATCTCTACGTGATCAGAAATGAGGAGATTCGTAGAAGAACCAGAATTATTGATGTAGCTCAGAGTGTCGCGAGACTGAAGTAGTAATTGGCGGGGCACATAGTGCGGAGAACCGATGGGCGTTGGATTCCAAGGTGTTGGAAGGACGATCTCGCACTGGAAAACGCAGTGTCGATAGACCCAATACGAGATTGAATGACGAACTCAAAAATGTCGCGGGGAGCCACTAGGTTCAAGTGGCATAAAATCGTAAATTGTGTAGATCCAGTGAAGAGATCTATGTTCACCAGTTGACGTCTATCGGTTGACAAAGAACAAGAAATCTTAACGCTTTGTAAACTAACTTATGCAAACTAGCGCTTCTTTTTCCGAGACTAGCGGCTATGCAGTGCCTCAAGGCCCGGTACAACTACAACCATTGTTGATCTGTTGTGATCGCCACTGATAACAGTCGCTTCCAATGCTCGTATTCTCCAAGAATTCAAGAATCTTATCGGTAGCGAGATTTTCATCTTCTTTAAGTGTAAATAGTGTGGCCTTAGGACATTGTCGATTATGAATGAGCGCAGCGCAGTCATATAGAATATGCGTAGTTGTTTCTTTGGCATCTAAGCATAGACTGCACGATCCCTTGTTTAACTGCTCTAGGTTTAACATGTGTCTAGTCCACACTTCCCTATAAGTCCAACGACCTTGTTGTACATGTTATAAACATGTTGTCACAGCAGTCGGCTAGGTATTTTACGACCGGTCGCCAGCCTGACGTCAACTTACTTTAGTCACCTTTTGCGACACCTCAGTAAGAAAGAAGGTAGTCTATCTATTTAGATACCACACGGTGTTTCGCCGCCAATGCAGCTGTCCACCAAGAAAGGTTGTTGTGAAATTAAACAGCTATTTTAGTTTCACAACAACAAAAATATTGTTAGAAGATCTAAGATTCACATAAAAATAAGTGACAATTTAACATTAATTGTTTTAGACGGTCGTAAAAAAATGTAAAGTGAAAGTGTTCGACCAACCATCACGATACGAGAGCGTAATCATAGAAATAATGCCAACGGAAGACACAAACCCACCACTAGAGGATGTCGCTCAGAAACTTCTGGGGAAGATTATATGGGTCGGTTGGCCACATCTCACGAGGGCAAAGTAAGTTTGGATGTTTTTTTAAGTTATACTTCTGTAGTTGTAGCTTCATTAATGATATTGATCCTTGACTTTGAATCGTCAAGTGCTTGAAAGAGCTTATTTGAATAAAAATTATTTTGATTTGTACCCACGCTTGACTTGGGTAGTAAGTTGGTGATTGCGTAACGAAAGCGTTAAAAACATTTCAGAAGGTGAAAGGTATATGAGAGGAAAATATAAGTTAGTGAAAGTGATGAAATTATCTGGTAGGCAAGTCTCATCGAGTAAATCTGAGATGATGCGAAAAACGGAGTTTTTAATACTAGAATGAACTATTGCAGCTTAGTTGTCATATCGATATAATATATTATTTAATAATCCTATATCTAAAAGGCACAAGAGCCAAAATGTTTACAGTTTAGAGAAATAATTGTTTAGTTCGGCAAAGTAACGCTTACTTCTATAAATTGTAGAATAGGTTATCTGTAACAAAACAATTTTTTTCCATAATTTATAGAATTACTTTGTTAATTTGTGGAGGTCCATAATACGACAAAATCGACGAAATCGCGAAGCAAAATCGCAAGAAAATTTTTGTAAAGCAAGATTTTGTCGTGGAGTCTATCTCCTGACGATGCTTCGGTTAGGAGGCGAAACAATTGTTGAGGTTGTGTTGGTGAATGTGTGCAGTGCTTGTGTATAGTTGTGTTATTGGTGGCGGGTAGTTCATGAATTTTTACAAATTCTGCATGTATCAGAGAGAGTACAGGTATTAGAACGAATAGTACACTTTTAGCATAAAATGTTTTTTCTTTTATCGCGGATTATAGCAAAATAATGTTTTCATTAGTTTTGCATTTTTTTTCCTGTGTAAGCTATAGGTATACTATGGAATAATCTAACAATCCGTTCCACATTTTCAATCTACTCGACTCGGTATTCTTTTGCATTATAATAAATAAATAAATAAGTAAATAAGTATATGGGACACTTACACACACGGTCGTCCATCCCCAAAGTAAGTTACTTAATACTTGTGTTATGGGTGACGGACAACTGGTGAATATATACTTATATATTTTTAAATACATACTTAAAATACAAATATACACCCAGGCTTAAAGGCCAACAAATTCATTTATAGAAAATGTTGGCCTTCGGTGGGAATCGAACCCGCGACCCGCGGAGCTTGCGAAATGCGAAAGGAACCGATAAATATACATCACTATATTATCTTAATATTCTATTTCATTTCCAGAATAGTCTCGGTATCGAACAATAAGAAACGTCTGCACCACATCGACCAACAAAACAACAATCTTGACGGCGTTCAATACTCAACAGAGCTCAACTACGGCAATCTGCTTAGACAATGGATATCCGAACGCTCAACAATAATTGAACAGTAAGAATATTAATATTAATTAACATAAGAACTTTGTATCCATTGTATGTTAATAATAATAAATACATTGTATGTTAGTAAATGATTTTTTTCCACTAAAAATTGTAACATATTGTAGGACGATTGTAGCATGAAAACAATTTCTATGGACCAACTTACTATTGTGACATATATTATATTAAATTCCACTACTTATCTTTATAAATCCTTCAAAGCATACCTTAACGAAATAACATAAGATTTTTAAGTAAACTTTAATGAAACAGACTTTTCACATTCTAATATCAAACTAATTTATATTTTAAAATTTGCTTTAATTGTATATAGATAGTGGTACATACGATACGAAATTAATTGACTCCAGTTTTTAGTGGAAATTATGGCATTGACATCATTCGATGTATTCAAAGCATTAAAAAAAATATTTTCGGTGTAACTATCTTAAAATTGGCAAATTAACTAGACCACGCTTTGCTAATTATAGTTCACTAAAAGTATATGCCCTACGTATGAGTTCCTTGTTTTGTCTCACTCGCACTTATATGCATATATATCATATATTTAATCTCAAGATCTAGGTTTTGCTTCACATCACGTACGTGGGATTATGAATTATAGCGTTTAAAAATAAGGTTCATTTTGGAATGGCGTGCGGTCATCAGTTGAGAACTATTAGCTTTATACATTAAAAGAAAATTTTCAAAATGGAAAATAATGTGTAATACCTGTGGCTAGAGTACTTAATTGAATTAACATAATTTTTTATGTAGGCTGGGAAGGTGTTTTGGTACCTCAAAATATATCAAACGCCTATTAAAGTTACTAAATTAAAAAACACTAGTTTTTTTAAAGGTTCGTCATAGATAGCATTGATTAAACAAATATATGGGACTCTTACACACACGGTCGTCCGTCCCCAAAGTAAGTAACTTAATACTTGTGTTATGGTAGACAGAAAACTGGTGAATATATACTTACATATTTTTTGAATTCATACTTAAATACAAATATACACCCAGGCTCAAAGGCCAACAAATTCATTATTAAAAAATGTTGGCCCTCGGCGGGAATCGAACGCGCGACCCACGGAGCTGAAGGCAGGATTATTCAAATTCAAATTCAAATTCAAAATATTCTTTATTCAAATAAACTTGTAAACAAGTGCTTTTGAATCGTCAACTCTACTGCTGGTTCGGAAAGCTGTTCCTACCGAGAAGAGCCAGCAAGAAACTCGGCGGTTGCTCTTTTTAAAAAATACAATTCTTAATACTAGTTACATTTAATGTTTCTATCTTGTACAGGGTCGAACAATATTTATATCCACGCATTTTTATCGTCCAAATAATCCTCAACAGTATAGTAGGCTTTCTGTATCAGCCTCTCCTTAATAGTGTGTTTAAACTGCTGTAACGGCAAAGTTAAAATTGATTGCGGAATTTTATTATAGAATCTTATACCCAAACCCACAAACGACTTACGTACTTTTTCAAGGCGCAAAGCAGGGGCCGCTAGCTTATGTCGGTTCCTACTTTGTCTATTATATACATCGCCTATTGTTTTATAATTTTTTATATTTTTATATACAAAAATTAAATTACTTAAAATATACTGTGAAGCAAATGTAAGAATACCTATTTCCTTAAACTTCTCTCGCAGGGAATCCCGCGGTCTTAAATTGTAAATGCCACGTACGGCTCTTTTTTGTAATACAAAGATTTTTTCATTATCCGCGCATTTACCCCATAGCAATATTCCATAGGACATAACACTATGGAAGTAAGCAAAATAAACAAGTTTTGCCGTTTCGACGTCAGTAAACTGTCTAATCTTTCGAACGGCATAGGCCGCTGAACTGAGTTTCCCTGCACCACCTATTACCCACTACGCCAACGGGCCAGTCAATCAAAGTCAGGTCAAATATTAGGATTACAATGTTTGTAACTCTAACTAAATTAGGCCTAATTTTGAATTTGTCATAATGCTAAGTGTGCGGTGTATGCAGACAATATTTTTAAATTATTCAATGTTTATTGTAGTTTACACGATTTCAATTGCCGTTAGCTAAATCTAGCTGTTTTAGGCTGTTGTCTTATAACGTTTTTTATATGATAACAACCTTAACCACGTTGTCTTCAAACTCCAGGATATGAATTAACGTATTTAATTTTGTTACAGCAACATGAATCGTTTGGGCATAGAGTTAGGCGACGTGAATGTTATAGTTCACGCAGTCAACTTAAAAGGTATAATATATTTATATTAAATTTAAATATATATCGAGTGCTTATAAATGTTACAATACCTTTATATTTTTGACTTAATTACCTGCGTACGTGGTATTACTAAAAATCGCAACAGCGCAATCGCCTATATGCCTATGTAGCATTATACTATTGTTCCTATAGTATTTGTACTGTCTACTATTGGTATATTACTTTATTTTATTTATTTTTATTTTATTTTATTATTAGACCAACTAATAGCATTTTACAATACTTAAATACAAAAACATTGTTGATAATATACTCTAAATCTATATAAAACACCTTTAAAAGTTAGTACAACATTTGCATGAGTGAACAATTACCACTATCCTTGCCTAATACCTCGTTACAATACGAAGTAATTAGATCGTATTATAACGAGATGAAAAAATAAAATATAGATGTAAATATTAAAGATAAAACAGAAAAATTAAATATTAAACAGATGAGTCAATATATGTGAGATATTAATATACATAAAAATAATAATAATAACATTATTTATACACATCAGCGCTTATTTATTTATAATTAATCTAATTTGTTTTTTATACAAAGAAAGGTGGTCATGTTCATTACCTTCGTAGTAGTATTGTCTTGTTATTACTATTGCCTTGGTAGTAGTATTGTCTTGGTATTAATACTGTTTTTGTATAAGTATTGTGTTGGTATTAGTGTTGTCTTGATATTAATACTATATTGGTCTTGTCTTGTCTTGTTATTACTACCGTCTTGGTATTAGTATTGTCTTGTTATTACTACCGTCTTCGTATTAGTATTGTCTTGTTATTACTACTGTCCTGGTATTAGAATTGTCTTGTTATTACTACTGTCTTAGTATTACTATTGTCTTGTTATTACTACCGTCTTGATATTGGTTTTGTCTTGTTATGACTACCGTCTTGGTATTAGTATTGTCTTGTTATAACTACTAACTTGGTATTAGTATTATCTTGTTATTAATACTGTCTTGGTATTGTCTTATTAATTAGTTATTATTAGTATCATCTAATTCTATAAATTAGTATTGTCTTGTTATAATAACTACTGTCTTGGTATTAGTATTGTCTTGATTTACTACTGTCTTGGCACTAGTATTGTCTTGTTATAACTAGTCTTGGTATGCCTGGTATTGCCTTGGTATTACTACTATATTGGTATTACTATTGTCTTGTTATGACTACTGTCTTGGTATTACTACTGTCTTGGTATTACTACTGTCTTGGTATTACTATTGTCTTGTTAATACTACAGTCTCGGTATCAGTGTGGTTATGTCGCACAGGCTACAAGTACACGATCCAAGACAACGTCAGCATGGTGATGGAGGAGGTGTGGTGCGAGGTGCCGTGCGGGTACGCGCTGCAGGGCGTGGTCTCGTCGGTGGTGTCGCAGATGCCGCCGCCGACCAGGTTCCTGATGCCGCAGCAGGCCTACCCGCCCGGCGACCACTGCTTCCTGCTCACTAACGGACAGTACTACGGATGTTTGGCGACGGTGAGTGTTTATTATTATTTATTGGGATAAACAACAAGAGTGTTTATTATTATTTATTAGTATAACCAACAAGAGTGTTTATTATTATTTATTAGTATAACCAACAAGAGTGTTTATTATTATTTATTAGTATAACCAACAACCAACAACCGACAGCTGTGGTAGCCCAGCGGTAACACCGTGCGCCTCTTTTGAGGAGGTCTAGGGTTCAAACCCGGGTAGGCACCAATGTGTTTTCTAGTAAAACTTATGTGTCTAATTGATAATTGCAATTTATCACACGCTTTTCGGTGAAGGAAAACATCGTGAGGAAACCTGCATATCTCTAGAGAATTCTGGGGATATGTGTAACCTACCAATCCGCATTGGAGCAGCGTGGTAGGTCTTAGCTTCAATCCTTCTCTCCAAAAAAAAAAAAACGGAGAGAAGAGGCCTATGCCCAGCAGTGGGATAGTAACAGGCCGTTACTTACTTTTTTTTTAACCAACAAGATTTACATTATTAATACTTGTAACACAACGTACTAGGAACATGTGATTCCGCACTCAAAACTAGATGGCGCCACTGGTCGTTTGCTCTTTTATGAGTTAAGTTCTTTAAATTTGAGTTTAACAATAAAGAATTTATTATCGTTATTATAACACTAGCTTCCGCCAGCGGCTCCGCCCGCGTGAAAAGATTAAAACCGTAATATAGAATTTTGATAACCATAAAAGTGGTTAAATTGGGTTAACCCTAAAACATAGACAAATGCTGTCGCGGACTTTTATTATGAACTTTTAGAGGGGAACAATTTTGCAGTACATGATTTTTGAATAACTTTCACCGTTTACTTAGCGCACGTAAGGCAAGCTTTAAATTCTGCCGTTCTCGTAACATTTTTAATTGCTGCTCCTCTCCTATTCATCTTAGCGTGATGTTATATAGCCTATAGCCTTTTTCGATAAATGGACTATCTTACAAAATCAATATCTTACGTCAACTTTTGTTTTGGTTTGACAAAACCAAAACAAAAGTTGACGATGTGAACAGTGCTTTGTCACAGGTATCGCATTGGTTTACAGTAAATAATCTGCTTTTAAATACAAATAAGACTAAGTGCTTAGAATTCACATTGCCTAATGTTGAATAATTGGTAAATACAATAAAAATTAATAATGAAATAGTAAAAACAGAAGACTTAGCTGTTGTTCTGGGAGTAACCTTGGATGCAAAGCTGCAATGGGGACCCCACATTACTAATCTTTGTAGTAAACTTAGTTCCGCTGCCTATGCCGCTATGAAGATTAGGCAATTAGACAGCAAGACTTGTCTATTTTTCTTATTTCCATAGCATTATGGCGTACGGTATCTTGCTGTGGGGTAAGGCAGCTGATATCCAAAAAATATTCGTTTTGCAAAAGCGAGCTGTACGTGCGATTTATAATATGAAACCATGTGACTCGCTCCGTGATAAATTTAAAGAAATAGGTATTCTCACTGTAGCTTCGCAATACATTTATAATAATATAGTGTTTGTGAGACAAAATATACATCTTTTTAATAAAAAAAGTGTTATTAGTAATAGGCAAACCAGGAACCGAAATAAATTAATAATACCCAGGATACGGCTCCAGAAAGTTCGTAGATCGTTTGTGGCCCTTGGTATACATTTTTATAATAAAATTCCACAATCTATTTTGGACTTGCCTTTACACAAGTTCAAAATAGCAATTAAAAAAACACTAATTCATAAAGCTTATTATACTGTTGAGGACTATATTGATGATAAGAAAGCTTGGCTTTAAATTGCGACCAGCTACACACAAGATTATATTGTAAATTTTTTAATTTGTTCTTAATTAAGCCATTATTGTAAAACTCAATTTTGAAAAGAGTGACCGCCGAGTTTCTTGTTGGTTCTTCTCAGTGAGAGCACCTTTCCGAACCAGTGGTAGCTTCATTGTAATTTGACGATTCGAAATTGCTTGTAAAGGCCAATTTGAATAAAGAATTATTTGAATTTGAATTTACACTAAAAGAATTTGTCAAATCTGTCCAGTAGTTCCTGAGATTTCGCGCGTTCAAACAATCAAACAAACTCTTCAGGTTTATATAAATATAGATTCCATCTCAATCGGACCACACAAAGTGAGTCAAATTTAACTTGCAAGATTCCACTATACATACATTGCAAGTTGTATAAAAGCTTTAAAAAAATATAAAAGTATTCAATTGAAACATACCTTTAAAAATATCACGAATAGGTCCATTTTTCACTGCTAACCCCCTGGATCATTATTCACTTCCAACTTCATTCGAACTCAAAATACTTCAACGACCTCAAAAAGGCTAAGTCTCAGAGGAACTCAAAACGACGAGGTCTCAGAGAATCTCAAAAAGACGAGGTCTCAGACGACGTCAAAAAGAGGAGGTCTCAGATGACCTCAAAAAGACGAGGTCTCAGAGAACCTCAAAAAGACGAGGTCCAGACGATGTCAAAAAGACGAAGTCTCAGACGACCTCAAAAAGACTAAGTCTTAGACGACCTTAAAAAGGTCGCGGGTAGCCGCTGTATCTAGGCGGTACAAGATAGTGTAGTGTGAAAGTCCTTGGAAGAGACCAATGTCCAACAGTGGACGTTTATTGATTGACAAGAGAGAGAAGACGCGAGTACCGCTAGACTTAACTTCACGAATGTATACAACATTATTCATTCCACAATACAATTTAATCTATAGAATGCTGGTACTGAGTACACCGACTAGTAATTACTATTGATACAATCTGATGACCTTTGGTAGTGTATTTACTTACTTTAGAACAATGTACACAAGCTCTATCAGATGTAATAAATAACCATAAATAAATGCATAAATATTATAAATAATAACACCGTTTATAATTGGTATTATGATAGCCAAGCGTAGCCGTGTGGTATCCGGCTAAGTAGAATAGTACCATCCTCATTTCTTACCGAGGTGTTCGTAAAAGGCGACTAAGGTAAGTCGACCGCCGTGTGGTATCTGGTTTAGTAGAATAGACCACACTTTTTCTTACCGAGGTGTCGTAAAATACGACTAAGGCATGTTGACCCACCGTGTGGTATCCGGTTTAGTAAAATAGACCACCCTCTTTCTTACCGAGGTGTCCGTAAAAGTACGACTAAGGTATGTTCACGTCAGGCAGGCGGCCGGTCGTAAAAACGCAGCCAAATCATGTGACAGAATGTTTATAACATGTTGTGCCGACCCCACTTAGAGCGGGATAAGGGCAGGAGGATAATGATGATAGCCAAGCGGTGAGACTGTGAGACTCTTTTGGGGGGATCAAAAGTTCACACCTTGAGCAGGCAGTACTGAGTTTTTTTTTATTAAAACTTCTGTCTAATTAATAATTATAAAGTCACACGCTTTTTGGTAAAGGTAAACATGTGGATTGGTAGGTTACATGTATATCCAAAATTCGCTAAAGATATGCAGGTTTCCTCACAATGTATTCCTTTACAGAAAACGTGTGATAAATTGCACATGTCAATTAGACACATAAGTTTTAACGGAAAAACTCATTGGTGCCTGCCCGGGTTTGAACCCCGACCCCCTTTAAAGTAAAACTAAAGTCGTAAGGTCTCAACGCTGAGCTATCACAGCTTTGTATTATCGTTACAAGCACTGAAACTTTAACTTCGTAGACTTTTCAGTGATTCTACGTGTTACTAAAAAATAGGTATTAGTTGCTCCGAGTTATAGAGAGAACATTAATTGCTAATCTGCTATTACATTGATGAAATTTGTTTCTAACTTGTTGTTTCTAGCTTGTTTTACAAAAAAGAGCTATACGTGGCATTTATAATTTAAAACCGCGTGATTCCCTGCGAGAGAAGTTTAAGGAAACAGGTATTCTTACATTTGCTTCACAGTATATTTTAAGCAATCTCATTTATGTACATAAAAATATAAAGAATTATAAAACGATAGGTGATGTATACAATAGACAAAGCAGGAACCGACATAAGCTTGCGGCTCCTGCTTTGCGCCTTGCAAAAGTACGTAATTCGTTTGTGGGTTTTGGTATAAGATTCTATAATAAAATTCCGCAATCAATTTCAGCTTTGCCATTACATCAGTTTAAAAACACTGTTAAAAAGAGGCTGATACAGAAAGCCTACTATACTCTTTGGCGTGGCGTGTAAATAGCCACTAACCAGCGGGATCTTAATTATGGAGTATGCGTGGCGGCACTGTGGGTTCAATTTAACAACTATCAACAAGTAGTGTAAATATTAACAATATCACTTACCGATCTGAAGGCTTCTGATTTTTCTCCAGACTTCGGGATGTTGATATGGTGTGATTGTGCGATTATGCCCACAGTATGGCACAAAGATGGAAGCGGGAGCGTATAGGTGCGCGTGCGGTGCGTTTAAAACTAAAGGAGCGAATATATGCCCGTGCGGTGCGGTTAAAAAAATGTAGGCGCGACTGGGCTGGTATTTAGGTAATGGCAGAAAGGAAGTATAGGACGCAGGGGGTGGGATTACTAAAACAAAGGCGCCACATTTGGGGCGCGAGGGAACAAAAAATTAAAAATCTCAGAAAGAAATCTGAACCCCAGATGTAAAGTGACGTTGTTAATAAATAACACCACTTGCGAAAGCAATAGTAATAAATTAAGCCCACTTGGTGCGACCATACTCCCCGCCTTGAAAGGTTAAAACTTTCAAAAAGAAATTAAGTAAAACAAAAAATTGTTAAAATGTCGACAAATAGCGATTTTAGTAAAGGCGATAATTTATTCACAGGAAACTAATATTTTTCAAAGAGTTGTTATAGCGATTACTTATGACTATGAACAAAATAATATTTTCATAAAGATTTTATAGAGATTACTTATGTCTATAAAACAAATAAAATAATTTATTAAAAAGATTTTTATAGCGATTACTTGTGACTATATAACAAATAAAATATTTTTATGAAGATTTTATAGAGATTACTTGTGTCTATAAAACAACTATATATAGTATTTTTTTTGTAAAGATTTTTATAGCAATTAATTATGGCTTTAAAACAAAATGAAATAGGCGTGCGTTATAATGTATTAAATAGGTGCGAAAAATTATTTACATTAAAATGATTGATTTATTGCGTTGGTAACGGATAAAGTTTTATAACAGGGCGTTTTATATCGCCAGATTTTGTCCTAACAAGAGCTACTCTAACGACATTATCAGCTCCTGGACAAACCTTTGTTATTACCCCGAGTGGCCAATGTAAAGGTGGCAAATTGTCGTAACCAACTAATACAACTGTTCCGACTTTAACTGGATTATCAGGTGTGCACCATTTTTGTCTGACTTGCAATGTATGCAAATATTCTAATCGCCATTTTTTCCAATAAGATTGAACTAATTCATCAATCAACCTTTTTCGGTTGGCGAGATTAAAGTTTTCGTTGGACAAGTCAGGAACAGGTAAATATTGTAGCGGTGTAGTCATTAAAAAATGAGCTGGCGTGATAACTTCTGGATGCGGATCCGAAGTAAGAACACTAAGCGGACGTGAATTTAACAAACATTCTATTTGTGTAAGCAAAGTTATCATCTCCTCATATGTGAGAAGTTGATTTCCAATTACGCGATATAAGTGAGTTTTGACGTTTTTAATATTTGTTTCCCACAATCCTCCAAAATGTGGAGATCGAGGTGGAATCATTTTCCATTGAATGCGATAATTAGATAATTCAACTTTAAATTTATTAACGAAATCGGATTCAATAAGTAATTTATATATATCATTAAGTTGCGATTTTGCTCCAACGAAATTCGTCCTGTTATCTGAATACAAAACAGAAACTGGACCGCGGCGAGAAATAAAACGTTTGAAGGCAGCAAGGAAAGATTCCGACGTTAAATCACTTACGAGTTCTATATGTATAGCTTTCGTCACAAGACAAACGAAAAGGCAAATATAGGCCTTTTGGAAGTGTTGCCCGCGTCGGCGTGTTAGGGTAATGCGTATTGGCCCGGCATAATCTACCCCAGTATGTAGAAATGCTTTACCTTCTTGCAAGCGACAAGATGGTAGATCTGCCATAATAGGCGTTGGGTGCGAAGGTCTACTGCGGAAGCAGGTGTTACATTTATGAATTCTGCTTCTAATAACATTTCTTGCGTCTAAAACTACAATTTGCAAGAACACATCCCTAATATCGGAAGTGATTGCGACCGGAAATAAGCGATAATTATAAAGTAGTAAAAATAAATCGACCTGTAAATTAGGTCCACGGGGCGTTATGACATTTAAAGACAACCCCGTATGCGTTTTAGCATTAACGTCCAGTACGATACGCAAGCGCGATGTCGTTTTATCAGGGCGAATTAATATGTGGTGCGGAACGTAATAACCCTCGTTAGTATATTCATCTTTAGACAACTCCGTTAAGTAACCGTTTTTAATGTAGGCGTAAATTACATTATATTCGATTCTCGACGAAGAATCACGTTTAAATTTCCTTTCCGAAGAAAGCAAATGGCAAAGAGCAACACAGCGTGAGTTGCCCAAATTTGAAGGATTTTTACAAAGCGGTAGAGCGACGGAAAGAGAGGGACCACTTTCATTTCGTGAAACCGAAGCAGTATAATAATTTTTATCCTCGGTTTCCTCAGGACTAAGATAGCGTTTACTTGGTACATCTTCTAATTTCCGAAGTTTGTGAAGGCACGATTCCGAATCATTAAGAGCGAGCGCGGTAAAAGGGCTGTTAGAGTTGACATTGCAATGATAATCACCCATCAAAACATACTTACAAGTTGTCAATAAAGCGGGCGGATTATTTCCTGAAATAATCTTGTCACCTAAGTGAATATAAGGGAATAGTTGGACTCCAGGAATATTCCATGGGAGGTCAGCGAGCGAAATAGTTTTAGTGAAATTATTTATTCCACATTTATTTATAAAATATGAAGGCGAAGTATCCGTAATACTGTCGGTAACTAAGGCGTGAATATAATATTTATTATTGGGATAAACACGAGATTCTATGTTTAAATAAACATAGCCGTCTATCGGTCGCGACGTTAAACCTACTCCTTCAATATAAGAGTTATTCATAGGAATAATAGGTAAGTTAGGCGATTTACAACATTCAAGAGTTAATTCCTGAGGCGGAGCGGTTGGCGCGGTCGCGACAGCACAGTCATACAAATTACCAGAACTCGAGTTGCCGTTCGAGGCTAGGGCGTGTAAGTCGCAGGGAGCGTGAGCTAGAGAGAGCGCGGGATGCGGCGTGTGCGTCTTCGCACTAGTTGAGATCGTGGCAGCGGTTTGAGGGAATAATTCCTCATTATTATTTTTATTATTATTATTATTACCAAACGATCTATTTGATTGCGGCGAATTTTCTAAATTCGATATATTTTTCCCGATATGTAATAAAGTATGGTGGCTATTATTGCAAATTCCACACAAACTACGCGATTTACATGAAATTGATGTGTGAACTAAACTTAAACAGGTCACACAGTCGTTCTTTTGTTTTATGAATTCAAACCTATCTTGAGCGGAATTCATATTTATAAACTGTAGACAATAACATAGATGCGTATGTGAAGTATTTTTACATAAAATACAACTCTCATCCTTTTCGTCATTCTGACAAACATTGAAAGTTTTAAAGGAATGCGGTGTGTAATGACTTATAAATTTATTGCGATGGTAAGAGGTAATATTCGACCGTACAAGTAAGGGATTTTGTTCCATTATATTATAACGCGTTCTCATGATTGGCGAATATAAATCTTCAATAGCGTCCAGTTCCTGATAATCTGGCCGAGCGGATGAGTTTATTTTCATTTTTAACATATTTATGTCATCTAGAATATTTTCGAATTCTATTCTTAACTGACGAATGGAATCTGAATCGGCCATAAAACTCTCATTTTTTATTGAGTCAAATGTCGAAATATTTCTCGAACATTCATAGAGGCGAGTTACTATTTTAAAAATATTATCTTTTTCTATAATTAATGAATTTAATTTATTTTTCAAATCAAAAGACATGATTATTAAAATTAAGCGTTAATAATTTGAAAGTGCGGCGGCGGACGTCGTGTTACTTACGACAAAAATAAGAAAAATAACACCTTAAGGCGGCGGCGGACGTCGTGTTACTTACGACAAAAATAACACCCTAAGGCGGCGGTGGACGTCGTGTTACTTACGACAAAAATAACACCCTAAGGCGGCGGCGGACGTCGAGTAACTCACGACGAATATAAGAAAAATAACACCTTTAGGCGGCGGCGGACGTCGTGTTACTTACGACAAAAATAAAAATAACACCTAAAGGCGGCGGCGGACGTCGAGTTACTTACGACTAAAATAAGAAAAATAACACCTTAAGGCGGCAGCGGACGTCGAGTAACTCACGACGAATATAAGAAAAATAAAACCTTTAGGCGGCGGCGGACGTCGTGTTACTTACGACAAAAATAAAAATAACACCTAAAGGCGGCGGCGGACGTTGAGTTACTTACGACAAAATTAACACCTTAAGGCGGCGGCGGATGTCGCGTTACTTACGACGAACATTTAAATAAAAAGAGAAAATTACATTGATCAAATCGGTTCATAATACCAATAATTATGGCGGCGGCGGACAAAAATAAAAATATAATAAAATAAGACTGATCATATCCGTATCGAAGGACCATTAATTGTGGCGTGGCGTGTAAATAGCCACTAACCAGCGGGATCTTAATTATGGAGTATGCGTGGCGGCACTGTGGGTTCAATTTAACAACTATCAACAAGTAGTGTAAATATTAACAATATCACTTACCGATCTGAAGGCTTCTGATTTTTCTCCAGACTTCGGGATGTTGATATGGTGTGATTGTGCGATTATGCCCACAGTATGGCACAAAGATGGAAGCGGGAGCGTATAGGTGCGCGTGCGGTGCGTTTAAAACTAAAGGAGCGAATATATGCCCGTGCGGTGCGGTTAAAAAAATGTAGGCGCGACTGGGCTGGTATTTAGGTAATGGCAGAAAGGAAGTATAGGACGCAGGGGGTGGGATTACTAAAACAAAGGCGCCACATTTGGGGCGCGAGGGAACAAAAAATTAAAAATCTCAGAAAGAAATCTGAACCCCAGATGTAAAGTGACGTTGTTAATAAATAACACCACTTGCGAAAGCAATAGTAATAAATTAAGCCCACTTGGTGCGACCACTCTTGAAGATTATTTGGAAGATAAGAATGTGTGGATATAGCTTTTTCATGCTCTTATAGCTTTTTTATGCTCTTTGAACCTGTACAAGACAGTAACGACTTAATGTAAATAGTATTAAGAATTATATTTTTAAAAGAGCAACCGCCGAGTTTCTTGCTGGCTCTTCTCGGTAGGAACAGCTTTCCGAACCAGCAGTAGAGTTGACGATTCAAAAGCACTTGTTTACAAGTTTATTTGAATAAAGAATATTTTGAATTTGAATTTGAATTTAACGAAGCTTTTATACTAGGCTGTTAGGCATACAAGTGAAAAATCCCGTTTTTTATGGGGGGTATTTAAGTGAGTTAATCTTGTATGTATATATATGTATATATATATATATATATATATATATATATATATATATATATATATATATATATATATATATATATATGTGTGTGTATATATATGTGTATATATATATACGTATATATATATACATATATATATATATATTCGGAATCTCGGAAACGGCTCGAAATCGATCTAGATAAGTTTTATTTTAAAAAAATGTTGTTTTATCCCTGTTTTCGGGCTCTAAAATTTTTTTGAAATTTACGTTGAATACAATCACAATTTTTCGTTGTCAAACGTAAAGTTATGGTAGTTATGAAAATATCTAGGATCGAGCCCCATCTGCTTTATTACTTTTTAATTTTTCTTTTAATTTTTTTTTGATTTCAAAAAAAATGCAAGGCTCGGTCACCCAGGTACCATTTTCCTATAGGAGTTTATCAAAATGTATTTAACCCCATTACAAAGGCGGGAACGGCCAAAATATTATAAATATAATAGACAGACTTATCTGTTCGAGATATAAAGTTATAGGTCAAGCAAATAAATAATCAATAATAATTACAACCTTTTATTAATGAATATGTTTGTATTACTTTTTTGAATGTGACAAGACTTATGTAAAATAAGTCTTTTCTGTGTCTTGTAATTTAGATGCGATGCTGAATTTGGTGTCATGAGCATTTCTAAGTGCCAAGCGTTTATATACTGACATTGAAATCAACACTAAACTAAACACGCGTGTCTACCCTAATGTAAAACGTCATAAATAGTTATACACAGGGACGTAGAAAAACCCACAACCTGAAAAAAATTAAAACAATTTATTGTTGGTGAAATTTAAATAGATTTTACATTTATTACGTTCGCAGCAAAATGACAAAGCTCCTTTGGGATTCTTTATATAAATACAAGCTGATATTACACTACATTAAGCATTACATACATTTTATTGCATACATATAGGAAAAACTGAACTCTTTCACAGTATAATTAACATAGAATATATCGCCCATCCGAAGAATAAAGTCATGACTATACGTGGGAAATGTAATTGTATTATTCGAATGGGGGCGACATATTAATAATGATTCTCGAAACCTCCTAGTTGGAAATGTCAGAAATACCTTTACTTGTGTTGTCTTTGTATTTTCTTATATTTTAAAACTGAGTCGAATACTCATTAAAAAGTTCCGTATTTTTGTCACGATGAAAACAGGAAAATTAAACGATTACAAAGTGCTTTAGAACAAAAGTCAATTGTTGATGGACTTTACATCTCTACATTTATTACATTTATTTAGTGTATTTAATAGTATTTTTCTCTTTACGAATATCCTATAGGGATAAGGTCAACCGAATGGTTTACAAAAAATACTTGCCGACGCTATTGTAGATCTTTCGAGACAGAATATTCCCATTGCAGAAATTGAAAACTTGTTTAGACACAATTCCTTATAAAATAAATCTGTCGCATCGTATAGTGGATCATTCTCAGAGGCCACATAACACATTAATTGCGCGACATGGATCTTCGTTTGAGACAGCTGTAAACGTATATTGTATTTGAAATCTTTCACTCCTAGGCTGCGTACAGACATCGAGAAGTGAGCGTCGCGAATAATTCTTCACGCATGCCTCAACCTGAGGCATGTGACGATACATTTCTACATGCCTCCTAAATGACACATGCTCAAGCTGAGCACATAAACAACCACGCATGGTTGCTGTCGTCAGTAGAGAAATTGCTCCGACAGACGTGCAGATTGCAGCTGCGGCCTGTATAGTAATTCATAAAAAATTTAAAAAAAGAAAAGACGCTATTGGACAAAAAGATTTCTTATGAACCGATTACCTTATGAGAATACATGGGCTCCATGCGTCATGAGCGTGCAACGTAAACAAATCGTCCGTCTACACGCAGCGCATGGCTTGCGCCTTGCACTGAGGCAGCGTTAGCAACGATCGTATGACGCGAATGCTCACTGTGAGCACACACGTCGCCACAGCTCGAGGCATTCGAGACGAACCATTCGCAACGCACGACTCGCGATGTCTGTACGCACCTTTACTATTCTAATACTATACTATTCTAATTTTATGTAACACTGTCGCTGACGTTCTGGGTGTATTATTAGTAGTAGTAAGAGGTCGCCACTGAAAACCAGCGTTGAGGTACCCCCTCAAATTACGCTGAGTGGTGTTCCTTTTTACAGGGTCACATTTCTCTGCGTACCTTTATTTATTTATTTTTTTCTTTATTGTTTTTGTATAATTTTATTTTTTTAATGCTACGTTTTATGTATTGTTTTTTTTTCTTTCTCCTTGTACGTAGTTTAATGTGTTTTTTGTGTAAATAAAAGATTTTTGATTTGATTTGATTAATACCAGATAGCGAAATGTACAAAAAATAACCGTTATCACGAACAATATTAAGATTTGATTATTTTTTGATTGAAAATAAAGCAATAAATATTTATTTACCTCTTCTGAGATGCGTTGACAAGGTTCCACAAGTATTGCTAGTTTTGGACCAAAGCACATCAACCAGGAAACATTCAATAAAATTCCCGTTAACTTATCTTCTGAAGTCAAGAATGAAATTAGTCAATATTTGGAAACGTAGGTATATATGAAATTGTAATTTTGTCTATAATTGTATTAAGACTTCAGCGTTTTTCATCGTGAAAGACGGTAGTTAAAAACAAAAAGACAGTGCAAGAGTATTAAAAATTAATTTGCTATAATCTGCGACAGTGTAAAATAGAAAATATTTATAGTGCTAAATGGTGTCTATCTCCTGATGATGCTTTGGTTGCGGGGCGAAACGATTGTTTAGTGTGTGATAATGAACCTGTGTAGTGCTTGTGTATTGTGGTGGCGGTGGTGGTTTTTGTATGTGTTTTTACGTATCCTGCTTGTATCAGGTATGAAAGCGGATTGTCTACTCTACATTTACTATATATATATATATATATATATAAATTACTTAAAAAGACAAGTTTAGAATATTTCAATTAAAAAATCAGCAAATCAATAGCTTCAATTAATAAAATCAAACTCAGAAACACCATAACCTGAATGACAAACTGCATCGATAATACTGCCAATTATAACAATCAAATATGAAATTATTATTACAATGTGCAAAAAAATGGAAATATTTTCGGTATCATTTAATTTTCGCATCACTTTGCATGCTCGGACGAAATATTTTGTGATTTCAAGAGCTTCATAAGCAAGTTTACTTCGTCCAGTAAGTATTTCATCTGTAAAGCCGAGACACGTATACACTCAAACGTATTAGGTATGTTTTTCAACAAAGGTTAATAGCAATTTGGGTTACAAATTACTAGTAAAGTTGTTAACTCCTTCAGCTAAGCTAAAGTACTTTTGTTAGGAGGGGGTTCACGTTGGTAGTGTAATGGCCGAACCCACGACCGCTTTAAAAAGTATCATTATTCACCTTCCCTTGTCCTACTCTAAATGAGGTCATGTTTTGACTAGTTATTTTGCGACCGGTCACTTGACTGACATGAGAGTGGTTCTTAACCACTTACCACACGCAGAGTCAATTACCTTATTTATGACACCTCCGTAAGAAATGAGAGTGGTGTATTCTACTCAGCCGGATTCCACAAGGCGGGTCAATTTACCTTAGTCGCCTTTTACGACACCTCGGTAAGAAATAAGAGTGATGTATTCTGCTCAGTCCGCATACCAAACGGCGGGTCAACTTAAAGTATAAATTAGATAATTTTAAATTTAGAGAATGATTGCAATTTTATCACTATAGAAAATAATGTCGCAATATACACATTGAAGGTAAATAAATACGGATCACTCAAAACCAGACAAGCTAGCATTAAATAATCTTGCCAAGAGATCGAGTAGTTATTTGTCTAACAATAAATTTCTATGAAAAAGAAAGATTTTACCACAAGTACAAATGAAGCTGAATCCTGGGTATTCACATGTTTAATGTGTCCTTTAAGTTAATTAAAATAACCTTACCTGGTTTCAAATGACCAATCAAGTCGATAACTTTGTTTATTGATGCTATTGGAATATGCAATGATGTGGTCTGGTTTCTTGCAGTTGAACATTCATTTTGGTTGTATACTGTAAATATAAAAATAAATTTAAATAAAGCTAGTGTAACTCTATTCATTATAGAATTGCGAAAAGCAATATTGACAAAGAAGCTTGCTAATATTAATATTTGGTTGGAATAAAAGTTAAGTAATAAAGGAAATCGGGACTTTTGGGCCCGATTGTAATAGGTTGAGGTATGGCTTGAAGAAAGCAGTATATTTTTAAATACATATATATAAATTGAACAATCTTTAATAATGTGTTTGGCACAAATAAAATAGGTTATTGATTATAATAATTTCTTAAAGTAAATGAATAGTTAAAAATACAACAAAGAACGGCGTTGATTACAAGACTATTTCAGTAAAATTAACTTTTTGATCCTATCCTACTATCCTACTTATATTATAAATGCGAAAGCTTGTGAGTATGTATTACTCTTCCACGGCGAATCCACTGAACCAATATCAATGAAATTTAGCACAATTATTCTTTATACACCGGGGTAACATATAGGCTATAGAGATCCTGTAATTCTACACGAATAGGATGACATTGAAAAGCGCCATCTATTATCAAGCTATCATGCGACAACAGTCCAAACAAACGAAACGAATAATATCAAATATTTAATTTTTTATTTTTTAATATTAAACAAATTGGAGTTAACCTTAACTTTTGTTCAGAAATTGATAAATCGTTTGTTTTATCGCTACATTATTAATGCTTACCTATGCTGCTTTGTCTATTCTAAAATTTGTCATCCTTTAAAAATCAGCTGTTTTACATATCATAACCTAACTTTTACTAAATTTTTTATAACTCTGCTACTAGATTGACAAAATCAGCTTAACCAATATAAAAAGGTATCAAATGAACCCATTTTCATGGGCTCAAAATTGAAATGGAAATGATGGAAACTAGAAATAATGAATTTGTATATAAATTAATGAAAATACTAACATTCATTACTCATCTGCGACAAGATATGCTCCAGACACGTATTAATAGTTTTAAAAATCGATTTGATGTCCATAAGAAGGAGCATAAACTGGAATTCCATCATATACTGCGATAGTTGTAGGAAGAATATAGCAAATGTGCTATATACATACCCTAAATCATCTTGAAATAGAATAAATACATATTATTAATATGAGTAGTAGTAATTATTAATTTTAAACTTAACACTTTAATTTTAAACTTAACACGCGGAGCAACGTTATTACACGGCAATCTTAATAAACGCTAACTGATATGTTTATACACGTCGGCATAAAATATGTCTTTCTTTAACCACTGAGCATAACCGGCTTTAGCTTGTGCCACTAGGTTCAAGCTACGCCATTGCGGCCGTATTACTTTAAATTTTTGTAATTTATTTTGTATGAGAAAATGTGTCGTACAACTAACATTTGGAAATCCATATGCTTCGTCCAAAGTGTTAATAGTAACCGACTTCCATACAAAACTATTGCAAAACAAAGAAATTACTGAGAAGCCTAAATTTTGAATTCTTAAAAGTATAATATGGCACTATCACATTGTCTGTAATCTTCAACAAACAGACATGATAAAGTTAAAAACTTGCCTGCATCGACATGTACATTTTTCCGCACTCTAACACATTCACACACAATGTTCACTTATTATATTTAATTATGTATTTAGTTTAAATTTATCATATCGTTAAGAAAATCTCATCAAAAATTATTTTTGCACGGATGCTTAGGTAAATATTTAAAAATAAGTAAGAAAAACAATAATAACATGGTGTCATACATTTCTGGAGTATCCAAAACCGCATCAGTGGTAAAATAAACAAATGAAATATAGTTATAGATATCAGGAAAATCGCATGCAATATCTTTCTATCGCTTGTAAAATTTTGATTAAGGCTGGTTTTAATCTGAAATTTTAAGTGTGGTTATAATTCGAATCATAGTATCTATTAATCATATGATGATATAATAGCTGTGCCTATACTGTCTAGTTTAACGTGATATCTTACTTCTAACTTGATAGTTTTTAGTTCCTACAAAAAAGTTTCCTTATGTTGTTATGTCGGACTCGTACCGACTAAAACAACCTGCGTAGTCCACCGTGCTGCTAGTGGCAAGGTCAAGATATCGTTGTACATTTACCGACAGCCGCTCTGATTCCAGAGATACCTTCTCCGGGTAGGGACCTTTTAAAAGAGAAGCCCCGCTAACCGATGCTTCAGGAGCATCAGATGCACCGACCGCCTCGGGGACTTCTAAGCCAGGCGCCCAAAGGTCCCCTGCCCGAGCGGTTGACGACGGACTTGGGCAAATCGCTAACACTTGGATTTGCCAGCAGCAGATTGGATCCAGAACAAGAGTGCCTGGAACTGCTCAGCCGCCTCCCTTCGTAGAGCAGAAGGAGGCCATCGCTGCAGGCGTTCACTCCATGCCCATTCATTCATGTTGGGGATTTCAACCGCCGTGTCGGGTGTTTCCGCACCCACCGTGTAATTTTTTATAGAGGTTTTCTTCCTCGACTCTTGAAGATCTCCGTTCCCATTGCTGGCCTTCCGTGCTTTGCCGACGCTGACCAAAAATCATCTCCAGACAGACTCAAAGCAAGCCTAACCGAATCCGTCGTCCATTAGATTGGCCACTCTACAGTGGTCCGTTCGCCAAGACTAAGAAATACATATCAGAGTATACCGAAGGCTGCTTCGGGTTGCACCACGAGTAGGACAACCGATTCTGGCAACCCACTTGTGACTAGATAGTGACTTAACATATAATTAAAAATGTTAACTCCAATCGCCGTGATTAGACGAATGTTTATTGCAACGCCAATCGTAATGACGCTTTAACTTAGTTGTTACTTGAGATCCGTTTCAGTCATTGGTCGTCTAAGTGGGGGTCTACCAATTCTGCGTATATCGGTATGTATTCTACACCAAATCACGTCGGTGGTTCTGCTTAAACTGGATTCTTATTTCAGAATAACGATGGGATTAGTATAGTTTGTTCCCTATCCTGCTTGCTGATTAACGCTATGCTTTTTTAGGTCAATAAACCGCGATAAAGCCTTATCACCTATATGGCTTCAGTTAAGATGAGATACCCCTACTTATCTTTGTATAATTATACATAAAAAGGGATAGATTAGAAGCCTCATTTGCTCTCTCTTTTTTCTATACACACATTTAGGCTATCACCACTAGTACGAGTATAATAACTTTATCGAAAAAGCTCAAAGTTAACAATCATAAATTATACAAAGTCTAGACGTTTCCTCTTGGGGTATCCTTGTAGTCTAGCTAGGTTGTTTTTATTAATTTATGTTTTTAATATAATGTATAACATAAAAATTTACACCTTATTTATTTCTGTAATGAAATATAAGTATTGCTTCATTTTGTGCATGCTCCAAAAGGCGCCAAAAGTCGTTGCAACAATAGCTAAACATCGAATTAAAAAAATCAACATATGCCTATACGCTACAGTTCCAGATAATGCAGTGCTAAATGCTGAGTCTTTTACAAAAAATAAATTGCACACATTGATAAGATCTGGAAAAAAGATAAAATTTTATTATAAAAAACAGAATGCCAAATTAATGTGAAAAACCAAAGGGTTGCACTCTGGGAGTGCCGGCAGAAGTGAAAACTTGAATATTAACGTTGAGCATTTTAGTAATGGTTCACTTGACATGGCGCGGCGTGCTTGTTCAAAAAACAGGAGAAAACAATAACATTATAGTTTTGTCTCCTTCGCACTTGTTGTCACACATGTTATAATAGTAACAATGGTGCTTTATAGTGGTGCTATAATAAATAAGGTGCTATAATAAATAATGGGTCCACGTCGGATATTTAAATCGTCGGCGTAACTGGCCCAAAGGATGCCGTCTCCGGGCGGCAAATCATTGTTATTCAATACGTTGCCGCCTGCCCGTGTGAACATTAATTAAACGTCGGTGTAACTAATCATTGTAATCGGATATGTTGCCGCCGGCCCTTATAAAGTTAGGAATAGTTATTTAATTTGGTCATTCTTTTCGTAGCATCGAGCTAGGAAAGACGCTCTTAATTTGTAATTAGTTTGTAGTTTTTATATAAAATAAATTAGTATTAGTTATTTTGGGTTTTCTTGAATCCTCCGACAGCGACTTCTGTAATTGGCGCAGTCGGTAAAGGATGCTTCAGGCCGTTTTGGGGTAGATTTTGGCTAGGAATTCCAAAATTGAAGACCTAAATTTTCAAATTTCTACTACGAGCGACGGAGCATTAAAAGAACCAGAAGTTTGGAGCGGAGGAAAATCCGAAAATCGATATTCCCGAGTACCAGATTCTTGCCCAGTAAGTACACAAAAATCTTTTCTGTGTATTGCCTTTTATCCTTAGTCCTTACCTATAAGCTACCAAAAATTTTTATCCTAAGTAAAGTACCTCTGTAGGGTTTTCGCGTGCTAAAATCGCCCGGAGCCTTCAGTTGGACAATAAGAGACATTAGTTTAAATTTAGTTAGTAATTCTAGTATTTTTAAACGTTCTTTAGATAATTTAGATAATTATAGACATAGATGTATTATGTAAGTCTAAATCCTGATAATGAACTATCGAAGCTTTACCTCATTAACGGGATTTTAAATAAAATCACAGGGCCAGCCGCGATTATAATTAACTCGAATATGATATCTGAGGATTAGGATTGCATAAAGAAAATTTTAGTAAATAATTTTTCAGACCAAAGAGATGAGACCGCTTTATATAATGACCTTATGCTAGCCACGCAGGGAAATAATTCGCCGCAAGAATTTTATGACCGTTGTTTAAATTTATTTAGCACTATCATGACATATGTTACGTTACATGAAAATATTACAACCACTATAGAGGCTAAAAGGACTCTATATAGAAAGTTAACACTGCAAGCTTTTGTCCGGGGATTAAAAGAACCACTGGGCTCACGGATTAGATGCATGCGTCCTGATAGTGTAGACAAGGCTCTCGAATTCGTATAAGAGGAGTTAAATGTCATATACTTACAGAATTGTAACAATTATGTTTATAAAAAGTCAATTATTCAGATCAATGATAAACGCATTTTGCATGAGTTCAATATGTTAATCTAATTAAGTACGCGAAATTTGCTCAGTATCTAACTATAATAACCGAAAATATTGAAAATATCTCTGATGAACTTTTAGAATAGAAAATATACTAGCGTTTATTCGTACCTCAAGTATTCATCATCTAATGTTTAGTATTACAGTTTTAATAATATGATTAAATTTACGGCAAAAGACCAAGTAATTTATTTAGAGATTAGGGAATAATGATATTTCGTTAAGCCTGGCTATTAATACTCTGAAAATAGAATAGTAATCTTAATATTTAAATGAGTTAATCTTGTATATATATATATTTTCCGAATCTCGGAAACGGCTCCAACGATTTTCCTGAAATTCAGCATGTAGGAGGTTTTGGGGGAGAAAAATTGATCTAGCTAGGTTTTATGTAAAAAAAATATTGTTTTATTCCTATTTTTGGGTATTAAAAAACACTAACATTTATATTGAATTGAATTTTCGCCATTAACTGTCAAATCGACGTAGCTTATTCGGTTAGCGGGCAGCCTCGAGAAATGTGAGTGCCAAGGATCGATCCCAGCTAAATAATTGTTTTTTCTTTTTTTAAAGTTTTTTTTTTGTAAAAAATCACCCAGATATTTATATTTAAGTTCCTATATTTAACAAAAGAAAATTCGACTTTTATAAATTATCAATAGCCCATAAAGAAGTATTATACTTAAGCTTCCTATATTTAGCAAAAGAAAATTTGACTTTTATAAATTATCAATAGCCCCAAATAAATTTAATCAAGTCCTAATCCTTCCCTGCTAAACCTTCCCTGGCAACATATGGAGAAGGATATGTGTACGTTGAGGCTGAATGCCCGAAGTTCGACAAACTGGACCAACAACTTCGAAAGCTACCAGACTCCACAAGAACTCTCATCGTAAATTCATCCAACGGGAAGGGCTGCAAGATGACTACAGTAACCTTGTCAAAAAATTGCACTGGAAATACTCAACGAGAAACACTGTGTGATGTCATTTCCAAATATCACCATAATCACATACTGTAAGGATACCGTTGAGAAGAAATCATTTGAACTGAATCTTCAAATAAAAATTACGTACATCATAAGCTTATATCTCAGCCGAAGTTGAACCTTAAGAATACCCCTAAGGAGTTCATCTACCATACGACAATATACATCTTATTAAGTGCACTTGCACTCAGTATATTCATTGCGACAACGATAGTTGGCGCATAAGGAGCAAATTAAGAAAGAACCATTGCGGATGAAGGTAGTCAGAATCAGAGGCCAGGAACAGCTTCTCCTACTATGCCAGCAATATTTTTTCATCTGAAGCTTCAAAAATAGTTGCCCAACTGAGGGTGGAGGTGTTATAATAGTAACAATGGTGCTTTATAGTGGTGCTATAATAAATAAGGTGCTATAATAAATAATGGGTCCACGTCGGATATTTAAATCGTCGGCGTAACTGGCCCAAAGGATGCCGTCTCCGGGCGGCAAATCATTGTTATTCAATACGTTGCCGCCTGCCCGTGTGAACATTAATTAAACGTCGGTGTAACTAATCATTGTAATCGGATATGTTGCCGCCGGCCCTTATAAAGTTAGGAATAGTTATTTAATTTGGTCATTCTTTTCGTAGCATCGAGCTAGGAAAGACGCTCTTAATTTGTAATTAGTTTGTAGTTTTTATATAAAATAAATTAGTATTAGTTATTTTGGGTTTTCTTGAATCCTCCGACAGCGACTTCTGTAATTCACAATTAAGTATCTTGGTAAAGGTTGCATTACATACAAAATGGTATAGAACGGTGTACTTTCATTGACTCTTGTATATCATGTATAATTTCTGTGCTTAACTAAATTATCTGTAATTTTTTATTTAGGCTGCTAAAGTGTGTAGGTACATGGAATTAAAATTAATATCGTATGGTCGATACCACTTTGTATAAGCTTCAATCGTACCAAATTTTATCAATATTGATCTAGCAGTGTAGCAATAAAAGCATAACAGACAGACTTTCGCATATATAATACTAGCGGCCTGCATCTGCTTCGCACGGAAATAAAATAAATAGCCCGTGTCACTCAGCGTAAAAAAAAATATTAAAATCGATCCAGTAATTTTGATTTATTCATTACTGCCCGTGGCCCGCAAGCGTTAAATCTGAAGAAAAACAATTTCTTCTCCCTATACCACCTCTTGGTGGTATAGGGAGAATGGATGGATGGATTTCCTGCTATTTTTGGAATATCTAAATTCATATAGTACATATTTGCTTATTTATTTTTACATTTTTCCCTATGTATTTTATTTTTACAATTAATTACAGAATGTCTTTATATACAACATTCACAGCTTTCTTGTCATTAAACAAACTCTTGAAAGAACGACATATAGCTGCTAAATGCGAAGTGCTATAGGGTGAAGCGCGGCCTCCCTACGGCATTTTAAATCTGTAATATCTCCGAAATGTTCACTTAAATTACATGCTGTAAACGGCCATATTGATCTATATTAAATCAACAACTTATTTAAGGTACTTAATTGGATAAGGATTAATGCTGTATTGTATAAAAATTCCTTTGAACATAAGGCATTATTTTTCGTGAAAAATAATTGTCAAAAAATGCTATTGTGGGTTATCCATAAGAGATAGACATATACTAATCAAGGACTTTTCTGTAGACCTTTTCAAGGTGTACAATTACTTAGTACATTATTTTGATAAATCTCGTAGGGTGTAGCCTGCGTTTGCAATGTAAGCGGAAAAAAATGTAATTATTTACGTCTTCACATTAGAAACCTCAATAATTACAGTATTTCTCTACTCCGTATTGAATGGTATTTATACATACAAATCTTCCTCTCTATCTATTAAAAAAAACCGCATTAAAATCTGTTGCGTAGTTTTAAAGATTTAAGCATACATAGGGATATATGGACAAACAAAGAATGTGACTTTGTTTTATACTATGTAGTTATTACTATGGATGTATCATCATCATCGACATTATCATCATTCTCCTGCCTTTATCCCTTTGTAAGTGAGTTCGACACAACATGTTGCTACATCTTTTGACTAGTTAGTTAACGACCGGCCCTGCCTGACGTCAACTTACCTTAGTCTCGGTATGAAATGTGGGTGGTCTATTCCAATCAGCCGTATGCCACAAGACGGATTAGTATAGATCTATCAATGGGATGGTACATTTCTACTACAGCAGTTAGTTGGCTTTATGTTATGAGAAACCATAATAATTTTCAAAGATGCCTTGGATACCGCTCTGGGTTCGGTTATTTGCGATTTATATTAATACCCTTTTCCGGCACTTGTACTAAGTAACATTTAAATATACTGACTTATAATACTTATAAAAATAACTCCGAAGTGGTAATGTTTCTGTGAAATTGATACTTTAGTAGTAGAGCGCGTTGATTTGAAGCAAAGCGGGGCAGTGCCACATAGTCTCGATACCCAAAGCACGACTGCCAGCCTCTTGTCCACTACCACCCACTTTTCGTTGTGAATCTCCATATTCTAAAGAAAATTCTAATATAAATCTATCATCCTCCTGCCCTTCTTCCACTCATAAGTGGGGTCTGTACAACATGTTATAAATACGAGTATGTGTTTCACATGATTTGGCTACGTTTTTTAAGACCGGAAACTTACCTTAGTCGCCTTTTACGACAATTCGGTAAGAAAGAGGGTGGTCTATTGTACTCAAGTACTTTATGTTTAAAATTTCAATTTAGGCTTTTTTCGACGTGAAAATACTTAGATTGTTATTTAGAAAAATATTCTATTAAAATTCTACTATTAGAAGAATTAGTTTACAGTTTTATACTTACATTCATCACATATAAATAGTTCGCTTTATTAAGTTACCTCTCAACGAAGCAATCAAAGTATTAGTGTTTCGGGTTCGGTAAAAAAATCGCTATCATCACTTCAAAATAGTGAAAAATTTAAAACAACGTATTTACACTAATTATTGATCTACAAAATATACGTCATCATACGTACTAAGACTAAAATTGAGTACATTAGAAAACCAGAAGCGAATAAAACAAACAGTAATTACTGTCGGTAATTACTGCATTTATAAAGACAAGTCTCGATGGATATGATAAATAATTACATGGATCAAGTTTGAAATGCAGTTATTACTCACATATCCAGAAAAAAAATTATAGAGGCATTAAAAACAATGTAGGTATAATAATTTTATACAAAGTTTGATTTATACAAAGTAACAGAGTGGTTACTTACTAAAATACATTCGAATCGAAGTTGAAATTTTCATCTAATATAAGTCGAAGTCATATTTTGGAAAACTTGTACTGCATGTTTCCAAGTTACTGTAAGAGACCAAAGTTTTAAAACGTCATAAGAAAAGCTGTCTTTTGATATCTTAGCTATATGTAACCTGCTAGCTCAGGCCTACCGCCGTAGAGTCGAAGCCCGTTCATCGGGGGGAGATTCAGCGGTGGTAGAGGTGGAGTGGCGGGGGGCAGCTCAGGAGGAGCTCCTCCGCCAATGGAGGCGGCGGCTGGAATCGCCCAGTGCAGGATTCTGGACGATTTCGGCCATCCAGCCCATTCTTCAGGGCTGGGTCGCCAGGAGGCATGGGGTCCTCACCTTCCGCCTTACGCAGGTGCTTTCCGGACATGATTGTTTCGGGTGGTATCTGTGGAGGGTGGCCCAGCGCGAAGCGACTGATGAGTGCCACGAGTGTGGCGCCGACTTTGACACGGCGCTGCACACGCTCGCAGACTGTCCAGCTTGGGCGGTCCAGCGGGCGCAACTCGTGGCACAGGTGGGGCACGATCTCTCCCTGCCCACCGTGGTTCGTGCCATGGTGGACAGGGAGCGATCGTGGGCAGCGATGGCTCCTTCTGCGAGGACGTTGTCTCGCGGAAGGAGGCGGCGGGACGGATCCGGGAAGTCGAGTCCTTGGATTCGATCCGCCGCAGGCGAGCGGGGCGCAGGCGACTCGCCGAAGTCCGTCGCATGCCGCCCTAACGGGGACCTCCGAGCGGTCCGAACGGGGTATCGGACTCTCGCTGGAGTTAGGTCCCCGAGGCGGTCAATGCATCTGGTGCTGCCGATGCATCGTCCAGCGGAGGGAGGGGCCACGGCTGGTGGCGGCGATAGGTACCCTATCGCCGCCACCAGCAGCGTGGAGCACACAGGTTGTTTTAGTCGGTGCGAGTCCGACATAACCGTCGCCTGCCCCCGTTGGGCGGCGGTACCCATAAGGGGTTTATTCCTGTTCAAAAAAAAAAAAGCTATATGTAACCTGCCAGGCCATACGGAACAGTGTGATGTTAGCCTCCAACCTATATTTCTAAGAGCCTCGCATTTGCCTAACAGAGATTTAAGTAACGAGGCACTGCACTTAACTTTTACCAGACGAGTACGAAAAGAAATATAATATAACCTAAAATAATCGTCGGAAGTTTGCATCATCTATGCGTTTACGCAGCTTCTAGTTATAAGCGACTTGTTAAAACCTCAATTATTATTATATTAACAAAGAGGTCTATGGCCTCATAATAAGGCTGAGAGAACGCTCAGCGGGCGATAGAGCGAGCTATGCTCGGCGTTTCTCTACGTGATCAAATCATAAATGTGGAGATTCGTAAAAAAACAGTCACCGACATAGCTCAGCGTGCCGCGAAGCTGAAGTGACGATGGGCTGGGCACATAATGCGGAGAACCGATGGGCGTTGGGGTCCCAAGGCGTTGGAATGGCGACCCCGCACCGGAAAGCGCAGTGTCGGCAGACCCAATACGAGATGGACTGATCACCTCAAAAAGGTCGCGGGGAGCCGCTAGATTCAAGCGGTACAAAGTTGTGTGTTGTGGAGATCCTATGAAGAGACCTATGTCTAGCAGAGGACGACTATCGGCTGTCAATGAAGAAGAAACATAGAGGTCACATCGCGATAAAAGCAAGTTACCATTATAAAAGGTACAATGTTTCGGATGATCACGTGGTGGTGAAACGTCAAACCTTATATAAAGGTAGTTTAGACTTTTATATAAGGTTTGACGCGGTTTTTCGCGATGTGACCCGTATGTTTATATAATAATTTGTATTACTCGCGAATTTTTAAAGACCAATCTGAATTATGGACTACTAGCTTTTACCCGCAACTTCGTTTGTGTGGACTGTTGTCGCGTGATAGGTCGATAATAGATGTTGCTTTTCAATGTCATTCTATTTCTTTAGAATTAACTGGATTTGTATGGCCTATTGTTACCTTGTATTTAAGGAATAATTGTGTCAAATTTCATCGATATTAGTTACGTGGATTCCCCGTGAAAGAGTAACAAACATACATCCATACTCACAAACTTTCGCATTTATAATATAAGTAGAAGGTACGATTATTGATACTGTATTAAAAATACTTTAACAGAAGAAGATAGGTAGAGAAATGCAAAAAATGGGGTTTAAAAAATAAACTACAGCTACATTATCAGTTAATTGTACAGGGTCTGAGCGAGCTATATCCTCATATTCTTATCTTCTAAGTAATCCTCAATAGCATAGTAGGCTTTCTGAATCAGCCTCTTTTTAACAGTGTTTTTAAACTGGTGTTATGGCGAAGTTGAAGCTTATGTCGGTTCCTACCTTGTCTATTATACACATTACCTATCTTTTTATAATGCTTTATATTTTTATGTACAAAAAAATTAAATTGCTAGTCTGCTATTAAATTGATGAACTATACACTGTCCATTATATTAACCATCTTTTGACAGATTGACGATAGTGATGTCCTAAAGATTCTCGTATGCGATACCATTCCGATTATAGTACCTACTATCATTAATCGAATTACGTACCTAAGTAATTCGATTAATGATAACCTACGTAAACTAGATTACTACTTGAGAAAAGAAATTCCAACTTTGAGAAAACTTATTGTTTCTTTGAAAAGAAGTGGTCTATTTCATGGTGAAAAATCTTCTTTGGTCAAAGTTTTGAACACAATTGGCTTTTCATATAAAAAGTTAAATAAAAGAAAATTAATAATGGAACGCACAGATATAGCTATAGCACGTTGTGATTTTTTAAGAGAGGCAAAGAAAATACAAGATTGGGCAAATATTGTTTTCACGGATGAAACATGGCTCAACGCTAACCACACACTATCTCGTTTCTGGACTGATGATACTGCTGATTCCACTTCCTCAGTACCAATGGGAAAAGGTGAGCGCCTAATCATTTGCCATGCAGGTACAGCAAAAGGATTTGTACAAGACGCACTGTTGGCATTTAAATCGAAGAAATCAAATGACTACCACGAAGAGATGAATGCAAATGTGTATGAAGAGTGGTTCAAAAAAATGCTCATTTCATTGGAAGAACCATCAATAATTTTTATTGATAATGCGCCCTACCACTCCCGTCAAATTGACAAAATGCCAACACAGGCTAATAAAAAGCATGAAATAATTAATTGGCTTCGGGACAATGGAGAAAATGTGGACGACTCAATGTTAAAAGTTGAATTAATAAAAATATTAAAAACCAAAAAGAGAGCAAAACGCTATGTAATCAATGAAATGGCAGCAGAATATGGCCATACTGTTCTTCGGATTCCTCCATACCACTGCCAGTACAACGCAATAGAACTTATATGGGCACAAGTAAAAGGGCATGCTGCGAGATGCAATACAAGCCCCCCATTCACAGCGAATAAAATGTTGCAATTGCTAAAAAATGCTTGCACCCACGTAACGGCCGAGAACTGGGCAAGTGTGGTGGAAAGAACTAAAAGAGTAATATTCTCTGATTGGGAACGTGATATTGCGTTTGATAATATATTATCTACACAAGAGCTAATAATAACTGCTACTGAAGACTCCTCATCGGAGGAGTCTAGTGTTGATTATCATTCCGACGACTCGTGCTAATAAAATAAATTAAAATATCCTGATTGTTTTATTTGTATTCATGTATTAACTAAGAAGAAAGTAAAACTTTATATAATGTTATTAAATGTCTTTTAATACTCGTAACATCGATTTCTACCGATTATTTTTAATCTGTGGCATAATCGTAGAAACCATTATGTGTGACATCACTAAGTGGGCGGTACCCATCCATAAAGTACAAATATTATTTGTATGATATTTGTACGTAAGCAATACAAAACTTAATGAGCGTGAGCTGTCAAAAGACTGATAATATGATGGACGCAGTATAACACCACTTTCTAATATATATTATATATATAAGAAAGTGGTGTTACTTACACTATTTATAACTCAAGAACGGATGTACCAATTTGGCTGAAAATTGGTTCCTCCGGTTCCTTAGAACCAGGAGACGGACATAGGATACTTTTTATCCCGTTCGACAGCATTTCCGTTAAGTCATTATAAAACGTGGTCTAACAAAAACGACTATGACGCGGAATAACAAAACGCAAATGACAGTGGAATAACAAAACATAAATGACAGCTAAACGTAATTTTGTCTTTGGTTAAGTATGATAAAAAATTGGACAATTATCAAAATAGTAGCTAGTACATACTACGTCACTACATAATATAAAACAAAGTAGCTTTCTCTGTCTGTCCCTATGTCCCTATTTTGACATGGCCAACTATATGTCGCTCTTTCAAGAGTACCCTCTAAAGAAAACATGTTTGTATTGTGTAATGACAAGAAAGCTGCGAATGTTGTATATAAAGACATTCTGTAATTAATTGTAAAAATAAAACACATAGGGAAAATGTAAAAATGTATATGAATTTAGATATTCCAAAGATAGCAGGGAAACTTCATGGTATGGGGAAAGGGGAATTGTTTTACTCCAAATTTTGCGCGTGCGGGCCACGGGCAGTAATGTATAAAACAAAATACTGGATAGATTTTAATCATTTTTTTCACTGAGTGATATAGACTATATATTTTATACCCGTGCGAAGCCGGAGCGGGCCACTAGTTATAAATATACTAATAGACAGACTTATCTGTTCGAGATATAAGGTCATAGGTCAGGTAAATAAATAATCAACAATAATTACAACTTTTTATTAATGAATATGTTTGTATTATTTTTTTGGAATGTGACAAGACTTATTTTGCATTTAGATGCGATACTGAATTTGGTGTCATGAGCATTGCAAAGTGCCAAGCGTTTATATACTGACATTGAAATCAACACTAAACTAAACACGCGTGTCTACCTAATGTAAAACGTTATAAATAGTTACGTACAGGGACGTAGAAACACCCACAACCTGAAAAAAATTAAAGCAAGCATGTAAAATTTATTGTTGGTGGAGTTTAAATAGATTTTACATTTATTACGTTCGCAGCAAAATCACAAAGCTCCTTTGGGTTTCTTTACATAAATACAAACGGATAGTACACTACATTAAACATTACATACATTTTATATTAGTAAATTGCATACATATAGGAAAAATTGAAATCTTTCACAGTATATTAAACATAGAATACTTCGCCCCATACGAAGAATAAAGTCACATTTTCTATGATTATACATGGGACATGTAACTGTATTATTCGGATGGAGCGACATATTAATAATGATTCTCGAAACATCCTAATTGGAAATATCAGAAATACCTTTACTTGTGTTGTCTTTGTATTTTCTTATATTTTAAAACTGAGTCGAATACTCATTAAATAGTTAAATTCAATCAATAATTTCCGTATTTTTGACACGGTGAAATCAGGAAATTAAACGATTACAAAGTGCTTTTGAATTGAACAAAAGTCAATTGTTGATGGACTTTGTCTTTACATTTATTACATGCATTTAGTGTACTTAAGTATTTTTCTTTTTGACGAATATCCTATAGGGATAAGGTCGACCAAATGGGATACAAAAAATACTTGCCGACACTATTGTAGATCTTCCAAGAGAGAATATTCCCATCGCAGAAATTGAAAACTTGTTTAGACGCAATTCCTTATAAAATAAATCGGTCGCATCGTATAGTGGATCATTCACAGAGGTCACATTGCACATTAATTGTGCGACAAGAATCTTCGTTTGAGACAGCTGTAAACGTATATTGTATTTGAAATCGTTCACTTTTAGGCCGCGTACAGATATCGACAATCGTCGCGAATAGTTTGTCACGCATGCCTCAACCTGAGGCATACGACGGTACATTTCTACATGGCTCCTAAATGACACATGCTCAAGCTGAGCACATAAACAACCACGCATGGTTGCTGTCGTCAGTAGAAAAATGGCTCCGACAGACGTGCAGATTCCAGCTGCGGCCTGTATAATAATAATACATAAAAGATTAAAAAAAGAGAAAAGACGGTGGTGGACAAAAATATTTTTTATAAATCGATTACATTTTGAGGAGACATGGGCTCCATGAGTCATGAGCGTTTAACACAAACAAATCTTCCGTCTATACGGAGCGTATGGCTCGCACTGAGGCTGCGTTCGCAACGATCATATGACACGCACTGTGAGCACACACGTCCACACAGCTCGAGGCATTCGAGACGAACCATTCGCAACGCACGACTCGCGATGTCTCTACGCACCTTTACTATTCTAATACCAGATAGCGAAATGTAAAAAAAATAACCGTTGTCACGAACAATATTAAGATTTGATTATTTTTTGCTTGAAAATAAAGCAATAAATATTTATTTACCTCTTCTGAGATGCGTTGACAAGGTTCCACAAGTATTGCAAGTTTTGGACCATAACACATCAACCAGGAAACATTCAACAAAATTAGCATTAATTTATGTTCTGAAGTCAAGAATGAAATTAGTCAATATTTGCAAACGTAGGTATATATAAAATTGTAATTTTGTCTATAATTGTATTAAGATTTCAGTGTTTTTCATCGTAAAGACAGTAGTTAATAACAAAAAGACAAGTACAAAAGTAATAATAATATTATTTTGCTATAATCCGCGATAAAGTAAAATAGAAAATATATCTAGTGCCAAAGTAGAGTGGACAATCCGTTTTTATACCTGATACGTGCAGATATCGTAAAATCGCAAAGCTTTGCGATTTTGTCGTGGAGTCTTATCTCCTAAGGATGCTTCGGTTGCGGGGCGAAACGATTGTTGAGTGTTATAGTGAACGTGTGTAGTGCTTGTGTATTGTGGTAGCTGCATGTATCAGGTATAAAAACGGATTGTCCATTCTACATTTAGCACAATATATATTTCTATTTTACTTTATCGTAAAATAGAAGATAGAAGATTGTGCTAAATGTAGAATGGATCGGATATTGGTTAAAGTAAAATAATTTTATTATTATTTTTGTATTATAGATCCTTGCAAAGTAACGCGTAATTTTATGAATAACTTAAAAAGACAAGTTTAGAATATTTAAATTTAAAAATCAGCAAATCAATAGCTTCAATTAATAAAATCAAACTCAGAAACACCATTACCTGAATGACAAACTGCATCGATAATACTACCAATTATAACGATTAAATATGAAATTATTATTACAATGTGCAAAAAAATGGAAATATTTTCGGTATCATTTAATTTTCGCATCACTTTGCATGCTCGGACGAAATATTTTGTGATTTCAAGAGTTTCATAAGCAAGTTTACTTCGTCCAGTAAGTATTTCATCTGTAAAGCCGAGACACGTATACACTCAAACGTATTAGGTATGTTTTTCAACAAAGTTAATATAGCAATTTGGGTTACAAATTACTAGTAAAGTTGTTAACTTCTTCAGCTAAGCTAAAGTTCTTTTGTTAAGAGGGGGTTCACGTTGGTAGTGTAATGGCCGGAATTCGAACCCACGACCTCTCGATCGCTAGCCCGTTAACCGCTTTAAAAAGTATCATTATATCACCTACCCATATCCTACTTTAAGTAGGGTCATGTTTTGACTTGTTATTTTAATTGTCAATTACCTTATTTATAAAACCTCGATAACAAATGAGAGTGGTGTATTCTACTCAGCCGGATTCCAGGCGGGTCGGCGGGTCAATTTACCTTAGTCGCCTTTTACGACACCTCGGTAAGAAATAAGAGTGGTGTATTCTGCTCAGTCCGCATATCAAACGGCGGGTCAACTTAAAGTATAAATTAGATAATTTTAAATTTAGAGAATGATTGCAATTTTATCAGTATAGGAAATAATGTCGGAATATACACATTGAAGGTAAATAAATACGGATCACTCAAAACCAGGCAAGCTAGCATTAAATAATCTTGTTATTTGTCTAACAATAAATTTCTATGAAATAGAAAGATTTTACCACAAGTACAAATGAAGCTGAATCCTGGGTATTCACATGTTTAATGTGTCCTTTAAGTTAATTAAAATAACCTTACCTGGTTTCAAATGACCAATCAAGTCGATAACTTTGTTTATAGATGTTATTGGAATATGCAATGATGTGATCTGGTTTCTTGCAGTTGAATATTCATTTTGGTTGTATACTGTAAATATAAAAATAAATTTAAATTTAAATAAAACTAGTGCAACTCTATTCTTTATAGAATTGCGAAAAGCAATATTGACAAAGAAGCTTGCTAATATTAATATTTGGTTGGAATAAAAGTTAAGTAATAAAGGAAATCGGGACTTTTGGGCCCGATTGTAATAGGTTGAGGTATGGCTTGAAGAAAGCAGTATATTTTTAAATACATATATAGAAATTGAACAATCTTTAATAATGTGTTTGGCACAAATAAAATAGGTTATAAATTACAATAATCGCTTAAAGTAAATGAATAGTTAAAAATACAACAAAGAACGGCGTTGATTACAAGACTATTTCAGTAAATTTAATTTTTTAATCCTATCCTACTATCCTACTAATATTATAAATTCGAAAGCTTGTGAGTATGTATTACTCTTCCACGGCGAATCCACTGAACCAATATCAATGAAATTTGGCACAATTATTCTTTATACACCGGGGTAACATATAGGCTATAGAGATCCTGTAATTCTACACGAATAGGATGACATTGAAAAGCGCCATCTATTATCAAGCTTTCATGCGACAACAGTCCAAGCAAACGAAACGAATAATATCAAATATTTAATTTTTTATTGTTTAATATTAAACAAATTGGAGTTAACCTTAACTTTTGTTCAGAAATTGATAAATCGTTTGTTTTATCGCTACATTATTAATGCTTACCTATGCTGCTTTGTCTATTCTAAAATTTGTCATCCTTTAAAAATCAGCTGTTTTACATATCATAACCTAACTTTTACTAAATTTTTTATAACTCTGCTACTAGATTGACAAAATCAGCTTAACCAATATAAAAAGGTATCAAATGAACCCATTTTCATTATTACATCATGGGCTCAAAATTGAAATGGAAATGATGGAAACTAGAAATAATGAATTTGTATATAAATTAATGAAAATACTAACATTCATTACTCATCTGCGACAAGATATGCTCCAGACACGTATTAATAGTTTTAAAAATCGATTTGATGTCCATAAGAAGGAGCATAAACTGGAATTCCATCATATACTGCGATAGTTGTAGGAAAAAAATAGCAAATGTGCTGTATACATACCCTAAATCATATTAAAATTGATTAAATACATATTATTAATGAGTAGTAGTAATGATTAATTTGAAACTTAACACTTTGGGCGGAGCAACGTTATTACACGGCAAACTTAATAAACGCTAACTGATACGTTTATACACACGTCGGCATACATTTATCTTTCTTTAAACAATGAGCATAACCGGCTTTAGCTTGTGCCACTAGCTTCAAGCTACGCCATTGCGGCCGTATTACTTTAAATTTTTGTAATTTATTTTGTATGAGAAAATGTGTCGTACAACTAACATTTGGAAATCCATATGCTTCGTCCAAAGTGTTAATAGTAACCGACTTCCATACAAAACATTTGCAAAACAAAGAAATTACTGAGAAGCCTAAATTTTGAATTATTAAAAGTATAATATGGCACTATCACATTGTCTGTAATCTTCAACAAACAGACATGATAAAGTTAAAAACTTGCCTGCATCGACATGTACATTTTTCCGCACTCTAACACATTCACACACAATGTTCACTTATTATATTTAATTATGTATTTAGTTTAAATTTATCATATCGTTAAGAAAATCTCATCAAAAAATATTTTTGCACGGATGCTTAGGTAAATATTTAAAAATAAGTAAGAAAAACAATAATAACATGGTGTCATACATTTCTGGAGTATCCAAAACCGCATCAGTGGTAAAATAAACAAATGAAATATAGTTATAGATATCAGGAAAATCGCATGCAATATCTTTCTATCGCTTGTAAAATTTTGATTAAGGCTGGTTTTAATCTGAAATTTTAAGTGTGGTTATAATTCGAATCATAGTATCTATTAATCATATGATGATATAATAGCTGTGCCTATACTGTCTAGTTTAACGTGATATCTTACTTCTAACTTGATAGTTTTTAGTTCCTACAAAAAAGTTTCCTTATGTTGTTATGTCGGACTCGTACCGACTAAAACAACCTGCGTAGTCCACCGTGCTGCTAGTGGCAAGGTCAAGATATCGTTGTACATTTACCGACAGCCGCTCTGATTCCAGAGATACCTTCTCCGGGTAGGGACCTTTTAAAAGAGAAGCCCCGCTAACCGATGCTTCAGGAGCATCAGATGCACCGACCGCCTCGGGGACTTCTAAGCCAGGCGCCCAAAGGTCCCCTGCCCGAGCGGTTGACGACGGACTTGGGCAAATCGCTAACACTTGGATTTGCCAGCAGCAGATTGGATCCAGAACAAGAGTGCCTGGAACTGCTCAGCCGCCTCCCTTCGTAGAGCAGAAGGAGGCCATCGCTGCAGGCGTTCACTCCATGCCCATTCATTCATGTTGGGGATTTCAACCGCCGTGTCGGGTGTTTCCGCACCCACCGTGTAATTTTTTATAGAGGTTTTCTTCCTCGACTCTTGAAGATCTCCGTTCCCATTGCTGGCCTTCCGTGCTTTGCCGACGCTGACCAAAAATCATCTCCAGACAGACTCAAAGCAAGCCTAACCGAATCCGTCGTCCATTAGATTGGCCACTCTACAGTGGTCCGTTCGCCAAGACTAAGAAATACATATCAGAGTATACCGAAGGCTGCTTCGGGTTGCACCACGAGTAGGACAACCGATTCTGGCAACCCACTTGTGACTAGATAGTGACTTAACATATAATTAAAAATGTTAACTCCAATCGCCGTGATTAGACGAATGTTTATTGCAACGCCAATCGTAATGACGCTTTAACTTAGTTGTTACTTGAGATCCGTTTCAGTCATTGGTCGTCTAAGTGGGGGTCTACCAATTCTGCGTATATCGGTATGTATTCTACACCAAATCACGTCGGTGGTTCTGCTTAAACTGGATTCTTATTTCAGAATAACGATGGGATTAGTATAGTTTGTTCCCTATCCTGCTTGCTGATTAACGCTATGCTTTTTTAGGTCAATAAACCGCGATAAAGCCTTATCACCTATATGGCTTCAGTTAAGATGAGATACCCCTACTTATCTTTGTATAATTATACATAAAAAGGGATAGATTAGAAGCCTCATTTGCTCTCTCTTTTTTCTATACACACATTTAGGCTATCACCACTAGTACGAGTATAATAACTTTATCGAAAAAGCTCAAAGTTAACAATCATAAATTATACAAAGTCTAGACGTTTCCTCTTGGGGTATCCTTGTAGTCTAGCTAGGTTGTTTTTATTAATTTATGTTTTTAATATAATGTATAACATAAAAATTTACACCTTATTTATTTCTGTAATGAAATATAAGTATTGCTTCATTTTGTGCATGCTCCAAAAGGCGCCAAAAGTCGTTGCAACAATAGCTAAACATCGAATTAAAAAAATCAACATATGCCTATACGCTACAGTTCCAGATAATGCAGTGCTAAATGCTGAGTCTTTTACAAAAAATAAATTGCACACATTGATAAGATCTGGAAAAAAGATAAAATTTTATTATAAAAAACAGAATGCCAATAGAAAATAATGTGAAAAACCAAAGGGTTGCACTCTGGGAGTGCACTTCTGGGGGCAGAAGTGAAAACTTGAATATTAACGTTGAGCATTTTAGTAATGGTTCACTTGACATGGCGCGGCGTGCTTGTTCAAAAAACAGGAGAAAACAATAACATTATAGTTTTGTCTCCTTCGCACTTGTTGTCACACAATTAAGTATCTTGGAAAAGGTTGCATTACATACGAAATGGTACAGAACGGTGTACTTTCATTCACTCTTGTATATCATGTATAATTTATTCAAATCGTAAAATAATTTCTGTGCTTAACTAAATTATCTGTAATTTTTTATGTAGGCTGCTAAAATGTGTAGGTACATGGAATTAAAAAGTGGTATCGTATGGTCGATACCACTTTGTATAAGCTTCAATCGTACCAAATTTTATTAATATTGATCTAGCAGTGTAGCAATAAAAGCATAACAGACAGGCTTTCGCATATATAATACTAGCGGCCTGCCCCTGCTTCGCACGGGTATAAAATAATAGCCCGTGTCACTCAGTGTAAAAAATTTTTATTAAAATCGATCCAGTAGTTTTGATTTATTCATTACTGCCCGTGGCCCGCAAGCGTTAAATTTTGAGAAAAACAATTTCCTATACCAAGAAGATTTCCTGCTATCTTTGGAATATCTAAATTCATATAGTACATTTTTACTTATTTACTTTTACATTCCCTATGTATTTTATTTTTACAATTAATTACAGACTGTCTTTATATACAACATTCACAGCTTTCTTGTCATTAAACAAACTCTTGAAAGAACGACATATAGCTGCTAAATGCGAAGTGCTATAGGGTGAAGCGCGGCCTCCCTACGGCATTTTAAATCTGTAATATCTCCGAAATGTTCACTTAAATTACATGCTGTAAACGGCCATATTGATCTATATTAAATCAACAACTTATTTAAGGTACTTAATTGGATAAGGATTAATGCTGTATTGTATAAAAATTCCTTTGAACATAAGGCATTATTTTTCGTGAAAAATAATTGTCAAAAAATGCTATTGTGGGTTATCCATAAGAGATAGACATATACTAATCAAGGACTTTTCTGTAGACCTTTTCAAGGTGTACAATTACTTAGTACATTATTTTGATAAATCTCGTAGGGTGTAGCCTGCGTTTGCAATGTAAGCGGAAAAAAATGTAATTATTTACGTCTTCACATTAGAAACCTCAATAATTACAGTATTTCTCTACTCCGTATTGAATGGTATTTATACATACAAATCTTCCTCTCTATCTATTAAAAAAAACCGCATTAAAATCTGTTGCGTAGTTTTAAAGATTTAAGCATACATAGGGATATATGGACAAACAAAGAATGTGACTTTGTTTTATACTATGTAGTTATTACTATGGATGTATCATCATCATCGACATTATCATCATTCTCCTGCCTTTATCCCTTTGTAAGTGAGTTCGACACAACATGTTGCTACATCTTTTGACTAGTTAGTTAACGACCGGCCCTGCCTGACGTCAACTTACCTTAGTCTCGGTATGAAATGTGGGTGGTCTATTCCAATCAGCCGTATGCCACAAGACGGATTAGTATAGATCTATCAATGGGATGGTACATTTCTACTACAGCAGTTAGTTGGCTTTATGTTATGAGAAACCATAATAATTTTCAAAGATGCCTTGGATACCGCTCTGGGTTCGGTTATTTGCGATTTATATTAATACCCTTTTCCGGCACTTGTACTAAGTAACATTTAAATATACTGACTTATAATACTTATAAAAATAACTCCGAAGTGGTAATGTTTCTGTGAAATTGATACTTTAGTAGTAGAGCGCGTTGATTTGAAGCAAAGCGGGGCAGTGCCACATAGTCTCGATACCCAAAGCACGACTGCCAGCCTCTTGTCCACTACCACCCACTTTTCGTTGTGAATCTCCATATTCTAAAGAAAATTCTAATATAAATCTATCATCCTCCTGCCCTTCTTCCACTCATAAGTGGGGTCTGTAAAACATGTTATAAATACGAGTATGTGTTTCACATGATTTGGCTACGTTTTTTAAGACCGGAAACTTACCTTAGTCGCCTTTTACGACAATTCGGTAAGAAAGAGGGTGGTCTATTGTACTCAAGTACTTTATGTTTAAAATTTCAATTTAGGCTTTTTTCGACGTGAAAATACTTAGATTGTTATTTAGAAAAATATTCTATTAAAATTCTACTATTAGAAGAATTAGTTTACAGTTTTATACTTACATTCATCACATATAAATAGTTCGCTTTATTAAGTTACCTCTCAACGAAGCAATCAAAGTATTAGTGTTTCGGGTTCGGTAAAAAAATCGCTATCATCACTTCAAAATAGTGAAAAATTTAAAACAACGTATTTACACTAATTATTGATCTACAAAATATACGTCATCATACGTACTAAGACTAAAATTGAGTACATTAGAAAACCAGAAGCGAATAAAACAAACAGTAATTACTGTCGGTATATACTGCATTTATAAAGACAAGTCTCGATGGATATGATAAATAATTACATGGATCAAGTTTGAAATGCAGTTATTACTCACATATCCAGAAAAAAAATTATAGAGGCATTAAAAACAATGTAGGTATAATAATTTTATACAAAGTTTGATTTATACAAAGTAACAGAGTGGTTACTTACTAAAATACATTCGAATCGAAGTTGAAATTTTCATCCAATATAAGTCGAAGTCATATTTTGGAAAACTTGTACTGCATGTTTCCAAGTTACTGTAAGAGACCAAAGTTTTAAAACGTCATAAGAAAAGCTGTCTTTTGATATCTTAGCTATATGTAACCTGCTAGCTCAGGCCTACCGCCGTAGAGTCGAAGCCCGTTCATCGGGGGGAGATTCAGCGGTGGTAGAGGTGGAGTGGCGGAGGGCAGCTCAGGAGGAGCTCCTCCGCCAATGGAGGCGGCGGCTGGAATCGCCCAGTGCAGGATTCTGGACGATTTCGGCCATCCAGCCCATTCTTCAGGGCTGGGTCGCCAGGAGGCATGGGGTCCTCACCTTCCGCCTTACGCAGGTGCTTTCCGGACATGATTGTTTCGGGTGGTATCTGTGGAGGGTGGCCCAGCGCGAAGCGACTGATGAGTGCCACGAGTGTGGCGCCGACTTTGACACGGCGCTGCACACGCTCGCAGACTGTCCAGCTTGGGCGGTCCAGCGGGCGCAACTCGTGGCACAGGTGGGGCGCGATCTCTCCCTGCCCACCGTGGTTCGTGCCATGGTGGACAGGGAGCGATCGTGGGCAGCGATGGCCTCCTTCTGCGAGGACGTTGTCTCGCGGAAGGAGGCGGCGGGACGGATCCGGGAAGTCGAGTCCTTGTATTCGATCCGCCGCAGGCGAGCGGGGCGCAGGCGACTCGCCGAAGTCCGTCGCATGCCGCCCTAACGGGGACCTCCGAGCGGTCCGAACGGGGTATCGGACGCTCGCTGGAGTTAGGTCCCCGAGGCGGTCGATGCATCTGGTGCTCCCGATGCATCGTCCAGCGGAGGGAGGGGCCACGGCTGGTGGCGGCGATAGGTACCCTATCGTCGCCACCAGCAGCGTGGAGCACACAGGTTGTTTTAGTCGGTGCGAGTCCGACATAACCGTCGCCTGCCCCCGTTGGGCGGCGGTACCCATAAGGGGTTTATTCCTGTTCAAAAAAAAAAAAGCTATATGTAACCTGCCAGGCCATACGGAACAGTGTGATGTTAGCCTCCAACCTATATTTCTAAGAGCCTCGCATTTGCCTAACAGAGATTTAAGTAACGAGGCACTGCACTTAACTTTTACCAGACGAGTACGAAAAGAAATATAATATAACCTAAAATAATCGTCGGAAGTTTGCATCATCTATGCGTTTACGCAGCTTCTAGTTATAAGCGACTTGTTAAAACCTCAATTATTATTATATTAACAAAGAGGTCTATGGCCTCATAATAAGGCTGAGAGAACGCTCAGCGGGCGATAGAGCGAGCTATGCTCGGCGTTTCTCTACGTGATCAAATCATAAATGTGGAGATTCGTAAAAAAACAGTCACCGACATAGCTCAGCGTGCCGCGAAGCTGAAGTGACGATGGGCTGGGCACATAATGCGGAGAACCGATGGGCGTTGGGGTCCCAAGGCGTTGGAATGGCGACCCCGCACCGGAAAGCGCAGTGTCGGCAGACCCAATACGAGATGGACTGATCACCTCAAAAAGGTCGCGGGGAGCCGCTAGATTCAAGCGGTACAAAGTTGTGTGTTGTGGAGATCCTATGAAGAGACCTATGTCTAGCAGAGGACGACTATCGGCTGTCAATGAAGAAGAAACATAGAGGTCACATCGCGATAAAAGCAAGTTACCATTATAAAAGGTACAATGTTTCGGATGATCACGTGGTGGTGAAACGTCAAACCTTATATAAAGGTAGTTTAGACTTTTATATAAGGTTTGACGCGGTTTTTCGCGATGTGACCCGTATGTTTATATAATAATTTGTATTACTCGCGAATTTTTAAAGACCAATCTGAATTATGGACTACTAGCTTTTACCCGCAACTTCGTTTGTGTGGACTGTTGTCGCGTGATAGGTCGATAATAGATGGTGCTTTTCATCAATGTCATTCTATTTCTTTAGAATTAACTGGATTTGTATGGCCTATTGTTACCTTGTATTTAAGGAATAATTGTGTCAAATTTCATCGATATTAGTTCAGTGGATTCCCCGTGAAAGAGTAACAAACATACATCCATACTCACAAACTTTCGCATTTATAATATAAGTATAAGGTACGATTATTGATACTGTATTAAAAATACTGTGTCCCGCCGGGAGTGAAAGAAAAGACTCACCAGACGGTAACAACAATTTTATTGGGTCGTAAGTCTACTGCCCGTCAATGCTATGCTTCGTAAGTAGGTAGGTGTGCGCTAGGTACTGCCCTGGCTTTGTCTATCTGCGGAGTAGGCCGTGCAGCGCGCGCCCGGAGAACGAAGAGCCGACCCGAAGAACGTCGGGCCCGGGCTCAAGGTCACTGAAGTCCGGCTCTGGCTGAGATGGGGGTGAAAGGTGCCTTTTCTAACCCCGATATGACACCCCAATACGTGGGGGGAATAAATACACAAAATAAACTAGATATACATAGATAAAAGATATCTAGGCTGTTCGTCCTCTTCGAAGAAAGGGGCACGCACGATTAAAGTCACAGGTCATCATGCCTGTGAACGTGCGCACCCCGTCGACTCAGGAAACGAACAGCCCGAGCTGACGGGCTAATGCGCCCGCGCCCTCCTATGGCGAGACAAGAGGCGGGGAGGAGCGGGAGGAGGGCCCGCGTCGTGTGACTACTAGGAATAAGTCACACGATTCCGCGCGTTAAATTATTGTTTAAATAATAAAATATACATAAATACGTTTAAATAAATATAAAAATACATAAATATACGTTTTTTACGTTACAACTGTAACAGAAGAAGATAGGTAGAGAAATGCAAAAAATGGGGTTTAAAAAATAAACTACAGCTACATTATCAGTTAATTGTACAGGGTCTGAGCGAGCTATATCCTCATATTCTTATCTTCTAAGTAATCCTCAATAGCATAGTAGGCTTTCTGAATCAGCCTCTTTTTAACAGTGTTTTTTTTTAAACTGGTGTTATGGCGAAGTTGAAGCTTATGTCGGTTCCTACCTTGTCTATTATACACATCACCTATCTTTTTATAATGCTTTGTATTTTTATGTACAAAAAAATTAAATTGCTAGTCTGCTATTAAATTGATGAACTAACACCACTTTCTAATAAATAAATAAATATATATATATATATATATATATATATATATATATATATATATATATATATATATATATATATATATATATATAAGAAAGTAGTGTTACTTTCACTATTTATAACTCAAGAACGGATGAACCAATTTGGCTGAAAATTGGTTCCTCCGGTTCCTTAGAACCAGGAGACGGACATAGGATACTTTTTATCCCGTTCGACAGCATTTCCGTTAAGTCATTATAAAACGTGGTCTAACAAAAACGACTATGACGCGGAATAACAAAACGCAAATGACAGTGGAATAACAAAACATAAATGACAGCTAAACGTAATTTTGTCTTTGGTTAAGTATGATAAAAAATTGGACAATTATCAAAATAGTAGCTAGTACATACTACGTCACTACATAATATAAAACAAAGTAGCTTTCTCTGTCTGTCCCTATGTCCCTATTTTGACATGGCCAACTATATGTCGCTCTTTCAAGAGTACCCTCTAAAGAAAACATGTTTGTATTGTGTAATGACAAGAAAGCTGCGAATGTTGTATATAAAGACATTCTGTAATTAATTGTAAAAATAAAACACATAGGGAAAATGTAAAAATGTAGTATATGAATTTAGATATTCCAAAGATAGCAGGGAAACTTCATGGTATGGGGAAAGGGGAATTGTTTTACTCCAAATTTTGCGCGTGCGGGCCACGGGCAGTAATATATAAAACAAAATACTGGATAGATTTTAATCATTTTTTTCACTGAGTGATATAGACTATATATTTTATACCCGTGCGAAGCCGGAGCGGGCCACTAGTTATAAATATACTAATAGACAGACTTATCTGTTCGAGATATAAGGTCATAGGTCAGGTAAATAAATAATCAACAATAATTACAACTTTTTATTAATGAATATGTTTGTATTATTTTTTTGGAATGTGACAAGACTTATTTTGCATTTAGATGCGATACTGAATTTGGTGTCATGAGCATTGCAAAGTGCCAAGCGTTTATATACTGACATTGAAATCAACACTAAACTAAACACGCGTGTCTACCTAATGTAAAACGTTATAAATAGTTACGTACAGGGACGTAGAAACACCCACAACCTGAAAAAAATTAAAGCAAGCATGTAAAATTTATTGTTGGTGGAGTTTAAATAGATTTTACATTTATTACGTTCGCAGCAAAATCACAAAGCTCCTTTGGGTTTCTTTACATAAATACAAACGGATAGTACACTACATTAAACATTACATACATTTTATATTAGTAAATTGCATACATATAGGAAAAATTGAAATCTTTCACAGTATATTAAACATAGAATACTTCGCCCCATACGAAGAATAAAGTCACATTTTCTATGATTATACATGGGACATGTAACTGTATTATTCTGATGGAGCGACATATTAATAATGATTCTCGAAACATCCTAATTGGAAATGTCAGAAATACCTTTACTTGTGTTGTCTTTGTATTTTCTTATATTTTAAAACTGAGTCGAATACTCATTAAATAGTTAAATTCAATCAATAATTTCCGTATTTTTGACACGGTGAAATCAGGAAATTAAACGATTACAAAGTGCTTTTGAATTGAACAAAAGTCAATTGTTGATGGACTTTGTCTTTACATTTATTACATGCATTTAGTGTACTTAAGTATTTTTCTTTTTGACGAATATCCTATAGGGATAAGGTCGACCAAATGGGATACAAAAAATACTTGCCGACACTATTGTAGATCTTCCAAGAGAGAATATTCCCATCGCAGAAATTGAAAACTTGTTTAGACGCAATTCCTTATAAAATAAATCGGTCGCATCGTATAGTGGATCATTCACAGAGGTCACATTGCACATTAATTGTGCGACAAGGATCTTCGTTTGAGACAGCTGTAAACGTATTTTGTATTTGAAATCGTTCACTTTTAGGCCGCGTACAGATATCGACAATCGTCGCGAATAGTTTGTCACGCATGCCTCAACCTGAGGCATACGACGGTACATTTCTACATGGCTCCTAAATGACACATGCTCAAGCTGAGCACATAAACAACCACGCATGGTTGCTGTCGTCAGTAGAAAAATGGCTCCGACAGACGTGCAGATTCCAGCTGCGGCCTGTATAATAATAATACATAAAAGATTAAAAAAAGAGAAAAGACGGTGGTGGACAAAAATATTTTTTATAAATCGATTACATTTTGAGGAGACATGGGCTCCATGAGTCATGAGCGTGCAACACAAACAAATCTTCCGTCTATACGGAGCGTATGGCTCGCACTGAGGCTGCGTTCGCAACGATCATATGACGCGAATGCGCACTGTGAGCACACACGTCCACACAGCTCGAGGCATTCGAGACGAACCATTCGCAACGCACGACTCGCGATGTCTGTACGCACCTTTACTATTCTAATACCAGATAGCGAAATGTAAAAAAAATAACCGTTGTCACGAACAATATTAAGATTTGATTATTTTTTGCTTGAAAATAAAGCAATAAATATTTATTTACCTCTTCTGAGATGCTTTGACAAGGTTCCACAAGTATTGCAAGTTTTGGACCATAACACATCAACCAGGAAACATTCAACAAAATTAGCATTAATTTATGTTCTGAAGTCAAGAATGAAATTAGTCAATATTTGGAAACGTAGGTATATATAAAATTGTAATTATGTCTTTAATTGTATTAAAATTTCAGTGTTTTTCATCGTGAAGACAGTAGTTAATAACAAAAAGACAAGTACAAAAGTAATAATAATATTATTTTGCTATAATCCGCGATAAAGTAAAATAGAAAATATATCTAGTGCCAAAGTAGAGTGGACAATCCGTTTTTATACCTGATACGTGCAGATATCGTAAAATCGCAAAGCTTTGCGATTTTGTCGTGGAGTCTTATCTCCCAAGGATCCTTCGGTTGCGGGGCGAAACGATTGTTGAGTGTTATAGTGAACGTGTGTAGTGCTTGTGTATTGTGGTAGCTGCATGTATCAGGTATAAAAACGGATTGTCCATTCTTCATTTAGCACAATATATATTTCTATTTTACTTTATCGTAAAATAGAAGATAGAAGATTGTGCTAAATGTAGAATGGATCGGATATTGGTTAAAGTAAAATAATTTTATTATTATTTTTGTATTATAGATCCTTGCAAAGTAACGCGTAATTTTATGAATTACTTAAAAAGACAAGTTTAGAATATTTAAATTTAAAAATCAGCAAATCAATAGCTTCAATTAATAAAATCAAACTCAGAAACACCATTACCTGAATGACAAACTGCATCGATAATACTACCAATTATAATGATTAAATATGAAATTATTATTACAATGTGCAAAAAAATGGAAATATTTTCGGTATCATTTAATTTTCGCATCACTTTGCATGCTCGGACGAAATATTTTGTGATTTGAAGAGTTTCATAAGCAAGTTTACTTCGTCCAGTAAGTATTTCATCTGTAAAGCCGACACACGTATACACTCAAACGTATTAGGTATGTTTTTCAACAAGGTTAATAGCAATGTGGGTTACAAATTACTAGTAAAGTTGTTAACTCCTTCAGCTAAGCTAAAGTTCTTTTGTTAAGAGGGGGTTCACGTTGGTAGTGTAATGGCCGGAATTCGAACCCACGACCTCTCGATCGCTAGCCCGTTAACCGTTTTAAAAAGTATCATTATATCACCTACCCATATCCTACTCTAAGTGGGATCATGTTTTGACTTGTTATTTTACGATCGGTCACCTGACTGACAAGAGGGTGGTCTATTGTACTCAACCACATATCACACGGAGAGTCAATAACCTTATTTATAAAACCTCGATAAGAAATAAGAGTGATGTATTCTGCTCAGTCCGCATACCACACGGCGGGTCAACTTAAAGTATAAATTAGATAATTTTAAATTTAGAGAATGATTGCAATTTTATCAGTATAGGAAATAATGTCGGAATATACACATTGAAGGTAAATAAATACGGATCAGTCAAAACCAGGCAAGCTAGCATTAAATAATCTTGTTATTTGTCTAACAATAAATTTCTATGAAATAGAAAGATTTTACCACAAGTACAAATGAAGCTGAGTCCTGGGTATTCACATGTTTAATGTGTCCTTTAAGTTAATTAAAATAACCTTACCTGGTTTCAAATGACCAATCAAGTCGATAACTTTGTTTATAGATGTTATTGGAATATGCAATGATGTGATCTGGTTTCTTGCAGTTGAATATTCATTTTGGTTGTATACTGTAAATATAAAAATAAATTTAAATAAAACTAGTGCAACTCTATTCTTTATAGAATTGCGAAAAGCAATATTGACAAAGAAGCTTGCTTATATTAATATTTGGTTCGAATAAAAGTTAAGTATTGAAGGAAACCGGGACTTTTGGGCCCGATTGTAATAGGTTGAGGTATGGCTTTAAGAAAGCAGTATATTTTTAAATTTGTGAATGTGTGGCACAAATAAAATAGGTTATAAATTACAATAATCGCTTAAAGTAAATGAATAGTTAAAAATACAAATAGTTAAAAATACAACAAAGAACGGCGTTGATTACAAGACTATTTCAGTAAAATTAACTTTTTGATCCTATCCTACTATCCTACTTATATTATAAATGCGAAAGCTTGTGAGTATGTATTACTCTTCCACGGCGAATCCACTGAACCAATATCAATGAAATTTAGCACAATTATTCTTTATACACCGGGGTAACATATCGCACGCTTAATCAAAAAAAGAAATATCTCCAAATTTCAATTTTTTGGGAATGGGCGTTTAAAGTTTTACACTTTTCCGGCGTGGTCTTTAAAAATGAATAATAAATAAAATATCTATATAAGAAGATGATGTATAGTTCCAAATTATAGTTTAGTGTACTAGCCTTTGTTAGATAGAATAAAAAGTATAATTTATGGATTATAAATTATTAAATTATGACATTAAAAATATAAGTTCGTACTTACTTCAGTTTATGATTAATAATTCGATTTTATTTCGAATAATTTTCCGTCAGAAAACTTAAAGAAGCAGTTTATTAGAGAAAAGTTATTCAGATGTGGAATCTCAATCCAGTTTAATTCGTTTTATTTTAAATTATATAACTTTATTACAACAATATTTGTACGTATCTCGGATTTTTATAAACCTTGAGAATAAGAATTGGTTATTTCTTGGGTAAGGAAAAAAAATTTACAATAATATACACGTTTATTCGTACTTTCAATGTAAAAAAATATAGTTCTTACCTACTGTCATTTTCAAATTCAAAATATTCTTTATTCAAATAAACTGTTTACTGATTCGGAAGTTTGCTTCTACCGAGAAGAAACCATCAAGAAACTCGGCGGAAAATCTTTTCAACAAAAAATAATTACAAATTGATTGGTTATAAGTTATTCGTTGCAGCTTGGTGCGTAGCTGACTGCATTTGACAGGTTGTCATAATTAATTAATGTCAAATCGTCGTCAATTTGCCCGAAATCGCTTTTTTTGGTAAAAGTGGGTGAACTATTGATAGGTTGATTGGCGCAGCTAGATTTTATCTTGTCTCTAAAGAGATGACTAACCGAAACCTGAGGCTGAGATTAATTTTCAAGACTTTGGTCGTTATCAGGTTCCTTAATCGCAAAATTCTTCTTCGTTCCTTAGAAAATTTCTGACAATGTTGAGCAGTTTTCTTGGAATTAATAAATTGAATAATGAATAAATAAATATATGGAACACTTACACACGCGGTCGTCCGTCCTCAAAGTAAGTAACTTACTACTTGTGTTATGGGTGAGAGACAACTAGCGAACATATTATCCTTATGTTTTTTTCAAATACATACTTAAATACAAATATACACGCAGACTCGAAGACCAACAAACTCATTTATAGAAATTGTTGGCCCTCGGCGGGAATCGAACCCGCGTCCCGCGAAACTGAAGGCAGGGTCACTACCCACTTTCTCTAAAGGCGGTAGTCTCTGCCATATTGAGAAGTGAAAGAGATTGGAAAGCCGTAGTCTCCTTTTGTGAAACCATCATGGTCAGGAAGGAGACTGCCGAGCGTAACCGCGAAAGGGCTGATCCTTCTCGCAGGCAGAGACGAAGGGGCCGTAGAAACCGTCCTAATTGATAGTCCCGGCCAATGGGACCTCTGGGGTCACGATCGGTCAGAGTGGGGGCTGTGGTCGTTCCTTTCGACCCCGAGACGAAACGGAGCTTGTTACACAAGCTCCGTACTATATTTTGTGGAGCACGATGTGCACGGCACTAGAGAGACCTCGGTGCAGTTCGTCAGAGATCCCGGGGCCTCTCTGCTAGTGCGGAGGCAGTCCATCGAGGGGGTTTTAGTGGGTAGAAATTCCACATAACCAGATCTCACCCCTAAGAGTTCCGGTATCTTTTTGAAGATTTCCAAGGGTCACTACCCACTGCGCCAACGGGCGAGTCAACATAGAAGATGTTGACCTATCAGAATCAAGAGACGTGTATGGGCATGAAGACGATAGACTAGAAGAAGTATCGTTGACGTGGCGGTAAAGTTCCATATTAGCTATTTTATTTTGTACGATATCATTATTCTCATGGATGAAGGAATCGTCACTGTCATCATAAGGCATGAGGCTTGTTTTACATAAACTTATGTTTTACAGAATTGGAATTAAATAAAAAATAGGAAATTAATCGTGAAGGAAATCAATTTAAGTTGAAAACGTTATTACAGTCTTCAACTTAATCTTACTTACTTAATATACTTATTTGGTATATTTTCATCTTCGATTTTATTGTTAAACACAGCTGCTGTTAGGGTAATGGAGTCACATTCTTTAGCCTCTCCATTTCGATTTTGACTAATGGAAGTCAGTACAATTAAATTAAAAATTCGACACGCTCACCACGACCTCATCATGGAAAACAAATGTATTTAATCTGGTTAGAAAACTTTTTTAATAAGACTAAAGTAGTTACGGGGATGTTTTATTTCATTGTAAAAGGAAATAACTTAAAATATCACACTTCTTTTTGTTTTTTTTTTTATTCTTAAACCGTAATAAAAATAATTGATATACATCTATCTAATAACCTTTTAATAATAAACTGAAGGTACTCCGATTCTTTCAAACAACTTATAATATTTTTTTAAATAAAGAAGCATAAATAGAATTATTCCGAAATTCCGTGGCATAATTTTACTAATATAGTGAAATAAGTCTGAATGATATCTTTTTATCAATAAATAAAAACAAGAAATTAGACTCACTCTTTAGTAATATAAAGAGTTATTAGGTTTTATATCGCCCTAGAATCTCCTTACTTTCACTACTGCTGGAACATGTCTGAATCTTTCCCTTTAGTGTTATCAAACAGTTCACACGAATTTGTCAAAAAGAGCGAAACTGTCGTTTATTTCATTCATATAAATCGGAATCGTATGGTTGTCGAAGCAGATCTATTCTTGGGGTTACGTTATAAAATTTTAAATTGAAAACTCCAAACTGGCAATTTTTGAGTTGTTTCTTTTTTTGATTAAACGTGCGATATAGGCTATAGAGATCCTGTAATTCTACACGAATAGGATGACATTGAAAAGCGCCATCTATTATCAAGCTATCACGCGACAACAGTCAAAGCAAACGAAACGAATAATATCAAATATTTAATTTTTTATTGTTTTATATTAAACAAATTGGAGTTAACCTTAACTTTTGTTCAGAAATTGATTAATCGTTTGTTTTATCGCTACTTTATCAGTGCTTACCTATGCTGCTTTGCCTATGCTACAATTTGTCATCCTTTAAAAATCAGCTGTTTTACATATCCTAACCTTACTTTTACTAAATCTTTTATAACTCAGCTTAACCAATATAAAAAGGTATCAAATGAACCCATTTTCATTATTACATCATGGGCCCAAAATTGAAATGGAACGGATGGAAACTAGAAATAATGAATTTGTATATAAATTAAAGAAAATACTAACATTCATTACTCATCTGCGACAAGATATGCTCCAGACACGTATTAATAGTTTCAAAAATCGATTTGATGTCCATAAGAAGGAGCATAAACTGGAATTCCATCATATACTGCGATAGTTGTAGGTAGAATAAAGCAAATGTGCTATATACATACCCTAAATCATATTAAAATAGATTAAATACATATTATTAATGAGTAGTAGTAATGATTAATTTGAAACTTAACACTTTGAGCGGACCAATGTTATTACACAGCAAACTTAATAAACGCTAACTGATACGTTTATACACGTCGGCATAAAATATGTATTTCTTTAAACAATGAGCATAACCGGCTGAAGCTTGTGCCATTAGCTTCAAGCTACGCCATTGCGGCCAGATTACTTTAAATTTTTGTAATTTATTGTGTATGAGAAAATGTGTTGTACAACTAACATTTGAAAATCCATATACTTTGCCCAAAGTGTTAATAGTGAGTGACTTCGATACAAAACATTCGCCAAAAAAAAATCAATTGACGCCTTTTACTGAATGCCTAAGTTTTGAATTCTTAAACGTATAATATGGCACTATCACATTGTCTGATATAGTCTTTCAACAAACAGACATGATAAAGTTAATAACTTGCCTGCATCGACATGTATATTTTTTCGCCCTCTAAAACACATTATCACACACGTTTACTTATAGTGAAATAATTACTAACTTATTTAGTTTCAAGTTTTTCTTATCGTTATGAAAATTCTCATCAAAAACCATTTTTGCACAAATACTTTGGTAAATATTTAAAAATAAATAAGAAAAGCAATAATAATATGGTGTCATACATTCCTGGAGTATCCAAAACCGCATAAGTGGTAAAATAAACAAATGAAATATAGTTACAGACATCAGAAAAACCGCATGCAATATCTTTCTATTGCTTGTAAAATTTTGATTAAGGCAGGTTTTAATCTGAAATTTTAAGTGTGTTAATAATTCGAATCATAGTATCTATCAATCATATGGTGATATAATAGCTGTGCTTATACTGGCTAGTTTAAAGTGATATCTCGTTTCTAACTTGATAGTTTTTAGTTTATACAAAAATGTCCCCTTATGTTATGTCGATCACGTACCGACTAAAATGATTTGTGAACTCAACCGTGCTGCTAATGGCAAGGACAGGATATCGTAAGTACCTCTCAAAAGAGAAGCCCGGCTAACCGAGGCATCTGCAGCGCTAGATGCACCGAATGCTTTGGGGACCTGTAAGCCAGGCGCCCAAAGGTCCCCTGTTCTAGCGGCAGACGATGGGCTCGGGCAAGTCGCTAACACCTGGATTCGCCAGCAGCAGATTGGATTCAGAACAAGAATACATGGAACTGCTCAACCGCCTCCCTTCGTAAAGCAGAAGGAGGCCATCGCTGCAGGCGTTCACTCCCTGCCCACCGATGTTTCATGTTACGGTGGACAAGAAGAGACTGCGCCCTAGGTTAGGACCCCAACCGCCATGGTGGGCGTTTCCGCACCCACCGGATAATTTTTTATCGTGGTCTCTTTCCCATTGCTAGCCTTCCGTGCTTTACCGACGCTGGCCGAAAACCTTCTCCGGACAGACTCAAAGTAAGCCTAACCGAATCCGTCGTCCATTGGGGACTCCACCCCTCCACGCCCCTGACTGGATAACTGGATCGACCATTACCCTACAGTGGTCGATCAACCACCCTAATCAAACTGGTATACTCTAAGAAATAAATCTTAGAGTATACCAAAGGCCTGCCCGGGGTGGCACCTTACTTGTGACTTGATATATAATTATAAATGTTAACTCCAATCGTCGTGATTAGACAAATGTTTATTGCAACGCCAATCGTTGTGACGCTTTAACTTAGTTGTTACTTGAAATCCGTTTCAGTCATTGGTCGTCTAAGTGGGGGTCTACCAATTCTGCGTATATCGGTAGGTATTCTTCACCAAATCACGTCGGTGTTTCTAGTTAAATTCGGTTCTTATATTTGAATAAAGATGCGATTAATATAGTTTGTTAATATAGTTTATAGTTCCATAGCCTGCTTGCTGATTAACGCTAGGCTTTTTTTAGGTCAATGAACCGCGATAAAGCCATTTCTCCTATATGGCTTAAGTTAAGATAAGAGACCCCTACTTATCTTTGTCTAATTACACACTAAAAGGGATAGAGAGAAGGGAAAAAAGAGAGAGCAAATAAGGCTTCTATCATTTGCTCTCTCTTTTTTCGATACACACATTCAGACTGGCACCACTAGTACGAGTATAATAACTATATCGAAAAAGCTCAAAGTTATAGCGAGTTTGTTTTTTTATTAATTTATGTTATACATTCTATAACAAAAAAAGCTACACCTTATTTATTTCTGTAATGAAATATAAGTATTGCTTCATTTTGCGCATGCTCCAAAAGGCGCCAAAAGTCGTGGCAACAATAGCTAAACATCGAATAAAAAAAATCAATATATGCCTATACACTTCAGTTCCAGATAATGCAGTGCCAAATGCTGAGTCTTTTACAAAAAATAAATTGTACGCATTGATAAGATCTGGAAAAAAAAGATAAAATTTTATTATAAAAAACAGAATGCCAATAGAAAATAATGTGAAAAACCAAAGGGTTGCACTCTGGGAGTGCACTTCTGGGGGCAGAAGTGAAAACTTGAATATTAACGTTGAGCATTTTAGTAATGGTTCACTTGACATGGCGCGGCGTGCTTGTTCAAAAAACAGGAGAAAACAATAACATTATAGTTTTGTCTCCTTCGCACTTGTTGTCACACAATTAAGTATCTTGGTAAAGGTTGCATTACATACGAAATAGTATAGAACGGTGTACTTTCATTGACTCTTGTATATCATGTATAATTTCTGTGCTTAACTAAATTATCTGTAATTTTTTATTTAGGCTGCTAAAGTGTGTAGGTACATGGAATTAAAATTAATATCGTATGGTCGATACCACTTTGTATAAGCTTCAATCGTACCAAATTTTATCAATATTGATCTAGCAGTGTAGCAATAAAAGCATAACAGACAGACTTTCGCATATATAATACTAGCGGCCTGCATCTGCTTCGCACGGAAATAAAATAAATAGCCCGTGTCACTCAGCGTAAAAAAAAAAAATTAAAATCGATCCAGTAATTTTGATTTATTCATTACTGCCCGTGGCCCGCAAGCGTTAAATCTGAAGAAAAACAATTTCTTCTCCCTATACCACCAAGAAGATTTCCTGCTATTTTTGGAATATCTAAATTCATATAGTACATATTTGCTTATTTATTTTTACATTTTTCCCTATGTATTTTATTTTTACAATTAATTACAGAATGTCTTTATATACAACATTCACAGCTTTCTTGTCATTAAACAAACTCTTGAAAGAACGACATATAGCTGCTAAATGCGAAGTGCTATAGGGTGAAGCGCGGCCTCCCCGCGGCATTTTAAATCTGTAATATCTCCGAAATGTTCACTTAAATTACATGCTGTAAACGGCGATATTGATCTATATTAAATCAACAACTTATTTAAGGTATTTAATAGGATAAGGATTAATGCTGTATTGTATAAAAATTGCTTTGAACATAAGGCATTATTTTTCGTGAAAAGTAAATGACAAAAAATGCTATTGTGGGTTATCCATAAGAGATAGATATATACCATCGCGGACTTTTCTGTAGACCTTTTCAAGGTGTACAAATACTTAGTACATCATTTTGATATATCTCGTAGGGCCTGCGTTTCCAATGTAAGCGGAAATAAAAATGTAATTATTTACGTCTTCACATTAGAAACCTCAAGAACTACAGTATTTCTCTACTCCGTATTGAATTGTATTATACCTACAAAACTTCCTCTTGAATCACTCTATCTATTAAAAAAAACCGCATCAAAATCTGTTGCGTAGTTTTAAAGATTTAAGCATACATAGGGATATATGGACAAACAAAGAATGTGACTTTGTTTTATACTATGTAGTGATTACATCATTATCATTCTTCTTTATCACCTTGTAAGTGAGTTATACACAACATGTTGCTACATCTTTTGGCTAGTTATTTAACGACCGGCCCTGCCTGACGTCAACTTACCTTAGTCTCGGTATGAAATGTGGGTGGTCTATTCCACTCAGCCGTATGCCACAAGACGGATTAGTATAGATCTATCAATGGGATGGTACATTTCTACTACAGCAGTTAGTTGGCTTTATGTTATGAGAAACCATAATAATTTCCAAAGGTGTCTTGGATACCGCCCTGGGTTCGGTTATTTGCGATTTATATTAATACCCTTTTCCGGCACTTGTACTAAGTAACATTTAAAAATACTGACTTATAATACTTATAAAAATAACTCCGAAGTGGTAATGTTTCTGTGAGATTGATACTTTAGTAGTAGTGCGCGTTGATTTGAAGCAAAGCGGGGCAGTGCCACATAGTCTCGATACCCAAAGCACGACTGCCAGCGTCTTGTCCACTACCACCCACTTTTCGTTGTGAATCTCCATATTCTGAAGAAAATTCTAATATAAATCGATCATCCTCCTGCCCTTCTTCCACTCATAAGTGGGGTCTGTACAACATGTTATAAATACGAGTATGTGTTTCACATGATTTGGCTACGTTTTTAAGACCGGAAACTTACCTTAGTCGCCTTTTACGACAATTCGGTAAGAAAGATTTAGGATTTTTTCGACGTGACGATACTTAGATTGTTATTTAGAAAAATATTCTATTAATTATTATTCTATTACAATACTTAGTTTACAGTTTTATACTTACATTCATCACATATAAATAGTTCGCTTTATAAAGTTACCTCTCAACGAAGCAATCAAATTATTATTGTTTCGGGTTCGGTAAAAAAAATCGCTATCATCACTTCAAAATAGTGAAAATTTAAAACAACGTATTTAAACTAATTTCTGTTCTACAAAATATACGTCATCATACGTACTAAGACTAAAATTGAGTACATTAGAAAACCAGAAGCGAATAAAACAAACAGTAATTACTGTCGATAAAGTATGCTTAAATATATTGTTTGCCTTTTGTTAGGCTGCATTTATAAAGACAAGTCTCGATGGATATGATAAATAATTACATGGATCAAGTTTGAAATGCAGTTATTATTCACATATCCAGAAAAAAAAATTATAGAGTGGCATTAAAAACAATGTAGGTATAATTATTTCATACAAAGTTTGATTTATAGAAAGTAACAGACTGGTATTACTTACTAATATACATTCGAATCCGTGGACCTGCGTCTACCTACGAGTACCTATCTACATTGAGTGTTTCGAGTTAACCAATTATTAACAATTAACAAATTATTACTAATCGTGATAAGAGCAGGAAACCGCTGAGTTTCCTGCTAGTTCTTCTCGGTGGATGACAGCGTTCCGAACTGGTGGTAGAATCGATCTGGTAATCATTCTAAATTATAATTAACTAGCGGCCTGCCCCTGCTTCGCACGGGTATAAAATACATATCCCATGTCAGTCAGTGTAAAAAAAAATGATTAAAATCGATCCAGTAGTTTTGATTTATTCATTACTGCTCGTGGCCCGCAAGCGTTAAATTTGGAGAAAAACAATTTCCTTTTCCTATACCAAGAAGATTTCCTGCTATCTTTGGAATATCTAAATTCATATAGTACATTTTTACTTATTTACTTTTACATTTTCCCTATGTATTTTATTTTTACAATTAATTACAGAATGTCTTTAAACAAACTCTTGAAAGAGCGACATAGCTGCTAAAGTCGAAGTGTTATAGGGCGAAGCGCGGCGTCCTCACGGCATTTTAAATCTGTAATATCTCCGAAAATGTTCACTTAAATTACATGCTGTAAACGGCCATAATGATCTATATTAAATCAACAATTTATTTAAGGTACTTAATTGGATAAGGATTAATGCTGTATTGTATAAAAATTGCTTCAAAAATAAGGCATTATTTTTCGTAAAAAGTAAATGACAAAAAATACTATAGTGGGTTATCCATAAGAGATAGACATATACCATCTCGGACTTTTCTGTAGACCTTTTCAAGGTGTACAAATACTTAGTACATCATTTTGATAAATCTCGTAGGGTTTAGCCTGCGTTTGCGATGTAAGCGGAAAAAAATGTAATAATTTACAGAAACCTCAAAAATTACAGTATTTCTCTACTCCGTATTGAATGTTATTATACATACAAACCTTCCTCTGGAATCACTCTATCTATTAAAAAAAACCGCATCAAAATTTGTTGCGTAGTTTTAAAGTTTTATGCATACATAGCGATATATGGACAAACAAAGAATGCGACTTTGTTTTATAATATGTAGTGATGAAATGTGTTAAGACTTGCTCGGCCGTGTTTTAGAGGTTGTTACAACCTTACGTTATAATGGTGAACTATGCTGCCAATATGTTATGAATGCCCCCTGTATGTCATTATATACTCTGTCTGATTTTCTTCGCTTCTACATATTTTTTGTTGTCAAAAAAACAGACGTTTCGAGAAAACACATTCTTAAACGGAACAAGTCTTTAGTTAGTAGTCTATGGCAAAGTACGAAATAAATGACTAACAATTGACATGGATTGGGAAGTTTTATTTATTTTAATTCCATAGAGATTAAGCTATACCGCTAATGAAAAAAAATATTTTATTTCTAAACACCATTTTGACGTGACGTCTTAAATTAGGTTGCGGCTTGGAGTCACTCATGAAAAAGTGTAACACCCGCTCACGTCTGTTACGATGAGTCACCGAACGAAGAGAGGCCCGCCGGACTGGCGAATGCCTTGCGTCTCTCTCCCACTCCAATCCATCACATTTAAAAAGACGTTGTCACGTAATATCTTTGCCCGTAAAACCGACTTTAGAGGCAACCGTTTTTTAATATTTGAAAGTCATTACAGTTAACAAAGTGAAGCTATTTATTTTTATTAAGAATATATTTTCAGATATGTATTTTTAAATATTATGTTAATAAAAACATAATTTAAATTTAATTTTTCGTATTTATACTAAAAACGTTGGAATCCAGCGCCGTAGGTACAGGTAATTAAAAAAAAAGCAATTTGACAATGGATACGTTACGTATAAATGTTATTATTAAATAAGTTTTCTAACACGTTCCCATTAAAAGTTTATAATATTTATAGAGATATTAAATACCAGAAAAACATAAAGAATTTTTTGATGTATATGAAGTTGTTGTACTCCGTTTTCTGAGCTTTTTACTATATACATATATTTCATGTAAGTACGGGTTATTTACTAAAATTATCAAATTATGCTCTTGATAAAATGATAAATCCCTCTAATTCTTCCCGGATCGATCTGAAATTTGTGATGGAGATATTTGCAGGGTTGGGAGAGTGACCGAAGCTACTCTTAATTTCAATACTATAGTCCACGCGAACGAAGTTTGCGCGGGTAAAGCTAGTAAATAATATAAATAATAACACCGTTTATAATGGGTATTATGATAGCCAAGCATAGCCGTGTGGTATCCGGCTTAGTAGAATAGTACCACCCTCATTTCTTACCGAGGTGTCGTAAAAGGCGACTAAGGTAAGTTGACCCACCGTGTGGTATCCGGTTTAGTAGAATAGACCATCCTCTTTCTTACCGAGGTGTCCGTAAAATACGACTAAGGTAAGTTGACCCACCGTGTAGTATCCGGTTTAGTAGAATAGACCACCCTCTTTCTTACCGAGGTGTCCGTAAAATACGACTAAGGTATGTTGACGTCAGGCAGGCGGCCGGTCGTAAAAACGCAGCCAAATCATGTGACAGCATGTTTATAACATGTTGTGCCGACCCCACTTAGAGTGGGATAAGAGCAGGAGGATGATGAGGATGATGATGATAGCCAAGCGGTGAGACTGTGTGACTCTTTTGAGGGGGTCACAAGTTCACACCTTGAGCAGGCAGTACCGAGATTTTCTATTCAAACTTATCTGTCTAATTGATAATTGTAAAGTCAAACGCTTTTTGGTGAGTGAAAACTGCGAATTGGTAGGTTACATGTATATCCAGAATTCGCCAGAGATATGCAAGTTTCCTCACAATGTATTCCTTTACAGAAAGCGTTTGATAAATTGCAAATGTCAATTGACACATAAGTTTTAACGGAAAAACTCGTTGGTGTCTGCCCGGGTTTGAACCCATGACTTAAAAGACTCGTACGGTCTAAACTATCACAGCTTTTTATGATCGCTACAAGCACTGAAACTTTAACTACGTAGACTTTTCAGTGTTTCTACGTGTTAGAATTCTACGTGGTACCAAAAAATAGGTGTTAGTTGCTCCGGTCGAAAGAGAAAACATTAATTGCTAATCTGCTATTATATTGATGAAATTACCTGTGCGAAGCCAGAGCGAGCCACTAGTTAAAAATATAATACAGACTTATCTGTTCGAGATATAAAGTTATAGGTCATGTAAATAAATAATCAATAATAATTACAACCTTTTATTAATGAATATGTTTGTGTTACTCTTTTGGAATGTGACAAGACTTATTTTGCAATTTGATGCGATGCTGATTTTGGTGTCATTGCTGATTGTGATGAGCATTGCCAAGTGCCAACACTAAATTAACCACGCGCGTCTACCTAATGTATAAAGTCATAAATAGTTACATACAGGGACGTAGAAACACCCACAACCTGAAAAAAATTAAACAAGACGTAAAATTTATTGTTGGTGGAGTTGCAAACATTGTCATCTTTCTGCTCTTATCCCACTTTAAGTGGGGTCAGCACAACATATTATAAACATGTTGTCACATGATTTGGTTGCTTATTTTACGACCGGCCACCTGCCTGTCATCAATTTACCTTTATCGTATTTTACGACACCTCGGTAAGAAATGTGGGTGGTCTATTCTACTAAGCCGGATACCACACGGTGGGTTGTTAGTGGAGTTTAAATAGATTATACATTTATTACTTTAACAACAACAAAAACAAAGCTGCTTTGAGAATCTTAACATAAATACAAACTGATATTACACTATATTAAGGATTACATATTACATTAGTAAATTGGATACATATAGAAAAAATACATATAGTATGCTTATACAGGGGACATGCAACTGTATTCTTCGGATAGGGCGACATACGAGTATTAATAAGGATTCTCGAAACATCTTCATTAGAAATATCAGATATACCTTTTCTTGTGTTGTCATATTTTAAAACTGAGTCGATTATTTATTAAAAAGTTAAATTCAATCAATAATATCCGTATTTTTGTCACGATGAAATCAGGAAAATTAAACGATTACAAAGTGCTTTACAATTGAACAAAAGTCAATTGTTGATGGACTTTGTCTTTACATTTATTACATGCATTTAGTGTACTTAAGTATTTTTCTTTTTGACGAATATCCTATAGGGATAAGGTCGACCAAATGGGATACAAAAAATACTTGCCGACACTATTGTAGATCTTCCAAGAGAGAATATTCCCATCGCAGAAATTGAAAACTTGTTTAGACGCAATTCCTTATAAAATAAATCGGTCGCATCGTATAGTGGATCATTCTCAGAGGCCACATTGCAAATTAATTGCGCGACATGGATCTTCGTTTGAGACAGCTGTAAAAATATTTTGTATTTGAGATCGTTCACTCTTAGGCCGCGTACAGACATCGGCAATCGTGTGTCGCGAATATTTCATCACGCATGCCTCAACCTGAGGCATACGACCGTACATTTCTATATGCCTCCTAAATGACACATGCCCGAGCTGAGCACATAACCAACCACACATGGTATTCGTCAGTAGAAAAATGGCATCGACAGGCAAGACGTGTAGATTCCAGCTGCGGCCCGTATAATAATAATTCATAACAGATTAAAAAAAGAGAAAAGACGCTGGTGGACAAAAAGGTTTTTTATAAATCGATTACATTATGAGGATACATGGGCTGCATGAGTCATCAGCGTGCAACGCAAACAAATCTTCCGTCTATACGGAGCGTATGGCTCGCACTGAGGCTGTGTTCGCAACGATCGTATGACGCGAATGCTCACTGTGAGCACACACGTCCACACAGCTCGAGGCATTCGAGACGAACCATTTGCAACGCGCGACTCGCGATGTTTGTACGCACCTTTACTCTTATAATACCAGATAGCGAAATGTGCAAAAAATAACCATTGCCACGAACAATATTAAGATTTGATTCATTACTTATTTTTTGCTTGAAAATAAAGCAATAGATATTTATTTACCTCTTCTGAGATGCGTTGACAAGGTTCCACAAGTATTGCAAGTTTAGAACCAAAACACATCAACCAGGAAACATTCAATAAAATTAACATTAACTTATCTTCTGAAGTCAAGAATGAAATTAGTCAATATTTGAAAACATAGGTATATAAGAAATTGTAATTTTGTCTATAATTGTATTAAGATTTCAGCGTTTTTCATCGTGAAGACGGTAGTTAATAACAAAAAGACAAGTACAAAAGTAATAATAATATTATTTTGCTATAATCCGAGATAAAGTACAATAGAAAATATATCTAGTGCCAAAGTAGAGTGGGCAATCCGTTTTTATACCTGATACATGCAGATATCGTAAAATCGCAAAGCTTTGCGGTTTTGTCGTGGAGTCTATCTCCTGATGATGATGCTTCGGTTGCGGGGCGAAACGATTGTTGCGTTTGTTATAGTGAACGTGTGTGGTGCTTGTGTATTGTGGTAGCTTCATGTATCAGGTATAAAAACGGATTGACCACTCTACATTTAGCACAATATATATTTTCTATTTTACTTTATCGTAAAATAGAAAATATATATTGTGCTAAATGTAGAGTGGATCGGATATTGGATTATAGTAAAATAATTTTATTATTATTATTGTATTATAGATCTCCGCAAAGTAACGCGTAATTCTATAAATTACTTAAAAAGACAAGTTTATAATATTTAAATTAAAAAATCAGCAAATTAATAGCTTCAATTAAGAAAATCAAACTCAGAAACAATTACCTGAATGACTTATTGCATCGATAATACTACCAATTTTAACGATTATATATGAAATTATTATTACAATGTGCATAAGGATAAAAATATTTTCTGTATCATTTAATTTTCGCATCACTTTGCATGCTCGGACGAAATATTTTGTGATTTGAAGAGTTTCATAAGCAAGTTTACTTCGTCCAGTAAGTATTTCATCTGTAAAGCCGAGACACGTATACACTCAAACGTATTAGGTATGTTTTTCAACAAAGGTTAATAGCAATTTGGGTTACAAATTACTAGTAAAGTTGTTAACCCCTAACCAGCTAAGCTAAAATACTTGTGTTAGGAGGGGGTTTTGCGTGAGGCGCAGAAGATTGTTGCGGTCAGAATTGTACGGGGCTACCGGACCATCTCCGGCGAGGCGGCCTGCGCTTTGGCCGGGTCCCCTCCATGGGACCTAGAGGCCAAGGTACTTGCTCAGGCCTACCGGCGTAGAGTTGAAGCCCGTTCATCGGGGGGAGACTCAGCGGCGGTAGAGGTGAAATGGCGGAGGGCAGCTCAAGAGGAGTTCCTCCGCCAATGGAGGCGGCGGCTGGAATCGCCCAGTGCAGGATTTGGAGGCAATGGGTCCTCACCTTCCGCCTGACACAGGTGCTTTCCGGACACGGTTGTTTCGGGAGGTATCTGTGGAAGGTAGCCCGGTGCGAAGAGTCCGGTGAGTGCCACGAGTGCGGCGCCGAATTTGACACAGCGTTGCATACGCTCGCAGACTTGGGCAGTTCAGCGGGCAGTGCTCATGGCACAGGTGGGGCATGATCTCTCCTTATTGTTCGTGCCATGGTGGACAGGGAGAGATCGTGGACTGCGATGCGAGCGATGGATTCCTCCTGCGAGGACGTAATCTCGCGGAAGGAGGCGACGGGGCGCATCCGGGAAGACAAGTCCTTGGATCCGATCCGCCGCAGGCAAGCGGGGCGCAGACGACTCGCTGAAGCTCGTCGTATGTCGCCCTTGCGGGACCTCTGGGCGTCTCGAACGGAGTTTATCGGACGCCCAATTGAAAAGGTCCACGAGGCGGTCGCTGCATCTGGTGCTCGCGATGCATCGATTAGCGGAGGAAGGGGCGACTTTAAGAGAGGCCCCGACCCAGAGGTGGCGCACTCTGGGATTCAGAGGTGCTGCTGGCGGGGATGGGGGCAATGTTTACAACGGTACCCTGTCTCCGCCACCAGCAGCGTGGTGGAGCACTGTCAGGTTTATATTCGGTGCGAGTCCGACATACACGCCGCTTGTACCCGTCGGGCGGTGACGACCCATAATGGGTTTTCCTGACATAAAAAAAACATTAATTAAGCTTGCATAGAGATCGAGTAGTTATTTTTGTAACAATAAATTTCTATGATACTGAACGATTTTACCACAAATACAAATGAAGCTGAATCCTGGGTATTCATATGATTAATGTGTCCTTTAAGTTAATTAAAATAACCTTACCTGGTTTCAAATGACCAATCAAGTCGATAACTTTATTTATAGATGTTATTGGAATATGCAATGATGTGGTCTGGTTTCTTGCAGTTGAACTTTCATTTTGGTTGTATACTATAAATATAAATTTAAATTTAATTAAAAGTAGTGTAACTCTATTCTTTGTAGAATTGCAAAAAGCAATATTGACAAAGAAGCTTGCTTATATTAATATTTAGTTCGAATAAAAGTTAAGTATTGAAGGCAACCGGGACTTTTGGGCCCGATTGTAATAGGTTGAGGTATGGCTTGAAGAAAGCAGTATATTTTTAAATATGTGAATGTTTGGCACAAATAAAATAGGTTATAGATTACAGGTTTAGATTAATCGCTTAAAGTAAATGAATAGTTAAAAATACAACAAAGAACGGCGTTGATTACAGGACTATTTCAGTAAAATTAACTTTTTAATCCTATCCTTCTACCCTACTAATATTATAAATGCGAAAGCTTGTGGGTATGTTTTACTATTTCAGGGCGAATCCGCTGAACCAATATCAATGAAATTTGGCACAATTATTCTTACACCGGGGTAACATATAGGCTATAGAAATCCTGTAATTCTACAGGAATAGGATGACATTGAAAAGCGCCAACTATAATCAAGCTATCACGCGACAACAACCCACGCAAACGAAGTTGCTGGTAAAAGCTAATAATAATATAAAACAATATTTAAGTTTTTATTGTATTATATTAAACTCTCTCTCTCTATCTTGACTTTTGTTCAGAAATTGATTAATCGTTTGTTTCATTGCTACTGTGTTAATTTGCTAAAAAATGACACACATACTTCAAAATTCAGCGGTTTTACATATAAGAAGTTCGTTACCTTACTATCACTAATTCTTTTATAACTCTGCTATTAGATTGACAAAATCAGATTAACTAATAAAAAAAGATATCAATTGAATTTTCACTATTACATCATCCTCCTGCCCTTATCCCACTCTAAGTGGGGTCGGCACAACATGTTACAAACATGTTGTCACATCATTTGGCTACGTTTATTACGACCGGCCGCCTGCCTGACGTCAACTTACCTTAGTCGTATTTTACGACACCTCGGTAAGAAAGAGGGTGGTCTATTTTACTAAACCGGATACCACACGGTGGGGCAACTTACCTTAGTCGCCTTTTACGACACCTCGGTAAGAAACGACGTTGGTCAATTCTATTCAGCCGGATACCACACGGCGTGGTAACTCAATATTGAATATAACCTAATTTTCAAAAATTTTACCTTTAATAGATTTAATTTTACTTTTTTTCATTTTCATTATTACATCATGGGCCAAAATTACAATTACAATTGTAATGGAACGGATTGATGCTATGGAAACTAGAAATAATGAATTTGTATATAAATTAAAGAAAATACTAACATTCATTTCTCATCTGCGACAAGATATGCTCCAGACAAGTATTAATAGTTTCAAAAATAGATTTTATGTCCATAATAAGGAGCATAAACTGGAATTCCATCATATACTGCGATAGTTGTAGGAAAAAAATAGCAAATGTGCTATATACATACCCTAAATCATATTAAAATAGATTAAATACATATTATTAATGAGTAGTAGTAATGATTAATTTGAAACTTAACACTTTGAGCGGAGCAACGTTATTACACGGCAATCTTAATAAACGCTAACTGATACGTTTATACACGTCGGCATAAAATATGTCTTTCTTTAAGCAATGAGCATAACCGGCTGAAGCTTGTGCCACTAGCTTCAAGCTACGCCATTGCGGCCGTATTACTTTAAATTTTTGTAATTTAGTGTGTATGAGAAAATGTGTTGTACAATTAACATTTGAAAATCCATATACTTTGCCCAAAGTGTTAATAGTGAGTGACTTCGATACAAAACATTCGCCAAAAAAAAAAATCAATTGACGCCTTTTACTGAATGCCTAAGTTTTGAATTCTTAAACGTATAATATGGCACTATCACATTGTCTGATATAGTCTTTCAACAAACAGACATGATAAAGTTAATAACTTGCCTGCATCGACATGTATATTTTTTCGCCCTCTAAAACACATTATCACACACGTTTACTAATAGTGAAATAATTACTAACAGTTTCAAGTTTTTCTTATCGTTATGAAAATTCTCATCAAAAACCATTTTTGCACAAATGCTTTGGTGAATATTTAAAAATAAATAAGAAAAGTAATAATAATATGGTGTCATACATTCCTGGAGTATCCAAAACCGCATCAGTGGGAAAATAAACAAATGAAATATAGTTACAGATATCAGGAAAATCGCATGCAATATCTTTCTATTGCTTGTAAAATTTTGATTAAGGCTGGTTTTAATCTGAAATTTTAAGTGTGTTAATAATTCGAATCAATCATATGATGATATAATAGCTGTGCTCATACTGGCTAGTTTAAAGTGATATCTTACTTCTAACGTGATAGTTTTTAGTTTATACAAAAATGTTCCCTTATGTTATGTCGGACACATACCGACTAAAATGATTTCTGAACTCAACCGTGCTGCTAATGGCAAGGGCAGGATATCGTAAGTACCTCTCAAAAGAGAAGCCCGGCTAACCGATGCATCTGCAGCGCTAGATGCACCGAATGCTTTGGGGACCTGTAAGCCAGGCGCCCAAAGGTCCCCTGTTCGAGCGGCAGACGATGGGCTTGGGCAAGTCGCTAACACCTGGATTCGCCAGCAGCAGATTGGATTCAGAACAAGAATACATGGAACTGCTCAACCGCCTCCCTTCGTAAAGCAGAAGGAGGCCATCGCTGCAGGCGTACAAGAACGCACGGTGGACAAGAAGAGACTGCGCCCTAGGTTAGGACCCCAACCGCCGTGGTAGGCGTTTCCGCACCCACCGGGTAATTTTTTATCGTGGTCTCTTTCCCATTGCTGGCCTTCCGTGCTTTACCGACGCTGGCCGAAAACCTTCTCCGGACAGACTCAAAGCAAGCCTAACCGAATCCGTCGTCCATTGGGGACTCCACCCCTCCACGCCCCTGACTGGATAACTGGATCGACCATTACCCTACAGTGGTCGCTCAACCACCCTAATCAAACTGGTATACTCTAAGAAATAAATCTTAGAGTATACCAAAGGCCTGCCCGGAGTGGCACCCCATTTGTGACTTGATATATAATTATAAATGTTAACTCCAATCGCCGTGATTAGACAAATGTTTATTGCAACGCCAATCGTTGTGACGCTTTAACTTAGTTGTTACTTGAAATCCGTTTCAGTCATTGGTCGTCTAAGTGGGGGTCTACCAATTCTGCGTATATCGGTAGGTATTATTCACCAAATCACGTCGGTGTTTCTAGTTAAATTCGGTTCTTATATTTGAATAACGATGCGATTAATATAGTTTATAGTTCCATAGCCTGCTTGCTGCATAACGCTAGGCTTTTTTTAGGTCAATGAACCGCGATAAAGCCATTTCTCCTATATGGCTTAAGTTAAGATGAGAGACCCCTACTTATCTTTGTCTAATTACACACTAAAAGGGATAGATTAGAATTATTTTTCGATACACACATTCAGGCTGGCACCACTAGTACGAGTATAATAACTCTATCGAAAAAGCTCAAAGTTATAGCGAGTTTTTTTTTATTAATTTATGTTTTTAATAGAATGTATAACAAAAAAAGCTACACCTTATTTATTTCTGTAATGAAATATAAGTATTGCTTCATTTTGCGCATGCTCCAAAAGGCGCCAAATGTCGTTGCAACAATAGCTAAACATCGAATTAAAAAAATCAATATATGCCTATACACTACAGTTCCAGATAATGCAGTGCCAAATGCTGAGTCTTTTACAAAAAATAAATTGTACACATTGATAAGATCTGGAAAAAAAAAGATAATATTTTATTATAAAAAACAGAATGCCAATAGAAAATAATGTGTAAAACCAAAGGGTTGCACTCTGGGAGTGCCGGCAGAAGTGAAAACTTGAATATTAACGTTGAGCATTTTAGTAATGGTTCACTTGACATGGCGCGGCGTGCTTGTTCAAAAAACAGGAGAAAACAATAACATTATAGTTTTGTCTCCTTCGCACTTGTTGTCACACAATTAAGTATCTTGGAAAAGGTTGCATTACATACGAAATGGTACAGAACGGTGTACTTTCATTCACTCTTGTGTATCATGTATAATTTATTCAAATCGTAAAATAATTTCTGTGCTTAACTAAATTATCTGTAATTTTTTATGTAGGCTGCTAAAATGTGTAGGTACATGGAATTAAAAAGTGGTATCGTATGGTCGATACCACTTTGTGTAAGCTTCAATCGTACCAAATTTTATCAATATTGATCTAGCAGTGTAGCAATAAAAGCATAACAGACAGACTTTCGCATATATAATACTAGCGGCCTGCCTTTGCTTCGCACGGGTATAAAATAAATAGCCCGTGTCACTCAGTGTAAAAAAAAAAATTAAAATCGATCCAGTAGTTTTGATTTATTCATTACTTCCCGTGGCCCGCAAGCGTTAAATCTGAAGAAAAACAATTTCTTCTCGCTATACCACCAAGAAGATTTCCTGCTATTTTTGGAATATCTAAATTCATATAGTACATCTTTGCTTATTTATTTTTACATTTTTCCCTATGTATTTTATTTTTACAATTAATTACAGACTGTCTTTATATACAACATTCACAGCTTTCTTGTCATTAAACAAACTCTTGAAAGAATGACATATAGCTGCTAAATGCGAAGTGCTATAGGGTGAAGCGCGGCCTCCCGGCGGCATTTTAAATCTGTAATATCTCGGAAATGTTCACTTAAATTACATGCTGTAAACGGCGATATTGATCTATATTAAATCAACAACTTATTTAAGGTATTTAATAGGATAAGGATTAATGCTGTATTGTATAAAAATTGCTTTGAACATAAGGCATTATTTTTCGTGAAAAGTAAATGACAAAAAATGCTATTGTGGGCTATCCATAAGAGATAGATATATACCATCGTGGACTTTTCTGTAGACCTTTTCAAGGTGTACAAATACTTAGTACATCATTTTGATAAATCTCGTAGGGCCTGCGTTTCCAATGTAAGCGGAAAAAAATTTAATTATTTACGTCTTCCCATTAGAAACCTCAAGAATTACAGTATTTCTCTTCTCCTTATTGAATTGTGTTATACCTACAAAACTTCCTCTTGAATCACTCTATCTATTAAAAAAACCGCATCAAAATCTGTTGCGTAGTTTTAAAGATTTAAGCATACATAGGGATATATGGACAAACAAAGAATGTGACTTTGTTTTATACTATGTAGTGATTGCATCATTATCATTCTCCTGCCTTTATCCCCTTGTAAGTGAGTATACACAACATGTTGCTACGTCTTTTGGCTAGTTATTTAACGACCGGCCCTGCCTGACGTCAATTTACCTTAGTCACGGTATGAAATATGGGTGGTCTATTCCACTCAGCCGTATGCCACAAGACGGATTAGTATAGATCTATCAATGGGATGGTACATTTCTACTACAGCAGTTAGTTGGCTTTATGTTATGAGAAACCATAATAATTTCCAAAGATGTCTTGGATACTGCTCTGGGTTCGGTTATTTGCGATTTATATTAATACCCTTTTCCGGCACTTGTACTAAGTAACATTTAAAAATACTGACTTATAATACTTATAAAAATAACTCCGAAGTAGTAATTTTTCTGTGAAATTGATACTTTAGTAGTAGAGCGCGTTGATTTGAAGCAAAGCGGGGCAGTGCCACATAGTCTCGATACCCAAAGCACGACTGCCAGTGTCTTGTCCACTACCACCCACTTTTCGTTGTGAATCTCCATATTCTAAAGAAAATTCTAATATAAATCGATCATCCTCCTGCCCTTCTTCCACTCATAAGTGGGGTCTGTACAACATGTTATAAATACGAGTATGTGTTTCACATGATTTGGCTACGTTTTTAAGACCGGAAACTTACCTTAGTCGCCTTTTACGACAATTCGGTAAGAAAGATTTAGGATTTTTTCGACGTGACGATACTTAGATTGTTATTTAGAAAAATATTCTATTAATTATTATTCTATTACAATACTTAGTTTACAGTTTTATACTTACATTCATCACATATAAATAGTTCGCTTTATAAAGTTACCTCTCAACGAAGCAATCAAATTATTATTGTTTCGGGTTCGGTAAAAAAAATCGCTATCATCACTTCAAAATAGTGAAAATTTAAAACAACGTATTTAAACTAATTTCTGTTCTACAAAATATACGTCATCATACGTACTAAGACTAAAATTGAGTAAATAAGAAAACCAGAAGCGAATAAAACAAACAGTAATTACTGTCGATAAAGTATGCTTAAATATATTGTTTGCCTTTTGTTAGGCTGCATTTATAAAACAAGCCTCGATGGATACGTTAAATAATTATATGGACCAAGTTTGAAATGCAGTTATTACTCACATAGCCAGAAAAAAATTATAGAGTGGCATTAAAAACATTGTAGGTATAATTATTTCATACAAAGTTTGTTTTATAGAAAGTAACAGAGTAGTATTACTTACTAATATACATTCGAATCGAAGTTGAAATTTTCAACCAATATAAGTCGAAGTCATAGTTTGGAAAACATACGCTGTTTCCAAGTTACTGTAAGAGACCCAAGTTATAAAATATCGTAAGGAAACCTGTCTTTAAATAATATCTTAGCTATATGTAATCTGCCAGGCCTTACGGAGCAGTGTTTGCCTCCTAACCTATTTAAGAGTAAGCTCGCTTTTGCCTAACAGATATTTAAGTAACGAGACACTTCACTTAACTTTTGCCAGATGAGTACGACTAAGAAATACAACTTATAATAGCTGTTGTTGAATGTTTGCAACAACCATGCGTTTATCCAGCTCCTAGTTTACCCGCGACTTCATTCAGCTTCGTCAGCTTAATTTTAAAACAACGTTAATTATTATTATCTAAACATAGAGGTCTGTGGGCTATGGGCTTCATAAGAAGGCTCAGAGTAGCTCAGCAGGCGATGGAGCGAGCTATGCTCGGCGTTTCTCTACGTGTTCAAATCATAAATGAGGAGATTCGTAAAAAAACAGTCACCGACACAGCTCAGCGTGTCGCGAAGCTGAATTGACGATGGGCTGGGCACATAGTACGGAGAACCGACAGGCGTTGGGGTCCCAAGGCGTTGGAATGGCGACCCCGCACCGGAAAGCGCAGTGTCGGCAGACCCAATACGAGATGGACTGATCACCTCAAAAAAGTCACGGGGAGCCGCTGGATTCAAGCGGCACGAAGTCGTGTGTTGTGGAGATCCTATGAAGAGACCTATGTCCAGAAGTGGACGTCCATCGGTTGAAGAAGAAGAAGAAACATAGAGGTCACATGGCGATAAAAGTGAGTTACCATTATAAAAGGTACAATGTTTCGGATGGTGACGTGGTGGTGAAACGTTGAACCTTATATTCAAATTCAAAATATTCTTTATTCAAATAAACATTTAAACAAGTGCTTTTGAATCGTCAACTCTACTGCTGGTTCGGAAAGCTGTTCCTACCGAGAAGAGCCAGCAAGAAACTCGGTGGTTGCTCTTTTAAAAATATAATTCTTAATACTATTTACATTAAGTCGTTACTGTCTTGTACAGGTTCAAAGAGAGCTACATCCACACATTCTTATCTTCTAAATAATCTTCAAGAGTATAGTAGGCTTTCTGTCTCAGCCTCTTTTTAACAGTGTTTTTAAACTGCTGTAATGGCAAAGCTGAAATTGATTGCGGAATTTTATTATAGAATCTTATACCAAAACCCACAAACGAATTACGTACTTTTGCAAGGCGCAAAGCAGGAGCCGCAAGCTTATGTCGGTTCCTGCTTTGTCTATTGTATACATCACCTATCGTTTTATAATTCTTTATATTTTTATGTACATAAATTAAATTGCTTAAAATATACTGTGAAGCAAATGTAAGAATGCCTGTTTCCTTAAACTTCTCTCGCAGGGAATCACGTAGTCTTAAATTATAAATGCCACGTATAGCTCTTTTTTGTAAAACAAAAATTTTTTCACTATCCGCGCATTTACCCCATAGCAATATTCCATAAGACATAATGCTATGGAAGTAGGCATAATAAACAAGTTTTACTGTTTCGACGTCTGTGAATTGTCTTATCTTTCGAACAGCGTAGGCCGCTGAACTCAGTTTCCCTGCAAGAGTTGTTACGTGTGTGCTCCATTGGAGTTTTGTATCCAAGGATACTCCCAAAAATACAGTTGAATTTTTTGTTTTTAGTGGTACATTATTTACATTATTAAAAGAGTCTATTTGCCGTTTTTGCAGCATTAGGTAATGCAAATTCAATACATTTAGTTTTATTCGAGTTCAGTACCAAATTATTTAGCCTGAACCAATGAGTTACTTGCGATAAACCCCTTACGATAAAAAAAATATATATAAAGGTAACTAACGCGACTTTGTCGCGATGTGACCCGTATGTTTATATAATAATTTGTATGACTCGCAACCAATCTCAATTATGTACTAGCTTTTACCCGCAACTTCGTTTGTGTGGACTTGTGTCGCGTGATTAGTTCATAATAGATAGCGCTTTTTAATGTCATCCTATTTTTGTAGAATTAACTGGATCATATGGACTATAGTTACCCGGTGTATAAAAAATAATTGTGTCAAATTTTATCGATATTGGTTCAGTGGATTCACCGTGAAAGAGTAACAAATATACATCCATACTCACAAACTTTTGCATTTATAATATTAAGTAGGAAGTAGGATTATTGATACTGCATTTAAATTACTGTAACAGAATAAGATAGGTAGAGAAATGCAAAAAATAGGATTAAAAAAATGAACTACAGCTACATTATCAGTATTGAATAAAAGCATTTATTAATGATAAATACGCTTACATTGCTGTTTTAAGTATAACAAATTAACATTGAATCACTCTGAAGCGTGATCGAGATTTAAAGTATTGCCTAATTATACATAAAATTGACCACACGTGTTGTTCTACTTATAAAATTCAGCCATAGCTAGATACAGAGACACAGCACCACCGACGATCTGCAATTTGGGAAAATAAGTAATTATTGTATATTATCTTACGAACATGCAAAATTCGTTCATAACAAAGTTTTAATGCACAAAGTCGCTTGGCGTCATTACTCTGGAGCGTTCGTTTGTTTACAAATTATTTTCCGTATCTCCAATGTACTAATTACTGGGGAATATCTGAGAAATGGAACTTTCTGGATTTCAATTAGTTTACTATAGAAGCGCATGTATCACACGCATCATGGATTCAGTTTTTGAATAGCGAACAGTAAAGAACTGGTAAGCGAAACATTGATAAAACAGTCAGTTACGTTAATGGACTATGGACCTGCACTGGGATTATAAGTATCATAGTTTGTACTGAAACATTAAATAAAGTCACTGAATCACCAGGTGTTTACTCTAAATCCACGAACCCTGCACTAACAATATCATCATCATCATCATCATCCTCCTGATACATGAATTCCCAAATTTTTAACAATAGTTTCGTTCAAAATCAGAAAACCATATTCTTATCGAACTGATATTTAAGATAAACGAGTCTAGTTAAATAAGCTTTGTACAAAATTTTATATCCCTACTGATAACCGTTGCGGAGTTCCCTCGTCTGAGGCTAATCCTGGCAGCAGCATCAGGTCACGCTTATGATTAATCTCATGATAAACATTGGGACTAGACCAGTAGGTTAAGTGGTTCAAATTTAACTTACAAGATTCCTTCACATAAATTTAAACGGCAAGTTAAATAAAAGCTTTAAAAAACTTATTTTTGGTCACTAGACTAAATAAATGTAAGTGTTTAAAAATGTATGAGTAGTAAATAGTTGATCATACTTTAAAGTATCTTCTTCTTTTTCAACCGATGGACGTCTATTGCTGGACATGTTCCACAACACACGAAATGACTGAATGATGTGTGACAAACATAAAAAAGGCCCGAGTCACTCAGCGGGCGATGTAGCGAGCTATGTTTGGAGTATATCTTGCTGATCCAATCAGAAATGAGGAGATCCGTAGAAGCACCATAGTGACTGATATAGCTCAGTGCGTCGCGTAGCCGAAGTGCCGATTGGTTGGGCACATAGTACAGAGAACCGACGAACCTTGGGGTCTTAAGATGCTGTAATGGCAGCAAAACGCAGCGCGGGTAGACTCCCGAGCTGGTAAGATGGTGTGGCATAGAAGTGTTGCTAAGAGATCTATGTCCAGGTGTGCACGTCTATGTTCATGAAGAAAGAGAAGTGTGACAGATGTTTAACCACTGGTGTACGGAATGTACTTGCCATGGATACCGTTGATCTTCCAAGAGAGCATATTCCCATTACTGAAATTGACATCTTGTTTAGAAGCAATTGCTTATAGAATACATCGGTTGCATCGTATAGCGGATCATTTTCAGCTGTCACGTTACACATTATTTGTGCGATTGGGATCTTGATATGCGAAAGCTGTAAAATATGCAAAACGAAATTTAAAATATTCTTCATATTATTATATAGTAAAAAAAAACACCCTAAAACTAAAAAGCTCGCTTTCATAGTACATTGACCTAAAAAGTGAAAAATAAATAATTATATAAATAGCATTGGTACATATTTAAATATAATTTTTTTGATAAAGAGTCTTAGTTAAAAAAAACGATATTAATATAAAAATACGGTCCGTGTGCCAAACTTATAATATCCAAATGGATTGAAGTATGTACCTTGAAAATATTGACTAGAACCTAAGAAAAAACCCTAGAAACTTCAATTTATGAATATGTTTGTTTAATCTGAACCTATGGTAAACTAGCTGTACCAACCAGTGTGAGAAAATCAGTGTATCATTAAGTTTTTCCCACGGAAATTCATTCATTTTCTTATAATATTGAAAATTTTAACATAAAAGTTATTATTGTTAGTTAGTAACTCTAAGAGATAGAGACATACTGTCGCGGTCTTTTTGGAGTATTTTTATTCATCTACAGTTCTCTAGTACATTACTTTAGTGTATCTACGTTGGTTTACGCAGCGCACGTGACTAAAGTTCCCAGCAGGCCAGTTTTGTTGGACTTAAATATATTATACCTAAAATTTCATTGACATCGGTTCAATAGTTTTGAAGATTAGCGTAAACGCCCATAGTGACACGAGATTTTTATATATAACTAGCGGCCTGCCTCTGCTTCGCACGGGCATAAAATATATAGCCCATGTCACTCAGTGAAAAAAAATTATTAAAATCGATCAAGTAGTTTTGATTTATTCATCACTGCCCGTGGCCCGCACGCGTTAAATTTGGAGATAAAATAATTCCCCTCTCCCTATACTGAGAAGATCTTTGGAATATCTAAATTCATACACTACATATTTACTTATTTATTTTTAAATTTTTCCCTATGAATTTTATTTTTACAATTAATTACAGAATGTCTTTATATACAACATTTACAGCTTCCTTGTCATTAAACAAACTCTTGAAAGAGCAACATATAGCTAGTAAATTCGAAGTGCTATAGGGCGAAGCGCGGCCTTCTCACGGCATTGTAAATTTTAATATCTCCAAAAACGTTGACTTAAATTACATGCTGTAAACGGCCATATTGATCTATATTAAATCAACAATTTATTTAAGGTACTTAATTAGATAAGGATTAATGCTGTATTGTATAAAAATTGCTTTGAACATAAGGCATTATTTTTCGTAAAAAGTAAATGGCAAAAAATGCTATTGTGGGTTATCCATAAGAGATAGACATATACCATCGCGGACTTTTCTGTAGACCTTTTCAAGGTGTACAAATACTTAGTACATCATTTTGATAAATCTTGTAGGGTTTAGCCTGCGTTTGCAATGTAAGCGGAAAAAAATGTAATTATTTACGACATCACATTAGAAACCTCAAAAATTACAGTATTTTTGTATGTTATTATACATATAAACCTTCCTCTTGAATCACTCTATCTATAAAAAAAAACCGCATCAAAATCTGTTGCGTAGTTTTAAAGTTTTAAGCATACATAGGGATATATGGACAAACAAATAATGTGACTTTGTTTTATACTATGTAGTGAAGATAAGCAATATATTATTTACCTTTTTTTGGATGCTTTGACACGGCTCTACAAGTATTGCAAGTGTGATTGCGTAACAAAAGATCCAATAACATGAAAACGCTATCATTGTTAACTTGAAATCTGAAGCACGTAATAAGTACACGAAATAAGTAAATAGGTATATATCGCTCAACACACATGGTTGTCCGTGTCCTAAGTAACTTAATAGTTGTGTTATAGGTGTCATAAAACTGGTATATACATCATCATCATTATTCTCATGCCCTTATCCCACTCTAAGTGGAGTCGGCGCAACATGTTTTTGCTATTTATTTTACGACCCACCGCATATATCGGTGTCTGTCGTCAACTTACCTTAGTCGCCTTTTAGGAGGTGTCCTAAAAGGCGACTTAGGTAAGTTGACGTCAGACAGGCGGACCTAAGTGTAGGTAAGAAATGAGGGTGGTCTATACTCAGCCGGATACAACACGGCGGACAACTGGTAAATAAATTGATATATTTATTTTAAAAAAGACCTAAATTACTTATATGAAATTCAGGTGTGAAATTTAGATGAGTACTCGTAGTTGATAATTTCTGTTTTATAAAAAAAATAAAAGAAGACTTTTTTCCTCGGAGAATATAATGGTATTAATTCACCTTTAAATCATTGAAATTGGTTTAGTTCTATAATTGTATAATCATTTTATGTACGGTATACATTAGCATATATAAATTTGCAAAAATATTAAAAAGCAAATAAAATACATATATAGATATAGTTACCTGAACAACATATTGCTTCAACTATCTCATTTATTGTAGTTACGATGTATGGAATTATTATGATAAGGTGCATGAGAAGGAAGATGTTTTCAGTATCGTTTAATTCACGCATTACTTTGCAAGCTCGAAAAAAGCACTTCGAGATATTAATAATCTCCTGACCCAGATTTGATCTTCGAGTAAATTTTTCATCTACAAAACGAAGTTGTACGAAAGAATTTATAAACCTTTTAAATGCATGTAGACATGTACATTTTTATTTGATTAATTCTTTTCCAATGGATTAAAAAGCTTTTCAATTTTTTTGCTCGATAAAACTTGGACGGTAAATAGCTAATTTGGCACGATGACTTGGTTGCTGCAATTTGTGTGATTCTAAAGACAAATATTAATTATTGGCCACGAAGAATATGTCCATTACCATGTCACATTAGGCACATTTCACAGTAGGTTAACTCGCAGGACTCAACCTTTGGATAAATTAAAATTTTTGACTCTTTAATTCCTCTTTAGATTATAAACTTTATGGTATCTTCCCTATACTGAACCTTTCTTATTTCCTTATTTAAGATAGATAAATGATTTTCGTCTCATTTGTGTTCATTAAGTCACCGGGGATGGTGTTTAGGTGTTCCAGTTTCTCTACCATGGTGCCAAAATTTACAGCTAGGAGACTTAAGGTGGCCTTAAAGTAGAGATTAAGGTTAAAAGTAAAACTTTATATTTATGTCAAATACGATTCAATTCAGAAGCTTCCTTTAAAGTAAATGTGAACAGATTCAGCACGAAAAAAACTTTTCACTGCACTTTTTTGACTCTCTAGATTATATCCTTTACTGAATCTTGATTATTTCATTCTTTGAAATAGATATATTTTTCTTTTCACTTATGTTCTTCCAAAGTTTTGCTCATTTAAACATTAAGTGAAAGCTATCATCAAGTGTTTTTTCATAATATATGCTTCGAAATTAGCCTATGCAACCACATTGGTTTATGAAAGTAATTTTGAAATTTCGGTTAATCTTTTTAATGACATCATAATATATCTTATATTTCAAGTCACAAATAATTTTTTGGATAACAATTTATTATTTCCGATAGTAATAAAAAAAATATTGTTTTTGGAACAGTTTTAAAAATAAACACATAATTCATGCAAACATAGTTGAAAACCACGGAAACATAGATAATTAAAACTTACCGTGTTTCACATAACCCAACAAATCTATAGCCCTGTTAATAGATGTTATTGGGATCTGCAACGATTTCATCTCGCTTTTTGGAAATATGCTTTCATTTTGGCAATTCACTGTTAATAAATATAAAATATATGAATGGATTTCAGATCCATGTGTAATATGTATCGAAATTTTAAAGCATTTACGTCATATTTGTCTAATTGAATGTTGATTACTATGTGAATTTAGTGCGACTAAGTCCGTCTATAATTACTAATTGTTGATTTGACTGGCCCGTTGGCGCAGTGGGTAGTGATCCTGCCTCCAGCGCCGCGGGTCGCGGGTTCGATTCCCGCCGAGGGCCAACATTTTCTATAAAAAAAAGAATTTGTTGGCTCTTCGAGTCTGGGTGTATATATGTATTTAAGTATGTATTATATAAGTATATATTCACCAGTTGTCTGTCTACGATAACACAAGTATTAAGTTACTTAGGGGACGGACGACCGTGTTTGTAAGTGTCCGATATATTTATATATATATATATATATATATATATATATATATATATATATATATATATATATATATATATATTTATATTGGTGCGAATTATAAATGCATAAACTAACATTCTTGATTTGTTTGAGACAAAATGTGAGTCAGACACGTATTAATATCTCCAAAGACCGAGTTGATGCCCAGCATTAAGAACGTGAACTGCAATTCCATCAAATGCAGCATCCCGTTTGAGATGAAGATTCGAATGTACCCTTAACAAAGTCAAAATAATTTATTTATAATAAGTAAAATATGAACGCCGTGTGGTATCCGGCTGAATAGAATAGTACTACACTCATTTCTTACCGAGGTGTCGTAAAAGGCGACTAAGGTAATTCGACCCGCCGTGTGGTATCCGGCTGAGTAGAATAGACCACCCTCATGTCTTACCGAGGTGTCGTAAAATACGACTAAGGTAAGTTGACGTCAGGCAGGCGGCCGATCGTAAAATACGTAGCCAAATCACGTGACAGCATGTTTATAACATGTTGTGCCGACCCCACTGTGGGATAAGGGCAGGAAGATAATGATTATGAAGTAAAATATGAACAATGTTACGATATAGAGTGGGATTCATAACGCGAAGGACGTTACAGCGTTAACTCCTACGGTTAGAGTGGTGATCTTCTAAAACATAACGTTGGTAGAATCTCTTGAAGGGGCCTGTGTATTGGCCAGTGAAGATACAATAACAAACAATGTGGGTGCTTTTTTGCAAAAGTTTTGATTTTTGCTCAAGATTTATAAGTACGAGTATTATAGATAAAAGCTGCTTATTTTTGGTAGGAGCAATTTTCAGAACTAGCAGTAGAGTTGGCGATTCAAATCACTCGTTCTTTGTAGTTTACTTGATTAAAGAATATTAAAATTTTGATTTGAATATAATACCTATTTATATTAGGCTATTTATTCCGAATAAACCAAAATAGATAGAAGATTATTTCAGGGTCTCAGGATTACACAAAATATAGTAATATAATCCTACCAAAACTATAAATATAATAAATAACGCCGTGTGGTATCCGGCTGAATAGAATAGTACCACCCTTTTTTTACCGAGGTGGCGTACAATACGACTGAGGTAAGTTGATGTCAGGCAGGCGGCTGGTCGTAAAAACGCAGCCAAATCATGTGACAGCATGTTTATAACATGTTGTACCGACCCCACTTAGAGTGGGATAAGGGCAGGAAGATGATGATGACTATAAATATAGTAAATAGTAGTAAAGCCGAAATTTCGCAATGATACTTGCTTGTTGTGTTAATAAAATCAATATTTTTCACTGTTAAACTACTAAAAATAAATAAAGAAAAAGAATATAAAATTGTCATACATTCCTGGTATATCCAAAAGAACAAAAATGGCCGAAAACAACATTGGAACAATAGTAAAGATAGCAGACAAACCGCATGCCATTTTTGTGGACCGCTAGTGCAGTTGCGATTGAGACTAACTTTGATCTGGAATTTCAAAAGTCCAATTAATATTGTCACATCAAGTATTAAGTCCAAACGAAAGTATTATCACTACATATTATAAAACAAAGTCCATATTTCCGTATGTACGCATAAAACTTTAAAACTACGCAACCGATTTTGATGGGGTTTTTTTTAATAGATAGAGTGATTCAAAAGGAAGGTTTGTACGTATTATAACATTCAATACGGAGTAGGGAAATACTGTAATTTTTGAGGTTTCTGTAAATAATTACATTTTTGTCCGCTTACATTGCAAACGCAGGCTAAACCCTACGAGATTTATCAAAATGATATACTAAGTATTTGTACGCCTTGAAAAGGTCTACAGAAAAGTCCGCGATGGTATATGTCTATCTCTTATGGATAACCCACAAAAGCATTTTTTGTCATATACTTTTTACGAAAAATAATGCCTTATGTTCAAAGCAATTTTTATACAATACAACATTAATCCTTATGCAATTAAGTACCTTAAATAAATTGTTGATTTAATATAGGTCAATATGGCCGTTTACAGTATGTAATTTAAGTGAACATTTTCCGAGATATTACAGATTTAAAATGCCGTGAGGACGCCGCGCCTCACCCCATAGCACTTCGAATCTTTGAAGAGTTTGTTTAAAGACATTCTGTAATTAATTGTAAAAATAAAATACATAGGTAAAATGTAAAAGTAAATTGTTTTTCTCCAAATTTAACGCGTGCGGGCCACGGGTAGTAATGAATAAATCAAAACTACTGGATCGATTTTAATCATTTTTTTACACTGAGTGACATGGGATATATATTTTATACCCATGCGAAGCATGGGCAGGCCGCTAGTTATGATATAATCCGCGATAAAGAAAATATATGTAATGCTGAATGTAAAATATTCTATCCTTTTTCATACTTGATACAATGTAGGATTCGTAATGAAACAAGAAAGTTTAAAATAAAATAAATTAATAAATATATGGGACACTTACACACACGGTCGTCCGTCCCAAAAGTAAGTAACTTAATATTTGTGTTATGGGCGAGAGACAACTGGTGAATATATACCTATATATTTTTAAATACAGATATACACCCAGGCTTAAAGACCAACAAATTCATTTGTAGAAAATGTTGGCCCTCGGCGGGAATAGAACCTGCGACCCGCGGAACTGAAGGTAGGGTCACTACCCACTGCTCCAACGGTCCAGTCAAAAGTAATGATAAAATTATTACTTTTGTATTTGCAGTTCTATAAATCTATACATATCAAACAAATCCCCCTAAATGTTGGCTGTCTTTATGTGATTGATTTACTCATAATCTACTGAACGGAATTGTGTACGGTTTTTACTAAAAGAAGGAAGGTTTTGTTAATAGTGAATGCTCCAAAACGGCTTAACCGATTTTGAACGGACATGCCTTGGAAGATAGAAGAGTTTGTGGAGCTACATATAGGCTACTTTCCGCTGGCACGACTTTATAAGAAAACCTATCTCCTTGGGTGATGCTTCGGTTACGGGGAGACACGATAGTTGAGTTTGTGATAGTAAATGTGTGTAGTGCATTGTTGTGAAGCTAGAGGAAAACGGATAGCACACTGTACATTTAGTGTTACATATATTTTCTATTAATAATACAGAATTCTAAAAGTTATTAGTGACTCTTTCACCAAATTACTTTGCCGCCGCCATTAACAAATTTTATATACGGATCCAACAAATATTTTCTTATTTTTCAATCATACAAAAAAAAATACACATATAGTTTATTATTTTAAGTTATGTTTGTTCCAAGGAATGTGGCTAAATTTGTTCACGTAATAATTTACATCGCTCTCTAGTGCTGCTTTTCTAGCGACACCCTGCGCATCTTACTAACATTGCGTCAGAGATCCAAAGATATTTTGTTACTGGGTGGAGTCACGTTGCTTGCGGTTATCTATTCTTATTTCCTAATTGATCAAGAAAATACTCAAAAACTAGGTGTTCTGTTTAAGCCTTTCAAATTTCATGAATGGATTTAGCGTTTTTTACTTCAGCATTTTTAAGATGTTTTTTTAAATATTATATGTAGAATGTGTATAACTTATAAGCTAGACCTTATCTATTTCTGCAGTGAAATGTAAGTATCGATCCATTTTATGGATACTCCAGAAGCTGGCAAGAGATGTTGAGAATATAATTATGAGCCGAGTACCAAAAACCATTATATTCTTCGATAATTCCATTGAAAGTTTTGAGTCATGATCGTAAAATAAACGATAGGTATTAAATGAATCTGAAAAAGAAAGAAGGATGATTATTAAAATTTACCTTATACCCTAATCAAGCTGTGGTAGCCCAGTGGTAACACCGTGCGCCTCTTTCGAGGAGGTCTAGGGTTCAAACCCCGGGCAGACACCAATGAGTTTTCTAGTAAAACTTATCTGTCTAATTGATAATTGCAATTTATCACACGCTTTTCGGTGAAGGAAAACATCGTGAGGAAACCTGCATATCGCTAGACCATTCTGGGGATATGTGTAACCTACCAATCCGCATTGGAGCAGCGTGGTAGGTCTCAGCTCCAATCCTTCTCTCCAAAAAAAAAACGGAGAGAAGAAGCATATGCCCAGCAGTGGGATAGTAACAGGGCATTACTTACCCTAATCAATACAAACTTCAATATTCATTTCCAAAAATAATGATAAATTAAGAACTTATTATTAACACTAACAATCGCCAGCGGCTCCGCCCGTTTGGAAAGAATAATTAACCTTAAAGGCTAGAGATATACCGTCGCGGACTTTTCTTTAGAACATTTAGGTGGGAACAATTTTTGTACATGATTTTTGATGTTTATTTAGCGCAAGCAAGGAAAGCTTTAAATTTTGCAGTTTTCGTAATATTTTTAATTGCTGCTTCTCTCCTATTCATCTTGGCGTGATGTTATAAAACCTATAGCCGCGATAAATGGACTATCTTACATTCAAAGAATATTTCAAATCGGTCCAGTAGATCCTGAGATTTGCGCGTTCAAACAATAAAACAAACAAAAAAACTATTCAGCTTTATATATCAGTATAGATAAATAGACACTGAACGTGAGTGCTACTAACGTGGACAAAATACTATAAATGTTGATAAAAAGATTTTGTTTCAAATGGCAGCTGGCAACACTTAACCTACGTCGATTATTCCTAAGATGTCTCGTATACTTATAAAACATATAATGTTACGTTTAAACTTATTAAGATATGGCAATACTGACTGAATATACTTGTAGCAATTACTCCACCGTAGTATAGTTTGCGTGAGATGCATGCATTAGTCACGAAGCGAGTTGATTTGAATGAAAGCGGGGCAATGCCACATAGTCTCGACGTCCACAAAACGGCTCCTAGCGCCTTGTCCACTACATACCACTCCTGCTTGCTGCTCGCCATATTCTGAACAAAATTTTGATACATAGAGTACACTGTAATATGTTAAGTAACGCGTGTGTGTGTGTTTTGCACGCGCGTGTGTGTGTGTGTGCGTGTGTGTGTATATATGTATATAAAACGTTTAATCCCTGTTTTTGGGCATTAAAAAATTGAATATATAAAACGCTATCTTTGCCATTAATTGTCAGCGTAGCTTATTCGGGGAACAGGTGGTCGCGAGAAATAAAAATACCTACGATCGAGCCCCACCTACCCTATTATTTTTTATTTTGGCAAAAATTACCGGGCGAGACTCGTTCAACCGGGTACTAATTATTTTAAAACATCTTTCACAGTACCCTATAAGTGTTGAAATTGAAATTCATGACAGATATAGAATATGGGTATACCTATATAACAAAAAAACGACACCAAAACTCGAAAACGGCGAGATTGATTTGGCCAATTTTAGTTTTGAAATATTAGTAAAAATTCAACGAAATGTTTAAACAGGCAGAAAATAAAAAGGACTTTTTAGAAAAAAAGGTAAAAGTAATTTTAATTTTCCATACAAACTGTTAATACCTTTCGAACAAGGTGGGTTCGGAAATAAAATGCTAAGCCGTCAAACTTAGACTGTGTAATATTAAAAGACCATGCTCATAACATGTAACACCATGTAACATGTTCATTCAAGACGGTACTAAGTCCGCCGGTTCAATTAATTTAATATAAAATACTTACACTTTTCGCAGCTTCACAAAAGTATACGTGATTAAATGATGGAACACGTAAAATAAGTAGAAAGGTCTATGCCAAATACCGCCATTTGAAGTAGTAATGCATTCGGTATTCAAATTGTTCGTGTGACCTTCAGTAAGCTGTATTTACAATACATCTTTGTGTATGCAAGCTGTGGTAGATATAAATAATACCACCAGGAAAGTTTTAAATACAGTTATTACACATGAAACCAGCAAATGAATTATAATGGACTAAAACAATGTAATGGACTTATTATATACAAAGTTGACATTATACTAAGTCAAATAATATTGTAACGATTGGAAGAAAATATTTTTGAAGACTAATTTTGAATTTGAATGGGTAATTAATGAAAAACCGTGGGCTTGTCGTAAGAGATGAGAGAGACTCAATTTATTAGGGGTAACGTTAAAGAGAATAATATTGCTATGGTAATCTTATTCTATCTACTTTATCCGATGCCTTAATTTTATTATGTCGAAGCGTAAATTATAAGCTATTGTGTGTTTGACAAGACAAATATAAAGAGTAAATACCTAATTTAATTTCCTTTATTACTTATATTATACATTTATTGTATTTCTGCAATTCTATATGTCAATTTTAAGAATCAGCTTAGCGATTCAGCGCGGAAACGCTGACAGTATTCTTGATTTATATAGTCCAAGAGTGTGTGTTTAAGACAGATATAACTACATTTTTTTTATAAATAAAATAAAAAGTAATACAGTAAATTACTAAAGAATTCACATTGAATAAAAAAAAACTTTATTGCCAAACATAGTTTATAGAGTTTGGCGTTACTTTGCAGAGATCCATAATACAAACATCATTCAATCATTTTAACTCGGATTATAGCAAAATATTATATAAAAAAATATTATTGCCAAATTATTTACTCTGGGGAGTGCAGTTGTCTATAAAATGGATATAAAGATTGAGCTTAACATTATATAATATTATATAGAGATTATGAATACTTGCCACAGAATATGGACTGCACTTAGTAAAGGTCAAAGTTAAATCAGAGTAAAAAAGGAGAACTCAATAAATTATGAATACTGATTACGAACATTTATTCATGATGTCATTATAGATAAATATGTTTACATTACTATGAAATGTTGCTTAATAATGATGAATAAATACAAAAAAAAGCGAAGCGGATAAATAAATTTATACATTATAATATAAATATAAATGAATTATACATTAAAATCGATCACACGAGCATTTTAAAAAATTCAGCGCAAGAAAGATACAGCGACAAGGAAACACCGACAATCTGCAATTTAAAAAAATTGAGTAATTAAAATAGCAAGTAAAATTGCACTACAATCGCAGGACTAATTTTGCTTAAATTTTTTATGTTAATAGGCAAGAAAAAATACTATCGAAAACGAACTTTTTTTTCTTAGTGCTACAAATAACATTTTCCTTTTTAAATCCATATATACATATTTATACATACTTATGCAAAACCTAGTCAAGTAACTGGCGTTCAGGAAATACTTTTATTTTTTCCGGAGTTAGCTATACGTTTTAGTTACTTAGCAAGCTGTGGTGGCCAAACGGTAAGACTGTGCGACTGTTTTGATGGTGCCGCGAGTTCAAACCCCGGCAGGTACCAATGAGTTTTTCTATTAAAACTTATGTGTCTAATTGATAATTGCAATTTATCACACGCTTTTCGGCGAAGGGAAAGATCGTGAGGAAACCGGCATATCTCTGACAAATCTGGGCATATGTGTAACCTACCAATCCGCTTCGGAGCAGCGTGGTAGGTCTTGGCTGTAACACTTCTCTCCAGAAACGGAGAGAGGAGGCCTATTCTCAGCAGTGGGATAGTAACAGGCCGCTACTTTACTAGCAATAGCCCGCGGTTTCAGTAATTTTAATTTTTTACTCCTTATTACATTTTTTATTACGAATCCCTATTTTTTTTAAATGTCATATAGCCTATGTTACTCAGTAAAAATGGAGCTTTCCAATGGTGAAAGAGTTTTACAGTTTTCGCAATTTTTTGTTGTTGCTCCTCTCCTATTCATCTTATTATTGATGTTTTATAGTATAGCCTTCCTCGATAAATGGACTATCTTACACTCAAAGAATTTTTCAAATCGGTCCAGTACTTCCTGAGATTAGCGCGTTCAAACAAACAAACTCTTCAGCTTTAAACATTAGCAAAGATAAGAATTGAAGAAAAATACTTGCCGAGATTATGGTGGATCTTCCAAGAGTGAATATATCCATTACCGAAAATGAAAACTTGTTGAGAAGCAATTGCTTGTAGAATAAATCGGTCGCGTCGTATAGTGGATCATTTTCAGAGGTCACGCTACACATTATTTCGGCGATAAGGAGTTTTATATTAGACACCTGTAACCATATTTGTTATTTATTTATTTGCATATTGTACTATTAAATAGCGTGCAAATTTTAAAACATTATACAAAAAAAAGTTCCTTAGCTATGACTATGCAGCTCAGACATTATTACTTCCTAAAAAAGTTATTAACAAAACAAAAACATATGTCGAAATAAATAATAATAATAATATTCACATTAAACATTCTAATACAAATAAATTAAAAAATAATAAAAAATCATCTTAATAATTACAATAACTTCATAGATTGGGTAAGTATTCGCTAACAGAATAAAAGCACTTATCCAAAAGCCACTTGTGAATAATTTAAAAGTTAACAATGATTGTGACCTTATATGTACATGTTATTAATATATCCTATTGTTAATATTATACGGCGAAATGTACAAAAAAAATTATAAGTATTTTAAAACTCAAAACAAATATTGTTTTACATTTGCACGTGAGCGTTAAAACGTCGGCCGGTCGTTAAAACGCAGCCAAATCATGTGACAGCATGTTTATAACATGTTGTGCCGACCCCACTTAAAGTGGGATAAGGGGAGGAAGACGATTTGCACGTGAGCGTTGTTAAAAAAAATCAACGCACAAATAAAACTGATACATTCTTACAATTTTGGGCCTAAGATGTAAATAATGGAATTAATATATTTTTGATTAGTTAACTAATTCTCAAAATTTTAGTAATTTTGCCAATCTAAAAGCAGAGTTATAAAAGATTTTTTTATTACTGAACTAGCGACCTGCCCCTGCTTCGCACGGGTATAAAATATAAATCCCATGTCAGTTAGTGTAAAAAAATGATTAAAATCGATCGAGTAGTTTTGATTTATTCATTACTGCCCGTGGCCCGCACGCGTTAAATTTGGAGAAAAACAATTTCCTTTCCCTATAGCAAGAAGATTTCCTGCTATCTTTTGAATATCTAAATTCATATAGTACATTTTTTTCTTATTTACTTTTATATTTTCCCTAAAATAAAATATATTTTTACAATTAATTACAGAATGTCTTCAAACAAACTCTTGAAAGAGGGACATAGCTGCTAAAGTCGAAGTGTTATAGGGCGAAGCGCGGCGTCCTCACGGCATTTTAAATCTGTAATATCTCCGAAAATGTTCACTTAAATTACATGCTGTAAACGGCCATATAGATCTATATTAAATCAACTATTTATTTAAGGTACATAATTGGATAAGGATTAATGCTGTATTCTATAAAAATTGCTTCTAAAATATGGCATTATTTTTCGTAAAAAGTAAATGACAAAAATGCTATAGTGGGTTATCCATAAGAGATAGACATATACCATCGCGGACTTTTCTGTAGACCTTTTCAAGATTTACAAATACTTAGTACATTATTTTGATATATCTCGTAGGGTTTAGCCTGCGTTTGCAATGTAAGCGGAAAAAAATGTAATTATTTACAGAAACCTCAAAAATTACAGTATTTCTCTACTCCGTATTGAATGTTATTATACGTACAAACCTTCCTCTGGAATCACTCTATCTATTAAAAAAACCGCTTTAAAATCTGTTGCCTAGTTTTAAAGTTTTATGCGTACATACGGAAATATGGACTTTGTTTTATAATATGTAGTGATGAATTTCTTACATGCTAAACAGTTGATTTTTAATTAGTACTGATATTTTAAGCATAGATAAGTAAGTGTAAATACAATAGTGATGAAACAAACAATTAATTCATAATTTCTAAACAAGTAACAACTGTAACGTCTTTATTATTCAAAATATTTTACCTATAGTATTTATTTACCTGTATTTGAAAGCGATGACACGGCTCTACGAGCATTGCAAGCTTTAGTACATAACACAAGAACGAAAAACATTCCAACAGGATTTTAATATATTTGTTACCTGAAACAACTAATAAAAACACATTTGTGGTATTATTTTACTTAAATTCAATATAACAAATTGCTTACAACATGAACCTTTTGCGGTTGTTGTAACCCTGCCACCAGCTCCAGGGTTCGCGGGTTCGATTCCCGCCGAGGTCCAACATTTACGAATGACAACTTGTTGGTTCTGCTAATCAGGATGTAGTTATATATGATACTTATTTTAGTATTTAAATGAGTTAATCATGTAGATATTTCAATAAGATAATCTTGTGTATACTTTTCTGAATTTTGAAAACGGCTCTATCAATTTTCATGAAAAACAGCATGTAGGTTGTGTTGAAAAAAATATCTCGTTTTCGGGCATTAAAAAAACTTCTATAATTGTATGAGAAAGCAAAGGTTAATTGCGCTGTCAATTTCAAAGTCACGATAGATTATTTGGGTAACGGGCGGTCTCAAATTCCCATTCCCGAATACCAGGATCGATTTCAGGTAACATTTTTATTTTTATATGTTTTTATTTTTATTTATTTATTCCTTAGAACTACCAACAGAATTACATGTGTAACTAAAGTAACATGATTATATTTCCTATTGTTGCTAATGACATATAAATCTAATTAAAGATAGTCACAGCGTGCTTAAAAGGTAACAAACATACAATAACTATTATAACTAACATTAGAAGAAGAAAAAGAAAACATAAAGTATTTATAGGTATATAAAAAAAAATTATCGAATAAGGCTCGGTCAGCCAGGTATTTAATATTTAAGTTTTTATTAATTTACTCGTAAGTATATATTTAATAACTGTGATAGCCCAGCGGTGCGACCGTGTGAATCTCTAGAGATGATCACGGGCTCATTACCCGAGGCAGACACCAATGAGTTTTTCTATTAAAACTTATGTGTCTATTTCATAATTGTATCACACGCTTTCGGTGAAGGAACACATCGGCCGTAAATAGCCAAATCATGTGACAACATGTTTATAACATGTTGTGCCGACCCCACTTAGAGTGGGATAAGGGCAGGAGGATGATGATGTGTCTAATTCAAAATTGCAATTTATCACACGCTTTAAAAAAAATATCGTGAGGAAACCTGCATATCTCTAGAGAATTCTGGAAATATGTGTAACCTACCAATCCGCATTGGAGCAGCGTGGTAGGTCTTAGCTCCAATCCTTCTCTCCAAAAACTGAGAGAGGAGGTCTATGCCCAGCAATGAAATAGTAATGGGCCTTTACTTTAGTATTTTACTTTTACATATTTAATAATAACAATTATCTGTATATAAACGCCGTGTGGTATCTGGCTGAATATAATAGTACCACCCTCATTTCTTACCGAGGTGTCGTATGAACGCCGTGTGGTATCCGGCTGAGTAGAATAGACCAAACTCATTTCTTACCGAGGTGTCGTAGAAGGTGACTAAGGTAAGTTGACGTCAGGCATGCGGCCGGTCGTAAAATCATATGACAACATGTTTGTAACAAGTTGTGCCGACCCCACTTAGAGTGGGATAAGGGCAGGAGGATGATAAATTATCTGTATGTAGCAATTACCTGAACAGCACACCGCTTCGATCATGCTACTTATTGATATTACTATAAATGTTGTTACTATTGTAATGTGCATGAGAAGGAAGATGTTTTCAGTAGCATTCACTTCACGCATCAATTTGCAAACTCGGACGAAGTTGTTTGAAATTTTAATAATTTCGCGAGCCAGTTTTGTTCTTCGTGAAACTTTCGCGTCTACAAAATACATCAATATAAATACAAAATTAATATACTTAATTTAAAATGCTAGGAATCTTTAAAATTCTTTATGATCAAACATTTAAATATATACCACTTTGTATTAGATTGCTATAAACTTCAATTCTTGATCATCCTTCCATCCATCCATCCAGTTATCCATTCATCCAGTTGAGTAGAATAACCACCCTCTTTCTTACTGAGGTTTCGTAAAAAGCGACTAAGGTAAGGTGATCCACCGTGCGGTATTCGGTTAAGTAGAATAAAATACCCCCATTTCTTACGAGGAGTCGTAAAAGACGACTAAGGTAAATCGACCCTCCGTGTGATATCTGGTTTAAGTAGAATAGACCACAAAAAAAATAAATGAAATTCAGGATGTAGGGGTTTTTAAATGGATCTAGCTATGTTTCATTTAAAAAACTCTTTCATCCCTAGTTTATGGGCACCGAAAAAATGCTAAATTGTAGAATACAGTGCAAACGAAATTTAAGCTGTCAATTATAAAGTTGTCATAGCTCAGCGGATAGCGGGCGGACTAAAAAAGTGATATTACGAGTACCTCGGATCGAGCCCCATCTGCCCAATTATTTCTTTTTTTTTCAAGTTTCATCTTTTCCATAATTAATGTATAGAAACCAGCTATACTCACGTGTTATTTTATCGGATGAGCCCGACTAGTTTCAAGCCCATACGGGGCTCTTATTCATGAGCTCTTTACGCGGCGTTATCGTCAGCGGGAACTGAGTCAGTTCCCGCTCAATCAGTCAGTAGGATAAGGGCAGGAGGATGATGACTTATCATTATCATCATCCTTTTGCCCTCAACGTCCCCTTGCCCTTGACGTCAACTTACCACTTAACTTAACCCTAGTCGTTAACTTACCTTAGTCGCCTTTACGACATCTCGGTAAGAAATGAGGTTGGTCTATTCTACTCAGCCGGATACCACACGGCGGGTCGACTTACCTTAGTCGCCTATTGCGACACCTCGGTAAGAAATGAGGGTGGTACTATTCTATTAAGCCGGATACCACACGGCGGATATTTTTTTAAGTATAACGGTATCAAATTAAAGAATTATTATAGATGTCACTGCTGGATATAGGTTTGTTCGAGTTTTTTCCCCGTCACAAGATTATGTGTGCTGATGGCATAGATCGCTTCCACGACGTTTTGGAAATCGTCTTTTTACCTCAAAAAGTAGATATTGTAATAGCGGATAGAAGCAAAAGTACTTACCTTTCTTAAAATTACCGATAAAGTCAATAGCATTGTTAACGGATGTTATTTGTATATGCGTCGATCTGATATTGTTATTTTCGTTGTTGATCTCATTTGGGCAACGTACTGTTGAATTAAACATAAAATATTTAAAGGTGTTAAATCTCAGCACTAAATATACCTAAACGATAATTATTAACCAATAGATAATTATAAAACTTAAGGAAACCAAGTGGACAGAAACTAAACATATAAACCAAAATGTTTGTGCGTTGTGTTTTTTAATCATAGGTAAATCTGAATTTAATACTTTTAAATAATTCTTGTATATATCGCACGCTTGGTATTAATGTGACCTAATTCAAATAAGTTGTTTGTGGCAAATAGCGTAGCGCCTTCAAAACTGGTGAGTGTCAAAAAGGCCCATAACTTAGAAGTGAAAAATCCATTTTCTATTTAATATTCATAGTGCATTAGAAAACAATGATAATGATTTATGCTTCATATATTATGATCCATGGAAAATTAAAAATAAACTTACATTCCTGACTTATCTGAGTTAAAATATTAGCCAGATTCGTCTTTATATTTCCAAAGATGGAGTTAAGTACCAGCATAAGGAATGTGAACTGCAATTCCATCATATGCAACACACTGTTCAAGACTAAGAATTCCAATGAGAGGCTTACACGCCCTGTATCACATAGAAATAGAATTAATTTATAATAAGTTACAAAGTTTACCAGGATTAATCAGGAAAAACCCCTTATGGGTGCCGCCCGAGGGGGACGAGTGGTGGGTATGTCGGACTCGCACCGATTAAAACAACTTGAGTGCTCCACCACGCTGCTTGTGTCTGGGACAGGGACATATTGCCATTGGACATATTGCCCCCATCCCCGCCTGAATCTGAACCCCAGCGTACGCCACCTCTGGGTCGGGGCCTCTCTATAAGTAGCCCCTACGCTAATCGATCCATCGGAACCAAATGCATTGACCGTCTCGGGGACCTTTTCAGTCAAGTGTCCGATAAACCTCGTTCGGAATGCCCAGAGGTCTCCGTTTAGGCGGCATACGATGGGCTTCGGAGAGTCGTATGTGCCCCCTTTCGCCTGCTGCGGATTAGATCCAAGGACTCGACTTCCCGAATCCGGCCCGCCGCCTCCTTCCCCGAGATTACGTCCTCGCGAAGGAGGCTATCGCTGCTCACGATCTCTCCCCGTCCACCATGGCACTAATCATGGTGGGAATTCTATATACGACTTACAATAACTAATTATTTTTTAAGGCTCTATACTGTTCTATTATGGAAATTGTTAATGTAACTAATAAATAAAATGTTAAATAATAAATGATAAAATAACTAAGAAGCGAGAGTATAAAGGTATCATACAGTCCTGGTTTATCCAAGTCCGCGTCAGTTGCTGTAAACATAATTGTAATAATAATATCGTTATCAGAAAAGCCGCATGCCATTGCTTTGCACCGCCGGTGTAATTGCGATTGAGGTTAGTTTTTATCTGAAAATTAAGACTTAACATCATATAGTCGTAAAGGTTTTGTTTAAAACCCAAAATTACTCAATAATTGGGTGTTCAAATTCAAATTCAAGATATTCTTCTTATTCAAATAAACTTGTAAACAAGTGCTTTTGAATCGTCAACTCTACTGCTGGTTCTGAAAGCTGTTCCTACCTAGAAGAGCCAGCAAGAAACTCGGCGATTGCTCTTTTAAAAATACAATTGTTAATAATAGTTACATTCCTAAACAAATCTAAAGTTTGTTTATCAACAGCCTCCAGAATAAGTTGAATTGTTTTCTCTCATTATTTTTGTCTCTATATGGTTTTTAAAAAAATCTTATAAATAAATTATCAGTTTGCTGAGTAAATTGTAAACTTTAAAATATAACCCTATAGTTTTTTATATTCAATTTTGCTTTTACGGTATCCGGCTGAGTAAAATAGACTCGTTTCCTAACGAGGTGTCGTTAAATACGACTAAGGCAAGTTGATGTCAAGTAGGCGGCCGTAAAATACGTAACCAAATCATGTGACAACATGTTTATAACATGTTGTGTCGACACTTAGAGTGGGATAAGGGCAGGAGGATGATGAATTCTGCTTTTAGTGGTACATACTTTTTTCGTTACCTTATTAATTTCTGAAGCGAAATATAAATATCGTCCCATTTTGTGCATACTCCAAAAGGCGCCAAGAGTTGTTGAAATAAAACTTATTAAGCGGACATAAAAAAATATAATATCTCTCGATAATATGTTCTGTGAATTTTTATCGAAAAATAGACAAAAGATGTTAAACAAATCTGAAATATAATACAAAGATTACAAGTGATTATAATAAATAACACAACATAAATATCATTTGTTTCAACCTAAGGCATTTTAAATAACTTTAAACTTGCTGTGATAGCCCAGCGGTGAGACCGTGCAACTTTTTTGAAGGGGTCAAGGGTTAAACCCCGGGTAGGCACCAACTACCGACTTTTCTAACAGACTTTTTCTGTTAAAATTTTGTGTCTAATTGACAAATGCAATTTATCTCGCGCTTTTCGTTGAAGGAAAATATCGTGTGGAAACCTGCATATCTCTAGAGAATTCTGTGGATTGTGTTCTGTGGAACCTACCAATCTGCATTGGATCCGTGGTAGATTTTGGCTCCAACCCTTCTTTAAAAAAAACCAAGCCTATGCCCAACAGCGGGATAGTAACAGGCCGTTGCTCCACTCTACTCTTCCAAACTTGTGTTGTCGCCATTGAATATCGCGCCCTTTTTTTATCTAAATGTTGGCAACACTCTGCCGTTGTTGTTTTCCGGTGAAGTCTTGCTATAGATAAAACGTCTCAGTGACATGCAGTCTTTGTTCGTCTTTCAAGAGAAGTGCATCTCGGAGAGGGAATTGTGGTATTTCTATTATATCGTGTTATTGTATAGTGTGTGCGCTAACATTTGCTAATTAATTACAAATGTAATTAATGCCGTAAGCTACGTAATTATTATTTGACAAATAGGGTTGAATTGGGTCCCAATTGCCTTCAATTGGAAAATACTAACTGAATACAGTTATAATTATAACTCCGCCGTAGTAAAGTTTGCGTGAAATAGATGCGGTTGTTACGGATCGCGTTGATTTGAAGCAAAGCGGCGCAACACCAAATAGCCGTGACACCCTCAGCACGACTGCCAGCGCGCCGTCCAGTACGCACCAATCGTCGTTGCTGATGGCCATATTCTGAATATTATTTAAATAACACTATGTATTAATTAATCTTTCACTTATCATTATCATCATCCTCCTGCCCTTATTCCACTCTAATTGGGGTCGGCACAACATGTTACAAACATGCTGTCACATGATTTGGCGGCGTTTTTACGACCGGCCGCCTGCCAGATTTCAACTTACCTTAGTCGTATTTCGACTCCTCCGATTTTGTCGTGGAGTCTATCTCCTGACGATGCGTCGGTTACGGGGCGAAACAATTGTTGAGATTGTGGTGGTGAATGTGTGCAGTGCTTATGTATTGTTGTGCCATCGGTGTCGGGTAGTGCATGAGTTCTTACAAATTCTGCATGTATCAGGTATGAGAACGAATAGTACACTCCACATTTAGCATTACACATATTTTGTTTTATCGCGGATTATAGCAAAATAATATTCTCATTACTTTTGTATTATGGACCTCCGCAAAGTAACACCTAATTCTATAAATTATTTGGAAAGTCATAGATTAATGCCGTTTGGTATCCGGCTGTGTTGTGATGTGTTGTAAAAGACGACTAAAGTAATTGATATCAGGTAGGCGGCTGGTCATAAAATACCTAGCCAAATCACCTAACAACATGTTTAAAACATGTTGTGCAAACCCCACTTAGAGTGGGATAAGGGCAGGAGAATGATGATTACACAAAAGTTGCATCGAAATAATTTATATGGCAAAATTCTATACTTATATATTCTAGTATAAATTCTATACTTACTTTTACACTCATCGCAGCTTTACAAAAGTAAATGTCATAATGTCGAAACCGATTATTTAGTAAGTAGCAGGAGTGAAGGAATTTGTAATCATTATTGATACAGTATGTTTAACTTGATTTTGTGTATTTTAGGAACATCTGGACATTTGTGTGTACATAAGGTTTGACATATGATAAACAAATACACTGTCAATGTTTGAAACTAAGTTATAAATACGTAGGTAATAAATCAATCATATATAAAAATTATTTGCCGAAATGTTTGTACGCATATAGTTCGCAGATGACTGCATCAAATTGAACAAATTTTTATTTTATGCGATCATCATTGTTAAGAAGTTTTTATGAAAAAAATTTTGTTAAACAAGATAAATTTAAAAAAAACTTAATTTTTGTCTATTATATACATATCCATTTTATTCTCAATGTCAATTAACTAACTCGCCCTCGTGGAAATCATGGTGTCACAAATATGTATATCACTCAATTAACTGCGTAAAACGAGCCTATGCAATTGAGCTATTTCATTGCGCATGCTCATGCCCACGTTGGGCGCCACTGTTACGTCTATACGTACACAAAAATAGTGAGAACTTTCTGTATTTGTACTAAGTAAGATAAAAAAAACACACTGCCCTTTTATTTTCGTTTAGCGGAGACTTAGTGTTCAGGATGACCGGGGATCTAGCACTCAGGATATGATAGGTACAATACTAATGTACTATTAAACTAAACTTTCCGCAAGAAAGTTATCATAAATAAAAGAAATCTTTTAGTTATAGTAGATTTTGAAAAAACCGATCACATACATACAGACAGTTTTTGGGGACTTTGTTTTATAACATATCTTGTAACTTATTAAATTTAACTGTAGGGATTTTTGGGGGAGAAAAATCGACCTAGATAAGTTTTATTTTTAAAGAAATGTAGTTTTATCAATGTTTTCGGGCTCTAAATTTTTTTTTTAATTTACGGTCTAGAGAGGTGAAAGGTTTTTTTTTACATCATTTTCAAAATTACCGGGCAAGGCTTGGTCACCCAGGTACTATACCTATAGTTAAATATTCACAAAACCGTGATGACAAATTAAGAATGCAGCTTTAAACTTTCAAGGTTTATTTTGTAAAGGAAAAGAAATAAATCATCAGTACTGATCAGAAATATTTATTAATTATATAAATGTGAATCTACTTTATTGCAATATTTCAACAACATTCAATGATTTAAAATAGCAAACATACAACGAATTCAGCAGTGTTTTCAAAAGCCAAGTGATTCTAAGCATTATTTTTTAAATTTATTTAACATTTAAAAAGTATATACATATTAAACTTAATTACCAACATTAAAAAAATCACTAAGGTTTATCGCAATGCTATAAGCAAGTCAACTGTCGTTTATATGGCAAAGGTAACAACAACAAAAATTATATATAAAAATAAAAATTAATAATACAGAAATAAACATCACAAAAATGATATTAATAATACGTACATGATTGCAGGTAAAACAAATTTTGTATTACTATATTTAACCGATTAAGGGTTCCAAAAGTTAATGTCAGAATAGAGGAAAAAAAAATTGATTTATGTATTAATTTACACAGAGAAAAAAAAATTAACATTTAGAAACATTTGATCACAATTTCTTTTCAAAAAAATTCTTTGATACTGTAAAAGTTACATTAATATAGTTCTTATTAAAAATCGATCACACTTACAATTCTTTTAAAAAAAATCTAAAAAGGTAAAATACAAAGACACGGAACCACCTACAATCTGCAATGAAAAAAAGTTATTAATGTATACATTAAAAATTAAATCTTAAATTACAAATTTGGTAAGACTTGTAAAAGGCATTGATTTTCCTTTGTTTTAAGTTAACACACACTCGTACCTTTGTTGTTTTTAAATAAACCGCCCTATTAGAAGAATAAAGGTAAATCTCCCATGTATAATATTGTATAAGCATAGGAAATGAGACTTTATTTTTAGGATACGGTGAAATGTAAAAAATTTTTAGAATCAGGCGTAAACTTGCGGATAATCCATAATACAGAAGTAATGGTAATATTATAATATTTTATTATAATTTGCGATGAAAGAAATTATGTAATGCTAAATGTAGAGTGTGCTATCCATTTGCATTCATGATTCATGCAGAATTCGTAAAAAAGTATATGGAAGAGATATGTGCTTCGTACATTATTTTGTGATATGGTCTACAAATACTTGCCGTAGATATGGTTGATCTTCCGAAAGAGCATATTTCTATCACTGTAATTTCTATCTTGTTTAGAAGCAATTGCTTGTAGAATAAGTCGGTTGCATCGTTTAGTGGATCGTGTTCAGAATACACGTTACACATTATTTGGGCGACAAGGATCTTTGTCTGCGACAGCTGTAACGGATATGGTTTTTCAAATAAAATATACTGTTTAGGCTTGTAGTTAAGTCGGGGAATATGTATTAATATTTAGGTTGCCAAAGTGTCTGTCTCCTCACGAGACTCGAGCGATTATTATATGCCTTCATATCTAGGTCTTGAGCTAAGCTAATGTGTGGTGTGTTGATTGCGTGTATCTGGCAGAGCCAAATAGATGGCAACAATTTTTTTGTTTATAACAATATAATCTATATTTATTAAAAAAATACATTTAAAATATTTCTGTGATTTTAAAATAAATTGAGTGTGCGTATAAAAATAATACAAAATCTGTCGCGGCTTCTTTAGTCCAACTGTCAACCGTGACCATAGTGCACGCTTAAAAGTGTCCTAAGAACCACTAAATGCGGAAAATAGACCGCAAAATGTGTCTACATCTTTGCCGAAGCCCCGAAGAGCTTTATGCCTATGTTCGTGTTATGTCCTTTACTAATGAATAAAACAATTGAGTGGTTGAGAAAAAATTAACACACAAAACAAAGAATTTACGACTATGTAGCCGTGTTAAGGCGTGTGGGTGTTAATCAAGCTTTATCACTGCTCATATTTTCTAATAATTCGCTTTTAATTAAAAAAAAAATACATTTTTACTTGTCTATGGATGCTCTGAACTGGCTCTACAAGGATTGCAAGTTTGATAAAATAATTTACGACCCAATAAATTTCCACCGCTATTATCCCATGTTTGATATCTGAAATAGCTAATATAAAACCACAATTACTTTAAGTTTAAATAAAACTAATAATATTATCTGAAGATTTATAAAAAATTAAATTAATTTATTTTGTGTAGATGAAGAAGATTATTCGCCTTTAGACTTAAGCGAAACAATAAATGCTAAAATTATTACAGGATTAATATCCCATTACTTCTGAGGAAAAAAAAATTAGCACTAGAATTTATTTTTTATTCTGTACAACAAACACGTTATGATATATTTCAGAAATTAATGTTAATTTTAACTGTATTAATCTACTTAAGCATTTGCTTTGTATATTCTTAAAGATGTATTGATAAATTTATAATATTGTTTCCGTATTCTGAATAAAATATAGTAAAATTCTAATATGGAAACGAACTAAGAAATGAAAAACGATGAATAACAAACAAACAGTTACAAAAACACATGAACCTTTCTGATTTCCCATATGTCAGAACTAGAAATCTGGCATAGGGTAAACAATTAGTATGGCATTAACGGACACTTTAGCTGTTTAACAGCGGAAGTATAACGATGTGGTCTAAGTCTTAATAACATGCTTAATATAGCGACGTTGTTTTTCTGAAAGTTATTTAGCCCTTCTTAACGTGGACTCGATTTGAAATCGTAGTTTGTATCAACGTTGTCTCGCTTAAAATAATATGATACTCGTATTGGTATTCCTGATAAGAGCCACTATGGATTTTGTGAACAGCATTCCTAAATGGCGGCATTTTAAAATCTTGCTACTGCAAATTTATTATAACTACTACTTATTGGTGACTTGAAAATTCATTGCATTATAAATTAAAAACTCTTGCTTGGTGTGTATGTCCTGTCCATACAGGTTTGTTTAATCCAACATTTATTGAACGATATGACTATCAGCCCGATAAAATTATACTAACTAATTTAAAATAAATCCACGAATACAAACCTGAGCAATTTACCGCTTGCACTAGATTACTAATTGTAATTACTATATATGAAGTTATTATAAGAATTTGAGAGAGAAGAAAGCAATTTTCTTTATCATTTATTTTACGCATCGCTTCGCAAATTCGGATAAAACAGTTTGCAATTTGAATAGTTTCGCGAGCCAGATTTGTTCTTTCAGAAACCTCAGTATCTACAAAAAAAAAACACGAATATTACATTAAATTGCCCCATCCGAAGTATAACGTTATAGGTTCTATGTTATAAACAGAAATAGAACATGTAACTTTGTTCTTCGAATGGGGCGAAATAGTAAATAACTTTTTATTAAAAAATTAATAATACAGATTTACAATTACAAAATAAACGATTATGCGAGGGTAAATCAAATTAATGTGCAAAAGAAGTATAACTCATGAAAATTTCATCACAATTGTTATTGTTATAGAAGGTGTCAAGCGGCCGGTTTGATAGTTACAGGACGAACAATAATGAATATTTTTATATGTTTTCATTAACACATATTATCTATTCGTAGAAAAAAAAATTGACACCTCCTCTCTTTATGCGAAATCTCAAAATAAAGTAAAATGCAATGTTGCCTACACAACTAGAACGGTCATGACTGGCTTAGCAAATGTATTGTGATATTCTGGTTTATATTTGATCCATAATTCCTTATTAATTCTAGAACGAGACTTGTAATGTTAAAATTTTGAGTTTTGCGGGTATATTATACTCTGTCACGAAACATAAGAAAGTTACGTAGTATCAGGGATCCACCGTCGCCAACCAAAGTAACATCAAAGTTTTTTTGCTGAAAAAAGCTTCTTATACACCACGGATGCCGAGCAGGCCCTAAGCGGCTGGGTTACCACCAGTATTGATAATTTCAATATTGTAGGAGTATTCATTCACGATTCAGGACATAGTGTAGGACAATGGAAACTTAACGTATTAATTGTGTTAATTGTACGTAGTAATTGTTTATTCTCTCTGTGTGTACTGTTTATATTGTGTTGTGTGAATGAATAAAGCTATTCTAATTGAAATAACTTACCTTGTTCCAAATAACCCAACATATCAATAGCCTTGTTTACAGATGTTATTGGAATATGCAACGGTTTGATCGTATTTTGCGGAATTGAACTGTCATTTCGGCTAAAACAAGCTATTAAGCAAGAATCGTGTTATAAAGTTCATATTGGTAGAACTAATGTGTAACGAAGATTTAATTAAACTAATTATGACACTATAATTCAATTTTTGACGAGTTTCGATAATTTTTAGTGTAGAAATTATTGGTTCTTTGTAATAATATTATAGATAAATAAATATTACTTAATTCGATTAAAAATTGACTGATAATGAATCATTATCATCATCAATTTAATTCTATACCTGTGCTACAAATGTTAATAAATGTTATGAAAACAAACTAACATTGATCACTTATCTGAGACAAAATATGGGCCAGAGATGTATTAATTTCTCTGAAGACTGAGTTGACATTCAGCACAAGAAACATAAATTGCAATTCCATCACATGCATGAAGCCGTCAAACAAAACATCTCTCACGAGCCCTGGACAATTAAATAGAATTAAGTCAAAATACCTTGTAAAGTGTACTAGAGCAGCCAGCCCATCACCACGCTGCTGATGGCGGGGACAGTGTACCGTTGGACACATTGCCGCCGTATTTGACAAATCGTGTCCATCCCCGCCAGCAGCAGCTCTGAACCCCAGAGTGCGCCACGTCTGGGTCGGGGCTTCTATAAAAGTGACCCCTCCTTCCGCTAATTGATACATCGAGAGCACCAGATGCCTCGGGGGCGTTCGATAATCCCCTTCGGAACGCCCGTAAATCGGGCAGTACACGATGGACTTGAGCGAGTTGCCTGCGCCCGGCTTGACTGCGGCGGATCGGATTCAAGGACTCTATGACTCTAGGATCCGCCCTTTCGCCTCCTTCGGCGGTATTACGCCCTCGCATACGCTGCCCACGATCTCTCCCCGTCACTTTAGCACGAGCCACGGTGGCAAATATAGATCGTGCCCCACCTGTGCCACGAGCTCTGCCCGCTGAAGCGCCTAAGCAGGATAATCCGAGAGCGTGTAAAGCGCTGTGTCAAACTGTGCGGCGCACTTGTGGCACTCACAGGACGCCTCAAGCTCGGCCACCTTCAACAGATACCTCCCAAAACAACTATCTCTGGAAAGCACCTATGTCAGGCGGAAGGTGAGGGCCTCATGCCTCCTTGCTACACATCCCTGGAGAATGGGCTTGATGGCTGAAATCATCCAAAGTCCTGGACACTTGGCGATTCCAACCGTTTCCTCCGATTCGCCGATTCCTCCACTCCCATTTACGGAGAAGCTCCCTCTGAGCTGCTCTCCTCCAGTCCACCTTCGCCGCTGAGTCTCCCCCCGATAAACGGGTTTCAACTCTACTGGGGTAGGCCTAAGCAAGCACTTTGGCCTCTAGGTCCCATGGAGGGGATTCGACCAAGGCGCAGGCTGCCTCGCCAATGATAGTCCAGTAGCCACGCACAAGACTTGTGCGGGGCTACTAAAAAAATATTTTTGTACAATGTTTGGCAAAGCAAATTTTATAATTGACTTAACTGTTAGTTATAAAAGTTAAAGTTAAAAGTTAAAGGATTCATACATTTCTGAAATGTCCAATAGAGGACCACTGACGAAATACAACTTTGAAACATTATTACGGATATCAGACAAATCGCATGCCATTTTTTTGGAAAACTCGTAATGTTGCCGTTGAGACTAGTGTGTATCTGGAATTTTACATATCACATATTAATGTTTATATACATTATAATATATAGGTCTAACTTTATCGCACTTGCTCTGGATTAAATATGTAAATGCTCACATGTGTAACTTTTTAGACACTTAATTTTTTTTTTAATTAGGCAATACAAAAGTAATGATATAGTATTATTTTGATATAATCAGCAATTAGAAAAAATCTGTGTAATGCTAAAAGTAGAGAAAACTGTCCGCATTCATACCTTATGCATGAAGGATTTCTAAACCGCATGCACTATGAACGATCACCGTCAACACCAAACTACACAAGTACTGCACACATTCACTTCCACAATCTCAACAACCATTTCGCTCCGTACTGAAGTATCATCGGGATTCGAACCCGCTGAATTATTTTTCGTAAGAAACTCAAAGTTACCTTAGAAATTTTTAGTTATTGATTATCGTGCTTAAGATAGGTGATATACCTCATCTATTTCCGCTACGATATGTAAATATCGATTCATTCTGTTCATACTCCAAAAGGCACCTTGAAATGTTGTGACTATGCTTATGCATGTAACAATAATAACCCATATGTTCCAGTTCGATCGTCCACTTGCAATAAATTTGCCTTTACCGCACTCAGATAATCCACCGGAATTTTTCACTTCTACATCGAAACCTAAATAATATATGTTAAATAAATCTGAAATAGTGCAAAGGACAATCAATAAAATTCATGTAATACATATAAAAATTTCAATTGACATATTAAAGTTTTTTTGCAAGCTTCAAACTTTCCCGTATGATTTTCCGCAATTCACATAGTAAGTAGTCTACTGCTTAATTACAATTTTTCCCTACCTGACTATAAAAGTATATTACATATGTATTTTTTACTAAATAATTTATATCAAAACGTGGAAGGAAATCCATAGGTAAATCGCTCATGGGCCGCAATTGTGGTATAACTTAAAAAACACGTGTTCCGGATCAAGAATAGATTTTACACCTTTTTTTAGTTAAAATACATACTATTCTCAGCAGCAGTACCGACAGAACTCGTAATTTAATATTAGGCCGTTGGTTAAGTAACTAAACAAATTTTTATCCATTTTCCTTAGGAATAAAAACTTTTAACCCATTTATCTAAAAACATGATTTTCTGAGTTGCGCCATTTTCGTGTTTGACATTCCCGGAACAAGTTATACTATGCATTTTCTATTTCATTTAAGGTATTTGTTTTAAATACTACGCCAACGAAGTCGTAGGTACTACTATCCACGATTTATGCAGTACCTACCCTTATTTATGCAAAAAAAGATCCGGATCCCGAAAGAAAAACGGGTTTTTTCTTATGGTATATTAGCCTTTGTTATAAGCTTTATTTTTCAACATTTCATCAATACTGGTCTGACGAATTAGCGGTGCAATTGTAACAAATAGAATAGACCGACTTTCGCATTTACAGATTAGAAATAAATTTTAATATTTATCATGGCAAATGCATATTATAATTGTTATAAATGTATTGTTAAAGAAGGTCCAAAAGTGAGTATTAATCCGTTGCCATCAAGATCTCCATTTGTTATTGTGCATTACGCCGACAAGCCATCGGTTGTGTTCGAAGGACGCTCGGTGACAGGGAACCGCGCTGAGTTCATTATCCATCAGCTGCACTCGTAATACACACGATAGCAGCGACCTCTTGTAATATCCGTTTACACTATATTATTAATGTTGTGCGTGGTTTATGAGTTGCAGATTTTTGTTCTGTACTAACTTATTAAGAATTGGAAATACTAACTGTATATACTTATAAACACGATTCCGCTGTAGTAAACTTTGCGTGAAATGCATACACTAGTTACGGAGTGCGTTGATTTGAAGCAAAGCGGGGCAGTACCAAATAGTCTAGACACCCATAGTACGACTGCCACCGCCTTGTCCACTGCCCACCATTCATTGGTCGCCATATTATCCTAAATTAACGATACATAATATCTAAATTATTAAACAGAATTTTTTATAAAAAACAAGTAATTAAGTAGTTTATCTTGTATATAAAAATGAATGTTTGTCTGTATGTCCTTTATAGAATCCGAAACGGCTGGACCGATTTTAATGTAAATTTTAGATCATATTTAGAATGACCCAGCGGATTATCCTATAAAGTTTAGTAGTGATCGGAGCATTTTTTAACTGTTAAGTTTTGTTTCAAATTTGAAACCAGACTGATCTAAGGCAAATCGTGGCCAAACAGCTAGTGTTCTATAAAGAAAAGATCAGTGTGTTAAGTGCGAGTTTTTTTAACCTACCCGATCGCGATTGTGTTCAGCTGTAACACTATTTGTATAGCGCTGGAACTAATAAACAAATAGGTAATATATATCTTTACGCGCAATTTAATTCATTCAAAAATATTTAAATTGATTGTTTCAAAATAATATTATTTTAATACTTACCAGAATAATGATGCCTTGTGGTATCCGGCTGAGTAGAATAGACCACCCTTATTTCTTACCAAGATGTCGTAAAAGGCGACTAAGGTAAGTTAACCCACTGTGTGTTATCAGGCTGAGTAGAAAAGACTACCCTCTTTCCTACCGAGGTGCCGCAAAAGACGACTAAGGTGAGTTAACGTTAGGCAGGCGGCCAGTCGTAAATTACCAAGCCAAATTAACTAACAATATGTTTAAAACATATGCCGATCCCACTTAGAGTGGGATAAGGACAAGAGAATGATGTTGATGACTGACTAGAACAATGATGCTTTGTATCACAAAATTTATATGATAGACATGTTCGGAGCACGACAATTGAGTGAGTGAAAAAAACAGAAAGAACTAATGGAAATGGTAATAATATAGTATCATAATAAGTAGATTTTATACCTTTTAGTGCATTTAGGAAAAACGGGTTTGTATACATTGATAACAAACAGGGGTGACCTAACCTTGCTCGGTAATTATTAAAAGATCATCATCATATTCCTGCCCTTATCCCACTCTAAGTGGGGTCGGCACAACATGTTATAAACATCACATGATTTGGCTGCGTCTTTACGACCGGCCGCATGCCTGACGTCAACTTACCTCTGTCGTATTTTACGACACCTCGGTAAGAAAGGGGGTGGTCTATTCTACTAAACCGGATACCACACGGTGGGTCAACTTACCTTAGTCGCCTTTTACGACACCTCGGTAAGAAATGAGGTTGGTACTATTCTATTCAGCCGGATACCACACGGCTAGGTAATTATTAAAAGATATAAAAAGAAAAAGAAAGAAGGCGCCGATGACAAGTGGGATTCGAACCCGGGCTTAGAGCATTTTCGGTCCGCCCGTTACCCACCGGCTATCGCAACATTACGTTTGACAGCTAAAAAAATCCTTTGCTTTCAATTCTACATTATAACGATTTTTTTTTTAAAAACAAAACCTAGTTAGATCGATTTTTCCCTTCAACATGCTGAATTTCAGGAAAGTCGTTGGAGCCGTTTCCGAGATTCCGAAAATATATATATAGTACATACAAGATTAACTCATTTAAATATTAAGGATATGTCTAGTTCTTTAATAAGTTCAGCCAGAAGTTAATGGTAGAAATCAGACTTGATAGAATCCATCATCCTTCTGCCCCCATCCCACTCTATCCCCATCCCATCCTCGTCGCCAATGATTTATCGGAGGTTAAATAAAACACGGGATAGAAGTATGCGTTTACTCGCCGAATGACAAACGTCACAGACTAACAACCGTTTACTTTTATATCACCTACATTACAGGCACAACATTTATTAAACATGTTGTTATATGTTTTGGCTAGGTATTTTACGATCGGCCGCCTGCCTGGCGTCAATTTAGCCCTAGAAGGTAAGAAATGAGGTGGTCTATTCTACTCAGCTGGATACCACACGGTGGATTAACTTAGCTAAGTCGCCTTTTACGACACCTCGGTAAGAAAAGAGGGTGGTCTATTCTACTCAGCTGCATTATGGATACGACACGGTGGATCAACTTAGCTAAGTCGCCTTTTACGACACCTCGGTAAGAAATGAGGGTAGCCTATTCTTCTCAGTCGGATACCACACGGCATTGCCTTGATAGTCTTTTTGTTATCTTTCTCAACCGGTGGACGTCCACTGCTGAACATAGGTCTCCTTAAGGGATCGCCACAATCCACGATTTTGTGCCGCTTTGATCCAGCGGCTCCCCACGACCTTTTTGAGGTCGTCAGTCCACCTCTTTGGGGTCTACCAACGCTGCGCTTTCCAGTGCGAGGTCGCCATTCCAGCACCTTAGGACCCCAACGCCCATCGGTCCTACGTACTACGTGCCCCGCCCATTGCCACTTCAGATTCGCGATACGATGAGCTATGTCGGTGACTCTGTTTCGTCTACGGATCTCCTCATTTCTTATTTGATCACGTAGAGATACTCCGAGCATAGCCCGTTCCATCGCCCGCTGAGTAACTCTGAGCTTTCTTATGAGGCCCATAGTCAGCGACCACGTTTCTTTTTGTTATAATACCTGGTTTTTAGGTGTAGGTCATACTTTGTAAAGATTCTAGAAGCAAGGACAAATGTTCTGATTAATGGGTGATAGAAACTTATCAGTGATCGCAAGATAAATTTTTCCTATACGTGTTATTAGACCTAGTTAAATTGGTATACATGCATACCCTCAACCATATAATTAATTGATAAAATCACAATACACCAGGGGAAATAATTTCCAACATACGCTGCATTAAGATAAATAAACAACAATGTTACATTTATATACAACAATGTTGTTAGCATTATTGATAATGGCCTTCGCGATAGAAATCTGCGCCTAAAAACATAATGAGCAATATCGATTTTTTTTAACTTTCAGAATATCATCTTTACTATATATAAGGCTACAACGACCCTTATAAAACGTATTTATATTTTGATTATGTTAATACTACGTGGCACATAAGATTTTTTGAATGTTTGTTGTACTCTATTATGAATTCGTATAAACACGAAGCAAATAACAAGCTGTGATAGCCCATGCCGTGATGCCCAGATAGCAAGGATGAGACCATGCGACTCTTTCGAGGGAATCACGTGTTCAAACCCCGGGCAGGCAGCAATGAGTTTTTCTGTTATAACTTATGTGTCTAATTGGTAATTGCAATTTATCACACGCTTTTCGATGAAGGAAAACATCGTGAGGAAAACTGGATATCTCTAGAAAATTTTAGGGACATGTGTAAATTACCACCCTCATTTCTTATCAAGGTTTCATAAAAGGCGACTAAGATAAGTTGACCCACCGTGTGGTATACGGTTGAGTAAAATAGACCACCCTCTTTCTTACCGAGGGGTCGTAAAATACGACTAAGGTAAGTTTACGTCAGGCAGGCGACCGGTCGTAAAATACGAAGCCAAATCATGTGACATCTTTGTAACATGTTGTGCTGACCCCAATTAGTGGGATAAGGGCAGGAGGACTACATGTGTAAGCTACCAATCCGCATTGGAGCAGCGTGGTAGGTCTTAGCTCCAATCCTTCTTGTCAAAATCGGAGAGAGGAGGCCTATGCCTAGGAGTAGGATAGTAACAGGCCCTTACTTTACTTATACTTTTCACTTTACGAAGCAAAAAATACTCTATTTTTAATGTACTTGCATTTCATCTTTTTTTTGATCCGAGTTTACAATGTTGTTTTCCGTTTGTTGCAGATCGTGAGTTCAGAGGCGATACGCAGCGGCCGTATCAAAGTGAGCGTGCGAGAATGTGCCGAGCCCACCCCTACGGCGCAAGTTGCGGCCTGCCCCTACCGAGCTGCGAACCACGCGGCCGCCGCTTGTGGTCTGTATTTATTTAGCTGTAAATAAAAAAAATAAAAATAAAAATTTGTTTATTTACATTACATTTTGTAGATTTTGAAACAGGTGGTCGAGATCTTATAAAAATACTTGTGTTAGAAGATCTCGCTCTTCTATAACATTATTATTAATTATACATTTTATTATTGGTAATTATACATTTTAAATAATTTACGCTTATAATTAAAACAAAAGATCAAAAATAAAAGAAAATAGAAAACGTTTAAGGTTGTGTTTGTTATATGTGCAGTTATAGGGATAAGGTGTGTGTGTTGGGTGTATAATACTACTAAAAATTGACATGCAAAAAGCTTCCACTTCTTCATAACTGAAGCTTTTATTTAACTTGCCTTATATGTATGTAAAGGTGGAGTCTTGCAAGTTAAATTTCACATTGAAGAAAGTGTTAAATTTTTTCATAATGGTCATGTTTCAATGACAAGCATGTTTATACTAAGCATGAACTAATGCCAGGATTGGCCCGAGACGAGGAAACTCTTTAACAGTTAACAGTAGGGACATATAATTTTGTTTAAATCTTTTTGAAATTGACTTGTAAGCACTTTATATTAGCTTCTACTGCATGTGTGTATCGACTCCTTTGAACTCAATACTGACCCACTTTGAGAGGACAGAGACAATCACCGGCTCTTCATAAGTTATAATACCAAGAACCAGTGACAATAAAATAAAATAAATACTAAAATAATCATACTCATAAAAAAATTAACAATCAATCTCTCAAAACTCAAAAGTGGAAAATATAAAGTGTTTCTAGTTTAGTTAAACTATAATTTTGTTTATCACTAGCTGACCAGGTATTTTTTTATGTATCCCCTTGAATGAGCATGTTACGGATTTTTTAATATTCCACAGTCTAAGCTATCTTCCTTGCGTAATGGTTAATTTCCGAACTCTTTCTGTTTAACAGGTAAGAACAGTTTGTATGGGAAAATAACATTGTTACTTTTACAATTTTTGTTACAATATTTCTGGGTTTTCAGATCTTCCTTAGACTTCTCTACCAAAATAATCTAAACCGGTTCAGTTGTTCTCGAGTTTTAACGAGACTAACAAACGTCATTAAATTTTATATATTTCTCGATTAATCCCGAATCGTTATTACAGTGTTAGCGAAACGCAACTCAATTTTTAAACACCTGAAAATTTTAGAGTAATGACGTTAAGCAAATTTCGACTCTATGTTTTAAGTCTTGCGAACTATTCTTACATGTTCGTATCAGTATGAAATACGCGTCATTAAACGCTTTGTATAACTTGCAGGTATATCATCTCAGTTGCTGTCACGTATCACGGGCGCGGTGCTTGTAGTCATAGGCGAACGTAACGATCTGCCCACCGAGAATCAACACAAAGTCAACGTCGGCCTTAACCTGAAGTTTAACAAAAAGGTAAGTCGGTACAGCTTCCACTACACGTCGCCCTATGCCGTGACCGGGTCTCACTTAGGATGACTTTCCTCCTCTACACATCGCCCTAAGCCGTGGTTCGGCCTCACAGGATCCACCCTTAGGACAACGTTCCTCCTCTACACATCGCCTTATGCCAAGGTTCGGCCTCACTGGAGCCATTCTTGAGATGACTCCTCCTGTACACATCGCCCTAAGCCGTGGTTCGCCCTCACTGGAGCCACCTTTAGGACGATGTTCCTTCTCTACACATCGCCCTAAGCCGTGGTTCGGCCTCACTGGAGCCACCTTTAGGACGACGTTCCTCCTCTATACATCGCCCTAAGCCGTGGTTCGGCCTCACTGGAGTCATCCTTGGGATGACTTTCCTCTTCTACACATCGCCCTAACCCGTGGTTCGGCCTTACTGAAGCCACCTTTAGGACGACGTTCTTCCTCTACACATCGCCCTTAGCCGTGGTTCGGCCTCACTGGAGTCACCTTATAGATGACTTTCCTCCTCTACACATCGCCCTAAGCCGTGGTTCAGCTACACAGGAGCCACCGTTAAGACGAAGTTCTTCCTCTAGACATCGCCCTAAACGATGGTTCGGCCTAAAAGGAGCCACCCTTAGGATGATGTTTACACTATTATATATTATCGTTGATATTATTAATTAGTATACATTATCCTCCCTTTACACTATTATATATTAATTGCACTCAAGTGAAAAACGTGCAAAAATCCGTTCAGTACATTTTGAGAAAATCAATCGCATACATACAGACAGCTTTTGAGGTCTCTTGTCTTATAACAAGTATAGATGAAGGGTCTATGTTAAATTTATGTTTATAAACATATGTTATCTATGTTTTATTTAATAGCTTTATTAGAGAGCCTAAAAACGTCTATACATGTGCATACATATGTTCTTACAGAATCAAGAAGTTTCCGGGTACACTCGTCGCTGCAAGCAGTCAAACGCTTGGCTGTATTCGGAACGGTGCGTGGAGCTGGTGAAGGCCTACGCGCAGCAATTCCCCGACCTGTTCGGCAAGCTAGCCTACTCGCTCAACAACGATATATACTTCGAGAGCGACTTGTGGCCGACCGCGGTTGGGTATGATTTTTTATCCTACTTAATAAAAAACATAATTTATAGAATTATTCGTTACTTTGCGGAGATCCATAATACAAAAGTAATAATAAAATTATTTTGCTATAATCCGCGATGAAGTAAAATAGAAAATATATGTAATGCTAAATGTAGAGTGGACAATCGGCTAAATAGAAATAGAAACAAAAGCTTCAATTTACTGTCATTTGCAATGTTGTGATAGCTCAATGGGAAGCAGGCGAACTATAAGATTCAAAATACCCAGGATCACATTTCACATGTCGCCGGCCTTTACTTTGTTTATTTTTTAATTGAATTTTTTTATACCTAAAAAGATTACCGAACAAAGCTCTGTCAACCAATTTCTATGTAATCGAAATATGTTTTGTTGATCTCTATAGTACCGTACTGTTTTACTTTTCTGTGTTAGATGTGTCATAAATGAGCTTATTATTATTGGTATTGAAATGGGCTTATTATTATTTAACAAGGCAAAAAAAGCCACAAGAAGTGACACAGTGGCTCAAAAGCCAGCCCTACAATGCGGCGGTTCGACGTGAGTGCGGCTCCGAAGCGCTGGAGCCAGAAGAGATGAAGGCGCTCTTCCAGAATCTCGACCTCCAGCTCAAGGAAGTGAAGAGTGAAGAGAAAAATGTTACGTTGCATGTCAAGTGGAATCTGTTATATAAGGTTAGTTTTTCAGTAAGAGTTTAAAGTGCATTAAATTATCGGTAAGGCACGGCAGACATTAAACGATTTGAAAAATTTATGTTACATATCTACTTCTCGTACCCTTTTTCCCACTCTTATTGGGGTCGACATAATATCTTATCATCTTCCATTCTTATCATTTCACAGCTCTGGCGGTATTCGTACTTAATACAGTCCATCCAAATCTTTTGGTCACAAGATTTTCATCCTATATTCATACCATCTCAATCTCGCATTATTGACCATATCAACTTAATCTCGTGTTACATAATTATAACAATTTAAGCTCGCGTTACATAACTATACCAACTTATTCTCGCATTACATAACCTTACCAACTTAATCTCGCGATACGTGACGATGGCAAACGCATCTTGCATTACATGATCATACCAACTTAATCTCATATTACATACAGATTTAATCCCGCAACACATGAAACCAACTTAACAACTCAATAATGTTGTCCGACAGCTTACAGTTTACTAATCTCCTCGCATATCCTAAATATCATTTTGCCATAATCCGTGATAAATTTATCGCAGACTATACACTGTTCATTTAGCATTCCGTATATCTTCTTTTGTGCTGTGATGGCCTAGCGGTGCGACCGTGTGAATCTCTAGAGACAATCATGGGTTCAAACCCGGGCAGACACCAATGAGTTTTTCTATTAAAACTTATGTGTCTAATTGATAATTGCAATTTATCACACGCTTTTCGGTGAAGGAAAACATCGTGAGGAAACCTGCATATCTCTAGAGAATTCCGGGGATATGTGTAACCTACCAATCCGCATTGGAGCAGCGTGGTATGTCTTAGCTCCAACCCTTCTCTCCAAAAATGGAGAGAGGAGGCCTATGCCCAGCAGTGGGATAGTAACAGGCCGTTACTTACTTTTACTTTTTACTTATATCTTCTTTTAGTGCGAATTATAGCACAATAATATTTCCATTACTTAATGGACCTCTGTAAAGGTTTAATTCTGTGAATTATTATCTCGTGCCCATTAGCCGGAACTCCACGAAGGCAACGTGCAACCTGACCCAAAAGCTGACTTCAAAATGTACGACCGAGTTGTTTGTACTGTGAAACACATCACTGCACCTCTCGGCGCCAAGGGCACCATCACAGCTGTGTACCAGCCCTCCGACGGCAACACCGTGCGCCTCTCGGACAAGCTGAACGCCCAGCCGACGTACCAAGTGATGTTCGACGAGCCCTTCCCCGGAGCGCAGACCGAGGATCTGTTTGACGAGCCGAGATTTTATAGGTAACTTTATGATCTTTCCAATAATTTATTTAACTTTTGACAGCTAAAGTATTGGTAGATTTTATAGGTAACTTTAAGATCTTTCCAATAATTTATTTAACTTTTGACAGGTAAAGTATTGGTAGATTTTATAGGTAACTTTAAGATCTTTCCAATAATTTATTTAACTTTTGACAGGTAAAGTATTGGTAGATTTTATAGGTAACTTTATGATCTTTCCAATAATTTATTTAACTTTTGACAGCTAAAGTATTGGTAGATTTTATAGGTAACTTTAAGATCTTTCCAATAATTTATTTAACTTTTGACAGCTAAAGTAGTGGTAGATTTTATAGGTAACTTTATGATCTTTCCCATCATTTATTTAACTTTTGACAGCTAAAGTATTGGTAGATTTTATAGGTAACTTTAAGATCTTTCCAATAATTTATTTAACTTTTGACAGCTAAAGTAGTGGTAGATTTTATAGGTAACTTTATGATCTTTCCAATAATTTAACTTTTGACAGCTAAAGTATTGGTAGATTTTATAGGTAACTTTAAGATCTTTCCAATAATTTATTTAACTTTTGACAGCTAAAGTAGTGGTAGATTTTATAGGTAACTTTATGATCTTTCCAATAATTTAACTTTTGACAGCTAAAGTATTGGTAGATTTTATAGGTAACTTTATGATCTTTCCAATAATTTATTTAACTTTTGACAGCTAAAGTAGAAATAGATTTTAAACTTTCGCGATTCATACTAATTATTATATAAACAAACGCTAAATTAACGCTTTAAAAAAATATTGGGCAGGTGGGGTTCGATCCGGGTTATTTTTACTTATTTAGTCTGCCCGTTATCCGCTGAGCTATGACAACTTTATAATTGACAGCTAAAATATAATTTGCACTCTATTCTTAGTTTTAGCATTTAACAGGGATAAAAACCTTTTTTTTTTAATGAAACCTTGCTAAATCGATTTTTTTCCCCTAAAACCCCGCAAAACGAATTTTAACACAAGTTGACACGAACGTCGTAGGTACAGCTAGTGTTTTTATAATTACAAAGTAATTCTGTATCGTAGGATGCTTCCAACGAATATGCTGAACATATCCTATGGTCGAAAATTACGAAACGCTGGAAACAATGCGGAAGCAAATCCGTTCAACTACAACAGACCTACCATACTGCGACGAGACGACGGCCATCATTCTGCATTTGCTAGCTACAGGTAATCACTACATATTATAAAACAAAGTCCCTATATCCCTATGTACGCATAAAACTTTAAAACTACGCAACAGATTTTGATGCTGTTTTTTTTAATAGATAGAATGATTCCAGAGGAAGGTTTGTACGTATAATAAAATTCAATACGGAGTAGAGAAATACTGTAATTTTTGAGGTTTCTGTAAATAATTACATTTTTTTCCGCTTACATTGCAAACGCAGGCTAAACCGTACGAGATTTATCAAAATGATGTAGTAAGTATTTGTACACCTTGAAAAGGTCTACAGAAAAGTCCGCGATGGTATATGTCTATCTCTTATGGATAACCCACAATAGCACTTTTTGTCATTTATTTTTTACGAAAAATAATGCCTTATTTTTGAAGCAATTTTTATACAATACAGCATTAATCCTTATCCAATTAAGTACCTTAAATAAATTGTTGATTTAATATAGATCAATATGGCCGTTTACAGCATGTAATTTAAGTGAACATTTTCGGAGATATTACAGATTTAAAATGCCGTGAGGACGCCGCGCTTCGCCCTATAACACTTCGACTTTAGCAGCTATGTCGCTCTTTCGAGAGTTTGTTTAAAGACATTCTGTAATTAATTGTAAAAATAAAATAACATAGGGAAAATGTAAAAGTAAATAAGTAAAAATGTACTATATGAATTTAGATATTCCAAAGATAGCAGGAAATATTCTTGGTATAGGGAAAGGAAATTGTTTTTCTCCAAATTTAACGCGTGCGGGCCACGGGCAGTAATGAATAAATCAAAACTACTGGATCGATTTTAATCATTTTTTTTACACTGACTGACATGGGATATATATTTTATACCCGTGCGAAGCAGGCAGGCCGCTATTATATATATATAATAGGTCTACCGGAAAGTTCTGTCCGATAATGCAACATTAAGTTTCAACACGTTTGTGCATATTTATTTGAGACATATACGACTGTTTATGTTTGTCACAGTGTGTATATATGTTACTTTTATAATAACTGAAATAAAGACAGCACGTTAAAATTAATATATATCGCTATATGGAAATATGCGAGATGTGTGCCACATAAGTGTTAAAAAATGAAGCACCGCATGAGATTTACGCCTCTAAGGACAAAACCTTTTCCAAAAATAAAATTTATAAATTGCCACAACGCCACAATTGCCACAATTGCTACGCTGGCAAGAGGTCATATATATATCGTTTAATGAATAAGTGCCCCGGATGGGTTCGAAACTAGTCGGGCTAACCCGATAGAATAAGACGTGAGTATAGCCGGTTTCTATACATTAACTAGATTATTGTTGTTTCAGCCCTCCGAGGGACATCAAATCTCCTTCCCAAGATACGCGCAAACAGAAACCAACTGTGGTAAGGTCCTATTGACTCATTTAGTTTTACTGTACTTTTAAGGTCAAGTTTATTTGGACACCTTTGAATATTATTAAACAAAAGGAAAGAAACATTTTGTTACGCTTGTAGTATCCGACTGAGTAGAATAGACCAACCTCATTTCTCACCGAGGTGTCGTAAAAGGCGACTAACGTAAGATGACCCGCCGTGTGGTAACCGGTTTAGTAGAATAGACCATCTTCTTTCTTAGCGAGGTGTCGTAAAAGGCGATTAAGGTTAGTCGACCCGCCATGTGGTATCCGGCTGAGTAGAATAGACCAACCTAATTTCTTACCGGGGTGTCGTAAAAAGCGACTAAGGTAAGTCGACCCACCGTGTGCTATTCGGTTGAGTAGAATAGACCACCTTCATTTCTTACCGAGCTGTCGTAAAAGGCAACTAAGGAAAGTTGACACGCCGTGTTCTATTCGGTTAAGTAAAATAGACCACCCTCATTTCTTACCGAGGTGTCGTAAAAGACGACTAAACTAAGTTGATGTCGACGGTTCTAAAATAACTAGTCAAAATATGTAGTAATATGTTTAATTTAAAACATGTTGTGTCGACCCCATTTATAGTGGGATAAGCGTAGGAGAATTATGATGATGATAAAATAAACCGTTTCAGTTATAATAAATTAAATAATATATAAACAATTCAATTAATATTTCACAGGATAATGCCACAAGTTTATTAAAGACATTGTTAAAGATAAGCGATACGGAACCGGACGCTAATAAAAACAAGGTAACAATAATGTTTAATAATTATATTACTAGTAGTGTTTCATAGTAGTACGCCGTGTGGTAATCCGGCTGAATAGTATAGTACCACCCTCATTTCTTACCGAGGTGTCGTAAAAGGCGACTAAGGTAAATTGACCCACCGTGTGGTATCCGGTTTAGTAGAATAGACCAGGGCTTCTTAAACTTTTTTATATAGCGACCTCCTTCAAGCTTAGGAAATTTTAAACGACCCCCTCCATATAATGAAATATATATTAATCGTCGATGTAGATGTATCATCGCACTATTTTACAATGTAAAAAACAGTTTTGCATTTCCACTTTTTTCAAAAAATAGTTATAATAAAACTACATTAGTATTTTGTATGATTTTTATTTGTATTTATATTTGTACGTAGTGTGTATACTAATTTTAAAATTTTATTTATAACTAGCTTTTACCCGCAACTTCGTTCGCGGGGACTGTAGTCTTGGAATTATCAGTAGCTTCTGTCACTCTCCAACTGCAAATATCTCTATAGAATAATCAGAATAGTCAGAGAGATTTATATTTTTATCCAGAGCATAATTTTATTATTTTAGTAAATAACCCGTACATGCAACAAATATTAAAAGGAGATTTCCTAGATTGGGCTTATCTGTTACAATAAACTTCATATATGTACATAAAAAAATTCTTAATTTTTTTCTGGTATTAAATGTCACTATAAATATTATAAACTAATAACGTGCAAGAAAACTTTAATAATAACATTTATATGCAACATATGAATTGTCAACCTGTTTTTTTTAAAATTACCTATATAGGTTCAGCGCTGGATTCCAAGTTTTTAGTATAAATACGAAAAAAAATATATTATTAGAATTTTTAAATTATATTTTTGTGAGCATAGGTAATGTTTTAAAATAAGTATCTGAAAATATATTAAAGTCTCGTTATTAACTGTAATGACTTTTCAGATATTAAAAATGGTGTTAAAAGTAAAAAATACATGTCAATTATTAGTATTTTTTTTACTTGTTGCCATAGACTACTATCTAAAGACTTATTCCGTTTTGACATAAACCGAAAAACTTGGAATCTAAACACTTCTGTAAATTCAGATTTGACTTGATTTTGACACATCGTGAATAAAAAAAAACTCCATAGTTTTATTACAGATGGCGTTTTGAATGTCATCCTATTTAATTCCTGTTGAATTAAAATAATTTCTATAGCCTATATGTTACTACAGTGCATAAGGAATAATGTGCCAAATTTCATCGATACTGGTTCAGGGGATTGACCGTTAAAACGTAACATGTATGTTACGTGACAGATAGACAGACAGACAGGCATACTGATAGACAGACTTTCACATTTTGTAATATTAGTAAGGATAACGATAGATTAACAATTTAGAACCACTCCATATTATGAAACAACAATGTCCCTGCAGCTGTCTATCTGCTTAAAATAAATTTAACAGCTAATTTACGGACTTCATTCAATAGAAAGAATCTATACTAATGTATAAAGCTGAAGAGTTTCTTTGTTTCTTTGTTTGTTTGAACGCGCTAAGCTCAGGAACTACTGGACCGATTTGAAAAATTCTTTGAGTGTATTTGAACAGTAGCATTTTTAAAATGAATAATCCCACTTCTTTCACTCCACTACCACTTAGTCCGGATTGGATTACCATGGTAGATATAGGCTCCAGTCGCCTTCGTAAAGGAGAGAGAAGGCTTTGCCCACAATGGGAGATAGTAACAGACCTTTATTTTCCTTACAGAAATAATAATATTTTTTTGTTAAATAATTAAAATGCAAAGCTCCATACAAATGGTCCGTTTACGTTTATTTTTTTAGCAGCTAGGTTTAAGCACCTAGGATTCCATTTGATATTTCAGCCCACTTAAAACAAAAAAATTGCTAAAAATATATCATATATTTTGTCCTAATATATATTGTTACATTTTCATTTAAAATCTATACTAACATATAAAGCTGAAGACTTTGTTTGTTTGAACGCGCTAATAACAGAAACTACTGGACCGAATTGGCCGAATTCTTTGAGTGTAAGATGGTCCATTTATCAAGGAAAGCTATAGCCTATATAATATCACGCTTAAATGAATAGGAGAGGAGCAGCAAAAAAACGGAAAAATTTAAAACTTTCCATGTGTGCGCAGTAAATGGTGAAATTTATTCAAAAAACAAAATTGTTCCCCTCTAACAGTTCTAAATAAAAAAATAAAAGTCTGTGACAGCATATGTATATCTAATTTTTAAGGTTAACCCACTTTAACCATTTTATGGTAATCATAATACTATATTACGGTTTTAATCTTTCCACGCAGGCGGCAATTGCTAGTTTCAAATAAATGCCTTCAAGAAATAAAAAGTTTCAAACAACATGCACCCTTCATTAACAATGATTATATTAACCATATTATAACTTGGTTAGACGAAATCCTTACATTTAAATCTTACCTGTAAGTGTGACTCACCGTTCAGTTTAGCCCGTACATTATAATGCTATCGATAAGTGTATGTTACACTATTGTTATGCTTAAAAAACTCGAATAAAAATGGGAATTTCCTAAAAAAATCAGCTTCAGACCCGCCTTCAGATTATTTCTCATAAAAAGATTTTTGTGCTTCTCTTAGTAATATATATAATTCAGTAAGTTAGATCGCTTCAGGAACGGCGTTAAATGGAAAAAATGTAAGTACCAGTAAGTCAGTTGCCATTGAAATAAAAAATTACCCTATATGTTGAATGAGGTTTTCTGCTACATATTAGTGAAAAAAGCGTCTTAATCGGATCAGCGGTTTCTGAGATTAGTTGAAACAAATGCACAATGACTAAAAAGCTGGAATAAAAATGTGAAATTCTTCAAAAAGTCGGCTTCAGACCGGCCTAGGTCTCATAAAAATATTTGTGCTACTCGTAGACATTGTAATTTAAGTAATCCAGTATGTGGGATCCATTCAGGAATGGCGAAAAACTGAAAAAATGCTAGTAACAGTATCATAGTATACGACCTGTCAACTTAAAATTGACATATCTTTTTTATTTGCTGACCGATTGAAGTAAAACATATCCTATATGTTGAGTGAGGTTTTCTACTACATTTTAGTGAAAACAGCGTCTAAATCGGATCAGTGGTTTCTGAGATTAGTGGGAACGAAGGCACAATGCCTAAAAAACTGGAATAAAAAATGTGAAATCCTTCAAAAAAAGTCGGCTTCAGACCGGCCTAGTTCTCATAAAAATATTGGTGCTTCTCTTAGATATGGTAATATATGCAATCCAGTAAGTAAAATCGCTTCAGGAACGGAAAAAACGGAAAATAATGCAAGTATCAGTATCATAGTATATGGCCTTTCAACTTAAAATTGACATATCTTTTTTATTTGTTGACCGATTGAAATAAAAAATACCCTATATGTTAAGTGAGGCTTTCTACTACATATTAGTGAAAACCGCGTTAAAATCTGATCAGCGGTTTCTGAGATTAGCGGGAACAAACGCACAGACATACAGACAAACAGAGAAACAGACAAAAATTTTAAAAACTATTGTTTCATGTTTAGAAGCGTGTTTTGAGACACCAACACTAACTTTTCTTAAAAATATCAAATGTACAGATTTTAACACCTCTACGATTTTATTATATGTATTGATTGATGATGATGATATTGATGATTGTTGTAAACTAACCAATCATAAATTTAATAAAATCTATTTAATTAAATTTAATGAAAAGGGGCAATGAAGGAACTTAGGAGGAGAAATATCAATAAATCTTTGTTAGAAAAGTTCTTTAAAGGACAGCTGCAGCCATGTAGTTGTGTCAATAATGATTGAAAAGTATCAGATCTTTGCGACGCCCCTTTCAGTAGTCTCGCGTCCCCCCTGGGGGTCGCGACCCACAGTTTAAGAAGCCCTGGAATAGACCACCCTCATTTCTTACCGAGGTGTCGTAAAATAAGACTAAGATAAGTTGACGTCAGGCAGGCGGCCGGTCGTGATATACGTAGCTAAATCATGTGACAACATGTTTGTAACATGTTGTGCCGACCCCACTTAGACTGGGATAAGGGAAATGGGTGATTATGAAACGTATACTAAACGAAAACCTATATTTGTGACTGTCTTAAAAAGTCATTTTAGACTTGTTAAATTATTCACGCCTGTTACGGATTTATTATCTATAGTAATATATAAAGATGAAGAGTTTGTGTGTTCGTTTGTTTTTTTGATTGACTGATTGTTTGAACGCGCTAATCTCAAGAACTACTCGACCGATTTCAAAAATTCTTTCCCTGTAAGAAAGTCCATTTATCGAGGAATGCTCTAGGCCAGGGCTTCTTAAACTGTGTCACAGTTCCTTTCAGTTTAAGAAAACTGAAAGGAGCAATACTACTGAAAGGGGCGTCGCAAAGATCTGATACTTTTCAATCATTATTGATACAACTACAAATTAGCAATTAAAATTTTAAAATTAGTATACACACTACGTACAAATATAAATACAAATAAAAATCATACAAAATACTATTGTAGTTTTATTATAACTATTTTTTGAAAAATATTTATATGGAGGAGGGGGTCGTTTAAAATTTCCTAAGCTTGAGGGTCGAGCTTGAGCTTGGGGGTCGCTATATAAAAAAGTTTAAGAGCCCTGCTATAGGCTATATAACATTACGCTAAGATGAATAGGAGGAGGAAAATCATGTATTACAAAATTGATCCCCTCTAGCTCTCAGGCTCAAAGGCCAACAAATTCATTTTATAGAAAATGTTGGCCCTCGGCGGGAATCGAACCCGCGACCTGTGGAGCTGAAGGCAGGATCACTACCCACTGCGCCAACGGGCCAGTCAGTCAATATATAAATAAATAAATAAATATATGGGACACTTACACACACGGTCGTCCGTCCCCAAAGTAAGTAACTTAATACTTGTGTTATGGGTGACAGACAACTGGTGAATATATACATATGTAATTTTTAAATACATACTTAAATACAAATATACACCCAGGCTCGAAGGGCCAACAAATTCTTTTTTATAGAAAATGTTGGCCCTCGGCGGGAATCGAACCCGCGACCCGCGGCGCTGAAGGCAGGATCACTACCCACTGCGCCAACGGGCCAGTCAGTCAAAATATATATTCAAATTCAAAATATTCTTTATTCAAATAAACTTGTAAACAGCTAGTAAAGTATATAAAGTTAATCATTTGAATTTTATACACAGAAACCTCCAGTGTCAGTGACGAATTGGCGGGACAAGGATGATAGTCCGAACACTTCTACGCCAACAAAGTAAGTATCTGGTTGAAATGTTTGATAAATTATTATAAAAATGTTTGATAAATTATGATTTATCAAACATTTTTTTATCATTATTATGTTTGATAAATTATTATTAAATGTTTGATAAATTATTAGTTATTTGAAATGTTTGATAAATTTATTGTCGACAAAAAAAATTCAGAATTATATCATCGTTACTTGAATAACATCGTTACTGAAGCTGTGGTAGCCCAACGGTAACACCGTGCGACTCTTTCGAGGAGGTCACGGGTTCAAACCCGGGCAGACACCAATGAGTTTTTCTGTTAAAACTTATGTGTCTAATTGATAATTGCAATTTATCACACGCTTTTCGGTGAAGGAAAACATCGTATAACCTGCATATTTCTAAGAATTCTGGAGATATGTGTAACCTACCAATCCGCATTGGAGCAGCGTGGTAGGTCTTAGCTCCAATCCTTCTCTCCAAAAACGGAGAGAAGAGGCCTATTCTCAGCAGTGGGATAGTAACAGGCCGCTACTTACTTACTTTTACTTTTACTTGAAAAACTATAAATCTACAAGTTGTAGCGACTCAGTTTGCGTAAATTAAAATGGTGTAACACCAAATGTATTAAAATAAACGTCGGCTGTATTAGCCGTTATGAAATAAATCCCTACTAACGTATTATAAATGCGAAAGTTTGTGAGTGTGGATGTATGTTTGTTACTCTTTCACGGCGAATCCGCTGCACCAATATCGATAAAACTTGGCACATTTATTCCTTATACACCGGTGTAACATATGGCCTGTAGAAATCCTGTTAATTCTACAGGAATAGGATGACATTGAAAAGCGCTATCTATTATCAACCTATCAAGCGACAACAGTCTACGCAAACGAAGTCGCGGGTAAAAACTAGTCTTTTATGTCAACAAAGTCAATTAAGAAAGTTTCTCATTATAAATATATAAATATAAACTAGTGGCCCGCTCCGGCTTCGCACGGGTATAAAATATATAGCCTATGTCACTCAGTAAAAAAAATGATTAAAATCTATCCAGTAGTTTTGTTTTATTCATTACTGCCCGTGGCCCACACGCGTCAAATTTGGAGTAAAACTATTCCCCTGGGGTGCCAAAGTGGTCGGCCTCCTCGTGGCGCACCCTGGGCAAGCTTAGTCTTGGCGAACGGACCACTTTGGGGTGGCCAATCCAGTTGTCCCTCTGATTAGCAGAGGGCAATCTGGACGGGCCGGGGACTCCGGGGGGGTTGGGGTGAAGTCCCTAATGAGCGACGGGTCCGGTTTGGCTTACTCTAAGTCTGGCTGGACATGGTTCAGCCACCGTCGGCGAAACCCGGAAACCCAGCAATGGGATCTTCGGGTTGCGAGGAAGAAAACCTCTATAAAAAATTACCCGGTGGGGGCGGAAACGCCCACCAAGGTGTTGGGGCCCCTACTTGGGGCGCGGTCTCTCCCTGTCGACTGTGACATAACAAACACAGTGGGCAGGGAGCGATTGTGGGCAGCGATGGCCTCCCTTAGCTCTGCGGAGGGGGGCGGAGGGAGGCGGCGGAGCGGTTCCACGAACTGTTGTTCTGGATCCAATCTGCTGCTGGTGAGTCCAGGTGTTAGTGACTCGCCCAAGCCCATCGTCTGCCGCCCTAACTGGGAACCTTCGGGTGTTTCGAACGGGGTATATCGAACGCCTGGCTTACAGGTCCCCGAGGCGGTCGGTGCATCTGATGCTCCCGATGCACCGGTTAGCGGAGGGGGGTTTCTCTTTCGAGGGGCCCCTACCCGGAGAAGGTGTTTGTTCTCTGGGATCAGAGCTGTCGGCGGGATGGGGGCAATATGTACAATGATACCCTGTCCTTGCCATCGGCACCGTGGTGGAGCAAACAGGTCGTTTTAGTCGGTGCGAGTCCGACATAACCGCCGCCTGGCCCCGTCGGGCGGCGGTGCCCATGAGTTTTTTTTCTGAATAAAAAAAAACAATTCCCCTTTCCCTATACCATGAAGATTCCCTGCTATCTTTGGAATATCTAAATTTATATACTACATTTTTACTTATTTACTTTTACATTTTCCCTAAGTATTTTATTTTTACAATTAATTACAGAATGTCTTTATATACAACATTCACAGCTTTCTTTTCATAAAAAAGAATCTTCATTACACAATACAAACATGTTTTCTTTAGAGGTTACTCTTGATAAAGCGACATCTAGTTGGCCATTTGAAAAAAAACCCGTCCAATCGCAGCTAAATTCGAAGTGCTATAAGACAAAGCGCGCAATCGCTATACCCTGCATTTTAAATCTGTAATATCTTTGTATGTTAAATGTTCATTCAAATTACAAATGAAAAAGAAAATGTAAATAAAATGCTATTGTGGGTTATCCATAAAAGATAGACATAATATGTATACCATCGCGGAGTTTTCTGTAGACCTTTTCAAGGTGTACAAATACTTAGTACATTATTTTGACAAATATTGTAGGGTTCAGCCTGCGTTTGCAATGTAAACGGAAAAAAATGTAATTATTTACGACATCACATTGGAAACCTCAAAAATGATAGTATTTCTTTATTCCATATTGAATATTTATTATATGTTAGATTATACATATAAACCTTTCTCTTCAATCACTATCTATTAAAAAACCGCATCAAAATCTGTTGCGTAGTTTTAAAGATTTAAGCATACAAAGGGATATACGGACATAGGGACAGACAGAGAAAGCGACTTTGTTTTATACTATGTAGTAACGTTTAGCTATTATAACTAACGACGATATTTCTCCTTTTCTCCTTTATTCTTATGCAATAATAAAAATCAATTTTCGCAAAGTCAACTCATTTACTCTTTCTCAAAAACTACTCAATGACACATATGACAGCCGCAATGCTTTTTCATATTAATGACCAACTCTGAAGGAGGTTGTATTAAAAACATGTTGTAACAGTCGACCATCCTGACAACATTTGCGACCCCGCAAATCTCATAAGCTGACTTCTGGGAATGATTCTACCACTGATTCGGAATGCTGATTGTACTGAGAAGAATCGGCCAGAAACTCAATACTTGCTCTTTTAATCTGTAAAAGAAAACCGCACATGCCATGACATGACAGGACTACGCTCACGCTTTACGCTCAACTCTTTAAGCTCACGCTTTATGCTCAACTCTTTAAGCTCAACTCTTTAGGCTTTTTGCACCATAAGCATTTCGCACCTAAAGCTCACCCTCAACCACTGTCATGGCATTACACAGCTCAATAAGTGGCAACCAAATCAGCAGATACACACGTAAACAGACTCGCAAATGATAACGATCAAAGAACAATCACCACATCTAGGCAGAGTCTAGCTGACAGTTGTTGCAGATGGCCACAGTCTAGAAAACAATCGTTACAACTGGAACAAATCCAGAGAACAATCGTCATTCTAGCTGACAGTTCTATCGAACGATAGTCACGGGTGCGTCTATGGCCTCACTTAGCACATCGTCACGTTGATCTTACAGAGTTAATAAACCGAATACCAATTACCATCATTAATCTCTCCAATAAAAACTCCATTTTTTATTCCATAGCATCGCATATCGCAACTATCTCTCAAATTATACGAAATTCGCAGTCTCCGTGTTGTCTCAAGATATTGATCGTCATTTGTCTTTTCATTAAACTCTTTAAATTTCCAGATATTCCTTTTGTCCGCTCTATTTGTAAGTTTAGGTTACATCCCCTTCTGAATATAATAAACGACGATATTTCTCCTGTATACTTATTATGTATATTATTATATTTATTCAATAAATAAAAACATTTTCCCAGAATCAACCCATTTACTCTTTCTCAACAATTTAATGACACATATGACAGCCACAATGCTTTTTCATATTAATGACCAACTCTAAGAAGGAGGTTGTATTAAAAACATGTTATAACACTATTATTTTGATAACTGTCAAATTTTTTTCCATACTAAATCAAAGACAAAATTACGTTTAGCTGTCATTTATGTTTTGTTATTCCACTGAAATTTGCGTTTTATTATTTTACTGTCATAGTCGTTTTTGTTATACCACGTTTTATAGCGACTTGACGGGATAAAATAAATGCAGTCAAACGGGATAAAAAGTATCCTATGTCCGTCTCCTGGTTCTAAGCAACCTCTCCACCAATTTTTAGCCGAATTGGTTCATCCGTTCTTGAGTTATAAATAGTGTAACTTAGACCAACTTTCTTTTATATATATAGATATATGGGACAATTACACACACGGTCGTCCGTCCCCAAAGTAAGTAACTTAATACTTGTGTTATGGTAGACAGACAACTGGTGAATATATACTTATATATTTTTAAATACATACTTAAATACAAATATACACCCAGACTCAAAGACCAACAAATTCATTTATAGAAAATGTTTGCCCTCAGCGGGAATCGAACCCGCGACCCGTGGAGCTGAAGGCAGGGTCACTACCCACTGCTCCAATGGGATATCCTATTCATATCGATTTATTTATAACATAATGTTATAAATAAATATTTATTAAATTTTCACAAATATTTTATGTTCCGAGCAGCAATATGCTACCGTTTTGGAATTTGTTTTCGGGGTAAGAAACAAATTTGTATTAATTTCATATCGTTATGTAAACATGCATTTTTCATTTTCACATTTTAGTACATTTATTAAAAAAAACTTTCAATGTTTTATAACGCTTCGTTTATGAAATATTGTATGTCCTTTTCGCGGCCGTTGAATATTGTAATCCTGTATTCTATATTTTCATTTTTACATTAGTATTCCTTAGTTTTAACTAACCTCTTTTAGTTTCTTCTTAAGTTATGGACGGATGTTGACCATAGACGCCTGAAAGATTTTACCTCTAGCTTCTCTGCCATCTAATAGAAAGCATAGTTGTCATTGGGCGTTGGGTTTCATGTAAAACCTTATAAGTAACCTGAAAAGTAAAAGTTCTCATTAAAATTTTGTAACTAAATATGCGATACCAAAGTATGCAGTACAAACATAACCTTATCACGATTAATAAATGTGTAAAATAGACAATTTATGAGTATTTATATAACTCCAGATAACGAATATGACTTGACTGACGCTTTTATATAATAGAAAGCAAGAAACAAGTCAAGTTAATAAAGCTTTTAACAAAATTTTATGTCCCTAATGTTAACCGTTCCATCATCTGAAGCCAATCCTGGTAGCAGCATCAGGTCAGGCATTGAAGCATTGATTGTGAAATCAAACTCAATCAATTGATGTGAAACTCAATCGGACACCGGGAAGTGGGTCCAATTTAACTTGCATGATAAACACGCTGTCACATGATTTGGCTGCGATTTTACGACCGGCCGCCTGGCTGACGTCAACTTACCTTAGTCGTATCTTACGACACCTCGGCAAGAAAGAGGGTGGTCTATTCTACTAAACTGGATACGCGGCCAATACAAGTCAAGATAAACAAAAGCTTATAATAGGTCGTTTCGTCGTCATCGTAGTAACTTGTCTTAATACCGAATTTCACCTAATTGATTGGGTTTCTATACTTTCTCTAGCGATAAAGAACAAAGTATTGGTAAATGCTGTTCAATAATTTGCTATCTTTCGTGTATTTCGTATATGCGTGCATGAGTTTATGTAAGCGGGTAATTGATTTATCTTTGTTATTAAAACTTCGTTCATTAGATTTAACTTACTTTTTACTCTTGTATCGCTTTTCGTATTATACCTTATTAGGAGTTTATGGCGTAATTTCCTCTATGCTTAGTATCTGGTTATCATTTTGAAGCTTGCATTACAGGTGTTTAGTGGCCATTGATGTACGTGCTATTAATGTGTGACTGTTTTCAGTTTGTACACTTCTAATACTCAATTTCGTTGCAGACCTAACTGGCGGCGAACATCGAACGATAGCAATACTTACAATCAAGTGCCGCCACCGAACAGCTACGTGTCGAACAAGACTGGCTATAAGGTAAGGGACACAGCTCTTCATGATAAAATTCAACAAGGCACAAATAAGGATATCAGACCTCGATCGATCGATGTTACTATCCCACTGCTGAGAGTAGGCCTCTTCTGTCCGTTTTTGGAGAGAAGGTTTGGAGCTAAGACCTACCACGCTGGATTGGTAGGTTACACATATCTCCAGAATATCTTCCTCACGATGTTTTCCTTCACCGAAAAGCGTGTGATAAATTGCAATTATCAATTAGACAAGAGTTTTAATGGAAAAACTCATTGTTGTCTGCCCGGGTTCAAACCCATGTTCAAACCCATGATCGTCTCTAGAGATTCGCACGGTCGCACCGCTGGGCTATCACAGTTCAGCTTGGTTTAATAAGTATATATTATTTACATTCTGGGTGTATATTTGTATTTAAGTATGTATTTAAAAATATATAAGTATATATTCACCAGTTGTCTGTCTACCATAACACAAGTATTAAGTTACTTTGGGGAAGGACGACCGTGTGTGTAAGTGTCCCATATATTTATATTTATAAATATTTATTTTTGAGAATGTGCCCACCGTATTTCTAGCTGTTTGTTCTCGGTGAGAGTACCTTTCCGAACATTTGAATTTGGTTACAGAGTCAACCACCGATGCCCCCATATCCAACATTCGCCCAGCCCTTCCAAGGGCCTAGTCCCAGTCAGGTGCCGTTCCCATCAATGAACCATCCTCATAATCAATACGGTTATAAGGATCGCAACCCGGTACCGGCACGTAACCAGAACAACCAGAGTTATAACATCAACCAAGGGAGTTATGGCAACCAGTTTGCCGGCAACCAGATTGGGCAGGGCAACCACCTAAACCAAGGAAACCTTACCGCAAAAGGTTTAGAGACGACTTTGGGAACAGCTTGGATGAAGGGGCAGGTGAATATATTTATATGCTCTTTATATAAGTCTCATTTTTGAATAATTTATAGCATTAGGCGTTACTTTGCTGAAGTCCATAATACAAAAGTAATGAGAATATTATTTTGCTATAATCCGCGATAAAAGGAAATATATGTAATGCTAAATGTAGAGTGTACTATTCGTTCTCATACTTGATATATGCAGAATTTGTAAGAACTCATGCACTACCCGACACCGATTCACCACCACAATCTCAACAATTGTTTCGCCCCGTAACCGAAGCATCGTCAGGAGATAGACTCCACGACAAAATCGCAAAGCCTTTGCTTTGCTTTTGCTTTGCGATTTTGTCGTTGAAGAATTGCCCTACCTTTTAGTAAAAACTGTATAAACACCAGTTCAGAAGATTTTGAGAAAATCGCTCACTTACAGACAGCGAGCGAGCGTTTTGGGTATTTGTTTTTTAATTAGTATGGATATAGATATCGATTACAAATATTATTATAAAAGCGAAAGAGTGTCTGTCTGAAAATTAAATTATACTATTACACAGGCTATATACAATAGAAAAGTCTAGTTTTTTCTTCGTAAATATGATAAAATGGTTAATTGATAGCCCTGAAATTGACACGAAAAAAGTCGCAGATAGGTTTTCATGTTTATTATTACCTCTATATCTGTATATACTCCTATTTGTTACAAATTGTTTTCAGGAATCAAAAACTAGAACGAATTTGCCTCAAACTCAAAACTCAAATCATTTGGAAAAGTTAATCAATCCGTTCATTCCGCTACAAGCACAGACGAGGTAAGAACTTTTGATAACTTATTTTTTTTTAGTTACACCCTCCTGCCCTTATTCCACTCTAAGTGGGGTCGGCACAACATGTTATAAAATGCTGTCACATGATTTGGCTGCGTTTTTATGGCCGGTCGCCTGCCTGGCGTCAACTTACTTTTGTCGTATTTTACGACACCTCGATAAGAATAAGGTTGGTCTATTCTACTAAACCGGAGACCACACGGCGGGCGAACTTACCATAGTCGCCTATTACACCTCGGTAAGAAATGAGGGTGGTACTATTCTATTCAGCCGGATACCACATGGCGTATTCGGTTGTGTTTATTAGTATCGGTTGTTACTAGTACCTACCAAGGTGTATGACTTTGCTTGCTTTTTTATAACCGACAAAAACATGCTTTTTTTATAAAGCGACAGTCACTATTGCAATTTTCGTCCATACAAAAACATTTATATGAAATAAATAGTTATGTCAAATTGAAAATTTTCTTTTTCGAGAGCACGCTTATTCTCTAAAGTTGTAATTCCATATTATATATTAAATATAATTTTGACTTTTAAAGTACCTATTTTAAATTTTTTGTATTAGTTAAATCGTTTTTTTTTCTGCCGAATTCTTTTTTTTTTTAGTTTCACTTAAGTTCTAATTTACGCCGTGTGGTATCCGGCTGAATAGAATAGTACCACCCTCATTTCTTACCGAGGTATCGTAAAAGGCGACTAAGATAAATTGACTCACCGTGTGCAAACCGATTAAGTAGAATAGACCACCCCCTTTCTTATCTAGGTGTCGTAAAATACGACTAAGGTAAGTTGACGTCAGGCAGGAGGCCGGTTGTAAAAACGCAGCCAAATCATGTTACAGCATGTTTATAACATGTTGTGCCGACCCCACTTACAGTGGTACAAGGGCAGGAAGATGATGATAATAACGATAATTTTGACTTTTAAAGTACCTACTTTAAATTTTTTGTATTAGTGTTTTTTTCTGCCGATTTTTTTTCCTGGGTTCTAATTTAAATTTTATTTAAAAAAATGTCCTGCATACAGATATTTACAAACGCGTGATCACCATATCAATGGAAAATTATTCACCATCTTGCGTATTTGATATGTTATCTTGCGTAAACAAATGATGGTCTCATGGTGTGATTTATCAACCACTCGTTAACGAGTGTTAATTATGCGTGATATCGATAAAATGGCGCCTGGGTATTAAATAAATAAATGTAAATGTATCGGACACTTACACACACGGTCGTCCGTCCCCAAAGTAAGTAACTTAATACTTGTGTTATGGTAGACAGACAACTGGTGGATATATACTTATATATTTTTTGAATACATGCTTAAATACAAATATACACCCAGGCTCAAAGACCAACAAATTCATTTATAGAAAATGTTGGCCCTCGGCGGGAATCGAACCCACGACCCGCGGAGCTGAAGGCAGGGTCACTACCCACTGCGCCAACGGGCCAGTCATTAAAAGGAAACAGCTGAGGAAGTAGGTTAAAAAAACTATTGGAATGGGCAGGTTATTAGCGCAGATAGCAATGACCCTGCCTTCAGCTCCGAGCATAGATAATACACGAGTATAAAGGATATAGATCCGCCGTGTGGTATCCGGCTGAATAGAATAGTACCACCCTCTTTTCTTACCGAAGTGTCGTAATAGGCGACTAAGGTAAGTCGACCCGCCGTGTGGTATCCGGCTGAGTAGATTAGACCACCCTCATTAAATACCGAGTTTTAAAAGGCGACTAAGGTAAGTCGACCCGCCGTGTGGTATCCGACTGAGTAGATTAGACCACCCTCATGTCTAACCGAGGTGTCGTAAAAGGCGACTAAGGTAAGTTGACTCACCTTGTGGTATCCGGTTTAGTAGAATAGACCACCCTCTTTCTTATCGAGGTGTCGTAAAATACGACTAAGATAAGTTGACGTCAGGCAGGCGGCCGGTCGTAAAATACGTAGCCAAATCATGTGACAACATGTTTATAACATGTTGTGCCGACCCCACTTAGAGTGGGATAAGAGCAGATAGATGATGATGATATAAAGGATATAGATAAGAAACTCCTTCATTTTATTTGAGTAATGATTGATGATGAGATGAAATTGAAAATGAGAGATAAGCTAAGCTTATATTTACTGGTTTTCTGTCACCCATGACACAAGTATTAAGTTAACCTCGATAAGAAATGAGGGTGGTCTGTTCTACTCAGCTAGATACTACGCGGTGGGCAACTACCTAAGTCGCCTTTTACGACACCTCAGTAAGAAATCAGGGTGGTCTATTCTACTGAGCCGGATACTACACGGCGGGTCCACTTTCCTTAGTCACCTTTTACAACTCGGTAATAAATGAGGGTGGTCTATTCCGCTCAGCCGGATACCACACGGCACGTCAACTACTAGTTGCCTTTTACGACACCTCGATAAGCAATGAGAGTGGTCTACTCTACTCAGCCGGATACCACACGGCGGGTCGATTACCTTAGTCGCCTTTTACAACTCAGTAATAAATGAGGGTGGTCTATTCTACTTTAACTTAACTAAGTTGCCTTTTACGAGATACGGATGAGAATATCTTATGAGTAGGTATCAATTTGGCATATGTTTTTTCTCTATACATAAATAAATAAATTCAAATTCAAAATATTCTTTACTAGCGGCCTGCCCCTGCTTCGCACGGGTATAAAATATATATCCCATGTCAGTCAGTGTAAAAAAAATGATTAAAATCGATCCAGTAGTTTTGATTTATTCATTACTGCCCGTGGCCCGCACGCGTTAAATTTGGAGAAAAACAATTTCCTTTCCCTATACCAAGAATATTTCCTGCTATCTTTGGAATATCTAAATTCATATAGTACATTTTTACTTATTTACTTTTACATTTTCCCTATGTATTTTAGTTTTACAATTAATTACAGAATGTCTTTAAACAAACTCTTGAAAGAGCGACATCGCTGCTAAAGTCGAAGTGTTATAGGGCGAAGCGCGGCGTCCTCACGGCATTTTAAATCTGTAATATCTCCGAAAATGTTCACTTAAATTACATGCTGTAAACGGCCATATTGATCTATATTAAATCAAACCTCAAAAATTACAGTGTTTCTCTGCTCCGTATTGAATGTTATTATACGTACAAACCTTCTTCTGGAATCACTCTATCTATTAAAAAAACCGCATCAAAATCTGTTGCGTAGTTTTAAAGTTTTATGCATACATAGGGAAATATGGACAAAGAATGCGACTTTGTTTTATAATATGTAGTGATTCAAATAAACTTGTAAACATGTGCTTTTGAATAACCCATTATTGCATGTTCAGGGTATGAACTCGTGAACTCTGGTAAGAATGACAAAGTACAAAGTAATCACTGATTAAATTTGTCTTGGATTATAGTTAAGTATTGTTCGCAGGCGAAATCAAGGCTCGAGCGGCCCTGCGTTGAGTAGAGATTTGGAAGGGAGCTCGTCGTCCGACCCAGCGCCACCGCAACCCCGACCTTCGGTACAACCTGTAAGTCCATTAAATATAAAGTATCTGGTTGAATAAAAATAAACTATAAAAAAAGGAATAAATTATATGGTAGTTGGGGATCGAGCCTAGGTATTTACATTTCTCGAGACTGCCCGTCCGCTGAAAGTGCCGCGGCACAGTGGTTGAGAATCACTGGTCTTCTTGAATAAATGGACTATCTTACACTGAAAGATCAAATCGGTCCGGTAGTTCCTGAGATTAGCGCGTTCAAACAAACAAACAAAGAAAAAAACAAACAAACAAACAAACAAACAAACAAACCAACAAACAAACAAACAAACAAACAAACAAACAAAGTCTTCAGCTTTATATATTACATAATTCCTTTCAGGTTCCTCAACAAAACCAACCTGCACCTAAACCACGGAGACCAAGGAAAACCAGGATAGCGGCGAATCTACCATTCCATAGGGATTAATATTTTATCTAGCGAGTGAAAATCAAACACTAATTAAATATACATCATCATTTACAAATATTTACAATAATGTCTTGTAGCTAGTGAATTTTTGTTAAGGCATATTTAGACATACGATACATCTGTGACATCTGAGTTGTCAATAAATAGATATGCAAAACTTTTATACAACTTTTTGGTCCATACGAAGCCCTAATCTATCTATCTATATATATCTATCAGTAAGCGGCCTGTTACTATCCCACTGCTGAGAATAGGCCTCTTCTCTCCGTTTTTGGAGAGAAGGTTTGGAGCCGAGACCTACCACGCTGCTCCAATGCGGATTGATAGGTTACACATACCTCCAGAATTCTCTAGAGATATGCAGGTTTCCTCATGATGTTTTCCTTTACCGAAAAGCGTGTGATAAATTGCAATTATCAATTAGACACATAAGGTTTAACAGAAAACTTATTGGTGTCTGCCCGGGTTTGAACCCATGATCTCCTCGAAAGAGTCGCATGGTGTTACCGCTGGGCTACCACAGCTTTTATCTATATCTATTATCTATCTATATCTATACATATAATAAAATCGTTAAGACATCAAATCTCTGTGCGTTTGTTCCCGCTTATTTCAGAAACTGCTGATGTGATTTGGCCGCAGTTTTCACTAATATGTATTAGAAAGTCTCACTTAACATATAGGGTATGTTTTATTTCGGTCGGTTAGCAAATAAAACATAAATATGGGTGACCGAGCCTTGCTCGCGAATTTTTTAGAAGATATAAAAAAAATGTCACTTACCTAAAAAAGAAAAATTTAATTTAATTAAATTTGTAATTTTTGTAATTTTGCATGCCTATAGTCCTAGGTGAAACATTTATAAACTAAATCATATTTGTTACTATATGTAACCTGCCAATCCGTATTGAAGCAGTGTAGTCGCTCTAAGCTCCAATTCTTCTATTCAAATAAGGGGTAAAGAGGCTTATGTCGCTATGTTACTATCTACTTAATAATAAAATATCTGCGTGACCGATTATTGCTTGTTATTTTTTTTGAAGGCAAAAAAAATGCAATTTCAAAAAGAAAAAAAGGCCCTTGAAATCTGGATACGATCCGGGGTATTTTCACTTATTTAGACCCCCCATTCCCAATTTAGCTATTAAACCATTGCAAGTGACCGCGTAATTAATCTTTGTTTTCTCATAATAAAACATTAACAGAAGGATATTTTTTTTTCGAATTGATGATAAGGGAGAAATATATGGGACACACACACTCGTTTAAAATCGCGTAAAATTACCGTGCATAGAACGGTTACCCAGGTACTTTAAATTATACCATAATGCATGAAACAATTTTTTTTTAATTTCGTATCTTATCTGTGAACGCAAGTCTATACAGATATTTCGTTATCCTTCACATAGATGAATCGTATATACCTAAATACGTCTTAATTCCAGTTTTATATAGAAAATTCTTATTTTATTCGGATAATCGTGACTCAAGGTATGAAGCTTAGTGAAACAAGAAAATGAAATATTTTTATGGATCTTATACTATCGTTCCTCTTTTTGAAAAAATCTGTGTTCCATGCTTAGATTGAATATTTTTATCGTATTGTGAAATCTTAAACAAAAGTTCATCAAATTCATTGGGAATTCACTTTGAAAGTAAAATGTCATTGCTTTCGATTCCTAATTATGTACAAAATATATATCAATGTTAGCAAAGGTTTCAGTAGATAACTATTTTATATAGCATCACTGCTGAATAATTTAGCCCCCTTTCGTATAGGACTAAATTATTGTTATATGTGTTTGTGCGTTAGTGTTCTACTAAGTAACTACTAAGCAAGTAGCTGTCAGTTAAAAATATGTGAAAAACAGTAAAATTCGTCCTCCTGCCCTTATCCCACTCTAAGTGGGGTCGGCACAACATGTTACAAACATTTTGTCATATGATTAGGCTACGTATTTTACGACCGGCCGCCTGCCTGACGTCAACTTACCTTAGTCGCCTTTTACGACACCTCGATAAGAAATGAGGTTGGTCTATTCTACTCAGCCGGATACCACACGGCGGGTCAACTTACCTTAGTTGCCTTTTACGACACCTCAGTAAGAAATGAGGGTGGTACTATTCTACTCAGCCGGATACCACACGGCGTAAAAAACAGAAAAAAAATCAGTGTATAAACCGTTTTGTATAAAATTTTAAATAACAAGCATTTTGTTTGTTGTAGTTAATAAAAATATTAATTAATAAAATAAAATAAAAATAAAAATAGCCTTTATTTTGCAATCACATCTAAATACGTTACATAAGTCGTCATATTAATTATCTAGAAATTTCGCTATTCTCATCCATAGTGGTCCCGCTGTGAATCCGAAATCGTCTTCCCAACGCTTTGTAGGTCTTCCTTGCTTCCTTTTGCTGTTTCTGGGATGAAAAATTATAATTAATAATTTTAAATATTAAACAATGGGCTACAGTTCTGAGCTTTTGGGCAGTTGTTAATAGATGGCAACAGGTAATTACAAATTTATTTTTCATTAGCTACAACAAACAAAACGCTTATTATTTAAAATTTCATACATAACGGTCAATTACTAGTGCACTTACCTTATATTTATAATATTTGTATCATATTCCTCGACTATGGGAGAGATTGCCCTGTATACAATTTGAATACTGAATATTTTGTATTTTATTTTTATGACCCATACATGTTTTGATTATTTAAAAATAAATAATACTACATTTTGTTCTTATAAGTATATTAGTGCTGCAAAACCCAGTATATTCATTTTATTATGCCCCAGCTACAAACAGTGTTACCAACAAAGTACATATTTTATGAGTACAGTGTGAAATCTGCTTATTTTTTTACTTTACCTGTTTTCTTTATTTATCTGCTGTTTTTTAGTTTCTTGGAGTTGGCAACACTGGCTACAAATTGCGCCTATTTGTTACATGTTCGATGTTATTGTATATATAAGTGTGTTTGTAATAAATATCGTTAGTACAACTGCAAAATATTTGTGACTATCAACGAGAAATAACCAGAATCAATCGTATCGTGTTAACATTATAAAAGTAATTCAAACAGTATATTACCACTTGTTTTCTTTTTAATTATTGTTGATAATGAATATCCATTTTTAGATTGTGTAATTTATTTTCAATAAAAGTCTAATTGAGGGAATATTTTTATTAAACCTGCTTATTTACGTCTATCTTTTGTGAATATCTTAAGAAAAACCTACAGTTAATAATTAACTCGTACTATGACTTCGTAACTAATGTAGTTGCTTTTTTTTAGTTGTTTTTTTTTTTTACCAAATCGTTTGTATTTTTAGATGTATAAAAATATTTAAAAATATGATTTTATTTAAATTATAACAACGGTATTTTACTTTGTTAGCAAGCAATGTTCTCAAAAGTCAATCAATTTTTTTCTCTTTCCACAACTTGTTACATTGACGACGACATTTTTTAATATTATTGAACTATTTGATAGAGGTTGTATTCAAAACGTGTTTTAACAAAATATTTTAAGGATAGCTTTATCCCAGACAATATGTTTTCATCTTCCATTATATTCTACAATTCGCCAACTCTTACTTGTTGTTACATTATAGAAAAAGCATATATTTTATCAAAGAACAATTCTATGATCAATAATAAAACATTTTATAATATTATAGATAATTTCGAAATAAAATCCAGATAAAACATTGTTCAATAGTAGTTAGTTACACTAAAACCGGACAATGTCATACTAGGATGCCCGTATAGAGGCACGGCTACGCTTTACATTCCTAAGACCTCCTCCAAGCCAAGAGAAGAGAAAGTTCCAAGGAAAGAGAAGCCTCCTTAAGTAGTAGATGAACCGGAAGCACTTAGTGTTCTAATTTCTACGGGGGAATCCCTAATATGATTGCCTGATCTAAATGTCTAGAGGTGTTATTCAAACGAAGAACTAACGTAATTCAACCATAAAAAAATAGTTATACAACAACAATCCACATTCGGACACTCATATAAAATAACGTCATTGCGTTATCTGAAGTATTCAACTTAATTTGTTTATGAAGGCATAGTAAAACTTTTCCCAAGTAGCTAAGGAAAGGAAAGGATAAGGAAAGTGTTTTTCACTAGAGTTCAGTACTTAATGTTAGTGATAAGAGCCAATGTACTGCGTCAGAGCAACAAATTACGTCACGGCCGTTAAGAGATTTATTTTATTTATTTCTTTTTATACATATATTTAGAAAAGAGAAAGAAAAATTAAAAAGGCACATGTATAAAGGCGGACTTATCCCTAAAAGGGATCTCTTCCATTCAACCTTTGAGTAATAGAAGGAAAAGGACAAGAATTGAAGAAGAAAGAGAGTACGGGTATATAGAGAAAAAGAAAAAGTTAAAAAGAGATTACTCAGTATAGTCAAAAAATAATCTGGCCATTAGTATAAGAAATTCTTTTATATATAAAATACAGTTATTTATTGCCTATATGCAATTAATACAGTCAGATTATTGTTTATTTGCAATTTTTAGTACAGTCCTAATAATATTTTTGGTCACTCAGAAATAGTTTATGCTCTGTAGGTATATTTTAGCCAAATAAACTCTTTCGGCTGACAACAAAATAAATATTTAAAATAGGAACAGAAAAATAAGAACATAGCAATTCCGAACATATTAAGATACCTATGTAATATAGAATTCCTCAGATTTACTTAAGCATCACCCCACTCTAAGTGGGGTCGGCACAACATGTTGTCACATGATTTGGCTGCGTATTTAACGACCGCCCGCCTACCTGACGTTATTTTACCTTAGTATTTTACGTCACCCAAGTAAGAAATGAGGGTGGTTCCACTCATGCGGATACCACACGGCGGGACGACTTACCTTAATTGCCTTTTACAACACCGATTAGAAATGAGGGTGATCTTTTCTACTCAGCGGATTCTTCCATTTTCCATTGCATTTTAAAAAATAGACGATAATTATTTATTATTTTATCACTACATATTATAAAACAAAGTCGCATTCTTACTATGTACGCATAAAACTTTAAAACTACGCAACAGATTTTGATGCGGTTTTTTTTAATAGATAGAGTGATTCCAGAGGAAGGTTTGTACGTATAATAAAATTCAATACGGAATAAAGAAATACTGTAATTTTTGAGGTTTCTGTAAATAATTATATTTTTTTCCGCTTACATTGCAAACGCAGGCTAAACCCTACGAGATTTATCAAAATAATGTACTAAGTATTTGTACACCTTGAAAAGGTCTACAGAAAAGTCCGCGATGGTATATGTCTATCTGTTATGGATAACCCACTATAGCATTTTTTGTCATTTACTTTTTACGAAAAATAATGCCTTATTTTTGAAGCAATTTTTATACAATACAGCATTAATCCTTATCCAATTAAGTACCTTAAATAAATAGTTGATTTAATATAGATCAATATTTCCGTTTACAGCATGTACCTAATTTAAGTGAACATTTTCGGAGATATTGCAGATTTAAAATGCCGCGATGAAGGCATTGACGCCATCGAGTGACTGAGTTCACTCAGTGACATGGGCTATATATTTTATACCCGTGCAAAGCCGGAGCGGTCCGCTAGTTAGTAATAAAATTAATATCCCGTTGTATTTTTCTAATTCTTGATGGTCATGACATTAATATGTGGGATTATTTAGTTTCAATATCCAATAAAAAATTAGACATTTTAATGATTACCTACGAAATAATATTATTGAATAATTTCAACTGAATTAAAACTATCGTGAGTGGTATTTACAGCTAATGTATAGAAACCGGCTATAATCACGTATCGGATATCCCAACACATATCGAATGAGTCCAACTAGTTTTAAGCTTATCAAGAGTCCTTATTCATGAACTTTTTTATACGGTATTAGGCGGCGGGAACGCTGTTCTGGAAAGACGAATGTATATTATACCTAATTAGTTTTTTTGGTATTTTTAGGTAAAATAATTTTAAGTAGAAAAATATAATATTCAGTGTCACTCAAAAATTTAAGTGTATAGCATGTCATTTTGTAATGGAGTGCACTCCACCATAATAGCTGTGTTGATAATAATTTGCAAAACAACAAACAATTGAAATCTTGATTATATCACCGCAGTAAGCACTCGATCTTACAGTATAAAGGAAGTGTCCTGGCTCACTAGCATTATTTATTCGGGACGGGTGGAAAGTAAAACATACTGCTTGGGTCATAACCGCGATGCGTGTACCGATCCTTTTACTGTTAGTCGCAACCGCGGTTTCCGCCGCTGACTTGGACTGGTGGAAAACTGCCCTTATATACCAAATTTACCCGCGATCTTTCAAAGACAGCAATGGTGACGGCGTTGGCGATTTAAACGGTAAGTTATCTTTTATATCTATGAATTTGAGTAAACAGTCTACAGCAAGGTTTAAATTAAGTGTAAGAGATATGCTTATACATAAAGCATATTACAAAATTGAAGATTATTTGGATGTTGTAAACAAGACTGCGGTTTAATAATGTAAAATTGAAAATATTTAACAATTTACCGCCGAATTTCTTGGTGGTTCTTCTCGGTAAGAGCAACGTTTCGAAACAGTTGTAGCTTTATTAATCTATTGATCCTTGACGATTTAAAAGTGCTTATTTGAATAAAGATTATTTTGATTTAATTAACTAAGTTTTTCGCACTCTTCACAAGGTCATGTGTGAGAGATTGCTGTAGCAATCCTTTCCGCGATTGTCGTGCTTTTATTTCATATGTAGCAAGTTTTTAGTGCAATAAGAATAAAGAAATAGGTTTATTGTAGAATAACTTATATCCACAACTTAATTGTCAACTTGTGACGAATTAAATAAAGTTTTATTTATTTCCGTAAGTCCTTGAGATTTTCTTAATCCTGTGCGTTTTATTGTATTTCAGTTAAGTAAAACCTGATAACAGTATAATAATAATAAAAATTAAAACTTTAATGATCACTCGTTATAGGTTTTATACATATCCAAGCATAAAATATTTAAAAATGTACAAATGTAACTTCTAAGAAGTTAAACTATGGATTTGAAAATGGTATACCTAAAAAGTTCTATTTTAATTTTAAATTTTTTTTTTATTCATACAACAATATACTGATAAATTTTTGAAGTGATTTGTATGTTAACTATATATATTTTTTCGTAACTGTACCAAAAATTTAATTAAATAAATTACGTTAAAGTTAATGTCAGATTTTTCTAGATCTAAGTCTTTAAACTCGGCTTATATTTTATTATTATCGACTAAATTTAAATCATTCTACTATTATTAGGTTGTCCCGCAAAAGGATAGCCTTGAAACCCCTAATAGTGGATTTATTAAAAAAAATTGATTTATGAATAGATCTACTATTCAGTTATCTATGGTAATCTGTATATAATTAATTTAAATTTTTTAATTTATAACCTAAAATTTATATACCAAATTTATTGTTCACAAATATATATACATTTCTAAAGATGTCAACAATCATGTCCATGTATGTACGTCCATTATAGATATTTTAGTATAATTATACAAGTTGCTATTGTAATTTGCATGTAACGAGTTTCTAGAAATACAGGAAGTGATTATTTACATCAACTTTAACCGTAGATTTGAGATAAGGAACTGAGTATTACAATCATAATATTTACACAATTAAAGTTATTTACGAGTTCCTGAATTTGTACATTTACTTGTATATATCATTTCTCTCTAGCACAGGTGGCATCAACGCTGTCATCAGCTCTGTGGATCACGGGTTCGATTCTAGGAGCCATCATTTTCTAAAAACAATTTGTTGGTTCTTCAAATCAATATAATAAAATACACATTGAAATAAATACAAATACACTTAGTATTTGTATTTATTTAAATGTGTATTTATTTACTATATAATATATAAGTTACTTTGGGGACGACCTTGTTAACTGCCTGATACTAGACCAGTATATAGAAAGGTTTAAATTAAGTATAAGAGATATTCTTATACGTAAAGCATATTACAAAATTGATGATTATTTGGATGATAAAAATGGATTTGAAAATCCTTTCAGCTTCATACAAGACTGAGGTTTAATAATGTAAAATTCAAAATGTTTAAAACCGCCGAGTTTCTTTCTGGTTCTCCTCGGTAAGAGCAACATTCCGAACCAGCTGTAGTTTCATTTATCATATTGATCCTTGACGATTCAAAAGTGCTTGAAAGAGCTTATTTGAATAAAGATTATTTTGATTTGATTTGATTTTTTTTCGCCAGGTATAACTGAAAAGCTGCCATATCTTCAACAAACCGGCATAGATGCAATATGGCTTTCTCCTATCTACCTTTCCCCCATGTACGACTTTGGCTATGACATCACAGACTACCGTCAAATCCAACCGGAATACGGCACCATGGAAGATTTCCAGAAACTTCTCAACGTCTCCAATAGTTTAGGTATGAGAATTTCTATGTAATTGAACATTCTAATATGAATCATAATGTTTAAAATGTACTATTATTAATTAATATTTTTCATTAGCTACAACAAACAAAACGCTTATTATTTAAAATTTCATACAAAACGGTCAACTACTAGTGCATGGTCTACTGGTACCCTTACCTTAGTTAATGCTTTGCATGACACGTGGATCAAAAGGGTCTAGTATTTATGAAAAAAATGTCTTACTATGGACATAATCATCATCATCCTGCCCTTGTCCTTAGTATGGACATAATCATCATCATTAGCTACAACAAACAAAACACTCATTAAAAAAATTTATACAAAACGGTCAAAAGTAATAATAAAATTATTTTGCTATAATCTGCGATGAAGTAAAATAGAAAATATATATAATGCTAAATGTAGAGTGGACAATCGGTTATCATACCTAGCACTATATACGTTCACTATCACAAACTCAACAATCGTTTCGCCCCGCAACCGAAGCTTCATCAGGAGATAGACTCCACGACCAAAATCGCAAAGAGTCTAAAGAGTCACGAGTTCAAACCCAGGCCGAAACCAATGAGTTTTTCTGTTAAAAACTTATGTGCCTAATTGATAATTGCACTCACACGCTTTTCGGTGAAGGAAAATATCGTGAGGAAACCTGCATATCTGAAGAGAATTCTGTTGATAAGTGTAACCTACCGATCCGCATTGGAGCAGCATTGTCTTAGCTCCAATCCTTCTCTTCATAAACGGAAAGAGGAGGCCTATTCTCAGCAGTGGGACAGTAACAAGCCGCTACTTTTTTTAAAGGCATCAGAGTGGTCCTGGACTTCGTGCCAAACCACACCGGCAACGAGAGCGTTTGGTTCACCAAGTCCGCAGCACGGGAGCCCGGTTACGAAGACTACTATATTTGGACTGATGGGGTGGTCGATAATGAAACTGGTGTCACCAAACCCCCTAACAACTGGGTATGTACAAACTACCTATTCTACCTAACTCTACTTTGTTAGAGGCTTTTAAAATTTTGAGTACCGGGATGACTGGGCCTTGAAAGATATAAAAAAACTTAAAATAAAGAAGAAAAAATACTAGGGTAGGTTAGGTTAGGTTAGGGGCTCGATCTAATAATAATAATTGGGTAGGTAGGGCTCCTAGGTATTTTCATTTCTAGAGACCGCCCGTTTCCCGATAAAACTACGCTGACTTGCGAGTTTACGGCAAATATTGTTCTAAATTCAATGTAAATTTTACGACACCTCGGTAAATGAGATTGGTGTATTCTACTCAGCCAGATACCACACGGCGGGTCCACTTACTTTAGTCGCCTTTTATGACACCTCGTTAAGAAATGAGGGTAGTCAATTCTACTCTAACATAGGAAATAATGACGGTATATACACATTGAAGGTATCAAGAAATACACCGATCGGGGAAGACTAGGCTATCATTAAATAAGATTGCCAAAAGATCGAGACTTAAGTTTTAATAGCGGGTCAACCTTAGTCTCCCTTTACGACACCAGGACACGGTAAGAAATGAGGTTGATCTATTCTACTCAGCCGGAGACTACACTGCATCAAACTTAAAAAAAGAAAGTTTTTAAAATTGTTATAGACACATTTTTATCATATTTTTTTGGATTATTTTTTATAAAATTCAAAATTCAAAATATTCTTTATTCAAATAAACTTGTAAACAAGTGCTTTTGAATCGTCAACTCTACTGCTGGTATATACTTATGGATATTTTTAGGTGAGCAATTTCCGTAAGAGTGCTTGGGAATTTAATGAGGCTCGCGGACAGTACTACCTCCACCAGTTTGTTATTGGTCAACCAGATCTTAACTACCGAAGCGACAAAGTCCAAGAAGAAATGAAGGTGACATATCATTTTTCTTTAATCATTTTACCCCCTTTTGATTTAATAAATATCTTGCAGTGGAAGAATCAAAATAGCCGAAACACTCTAATAATAATCTTGTTGTTTCAAATTGATATTTAAAGTTACTGTTAAAAACTTAAACACTTGAAAAAACAATATCATCTTCCTGCCCTTATCCCACTCTAAGTGGGGTCGGCACAACAAGTTATAAACATGTTGTCACATGATTTGGCTATGTATTTTACGACCGGCCGCCTGCCTAACATCAACTTACCTAAGTCGTATTTTACGACACCTCGGTAAGAAAGAGGATGGTCTATTCTTCTGAACCGGATACCTGGCGGTTAAAAAAATTTTTTTTTTCATTTCGTATTCGTATTAAACTTACCAAATTCAAAATCAGTTTTAATTGGGTTAAAGACATTGTAATCTTTATTTGAATGCCATCTATGACATCACGCTACGAACTATTAAAAAGCTAGTGTTTTCTTGTTCTTCAAAGTTATGGGTGTCATTCACACTTAAGACATTGCGTGGCAATTTGCTACGAAACACTTTTTTGAATTTGGTCACTTAACTTACAAAGCGTGCGATATGTTTCATTCCGTTTAAATCGATACTTAATATTATAAATTCGAAAGTCGCTCTGTTACGCATTCTATGTTGTATTCAATGAAATGTACATAATTGAGGGCATTTTATCATTATATTTGACGCGAACGAAGTCGCACTATGTCACTATATTTCATTTGTTTCACTTGTTACTCTGTTTCACTTATGTTATATAAACATTAACAGAATGTGCTACGTTTCTGGTTGGATATGGGCGTGTCTGGTTTCCGAGTGGACGCTGTGAACAGACTTTACGAGGCCGACCCTAATAACTACGGAGGAGTTTACCCCGATGAACCTTTATCAGGTAATTTTCGTGACATTAAGGCTGCAAAAAATCGATGGCCTCCCATCATCTCGTGGGCATATGCCTCCTCTATCCACTTTTGGAGAGAAGGGTAAAGCTAAGGCCCACCACGCTGCATATCCCTAAAGTTCTCTAGAGATACGTAAGTTATCTCAAGATAATTTATAGTATTAGGTGTTACTGATAACTAAGATACTAATAAGTTTTCCTTCACCGAAAAACGTATGATTCATTTCAAATATCAATTAGACATATAAGTTGGAATAGAAAAACTCATTAGTCATGCTGAATGTCATCCCCTCGAAAAATTCAACAATTCGCAAATCTTTAATTAAATTAATAATAATATTGAACTAAATCTTTATTTTTTGTTGTATGGAACTACACAAAGTAACCCCCAATTGGATCCGCCTGCCCTTATCCCACTCTAAGTGGGGTCGGCACAACATATTATAAACATGTTGTTACATGATTTGTCTACGTATTTTACGACCGGCCGCCTTCAGACAGGCATCAACGTCAACTTATCTTAATCGTCTTTTGCGACACCTCGGTAAGAAAGAGGTTGGTCTATTCTACTCAGCCGGATACCACACGGCGGGTCGACTAACTTAGCGCCTTTAACGACACCTCTGTAAGAAATGAGGGTGGTACTATTCTATTCAGCCGGATACCACACGGAACGCCCAATTCTATATAACGTAAATTTTATAGACGTGTACATTAAAAATTGCTGTTGTATTTTTTCATATGAGTTCACGTATAAATTTGGTCTCATACTGATAATTTTCTCTAGGAATCGAAGGGACAGTACCTGATGATTACGAATACCTTAATCACATCTACACCCAGGATTTGGACGAAACTTACGACGTTGTTTACAACTGGAGGGACCTCCTTGACGAGTACATCGACAAACAGGGCGAATACAAAATCATGATGACAGAGGCTTACTCCGATCTCAAAAAGATGATCAAATACTACGGCAGTAACAATAGGAAGGGATCGATACCTTTTAACTTCAGTTTCCTTGGGGACATCACGAAGAATTCCACCGCTTGGGAGATCAAGACCGTTATTGATAAGTGGATGACGTACATGCCTAGTGGAAGCACCGCCAACTGGGTGGTAAGTGCAAAATCCATTAGATGTGCATATTAAAATACAAAGTCCTCGAAAGCTGTACGTGATCGATTTTCTTAAAATGTACCAAACGGATTTTTGTAGTTTTCATTAAAAAATCGTGCAATTCTTAAGGAAGTTTAAGTAAATTCTCCGGAATTGCAAAACCGATTTCATGTGAATTTCACATAAAACTTTTGGAACAACATATGAAATACTTTACTTTTACGCGCGATAAACATCATGACACACTGATTCCCACACAGGCGAAGCCGCGGTTTCGACTAGTACATTACAAATGCGGAAGTCTGTTACGCTTTCATGGTTAATCCGCTAGACACAAATTTTAATCAAATTTGGCGAATTATTTATTGTGTACCTCCACGGTGTATATTATTTTACACCGTGGAGGGCTTATATATGTTTTAGAAGCTAAAAAATATTTTTCTTTCGGGAACAGAGTAAAAAATACATTATTAATCGTACTTGAATCCTTGAGTAAACAAAAAAATACTACCACTAGTAAGGTACGGTTAAAGAAATCGAGAAACACCATCTTTTTAACCTATTATGATGTTGATTTTGATAATAACATACAAATTAAATACCATGATGAGATTTGGACATATTTATTGCATGTAATTTCTAAGCATTATGTTAAACTAAACTAATAAACTTCGGCTATCGTATTAAGCAGTATCTGAAGATCCATTTTGAATCTAAATAATACTTGAAGTTATTTTCAACCAGTATTCATAAATGGCTGGAAAATAGATCCAAATCTATTCCCCTTTAGTTGCGCTGCTTGAATCCTAGGGTTTCTTTGCTATCCATTTCTGTTCATCCGTCCGTATATTCGAAGTCGTACGAATACAACGACTTTGTGGGTTCGTTCTCTAACACTACATATGATGCGGTGTTTCGATATGTAGTTTTAAGTTAAATTAATCTTTTTTTCAGAATGGTAACCACGACCAAAGTCGTACGGCCAACCGTCAAGGAGTCGACCGAGTGGACGCGATGAACATGCTGGCTCTGATCCTGCCTGGAGTAGCTATTACGTACCAGGTACTTGGTACCAAAAAAACAAATTTACTTCATTAACATGCATAGTACATTTTTGCAAATTTTTGTAAATGAGATCTCCTTTTGGGCATGAATTGTAATGGTAGTTGAGGAAATCCTCCTTTTGACAAATTTTCTAGTTGGATATATTTACAGGGTGAAGAACTAGGTATGACAGACGGTTACGTGAGCTGGGAAGACACAAAGGACCCTCAGGCTTGCAACACTGACGACCCCATCAACTACTACAAGAAGTCACGTGACCCAAACCGCACCCCCTACCACTGGGACAACTCTACCAACGCCGGCTTCTCCACCACCACTGGCAAGACCTGGCTGCCCGTGGCTGACAACTACAAGACCTTGAACTTGGCTGAACAACTCGTTGATCAAAAGAGCCATTATCATGTAAGAACTAACATATATAATGTATAAAAACCGACTATAATCACGTCTTATTCTATAAGATGAGCCAGACTAGTACCATTTTATTCATTCATTACGGGTCCATTAGAACTGGCCGGATCTTCGTATTATTAAACAAGCTAAACCTTCAGTGTATATCAGTTAATAGCTACTTACTTGAATAGCCTAATAAAATGAACCCAGTCTAAGTGGGATCGGCACATGTTATAAATATGTTGTCACGTGATTTGGCTTCGTATTTTACTACCGGCCGCCTGCCTGACGTCAACTTACCTTAGGCATATTTTACGTCACCTCGGTAAGAAAGAGGGTAGTCTTTTCTATTAAACCGGATAGCACACGGTGGGTCAACTTACCATAGTCGCCTTTGTACGACAACTCGGTAAGAAATTAGGGTGGTCTATTCCACTCAGCCGAATACCACACGGCGGGTCGACTTACCTTAGTCGTCTTTTACTACACCTCGGTAAGAAATGAGGGTGGTCTATTCCACTCAGCCGGATACCACACGGCTTAATAAAATGAACGCAGTAACATGTATAATATAATATTTCCAGTTCTACAAAGATGTTGTCTCCGTAAGAAAGAGCCTAACAGTACAACAAGGAGACCTGGACACCAGAGCTTTGTCGGAATCTATTTTAGTTGTTACAAGGTAAAATTCTTTTAGTTATTTAATAGTTATATCAGTAATATAATGTACATTTTATAATAAAAATGTGTACAAAGGAAAGCTTATCGTTAGTGATTTCTTCTAACATTTGACTGGCCCGTTGGCGCAGTGGGTATCCTGCCTTCAGCCCCGCAGGTCTTGGATTCGATTCTTAAAACAATTTGTTGGTCTTTGAGTCTTAGTGTATATTTGTATTTAAATATGTATATAAAAATTATATATATACATATTCACCAGTTGTCGCTCACCCACAACACAAGTATTAAGTTACTTACTTTGGGGACGGACGGCCATGTGTGTCAGTGTCCCATATATTTATTATTATTCTAACAACCTCTCTCCGATTTTGGAAAAGGATTGGAGCTGACACCCATCACGCTGCTCCGATGCGAATTGGTAGGTAAATAGAATTTTCCAGAGATATGCAGGTTTATTCACAATGTTTTCCTTTACCAAAAGGCGCGTGATAAATTGCAATTATCTATTAGAAACAACTTTTTGTTGGAAACACAACCCTAAGTGTTGGAAAATGGATTATCGGTACAGATAACATAAAAATAGTATATTTACTATATTAAACAAAAAAAAACTTTTTTTGACAGATTACTGCCCGGTCAGCCTGGAGTAGTTGGTGCTGTGAACTTGGCTGAAGAGGAGCAAGTTGTTGACCTATCATCACTTCATCTGCTGCCCTCTAAGTTAATTGTTGTGGCATCAGGAGTCAACTGTCAATTACAGAAAGGGTAGGTATTATTATAGTACCTACCTCATTACATCTAGATATTTGAAACTTGAACTTGATTCATATTCCCCAATTTTTTTAAATAATATTTTAATTGTTATTAGTATTCCCAAATCTAAATAATTATATTAAATTATTAGATTGACTCGGTTCGTTGATAGAAAAAATATCACCCCCTAATCTATCTTCCATTCTGATGTGATAAAGATGCAACAGGTGTGTGTGTCCTCCTGCCCTTATCCTACTCTAAGTGGGATCGGCACAACATGTTATAAACATGTTGTTACATGATTTGGCTGCGTTTTTACGACCGGCCGCCTGCCTGACATCAACTTACCTTAGTCGTATTTCACGACACCTCGGTAAGAAAGAAATTGGTCTATTTTACTAAACCGGATACCACATGGTGGGTCAACTTACCTTAGTCGCCTTTTACGACACCTTAGTAAAAAATGAGGGTGGTACTATTCTATTCCGCCGGATACCACACGGCGTCAAGTTTTGTTGCACTATAGCACATTAACAATTTAATTTTTTTTCAGAACCCCTCTGTCAAAGAATTACCTTCCTGTATCTGGACACTGCGCTCTGCTGCTGACAACTGCTAAAAACTGCTGCTAATTGACGATTGATATACTTTTGAAGTAGCCAAATTGTTTGTAACATTCATCATTCTCAAAAGGACCAATGAAAATATAGCAAAATATTAAAATCATTCGAATTTTGTTTCATTATGCAGACCTTGAAATTTCCCTACGCTGTCTCTTATCGCAAGTGTTTATAAAAAAAAATTGTACATTTTTGAAACAATTACTCTGTAAATACGGATTTATTCTATTATTAGGGGGCCCCTCCGGCTTTGCACGGGAAAATTAATAATAGCCTATGTCATTCAGTGAAAAAAATTATTAAAATCCATCCAGTAGTTTTGATTTATTCGTAACTGCCCGTGGACCACACGCGTTAAATTTGAAGTAAAACAACAAACGCTATGCCCCTGCACTTTAAATCTGCAATATCTTCGAAAATGTTCATTTAAATACATGCTGTAAAGGGCCATATTGATATATTTTAAATCAACAATGTATTTAAGGTACTTAAGTGAATAAAGATTAATGCTGTAAAGTTTAAAATTGCTTCAAAAATAAGGAATTATTTTTCGTAAAAAGTAAATGACAAAAAAATGTTATTATGGGTTATCCATAAAAGATAGACAAATATCATCGCGGAGTTTTCAAGGTGTACAAATACTTAGTACATTATTTTGATAAATCTCGTAGGTTACAGCCTGCGTTTGCAATGTGAGCGGAAAAAATGTAATTATTTACGACATCACATTAGAAACCTCAAAAATTACAGTATTTCTCTACTCCATATTGAATGTTATTATACATATAAACCTTCCTCTTTAATCACTCTATCTATTAAAAGAACCGCATCAAAATAGCAGCATAGTTTTAAAGATTTAGGCATACATAGGGATATAGGGACAGACAGGAGAAGTGACTTTGTTTTATACTATGTAGTGATATCTGTTACTTTTATACATACACAAAACTCTACTTATTAACAACTGATTTTTTATGTCTATAATATTTAATGATCATCTTACAAATTCAGAAGGCAGACAGTCATAAGTGTAAGTATTTGAATATCTTTGTAACACTTTGTTGCTCCAAAAACTTATCGGATTTGTATAAGATTTGCATATAGCTTTGTCTTAATCTAGAATAACATTAAATATTTCAACATTTCATAAATTTTAAGATTAGACTGATAGTTAATATTAATGTAATACACAGTATATTTATACATTAATACATTGTAATACATTAATATTATTTCAGAGTAAGAATCAGGAAATTAAAAAAGAAAACAAATTTATTGCCAAAAATAAAATCAACAATGCTTATTGAGATGAATGATATTAAAAACTATATTAGGTTTGTTTTTAAAATAAATGAGAAGTTATTTAAATATGTGACAAAATATAGAGGTGAAGTAATATTTCTAATATCTAAGTGGTAGCTTAGAATTATAACTTAGAATACTAAGTGAAATCTAGATACAGGAAATGGTTAAAAAAATATAATAGTTACTTTCTCCATTGAATTATGTTCTACAACAAACTTTTCACCATTAACCTAGAACAATTTTGATTGATATTAAACTTACTGCTAGTACCGATTGCTAGTATGTACATATTATATTTATATCTGACTGGCCTGTTGGAGCAGTGGGTAGTGACCCTGTCTTCAGCTCTGTGGGTCGCGGTTGATCCCAGCCAAGGGCTAACATTTTCTATTAATAAATTTGTTGATCTTTGAGTCTAGGTGTATATCACAAGTATTAAGTTACTTACTGACGGACGGCCTTGAGTGTAAGTGTCCCATATATTTATATTTATTTATTTTTCTTCCTCTCACATTCACATGATAAAAACAATGTTTATAATTTAAATTGAATCAATCAAAAATCCATTGCTCCTTCCAAAAAGCACAGACAATCAACCTTATTTATAACCACATCCAAGTCTTTTTTGGCAATTATTTTCCTTTTGTGCTGTGTTGTATATGTGTATGTTTCCTTAGCAATTGTTTCTAAGAACAGTTCCTGAAAAAATTACAGAAATTTAATTATATGACCATGAGCATTTACTCAATTACAATTAGATTTATTCTTATGTAAGTGAGGTAGTAGAGATAGAAGGGATACAACAAGACTTTTTTTTAAATAAAACTATTATTATAACTTAGCAGCTATTAAATAGGTACAAGTACATCCAAATTTATAACATAAATATTAAATTTTTTACTTAGCACTATATTTTTTATATAATTTCCTAAATTGTAATTAATAATTAATTTCAGGTAGGTAGTAGTGTGGTATCCGGCTGAGTAGAATAGTACCACCCTCATTGCTTACTGAGGTGTCCTAAAAGGCGACTAAGGTAAGGTGAAGGTAAGGTATACTGCGTCCATCATATTATCAGTCTTTTGACAGCTCACGCTCATTAAGTTTTGTATTGCTTACGTACAAATATCATACAAATAATATTTGTACTTTATGGATGGGTACCGCCCACTTAGTGATGTCACACATAATGGGTTACTACGATTATGCCACAGATTAAAAATAATCGGTAGAAATCGATGTTACGAGTATTAAAAGACATTTAATAACATTATATAAAGTTTTACTTTCTTCTTAGTTAATACATGAATACAAATAAAACAATCAGGATATTTTAATTTATTTTATTAGCACGAGTCGTCGGAATGATAATCAACACTAGACTCCTCCGATGAGGAGTCTTCAGTAGCAGTTATTATTAGCTCTTGTGTAGATAATATATTATCAAACGCAATATCACGTTCTCAATCAGAGAATATTACTCTTTTAGTTCTTTCCACCACACTTGCCCAGTTCTCGGCCGTTACGTGGGTGCAAGCATTTTTTAGCAATTGCAACATTTTATTCGCTGTGAATGGGGGGCTTGTATTGCATCTCGCAGCATGCCCTTTTACTTGTGCCCATATAAGTTCTATTGCGTTGTACTGGCAGTGGTATGGAGGAATCCGAAGAACAGTATGGCCATATTCTGCTGCCATTTCATTGATTACATAGCGTTTTGCTCTCTTTTTGGTTTTTAATATTTTTATTAATTCAACTTTTAACATTGAGTCGTCCACATTTTCTCCATTGTCCCGAAGCCAATTAATTATTTCATGCTTTTTATTAGCCTGTGTTGGCATTTTGTCAATTTGACGGGAGTGGTAGGGCGCATTATCAATAAAAATTATTGATGGTTCTTCCAATGAAATGAGCATTTTTTTGAACCACTCTTCATACACATTTGCATTCATCTCTTCGTGGTAGTCATTTGATTTCTTCGATTTAAATGCCAACAGTGCGTCTTGTACAAATCCTTTTGCTGTACCTGCATGGCAAATGATTAGGCGCTCACCTTTTCCCATTGGTACTGAGGAAGTGGAATCAGCAGTATCATCAGTCCAGAAACGAGATAGTGTGTGGTTAGCGTTGAGCCATGTTTCATCCGTGAAAACAATATTTGCCCAATCTTGTATTTTCTTTGCCTCTCTTAAAAAATCACAACGTGCTATAGCTATATCTGTGCGTTCCATTAATAATTTTCTTTTATTTAACTTTTTATATGAAAAGCCAATTGTGTTCAAAACTTTGACCAAAGAAGATTTTTCACCATGAAATAGACCACTTCTTTTCAAAGAAACAATAAGTTTTCTCAAAGTTGGAATTTCTTTTCTCAAGTAGTAATCTAGTTTACGTAGGTTATCATTAATCGAATTACTTAGGTACGTAATTCGATTAATGATAGTAGGTACTATAATCGGAATGGTATCGCATACGAGAATCTTTAGGACATCACTATCGTCAATCTGTCAAAAGATGGTTAATATAATGGACAGTGTATAAGTATCCAGTTTAGTAGAATAGACCACCTTCTTTCTTACCGAAGTATCGTAAAATACGACTAAGGTAAGTTGACGTCAGGCAGGCGGCCGGTCGTTAAAACGCAGCCAAATCATGTGACAGCATGTTTATGACATGTTGTGCCGACCCCAACTTCAAATTAAATGATCACCAGTTAGTACTTACTGTTGCTTTTGTTACCAAAAACACCGCCTCAGCATTTAATACACTAACATCTGGGTCCATTTTCATTATACTCTTTATCCTCGCCATTGGAAGTTTGGTCGTTCTTATAACTTCTGGCTTATTCACTATTTGTGTTTTCTTTTCTATACCAACTTGACCATCTGAATTTAGTACTTCGGAATCCTGAACTGTGGTTAACTCAGAGTCGGTTACTTCTGTTCTCTGGTAATCATTTTCCAGGTATTGATCTGTGTCTTCTACAACGTCACTTATGTCTAATTCTGATACATGTTCTTCTTCAGACATTTTTATTAGTTCTAAAAATATATTCAGCGAATAAATAATAATATATTACTACTAGGTATTAAAGTTAGCGCTCTTTCTTATACGGTTTTGACAAAAACAATTAATGACATATACCATATTATTGAATTACTCAAGAACGTAGTCTGTGGTAACTAAGTTTGATTTGGGATGTGCATTAAATCGATTTTGATATTAATCGATTATTTGAATATTAGAATCTTTTTTTACTACTAGATTTTCTTAACATTATAAATATATTTTTTTTAAATCATAAATATTAGTCAACCTCTTTCTTTCTTTTTTTTCTTTTAAAAATAAGATATGCGTTGTTCGATGAAACCAATGTAGCTAAAGTACACATTTTAATCAAATTTCACAAACACCGCAGCCGTTATTTTTTATTTATACTTGTCCACTTGTTAATTAGTCTTTATTCCAATTAATTATAATTATTTTTTATAAAATAATGAATTGAAAAATAATGACTTTCCAAATATTCATAAAAAATCGATATATTCGATTCGAGTAAATGTATTTTTAAGAAATCGATTTATTTAGAAGGGATATAAATCGATATCTTTCTTGTTTTTAGCTCGCGAGCTATCAACTCTAACTCGAAGTTACATCCCTAAATCTGATCATAGATTCGTAATCCGAGTTTTTTTGTACTTTTCATATCTAGGTTCTAGTCTTTTATTAGACCACTCTTAGAGTTCATTACTAACAACACAGATCAAAAGCTGTCTTACAAAAAAATCACCTTTTTTCTACAGTACAATTGGTACACTACAAAGTAAGAAAACCATAGGAAAGTCTTCGCTAATATAGAAATTAAACATTAACACATCTTAAATAATTATTTGAAATTTATGCTGCTCTTTTTATATATTTTCAATAAACATTTAGTATTGGTATGTCTCTATATGTTTTTTATTTTTAAATTGACATTGTCTATCTTCTGTTCAAAGTAGTTACGTATAATAACGTTAATGTGAAAAAGTAATATAATGATAACTACTGAGAAACTTTTCAATCGTACATTCTTATATAGCCTTTGTTCTGACATCTTTATAACAAAGGAACATCGATTGTTCTAAATCGTGTTAATTATTTCCTTGTTGGAAGGATTTAAAAATGGAGGCATAGAGATTGAAATTAAAACACAAAAGCATCGTAATAAAATATAATTATCAGTTCGTGTTGAGTATAAAACAACATTAACATACGCGTTCTCGCTTATTATTTACATTTTATGTAACAATTAATTATGAAATGCTTAAAATTAATTTCTAAATTTACTGTACAATTTTATTTATATTTTCTTGTAATCTTTTTATCTTAAATATCATAATTATTAATTAATTGTAATTGCAAAATATATAAAATAATCATTTTAGCCTCGAATAATAAAAAACGCAACTCGATTGATCTTACATAAAAGGCACTATTTAACATTGAAATCTTTATCACATTTTTAATTTGATACAAAATTCATTTTTCTTTTTTATAACAATTATATTTATTAGGATTGAATTGATCTCTCGTCGATCGTCTAAGATATATAAATAACATATAATAAGATATCTAAATTCAAGAAAATCTAAATTTAGATAAAACAAAGTTATTTATAAGGCACAAACATATACACATTGTTCTAATTATTGATATATTTCTAGGCTTTGGAGTTATAATATTTTAATGCATAATAGAGAAAGTTCATTTGGCTGTACAAAGTCCATTTTATCAAACATGACGTTTTAGAATATTAAACGCAGAAATTAATACATTTACTTCAATTTCAAATACATACATTTATCTATACTATATCATCGTCTTTTTATTGACGTAAATTCATTATTGCCATGAAATCTTTAAAATAATTAACAATTCATCATACACAATTATTTTATTAAAGAAATTATTTGTTAAGCGATGTACAGTTCGATAGAAATATAAACTTTACTATATAACAAACAAAACAGGATGTTTTTTTTTAAATAATACTTCCGTTATAACGAAAATTACGCTGGGCAACATTAATGGTGTAAATTGGTAATTAAATGCAACAATTAGCTAATCTTCATCATATATTTACTTTAAAATATCATTTTCACCAATAGGATTTATAATATCAGTATAAATTAAATTTCATTAAAAAATTATCATTATCAATATACAAATATTGTAATACGTCCATCCACGATTTTAATGCTAATTCATACACAACAGTTTTTTCCAAAAAGGTCGTTTGCTTTGTATTAATGGTAGCCCTGCCAAGATGGCGGCGTCGAAAGCGTCCTTCAGCTGTTTCCTCGTTTTCGCTGAGGTTTCTACATAAACCGCATTAATTTTTGCCGCCAAGGCCCGCGCTTCTGCTTCTGTGACAGCATGCTCACCACGAGACTGAAAAACAAATTATATTAAATTAATTTCTTAAAGTGTCGCTATAAACGAATTAAAATTAACGGAATCTTATATTTTAAAATATTAAATACAGAATTGTAAAATGCCGTTACTTTTCTTTTATTTAAAGTCAACAAAAGATATTGTAAGCCTTGTTATTTAGAATACCTAGGACAAATATGGTACATTTTCATTGACATTGTACATTTGATTTAACTTTTCCAAAATAAGTTTTCATTATCTTTAGGCCAAGACAAGACATTGTTCATCATTTTGTCAATATATCCATAGGTAATAAACACAACTTAGGTTGAATCATTTGTGTTGGATTCCTCTTCGTATTTACGGCGGAGTAATGTTAGATATTTTTCATTAAAACTTTTAATGAAATGAAATGAATGAAAGGACCATATAGTAATCTATGAGATTTTTACACAAATAACGTATAGTTTTTTAACTAAAACGCTTTATTAAGCACAATGTCTGCCTTACAGTGACTAAAAACGGAAAACAGCATGCAACAAGAAAAACGCTTTAATATCTTCAGTTACAACTTAAGTTTAGAGTTAATAAAAACAAATAATTCTTAGACATGTTTATGATAACTTAAAAGAACCGTTAAATTATTAACTAAAGCGTTGTTAAGTGGGACTTTCGCAACAATGAGGTTATCGTGGAATGAGGACAATGAAAAGCTGCATATAACATTATACCGGCATTCTTGACATAATGTGACAAACTTATATTTAATCGTTTCGCCCGCATTGTCAAACCATCATAAATCCAACGGGTGCAACACACCAATCTAAAGTTCAGATAAGAACTGATTTTAAGTTGCACTTAACATTATATTTTGTTTAAATTTTTATTTCAAATCAAATAATTATTTAAAGCAAATCTAGAATTAACTAATTACAATACATTAAAAATACTTTTATCTAAATTCAAATAAACTTTTGCAAGCATTACAACAAATTTTTATATAACTTGCATAACAAATATAGCAAAAAGTTTACAAAATGTTCACACATCGCATCAAACAAACTATTTTATTAATATAGTATATTGAAAAATCTGTTAAGACTTGAAGCTGTTGAGATAATACCAAATAATAAAAAAATAACAATAGGTTATTCAACTTGTGATTGTCTCATAACATACAGTACAAAAAATTCATATCAAATATTTGTATTTACGAGGTGAGATCGAAATAGGCAAATAGAATGCACGTTATTCCTCATCATATACTTAATTTCATTGTCCCTTATTTCACTATTGCAACACTACTGTAATAAATAAATTAAAAAGTACTTTTAAATAGCAGGAAGACAACAATACCCCAAAAAGTATACCGCACATAATTAGTGAATGCCCAACTTATTCTATAGACCGGTATAACATCGAACATGAAATAGGGATAAAACTGGAAATTAAAAATTTAGCTGAAATAATAATTGGCAAACATAGCAATAAATTTCTAGAATACTGTACGAAGATAATAAAAGTAGTCAACGAAAATAATAGAACATAGGCAAGAAAATAATACTTTAATAATATTGTAAATATTAATTAAAGATAAATTGTTAATAATAATAAAAATAACGTATTGTAGAAATAAAACAAAATAGTTTAATACAAATTTAAGTTATAATATAAGGTAATGTAATATATAAAAAGCAAAAAATTTAAAATTGAATAAGTTTTTAAAGAATGTTAAGATAGATTAAAATTAAATAATAACAAATAGTGTATCCAAATTTATTTTCCCGATAGAATAAATAAATAGTTAGTATAGTAGTACTTAGGCAGGAGTCCTCCCTGCGTGATTGAAAAAGAAGAATGCAGGAAAGAAACAGTATGCCGAATGAAAGTATAAATGCGAGAACTGGTATGAAAGTGAAAAGTGAACATAGGCTCCGATTATGTTGGAGTTAGTATATAAACAAAAAAATAGGAAGAACATCAATTTAAAAAAAGAACTTACTCTTAAAGCTTGAATTACACGCCCATCAAACGCGAGATCACTTTGGGTTCCGACTAGGATTAGAGGAGCATTTACTTCTTCGACCGCTTGCGTCCACCGCTCGGCGACCGAACGAAACGTCTCTGGTCGCACCACAGAGAAACATAGCATGAGCACGTCAGTACCTGGGTAGCACAAGGCCCGGAGCTCAGACATCGAGTCCTGTAAAAGAAAAAAAGTGTTTCAAACCAGGCAGGCCACAGAGATATTTATACTAGAGAAGGGGAGCCATAGGCAAGCTTATAAGTGAGAGTGTTAGTATCAGTCCGTATAAATAATGAGAGGGAAAATTAAACTCGTATACTTCATCTTTGTCTTCACATGTAAAAAGAGACAGATATCCTCATTTGTTTTCTTTTTATTTCTCTATATTTTAATAATGGCACGCATAAATGTTTTTTTTTGTTAAAAATTTATGTGCTTAATTTTTATTTTGAAATTAATTACACGGCGGAAATTATTTTTCGGCGAATAAAAACATCTTTAGGAAACCTGATTATCTTTGAAGAATTCCTCGGATATTCTAGCTAGTAGGTCATAGCCCTAACCTTTTCTCAAAAAAAGTGAGAAGAGTATTCCTCTTCTCACTATGCCTAGCAATGAAATACTACCTATATAACAGACCTTTTCATTAATAAGAGAAGGATATAAAACGTTAAAATAAAAATATATGGGACACTTACACACACGGCAGTCCGTCCCCAAAGTAAGTAACTTAATATGTGTATTATGGGTGAGAGACAAATAGTGAATATATACTTATATATTTTTTAAATACATACTTAAATACACCCAGGCTCAAAGACCAACAAATTCATTTATAGAAAATGTTGGCTCTCGGTGGGAATCGAAGCCACGACCCGCGGAGCTGAAGGCGAGGTTACTACCCACTGCTCCAACGGGCCAGTCAAAAAGTTAATCGCTAAGCTTCTTCATTTCAATTTTATCGCAATATATAGCTTTAGCTTGCATTCACAGTGATGTCACTTTTAGACATGTTTGTACATTTACCCATACTCTTTGGTATTTTTAAATCGCTTAGTTACTTTCTAATTTTACGCTTAGGAATTATAAAGTAGTGATTGTAGTTCACATGTTGATTGTTATGTTACAACATTGATCACAAACAAGTGATAAGAAAGATTAATATTAAAGCTTATTTGAATAATATGTTATTCAAATGACATGAGGAATTAAGAATAAACTTTCACTACGATAATTGGCCATCGTTATGCCATTTACAGCCGTGATGGCCGGACTGTGAGGGTACTAAGGTTTCGCCTGTTTTTTGGGTATATGTGTATTTAATTTCTGGTATATGTGAGCAGATATCAAAGGGAACCGAATAAGTCCTCTGAATAAAATATTAGAGGACGAAAAAACAATACCGATATATGTAAATTTTGTTCTAAAACATACATTAACCTAACTCAAAACTTAGTACTATGTTTTGAACGTAAATATTAATAGCGATTTTTTATTATAAAATGGTTTTTTTCTGTTTGTTTTAAGAAATATTTAAATAAATTAATGAGTGTACATAATAATAATGGAAAAGTAATGAGAATATTATTTTGCTAAAATCACAAAAAAACACATGCACAAACCTCTACCACCGCCACCACAATACACAAGCACTACACACGTTCACTATCACAAACTCAAGAATCGTTTCCCCCCGCAACCGAAGCATCATCAGGAGATAAGATTCCACGACCAAAATCGCAACGCTTTGCGATTTTGGTCGTGGTCGGTCGTGGAGTTTGTAACTGTCTCATCCCTACATTCGAGTTTAAAAAAAAAAAAAATAATTATTAAAATTTCAATATTTTAGAAAAATCTATAAGTATAAAAATAAATGTTTGTTTGTCACGCAGTAATGTTTTTTCGCATCTATAATTGATGCTCTATTCATAAAACATCAAATTCAGAAAAGTATAATTTTCGTCATATTGACCGAATGTCACGTTATCCGCCGTACTACAGTATGGAGAGAGCGGGCGGAGCGTAGAGCGCAGAAGTGATCTGTTAGGTCGCTTATGAAATGTTGTTATAATGATATTGTAGATGTGTACTGGGGCGATACATGATATTAATAGAGTTTTAACTCGACTATTTTTAATAATAATTAATAATAAATACACATCTAGGCCCGCTCTCGTATAATGGTTCAAGATGCAAGATCGTGCCGATCTTTGGAAAGGCTGTGAATGTGACTTGACCATTAAGAGTGTAGCGATGGTTACATCGCTTAGCTCACCTCGAACGATTAAAGTGTCAGAATGATACTTGGTAAAGGTAACTTTGCTGAGTAGTGGTTGGCACTCTACCGAACATGCTCTGGCGGGTACTGGTGGGAGACTTGAGGTTTAGGCCGGCAGTGATTTCGGTCATTGCTGTGTGCCTGGCCCAAAAGGCTACACTAGGCTGCATCTTATTAGGGCTGGGTCTAGGCCCGTAGTTAACTTCGGTTGCTGCGGCGTGCCTTTATTCGGCTTTGGTTTGACGCAACCAGAGTTACTTTGGGCGTGTGCCTTTGTGATACGGGTTTGGTTAGGCCGGTGGTGATTTCGGTCATCGCCGTGTGCCTTGCTCGACCTTTGGACGCATAGGCCGCTTGAAGTAGTGCCGGTACAGTGGTGGCTGAAATGTTATTGTTTGACGAACGGACATCTAAACGTTGTTCGTAGTCTTTCAATAGTGACGGTACCACAGCTGAATGTTGCTGGGCGTTGCGGATGTTAACTTTATGTTGCTGAAGTGATACGCCGCAGCAGTGATGGATCGCTATGGACTCTGTTCATAGTAGCGGATGGGTGTGGTGTTTCGTCCTTTTCAGGACGTCCCCTTAGCTTAGTTAATGATACCACGAATGACCATTATAGCATGGCATTATTGCATAAGAGCCGCTGGTCGGGTCTTTGTTAATAAGACTGCGGACTAGCTTTAGACAGTGTGGCCTGCATTTCCCTTATCTTCACATTTACATCTTACGTGGCTTGCCGCGTTAAACACAAATTACCTTTTGTTGTATGAGGTGGCGTGTTGAGCTTGGCGCATACCGTAAGCGAGTGCACTATGTGTGACTCCATTATATGGTATTGGGTGAATAGGGGGTGATTGGCATTCATGTAATGCTCTGCAATACACATCTTCCACTTCGGTGGACACACACTATCCACCTCGGTGGACACACGCCTATATGGTGTATATATTATAACTAATCAAGTTGCTTTGCAACATGTTTGCCATCTCGATGGGTTTCCACTTTGTGGACTTTATACGTATTATACGTATTATACTGTATGTGGTTTTTACCATAGAACGCACCGTTACGACGTGTGCAGGCGACATGCGCCTTACTGAATATAAGAATTGGTAATTTATTATCAAAGTTTACCAGGCCTTGTGCCTTTGGCTAATGCCATATTTTATAGCTCCGGCTATTTATTATATGGGCTTCGGTCCTCTATTATACACCCAGGCACTCATGCCTAATACGTCAACTGTGGTTTTGTTGACTCTCGACAATAATGGGTTTATCCCATGATCATACGCCGCAGGCGCACTATAAACAGGTACCCCTTGGGGGGGGGGGGGGGGGGCTCATATCCTATGGACGGAGCTCACCGTTGGTAGCGGGTGCGGAGCTACTGACTATCACTCTCTTTTTATATTTTTCCAAATCGGAAGAATATAATAGATGGGAGAGAGATACCACATTGATTAAACTTCTCTGCGGAGTTGTTTAAGGGTTAGATATTTAGATCGAGTGAGTGATCTTTCTGTTGGCTATAACATATCCTATGAAGTAATAACATAAGACATTCGCGAGACATTCAACTATCTGAATGTCTCGCATTTTTTTTATCAAATTTTATAGTAACCCGTTCATGTATTAACCATATAAGAATCTGTTCGTGTAACGAATATATATCTGTTGGACATATAAAGTCTGTTCATATAGAGAACAAGTAAAATCTGTTCTTGTATTAGATAAATATAAAACCTGTTCGAGTATCGTACACTGATGACAAACAACTGTTTTATATTATAACAAATGATATTTGATAATGAACCTCTCTGTTGAGCAAAGTGATATAAACTACGAATGTAGGGCTGACGACTCTATTTATATTAAAGAATACGATATATTGAAATATTATTATAAAACTATAATGTGATTATTATCACATTATTTTATTCTTTTTAAGGGTTTATTTGACTCCTTTAGATTGATGGACACATAGTCTCTGACGCTCTAAAAGAATTTGAGTTATTACAAATCACAACGTAGTACGGGTCCTAGCCACTTAGACGAATCACGAGCCAATATATATTAAGAGTGCTAGCGCCTTCGGCGTGTTTTTATGCATTACGCTGTTGGAGTGCGAGCGCTCTAGCGGTGTTTGAATATGTATAAATTAATATTTATACTTGAGGGAGGAGGAGATAGTTACAAGTTGGAGCGATTGTTGAGTGGTGGCGGTGGTGGAGGTTTGTGCATGTGTTTTTACGAATCCTGCATGTATCAGGTATGATGACGGATTGTCCACTCTTCATTTAGCATTACATATATTTTCTATTTTACTTCATCGCGGATTATAGCAAAATAATTTTATTATTACCTTTGAACATTTTATGTGTCATGAAGATTCTCGGATTATCCATTTTGTATTTGATTAAATATCCCACAAAACGGGCGTGTGACTTTACATCGCAATCAGTATGTAAACTTCACGTAGAGCACTTTGAATTTATTCATAAAGCTATGGTTACAAGTCACGGTCGGTTGTCGTTATAGATTCATTAATGATAAGAATTTGTCAGCTTACTCGATAGGCTGATTATTATCTAAACCAGATTGTTTCTGTTGTACATTTACTAAATATATTTAGATTGTATGTGTTATAGAAGTAACAATGGTGCTCTATAGTTGCTATAATAAATAATGGGTCCATGCGGATATTTACATCGTCGGCGTAACTGGACCATAGGACGCCGTCACCGGGCGGCAAATCATTGTAATCGGATATGTTGCCGCCAGCCCTTAGGAATAGCTATTTAATTTAATCATTCTGTCCTTAGCATCGAGCTAGGATAGACACTTTTAGTTTATAGTTAGAATGTAGTTTTTATATAAAATAAATTAGTTTAAAATATTCTTTCCTTAGCATCGTGCTAGGAAAGATGCTTTTTAATTTGTAATTAGTTTGTAATTTTTATATAGAAATAAATTAGTATTAGTTATTTTGGGTTTTCTTGAATTCTCCGACAGCGACTTCTGTAATTTATGTATTAACTTTCTTAGTAAGGCATGTTTAAGACGCTGTAACGAATTATGTTAAAAATCCAGAAAGAAATGTCAGTAATTTTTTAAAATACTATATATTATAATTTATGTTCGATTGTTAGATAAAGATATTTAAGAATTTCTTAAAAAAAGTCGTTTAATATAGTTTCATTATTTCTAAAATCAATAGTCATAGAGAAAAGTTTTTTTTTATTCTATTTTTATTTATAGAATCGCCAATATGCTAGGAAGCCTAAAGAAAGAGCACAGGCGATCAAAAGCATCTTTTGCGTGTTCACATCTTCACAGTGTTTCTTATGAAACACTGTGAAGCTCTACTTGCATCGAGAAAATGTCGTGTGGGTGCCAATTATAAGGATCTAAAGCCAAATGATATGAAAAGCTTGTTTATGGATTACTAAAGTGGTTTAGGTGCATCGAAACTTCTCGAAATTTCATCATCGAAAATTCTCAAGATTTATTTACGGGTTTAATCACTAACATGTTATATTTCAAACTTCTACAAAAAGTTATATAAGTACCTAATTATATTGTTATAAGTTATACAATTACCATTGTAATTACTGTATACTAATAATTTTCTTACTAAGTATCACCAACGTCCAATATGTTGAGTCAACATTGAACACATTCGTGTGAATATCAACCTTTTCAGTTTAAAAATAAAACACAATATAATATATCTTTAGACATGATTAACTTATGTTTATAGTACAGTTAGTTGTGAGAGCAGGTAGAGAAACTGTGAGAAACGTGAGCTTTAATATCGTAAATATAAATAAAAAAGGGACTTAAAGTTAGATTGAAATGAAGCAACAATGATGTGCACGTGCTTTCTTGCGATGTGAATTTTCTAACGCCAGATGTATAAGCAGGTGATGTTGGCATTGTTAACACAGTAACATGTACAAACGTGTTCTCTGAAGATTTTTAGACAGGGCTACCATCTGTCCCGGTATGACGGATTTGTCATTATTGGATTGGATGTCAAGAAAAAATACCTAAAATGTTGGGACATTTAAGGTATTTTTTCTATTAATAGTTAACGAGAGAGATTATCATCCTTTTGACCTTGTCTAAAAGTGGGATCAGCACAACATGTTATAAACATGTTGTCACATGGTTTGGTCGCCTGCTTGACGTCAACTTATCTAAGTCGTGTTTTACGAGCTCTCGGTAAGAAAGAGGGTGGTCCATTATACTTAACCGGATACCACACGGTGGGTCAACTTACCTTAGTCACCTTTTACGACACCAATTATCATCAAGAGAGATATTAAGGGTATTTGTAAAAGGTGCAAATTAGTATTAAGATGGTGAAACGTGTGGATAAAGGGCAGTAGAATCAAGCAAAGCGATTTATATTCTGATGTAATAAGAATTTATCTAGCTGTATTAAGAATTATTTTTCACTTTTTAGTTCGATGTGCATAAAAGCTTATTATTGAGATTCATCAAATTATATTTATTTTCAGTTTTAGTGTCATGAAGCTGTGGTAGCCCAGCGGTAACACCGTGTGACTCTTTTGAGGAGGTCACGGGTTGGAACTCCGGCAGACACCAATGAGTTTTACTGTTAAAACTTATGTGTCTAATTGATAATTGCAATTTATCACACGCTTTTCGGTGAAGGACAACATCGTGAGGAAACCTGCATATCTCTAGAGAATTCTGGAGACATGTGTAACCTACCAATCCGCACTTGAGCAGCGTGCTAGGTCTTGGCTCCAATCCTTCTCCCCAAAAATGGAGAGAAGAGGCCTATTCTCAGCAGTGGGATAGTAACAGGCCGCTGCTTACTTACTTAGTGTCATTGATTGAAAAAAAATTAGAACGTGAAATCCGGATTTTTTAGATGTTTTGCATACAGGTAAAAATATAAAGCGTGTAAATAGAAAACTAATTTAATTACAAATGCAATGTTATGCATTTTATTTAGCCAGAAAGTTTTAATAATCACTAATATTAAAATCAGACTTGCTGTTAGGTTGCATAAATATAACTTCCTGCATTATTATAATTTTTTAAAAGATGTCCTTGGTATATTGGTCCGAGGCGTGGGAGCATAAGCAAAATCAGTGTACCCATAAATAGTTGCAGTAGCATAGATTGTTTTTTAGTATAAGTTTTTAGTAGCATAGATTGGAGTATTGAACAATCGTCTTTCTGCCCTTATCCAACTCTAAGTGGGGTCGGCACAGCATGTTATGTTTCTTGCTATAATTAAGACTTGCTAATTAATTAAGACATTATTGTAATCCTTAATTTTGAAAAGAACGACCGCCGAGTTTCTTGCTGGTTCTTCTCGGTAAGAGCACCTTTCCGAAAAAATCGTAGCTTCATTGTAATTTGACGACTCGAAAGTGCTTGTAAAAGCCAATTTGAATAGAGTTATTTGAATTTGAATTAATAAACATCACATGATTTGGCTACGTAATTTACGACCGGCCGCCTGCCTGACGTCAACTTACCTTAGTCGTGTTTTACGACGTCCCGGTAAGAAAGAGGGTGGTCTATTCTACTCAACCGGATACCACACGGCGTAAGTGTAGTAACTTAAGTAAATTTTAAATTGCACTCGCAGTGCATCGCATTGCAGTTTCTTTTCAATTTCTTTATTTGTATATCTTGTTAGTGCAATAAAGTGTTGGGCACGCCTGAGTCATATGGTTTTGTTTGTTTACATTTAGTTAAGTTCCTAAACCTACGGGAGTATAGTTATAAGGCCTCTTACCTGACCCGCTGTATCACAGATTTCTACGCACACCGGCCGGTCATCAACATCCACCACAACTGAAACAAGAAATAAATATATATCACAGCAGCTTTAAAAATAAATAAGTTACTCGTTGTACGAAGCCTATGAAATCAAAATAACCGTAAAAAGCGTAATCAGCTTAATAAAGATTGGATAATATAACGTGACCTTTTTGTTAATTTACAGAATACGTCTTGTAGTGAAAGGGGATTTCCCAAAGGAGATAGGCAAAATCTGGCCTGTGCGAACTAAATAATGAAGTACATAATAAAATATTAAATAGTAAATAACGCCAAAATAAATTAACACTATCTCTGTACTACTAAGGAAAACTGGTATTGAATAAAAAATTTATTTATTTGATCCAGTTCAGTTACATATAATTAGTGAAGTAAAAATAAAGAACTCAAGTCACAATTTCTATCGAATCGGTAAGAAAGTCGATATAGATATTATATCAATAAAAGAATTTAATATTCTAACTAAATTACTGTAACTTTCATAACTGTTGTTGATTAACTATTTTTTGTTACCATAAAAAAATGGATAACTATATTTATGCATAGTTAGCCTAGCCTTTTAAATATTATTTATTATTTTTTTATACATATGACCAATTTACGAAGTCGATTAATAAAATCGATTTCTGCGGATAACAGTAGTCATAAAGGTTGACGTTATATTAATTATCTGTCAATTGTTATGTTTCTAAACATGCATATTCGTGTTTTTTTTTCGCATCGTGAACGTTACATTGTTGTGGATTTCTTGTATTTGTGTGCTACTTTATAACGACCATTGCCATATTTCTAGACTACTCACATATTATCTTTCCAGTGGAAAATCTCATTATTTTGGATTCGTATATTTTCTTAGATGAAAATAGATTCTATTATAAAAATATGTAGTAAGAATTCCAATACTCTATGTAAATCTGTCTTGGTCATTAAATTATTTCTTCTTATTCCCAAGTTCTATCTAAAAAAGACTTGTACATATTTGAAGAGTAACTAAATAATTAATATTTTAATACATAGACCGAAGTCTTTGTATTAAATATTAATTTATTTCTGTCCATTGAGGCCAAAATTGTATGAGCTATTCCCACCTCCTTTGAATCTCCCTAAGAAACTTTTCTTTTCTAACACATTAAGACCTCAACGTCCGAAACTTTTACGATTTTATATTACTGACTATATACCGAACTCATCGCCATTTAAACTACACAACATGTCTACATGTGTAGGCAATCCTATTCTTCGGTCGGATTTAGAGTATCGTTTACAACTGGTGTTAATATTTATAATATTTAATATTTTTGGAATATAATATTCTTGACGTAAACTACGTCTCACACTAACCCGTTGGCGCAGTGGGTAGTGACCCTACCTTCAGTTCCGCGGATCGCGGGTTCGATTCCCGCCGAGGGCCAACATTTTCTTATAATCAATTAGTTGGTCTTCAAGTCTGGATGTATATTTGTATTTAAATATGTATTTAAAATTATATATGTATATATTCACCAGTTGTCTCCCACCCATAACACAAGTATTAAATTACTTACTTTGGGGACGGACGACCGTGTGTGTAAGTGTCCCATATATTTATTATTTATTTATTATTATATACTTAATTTTATAATAGATAAGTATAATCCATGTCTTAACTGCAATGTCAACCAGCCGATAACTTTTTAATTAATTAATGTTGGTGTCGTGACGGACGGTAATTAGCTATTAATTAACAGTAAACTATTATGATCGCCACCGCAACGGAACATTCGTTTTTGTAGCCAAGTTTTATTGAACAATTAGCTTCAAGTGCTATTTATTATCAATCATTACGCTCATTAAGCTCTTCGAATTGACCGTTAAACATTATTTTAATATGTAATCTATTTATTTTTAAGATTCCTTTTTTAAATAAATGAATAACGGCATAAAATACTTTTAGGAAACTGATAATTTTTAAAAATGTTTTAATAATGCAAAGTTTGTCAATATTTTTATAAAATTATTGAATTTAATTCATAATTTAAATATGTGTATCACAATTTTAAAATACATTACAAATTTTCAATTATATAAAATGAATTACTGAATTGGCGGACTAAACTTTTTAATATATTAAAGTTTTTTTATTATTATTTATTTTATGAATAATAGAAATGATCATCTTAAGATGCTATCTACTACATAGTTTGAAGGTAATTAAGGCACTTATATATATATAACTTATATATGTAACTGGATGTGTTAAGTTACCCGCCATTTTTTTTTTTTTTCAGACGACGGTCAATCGGTCGAACTTCAAGACTTTCAAAAGGATCAGGGGTTCAAACCCCGGGAAGACACTAATGAGTTTTTTTTGCTAAAATTTGTGTTTAATTGATCATTGCAATTTATCACACGCTTTACGGTTAAGGAATACATTTTGAGGAAGCAAGTATATCTGCTGCATAGCTCCAACCCTTCACTACAAAACGGAGAGGAGAGGGCTTTGCCCAGCAGTGGGATAATAACAGGGCGTTACTTTACTTTTTTACTTTCATACGTAATAACTGGATAGCCCATATTATATATATTGGATAGCCCTGACAATTACTTAGATTATACACATAATAATATTTTTATAAATGATCTGCCTTGCCTTAGCTTATGCTTAGCAATTACACTTATGTAAAACATTGTTCTCCGAGGATAATATGTCTTGCTTATTTTTTATAAAAGTTCTTCTATTTTAGCCTTTTGTTTATAGCTTCCACTATATTTTTCCACTATTGTTTTAGTTAAGTTTATTGTTCACTTACGTTCTCGTGGACTTGAAGAGCTAAATGTTTGCGTATCTGTTACTCAAGTACACGAGATTAGCTCAAGTCCTAAGATTGTTTAATTTCTTTTAATCATTTTTCTCTATAAAGACTAAAAGAACACCGTCTATATTTTATACCAGGGCTTCTTAAACTTTTTTATATAGCCACCCCCTTCAAGCTTAGACAATTTTAAACGACCCCCTCGTCCATATAATGAAATATATACTAACCGTAGATGTAGATGTAATATCGCACTATTTTACAATGTAAATAACAGTTTGTATTGCCACTTTCAAAAAATAATTATAATAAAACTACAATAGTATTTTGTATGATTTTTATTTGTATTTATATTTGTACGTAGTGTGTATACTAATTTAAAAATTTTATTTATAATTGTTGTAAACTTACCAATCATAAATTTAATAAAATCTATTTAATTAAATTTAATGAAAAGGGGTAATGAAGGAACTTAGGAGGAGAAATATCAATAAATCTTTGTTAGAAAAGTTCTTTAAAGGACAGCTGCAGCCATGTAGTTGTATCAATAATGATTGAAAAGTATCAGATCTTTGCGACGCCTTTTGCTTTCAGTAGTCTCGCGACCCACAGTTTAAGAATCCCTGTTATATACTAATCTTGAACTTTGAACTTTATTGATTCGCGCGTTACCATTAGGCTATCACAGCTTTGCATTTGACAGCTATTGCTTTCTGTTCCTATTTTAGTAGTTTTTTTAGTGGAGTTTTTTGGTGGAAAACAGGATGAAAACGAGTTTTTTTTAAAATAAAACCTAGCTAGATCGATGTTTCTCCGCCAAAACTCTGTAGTGGGTTTTATTGAATTTTGCGAAAATCGTTGGAGCCGTTTCCGAGATTCCGAAAATATATTTATATATATACATACAAGATTAACTCATTTAAATATCAATCAATCAATCAATCAATCAATCAAACAATCAAATATTCTTTATTGTACAAAAAAAAAAGTTAATAATAATACATTATGTACTAAAGAGACATAATTTAAAAAAAAAACTATATATTGTCAGTTGCACAACTGGCGGCCTTATCGCTAAAGCAGCGATCTCTTCCAGGCAACCTGCGAATCAATATATCAAAGATAAACATATGTATTACAAATATCAAAGTTATATGAATTTTGTTGAAAATCGGCAATTTACTTATCCCCATACGCAGACAACTCCACTAGCAGAAGATAGTATTAAATAAATTTTAAAGAGGTCACCTTCCCTCAAGCTTCTTTGCAAAAAGAAAATCTCGTGGCCGCAATTCAGAAACCTTTCATCAACATTGTTACCTAATACCAATACGGCGAATTCTGTGCGGTTTTTTTTTGTGAATGTAATTTCATACACAGGATATTGTTATGCTAAGGATTTCGAAAGCGTCGAAAATTTTTGACCTTTATAAGAACTTATTGCAGTTTACTCCTTCAAAAACGTTATTCTAATAAGTCGGACGGTAAGGAAATTATACTAGGAGTGAAATGAAGCTTTCTTTAATATTTAAATGAGTTAATTTTGTATGTATATATATATATTTACAGCCTCCCTCTAATAGCATATTCATCCACATTCAACTCATTTGGTTACGTGATTGAATAATAAAACAAAATTATGTACGTTAAAATCATCATCTTCCTGCCCTTATCCCACTCTAAGTGGGGTCGGCACAACATGTTATAAACATGCTGTCACATGATTTGGCTACGTATTTTAAGACCGGCCGCCTGCCTGACGTCAACTTACCTTAGTCGTATTTTACGACACCTCGATAAGAAAGAGGGTGGTCTATTCTACTTAACCGGATACCATACGGTGAGTCAACTTACCTTAGTCGCCTTTTACGACACCTCGATAAGAAAGAGGGTGGTCTATTCAACTTAACCGGATACCATACGGTGAGTCAACTTACCTTAGTCGCCTTTTACGACACCTCGATAAGTAAGAGGGTGGTCTATTCAACTTAACCGGATACCACACGGTGAGTCAACTTACCTTAGTCGCCATTTACGACACCTCGGTAAGACATGAGGTTGGTCTATTCTACTCAGCCGGATACCATACGGTGAGTCAACTTACCTCAGTCGCCTTTTACGACACCTCGGTAAGAAAAGAGGGTGGTACTACCCTATTCAGCCGGATACCACACGGCGTCTACACTAAGCATTACATAGATTTTTTAACAGGCGCTAATTATATCACAATTTTGGTTACGTGATTGAATAATAAAACAATATAATGTACGTTAAAATATCGCTTCAAAATCAGAGCATGTGACGCCACCTTCGCTCACGTCGTCACCGATTACGGGACCCCAAAATGGTACCTGTAATTAGTGGGCAGGTATGCGGCCTACGTGATGCGGCCCTGTCCCATATAAGCGACTCCATATTTAATACTCCTTCCGAGTTATGGAACGCATAACAGCAACCGAAATTGCCTGACCTCTTTAATGGTGCAATAATCTACTATTACGTTTTCTCATTAAAAACAAAAGTAATGATACAATTGTTATGCGTATAGCATAAATATGGATGGATTATCCATATTTATTCAGCCCCGCTTAGTATTAAAGTGACCTAATTTAAAAAAGTTTGTATCAAATTACAATAAAGCGTAACGTAGCGCCTAATAAACTCGTTTTTTAAAGAGAACCATAACTTGGTACAGCAAAGTTTTTTATACTAGCATCTACTACTACTACTAGATATTTTTTTTATTATACTACCTTTAACCGCAAACTTTGTTCGCGTGGACTGTTGTCGCGTGATAGGTTGATAATAGATGGCGCTTTTCAATGTCATCCTATTCCTGTTGAATTTATAGGACTTCCATAGCCTACCTATATTATTCCGTTGTATAAGGAATAATGGTACCAAAATTCATCGATATTAGTTGAGCGGATTCGTCGTGAAAGAGTAACAAACATACATCCATACTTAAAACATTCGCATTTATAATATTAGTAGGATAGGAATGTATAACGGCCTGTTACTAGCCCACTTCTAGGCATAGGCCTCCTCTCTCCGTTTTTGTAGAGAGGGATTTGAGCTAAGACCTACCACTTCTTCTGCTGCTTCAATGCGGACTAGTAGTTTACACACGATCGTTGAGATTACACATTACATGGAATAATCCAAAGTAACGGCTACTTTTATATATTACGACTATTTATTGCATTAACTCAAACAAAAGGTAATTAAAATTAAATCGATATGATTCACAATAAAAAAAGTTCTATATTTAGTTTTTATAATCTATTCTGCCATTATATTTAAATATAAGCAAATTATATATTAAATAATAGCAATTATTATAACTAACCTTTACATACCTATGAAAATTCAGTTACTTTTATTTACTTTTTTTGGCTTCGTTTTTCAAATACTGGGAATTTCATATTAAACATCATCTTTATAACACTTTTAAAATTGCTTTGGATCTAATAATCTTAGTTAATTAAATTAAAATACATTGTAAGATGTATTTGAATTAAGAGCACGGCAAATAAGGCATGTGATATACTCCGTCGATACGCCCTATTTCCGCCCTGTACCGCAATTATGTAGCTTATTGTGCTATAACATTTCATATTCTATCAAACGGATACAGTTACAATGCTCGTTGCTAATAAACTTCAATAATTATAAACGCACGTTAACAAGCAATGTATTCAATGTTACATAAAGTTACAAATACGGGTTGTTATGGTCAGTAATATAATAGTTGGTCCGGATACGCAAAGTGGAGTGGTGCGGTTGAAACGAGCATCCTGGCTTTTGTTTTCCAACCGGTTTGAATGCATCCACTCGTTGAATGTATTCTACAACTAGAAGAGCTGAGAATCGTGTATATGTTAAGCAATACACGTAAAATCTTACAACAGCTAAAAAAGGGAGGTCTTATGTTGTATTTATTTTATTTTTTATTTTTAATAATCAACAAACAGTATTCTTATGCTTATAACATTGATATAGTTAACCTTATGCAAAAACCGGTAAAGTTTTCAATAATAATAAAAAACCATAAACATAGAACAACAAAACTAATTACAAATTATTTTCTTAACCATTTTTTATATTTTATAACATTACCGAGCAAGGCTCGGTCACTTATGCACTTATCTACTTATACTTACTTTATATATTATATACACTTTTTATATATCACTACATATTATGAAACAAAGTCGCATTTTTTGTCCATATATCCTTATGTATGCATAAAACTTTAAAACTACGCAACAGATTTTGATGCGTTTTTTTTTAAATAGATAGAGTGATTCTAGAGGAAAGTTTGTACGTATAATAACATTCAATACGGAGTAGAGAAATACTGTAATTTTTGAGGTTTCTGAAAATAATTACATTTTTTCCGCTTACATTGCAAACGCAGGCTAAACCCTACGAGATCTATCAAAATGATGAACTAAGTATTTGTACACCTTGAAAAGGTCTACAGAAAAGTCCGCGATGGTATATGTCTATCTCTTATGGATAACCAATTATAGTATTTTTTGTCATTTACTTTTTACGAAAAATAATGCCTTATTTTTGAAGCAATTTTTATACAATACAGCATTAATCCTTATCCAATTAAGTACCTTAAATAAATTGTTGATTTAATATAGATCAATATGGCCGTTTACGGCATGTAATTTAAGGGAACATTTTCGGAGATATTACAGATTTAAAGTGCGCGCTTCGCCCTATAACACTTCGACTTTAGCAGCTATCAAGAGTTTGTTTAAAGACATTCTGTAATTAATTGTAAAAATAAAATACATAGGGAAAATGTAAAAGTAAATAAGTAAAAATGTACTATATGAATTTAGATATTCCAAAGATAGCAGGAAATCTTCTTGGTATAGGGAAAGGAAATTGTTTTTCTCCAAATTTAACACGTGCGGGCCACGGGCAGTAAGTAATGAATAAATCAAAACTACTCGATCTATTTTAATCATTTTTTTTACACTGACTGACATGGGATATATATTTTATACCCGTGCGAAGCAGGGGCAGGCCGCTAGTATCTATATATAATCATCCACCTAGGTCGACACTGCCGAGCGTTTGCAACCATCTGGTGGCTGCTGAAAATCAGTGCTGAGACAACCGTCTTAGCTTTAAGCTGAGCAGTTATCCATTTACAGTACACTATTGGCAAATAATGATGGCATTAATACCTGAATTTTAGTTTATGTTCATATGTTTTCGTGTTCATTTATTTGTTTTTATTTTTTACTTTTAATATATAAGTGTTACAGTTTTTTTTAACTTATATATTCCTTATTTGTTGATAGTGTATGTTGTAAATAAAGTTTCTCTTTCTTTCTTTCTGAACAAATAGATAAAGGATAGGATTTTGTAAATGCGCCAAAATATTTATAGTAAGGACTACAGCATCTTTTTCTTCAGAACTACCGTCTACTATATCATCTATCATTCTGCATTGCTTTCCGTACGTGTTTTCATCTCCTACTATGCATAATCTCTCGGTTATTATTAATCTCGGTTATAATGTTATTATAGCGTTCGGTGCAATGTCACCGGCAAGCTGAACACCGAGTTATCAGTTATGTAAGGTATATAGTTTGCGTTCATATGACTTCTGAGATGCTAAGAATTGTTTGTATGCTCAGGTAATAGTGATAGGATTATTTATTATGTTATTAAATATTTACTTCTCTTTCGCGTTATCTATGGTAAATTTATTTTGTGAATTATGGCGTATATGCATATAGTTAGATATCTACTATTATAGCCCAGTTCTTTAACTCAAGATTGTGCAGAAATTAAAAGGAGAAATAAAGAGAAAAGCTCTTAGCATTTGATATAACTACATGGATTACCATAAACAAAAAATATTGAAGTACAAAAAAATAAAAACGAAACTTAATTATAACAATAGACTTCTAATAGTAATAATGGAATATATATCCTCCTGCCCTTATCCCACTCTAAGTGGGGTCGGCACAATATGTTTTAAACATGCTATAACATGATTTGGCTGCGTTTTTACGAACGGCCGCCTGCCTGACGTCAACTTACCTTAGTCGTATTTTACGATACCTCGGTAAGAAGAGGGTGTTCTGTTCTACTAAACCGGATACCACACGGTGGGTTAACTTACCTTAGTCGCCTTTTACGACACCTCGGTAAGAAATGAGGATGGTACTATTCTACTTAGCCGGATACCACACGGCTAATATAGTAATAATGGAATAAATATTGAAAAATATAGTAAAATAAAGGTGCTATCGGTGTGAGAAATTTTGTTTCATTTTTTGCTCTATTAATATATGTACCAAATAAAATATAAAGATTTGTTTTGATTAAACATTTGTGCTGTTTAAAATGCTTATATATTAAATCTTTTCTTGATACAAAAAACAAAATTATAAAGGCGACCTTTATTTACATGTTAATTAAAAAATTAAATCGTTACATAAATTACTTTGACATTGACTTTTACACACAAGTTTGGCTTTCTCTTTTTAGAGACCCACGACATTCGCTGCAATATTTATTATAACTTTTTGTAAAGCATGGCGCAACACTAGCATGCACGAGTTTTTTTTTAATTAAATAAAATTAACCGCCAAGAATAAACAGATTTAATAGTAAAAAAAATTATGTTATAAAACTTACACATTTAAATGTACGTAACTTTTTACTCATTACAAAAAACAATCGACTATACATAATTTAATATTATGAAAATGGAAGCTTTTATTTTCGCATTTAATTGTATTTTACCAAAACTTTCTACGAATAATAGAATTTTAAGTCTCTATGATTGATTATGATGGTTTTTCTAACATCATAATAATCGTCCCATACAGCGCTGTTCTAGTGTGCTTATTTGAGAAATTCTCAAAAGACAACTGATTCCTCATAATATTTTCCTTCACCATGAAACGCGTGTAATCGTTGAATCACAAGTTCTTTGTGGAAAGAAAAATTTGGTTCGTTTAAAAAAAAGACGTCGCACGAACTTATATATATATTTTTTTTTTGTCGGACTCTAACCAATGCTCTTAGCCCTAGAGGCTTTGACAACGTCACCGGGGGAGTGGGCGAGCGCAGAAGCATCGCCGGAGTGAAAAAACTGGGAGAAACGCAGCATCCTGGGAGCGTCGCCTTAAGGGTGCCTGTGAGGCCTAACCTCAGCTAAAAACGACGCGTTGTGGAGGACTGTATCGGACTTGTAACAAACATATTCATAGAGTTATTATACATAGAGTAGGGTGGAGGTATCTCTGGGTACAGAGCACCTGCTGGCGGGGATGGGGGTAATGTGTACAACGGTACTCTGTCCCCGCCACCAGCAGCGCGATAGAGCACTGTCAGATTTTTAGTCGGTAAGAGTCCGACATAAGCGCCGCCTGTCCCCGTCGGGTGGCGGTACCCATAAGGGGTTTATTCCTGTATAAAAAAAGGGTAAGCACAGGTATGCTTGTGAGTGCGAGTGTCCAATTAATAATAAGCGAAAAAAGATAAGATATCCATATTTATCTTTATCTAAGCACACAGCAAAATAGGTATTGACGATTGCTTTCGCTTTTTGCGATGGACATATTTTGAGCTTGCTCCTTACTCTAGTATTTTATTGTCTAGTATTACTATACTACAAGTTTACATGGATTTACAAGTTTAACTTGTTATCTATACTAATATATAAAGCTGAAGAGTTTGTTTGTTTGTTTGATCGCGCTAATCTCAGGAACTACTGGACCGATTTGAAAAATTCTTTTAGTGTTAGATAGTCCATTTATTGAGGAAGGCTATAAGCTATATATGGCTGAAACAAATTTTGAATTTAAGTCAGTCAAACTCTCACTTTATTTGTCTACTTTCCACACATTTTTAAGACAGTGATACTGCATTCTAAGGCCCGGTATCCACCAAGAAGAGTGGCGTTTTGAATACCAATCAAATATCATCATTTTAGTTAAGCTAAGGCTTAGGGCAACTTGAAAACTGTGATTCCTTACTAATACTGATTAATAAAGCTTAAGCTAAAGCTGTGATAGCCCAGCGGTAACACCGTGCGACTCTTTCAAGGAGGCGACGGGTTCAAACCCCGGGCAGACAACAATGAATTTTTCTGTTAAAACTTATGTGTGTAATTGATAATTGCAATTTATCACACGCTTTTCGGTGAAGGAAAACATCGTGTATATCTCTGTAGAATTCTCGGGAATATATGTAACCTACCAATCCGCATTGGAGCAGCGCGGTAGATCTTAGCTCCAATCCTTCTCTCCAAAAAATGGAGAGAAGAGGCCTATTCCCAGCAGTGGGATAACAGGCGGCTACTTTACTACTTTACTAATTAATATTATTCCTTATTAATACTTAATTTTCATAAGTATCTGAGGAAAATAAAAATTTATTTACGTGGTTTTTAGGTTTTACACCCACGACTTAAAGTTTTTGTTAAGCTTCCTAAAATTTTATTTCTGTATAATTAAATTTAAACCGCGTCTAAATTTTCAATTAGATACGTATTTTTTGTGGTAGCTAAGTTGACTTCTTGTAGAAAACTTCAAAATAGTATGCAGAAAATCGTTTAAAAGTTATATTGATAGGATACGAAAACTATATTAATATTAAAAATGCGAAAGTCTGTCTGTTATGCTTTTACGGTTAATCCATTAAAGCAATATTGATGATATTTGAGACAATATAAACCCGGCTAAAATACAGGATAATAAAATCCTATTTTTCCTTCGGGATCAAGAAAAACCACAGTACATAATTGAGGTATTTTACTATTTCAGTTCGTGTAATATTTCAGATGCGATCAATGTTGCGGATTTAGCTTGTTGGACATGTCGATTTGTCCATTTACCTAATATAATTTAACATGTACATGTTCAGTGATGTCATTCGCTAGCCTGGATTCCAAGTAAACCGGGTTACCTTTACTTTAGCTATTTCTCCTGACCATGTAGACTGGATTTTTTTTGTATACTATACACATTCTTGTATAAATATTCAATTCAATTCAAAATATTCTTTATTCAAATAAACTTGTAAATAAGTGCTTTTCAATCGTCAACTCTATTGCTGGTTCGGAAAGCTGTTCCTACTGATAAGAGCTAGCAAGAAACTCGGCGATTGCCCTTTTATTAAAATATAATTCTTAATACTATTTACATTAAGTAGTTACTGTCTTGTACAGGTTCAAAGAGAGCTATATCCACACATTCTTATCTTCTAAATAATCTTCAAGAGTATAGTAGGCTTTCTATATCAGCCTCTTTTTAACAGTGTTTTTAAACTGCTTTAATGGCAAAGCTGAAATTGATTGCGGAATTTTATTATAGAATCTTATACCAAAACCGACGACTTACGCACTTTTGCAAGGCGCAAAGCAGGAGCCGCAAGCTTATGTCGGTTCCTGCTTTGTCTATTGTACACATCACCTATCCTTTTTATAATTCTTTATATTTTTATGTACATAAATTAAATTTCTTAAAATATACTGTGAAGCAAATGTAAGAATACCTGTTTCCTTAAAACTTCTCTCGCAGGGAATCACGCGGTCTTAATTTGTAAATGCCACGTATAGCTCTTTTTTGTAAAACAAAAATGTTTAATAAATTTATTTATAATAAATAAGTTAATATCGATTATATAATAAATAAGTAAATATCGATTTCCATATAATAGCTATCGGTTATCGCTATACTTCAATATTTTAAATATTTACCACATTTTATTTTATTTAATCAATGGCTACGTTGTAGCAAGAAAACTTAATTATAACTTGTTTGGTAAGCAAAGTTAAACGCTCTATCACGACCGTCTGGAGTCAATAGCAAACTCCACAGGATATTGTGGCGCCTTACAACACCTTACTGCTTAGAGATAAAGCTTATTTTGGCTGAGATTGTTATTTTAAATTTATTTGAGGTGAGGTCATTCTCCCATTGCCACGGGACCGGCGTGCTTGCTCCAGGTACATATTTTAATATTCATTGAAGGTGAAACAATTTTCAACCATAGATAAAAACATAATGGTTTTATTGTCTACGCTGAATGAATCTCTGAAATATGATTCTAACTGATATCCTAAATGTGTTCATAGTATTTAAGTTACACAGTTTTTTTTTCTGGAATTGAATATATGCTGTTAGCCCTAACGGCTTTTACAGCGTCACCGGGCGGGACGGGCGAGCGCAGAAGCATCGCCGAAGTTGCGAAATGCGGAGAGCATACCGCAGAAGCTCTACTAGCGTCGGGGAACGTCGTCCTAAGGGTGCCTCCTGTGAGGCCGGACCACGGCTTAGGGCGACGAGTAGTGGAGGGGTGGCCACGACCAACCGATGTCAGAAATCTGGGACCTCGTCTTCGCCGGCGAAGACACTGTATGTGTGTATTACGTGTTTTTGTGTTTGCGATCGTTATTTGATCGTCAGGGTCATATAGGACGCTTTTTGGACGCCTATATTTTCGGTGGTCAGACCTAACTGGGATGTAGGTGGAAGCAACTGAAATGAGAGGGTTTGGGTGTACCTCGGATTTCTCGAAGTAAGACTTTGAAAAACGTTTAAAAAGGTGAGTAATGGTAGGGAGGTCGAGGTCTCTATGGAGGTCCACGTTCCGCATGAACAACGGAATACCAGTGGCTGTTCGCATAAATCGGTTTTGAAGTTACACAGTATTAGTAAGTACTACACTTACGAGTGGGATAAGGGCAGGAGGATGTATGATAACAAATATTACATAACCTTTGCTACCCTACCTAGTCTACTACCCTTTTAAATCGAATGCATTGTTTAAACTACCTCAACTTATTGTTACTTACACGTACTTCCTTTGTCAATAAAATATGCATTTTATTGAACAATTGATTTAAAATAAATACTCAGTTCGTTGCGGCAATGAAAAAATTGCGGAAGATAAGGTAAATAATGACAATCGCCAAATTTGTTTAAGAATACGTAATTACTTACGGAAACGTAATGTGATATTCGGAAACGATATCTTTGACTTGTCTTTCTTTTTAAAAAAAAGTACATACCTCGTTATATATTTGGGAATGTTATTATTTTATTAGAAATTTTAAAAATCAGGTTTTTTTCGTCATATAATTTGAGAGCTATACATAGTTTATGGTCATAGTTCTTCAACGAGAATATATAAAACAATAGAGAAATGAAACCTAACAGAGACAAGGATCGGGTTTTAAAAAAGGAATGTAAAGATTTTTAAATTTAGAATTTTGCCTCCTAGTAGAGAATTTTCTACTTTGAATTTTCTTCTTACTACTAATTTCCTTAACAAGTGTGTTCGCCATTTTATGTAAATTGCTAGTAAGTTTTGCAACTAAAATGCGCTGTAATGAATAGCTACCCGATTAACAATTATATATTTTTTAATTTGTTCTTAATTAATTAAGACATTATTGTAATACTTAATTTTAAAAAGTATAACTGCCGAATTTCATGCTGGTTGTTCTCGGTAAGAGCACCTTTCCGAACCAGTCGTAGCTTCATTGTAATTTGACGATTCGAAAGTGCTTGTAAAAGCCAATTTGAATAAAGAATTATTTGAATTTACTTACTTATTACCATATGCCATTATACTTCTCGTGTGGTATCCGGCTGAATAGAATATTATCACCCTCATTTCTTACCGAGGTGTCGTAAAAGGCGACTAAGGTAAGTCGACCCGCCGTATGGCATCCGGCTGAGTAGAATAGACCAACCTCATTTCTTACCGAGGTGTCGTAAAACGAAACTAAGATAAGTTGACTCACCGTGTGGTATCCGGTTTAGTAGAATAGACCACCCTCTTTCTTACGGAGGTGTCGTAAAATACGACTAAGGTAAGTTGACGTCAGCCAGGCGGCCGGTCGTTAAAACGCAGCCAAATCATGTGACAGCATGTTTATAACATGTTGTACCGACCCGAATTAGAATGGGATAAGAGCAGGAGGATGATGCCATTATACTTCTCAAAATTTTATATACACGTATAATAAAGAAACTTAATTAAAAGAAAAAAAATACGCTAATATCTTGTAAAAAATATCTCGCGGTTGTAAGTGATGTTTTCAGGCAATATTTGGAAAGTGGTTTTGTTTTTTTATTATAGATAAGCTGTCGAAAAGAAAACAAAAGAAGACTGTGGGTTGCCCGGTTCAAATTGTTAAGGCTAACCCATACCGACACAGTCCATTTATCGCCCAATAGGTCAGCCGAAATTAGGTCTTTGTTCTGTGGCGCCAGCTAGTCGACCCAATAACTCTGTAATGCCAGGAAACGCTTGTTTCCTTGTAAACAGCGTTACCGGTTTTTTTCTAAAATGGCAAATATGTAATGCAAAACATTTGTAGGCCTTTTACGAAAATTCCATGCTTAATGGGATTACATGCTTAATTAATACAGATATAGTTAATATAGATAAAGAATGCAGAATTCTAATATTTATTATTTATTAAATAATAATATAGTACCTAGGTGACCGAGCAGGGCTCGGAATTTTTTTAAAGGTATAAAAAACAATGAAAAAAGAGGAAAAAATTGTTGGGCAGGTGGGGCTCGGACCTAGGTAGTTTAACCTCTCTAGATCACCCGTACCCCAAATGAGGTACCATGACTGCGTTAGACAGCGAATATTGTCTTTTAAATTCAACGTAAATTTTAGCATTTTCCTGAAAATCGGGATAAAAAGACATTTTTTTTAAATGAAACCTAGCGTAGCGAAAATCGTTGGAGCCATTTCCGAGATTCGGGAATTATATTTATATATATACATACAAATTTAACTCATTTAAATATTAAAGATTAAAAATACATTTAATCAATAAAAAAAATCGTTACCGACACTGCTATGATACACACCTACATATTATACACAAAAAACTATGTATAAATGTATAGCACATAATTAATATACTCTTTTGTTTATGATAAGTGTGCGGTAAAATTGAATAGAAGTTAATAATATTTATAATCTAACAAAAATAAGATCAATCATCTATAAGATTTTCACACAATATGTAATTAATTAAAATGTCCCAAATACGTGATAACATTATGTTCGTAAAAAATACAATTTCGTATGTTAATGTTATGAAGCGATTTTAACTTAAATAAAATGAGAAAGTTACATAAATAATGTTGAATATAATCGAGTCGATTTTACAAACATAAATTATTACAGCAGTGAATTTTAATTTATGTCACAATTGCACGAGAGGATGTTCCGATTAACAAGAAATATCGTCGTGCTTTATCTTGGGCAATCAATAATTCAATTGTGGGCCAAGATAGGGCTGTCAGATTGTTTCGAAAAACAACATTAATAGGTATAAAGGTTATGTAAACAGTAAGACCATAGAGTTATTTTTCAATAGTAGGGAAGCCACTAAAATGTGCCATAAACAATACAGAAAAAGCAAATGAGGCAAAGGCAATCTGTCTTTTTTTTATGTGTGATTAAACAAAGATGTTATACAAGTTTCAATCTTCCCTCTTATTATTTATTGTGTCAGTATCATTTACAGGTCTGGATCTAATATTTTTATGAGTAAGACAGGATAGGCGAACCTTCATGAATCAACGTGCAATTTTTAGTAAACAAATGTTTACTGAGGGCACACAGCATCAAAAATTTTGACTTTGTGGTCATTGAGAACGCAACTCGCGTTCGTTTTTCAAATAATACCTTTCTTCAGTGTTTTTCTTTTGGTGCATTATGAATATCAAGATCGTAGACGTGCCGCAAAACATTGTGCCGCATGCCATTAGTTCGCCATTCTTGTAAGAAGATGATCGTAGGCCATTCTTCACTAGGTACTTTTACTTTTGTAGGTTTTGTACTCTATAACTAAACGGAAATAATTATGACCTACCGTCTTATAGCGATTTAACTGTTTATATCGCTATCGTTAAGTCTATCGTCAATGTTGTTAATTCATAAAAGCAAAACAATACAGGATTTTTAGATTATCAATTCTTAGATACTGGATACACACAAGCTTCCATATTACACCACAAACGTTTCCTTTAACAGCTTAAAATTATTTAATGGCAACCCTCGCAGTAACCATTGCAATAAAGATTTGTGATAAATTAATAATTATATGATAATCGAAACAGTGATGTTTGAAATCGTTAACGTTCGTTGCAATTATAATACTGGGTTTACATTTTTCATTATGCAGTCGCTAACATTCATTTCATATAAATCATCCAAATAGAAGTTTGAAAGGTAACTGTCTGAAACGTTTTCATGGGTAATGACGAAATATTACAATAGAAATAATAACATTATTTTACTATAATTCGCCATAAAGTAAATAGAAAATATATATAACGCTAAATGTAGAGCCTCCACAACCGCCACCACAATACACAAGCACTACACGAGTTCACTACCACAAGAATCTTTTTGCCTTGCAACCGAAGCATCGTCACGAGATAGGCTTGCGATCTCCTTTGCTATCTACACTTAGCATTAAATTTTTTTAACAGGCATCTGTCGTATAATTCGTGACTATCATCTCGGCGTTTAGTCATACTTCAAACAATCGATATCGCGGTTCGATATGTTTACAAATACGTTATAGCTGTTCGGAGTGTGCTTTGTTAATGCTAAATGCCATTTTAAACTACACGTCATTGTCTTCGAGTGATGTCTGTTTATATTTAAACTATAAAAGGAAGGTAAAATGTTTGCATTCAATTTTCGCTGTTAAAGAGAAAACAGCATTTGAATTATCACAAAAATACCTTTGTAATGTACCTTTAAAGTGGTATTTAAATTGCTCACCATTGCTACCCACATACTTATATTTTTAAATAAGTAACTGCGGGATATTTAACTGGCTCTTCTCGGTAGAGGCAATTTTAAGAACAAGCAATATAGTTTGCGCTTCAAAAGAACTTTTTCAAAATGTATTCGTATCGTCATCCTCCTGCCCTTATCCCACTCTCAGTGGGGTCGGCACAACATGTTACAAACATGTTGTCATATGATTTGGCTACGTATTTCACGACCGGCCGCCTGCCTGACGTCAAGTTACTTTAGTCGTATTTTACGACTCTTCGGTAAGAAAGAGGGTGGTCTATTTTACTCAACCGGATACCACACAGTGGGTCAACTTACTTTAGTCGCCTTTTACGACACCTCGGTAAGAAATGAGACTGGTCTATTCTACTCAGCCGGATACCATACGGCCGGTCGACTTACCTCAGTCGCCTTTTACGACACCTCGGTAAGAAATGAGGTTGGTCTATTCTACTCAGCCGGATACCATACGGCGGGTCGACTTACCTTAGTCGCCTTTTACGACACCTCGGTAAGAAATGAGGTTGGTCTATTCTACTCAGCCGGATACCATACGGCGGGTCGACTTACCTTAGTCGCCTTTTACGACACCTCGGTAAGAAATGAGGTTGGTCTATTCTACTCAGTCGGATACCATACGGCGGGTCGACTTACCTTAGTCGTCTTTTACGACACCTCGGTAAGAAATGAGGGTAGTACTATTCTATACAGCCGGATACCACACGGCGTTTTAAAAAGTATTCGTATAAAGGTATAAAAATATTTTGAAAATATAATTTGGTCGGGTTTTAAAGACGATGCTATATGTAAAATAGAATCCGACTATATGCGGTATTAAGTATTCGGTAAAGGGATTTCCTAGCTTCACAAGGTTTTGGTGTCTCAAATGCTTACAGAATCGAGGTCAAGTGGGTTTACTTTCAAAACTAAATTACTTAAGTGAGATTCGATATCAAATTTGTATTTATAGAATCCCTGTAGTAACAAAATAATTATATTATAAATAAATATAAATAAATATATAGGACACTTACACACACGGTCGTCCGTCCCCAAAGTAAGTAACTTAATACTTGTGTTATGGGTGACAGACAACTGGTAAATATATACTTATATAATTTTTAAATACATACTTAAATACAAATACAAATATACACCCAGACTCGAAGACCAACAAATTCATTTACAGAAAACGTTTGCCCTCGGCGGGAATCGAACCCGCGACCCGTGGAGCTGAAGGCAGGGTCTATACCCACTGCACCAACCGGCCAGTCAAATTATTGTATACAACATTTCATTAACAACAAATTGAGTTAACAATTACGCGTCCCAGCTTTATTAAAGACGTCTTCATACACGTGAGTATAGCCGGTTTCTATACATTAGCTATGAATACTCACGATAGTTTAAATTTAAAAACAATATAATTCATCAACCTTGTGCCTTTATCTCACTCTAAGTGGGCTCGGCAAAACATGTTATAAACATATTGTCACATGACATGATTCGGCTAGGTATTTAACGGCCGGCTGCCTGCCTGTCATCAACTTACCTTAGTCTCCTTTTATGAGACTTTGGTAAGAAATTAGGATGGTCTGTTCTACTCAGCCGGATACCAGACAGCGGGAAACTTAACTAAGTCGTCATCTACGATACCTTGGTAAGAGATAAGGGTGGTCTATATTACTCAGCCGGATACTAAACGGCGTTCATTAAATAAATGTGTTATTAGACAAAAATAAGTAGTTATAAAGGAGAGTTTTATTTTCCATCTCTTATTCTTTGTTGCGACACTCAATTACATTTCTATTACCTACGGTTCCTTTACTCTAGTATAATAACTCTATAATTATATTCAAATTCAAATTCAAAATATTCTTTATTCAAATAAACTTGTAAACAAGTGCTTTTGAATCGTCAACTCTACTGCTGGTTCGGAAAGCTGTTCCTACCGAGAAGAGCCAGCAATAAACTCGGCGGTTGCACTTTTAAAAATATAATTCTTAATACTATTTACATTAAGTCGTTACTGTCTTGTACAGGTTCAAAGAGAGCTATATCCACACATTCTTATCTTCTAAATAATCTTCAAGAGTATAGTGGGCTATAGGTATATGTCTTCTCTATGGCTCGTTCTAAATTCAAAACAGTAGTTTCGTCTAACTTAAAATATAACGATTTAAATCATTCGTATTTTGTGAATTAATTGTATCTATTATGTCCTAGATTTTAAGTCATTATTCTGATTTGTAGACGCCTTATTATTCGCTCTAGTTACCACAAAATATATTCCGAATATAAGTTTTACGCTCAATAAATACAAATTATGTATTGTCACTCGAGCAAAATGATAAGGAACTAAACAACAAACCTATTAAACAATTAGGTCATAACGTGAAAATGAGTCTGTTTCCGTTACAGTACGTATCAAAAATAGTCCATATTGATAATCATCTGCCCTTATCCCAATCTTAAGTGGCGTCGGCACAACATGTTACAAACATGTCGTCATATGATTTGGCTACGTATTTTACGACCGGCCGCCTGCTTGATATCAACTTACCTTAGTCGTATTTTACGACACCTCGGTAAGAAAGAGGGTGGTCTATTTTACTCAACCGGATACCACACGGTGTGTCAACTTACCTTAGTCACCTTTTACAACACCTCGGTAAGAAATGAGGTTGGTCTATTCTACTCAGCCGCATACCACACGGCGGGTCGACTTACCTTAGTCGCCTTTTACGACACCTCGGTAAGAAAGAGGGTGGTCTATTCTACTCAGCCGCATACCACACGGTGGGTCAACTTACTTTAGTCACCTTTTACAACACCTCGGTAAGAAATGAGGTTGGTCTATTCTACTCAGCCGCATACCACACGGCGGGTCGACTTACCTTAGTCGCCTTTTACGATACCTCGGTAAGAAATGAGGATGGTACTATTCTATATAGCCGGATACCACACGACATAAATAGTCAATATTGATATTGACTGGTTTTTATTGACTCCCAGTTATTGGTTACATGGTCAAAGGTACAGAGTAGATTTAGGTTGGAGCCTTCGGGGATATGTCGGGATGATGGCAAGAGGCCAGACGGCTTGACGCTGGTTCCTTGGGAACGGGGACGGGCCCTTATGTGGGACGCAACATGCGTTGATACGTTAGCCTCGTCCCATATCAGGGAAACAGCGTCAAGACCTTGAGCTGCGACGGAAATGGCCGAATCCGGCAAACGGCGGAAGTATGCAACTCTCATCGAGAGTTATATATTAGTGCTGTTTGCAGTTGAGACCCTAGACGCCATGGAGGCAAAGTGCAAATTTTTTTTTATCCGTTTTAACACCTCGGTTAATTGCCTCTTCAGGTGACAAGAGGGCTGGCAACTTTTTTCAATTCACAAATCAATTCACAAAGAATCACCTTAGCGAGCCAGCATTCTTGGGACCATCCCAGGTGGGCATGATTTGTATAGCGTGTAATTTAAGATAAATATAACTTGTACATTTTTTTTGTAAATAAAAAAATATTATATAGATATTTTTGTAGTTGAATAGAGTAAAAAATAAGTTACTTTTACTATCCAACTGCTTAATCATGGGCATCTCTTCGTTTTGGAGAGAAGGATTGGAAGTAAGATAAATATTTTACAAAATCTTAATTATTTCACTACAGATATTTAAGATCTTTTCTATAGGTCAAGCATTTACATTAAAGATATTCGTTGGTAAGTAGAGTACGACTAATAGTTAGTAATTAATAGTTTTCCATATTGAAGCGAATTAGTGTGCGGTAGCTGTTAGAAGATATACATTTTGAATGAATGAAAAACATAGTAAGCATAGCTTATTCGGAAAACGGGTGGTCGCGCGAAATGAAAATACCTAGGATCGAGCCCCACCTACCCTATTATTTTCAATTTTTCATTTGTTTTTTTTTTTATATATCATTTTGAAAATCACCGAGCAAGGCTCGGTTACCCAGGTACTGCATTACTATGCTTCGTACGTCAACTAAAATATATATTTTGAATATAAATAGTAGAACACAAATACATATAATTGTTTTTAAGTTTTTACATGAATTTCATTATTTACTAATATACATATTTAACAATGATTATTCGTTCACCCTTACCGAATAGGCACGTAATTGTCATTCTTATTACATAAATTATTGCTCATTTAAATTCAATTTATACATTACACAAGCAATATGTGAGTAATGTATAACAGTGAAAACAAAAGCGACCTAATTGAAGTTTTTTATATAAAATCGTATAGCGTATTGTTTCTGTTATATATTCTAGATGGTCACAAATTTTATATCAGTGCAATAGTAATTAGTATAAAATTAATTATAATAATTAATATAGTCCTAGAGTGTAAGTAATTTAAGATAGATATAACTTGTACATTTTTGTTGTAAATAAAAATAAAAAAAAGTATAAAATATACATATATTTTATACTTTTTTTTAAGACAAAAGTCTGTAAGTTGTTTTTTTTGTCAAATTTCAAATATTCTCAATCTAATAGTCATTATCAATAAATAGTTGAGCTCTGTAAACTGAAGCAAAATCTAAACTAAAAATTAATGCAAAAGTAATAATAAAATCATTTTTATAATCGCATTACGATTTTGTTCGTGGAGCCTATCCTCCTGATGATGCTTCGGTTACGGGGCAAAACGATCGTAGAGGTTGTGGTAGTGAGTGTGTGTAGTGCTTGTATTGAGTGTTGGTGTTGGTGGCGTCTTGTGATACGTGTGGCGGCTTGTCCTGCATGTATGTGGTATGTAATTATTGCCTGCTTCATACACTTATCATTGCATGTATTCTTTTAACAAACGCGGATTACAGCAAAGTAATTTTATTGTAACTTCTTTGCAATGATATGTAATTTAACACTTTATGCTTAAGGAAAACATCGTAAGAAAAATTGTTTTATTGTGTATTTGCTTAGAGAATATTTGCTATGTGTAGTGTATACGGGTTGAGACGGGTGTAACGTACTTTGTACATTTATATACAAGACACATATATGTAATACATACATGAACATACTACTAACTCACACTAGTACAAAGGAGACATACACGGTCTCAGGGTGCACCACGACAGTAACACGAGAGCCCTTGGTGAGACTGGACGTTAAGTGACATGTTGTTTCTTATAAGTGCGTGTTAGAGCCTGTGCTATATTCATACATTAGTTTATAAACATTACACTATGTATGTAACATCCGAATTTAATAAGGGTCAAAGGGTCAAGTTGTGGTACAGGTTGACAAATGCCAGCATTGAAATGGACATTTATTATGTCTGGGCGAGATTTGAAGGATCCTTTTTAATTTAAACTGTTCGTTGTACCCCAAAAAGCTTTACCGAGTTCGTTCTGGCTATTATCACTAATGTCGGATAATAATCGTTAGCCACAATGAATTTATTATATCAAAATGCTATTGGGGAATTAATGCCTGTGGGGGATCAGTTTTATTGTGAAAAAAGTAAAAGCGTTATAAAGGAAAGAATAATGATAACTGCCGTATATAAATTCCATTACTTCAAAGCATATTCCTTTTTTTTTAGACGAACTAGAAATCTGTTCTATAAATGTTAACCTGAATGACATGTTTTTTATTATTAAGTAGATCCTTATACATATCTTAACTAGAAAGCGACGGATCAAGATCCTTAATAAAGCTGTATTTGAAAATATAATAGACTTCAGCTTTTATGTTGTATCAAGGATAGGATTGTAAATATATAATGTATTAGGTGAATATATTTTTGCTATTAGCAGTTGAGACCCTAGGGCCATGGAGTCAAAGTGCAAAAAAAATTATCCGTTTTAACACCTCGGTTAATTGCCTCTTCAGGTGACAAGGCTCTTTTATCGCACAAAGAATTAGATTAGCTTAAATTCAGCGCGGAAACGCTGCCAGCATTCTTGGGACCATTCCACGTGGGCATGATTTGTATAGTCCTATCGTGTAAGTAATTTAAGATAGATATAACTTGTACATTTTTGCTGTAACTAAAAAAAAAATTATAATGAAAAAATAGGTGAAATATAAGATATTGTCTTCTGATGTAATAATAAGAAATGCTTTGCAGTGGGATGTTTTGGAAGTTGTTTAATCTTCCAAGACTCTATTTTATTAAGTACCCGCCATATTTATTGCTGGTTCTCCTTAGTACTCTCTGTAGGAGCCAACTTCAGAATCAGTGGTAACTTCAATAACGATTTCACCATTATAAAGCACTCAAGAAATTACGTTTGTTAAAAGAATATTTTGAGATTAAATTTATATTTTAAGCTTTTGAATTATAATGGACAGATTAGTATGAACGGCGAGTACATCACTCACCTTCGGTTTTCTGACGTCATAGTCATTATGGTAAAGGCACACAATACGTCAAGCAGGAAAAAACATGCATTCCAAAAATTATTTACAATATACATCTTCATCTTCACGTTTTTGTCTTTAACATCATGGTTAAACCTGAACATCTTTTCAACATTTTTTATATAAAATTGTATAAAGCAGCATTCCCCAGATAAATGTCTCTTGGAATTTTTAATATCATATTAGTATATTTTCTCGCGAATACTGTATCAAGAGAGACAACAATAAACAACGTCACAATAGTGATAAGGCCAATGATTTATTTACTTATGGTACAGCACATAAAAAAGAACAAAAAACCAAATGCATAAATACAAAACATCAACACTGGATACAATATATTTACTTAGAGAAATAAAAGCTTCTCTTGCAATGTTAAAAATAAAAGAAATTAAAAAAAAAAAACTCAAAGAAAGGACTTGTCAGCTAAAAAGTCCGATTCTGTTCCTCGATAAATAGACTATCTTACACTCAAAGAATTTTTAAAATCGGTCCAGTAGTTCCTGCGATTAGCGCGTCTAAGCAATGAAACAAACAAACACAAAAACTCTTCAGCTTTATAAATTAGAATAGATTAAGTATTTAAATAAACTAAATTCAAATTTATGTAATTAGTAAGGTACTTGTGGAGTTCCATAAAACAAAAGTAACGATAACATAACGTTCTAAACTCCGCGATTAGCTTAAGTATTTATTTGGCTATAATTGCGGAATATAGCAAAATAATATTAACGCTGTGATAGCCCAGCGGTGATAACGTGCGGCTCACGGGAGTTCAAACCCCTGGCGTTTTTCTGTTACAACTTATGTGTAGACACATAAGTTAGACAATTAGAGTTCTCAATTGTCAAAGAAGGAAAACATCGTCAGGAAACCTTCATATCTCTAGAGAGTTTTGGGGATGTCTAACCTACCAATCCGCATTGGAGCAGCGTGGTAGGTCTTAACTCTTATCCTTCTCTCCGGACAGAGGAGACCTATGCCCGGCAGTGGGATAGTAACAGGCCGTTACTTTAGTTTTTTACTAATATTATCATTGTTTCAGCGTGATAGATTGTATTATAGGTCGATTTTATACTCATAGCTCCATACTAGTAACCTGCAATATACATATTTTTTTTATACAGGAAAAAACTTCTTATGGGTACCGCTGCCCGACGGGGACAGGCGGTTATGTCGGACTCGCACCGACTAAAACGACCTGTGTGCTCCACCACGCTGCCGATGACAAGGACAGGGTATCATTGTACATATTGCCCCCAACCCCGCCGATAGCTCTGCCAGAGAACAAACACCTCCTCTGGGTAGGGGCCCCTCGAAAGAGAAGCCCCCCTCCGCTAATCAGTGCATCGGGAGCACCAGATGCACCGACCGCCTCGGGGACTTGTAAGCCAGACGTCCGATATACCCCGTTCGGAACGTCCGAAGGTCCCCTGACAGCAATATACATAACATCATCATCTTCCTGCCCTTATCCCACTCTAAGTGGGGTCGGCACAACATGTTAAAAACATGCTGTCACATGATTTGGCTGTGTTTTTACGACCGGCCGCCTGCCTGACATCAACTTACCTTAATCGTATTTTACGACACCCCGGTAAGAACGAGGGTGGTCTATTCTACTAAACCGGATACCACACGGTAGGTCGACTTACCTTAGTCGCCTTTTACGACATCTCGGTAAAAAATGAGGTTGGTCAATTCTACTCAGCCGGATACCACACGGCGGTTCGACTTACCTTAGTCGCCTTTTACACCTCGGTAAGAAATGAGGGTGGTACTATTCTATTCAGCCGGATACCACACGGCGTGCAATATACATAACTAATACAACTAATCATGCATCAGCGCGTCATAGTGTTTTTTAATGCGATACATACACATTAGGTATCAAAACAAAGACTCCCACTTCTGGTTTAGCACGTAGGTTATATATTCCATTGTAATGGCGGCCTTGTAACTACTAAATAGGTGGATCACATAGTTAGTACATACGCCTTTATCAATCAGATACGGGTCAGTGACCGATGCCTTATTCATTACGTTTAATAAAGTAGGACTTGCTTATATTTAGAATTAATGGACAAGTCATACTGACCACAGATAAAACCCGGCCTAAAGGTTCATGCTATATGATAATTTCAAAAATTGTTCTGTTTTATTATTGATTTCAACAAACTATTATTATTCCTAAATAAGTTTTTTTAATCATCGTTTATCACTCTTACTGACTAACCTATTATACATCACTCATGCCCTATGTACTCGCTGGTAAGATGGGAGATACTAGGTAAGGATGAAATTGCAGTTGAGAACCTAGCAAATATCCTCTTTAGGGATATTATCAGGTTTGTAAAAGCAACAGGTAGGTTGAAGCAGGTTACACTTTCGCGACAGCAGTGAAACCCGCGTCCCAACATGGGGAAATGCGTGGAATAGTCCAGAATAGGAGCTGACCACCCGCCAACGTCGTCCCCGCAATTAGATAGAACCTACATCACTAATATCATCACATCACTACTTACTATATACCTAATAATAGATAGCCATATTACTTTTCTATGGCCATTGCACCGCGGGTAAAACATGATATAACTCTTATGATTCTCCAAAACATAATATACCATAATATACAATATGTTTGAGAGCATCACATTCCACAGTTTCATATAATATCTGAAATTAACATCAGTAACCGCCTCGCTAACCGATATAAGATCTTATAATTTAAATAGCTCCAACGTATTATCTCTTCGAGTTTATATTTCACTAGCTATCCCCAGCGGCTCCGCCCGCGTGGTAAAATTAAAACCGTAATATAGTCCTTTGATAACAATAAAATTGGTTAGAGTTGGTTAAACTTAAAAGCTAGACATATGTGTAGTGTACGCATATAAAAATATTATATACGGTGGCGGGTACTTTAATTATAAATGTTGTTGTCATCCGTCATTCGTGCTCATACAATAAACGAATAAGATCTAAAGGCGTGGTTATTTATTAATATCTTTCAGTGGCGACGAGTACGGATCGAATTTAGCGTTATATAAGTAGTTTAACAAATCGTGTGAACTTTTTTAGTAAAAGTAGTTATCATGTCGATTGGAAAAATAGCCGAATTTAAAATTCAAACTGACAATTGGAGGCATTATGTGGAACGATTGGAACAATATTTTATAGTGAATAAAATTTCGAGTGACTTATTTGTGCCGACATTGATAACAGTTATGGGAGCAGAATGCTACGAACTACTTGTCAATTTGTGTACGCCTGTGAAACCCACTTCCAAAAGTTTCAGTGAAATAACTAACATTTTGGAGAAACACCTTCAACCAAAACCGAGTGTGTTAGCTGAAAGGTTTAAATTTCGGCACCGAATGCAAAGAGACGGGGAAGGTTTATCGGAATATGCAGCCGTTTTGAAGTGCATGTCAAAAACGTGTGAATTCGGTAGCTGGTTAGAGGAAAGCTTAAGAGATCAGTTTGTTTGTGGTATTTCAAGCGAAACAATACGCCAGCGTCTTTTTGTGGAAGATAAGTTAGATTTTGGCAAAGCTTACAGTTTAGCTGTGAGTATGGAAGCTGCGGAAAAAAATGCCGCTATTGTGGAGGGGCCTTCGGGGTCATCTAGTGGCACAAATAAGAGTGGAGTGGAGTGTCAGGCGATAACAAACAGTTGGCAGAGAAATTCAAGCGACGGGTCGCAAGCTGCCGGCCGTTTTGGACGTAACCGCTCCTACAGCCGCGGGCAGGCGGTACGCGGCGGCGGCCGGGCGCCGCGCGGCGCATGGCATGCGCCAGCTTATGCTGAGCGCGCACGGCCGCAGCGATGTCAAGGGTGTGGGTTGCCGCATGATATTGCTTCATGTAAATTCCGGCATTACACTTGCCGGATGTGCAATAAACAGGGTCATCTAAAAAGGGTCTGTCCTAACCTGACGCAGCAGCACCATTTAGATGCCCCGGCACGGGGCGGCATAGCGACGACAGATAGCAGTGGAGATAGCGATGAGGTAATGATATCAAACTTAAATAAATTATCCATACACCAGTGTAAACCTATTTTAGTGGAAGTCAATATTGATGGCAAAAAAAATTTCAATGGAATGTGATACGGGCAGCGCCGTCTCGTGCATCAGTTACGAACTGTACAAGGATTTATTTAGACACTTAAAGTTACACTCTTGTCTGTTAAGATTACGGTACTATACGGGGGAGTGCGTGTCACCCGTAGGGGTTTTAAAACCGCTCGTGAAATATGGGCAGAAACAAGAATATCTAGACTTATATGTGATTCGAAAGGGTAAAACTAGTTTGTTAGGTCGACAATGGCTAATCGAGCTCGATATTAAACTACCTGCTCTCGATAGTTTTGTTAATAATATTGCCGACGGAGGCTTTAATAAAGAGGAATTCAGTTCCAGATATTGTAAGGTGTTCGCGGACGGGCTGGGGCGCTTCACCGGCGGCTCGGTGTCCATCCGCCTGCGAGCGGACGCGCGGCCCGTGTTCGTGCGCGCGCGGCCCCTGGCGTACGCGCTGCGCGAGCCGGTGGAGCGCGCGCTCGAGCAGCTGGTGCGCGACGGCATCCTCACCCCCGTCGACAGCTCCGAGTGGGCCACGCCGATCGTACCGGTGGTTAAAAAAGACGGTAACATTCGGACCTGCGCCTAAAAGATGCAGGCGGCATTGCGCGTCATCTGTCTGAAGGGGATCCTGTATGGACGAGAGGCTTCGGTAATAATGACAGATGGATAAAAGGCAAAATAATGAGAGGAGAAGATACCCGTAGGTACATATTAGATACTGGGGATGGCAGACTTATACATAGGCATATTGATCATATCAGGCGCAGGTCCAGGTTATCTGATATAACATGTCCGCTACCGGAAGAACGGGGAGATGTGCCAAACGAGGGTGAGGCTGCGGTGGAGGAGTCAGTTGTGGCTTCAGATATAAATATACCGAAAAACAATTATGAGGAAAAGATAACGAGTGAACATTCAACTCCTAGTAAATCAAATGATTCGGGTTCCGTTCAATCCTCACCACAACGGACTCCATCCCTGTTGCGTGAAAGCTCTAAAAGACAGAGAAAACGTGTTGTTAGATTTAAAATAGAGTAAATAATATAAGTTAGAATTGTTTGAAATAATAGTTGTTTTTAGTTACGTATATATTATATTGTTAAGATTTAGTTACTATTTCCTAATTTAAGTGGGGAGGTGTAGTGTACGCATATAAAAATATTATATACGGTGGCGGGTACTTTAATTATAAATGTTGTTGTCATCCGTCATTCGTGCTCATACAATAAACGAATAAGATCTAAAGGCGTGGTTATTTATTAATATCTTTCAATATGCTGTCGCGGACTTTTATTTACAACTTTTAGAGGGGAACAATTTTGTGATACATGATTTTTGAATAACTATTACGGTTTACTCAGCGCACGCAAGGAAAGTTTTCGTACTATTTTGTATTGCTGCTCCTCTCCTATTCATCTTAGCGTGATGTTATATAGCCTATAGCCTTCCTCAATAAATGGACTATCACTGAAAGAATTTATTCAAATCAAGTAGATACTGAGATTATAGCTTTCAAACAATCAAACAAACAAACTCTTCAGCTTTATATATTAGTATAGATAATCGATTTTGAACAGGTTTAAGATTTTTATTTGTGCTACGTCATTTCAATATAATTTATATTCACCAACAAAGATAATTATTGTTATTTAATAAAAAAAATATTATACGTAAATGTAAAAGTGTCTATATTTGTCCTTTTTTAACCTTTTCACGGAGCAATACATAGATTTGATTGTGATTGTTCGTTCTCATACCTGATACATGCAGAATTTGTGAAAACTCATGCACTACCCGCCACCGATAACACAACAATACACATTGTGTTCAAAATATAAACATAAATTCTGCATGTATCAGGTATGAGAACTACATTCATTCTACATTCAGCATTACATATATTTTCTTTTATCGCGGATTATAGCAAAATAATATTTTCATTAGTTTTGTATTATGGACCTCCGCAAAGTAACGCCTAATTCTATAAATTACCTAATATATACGTAAGGCTTCGTGGGTGATGCTGCAATTATATACAAAATATTACTCAGCCAAGAAGAATTCTGTTCTAACGCCATAAAAACATATCTTGTACTAAAGCTCGTCTAGATCACCTAACTTGGTACTCAGGAAATTGTAGTACAATTATCGTTGCGATATTTTCTATGATATCATGTTATTATCTTGTAGTAAATCATCGTTCTAGTTTTTGTACAAGTGACCATAAACAAGTAAATTAATTGACTGGTACATATAACGACACTATAATTTCTATTTACTTCACTTTGTCTATGTGCCGTGTGGTATCAGGCTGAGCAGAATAAACCAACCCTCACTTCTAACCGAGGTGTCGTAAAAGGCGATTAAGGTGAGTTGACCCACCATGTGATATCCGGTAAGTAAAATAGACCACCCTTTTTCTTACCGAGGTATCGTAAAATACAAGTAAGATAAGTTGATATCAGGTAGGCGGCCGTTCGTAAAATACGTACGTAGCCAAATCATGTGACAACATATTTATAACATGTTGTGCCGACCCCACTTAGAGTGGGATAAGGGCAGGAGGGTGATGAATGAAAAAATTGTACATCGCTTATTCTCACGTACATTATAAAAAGGAGAGGATTTGAAGTACTGCGTGGTGCGAAAATAATATGTATAGAAATCCTTTTAGGAAAGTTACTCCGTCAGAGACATCCTGAAGTTCTTGTAACTAATTCGGAATAATGCTTTACTATTCTATAAATTCATAAGTATATCTACACTCAGTTATATTCTCATCTTTAAATAAACAACAGACTCTGAAGGAGAAATTTTGATCCATTTGTTGATAACGTGCAATAATTCGAAAAGTTTTTCCATAACCGGTATTGTTGCTGCAAACATTTGCAATGATTTTTCCTGACCAAGAATAGAATTCTTTGTAGCTGAGTAATATTTCATAAAAGTAGTGCCACCTACGTAGCGCCTTTCTTATATGGGTTTGTAAAGAAAAACTCTTGACGTGGAAACGGATTGGTACAAGTTATTGCAAATCCGAAAGCAAGTATTGTATTTCGACTTGTGAAAAGCTATAAGGCGATATCCAATATTATTAACGATACATACGATAATAAACATGAACATGGTAAATTTTATATGCTAAAGAATAAAAATGTTTTAAGAACAGAAGAAGCTAAAAATATATTTTGGAAATTTCTATTTAACTGTTGTGTACGCATCGTAAAAGAATCGTAAAAACCACTGGATCAATGTTTTCAAAACCCAGTTTCTATCACGCCAAATTAACATTAAGGATAAGAAAGTCCTATTTTGTTATGAGAATAAGAACAGAGTTGCTTAGCTATGCCGCCGTGACAAAGCTTCATGTGAAAAAACAGAATTATTAATATATGGACGCCGTGTGGTATCCACCCGAATACAATTGACCAGCCTCATTTCTTACTGTGGTGTACTGTAAAAGGCGATTAAGGTAAGATAACGTCAGGCAGATGGTTGTTCGTAAAATAACTAGCCAAATCATCTAAAAAATGTTAAAAACACGTTGTACCAACGTTTATGTAGAATAAGAGAAGGAGAATTATGATAATAAATAGAGCTGAGATCCAAAAATGTAAAATAGAAGCTTACTGCACAATCGAGTATAGATAGCATTGTTAGTACTTACCTTCCTACTTTTAAATATATGTAGTGTTCTTTCACTTCCGGATAGGATAGAGTAGGTTTTGCGTGTGACTAAAAATGTAAGTATTTTGTAGCCAAATAGAAATTGCTGGCTTGGTATTTGGGAAAAGCTAATCAAATAATTTTTAATGTGTAAATGTCTCCCTTATATTTCTAAAAGTAAAAAGACTGACTAGAAAGTCACTGTAATTTGTGAAGGGAGTTATTACCTTGGATATAACAGAAATCTAATGAAACAAAAACTCGTCTTTAGAAAAACTTCGAACTGAGAGACGATAAATATTAAAATTTAAAAATACCTAGCACATTGAATCAAATTAATAAGCAAATAGCTTTAATAAAGCAGCTGACAATAATTAAAATCCCAAACGGCGATACGAACGCAGGTGTCTTAGACCAATTGGTGATATTTTAAAGGCAATGTGAACATTTTATTGAAATAATATAATTGCAACTAGTTTTACCACAGCTGGTGTTGTTTCAGTAGCACCTGGCAGATTGTTAAGCAGTATTGTATTTTTTCGTTAAGCCTAATCATCTGAGTGGTTTTTTATTCAATTATGTTTAAGGCGTGGCAGCTGTTATTTGTTGGTCCACGGGTTCTTTGTTATTACTTTTGCTTAACTAAGTGTGCTTTTAGAAAACAAGGACTTCCATTTTATAAGTTGGATTTGTTACTACAAATTATCAAAAAAATTTGGCCATCGCGTCTTTCTGTCTGTCTGTTTGTTGGTTCAGTTGTTGGAGTTACTCCATCAATTGCATTGGCGTTACTGCATTGGAGTTAATAGACAGTTATTTAAAGGAAAGCTTTATAGCGGTTTAGCGGTTGAAAATAAAGGTTGTAATAAGACGATAATTCTCTTATGGGCTGCAATAGGGGCACATCTCAAAAAATCATTGGAGATAAATAGGTTCAAAGTTTTGATTGCTAAGAAAAATGCATAAAAATATTTTCGTTTGCTTAAAAGGCGGTTTAATATAGTTTTTTTTAATATAGTTTAACACAATTCAATCTTTTTAAATATCGATTTAAAAAGTAATTTTTGAAGTAAATAAATATAATTTAATTGAGATCTGGCTTTGTCAGTACTAACTTGGTGCGGCGAGCTTGTTCCAAAAATAGGAGAACATAATAATATTGTTTTTATCTCTCCCTCAAACCAATTCTATTAATTCTTTGGTCAACGATATCTTTCGCGACGTGTAGTAATACGGGAAGGTCGTATTTTTTTAAATCGTGTTAATTAAAAAAAAAACGTAAAATAACTTCTGTGTCTAAAATAGTTCGCTGAATTAACTGTTTTTTTTTCAATGTAGGGTGCAAAGGTTTGTAGGTAATTAAAATTAAACTTAATGTCGTATGATCGGTACCATCCTGTATATTATAATAATAGCAACATTACTTGTACCACAACCAACATCCGGACACAGTCATTTGTGCTAATCCATATCTGCTGCAGCCTACATAATTATATCGTTGGATAAACGGAGCCGGTCCACCAAACATGGCCAGGCGGGCATGAGTCCATAATCTGTGTTGTACGTCTGAATAATTCAAACAATAACAATAATCGTCTCGTTTTTCATTCTAGCTTGTGAGGAATTAATATACCACTTTCTTCTGTTTCATATACGAACAATAAAGAGACCATACATCTAAGTTTTATTTATACTATTCAATTATATGAAAGAAAATAAGAATAAACAACACACTCTGTATATTAATATATACAGCAAGAGTACGAACTTTTGTTCTGTATAGACGTTAGTATCTATAGAAAAAATCTGTCTCACTTCTGCTCCTAAGTAACACATAGGTACAAAAAAAACATGAAATAAGTACCAAAAAAACGAACACACTAACTATTGCTATATATTAAAGTCGTAAACACCGATTTTCGTCTCCCATTGATACATTAATTACGATTGTGAATCTAAATAAACTTCATAAATAAAGGCACATGCAACACAAAACACACAATACGCAAAAGCACAAAAAGCGTTATGTAAACGAAAAAAGATTAACATCTTTACTGTAAGTAAAATATTATCTTTATTTGATATCTTCTCAGGCGCAGACTATTTTAGTGTAGAAATAAATGTTTTTGTTTTATATATTTAATCAATTCATACAATTAAACAATTTTATTTTTGTTCTAACGAAACGTTACATAACACGAATAAAACCAAATATATATGGAACTGCAAATTGCGTAAATAACGAAATAATTAATGACAAAATTGGGTCTTCAAAAATATCTACGTGTATATAATTTTAATTACCGTGCTACACAAATAAATAATTTTAATTTAAGACGTTTTGTTCTTTAAGAAAACATGTCGTTCTTGTACTAAATATGTGAAATGCATGACATATTTTACAGTATAGAGAAAAAATGTGTAACCTCGAATGCCAACCTTTCCAAGTTCAACATCGTAGTCACAGAAAAAGTTGTTTGATACTTGTCAGCTTGTATCGCAATCAAAAAATAAATAAATACTTAGAGATATCATTAGATATTAACAAACTAACAACAAAATCATTAGATTGTGGCTTGCAGTTGACAGACAATTAAGCACGAACGCTATTAGTGAATAATAAATATTAAAACAAATCGTTACATTAGTCACCCGTCATTGTCTATGAGCTAAAAGGTTAGACTTGGATCGCTTCACCAATCTTAATTTGTTATACCTTATAACGATTACGATATATACATTACGGAATATTACGTATTTGTTATAACTTACATTCTATCGAGCTATCGATTTGGTTAATCTCTAAGATTGGTATGTGTATTATATTGGGCCTTATAATTTTTAATTTAAGCTTTGCCATTACAGTTTAAAACGATTACTTGGAGGCTCCCAAAGAAAGCCTACTATACTGTTGAGGATTATATGTATGCATAGATCATAAGAATGTGTGGATAAAACTACACTTCGACCCTATACAAGATAGTTTTTTTTTATACAGGAAAAAACCCCTTATGGGTACCGCCGCCTCGACGGGAACAGGTGGCGGTTATGTCGAACTCGCACTGACTAAAACGACCTGTGTGCTCCACCACGCTGCCGATGGCAAGGACAGGGTATCGTTGTACACATTACCCCATCCCCGCTGACAGCTCTGATCCCAGAGGACACCTCCTCCGGGTTCCCTCGAAAGGGAAGCCCCCCTCCGCTAACCGGTGCATCGGGAGCACCAGATTCACCGACCGCCTCTGGGACCTGTAAGCCAGACGTCCCAAATACCCCGTTCGGAACGTCCGAAGGTCCCTTCTACTAACTTCTTCATACAACATTTGAAGGAACAAAAATTATCGCACTATTCCGTAATAGCATCACTGAAAATAAAAATATAATGATATACGTTCCAAAGAACTGGTCCTTCGATATATATTTTAAACAGTTTGTTTTTACTAATGTGTTAAAAGTCACATCGTTTTTCACTGTTAAGTGATGAAATATATATACAGACACTGATTTTAGCGACCGCAAACATTGTTTATTTATATTAACATATGTCGGAAAACCGAATATACCAAGAAATTAAGTGATTCCGACAAGTAGTTAACTATTTTAATGGAGGCGTAAAAATGAGAGTTTATTACGAATCCGCTTTTTACAGACCCGGATTGGGTCTGTTGACTTTACGTATTGCCATAATTAAAATATATTTTTGTCATTTATCTTTATTATATATATTGCTTCATCACTTTCTGAAAAAGGATTCAAGTGACACGCATATAAAATCTTAATTTTCTATAAAAGATCATCTTGCTTTTAGATTTGTATATTTATGGATCATTTTAGAGGTACGCATAAAAAATTATGACGAAACAAACGCTCCAAATAAAATAACACATTGGTGTAAGGCAACTTTCATCTCCGGGCTTAAAGAGACTACTCCAATATGTTACAAAGACCAAAAATAATTTAATCGGGAATCAACATTCCATAAATTAGATTTGAATTTGCAACCTCTGTACAAGAAGCAAATATACTGCTATGCCCACACCCGTATAATTTAGCTATGACACGGAAATACAAAAATGTTTTACAATAGATTCAATCATCATTGTTTGCAAATCATCGAGCGCTTAAAATGTTTTCTTTATCGGTATTCTTCATATTCTTGGACCAGCAAAGATTCAAATATTTTACATTAAATATTTTATACAAATATAAGATATCCTGACAACTAAAAAACCCTTGATAATGTTTGTATAAAAATAAATAATACATTCATAATAATACGCGATTATATTTCTGCAACGCACATCCAATTTAAACTTAAAGAAAACTACCATAAGAAATATTTTCTGGAGAGTTTTTACATTATAGTTACTGAATGCGCTTATATCAATAACCTTGCGTTTCACGATAAGATACCCTATCATTTTCCCGTTAGTCATTCCAGTATGAAATAGGTATCAATAATCTAGGTTCTTATAAATATCTGAAAAGACACATCGTCAAAGAATTTATGTCGGTCGTTATAGCAATGAAACACCTAAAAAGTATATATTATTCACTGCTTAAACCTCCGCTGTGACGTTGTTGAAGTAATGGAAAAATTGCAATGCTTTATTATTACCAACAACAAACGTACCCAATATTATAAAGTACGTCAAAATTCAATATAATATTGTCTAAAACAACAATTCATATATTCAATCTTAGAAAATTACTTCTGTAGAAAAAAAAGAAGGGTTTTAAAATGGTGATGGACGAATAGAATTACACATCTTTACCATCATAATGTAATTGTTGACATTTAAATATTATACTTTGTATTATATATAGTGTGTATGTATATATATTTATTTATATATAAATATATTATATATTTATTTTATTTTTATTGTTAAATTAGGAAATTATTAGTAGGTAATTCTAATTCATAATGTTTGATATTTGCGTACCTTTTTCTTTAATATAAATTGTCTCACCTCGTAGGTTAGCTGGCAGAGATCTCTGTCATAGAGATAAGTTGACCTTTGTACACTTTTTTACCAATTATGTTTTTTTTTCCAACATTTTTTATGGTACATAAATAAATAAATACTTAAAATAAAATAAATAAAAAATAGAATTCAACCTAAGATTGCGCCTAATAGTCGAATTATTTTTGTTTTTTGGTTATTTTGGGACCAAATTCCATCTTAATGTTTGTCAAAGAATGGAACTTAGTAAGGTAATTCAGAACTTTTATTAAAATCATTATAATAACAAATTGAAATGATTTTAAATATATTAAAATTTTTAAACAATACCTTAATTTTAGATGTTCTAAATGATCATCCTTGAAATAGTGTTTCAAATAATGTGTTGTATGTATATTACTATGAAACAACCATTTAGGAAATGGAAAACTATTGTAATGGGATATATGTATAGGATACAGTTTCCGTATTATAATTGATTTAACAATAACTAAATAGATATGCTTCACTAAATATTTGTTCTATATTTTGAGGTTCCAAAACTGAACTGCATTACGTGGGCAAAACTGGTTTCAACTTTATCCTTAAAAATGCATACCACTAAATATAGCGGTCAACACTCTGCAATGACTCAGACATTTCGTACTTTGTTAAATATCGAACTTAACGGAGGTTAACTAACAGATTAAAGCAAGTTATTTGATTAACAAAGAAATGTTACCCAGCAAAGGATATATCGCAGAGTAATTAAATTAAAATAAGGGATTTTCGAACACATTAAGTAATTTACCATAGTAATGATAAGATTGCGTTTGTGCAGCTATGACCAAATTCTAATAATGATTAGGCAATTTAACTTCCGTCCATACTTGATTAAGCTGTTTAAGTTAGTCATAGTTATTATTAGTTTGTGATTATAATTGTTACTATAGTTAGGTGTCAAGTGATAGGAATCAGTTTAGACTTAGCCTGGAAATGCTGCAATTCTTGAGACTAATTGACATATGTGGATTATCTGTACAGTACTAACGTGTAAGTAAATTTGGATAGATATTACTGGTACATTTCCAGATCTCAATAGTTCTCTTTCTCTCTCACTCTAACAAGTTGTAGAGGTCTGACAGCTGTCCTTTGTTTAAAAATGAGTGAAAAATGTGGACAAAGATCCTGTCTTATTTAAGGAGAAGAATTGCAGCTAAAAGGTACAGCGCTCCGATGCGGATTTATGCATTAGATATTACCCAGGAATTCTCTGAGATATTTGTTTCCTCACAATCTTTTTGTATGTTTGTGTTCATCACAATATGTTTGTACCACCAAAACAGTTCTAAGAATCTGCAAGCAGTACAGTTTATTACAGGTTTTTAAGTGAAACTGAGTACAATAAGTAATAAAAATATTATTTTGCTTTAATCCGCGATAAAATAAAATATATGTAATGCTAAATGTAGAGTGGACTATCCCTTGTCCCTGACACACGCAGAATTTGTCACGCGACAACAAACATGCACTGCACACATTCATCACAACAATTTCAACAATCGTTTCGTTCAAAAAAGGGAATAATAAAATTATTATATTATTACTTTTGTATTATGGATCTCCGCAAAGTAACGCCTAATTCTATAAATTATTTAAATTATCATTTCGTTCTGTAACCGAAGCTTTTCATATAATTTCTTTTATCGCGGATTATAGCAGAGTAATATTTTCATTACTTGTTGTATTATGGACCTCCACAAATTAACTTCTAATTCTATAAATTATTAGACACTAAGTACTTCGAAGAGACCCCGTTCCTAAAGTAATACCTTTATTAATTCAAAACGCGTTTAAAGATCAGTTTATTGTTAATTCCCCTCGCGACCTGAACAATATCGCAAACACTCCTTATATAGTAACGGAAGATTATTTGAATAACTGTGTGTATCATAACATTGAGTCTTAAATATGTTTTAATATCGATATAAAGTAAAGGGGTAAGACAAACAGTTTTCTCTTAAGATTGAGACCGTGACCTTAGCATGAGTCAAAGGGAGTTGTAGTAACCGGACGTTTAGCAGACTTCCTTTGTCTTAAATGATTGATCTTATTAGGGATTGTAATCAACTGAAACTATTAAAGAATCACTGGATATATAATGGTTTAGTGGATTGAAATTGATTATGCTTTTCTATTGCTATTATAAATTTCCCGAAAATCGTTGGAGCAGTTTCCGAGATTCCGAAAATATATTTATATATATACATACAAAATTAACTCATTTAAATATTAAAGATAAAGATATATGCGGCTAATTTATACTTAACTTTATGCGAACGAAAAACAGAGTTATCTCTAAGACGAAAAATCACGAGTACATAATATGTAGATATACTTGTACGACACGTCAATTGATTGTAATTTAAATATTTTTGCATGGTCATGTTCTTTTGCCAAAGACAAATAGATATCAACGCCACATTTTCTTAGAAAATACTAGTTGAGGTATTATTAGTCACTAAATTACTTGTTATGTTATGAATAGTTTATTTCTTACTATTAAGTATTTTAAATATAAATATATTAGTCAGATAATTACACAATTCGAAATGACCATTGGACTTGCGGTCATAAACCAGAGTTTACCACGGGATCTCATCATTATAAAGCAATTAGAACAATAGTAATGTATTTGTATGCCAAATAGTTTATGCAAGTTCTAGTTTTTTTTTTTTTTTTTTTTTTTTTTTTATACAGGAAAAAACCCCTTATGGGTACCGCCGCCCGACGGGGACAGGCGACGGTTATGTCGGACTCGCACCGACTAAAATAACCTGTGTGCTCCACTACGCTGCTGGTGGCGGGGATAGGGTACCCATGAAGACATTGCCCCCCATCCCCGCCAGCAGCAACTCTGTAGCCCAGAGTGCGCCACCTCTGGGTCGGGGCCTCTCTAAAAGTGGCCCCTCCCTCCGCTGGACGATGCATCGGGAGCACCAGATGCATCGAACGCCTCGGGGACCTAACTCCAGCGAGCGTCCGATAAACCCCGTTCGGATCGCTCGGAGGTCCCCGTTAGGGCGGCATGCGACGGACTTCGGCGAGTCGCCTGCGCCCCGCTCGCCTGCGGCGGATTGGATCCAAGGACTCGACTTCCCGGATCCGCCCCGCCGCCTCCTTCCGCGAGATAACTTCCTCGCAGAAGGAGGCCATCGCTGCCCACGATCGCTCCCTGTCCAGCATGGCGCGAACCACAGTGGGCAGGGAGAGATCGTGCCCCACCCGTGCCACGAGTTCCGCCCGCTGAACCGCCCAAGCTGGACAGTCTGCGAGCGTGTGCAGCGCCGTGTCAAAATCGGCGCCGCACTCGTGGCACTCACCAGTCGCTTCGCGCTGGGCCACCCTCCACAGATACCACCCGAAACAACCATGTCCGGAAAGCACCTGTGTCAGGCGGAAGGTGAGGACCCCATGCCTCCTGGCGACCCAGCCCTGGAGAATGGGCTGGATGGCTGAAATCGTCCAGGCTCCTGCACTGGGCGATTCAAGCCGCCGCCTCCATTGGCGGAGGAGCTCTTCCTGAGCTGCCCTCCGCCAATCCACCTCTACCACCGCTGAGTCTCCCCCTGGTGAACGGGTTTCGACTCTACGGCGGTAGGCCTGAGCTAGCACCTCAGCCTCTAGGTCCCATGGTGGGGACCCGGCCAAGGCGCAGGCCGCCTCGCCGGAGATGGTCCGGTAGCCCCGCACAAGTCTGACCGCCATGATCCTCTGCGCCCTGCGCAGCAGGGGCAAGGATCTCGCGGTCAGCCGCCCCGCCCATACGGGAGCGCCGTACAGGGCCATCGACCGAACCACCCCGGCGTATAGGCGCCGGCAGCCTGCATTAGGCCCTCCCAAATTCGGGAGGAGCCTGCTCAGGGCTCCGGCGGTCGCCGTTAACTTAGGGGCGAGCCGCCGGAAGTGGGCCTCGAACGTCCATCGGCTGTCGAGGAGCAATCCCAGGTACTGTAATGTACCCGAGATTTCGATGGACGTCCCGCCCATCACCAACCGGGAGCCCACTGGGGGTGCCATCCGAGGCCTGTGGAAGCAAATGGCCTCGGATTTCTCCAAGGCTACCTCCAGTCCCAGCCGGCGAATCCGGGCCACAACGTGAGCCGTGGCCGCGGTCGCCAGCACTCGGGCTTCCCGGTGGGTGCTCGCGCGAGCAGTCACGAGGGTGTCGTCTGCATAGCAGAACAGTCGCACCCCCGGAAGCATTTGCCCGCGCAGCACCCAGTCGTAGCCGATGTTCCACAGGAGGGGGCCAAGAACCGACCCCTGTGGAACACCGCACGACATCCTCCGCTCCTTCCATCCACCCCCAGCCGTCGGGTACCTAACAGCGCGGTCAGCCAGGTAGTTACTGACCACACGCTGCAGGTACATGGGGATGCGATGGAAGCGTAAGGCCTCCTTAATTACTCCCCAGGGCAAGGTGTTGAATGCATTAGCGATGTCCAACGACACCGCCAACACCACCTCGCGCTGGGATGTTGCCTCCTCCGCCAGAAGTCTCACACCCTCGATACAGTCGAGGGTGGACTTGCCCTGGCGGAATCCACACTGGAGGCAACTGAGGTCAGGCCCTACTTCCCGGAGGTGCTGGACTATGCGGGAAGCTATTATGCGTTCGAGCAGCTTCCCCGCTTCGTCCAGCAAGACAATGGGCCGATACGCAGAGGGTGTATCGGTCGGTCTTCCCTCCTTCCTGAGCAGGACTAGTCTCCCCGTTTTCCACCTACGGGGAAAAAGGCCCTGCTCGAGGCAGGCACTAAACGTCGCCCTGAGTCCAGACTCCAACGGACCCAGGGCAAGAGACCAGGCGCGCCCAGGGATACCATCGGGGCCGGGGGCAGTGTTTTTCGCCTTCATGCGACTCACTGCCCCGGCTAACTCCCACTCTGACACCCCCGGCGCACCCAACCCAGTGCCTTCCTCCTCCTCGAGAGGCGCCATTCGAGGCGGTTCCAACTCGGCCCCCTGCGGGAACAGGGCTGCCACAACGGATTCAAGGAAATCCGGCCGAAGGCTCTCGGTGAGGGGGGGAGCGCGGGCACGAAGTTTCTTCCGTGCCGCTATGTACGGCCTCCCCCACGGGTTCCGACTGAGCTCTTCGGCCATCTCCTTGTGGGCCCTGTCCTTGGCATCGGCGATCGCCATCCGCAACAAGGTGCGGACAGCCCGATAAGCCTCGTAACGGCGCCTCTCCTCCTCGACGTCGCGTCGTCTACGACGCCTGTAATGCAAGTTCTAGTACTTTCGCTTCTTCTAACCTTGAAATTCAATTATACGAACAAAATAAAAAACTGTGAGAAAATTTATATCAAATTTCATAACATGTAATATAAATTACAATGTTCGAAGTCCAATTTATAATTTTGCAACAAATGTAATCAAATGTTATTTCGATATATTTTTATAATACATAATACAGGAAAGAGCGTAATACAGTGTAAGTGTTATTAAGCAATAGTTTGACATACATTTTTACTTAACAGATAATATTAAATTCAATTAAGTTATTATTTGATCTCGCATTTGATTGTTACAATTGACTTTGGTTTATTGAGGTTGGTAATACTGGCGTCTTCCATTTTCAAATTTAAGAATATTGTCTTACATAGTGTTATTTTACACAGATTATAAATGCATGTTTTATACGCTCATAACCTAAATGACTAGTTTTCAAAATTCAACATAATATTAACCTTTAATACATATGACGCATTACGTTACAATCTAATAGCTTTAACTTCTATAAACAAGCTATTAATGTTATTTCTTATGATCACGATACAAAAACAATAATAATAGGTACTAGTACCTACGTAGTCTTTTTTTTTTAAGAAATTTGTAAGAAAATTAAAAATTTAAACGGCCATATTGATCTATATTAAATCAACAATGTATTTTAAGGTATTTAATTTATTTATGATAATGATTAATGCTGTATTGTATAAAAATTGCTTTGAAAATAAGGCATTATTTTTCGTAAAAAGTAAATGACAAAAAATGCTATTGTGGGTTATCCATAAGAGATAGACATATACCATCGCGGACTTTTCTGTAGACCTTTTCAAGGTGTACAAATACTTAGTACATCATTTTTATAAATTTTGTAGGGTTTAGCCTGCGTTTGCAATGTAAGCGGAAAAATTTACGATATTTATTAGAAACCTCAAAAATTACAGTATTTCTCTACTCCATATTGAATGGTATTATACATATAAATCTTCCTCTTGAATCACTGTATCTATTAAAAACCGCATCAAAATCTGTTGTGTAATTTTAAAGAAATAAGCATAAATATAGATATATGGACAAACAAAGAATGTGACTTTGTTTTATACTCTGTAGTGATACATAGGGATATAGAGACATAGGGACATGGGGACAGACATAGAAAGCGACTTTTTTATACTATGTAGTGATAAAGTAAAGTAACTTCCGTTTTCTTCCAGATTCAGACAGTCTTCTTATCAGATTCGAATGCTAGTTTCTTGAATATGCAATTAAAAAATTTGACGGAAATATAAACTATAAATTTTGTAAAAAAAACCGTCGCTATTGATATCAGAAACTGCAATAAACGTGTCGCCGCGGTGAATCATAACCCGGACAACACGTACTCTATCCCGGAATATAATCTGCTTCCCGGAGGATACGATCAATCATGATGTCCAAACGAACAAGTATATCTTTCTTGAAATATTAAGCAACAGTAATCTCACGAAATAAACCTGTTTTTTTAATTGGTAGATCTTTAAAAATTTTATTTACGTTTCATAAGCGTAAAATATAGCATAAGTTGTGTGATATCCGATTGAGTAGAAAAGTCCACCCTTATTTCTTACCGAGGTGTCGTAAAAGATGACTAAGGTAAGTCGATCCTCCGTGTGGTATCCAGTTGAGTAGAATAGACCACCGTCATTTTTTACCGGTGTGTTGTAAAATAACGACTAAGGTAAGTCGATGTCAGGCAGGCCAGTCGTAAAATACGAAGTCAAATCATGTGACAACATGTTTATAACATGTGCAGTTGGATGATGACAGTTATACTGGTATGAATAAGCTCCGCTGGGGAAGCTTATACGCTAGCCCATCCTTCCGGTAGCTATTAGGGCTAACAGCAAAAAAAAGCTGTTATGAAATAATTATTCCTGTTATGAAATAGTAATGATTCAAAACCACTCTTTGACCTAGACAAGAGTTCCTACGTCATATCAATTCAAAGTGATTAAATAGATACTGCACAAATATCTTGAACTTATATTTAAAAATAAACATTATTATATCCGTAAATTGTTTTAAACAAGCTTTTATTTTATACCAACGTCATTGAAGTGTCATTTTATTCAATTTTGCTATCATCGTGCGATTATCAGTTTACTTGCACATATCGGGACAATGGTGCCGTATTGATAAGTGATAAAGTCAGCATTGACGATGTTTCTAGAAAAAAAATTAACACAATAAATGTTTAAACATATTTGGGTATATCAGTGTTGACCTAAAATTGTATAAAATTGAAAATTTCTGACTAAATTATAATATCTAGAAAAGTATTATTATTATTATATTCCTTTATAGCCTGTACAGTGAAACTTAGGCGCTAATCACTCTGCCAATGGCAAATGCACTAGTAATGGAATTTAAAATTTGCCTCGAACAAAATTCACCAAACTAACTACCTAAAATAATACAAAATACATATAATTATAGAATTGAAATAAAACTAACGATATAATTCAATTATATTTTGACAAATATTTATATTTTTTTTAAACATTGTCGCGAAATTTTCTTCTGGTTAATCTATAGCAGTAAAATTTCGAACTAGTGCCTTTTCGAACCTTTTTTAACGACATTTCGTGATTTTATTTTGGTTAAAGTCAAGTTTAAAGAATTTATTCTTGGGGTTTTATTTCTGCTTTGGCAATGCGTTTGATCGGACGAGATGAGAAATTAACAAAAGAAGGTGAGTACAGATGTCTTAGAAAACAATAGATTTCATTATTATGCTTTCCAATCAGGATTTCATCGGCTGATTAAAAATAGGTCATGTACTGTAGTTTATTATTGTTTATGGTGAGAAGAATGTGAAAATAGTTAAAGCAAAGATTTCTTAAACTATGGGTATATATATAACCCCCGTTAGCCGTATGGTACCCGGCTGATTAGAATAGGCCACCCTCATTTCTTACCGAGGTGTCGTTAAAAGAGACTAAGGTAAGTCGATCGGCCGTGTGGTATTCGGCTGAGTAGAATAGACCACCCTCATGTCTTACCAAGGTGTCATAAAAGGCGACTAAGGTAAGTCGAACCGTTGTGTGATATTCGGTTCAGTAGAATAGACCACCCCTTCCTCATCGAGGTAAAATACGACAAAGGTAAGTTGACGTCAGGCAGGCGACCGGTCGTAAAATATAGCCAAATCATGTTACAACATGTTGTGACGACCCCACTTAGAGTGGGATAAGTGCAGGAGGATGATGATATATATTACCCCGGTATATAAGTTTTAATTGTAAAGCCGTGAAAACATAACATAGGTAAACAAACTTTGACAGTATAATATTAGTACGAATTTATTAATTTCTATATTAAGAAAACAAACCGTGTCCTGAACTTTGAACCGTAGTGAACCATTGTGAAGATATAAAAATTAGTGCATGTTAAATTAATTCAAACTATTTAAAAACAATGACTGGGAACAATGAGCGTACGAAATAATATTACTCACTATTTGCTGGTCAGAACGTCTAGAGGTGACAACATCTCGCTAAATGAAATCTTTAAAACGTAGGTACATTTTAAAGTTCAAGTTAATATGACGTACAAATAACCGTGAATTATAAATATTTATAGAATAACTTTATATAATTGAAAAAGACATTGTGAAATAAGGAAAACTTAGCTATGCTTATAATATAAGACTCATCTTTATATTGTCATATGATTTTTTTGGCTAAGTATTTTACGACCGGGCACCTGCCTGACGTCAACTTTACCTTAGACGTATTTCACGACACCTCGGAAAGAAATGAGGGTAGTCTATTCTATTCAGCCGGATACCACACGGCGTTTAAAGTATAAAGAATAATTGCCACTTTGAAATTTAATGATGACACTACAGAGTCACGCCTCACTAAATATATAACAAAACGGTCGCCGATGTTACGATTTTTAGTACAAAATTAACCCATGTTCGAACTATATTCTGGTGTTGGCGCCATAAGTTCTTGCTTTTATTTCCCGCCCAAATCGGCAACGAGTTGCTTAGGGTAATGACTAATAAGTCATACCAAAGAAAACAAGGAGATTGTCACCCGAAATAAACACCAGTATCGTTGGTCGATTTTGTTGCAATGCTTGAAAAACACATTTAGCGTGTAACTGGGTGATGGAATTATGTATTTTTAATCTGTTTTTATTTTAGAACAGTTGAATGTGTTTAATTTTTTTAAATGATGTATTAGGAAGTTTATGCAATAATACAAACAGCCTAATCAATTTAGCTTATTCAATTGTGTCAATTTATGAAAAAAGGTTGCAATTACTCAGATGTACGCCGTGTGGTATCCGGCGGAATAAAATAGTACCACCCTCATTTCTTACCGAGGTGTCGTAAAAGGCGACTAAGGTAAGTCGACCCGCCGTGTGGTGTCCGGCTGAGTAGAATGGACTACCCTCATTTCTTACCGAGGTTTCGTAAAAGGCGACTAAGGTAAGTTGACCCACCGTGTGGTATCCGGTTAAGTAAAATAGACCACCCTCTTTCTTACCGAGGTGTCGTAAAATACGACTATAGTAAGTTGATGTCAGGCAGGCGGCCGGTCGTGAAATACGTAGCCAAATCACGTGACAACATGTTTATAACATATTGTGCCGACCTCACTTAGAGTGGGATAAGGGCAGGAAGATGATTATGTTGCAATTACTCAGATGTTTACGCTTTAAAAATAATGCTGTTTACTTGATTTTTTTTTAAATTAAGTAATTTTTTACTCAAGGCACAACACAAACAACGGTAGAACATTTTATTGATTCTAGTATTATAGCTCAAAAAATCTATTATAAGTGATGCCTTATATTTGTAGCATTAAAAAAGCATAGTCGTATAATTTTGAGCGCAAAAAATACATACATACAAAAGGGAAAATAGACGAAAAAAGAAGACTAAAGTTTGATTTACATCAATGAATCTTACATTCGGATCATGTCCTTGCCAACCTATGAAACCGAATCATGCGGATTTTACTAAACATAACAACATTGATATACATACCACGTATGTTATCAATAGTTCTATCTTATATACTCTATTTATTCTATTTTGTCTATAGTAGGTGAAAAGTAATAAAATAGACTATATTAGGAATAAATAAATGAATATATAAAAAATATCGAAATTAGTTAATACTATTTTAATTTCCTAAGAATTTATCTTACTAATCCTACTAATATTGTTTTTTTTTTTGCTATTATAAAGAACAACCAAAAGGAAGTACTTTATTGATGTTGCGATCTAGCCAAGAGGCTAATAAGCAACTTAAAGATTACCTGAACTTATAAATTAACTTATATCTAAGAATAGGTCCAGTGACTTATCTTAGTCTTCCTTGCTATGTGAGACACTTTGTTCTTGTGTTCTTTCAAGTAGCACTAGCACCACACTACACTATCACTATATTAAACTAACTCAAAAGGTTTTGTCCTTTTAAGTCTTCTTACGAGTCAATATTAGTATAAGTCCATGCCGATATGGACTTATACTAATATTGTAAATGCGAAAGTTTCTAAGTATAGATGTATGTTTGTTACTCTTTCACGGCGAATCCGCTGAACCAATATCGATGAAATTCGGCACAATTATTCCTTATATACCGGAATAAGATATAGGCTATCATCATCATCTTCCTGCCCTTATCCCACTCTAAGTGGGGTCGGCACAACATGTTATAAACATGCTGTGACATGATTTGGCTGCGTTTTTACGACCGGCCGCCTGCCTGACGTCAAGTTACCTCTGTCGTATTTCACGACACCTCGGTAAGAAAGAGGGTGGTCTATTCTACTAAACCGGATACCACACGGTGGGTTATCTTACCTTAGTCGCCTTTTACGACACCTCGGTAAGAAATGAGGTTGGTCTATTCTACTCAGCCGGATACCACACGGCGGGTCGACTTACCTTAGTCGCCTTTTACGACACCTCGGTAAGAAAAGAGGTTGGTCTATTCTACTCAGCCCGATACCACACGGCGTACATTTGAGTAATTGCAACCTTTTTTCATAAATTGACACAATTGAATAAGCTAAATTAAAAGATATAGGCTATAGAAATCCTATTAATTCGGTATAGGTTGAATGAAAAGTATTAGCGACGAGTATTATCGACCTATCACGCGACAACAGTCCACGCTAAGGAAGTCGCGGTTAAAAGTTAGTGTACCATAAATTCCTTTTAAATATACCTCCACACGTCGATCATTTTTGTATTTACTCCAAATCTAATCTGTATTACATTTATCTTTTGTCTGTATTTTTTATCCTTCTATTGTATCCAACCGGTTCAAAGATATCCAAGGCTAACAATATCTCTTGATTTTTAAGTGAACAATACTAACAGGGTTACAATAGTGAACGCTTAATAAAAGTTCAGCGAACACCTACAATTCATACAATATACATTTATCCTCTACAACACTGTAATATAACTCCTTTTGATATTATTCGACATTAGTCCCTTGTATAACACGTATTTTCCCCCGTATAGCACGGGGGGGATGTGTGTTTATAAAATTGTTTTGGTATAAAATTATTAAATTTAGTTTAGTTACTTTCTTTATGCGTATTGTATAATATATTGTGGGTGCAAAATAGTTTTTATCTAACTAAATTTTATATTAAATTTAAATGTATTATTGCATTTACTAAATTATTTCATTAATATAATATGCATAACTTTAAAAAAAAAAAAAATTTCTCTATCTTTAATAAAAATCGTATAGGTATTTTATTTATAAAAAAAAGTTTTCTTTTAATATTTAATTTAAGAACAAAAATATTTTTATTTATATAATTGCACTACTTGAAATGTTTGTTTGTTGTATAAGTACACTATTAGGATAGTGTAACAGTGTACTTATACAACAAACAGTTCAAATATACAGAAAATAGCAGTGCATTGCTACAAAATCGTAAGCTAAGAATATTCAGCGATAGTTGAGCTGGGAAGCACGACATTGATTTTCACTAGCAGTCAAAAACTAATGCTGATACGTTAATTAATTACTAATTTAAACACCCTTTAACGAGAAAGCCCCTTAATCATGAATCATTTGTATATAACGCGTTATAAGAGCGTATTAGCGCGGTGATCGAGAAAATTTATACAACACGGAACTAATCTACCGCGTTATATGAGGGATTACTGTATTGTAGCGTGTTAGCTAATCTATTTCACCATGCTACATAAAACTTTCACACACTTATTCAGAATATTTCACGTTTAAATGTTAACACGTGTCATTTAAATAGTAGATAAGGAGTTACAAAACAATTTGGATTCCATTTATGTACCAACTTTTTGCATGTATAGCAAAATTTCAAATATATTCGTGCTAAATCTTTACGTGTAATGTAAATATTGATTCGGCACGTTTCTATTCTCTATAATTAAAGATGCACATATTGTAACAGTTACAAAAAATATCGGTAACTTTCTACTATATCTGTACATTACAAATTTGTGTATTCGTCGAGAAGTCTGTCTCCTGATGATAATTCAACAAATTGGCAAAACTATTGTTGAGATTGTGGTAGTGAATATGTGTGGTGCAAGTAAAGTGTGGGATTGGCGGCAAATATTTTCTCTAATTGCAGTAAAGTAGAGTAACGGTCTGTTATTATCGCACTGCTGGGCATAGGCACCCTCTATCGGTTTTTGGAGAGAAGATTGGAGCTAAGACCTACCACGCTGCTCCAATGCGGATTGGTAGGTTACACATATCCCTATAATTTTCTAGAGATATCCAGATTTCCTCATTATCAATTAGACACATAAGTTTTAATACAAATTTCAATAGTATCTGCCCAGGGTTTGAACCCATGATCGTTTTTAGAGACTCGCACGGTCTCACCGCTGGGCCATCACAGCTTTGCAATTAGATTCCAGATTATCTAATTGCAAATTATAGCAAAATTATATGATTGTTACTTTTATATTATGGACATCTACAAATCATCCTCGTGCCCTTATCCCACTCTAAGTGGGGTCAACACAACAAGTTATAAACATGTTGTCACATGATTTGGCTGCGTATTTTACGACCGGCCGCCTGCCTGACATCAACTTACTCGTAGAAAAAGGGTGGTATATTCTACTCAACCAGATATCACACAGTGGGTCAACTTACCTTAGTCGCCTTTTACGACATTTCTGTAAGAAATGAGGGTGATGTATTCTGTTTAGCCAAATACCACACCGCGGGTCGACTTACGTTAGTCGCCTTTTACGACATTTCGGTAAGAAATGAGGGTGATATATTTTACTCAGCCGAATACGACACGGCGGGTCGACTTACTTCAATCGCCATTTACGATATCTCGGTAAGAAATGAGGTTGGTCTATTCTACTCAGCCGGATACCACACGGCGGGTCGACTTAATTTGTTACTTGTACGACATCTCGGTAAGAAATGAGTGTGGTCTATTCTACTCAGCCGGATACCACACGGCGGGTCGACTTAATTTGTTACCTGTACGACATCTCGGTAAGAAATGAGGGTGGTCTATTCTACTCAGCCGGATACCACACGGCGGGTCGACTTAATTTGTTACCTGTACGACATCTCGGTATGAAATGAGGATGGTCTATTCTACTCAGCCGGATACCACATGTTTATGGTTATTGCTTGCTTATTATGGATCTCTAAAAAGTAACGCGTTATTCTATAAATTATGATATTTATTCTGTTCATCAATTCAAGACGCAAGCTGCGATGCATTGGCTCCGTAACATAATGGCCGGCCGTCACTCGTCAAGCCAGCTTTGATATTAACCGTTATTCTCGAAATTCTATCGCACACTACATACGAATACCTTTCGTAACCAAAGGTTTAACTCATTATTACGTTAGGGATGTGAAAAATAACCGATTTGAATGTTAATCGACTTTTTAAATTACCGATTTTTAAGTATCGATTATTTTAATTATCCTCTCTTTCTTTACCATTTTTTTTCTCTTTTTTAAGATTAGATATGCGTTGTTGGATGAAACCAATGTAGCCAAACTACACATTTTAATCGAATTTCACAAACTGCGCATCTCTTATTATTTATTGGTAGTTGTCCACTTTACTTAGTCTTTACTGTTCAAAAAGTCAGAAAAATCGATTATTTTGATACGAATTAATTTTTTTTTTTTTTTTGCTATTATAAAGAACAACCAAAAGGAAGTACTTTATTGATGTTGCGATCTAGCCAAGAGGCTAATAAGCAACTTAAAGATTACCTGAACTTATAAATTAACTTATATCTAAGAATAGGTCCAGTGACTTATCTTAGTCTTTCTTGGTATGTGAGACACTTTGTTCTTGTGTTCTTTCAAGTAGCACTAGCACTACACTACACTATCACTATATTAAACTAACTCAAAAGGTTTTGTCCTTTTAAGTCTTCTTACGAGTCCAGTGTTATCGAGAAGCTGGATGGCCTCGATGTTCACGTGATGATGAAGCCTTTGCTCGTGGGCTTCAGCTAAATTAATTGAATTAAAACGAATTTATTGATATTTTTTTTTTTTTGATTTATATTAAAGGGAAACAATCGATTATTTACTACGATTTTTTTCTACTAAGCTACATCCCTGAATTACGCACAGTTTGACGACATCATATAAAGAGTAGATTAACGTAACACCCTTTCATAGGTAATTGTTATGTTAACTTTTTAATTTGTTTTGAAATAGACTCAGGAGTCTTTATGTTTATAATATAAAGTTTCCTAACTATGGTAAAATATTTGTGCATACCATTTGAACTCAAATTGAACTCACTTTGAACCGACAAATTACATTTTTGTACACTTATCAAGAACCAGTAACAATACAACATAATAAAAAAATAACAATAAATTTAAAAAATCAATCTCTTGAAAAAGTGCAAGTAAATAAAAAAACCTAAAACACACTTTTTCATAACATACCGAACTAAAAAGTTACGTTTTAAAAAAATATTGGTATTACTAGCTGTGTTTTCGATTTGCCTGCTTTTGAAAATCAGTTTTTTTTGAAAATCAGCCGCGTAAATAGCTTCTAAGAAGTAAATTAGATAAATTAGTAGTACATATTATAATTAGAACGTATACTATTTACTAAACTAAAGTATTTTACAAAGACAAGCAAAAAAATTAAAACAAATTAAAACTAATTTGTTAAAAGTAGTATATATGTTACTCCACAAACTTTTCAATCAATTGTACAAGGACACAAGAATTGCTTCTTAACAAAATTCGTATAAATATCCGTTTATTAGATTAAAAGGAAACCGATCAGACTCAGACAAATTTTGGGAACTTTATTTTGCTATAATCCGGGATAAAAGATTTATCGCGGATTATAGCAAAATAATATTTTCATGACTGTTGTATTATGGACCTCCGGAAAGTAACGCCTAATTCTATAAATTGTTTAATATTTATAGCTTGTGAATAAACCGTTAGGCAATTGGTGCAATCTTTTTTTGTATATATAGTTACATATATCGCCTAACGCCGTGTGGTATCTGAATAGAATAGTACCACCCTCATTTCTTACCGAGGTGTCGTAAAAGGCGACTAAGGTAAGTTGACCCACCGTGTGGTATCCGGTTGAGTGAAATAGACCACCTTCTTTCTTACCGAGGAGTCGTAAAATACGACTAAGGTAAATTGTCAAATCATGTGACAACATGTTTGTAACATGTTGCGCCGACCACACTTAGAGTGGGATAAGGGCAGGAGGATGATGATTTACATATATCGCCTAGTCAGGTCTGGTAGTTTTATGAGAATAAAGTTAACAAAATCATTTTGTCAGAATACAAGGACCCTGAATCAAGAATCTGCAGACGATGTGTCGGGTTCATAATTTTATAAAGCACCTGGTTAGTTGGATGTTTAATTCATAAAATCTGAAGTTGAGAGCCCGTTCCTTCACATGCATTATGGTACTGGTCTCACAGCAATCTCATCATTATAGCAGGTGTCACGTATTTCAAATTATTCAACCATTTACTATAGAATTCTGAGGTGTTTTACTTGATTTTAGACCCAAACAACATGCAATACAATACAAATTTGCTAATCAGAGATATTTGAGGTCTAAAGTAAGCTTGTGCTTGTATACTAACCAATGTCTAGGCTCTAGAGGATTATGAATGTCTGATGTTTTAAAGCTTTTTGACAGAACAAGCGGTACATTTTTTCTTCATACACAGATATAACACACATACTTTTATCCTTAATATAGATTAAAGAATGGTTTAAAACCAATTTTATGAAACGTCACTTTATGCGTGGTATCCAGCTGAGTAGAATATACTACTCTCTTTTCTTACCATCATCATACTGCCCTTATCCCACTCTAAGTGGGGTCGGCACAACATTCTATAAACATGCTGTCACATGATGTGACTGCGTTTTTACGACCGGCCGCCTGCCTGACGTCAACTTAACTTAGTCTTATTTTACGACACCAAGGTAAGAAAGAGGGTGGTCTATTTTACTAAATCGTATACCAAACGGTGGGTCAACTTACCTTAGCCGCCTTATACGAAACCTCTTTAAAAAAAAATGACGTTGGTCAATTCTGCTTAGCCGGATACCACACGGCGGGTCGACTTGGTCGCCTTTTACGACACCTCGGTAAGAAATGAGGGTGGTACTATTTTATTCAGCCGGATACCACACAGCGTTACCCTCATTTTCTTACCGAGGTGTCGTAAATGGCGACTAAGGTAAGATTTGGAGAAAATCAATCACATAGAGATTTAGGAACTTTGCTTTATAATAAATAGATAGATAAAGCGTAAATATATTGCATATTAAAAAAACCTGTAAACGATAACAAATATTATATACTAGCGGCCTACCCTGCTTCGCACGGGTATAAAATATATAGCCTATGTATGTCACTCAGTGAAAAAAATTATTAAAATCGATCCAGTAGTTTTAATGTATTCATTACTGCCCGTGGCCCGCAGGCGTTAAATTTGAAGAAAAACAATTCCCCTCTCCCTATACCAAGAAGATTTCCTGCTATATCTAACATCAAAGTAATTATTAATTATAAAGAAAAAAAAGTAATTATTTACGACATCACATTAGAAACATTACAGTATTTCTTTACTCCATATTGCATGTTATTATACATTCCTCTTGAATCACTCTATCTATTAAAATAACCGCATCAAAATCTGTTGCGTAGTTTTAAAGATTTAAGGAGTCATAGGGATATAGGGACAAACAAAGAATGTGACTTTGTTTTATACTATGTAGTGATAATCCCTATAGCATGATTCAGTATTCACGCGCGATGGCTTATTATTAGCGTATTTCATGTATAACTTTGGTGTTTCTATACCGATTTCAATGATTCTTTTTTTATACAATGGTTAATACTATTCACTTTTTTATTTAGGGATGACTGAGAGTGATATAAACGTAGGAGTAGACAAATATAACCAGAAAGCTTCGAACTGCTAAGCTATCGGAAGTTACACGTGTTATTGTGAGTCAACCATAAAAGATAGACATATGCTGTCGTGGGATATTTTTTATATAATTTTAAGGAGAACATTTCCGTCATACATGATTTCTGTGTAGCTTTAACCATCAAGGTTGCACACGCGACGAAAGCTTAAAAAATGGAGTAACTTCTCCCGTTTTCCCGACATTTCCCTTCACTGCTCTGCTCCTATTGATTGTAGCGTGATGAAAAGTATACTATAACCAGCCCAGGAGTATGAATAAAAATTGTACCGAGTTTCGTTAAAATCCGTCGAGTAGTTTTTGTTTCTATAACGGTTATACAGACAGACAGACAGACAAAATTTTTACTGATTGCATTTTTGGCATCAGTATCGATCCCTAATCACCCCCTGATAGTTATTTTGGAAATATATTCCAGTTACAGAATTGACCTCTCTACAGATTTATTATAAGTACTAGCGGCCTACCCTGCTTCGCACGGGTATAAAATATATAGCCTATGTCACTCAGTGAAAAAAACGATTAAAATCGATGCAGTAGTTTTAATTTATTCATTACTGCCCGTGGCCCGCACGCGTTAAATTTGAAGAAAAACAATTCCCCTCTCCCTATACCAAGAAGATTTCTTGCTATATCTAATATCTAAATTCATATACTACATATTTACATTTTACATTTTTCCCTATATATTTTATGTTTACAATTAATTACAGAATTTCTTTATATACAACATTCATAGCTTTGTTATCATAAGACAATACAAACATGTTTTCTTTAGAGGTTACTCTTAAAAGAACGACATTTAGTTGCGGGTCCGATCGCTGCTAAATTCGAAGTGCTATAGGACGAAGCGCGGCCTCCTCGCGGGATTTTAAATCTGTGATATCTTCGAAAATGTTCATTTAAATTACATGCTGTAAACGGCCATATTGATTTATATTAAATCAACAATGTATTTAAGGTACTTAATTGGATAAGGATTAATGCTGTATTGTATAAAAATTGCTTCGAAAATAAGGCATTATTTTTCGTAAAAATGCTATTGTGGGTTATCCATAAGAGATAGACATATACCATGGCGGACTTTTCTGTAGACCTTTTCAATGTGTACAAATACTTAGTTTTTGATAAATCTCGTAGGGTTTAGCCTGCGTTTGCAATGGAAGCGGAAAAAAAGTAATTATTTACGACATCACATTAGAAACAAAAATTACAGTATTTCTCTACTCCATATTGAATGTTATTATACATATAAACCTTCCTCTTGAATCACTCTATCTATTAAAAATCTTTTGCATCGCAAAAAAATCTGTTGCGTAGTTTTAAAGATTTAAGCATACATAGGTATATAGGGACATACAAAGAATGTGACTTTGTTTTATACTATGTAGTGATAATCCTTATAGCATGATTCAGTATTCACGCGCGATGGCTTATTATTAGCGTATTTCATGTATAACTTTGGTGTTTCTATACCGATTTCAATGATTCTTTTTTTATACAATGGTTAATACTATTCACTTTTTTATTTAGTGATGACTGAGAGTGATATAAACGTAGGAGTAGACAAATATAACCAGAAAGCTTCGAACTGCTAAGCTATCGGGAGTTACACGTGTTATTGTGAGTCAACCATAAAAGATAGACATATGCTGTCGTGGGATATTTTTTATATAATTTTAAGGAGAACATTTCTGTCATACATGATTTCTATGTAGCTTTAACCATCAAGGTTGCACACGCGACGAAAGCTTAAAAAATGGAGTAACTTCTCCCGTTTTCCCGACATTTCCCTTCACTGCTCTGCTCCTATTGATTGTAGCGTGATGAAAAGTATACTATAACCAGCCCAGGAGTATGATAAAAAATTGTACCGAGTTTCGTTAAAATCCGTCGAGTAGTTTTTGTTTCTATAACGGTTATACAGACAGACAGACAGACAGACAGACAAAAATTTTACTGATTGCATTTTTGGCATCAGTATCGATCCCTAATCACCCCCTGATAGTTATTTTGGAAATATATTCCAGTTACAGAATTGACCTCTCTACAGATTTATTATAAGTATAGATAGATTAGCCGCCGTGTGGTATCCGGCTGAGTAGAATAGACTAACCTCTTTCTTACCGAGGTGTATTAAAATACGACTAGGGTAAGTTGTCGTCAGGCCGGTCGTAAACTAAGTAGCCTAATGTGATAACATGTTTATAACATGTTGTGCTGACACCACTTATGGGATAAGGGCAGGGGAATGATAATTTATGAATAGTCACTTCACTTACAAATTATGATAAACAAAACTAATAAGCTCTTTCGGCTACAATTTTTGATTAAATAATACAAGTATAAAATACATTACTAATATAATCTGCATTCTAATATAGACCATAAAGAGTGCATTAACTTTTTAATTCCACTTTCGCCATAGTTTTCCTCAATTAAGATATAACTCGGACGCTCGCATCACTTATTAGATAGCACGTGAACCCGGGACCCCGGCATTAAGCAATTTAACCCATTAACTCGGACGATACACTACACCCATCGCGCAATCTGCAGACATGTGACCTTATTCGAATGAAAGTCTCTTTGTTAGTATTTTGCTTAACACATTGTATTATAAGATTTAAGTACAAAACGAGGAAATTATATTTACAACATAAAAGAGAAAGTATGTATGTAAGGTCCTTATAGAGTTCGAAGCGACAGGACCCAAATGAACTAACTTTTCAGACACTCTTTACATTAACCCAACGCATAATCCTGTAAGTTTAGTGGTGGTGGTCAGAACATTTTTTTTAACTGTCAATAAAAGTCTTTTTGCTACTGATATCTTTAAATTAAGTCCGGTGAAGCGGGCTGAAAATGCTAGTAATCTATAAATTAATTTTAGTTAGTAACTCTAACTCCTTTGTCATTGTGATAATAAATATAATATAAATGTAATAATAAATAATCATGGAAAAATGAATAATGATTGAACATAGATGTGTACTATTTTTTTTCTGAATTTCCTAAAAGTACTACATTTTTTTGATTTAAAAAGAAAAATACTATTTTTCTTCAAAAAAAAAGGTGGCAACCCTATGTAGAAGCCAATTTGAATAAAGAATTATTTTTATTTTAGTTTGTGCCGACCCCACTTAGAGCGGGATAAAGGCAGGAAGATATCGACTAAGTCTATGTAAATACTTGATTCAGACGCAGAGTAAGATCGCAAGTAAAGTGTAATAGTAACGAGACGCTATCTAGACGTATACAAATGCAATAAAGTGGGAGTCACGACCGCCGCGCACGTGTGGCTGGACTGGTTTGGCCGCTCCGCACTGCGGGCAGGTCTACGACAGGAATAACGAGCTACAAACAAATATTTGATATGATGTAATTTTTTCTGTTTCGATATATCGATACAGAAGATTTTAATTGCGTAAATAAATTTATAGTACCTGGGTAATTTATTTTAAAGATATTAAAAAAAAAAAAAAAATTGTTGAGGTGGTGGGGCTCGATCCTAGGTATTTTCACCTCTCTAGACCGCCCGTTCCCCAAATGAGCTGTTATGACATGACATTTGAAGCGTTCGTTGTTTATTTGTAAACGAATTAATTACCCTTTACTCTTAGTCTTAAAAAAAAGGAAACTAGTTTAAAAAAGTTTTTTTTTACAATCGCGCAACCTTTTTAGTGCGATTAGAAAACGGTTGTGTTAAAACACAATTTACGTAAAAGTTTTATGTACTATTAATCTAAACCTTCCGGAAAAATTGCATCTTTTAGTAAAGACCGTTCAAAATCAGTTCAGTAGATATCGAGAAAATCATTCAAATACAGACAGAAAGGTTTTGGAGACTTTGTTTTGTAATAAGTATAGATATAGATGATTTTCTACAAGTCAATAATGGGACTATAATTTAAAAATTCTTCATAGAAAACAAAGGAGACTGCCAAAATTTGGCCTAACTGTTACAGAAACCACACATACTGATGATACTTTATTGTTATATTTTTATTACAAATCCCGATGGGATTTTTAATGTGTTATAATAATGTTTAACTTGCAAATTCTGACAGTCTCAAATAAAATAATCTTCATTCAAATAAGCTCTTTCAAGCTTTTTGAATCTTTTGAAACGTCAAGTATCGATATGATTAATGAAGCTACTACTGGTTCGGAATGTTGCTCTGACCAAAGAACCAGAAAGAAACTCAGCGATCATTCTTTTAAACATTTTCAATTATTAAACCGCAGTCTTGTATGAAGCTGAAAGGATTTTCAAATCCAAGCTTTTTATCATCCAAATAATCTTCAATTGTAATATGCTTTACGTATAAGAATATTTCTTATAATTAATTTAAACCTTTCTGTAGACTGGTCTAGTATGGATTACGGAATTTTATTGTAAAAGCGAATACCGAGACCATCGAATGAGTAGCTAACACTCCTTTCTCCCATTCCCTTTTAGATACTTAAATAATAGGTACTCCCTTAGGAAAGATGCCCTATCGTGATCCACGGCATCGCCTTTGCATCAATATTACGTATGCAAAGTTTTTAGATAACGGTGAAGCTGTAACAGAGCCGGTTAGGCCGCGTGTTTTTTTATTACGCAATAGAATATTAGATTAAAGTGTTCCGCGCATTGAACTTAAATATAGCAGTTATTACTTTTTATAATGTTAACCTACTAAGGTAATTGTACATCGATGTTTATGAAAAGATTTTAAAACCAGAGTTGATTAATCTTTTACGTTTATTTAAACCTCAAAACTCCTACGGGTAGTACCAAGTATGTACTAGGATAGATTTTCAATTATCGAACAAAGTTGCGAGTAAAAGCTAGTTTATTATTAAACTAGCGGCCTGCCCCTGCTTCGCACGGGTATAAAATATATATCCCATGTCAGTCAGTGAAAAAAAAATGATTAAAATCGATCGAGTAGTTTTGATTTATTCATTACTTGCCCGTGGCCCGCAAGCGTTAAATTTGGAGAAAAACAATTTCCTTTCCCTATACCAAGAAGATTTCCTGCTATCTTTGGAATATCTAAATTCATATAGTACATTTTTACTTATTTACTTTTACATTTTCCCTATGTATTTTATTTTTACAATTAATTATCTGTAATTAAACAAACTGTCTTTAAACAAACTGTTGAAAGAGGGACATAGCTGCTAAAGTCGAAGTGTTATAGGGCGAAGCGCGGCGTCCTCACGGCATTTTAAATCTGTAATATCTCCGAAAATGTTCACTTAAATTACATGCTGTAAACGGCCATATTGATCTATATTAAATCAACTATTTATTTAAGGTACTTAATTGGATAAGGATTAATGCTGTATTGTATAAAAATTGCTTCAATAATATGGGATTATTTTTCGTAAAAAGTAAATGACAAAAAATGCTATAGTGGGTTATCCATAAGAGATAGACATATACCATCGCGGACTTTTCTGTAGACCTTTTCAAGATGTACAAATACTTAGTACATTATTTTGATAAATCTCCTAGGGTTTAGCCTGCGTTTGCAATGTAAGCGGAAAAAAATGTAATTATTTACAGAAACCTCAAAAATTACAGTATTTCTCTACTCCGTATTGAATGTTATTATACGTACAAACCTTCCTCTGGAATCACTCTATCTATTAAAAAAAACGGCATCAAAATCTGTTGCGTAGTTTTAAAGTTTTATGCGTACATAGGGATATAGGGACTTTGTTTTATAATATGTAGTGATGATACAAATAACATAATGGATTAAACTTGTACAATATTACATTAACAAAGCGGTACTATATTAATTATTATGCAGAAATTCTAAAGATACTTATTCGTACAGTGAACAGAGAATGGTGCCGCGTCGATTTCTTTTTCTGGTAATTAAACTCTCGCAATATTTCTAACTATTATCGTCATTATCTAGTAATTACATAATTAAGGAAGTAGGTCAGAATGTTAGTAATGACTAAATTACTAATTATTGATGTAATCTAATCTTGTAAAGAAAATGGCACAAATAGTAAAATTTAAAAAAGAGTTGTGGCAAAAAACATCATTATCCTCCTGCCCTTATTCCACTCTAAGTGGGTCGGCACAAAATGTTATAAACATATTAAATGATTTGGCAAGGTATTTTACGATTGGCCGTCTACCTGACGTCAACTTACCTAAATCGCCTTTTACGACACCTCGGTAAGAAATAAGGGTGGTCTATTCTACTCTACCGGATAACACAGGGCGAGTCAACTTACCTTAGTCACCTTTTATGACACCCCGGTAAGAAATGAGGGTGATCTATTTTACTCATCCTGATAGCATACGGCAGGTCAACTTACCTTAGTCGCCTTTTATGATACCTCATTACCCTCATTTATTATCGAGGGATAATAGTATATCTATATAGATAGATAGATAGAGTGGTCTATTCTACTCAGTTGAATACTACAGCATGGCAAAAAACATCTTGAGACAATATTCGCTTTTATGTTAATTTGCCACAGCATAGTTATTTTACATAGAGTAGTGTAGAGTAGAAAGCCATAGACAGGCCTGTGAGTGCAAGTGTCCAACAAATAATAAGAGAGAGAAGATGCTTGTCTTTGGTTATACATAAAAAAGAAAGAAATTACTAGCCTCATTTACTTTATTTTTGTTTTAATAGGCACATTTTAGTCTGGCTTCCCTTCAGTAAAGTAACTCTATGCCCACAAGACGAACTGTATATTCGAAATTTAAATGAGGTATATAGATAATAAAGTAACCAATATGCACTACTCTTAAAACTTATTATGGATAATATATATATAATTAAAACGGTGTTTTTATTATAATTATAATTTAAATTTAAAAATAGAATACAACTCTACATTAGAAACTATATCAACACGTATTAATAATAGAAATACTTCAAAAAAAATAACTTTAATATATGCACATATTTTTTACAAAAATAACTCGAACGCACATGTTCTTACCAGCCACCATGTAACTTTAATTAAACATGCCGTTAGAAGCGCATTTTATTTTTTTTTCAAACATCAATTTCGAATCAAACGCACCAACCGTAAAGGCCACTGACGTTGCTATATTAAAAAAACTAGGGATCTACTTTTTTAATATAGCAACTTTTAAGTGAAAGATTTTTTCTAAAAGGTTATAAGCATTTTTTTCGTTCGATCCAAAGAGTCATCGCAGCTGTTAAGGCCCAGCTGTTTTTCGACAAGAGTGCGTTTTTACTATGTAAGTGTATTGTCAAACATAAATTTTTAATATCACCTGGCTAATAAAAACTATCACACTCTCAGCACTCTTTAATATATAAAGTCGATATGCACCTTTTAATTATTACCTACTACCACAATAAATATGAGATTTTCTTCTATACGATGTTAATAAAACTATAAGATTATCTTAAACTTAAACGAATCGTAGTCATATTGCTATTACTGTTTTTAATTTAAAATAACTGTGCCAGCGGCTTTCCCCGCGTGGAAATTAGTGTTTTAAAGGTTTTTCCGAGTTAATCCTGATCCTGCGGAAATTTAACATAAAGACGGATTATTAGAGTATCTAATCTTAACCTTCCCAAAAGAATCGCACTACCTTTTAGTAAGAACCGTGACGTGAAGACCGGTAAGACCTTTTAAATCCCTGAAATCCTATAAAATCACATCAAAATAATCTTTATTCATATAAACTCTTTCAAGCACTTTTGAATCGTCAAGAATTAATATGAATATTGAAGCTACAACTGGTTCGAAATATTGCTCTTACCGAGAAGAACCAGCAAGAAACTGGCGGTCAATATTTTAATCATTTTCTACTTTACATTATTAAACCTCAGTCTTATATGAAGCTGAAAGGATCTTTAAATCCAGGCATTTTTATCATCCAAATAGTTTTAAATTTTGTAATACGCTTTACGTATAAGCATATCTCTTACACTTAATTTAAACCTTTCTGTAGACTGGTCTGATATGGATTGCTGAATGTTATTGTAGAAGCGAATACCGAGCCCAACGAAATACTAACTCTGCTGAGTCGCGACAGAGGAATCAAAGTCTTTTTACGACTTCTTGTATGTCTATGATATACATCAAATTTCGTCTTATACGTAGACTATGAAGAATGCAATGCATACTATTATATTTCATTAAAAAAATTCTAAACATGTCAAAATCGAAAAATTCAAACTACATTAAATAAATATACTGTTGCTAGTTAATTATATAACTTATACTAAGTATGGAAATTACAGGAAACGATGGAATTATTCTGCTATCATCAGTGGTTAATACGGCATTTTAGCCAAATTACTAAGGTAATTAAATTACATAATTCAGGTAAGTAGGTAAAAATTGCGAGAAAAAATAATTAATTTAATTCAATGTAACGATAATTTTGTAGGATTTAATTAAATTAAGCATTAGGTTGACACAACGTATAGCTATTATAAAATTATATTTCGTAATAAATCGGATATTATGGCTAAATAAATCTGTTGTAATTATATTGAAATAGGCATATTCCAAGGAATAACAATACCACTAACTGTGATAAATGTAAGGTTGTAAGACGGATGGATATATCTCCATTAATCAATCGTTTAACAATTAATTAATAATATATGTACTGAAAAACGTACAGATATAAATCTTAAAATAAATAAAATAACTTCTATAAACAAATGACAAGTAAAGAGAAGTAACGTTCCGTTACCTAATCTTTATGACGAGTTATGTTTTTTTATCAGCAACAGCTTTGCGTTTGACTCATGGTAAGAGATAAAACAATACATATACCGCTAATAGGTATAATAGTTGTTTTGACTTACTTTTAAATATGTACTCAAAATGACACGCCGTAAAAGGCAAAATGCAAATTATGAGAATCCAAAAATGTTGTAAGACGAAACATTGTACTAAGCCTACGTCAGGTTTTATTCAAGCCCTTATTATTATTTTCATTACAGGTCAAATTAGGCGCAAATCACTCCGCCAGTGTAACGTAATTTTAAATTTAACTCGAAAAGAATGCAGAAAATGAACTGAATACATAAAATAGATATAATTATTACAAATAAATAAAACTGAGCATATAACCAAAATATTTATACGATGTAACATGTACGATAAGTTTACAGAACTATATAAAAAAATAATAACTATTGACAACAGGCACTTTATGTTCGTAGGACCATGAATGGGAGAATTTCGTACGAAGAATATTTGCGCTAAGGGCACTTAAAAATAACATGATCAGTTCCACCTTTATCCATAACACATTTACAAAGAGATAAATATGCCATCGACTCTTAATTGCATATGTTAAAACATATTAGAGAAGTTTCAAAATAAAAAATTACAAAAAAGCACCGTACTGATCGATTTGTAACAATTATATAAAACTGTAATTTGTTAACGTATATATATATTACGTATATATATACATAGTTACTCTTAGGAAGTTATTAGTGAAAATTAAGCAGATATTTAACAAAAAGGATAGCCGTCTTAACGATAACTATATCGGGAATCAAATTCAGCTTTGTATCACAACCATAGAGTTATTATAATAGATTAGGAGAGCGTAAGACTGGCCGATGAGTGCGAGTCTAAATAATAATAAGAGAAGGAAGATAAGAGACCCATAAATTCAAATTCAAAATATTCTTTATTAAAGCGGACTGTTTTCACTACTTTTGAATCGTTAAATGTTTTTAAAGAAACTACCACTGATTCGGAATTTTGCTCTTACCAAAAAGAACCAGCAAGAAACTCAGCGAATAATCTTTTCAACAAAAAAAATTACAGTTTGATAGATGGTTGCAAGATAATCGTTGCAGCTAGATACGTAGCTGAATGCAGTTAAGATATGCTACTATCACTCAAATAATCCTTAATATTATCTTTATCTTGGTCTGATCACACTTAAAAAAAGAGAGGTAACTTATAGAATTAGGCGTTACTTTGCGGATGTCCATAATACAGAAGTAATGAGAATATTATTTTGCTATAATCCGCGATAAAAGAAAATATATGTAATGCTTAATGTAGAGTGTACTGTATTGCAATAATCGCAAAGAATGCGATTTTGTCGTGGAGTCTATCTCCTGACGATGCTTCGGTTACGGGGCGAAACAATTGTTGAGATTGTGGTGGTGAATGTGTGCAGTTCTTGTGTATTGTTGTGTTATCGGTGTCGGATAGTGCATGAGTTCTTACAAATTCTGCATGTATCAGGTATGAGAACGAATAGTACACTCTACATTTAGCATTACATATATTTTCTTTTATAGCAAAATAATATTCTCATTACTTTTGTAAGAGAGAGATAGATAAGTAGCCTTTGCTTTCTACTTTGTTTCAATGGACGTGTTCTAAGCTCCCCTAGTGTAGCATAACAACTATATGATCACCACACGAGAGGTCGACCAGATGCGTCAACGCTATTATGAAAGGAAATGATTATTTGAGGATGACATTACAGTGTATGAGTAATAATAACATATCGCTACGTCCATAAGTGGTAAAGACTATAACAGGCTACGCGTGGCAACAAAAACCGTTGAAAATATAAATCAAAAGGTTGAAATTTCCAATCGCGTTGTGTGAAGGAAGCATAGGTTCTGCATCATTTGCATGCAAATACAGCGGGGAAAGTACATTGTTCTAGACTTTCACATCAGCTTCACTATGAATTCAATGTTTCTAGGAAATCTACGAGCTAAGGTTAACCAAACTTATAAATGACTATTGTTTTGTAAACAAAAATAAAAAAGGTTATTAATTAAGTCCCTTTAAATACCTTACATTTCTGCTTGATTGCGTAACTCAATCGAAATTAGAACAGCATTTAATTTGGCGACAATGTAAAGAGCAGTGTTTAAAATGTGACTTATATTCGCCTAATTTATTTGCTAATAACGACTACGGAACACAATCAAGCACTTGGTCCACAAATATAAAGAAATATATAGAATTTAAGCTACTGCCAACGTATTTATTTTATTTACTGTGTTACAATATAAACAAAATATATATTGTCTTGAATAAGTATATTTTTAATTTGCCGATTCCGATATCTATGGTTATATATGAAATATAAAATAGAAGATTTAATTCAAATGCAAATAACATCACAAACTCTACATTAAATAATATTTCTTAACCAACAATACCTGACGATAATATTTTTCGTACCTACCTCTTCACTCGACAATGACGGGCGCCACTGATTCGGCTTTACCTGAGTGACTTCTTTAAAAATATGAACAAAGTATAACTTAATACCATACAAATACTTTTGTAGAGGATACTACAAAAAAAAACTTTAAATTTTTGGTGTCTGATGGTAATTTTTGTTTTATTAGTTTACTTAATTTTGTACGAAATTTGAATGGTATCCTCCACGCGTCGATATCCTCATTACTGAGGGTCGTAATTTCCCATTTAGGGAAGTAATTTCTCTGTGACGATGGTCAAAAAATGGTATAATTAGATTAAATTCTTGGGGGGCTCTGCATATTAGATTCAAGAGTCACAACATAGTTAAGCTTCGAATCGTCGTGAAGAATTTAAAAAGAGGAGTATATGTAAATAAATTAAATAGATTCCTGATATTTAATAGAATCAAAGAAAAAGTGACAAAAACACAAAGTTTTATTAAAAATGTTTTAGTAAAAACAACTATTAATTCTAATTCATAATGTTTGATATTTGCGTACCAACTTTTTCTTTAATATAAATTGTCTCACTTCGTAGGTTAGCTGGCAGAGATCTCTGTCATAGGGATAAGTTGACCTTTGTACACTTTTTTTACCAATAATGTTTTTTTCCAACATTTTTTATGGTACATAAATAAATAAATAAAACTATTATTTTCGGAGATGAGGAATTTCACTTTCCTTTAAATATTTTACTTATAATGATATTTATAATGATATTTTTCAGTTTCAAAAATAATTATTGATTATAATGCAAAGCTGAATAAACGGATATGGTAAATATATATACTAGACATGGTAAATTGATATAAGTATGGATAATATCGCAAATAGATACTACTTAGTAGTCAATTCAATCTGTTGCCTGTCATGTATCCGGCCTAACTCCTTTGTATTCATATACCAGAGACTACATTAATTGGTTTGGATCGTAGAAGATCCATATTAAAAGGGCTATGACCCTTGCTACGTGCAGAAATGCTTTTTTCTCATTCTTTTATTTTAAAAACCCAAAATTCCACTCGTGTCTATGACGATACGTGAACAGAATATACAAGTTTTTTCCTACCAGTAATTAATTGAATTTAGGATCAGAAAGTTGAACGTGACTTGTTTCGAATAAGCGATTGCTGTCACTTATGTATCTGTCACAGATTGCTATAATTAGTTTGAACCTTTTTCTATGATTTACGACATGATAAAATGCTAAGTACTTAGTAGTCTTGTCATTTATAGTCAATCTTATCAAAATGTAAATCTTTAATATATGTTTTCGTTTCTTTATGACATACTATTATTAAAATGCTTAGAAAAGATTTCCAAAATATATCAAAACAATTCTTAAACACTTTATTACTCTTGATAACAATTATTTTTCGTCAGAACAGAATGCCGCCAAAATGAATTCCTCTTCCATATTTAAAAATCTTCTCTTAAGTTGAGATTAACAATATTGAGACTAATGACAATATTTTTACTTCCTAATACACTAAACTGAATACAATGATTATTATCTTATTATGCAAATGTTAAAATTGCTAACACTATTTTTAATTACTTTTAGTTGATATCGTTATTCTTTATTAACACAATTCCTTCCCTCCTCTCTCAATTCCTCGTCTTACCTGATTAAAGTCTGACCTGAGATATGAAATCTAAAGATTCTTTTATAGAAATCGAAAAAGAATTGTTATTATATAGTTAGAGCCTTTAATAAATTTTCTTAACAAACATATTGTCTATGATGGATTTATAAAGTATAGACAGAGATGCAGATTGATAAAGTTGTTAAAATGAAAAGTTGAGAAATAGCGCATTACAAAAATGAATGTTACTGTATGGGATGTGAGAAATTAAGCATGCTACAAACATATGCAACGGATAACGTAGGGTATAAAAAAATAATGACGATCGACCATAACCCGATGTTGAGTTGATCTAAAAAGGAATCTGACGAAAAAAATACTCGTAACGCAACGCCTTTTTCTTCATCGGATAAATAAAGTGTGACTTTAATGTCATTGCCCGCATTTGTTTGTGACATCAACATCGTAACTCAATAACGAGTATACTGATTTAATGCGGTTTAAGCAAACCGCATTAACTTGAATTAATCTCAGTTGTAAAGAAATTTTTATTTTATTTTTAACGAGTTTTAAATTAGCTTGGGCGTTCGTTAGGATAAGATATGCTCCATACTTATGTTTTTTTGTAAATTTTAATAATTAATAATTAAATAAGTTCTGACTTAAAAAAAGAATATTTTATAAATGATATATGGCATATGATAAGTAGATATTTTTTGGACATACCAAAAGAAAATAAGCTATGCTTGCTTGTATCATTGTGGAAAACTACAAAATAAATAGGTATTTAAAAATGTAATGATATTTACTTTTTGCAAACACTTCGATAACTTATCGCGATATGACGCGTACACAATGATACATGATACACGCCTATACAATGATATCTCAGCCGTCGTTTCTTAAAAGAAATACAAAAAATAATAATTTGAAGTTACGAAAATATTCAAATGAAGAAAATTACTTCTTGTGGTATATTTAAGATCCAAAGAGTAATATGCCTAGTTATAAAAAGTTATAAGTGGTCATGATACGTCGTACCATAAGTGCATTATTGTTATTTATTGCCTAAATATAATTATACTGTAATTGGGTGTAAGTTGTAATTTTCTAAATATCTAAGTTAAATCTTTAGTTTAGTTAGAGTGGGATAAGAATAGGAGAATGATGATCTAAGTTAAATCTTTTGTGGTATATATTTTTGAACTGAACTTTAAAAAATAGGTTTCATAAATATAGTTGTAAAAAAAGAGAATGTAACCAGAATAGATTTTCTAGAAGATATACATTATTTAAACAAATATAATTGTGAATTATTTCTACGACTGTCACATTAATTAGATAGATCTACCTAGATTATACACCTGGGATATCCTATCAATAAATATTTTACGTGATTAGACGAAATATGGCGCCTATGGGCATTATATTGTCTATGTGGATGTTATCAATTTCAAAATAATTATTGCAGTGTATTTAATCTGTGCTTATCTTGTCAAATCAGGGACACTGATAAGTTGTTGTTAGTACTATTTTCTTGTTTTATAGTAACAGATATTGTCTTAAGTGTTATCTTCATTAAATATAATTTGTATATTTTAAATAAACTTACCATTAAATGTGTCGTATGCTGTAGGTTGATATTCTTCCCGGAATGTGTCCTGCGCATAGGCAGCTATTAAAGAACTTTTTCCCACTGCTCCGTCACCAACTAACACACACTTAATCTTCTCCTTCTTCCCACCTTTAACTTTTCGTCTATCTTTGATTTGAAACATTCGATTTAATGTCCTCCGGCTTTTCTTATCCCGAACTGCCCACTCGTTCACTTTATCACAACAATTCAAGTCTCCAGACTCATCGTCCCGTATCACAGGACGGCCGTTTTCTTCGGCCACTTCGGAGTAATCGTAGTCGTCGTCATCCCGACGCGGTATAGGGAACTGGCTAGGGCTGTGGACTCCGAACACAAAAGGGCCGTCTCTCTCCGGTAGACGGTTAGCAAACCCGTTTGCCGGCGTCGGGGGCTTTGCATATTGAACTGTAGGAGCTTGATACTGACCCGATAAATATTCAGCGGACGCGTGGGGATCGAATCTGAACACTAATTCCGCCTCCCTACGGTCCAAATTCAACTCGGGATTAGTTATTTTGTCTTGAAAGTAACCGATCTTCTCTCGAGCTCTCGTCTCCTGCAGTCGTTTTTCAATTTCGACGTTCGACGGTTTCCAGCACTCTGGTCTGAATTCGTAGTGACAGTCGGCTGGTAGGTTTCGTGGTGCGGGCGACGGTCTCTGCGGACCGTAATCTCGGGGCGGTGCTCTCGGTGGAACCACGACGTGCTTCTGCGGTTCTGCAAGCAACGGCCGACGCGCCGATAGGTTCGCGTTCCTGTTGAACATGATCCCTTCTAGACTGGGAGACATTGGCACTGTCACGTTCGACTTAGCGGAGGTTTATTGAAGCGTGCGTTCGCGCACATAACTCGTAACCACGGTGTAAACGCTCGCGTGAATGTCGACGTGAGAACAACGCGCGAACGAACAGCCGCCGTGAAAGGCAGAACACGACTAGCGCGGTTGTTAGACTTGAATCGAGTCAGCCGCTCGTGCGGTGCGGCGCTCCCCGCGCCAGATGATACCTGTTGCTTCAGCCATTACCTGTTCAGGTATAAACGACCGTTTCGCGATTTGAATGCAGCTGCCGCCGGTGGACAAAACATGTCATTTGGCGGTGGTGACGCCAGCCCTATGCAAGGCGATCCATTCAACGAAATGTTGATATACAATGAATGAATACAACGTGTTTTGTTTACCTATGGCCGCGAGTGTGACGGTATGCTCTAGTACACATGAGCCCTACTTAAATTTGAACTTATAATTGAATGTAGTTTCCACGACAATTATTTTATACTTGATCAAACTTATTAGATACCCTATTTGCGTGTAATAGAATATTCAGCAGAATGTTAAATATTTGTGCTTATAATTCAGTATATTTGAATTATATTAGATTCATTGGCATCTAGTTTAATGCTAAAATATTCTCCTTGTTCCAAAGGAAAAACGAGATTTCATAAATCCTTTATATTAGCCCGATATATTAACTTTTATTGTACCAAAGTTTACTTCTCCGGCGGATTTACCTTGAAAGCTGTAACAAACAGATAGACAGAGAAACAGACAATGTATAATATGTATAACATAATCATTAAAATTATGTTTTAACCATAATTTTTTTGACTACATTTAATTCTTTAATCTATCTTCACAGTATAGAGAACATTTTAAGTATGCAACATTATAAACTGCATCCGTTAACATGTCACAGTTAGATTAGCACGATACGGAAGTTTTCTTATACTATTTTGCCTTGCTAATGTCTGAAAAATGAATTATTTATAACATAGTAATAGACTAGACTTTAGAAAAAAACCCGCAAGAAACCTATGGATGTATCCGCGGTTTTTCATGAGCTTATGATTTTTGTTTGAAAACAATGTTAGCTTCTGCCCGTGAATTAATCTTTATGGATATTTTTTTTCATCTAATAGATAAGAATAGCCTATACGACTATGCAGCTTGCTAATTGTATCATAAATTTCTTACTCTCCAGCTTTTTAAATATTTCCTTGATAATAATCATATAAATCGGTTGCTTCTATAAGATGCGTAATAAGAACTTGTGAACAAACTCTTTTCCGCATTTATGATATTATTAAAATTCAAATGTTTTTATTTGAAAGCAACTAAGGCTTGTAACGTTAGTAACAGACTTATAACTATGTTAGTAACTGATTATCTAGGATCTTACAAATAAACACATAATAAGCACAAACAAATAAACACATAATAAGCACAAACAAATAAACACTAAACTTAAACTTATTTAATTTAAATTGTCTTAACAATTTAAATACAGTCACACCAAGACATTCATAAATAGAGCATATATGGGCGACTCCATTTTACATACTAACGTACTTAGGATGTTGTTAGAGCTCGAACGAAGTCTTGCTAATAAGGATGCGGTCTTTTTTCTTATGACCGCGTGAAAATTGTATGTTCGTGCTTCAGCGAACATGCTAGGAGCGGGGCAAAACCTCGTAAAAAAACACAACAAAACCTTTATTATAAATTTTTATTAAATTTGGTACAATTGAAGCCAAATATACTGGGCTAGCATATTATTTAATAAAATACTTGACTTATAAATACTATTTTTCTCTCTCTAAAGTCGGTCCCTCATGTCTGAGGATCGTGGTCAGCATCAGGGTTGTGTCTGGCGTCGATGATGTGCCTCCATCTGTGAAATTTAGAGGACGACTAAAATACTATAAATACTATTTAATAAATATTTATTTATATTTAATTAATAACTTGTTGTTGTTTCTGGAATAAGTAAAAACAATATAGCATATAAATAAGGGGATTTTCAATCAAAATTTGAAGTAAACAAAAACGCGGGTACAGTTAATTTGATTTGACTTTTTTTTAATTAATTTTATTAAGACCCTGGAATCAAGTTTTTTAAATCCTGATTTTGTGAAACAATTTTTACCAATTTTATTACCACATTTTGTTGTTAATAAAATTGATAAAAATTGTTCCTTTAAGACTACGTGAAAATCAAATTAATTACTAACAAAAAAATAACTATAACAAAAAAAAATTGTCATCCGGGGCCATGGCCTTAAATTGTTAATAATGATATTGATATTACAGTAGAGTTGAAACTTGATCAAAATAAATCGATTTCTAAAAAGTCGATTAACTTGAATCAAAAAAATCAATTTTTTATAATCGTTTTTTTCTGACTATTTGCCTTCTTAATATTAATAATTAATAAGTATAAAGACTAATTATGGTGGATAAATAAGAATAAAATAAGCTATTTGCGAAATTCGATTAAATTGTGTAGTTTGGCATCATTGGTTTTATCCAATAACGCATTTACTAACTTTAATTGTTGCAGTGATCATGTTAAATTAAGTTAATTAATAATTAATGTAAGTGGAATTCGATTATAAAAATCTAATAACATAAAAATCGATAATTTTTTTCTATATCCCTATATGACAGTATGTCAAGAATGTGTCACAAAATGTCACAAGTTTTGTAGTTTAATTAGTAATCTGTGCAGTTTAATATTGTGAATTTTGCCAAATAAATATAAATTAAACACGTTTTAGATAAATCGTAAATAGTCATCTATTAAGGGATTATAGAGTTAAGATAATTGGAATAACTTTTCGGTTGCAACTCAGTTTTTATCATGGCGAAATTTAAATTAAGTAAGATAACCAAGAATTAGAAGTTAATTTTTTTAATGTGATTTTGCTTCTTCTAAGCTTAATATATTTTAAAACTCCTTAAAAAAATATTAAAATAGTAATATTGTTTATTTATTTCAATTTTTCTTAGGTGGTGTATTAAAATTTCTCGTTTAAAAATTATAGGTTAGAAAATGTGCGCTCGTGATAATTAGTAGTTCATTATATACAGTTTTTTTATTTACTATGTACGGAATAACCTAATTATTATTTATTATATTAAAACTTGGACGTAACAAAAAGTAATTAATGTCTGTGTTCTCCTATAAATGATGTGTTTATTTTTAGAAAAACCATCTAAACGACAACCAGCACGTCTGCGTTACAAAATTGAGAAAAAAGTTCGAGAACACAATAGAAAAGTCAAAAAAGTAGCGAAAAAAAATCCTAAATCAAAGAAACCAAAACCTATTCAAATACCTAATGTATGTCCATTTAAAGAAGATATTTTAAAAGAAGTTGAAGCTGTAAAAAAACATAAAGAAGAAGAAAGACAAAAAAAGCGAGAGCAAGCAAAGTTAGAAAAACAAAAGAAGTTAGAGGAGAAAAAGAAAAACCCTATTGGTATAGATAATTTGGTAAGTTTTATAAAAGATTTCTATATTAACAAAGTACTAATTTTTGTGAATGAATGAATCCAATACTTCAGAATAATACATTTACTGTAATTAAACAGCTCATACTTTGAGAACTATTCTGATATTTTATAGTGATCTTTGATAATTTCATTGGAATCGTATTATTTGAATAATATGCATTTTACACATCCGTACTTTTTTGTTAACATATTTCAACGTTGTTTAAGTAACATATTTCAACAAATCTTTAAAGGTTGCGAATGCAGAGGCAAGAGGTAAAGTGCATGATGCATTTAAAGGAAATGAAATGGAGAATGATACAGAATATGCTAAGGACAGAAAGCAGGAAAACTCATTGAAGACTTATTATCGAGAATTCAAGAAAGTTATATCAGAAGCTGAGGTTGTTCTAGAAGTTGTTGATGCCAGAGATCCCCTAGGTAGTAATCTCAACTAATATAATATCTTTAATATGTAAATGGGTTAATCTTGTATGTATATATATATATATTTTTTTTTTTTTTTCGGAATCTCGGAAACGGCTCCAATGACTCCTGAAATTCATGTAGGGGGTTTTGGGGGAGAAAAATCAATCTAGGAAAGTTTTATTTAAAAAAAAAAATATTTTTATATTCGAGTTGAATACAATCACAATTTTTCACTGTCAAACATAAAGTTATGGTAGTTCATTTGGGGAACGGACGGTCTAGAGAGGTGAAAATACCTAGTATTGAGCCTCACCTGCCCTATTATTTTTTCAGTTTTCTTTTCAATTTGTTTTTACATCATTTTAAAAATTACCGAGCAAGACTTGGTCACCCAGATACTACAATATTATGTATCCAGTACTTGCACAATTTTTGCATTAGTTTTTATTATTGCTATTTAAATTAGGAAATATGGTTGATACCAAATTATGGATATTCTTGGTGATGGTCTTTGCTATATTTCATGTCGGGACATGGGTGTCACTTTTCCCACCATAGTCACACATCAGTGTGTCATAGATACATAGACCTCCTCTAACCTCTTCTACTTATCCCTATCTCTTGCCGTTTTCATCCACATTTTTTTTTCAATTCTCTTTACACTAAATATATTTATTTCTCTATTGTAAGAAAAACTATCTGGCCTTTTTAGGTACAAGATGTGTTCAAGTTGAAGAGGCAGTTCGTGAATCTGGAAAGAAGCTAGTTTTGGTCCTTAACAAAGCAGACTTAATTCCGCGCACCAACCTCACAGCTTGGCTGAAATATCTACGGAGACAGTCTCCCGCTGTACCATTCAAAGCCTCCACACAACAACAACAACACAATCTTGGTCGCAGGAAAATGAAACATATTGTAAAGGAAAAGGAAATGAAAGGTTTGTTAATAATCCTTTGGATTCAGAATTGCTTAGAAAAACACTTAGTATTAAGGTGAAGAAGAGAATGTTAGAGAGGGATAAAGGCAAGTGAAAAATTAAATCTTGTATTATTTACTGGTATTTTTATGAAATTTATGCTTTGATAGCCCAGCGGTAACCATGCTACTCTTTCATGGGAGGTCATGAGTTCAAATCCCCAACAGGCACTAATGAGTTTTTCTATTATTACTTATGTGTGTAATTGATAATTGCTATTTATCACATGCTTTTCAGTAAAGGAAAATATCTTGAGGAAATCTACATTTCTCTAGAGAAATCTGGGGATATGTGTAACTTACCAATCCACATTGGAGTAGTGTGGTTGGTCTTAGCTCCAACTCTTCTCTTCTAAAACAGAGAGAGGAGGCCTATGCCCAGCAGTGGGATTGTAACAGGCTGTTACCTTACATTTCCTTTTCACAGGTTCAGCATGTGTAGGTGCGGAATTACTTATGAATTTACTAGGAAGCTACAGTCTAAATAAAGGCATCAAGACATCGATCACCGTTGGTGTGGTGGGGCTACCCAATGTAGGGAAGAGCTCCATAATCAACAGCTTGAACAGATCTAAGGCCTGCAATGTTGGCAGCACACCTGGTGTAACTAGGTGAGTTGAATCAATTAATGTTTATTATTTTTAGCCATAATTGATAGTCCTGTATATGCCATGTGGTATCCGTCTGAATAGAACAGACCACCCTTATTTGTTACCGAGGTATCGTAAAAGGTGACTAAGGCAAGTCGACCCGCTGTGTGGTATCGGGCTAAGTAGAATATAGGCGTTATGTAAATATTGACATGATAAAATTAATTTTTGTATAATATTAGACGTGTGTACAATATTTTGCAACGCCCTAACCGGGTAATATATGTAATATATTTAAATACAAATAAATGAATAAATAATTCACTTTTTCTAGACAAATGCAAACAGTCCAAATCGACTCCAAGATTAAGATCCTCGATAGTCCTGGAATAGTTTTTCATACTGGCTCCGACAATGATGCATCTGTGGCTCTGAAAAATGCTTTAAAAGTTGGAAGCCTCAAGGATCCTCTCACGCCGGCCACTGCTATATTACAGAGGGCACACAAACACACACTGGTCTCCTTATATTGCATACCGGAGTTCAACACGCCTCAAGTAAGTTTATTTAACACTAGCTATACCATCGCGGACTTTTCTGTAGACCTTTTCAAGGTGTACAAATACTTAGTACATCATATTGATAAATCTCGTAGGGTTTAGCCTGCGTTTGCAATGTAAGTGGAAAAAAATTTAATTATTTACAGAAACTTCAAAAATTACAGTATTTTTTTTACTCCGTATTGAATGTTATTATACATACAAACCTTCCTCTTGAATCACTCTATCCATTGAAATAAACCGCATCAAAATCTGTTGCGTAGTTTTAAAGTTTTATGCATACATAGGGATATATGGACAAACAAAGAATGCGACTTTGTTTTATAATATGTAGTGATATTGTTCAAATAATTTATAGAATTAGAATATACTCTGTATGATATCCGTCTGAATAGAATAGAACCACCCTCATTTCTTGCCGAGGTGTCGTAAAAGGCGACTAAGGTAAGTCGACCCGCCGTGTGGTATCAGGCTGAGTAGAATAGATCAACCTCATTTCTTACCGAGGTTTCGTAAAAGGCGACTAAGGTAAGTCGACCCGCCGTGTGGTATCAGGCTGAGAAGAAAAGATCAACCTCATTTCTTACCGAGGTGTCGTAAAAGGCGACTAAGGTTAGCCGACCCCCGTGTGGTATCAGGCTGAGTAGAATAGACCAACCTCATTTCTTACCGATGTGTCGTAAAAGGCGACTAAGGTTAGCCGACCCGCGGTGTGGTATCCGGCTGACTAGAATAGACAAACTTCATTTCTTACCGAGGTGTCGTAAAAGGCGACTAAGGTAAGTCGACCCGCCGTGTGGTATCCGGCTGAGAAGAAAAGATCAACCTCATTTCTTACCGAGGTGTCGTAAAAGGTGACTAAGGTTAGCCGACCCCCGTGTGGTATCAGGCTGAGTAGAATAGACCAACCTCATTTCTTACCGAGGTGTCGTAAAAGGTGACTAAGGTTAGCCGACCCCCGTGTGGTATCCGGCTGAGAAGAAAAGATCAACCTCATTTCTTACCGAGGTGTCGTAAAAGGCGACTAAGGTTAGCCGACCCCCGTGTGGTATCAGGCTGAGTAGAATAGACCAACCTCATTTCTTACCGATGTGTCGTAAAAGGCGACTAAGGTTAGCCGACCCGCGGTGTGGTATCCGGCTGACTAGAATAGACAAACTTCATTTCTTACCGAGGTGTCGTAAAAGGCGACTAAGGTAAGTCGACCCGCCGTGTGGTATCAGGCTGAGTAGAATAGACCAACCTCATTTCTTATCGAGGTGTCGTAAAATACGACAGAGGTAAGTTGACGTCAAGCAGGCGGCCGGTCGTAAAAACTCAGCCAAATCATATGACAGCATGTTTATAACATGTTGTGCCGACCCAACTTAGAGTGGGAGAAGGGCAGGAAGATTGAATTTATAGAATTAAAATACATATAACCGGGTAATACTGTAGTATATATTATGATGACAGTAACACTAGGTACAAACCTGTGTGGTTTTTTATAGTGTTAAGTAACATTTGTTAATAATTGTTTAATTTGTTAAATTAACTGACTGAATAATTGACTGGCCCGTTGGCGCAGTGGGGAGTGACCGTGCCTTCTGCTCCGCGGGTCGCGGGTTCGATTCCCGCCAAAAGCCAACATTTTCTATAAATGAATTTGTTGGTCTTTGAGCCTGGGTGTATATTTGTATTTAAGTATGTATTTAAAATTATGTATGTATATATTCACCAGTTGTCTGTCTACCATAACACAAGTATTAAGTTACTTACTTTGGGGACGGACGACCGTGTGTGTAAGTGTCCCATATATTTATTATTATTATTATTAAATAAATTAAAAAAAAAAACAAAAAAGGAGTTACTTTGCGGAGGTCCATAATACTAATGTTAATATTATTTTGCTATAATCCGCTATATAAGAAAATATATATAATGCTAAATGTAGAGTGTTATATCCGTTCTCATACGTGATGCATGCAGTATTCGCTAAAACTGCACTACCCACAACCAACAATACTGCACTGCACACATTCACCACCACAATCTCAATAATCATTTAAAATGGAGATAGGAGGATTGCAACAGGCCGTTACTTTACTTTTTAAGTAATATTTTATGTTTATTTCTTTACCTTATTTACACAGGAATTTTTCGCAAGTCTGGCTTCGCGTATGGGCAGGTTTAAGAAAGGCGGCGTTCCTGATCAAGAAGCAGCCGCTAGGATACTTCTTAACGACTGGAATATTGGCAAAGTATGTTGACAATAAAATGTACTATTGTTATTGGCTTAAATAGTTTTAATGTTTTTTTTTCACTTTATTTAATTCAGGGGCTTTTATACAATATGTAGGGTAAAGTGCCCAATTATTGACACTTTTAGAACTAGCGTATAAAAAGAAATAAATATAAGCGTTCCACAGTGTTTCCAAATAACGATAAATTTTGGTAAATATAGACAACTATTTTAAGATGTTGCCAGTAAAATCAAATTCTAACTAGGATATTATTTGTTATTGAAATTATGATAATTATCGAATTACAATGGTTTACCCAAATATTGGCACAGAATTCCCTATTATCGGCAATTCAAATTCCAGTTTATTGACACTCTTCAGTTTAGATGAAACTAAGTAAAGTACGCAGATGGGTACCTTATTTAAGTTTTTATGTATTAAAAGAAACGATTACATATCTAAAACAATTTAATTTTTAAGAAAACTATAAATTATTACTTAATTAATTATGTGCACTTTTTCATTCAGCTGTTTAGTCGCCATATTATATTCATTGCAACTTAATGATGCCAAACTAAGAAATTATGATATTATCTTATAAAATTGGTACAAATGGAACTATTTAGTGTTGTTATTTTCTTATTTTTGGAAGAAAATTGCTAGGGTGTCAATAATTGGATAGGTTAGCTTACCCTATATGCCAACCCCATTTTAAACCATACAATTATTTTCCTTATAATTTACAAAAAAAACTAAACAAATTAAATGTAATAAAAACTTAATTAAAAAAAATTAACAAATAAAACTCCAAAACTCAAACACACACGCGCGCGCGCGCGCACACACACACACACACACACACACACACACACACACACACACACACCAACAAAATACACAAACACGCACATCACGTCCTTATTGCAGCTTTCGTACTTTCTGTACTAAATTCTTCAAAGCAAAATTTATTTATGTAAAACTATATAATCAGTTTGGCCTTATTAATAGATTAAATTTTTATAATATATATTTTATGTAAATAGCTGTAGATTATATAAAATAAAATAAATAAATAAATAGAACAGGCTATACTCACGTCTTATTCTATCGGTCTTATTCTATCCCGCCGCGATAACGTCGTGTAAAGAGCTCATGAATAAGTGCCCCGGATGGTTTCGGAACTAGTCGGGCTAACTTTGATATGATAAGACGTGAGTATAGCCGGTTCTATACATTATCTAAGACTTACGAGTTTGCATAGAAATATACTTTCTTTTGATGTCTCAATAAACATCTGTATCAAGTCTATTCAACCTCATACGTCTTATAAAAATCTCCATGCCATTCAAAGTTTTAATGTTAAATTAGCTAAATATATATCCTCCTGCCCTTATCCCACACTAAGTGGGGTCGGCACAACATGTTATGAAGATGTAACATGATTTGGCTGCGTTCCTGGACTTTAAAAACACTGTTAAAAAGAGACTGATACAAAAAGCCTACTTTACTCTTGAAGATTATTTAGAAGATAAGAATGTGTGGATATAGCTCTCTTTGAACCTGTACAAGACAGTAACGACTTAATGTAAATAGTATTAAGAATTATATTTTAAAAGAGCAACCGCCGAGTTTCTTGCTGGCTTTTCTCGGTAGGAACAGCTTTCCGAACCAGCAGTAGAGTTGACGATTCAAAAGCACTTGTTTACAAGTTTATTTGAATAAAGAATATTTTGTATTTTGAATTTTACGACCGGCCGCCTGCCTGACGTCAACTTGCCTTAGTCGTATTTTACGACACCTCAGTAAGACGGAGGGTGGTCTATTCTACTAAACCGGATACCACACGGTGGGTCAACTTACCTTAGTCGCCTTTTACGACACCTCGATAAGAAATGATGTTGGTCTATTCTACTCAGCCGGATACCACACGGTGGGTCAACTTACCTTAGTCGCCTTTTACGACACCTCGATAAGAAATGATGTTGGTCTATTCTACTCAGCGGGATACCACGCGGCGGGTCGACTTACTTTAGTCGCCTTTTACGTCACCTCGGTAATAAATGAGGGTGGTACTATTTATTCTACTCAGCCGGATACCACACGGCTAAATTAAATTAGCTAAAATCCTATAGTTATTATACTAAAGTACAAAATTAATGAGAATATTATTTTGCTATAATCCGCGATAATATTTATCTTTTTTTTCTAGGTGCGATACTTTACCGTACCACCAGAGACACTAGATTCAGAAGTACATGTAGAGGCGAAGATAGTTTCTTCTCTGGGACCAGAATTTGATATCACTAAATACGAAGCGATGGAAACGGAAGTAATCAATTCTCTCGGAGATAATACTACAGAGGAAGCCATTAAGGTAGGTGTTTTTTAATTAATTTGATTTAAAGAATTAGACGTTACTTTCGAAGTTTGTTATGCTTAGCTAGTAGCCATATGGTGAGACTGGGGTTCAAAACCTGGTCAGATAACGCAGGTACCGTGAGGTTTTTTTTAAACCTTTATGATTAATTGTATTTATGATTTTCACGTTTCTCTGTGTAGGAAAACATTTTCTAGGAACCTGCATATCTCTAGAGAATTAATGTTGTAACCTATCAATTAAGGATGTGACTTGATGTGGAAAAAATAGATGAATAAATAATCGATGAATTTTTCTCCCTTCAAAATAAATAGATGTCTAAAAAATAAATTACCTGAATTGAATCGATTATTAATAATCGAGTTTTTTGCGACAATTTGCCTTTTTTTAATATGTATTAATTAGAATAAAGACTAAGTAAAGTGGACAAGTAAAAAAGAATGCCCTGTTTGCGAAATTCAATTAAAATGTGTAGTTTGGCTTCATTTGTTTCATCCAACAAGCACATCTTATCTTAAAAAACACGAAAAATGAAGTAAAGAGGGTAATTAATATAATTTTTAATGATAAGAAAATCGATTATAATTATAAAATAATCGATTATTTTTAACATCCCTACCACCAATCCGTATTGGAGCAGCGTGATGGTGGCTTTAAGCTATAACACTCCTACCCAAAAAAGGAAAAGAGGAAAATACTGAAATAGTTACAGGCCATTACTTTAATATTTTACTTTTTCTTACAGTTAACAAGCACCGGACCAGTTAAAGCGGCCCTCGAAGATATGCAAATTGACGAAGATGAATCCAGCTTGCTGTCTAAAAACCTAAATATCAGGCCTAAATTGGACAAAACAACGAAATCCGTTGAAAAAACTAAAACAGACCCAGAAATGATGTTAGAAGGCAACACTAAACTGAATAAGTTAAGAAAAAAACAATTCAAAAGGGACAAAAAGAAGAGAGCAAAGAATGAAAAAGTTGCTGTAAATTTAGCAGATGTTTTAGAGAATGTTACTTTGACTACCGCTAAGAAAAACGATGATGAATATAATTTTAAAGAAGATTTCAAACTGTAACTTTAGCTTCTGTGAATAATATCTTAATAAAACATTAAAAAACTGCAATATCTATTTATTTATTAACGGCACTAATAAATAATACTAATAAAAACTTCTAGAGAAAAATATAGAGAATTTGCTGTGCAAAATTCCATAGTACAAATGATAGAATTATTTTGCTATACTCCGTGTTACAAATATCCTATATAGTGTATTATCTATGGTTACAAACGCGTTTTATATCACAAATAATTAAGTACAAAAATTAGTTGTACTATTACATAATTTATATAAATAAAAATTATATTCTATATAAATAAAAATAGTACTTATTTTATATTATTTTGCTGTAATTATTTAATAGAAAACTTATTTGGGTCTCCTCAGGTTCTGTGTTCGTGATCTTGAGCTTATACGATAAAATATGTACATATATACAAAACTACAATTTAAAATAACCCTTTTGTTCTATCCCAATAAATAGACGTTTACTTATGGACATAAGATTATGCAAAAGCCGCTTGGATCCAGCTGTTCTGCGCCTTTTGAAGTCGTCCGTCAATATTAAATAAATAAATAAATATATGGGACCCCCAACGTCGAAAGTTTCTTCTTATTGTGTCCCGCCCAATGCTAATTTAGCTTAGCAACACGCTGAGCTATATCGTTAATTTTGAATCCCTGTAATTTCTGATTTAATCTTCTAGAGATACTCCAAGCATAGCTCTGTCTATCCCCTAGTGTGCAATTCTTAGCTTTTTCATGAACTCTCATAAAGACCGCTTTTACCCGCAACTTCGTTGGCGTGGTCTGTTGTGTTGTGATAGATTGATAATAGATGACGCTTTTGCATATCATCCTATTGTAGAATTAAAAAGTTTTCTATAGCCTATATATTATTCCAGTGTATAAGGAATAATTGTGCCAAATTTCATCGATATTGGTTTAGCGGATTAGCTGTGAAAGAGTAACAAGCATAAATCTATACTCACTCAGGCATAGGAAATAAAAATTTTAATAACGATATTAAACTACAAGTATCGAAAAGTCATTTTATTATTAAGAAATTCCTTGGTCTATTTTACAAATACACTTGCTTATACATAAGTTTGATATGTATCCGATATAGCAAGTTTAATATTTCCCAAGCCTGCTCAATCCCAACATGACAACGAAGAATTTTTGAAAAAATGAAACAAAAGTTTGTCTTATCAATTTAAGTAATCTTCAATTCTTCCAGCATTATTATAAACCCATTAATGCATTTGACAACAAAAGAGTCTCAAAAAAATTAAAATTTTAAAGATATTTAACGAGAATTTTAAACATTAAAATAAAAAAATACCTACCTAATAAATTTACTGAGTACTAAATAAATTTTATGTTTATTTATAGAACATATGCAACATATTTACACCTTCAATTTACAATAATTTTATCGCCGTAAAGTTGAGTCAAGTACATTAAAGATTGCGATAAAAACTCAAGCGAAACCCGGCAAAAACAAGTGTGCAAGTTGACACCTCAGAGAACAATAAAATTGAAATATCGATTTATATCATGGCCGTTCATAGTTTTGTACCCTTTTAATGTTTGAATTATTGTATATACCTATGTATTATGTTGATTATAATAGAACAAAACCGCCAATAATCAATGTACATCAATAGTCCAATTCTATATTACATGTAGTTAAAAATATATCAACACAAGATAAAGAATCATCTTTAGGTAGTTAGATCATCTTTAGGTAGTTAGTTCACCTAAAAGCAAACCATGATCGTTAAAATTGTATACGCTGAATCTGAAATATATTAATCGCTTTCTCTTTTATTTTATTACATAACTTCTAGAAGCATGTTTGGGTCATAAATTCCTACAGCTACGACGAGTTTTACATAATATAAATTTGCATAAAAAAAGTTGATATAAAATTTATCTTAATTTGAATTTCATAGTTCTACAATATTCGTCCTTACTCCCATCCACGTTGAGTTATTTTCTCATCCCTTTTTAACTTCAATATTGATGTATTTATATCTCTCTCTGCTGTCATGTGTAGCGCCGATTGGTTATTTGCTAATTCTTGTAAATGAAGATTCTGGAACATTGACCTATGGAAAATAAATAGTAAAAGTACATGTACAGTTATCATGAGTACTTATAAGTACGTGTAATAATAATATCTATATTTTAATAATCGTAATTAAGTATACGTTGAGTAGTTAAATAAAATTACATTAGTAACGCGTAAATTTTCATAAATTCCCGCCATTTTTATAGTTTATTTTGATCGGTGTGTTCAATTTCTATTTGCTAACGTTGACCAATGGTAGGTTTCCATCTGTCTGCGTAATGCGACGTCACATTTGATAGGCTGTCTCTTTTAATCTTACAGATTTTTACTATTTGCATCTCTTTCAGTAATTCCGTAATATTAGCGAATATGTCTATCTATTTCATTCTTACAAGGCGAAATTGGAAGAGTGTGACTGAAACAATAAAACAACGCAACAAACTGGTCCAATAAAATAATAGTTGACTCGCCAAATTTTGTAGATTATTCGTGGCTAGCCTTTTGTAAGTGAAGGTGTGGTGTTGTGAAGTAATTACAATGAAATCATTAGTTTTAACTCTAGTCAGCTTGCTGGCTTTTTATTCAGTAAATTGTGAGATATATTTTGAAGAAAGATTTCCCGATGGTAAGCCTTTTTGATGTATTTGTTCTACCGGCATTAGTATTCGGGTATCGATTTCTTTAGATACCATGCCGGTTCGCTATGGGTTTTTTAGTTCTAATTGAATTATTTCGATTTCAGATTCTTGGGAATCTAATTGGATATATAGTGAGCATCCGGGCAAAGAATTCGGCAAATTTAAATTGACGGCGGGGAAATTCTACAATGACCCAGAGGAAGATAAAGGTACATGACGCCTTTCTAAATTGTTTATAATTGTAAAAGTTTAGAGTTTGTCTATTTACGAAGATATTATTATAAACGAAAGCAAGTGACATTAGATATTTAATATTGTAATATTCTTATTAGGTCTACAGACATCTGAGGATGCAAGATTCTACGCCCTCTCACGTAAATTCAAGCCCTTCTCAAATAAAGACAAAAACTTGGTAATACAGTTCTCAGTCAAGCATGAGCAAGATATTGACTGTGGAGGTGGTTACTTGAAAATCTTCGACTGCAGTTTGAATCAGAAGGACATGCATGGAGAGAGCCCATATGAGATCATGTTTGGTCCTGATATCTGCGGTCCTGGTACCAAAAAGGTAAGATTTATTTTTGGTAATTTTTTTAATCTGTTAGAAATATGTCTGCATTAAAAGAATGGAATTTGGAATTTATCTGAATGTATTCTAAGAATTTGCATTGTGTTCATAGGCTTCTAAAAAGTAAATGAAGTACATACAATTTCAATACCTTTCAGTATTGTAACTGTGTGTCAAGCTGTGGTAGCCCAGTGGTAACACAGTGCAACTCTTTCGAAGAGGATACGGGTTCAAACACGGGCAGACACCAATGAGTTTTTCTGTTAAAACTTATGTGTGTAATTGATAATTGCAATTTATCACATGCTTTTCGGTGAAGGAAAACATTGTGAGGAAACCTGCATATGTCTAGAGAATTCTGGAGATATGTGTACATACTAGAGGAGCGTGGTAGGTCTTAGCTCCAAACCTTCTCTCCAGAAACAGAGAGAAGAGGCCTATTCTCAACAGTGGGATAGTAACAGGCTGCTCCTTACTAAGCATTGTAACTTGCTACTGTTAATCAATAAATTATCCAGCAATATGACTTCATTCATTGCCAGCTCTACACATACATGTTTTGTAATTTACATACCTAAAATGGGTGTGAAGGAAAAAAGTTGATAATTTTTAATGAATTCAATTTATTTTATCATTATTATTTGGAAGCATTTAGCACAGACAATAAATTGAGAATGATCTGATAATCATGTGATATACTAATTAATGGTTTTAAGATTTTAATTTGTCCAGATATTAGTTCATTGCTGATATTTGGTTATTATTGGAGAAATATAAATGGTAGAATATAGCATTGGGATCATTTACTGTATTAAACTTCTAAATTATTAAAACTAATTTATTAAAAAAGTAATGCCCATGCATTAAAATGTCAAAAATACTGAATAAGGATCTGCCTTCATAGTCCTTATAAATTGTATATTGCATTAGTGCATTGTTGTGTCCTTATAATTTTGCTAATTTAACATTTGTACCATCTGTCATTTATAATAATAATATTGAATGAAAAAGAATAGAATGTGTCAGAGTCGAAGACTGAGTGGGTGACCCTAACCAGGAGACAGAAGGTTCATGTCCTAGGCATACATTAGTTGTGTAAAAAACTTTGAGCTCCATGTTTTTGGGAAATCATATGACACATGCAAAGAACAAACATAGGTCATTGTTTTTTCCCAGAGC